>OX638121.1:3992500-5242500 GCA_951804975.1 Anthophora plumipes
TACCAGTGAAGTCTTGAATATTAACACCAGGATACCCATTGGTCTTCCTCTGACACCAGAGTAACAGAGCATCTTTGGCTGATTTCTTCTCACTGCTGTCATTCTCCTCATCCACATCAATCTCAATCTCCTGAATTTGGAATCTCAAGATGATTGTCCATATCAAACCTAGGATCAATCTTGGATTCCCATCAACTATGTCCTCAGCTCCTATACTCTCCAAACGCACCTAAAAACCATAACAAATACCATAGAATTATCATTTCATTAATCATCTAAGCTGTTCCTATAATTCTTCCAATTTTTTTTCAGTTGCAAATTTTTTTGCAAAATTTTTACTAAATTTTCTAGTAGTAAAGTATTTAATGTTTGACCATTGAACGTCAGATTCCCCTTTCTAGAATTCATGAAAACCTCGAATTCCCAGTCATTGGATCAGGTGAACGCAACCGCATAATGCACTCGCAGAATTTATGAGAAGGGATCGGTGGACTTCTGGCACAATGATATTCGCATTCCAGCGTGCACACGTGTGTGCACGTACTAGCCATGAGTGAAGTAAAAGAGCGGAATGCACACGCCGGGTATTGGCATCGTATGCGTTGCGTAAACAGTGGGCCTTAATAGGCGCCTGTGTACACGAGCATCTTGCTATGATAAAACGGGCATGCAGCCACGTTGCGTCATGTGAAAAGTAACAACAGCTAGACGGCCTTGGCTGCGACGCATTATCATAATGGGCTTATTGAAAATAAGAAGCCGGATGAGTTGAGATCCACTTGTGCCTGGCGAAATATTCATACAGTTGTCAGAAACTTCTAAACGACAGATATATTTTCATCGAGCGAGTTCAATCACTTCGAACAAAGGAACCTATATGCGACACTTTAACTCTCAATTAAATACAGAACGATAAATTTGTAATCATTCTATCGTAATTTCATGAGCAGTATAAAAATTAAAAAATATTTGAAATTTTTTTTTTTATTTTTAATATTTGTCGGTATTGAAAATATTATCAACCGTGCACGGTTGATATTGTAGGAAGAATCGATGTTGAGAGTGAAGATTAATGAGAAATTTATATATAAGTGAGTGTTGAGAATGTTAACAATATTATAATATATTGAAATTATTGTTATATTGAAATGAGCGCTTAAAATAAAGGATTAGCTTCGTTGTATTAACCTATTCGAACAATTATCTCTAAGATCGTTAGAACAATATATCAATTATTGTCTTAGAGAACGTAATTGCCAGTTAACCTTAAGCCAACAATTAATAGACATTGTGCAGAAGAAAAAAGTTCGTTTATTTGCATTTAATTGAAAATACACAGCAATTTATCGTGTAATAGCCCAGCATCGCCACAATGGAGCTGTAGCCAGGTTTCGACATAGACTTATGACTTCATTGATTTCTCCGACACGTTCGATCGAACGTTATGAACGACGATCGAGGCCTAAAGGAACGCTCGTGGGCCAACAAACGCTCGCACCCTCGGCCACACGTTATTATACTTAATCGCGCACGCTCGCGATGTTCTCGCGATTGCTGGAATGCCGTCCGATCACTTGTGCCGGTCTATCAAGGCCGTTGGGAAATGAAAATCGTTTCTTTCTGGTCGACTGACATTCCGTGGAATTCGAAAGATGTGGTACATATGTATTTACTTACCAGCTAACAAAAAAAAAAAAAGAAAACAGGAAGAAACAAAAAGGAAGAAAAGTCCATTTGACGATAAATAAAAAAAAGAAAAGTGGAAGCTGACTCCGTTTGAGTGGAAGAGTTTATAATAAATAAGATGGAATTGCTAAAGGTATACGTGAAATTGCACTCTGGTAAATCAGGTCGTTCATTCTCGGATCGGTCGGTAATATACCTACATCTCGTAATCTCGCAACCTATCATTCGTTATTCCAACATTAAATGGCGCGAAACGTTGAAAGTATCCAACGATAAAGAAATTCGAATAAAATATACGAGTACTCCCGATGAACAGGAAATTCTTCGACGAAGAGATTCAGTATTATTTAAACAAGAATGCAACACGTTTCCCATCGAGAATTAGTTTCATTTGCATACGGAAGTTATCCATTACTCCAACCACCGAGCATCGAACCATTACATTCCACTTAATTACCAACGAGGTAGCAGACAAGCGTCCACCTTTCGAACACATCGTGTAACGATGTAAACCACGCGTTAAAATCAATCATCACACGGTCTCCGACAATTAGCCTGCGGTGAGTAAACAAATGTTTGCTCGATGCGCGTTACACGCCAGGGCAAATACGCTACCATTTCCTGTCGTTTAATTCTCAACCGTAACACGCGCGTATCCTATATGTAACGATCGGCGTGATCGCCCGATAATAACAGATCCCCGATCTGCATAATGGTTCTCGAACCAGGCGTCAGCCACGCCATCCTCCCGTTTATCATTTTTACCACCTAATGTATCATTCGAGCGAGACTGATAGAGGGATGACGCGTCGTTAACAGACACAGTTACGTAATACTGGCTAATCTAACAAATACATAACCTTAAAAAGTAATCTCAACAGAGGAATCTGCATCTTGAATCCTTTAAACTGTCTAATCTAAGAAGTTAACAAGGTTCTCGAATCTTTTAACACTAAACCTACTACGACCGGTCAAATAACCGTTTTCAATTCTTTTTATAATATGAATTTTATAATATTTACTCTTTTTCTTGTTAAAAAAAGTACATTTGAGAACCTTACAATTTGTAAAAACTACAGTGGACAAGAATAAGGTATGCATATTCATTTCTAAATAAGAGAGACCACATTCTTCATATTCCATTTTCTGTTCGTGTTTAGAAACGAAATGAAAAACAGCAATTTAACCTGTCACTATGTAAAGGTTGTTTTATTCATTATTTGAGTCAATGTTAAATTCACAGTTATCTGTATTAAATAGTAAAAAAAATATAACATTTTTAAAGACCGGTCACGATAGAAATAGGTATACATAAATCGTCAGTAGGTTTAGTGTTAAAAAGCCGCTTTGTATTCGTGATCTAACGAAACTCGATCGTCGCGATACAGTTAGCATCGCTAGCGATACAGATCATTTCCTTGCCGGATGACCGCGCGTGGAGAGTGAATTGAACAACCGGCGTCGTATCGAGTCATTCAAGAATGTTGCAATGAACCGACGGTCGATTATCTTTACACCGATATTTCGACACAATTTCGGTCCTATGATCCGTTAATCTGGCCATCGGGGAGAATCGACCGTCGAATTTCCAGCCAGTATGACTGCATACGATCACGTTATAAAGCGGCCGGAGTGTATCAGCGTATGGCGAATGAATAATGAATGAGCCCAGAGCTGCATAGTAAGACGACGGGAATACGGTACTGTTACATCCAGCGAAAAGGTGGAGTTGCACAGTTAAAACTCGTGCAACGAGACGGGCCCGGCCAATAAGCCAGCATAAAGGCGACGGTGTTAAATAACCGGTACTCGTACGCTGGCCGATTGCTTTTTGTTGTTAGGCTACGGTCACGTCAGCTCGAGTACCACTCTGGCGACCAGCGAAACGGCTAATGTCCTTTTTTTTCCCCTCTCTTCTTCGGACCTCTTCTCTCCTCCTTTCTTTCTTTCTACTTTATTTTTGAACGTTCCTTTTCTTTTTATTCTTTCGGTGAGTTCGATCGAATCGGGAGAAGGTTATGTTGACGCTCGATGGAAACGGTCTTTCGCGATTCTATTGGGTTGATTATACGTGTATCAATGGAAGATGTTTGGAAGATATTGTTAAAGAAGGTGCAAGCTGCAGATGTTTCTCGCGAAGGTTAGGTTAAATTAAAAAGTGAAACTCCTATTACGATGTAATTATTATCATCGAGGATAATCTAAGTAGCAGTGATCATTTTATAATATTCGTTGGTATATTCGAAGGAAGTCGCCTTTCAGCAAACATATTCAACTTTTATTCATACTCGAATTTACTATTAACCTATCGCAGTTAGTGTTTGAGAAGACTTTGGGCGCCTCCGCAGTGAACGTTATCCTACGTCGATAAATTAATACCTTAGATCGATATCGTACACTGGTTAAAGTCCCCCCATAAAGCATCGAAATATTACACGGTGAACTAGTTTCACTGGTCGGAGTAACGATATATTGATCGATTAATCCCGAGGATCTTCGCTGACAACTTTCCGCACTGTTTTCTCGTTAAACAGGTTATCCCAGCCATCCTACACGAATATGAGTCGACGTCCTTAAACGCCATCGCGTCTCGTAACGCTCGCCGGGGATCATCTGTTCATTCATTTCGCTTAATTACGTGCACCGTTATCGCGGCATATACGACTTGAACATCCGTGGAATGCTACATCTCCGTAGGGTTTTATAAAAGGACTGGTTTTATTTGAATATAGACCACGTTATGATAATATTCCGTGTAAATATATGGGTAAGTGTGTTCGAAGAGGTACAGGTTAGGTTAATTCGTCATTTCGAAGTATTTACCTAGCGAATTTTTCAAAAATATTCTCCAATGAAATTCGCGAAATAAAATTCCCTAGAATACGCTGAAATAAACAAACTGGTGGATTCTAATGAACGACATTTGAACGAATGAAATTAGAAATGTTAAATCAAGATTCTGGAAGACAGTGGAAAAGTAGGAATTCTGTAGAGCGATCAGTCGTCTGTTTAGTTTTCACTTCGACACGCAGAAGCACCGAAGACGCGCCATAATGGAAACATTCGTGCAAACTAATTCCGTTTGCAGGGTTGCAATAAACAGCCGGGGTCCACGGTATCCGCGAAGCCAACGGAATGGCACTAGGCATTCTTAATGCATTTAGCGTGGAATGTGACTCCTACGTTCACTGGATCGACCGACACACACCATACACCACCACCACAAACCTTACGAAGTGCAACTCGACTGCGAAACACGCTCGTTCCGTCGGACGTTAACTGGCTACAATATGAGCAGCCACAATGTAGCCTTTAAGCGCGCAAAAACGTGCGCCGGTAACTGGTGATACGATCGTTGTTTAATAATTTACAGCTGGGTGGTCTTGCTCGCTAGACATGTAAGACGAGATGGGAATCGATTACCTGCTTTGTACAATGCCGATATTCACTCGGAAAGGGTAGTAGGTTGTTTCTAATGGGGGAAGAATCGCATAAATTGGTTATGAAGCAACTCTAATAGAATCTGATTGTAAATATACTTGTTCACGGGTTAACTTCGACGTGATCCACAATGAGATTAGGAGAATATCGATCTGGCTCTGGTCAAGGTGGCTGTAATCTTGTTTGCGATTTATTAGGTCAATTTGATTGTTGTGCGAATTTACGACAACCTTGTCACAAGTAATAAAAACAGAACGTTGAAGAGCTTTCTTATCCTAACCTAACCAACAAATGAAACTACTCTTTCAGAAACTGATCGCTACTTGTGGAACGTCTTGCA
The DNA here is from genome assembly GCA_951804975.1 of Anthophora plumipes. Lineage (NCBI taxonomy): Eukaryota > Metazoa > Arthropoda > Insecta > Hymenoptera > Apidae > Anthophora > Anthophora plumipes. The sequence goes on from OX638121.1 coordinate 3,997,968, forward strand.
AGAAACTATTATCCATCGTAAGAACATTGACCCTAACTAAGTTGCAAATTTCATGATTATCGTTATGGAGAAAACAAAGAAAAAAGTTTCAGAATGTAACACTGAGAAAATACCGAAACGATTTACGTAAGAATTCGAACGAGTTCTAAAAAAGCAAAATTGCAAAAATGGTTCACGCGAGATCTAATCGCGATAAAACACCAAGGCTGAATTTACGCGGAACATCCACACAGCCGGTACAAACGTAACGGTAAAAGCGAATAAGCGGCGCAGATGAGCCGTTCGTACGATTCCTTAAACGATGACGAAACACCCGGGAGAGTCTTTGGTTGGTGCAGGCGCGTGTGCAGCACGGTCACGATCAGGAATGTCCTTTTCGAGCTGTCGTTCGCGTGCCTTCGATCCACATTCCGCCAGTCCTGCCAAGAATGCACGTCGCCAGTTGTAAACGACGCCGTAGGAAAACCGCTACGCGGCCCAACTTAGACTTAAGAACAAGAGGAAACAACAGAGATAGAGAGACAAGGAAAAGGATAAGATCTTCGGCGGATGAAAATTACCGGTGGATTTGAAACACGGCGGCCTCGTCGATCCCTCTTATTAGACGTTGCTGGTTGATCATGCTCGTTTTCATTTTGATCATGCTAATTCAACTTGGATTATTTGATTTCTCTTGGAATTGAATACACAGAGTTGCGATGGATGATTGTAAGTGAATTATGAATAGAGTGTCTATAGAATCAGATGTACTGGAATATTTTGAACAGGAGTTAGAAATGGTTATATAGGAACTTTTTAGAAAATATCATTATCTTTTTTATTTTGTCAGAGTGACAATTATTCCCTTTTGTCTAACGTATGGGTTTGATGGTATCTGAACAACCATAAGAAATTTACATTTCTACAGAAACCCATTCTAAGTAAGATATTAGACATTTCTCTGATTACTTATGGGGAGATTTGTCTGTGGTTATTTATGCTCGGAACTTGTCTAATTAAAGAAGTGAAAAGGAAAGGTTAGAATATTAAATACGCTGAGAGGGTTTAGAGAGAGACAAAAAAGATACGTGTCACCATGACCACAGGAGGTTCCTAACCACGGCATAAACACAGGGATCAACATGTCTGACGAGCTACCAATCATCGTAATGACATCAACCCATCTCGTTAATAAAGATATTCTCCGATTCTCTTCTGGTAAAGTACGCTCCAACCAACGAGCGTGCCTTTCTTATCAATTTTAACGGCACAGAACCGGCATAATACTCGGAACATAAACCGAGACCCGTGTCGCCTTAATATCGCAGCATCGAAACGTCAATAAAGGGACTATATTGAGTGCGACACTCATTGGATTCGAGAAATTCACAGTATCGTTCCGGTTCACCAAACGCGAGACTTATCTTCCGAGGAACATAATTAATTCACGTCCACTTATTTCTTCATTTTTCTTTTTTTTTTCACAACGCAAACAATATCTCGAAAATTTTACGAGCCTTCAAGTGGATTTTTATGTAAACTTTTAAACGGTGGCTGATTTACGTTCCTTTACGACTTGATACTTACGCGAGTTGCAAGTTGATTAAGTGCTTGAGATTTTTGTTAATAAGACATTAGATAAATTGAATAACGTGACCAATTGTTTCAACATTTTTTTTTTTTTAAATATCTCGAAAATTTTACGAGCCTTTGGGCGCGTTTTCATGAAAACCTTTAAACGGCAGTTGATTTATATTCCTTTGTGACTTGATACTTACGCGAGTTACTGGTTGAGTAGATTAAACGCTTGAAATTTTTGTTGATAAGATATTAGGTAAATTAAACAACGTAACCAATGAAAATTTTTTTTTCTCTTTTGTTCCGTTCATTTTCGGTTGTGCATTCTTTGGTTGAAGAAACAATACTATACGGGGTTTTAGCAAGGAATACCTTGTACGGTTATAGAGCACAAGGTTGATCGAGAAGCCTTCGACAATAGCCAGAGGATACATCACGAAGAGAGGAATAAATCAGCTTTCGTAATGATGAACCGAGGAACGTTGTTGGTTCCAGTCTCTTGGCCAGGAATTCCGCAACATTTCGTTCCTGGCCAATGGCAATGCAACGATCTAAGGATGATACTGCTACAGTAAAGAGATGATCACTTTTCTTTCTCAAAATTAACTTTAAACCACGAAAAACGAAATTCTCAAGAACATATTTTCTTTTTTATCGCGCGTGTAATGTTTACTTTTTAACAATACTATGAATACCTACTTAAAATAGAATTCGATAGAATAGGCAGGTCATGTACAAAACGCTTTTCAAAAAGAAAAATAAAAAATAAAAGGAAACTTTCAACTTTATTTACGATCGTACATCTTACTTCTAGGTTAGCGTTCAACTCTTCAAAGAATGTGGAGAATCGTCTAAGTGTTTTAGAGACCGCGTGCAAACGAGCGTAATTTTCTTTGCAACGGGATATGAAACAGTATCGAGTAAAACGCTTCGAACAGCTGGCCAGCGATAAGTTCAACGACGAGGTGGATATATTCGAGGATCAGTTAGGAGGTTGGGGCCGCGTCCTTTCGGTTTTACGACCGTTTCGCGATCGTTGATGGCCCACTGGTCATTACGCGAATAGTTGTCCCGCGATACCTCCCGAAGGAATCGTAAATACGGGGAAAACCTACGCGATGGGGAGTATACAAGTCGTTTCAGAATCGTCAACACCTATTTTTGTATACCCCACATTGTCCAAATTTGGACCCTTAGTTATGAAACACCCTGCAGAATTTTAAATTGCTCTGAACGTATAATTTGGTACAACTCTGAGACAACTTTGTGGAATTGTGAAACACCCTGTAAAATTTTGAATTGCCTTGAACGTATAATTTGGTATAAATTTGCATGTATAGTTTTGAAATGCACTGTACAAGCTTAAATAACTCTGCATCAATATTTATGAAACGTAGTGTATAATTTAACAAAAGAAAAACAGTTGCAAATATTTTTTCCTTGAGATTTTTATTTGTACTTTTGAAACACGCTGTACATGCTTTTTTGCGCGCACACGTGGCCGCAATTTTGAAGGATCCTGTACTGCTTTCTCTGATGGGTGCTAAAAAGAGAAACCTGGGAAATGCATACGAGGTCACCTGGCATAAAATTGTGGTTAACTTAAAAACTGAATATTTATGAACCTCTTGGGCCATTAATATCGATTGTTTATAGGGCGATACACACGTGTAGAGAAGCTGCGTGAACGCGGATAAGTAATTCCGATTATTAACCGACTAGTCGTAATTCCACAACTATCGTTTGAACGTTTCAAATTAAAAATCAAAATAGAGTTTCACTGAACTTTCGCAAATTACTATTTAAAATAATTGCAACAGCGAAATAAATCGCGTGAAAATTCAGAGAAATAATCGTATGCCGGATACACCGAGAGAAATACCGGAAGAGGCCGAGTTCCTACGATAATTATTCCGTCGTAAAACCGATCGTGACTCACAGCGCCGATATTAAGTCACGCATCCTACGGTAAATTCATTATACAATTACCACTGTACACGTGACATCAATTTTCGCCCAAAAAAAGAAACGTTCATTTTTGTTATGTCGAATAAATCAACGCGCACATAACCTCAACTCATCGCCAAAAATAAACAAGTGACATATTCTTCATTCTTTTTTTTTTCGTAGCCATACACGGTTAATTCATTCACAAATAATAACACGTAATTCCTGGTGATTATTTTCACGATCTTTGTACCGTGTCCCCGTTCGAATCGTTCTCGGGACATTAAATTCACCCACTCTGATAACACTGAACCGTTCTAATTAATTGTTTACTGAATTCTTCATTTATCTTTATTGTCCAGAGAGAATATACGAGGTTATCATACGGTTACTCGAACGAAATTCTTCGTTACTCTGAAATCTATAATATATCCGTTATAAACTCGCTCCAATTCTCCGGTTCCTTTCACGATAATTGCTAAGAAATGCAAGTCACACGTTCCACGATCTGCACTTTCACCGAAACCTTTTTTGCCCGAATCTTTCCACGACCGTGCTTTTAACTGCGCATGCACGGAAAAATATAAACAGATTCTTTTGTGTCACTTTTTTTTGGTTGGTGGATTAGGTTACGTGAAGACTCTCCTTGCTTCTTTTGCCGAATGGCGTAACTGACTCAAGTATTATGTGTGAATTGTGTCAGAACGTCGAGTTTCGTTAGGAATTCCATTGTGCATAGGGTGATTCGATCGAAACTGTTTTATTTAAACGAATTAAGATTTAAGTTTTTTTCTTAAATACCAACAGATCCCTGTTTCCACGCTAATACTCGTATGATAAGTTACCAACGTCGAAAAGAATTCCTGCCTTCCAATTTTTTATCTTATCGACTGACAGTTTCACAATGGAACTATAATCAATTCATGATACAACCAATCTAACTTTCTAATTAAAGATACGTCATTGATAATAAATTACCAATAATCAACCCCAACAAATAATGTCTCTAAAAACAATTTCCAAAAGAATATCGATTGTTAGATCTACCTGAACGTGATTTAACCTGCTCTTTGAACCCCTTCGCTATAAAACCTCTATCTTAAACACCATTCTCGATCAACATCGTGAAACCACATGTTCCACGGGAGGGAGATCAGAGAATAAGTGTCGTGGAGTGTTCACAGCCGGCCAGAGGCGTCGGTCCAAGGTGTGGACAGGCTCGTACGAGCGGTTCTTCGTGGCTGAACAGTGTCTAACGTGAAATGATCAGCACACAAGCAACGTACGTGCCGTCTGGTTTCATTTCACATCTGCGGGACTCACGGTCTAGCAAGTTTCGCCTCGGTCGCTGACCCTCCCCCTCCTCTTGCCTCTTTCTCTGTCTCTCCTTCAATTCTACCACCATGCTGCCTTTTTCTCAGAGAGATTCTCTCTCCGTTGTCCGATTGTGCCCTTCGATTTCGATCCCTTTCGTTTGGTCGTCGCGACTTGGGAATCGATTATTCCAACGTCGGCCATTGTTGCCTGTGAATCCGTGCATATCTCATTTTTTTCCCTCCCAGTTTCTAGCGAAGTGTGGATTCTTCCATAAGATTTTTCTGATTCTTTCAAACTGGAAATGGATATCTTTGAGATTGGAAAAAGGATTTAAAGTTAGGTTCGTGATATAATGGAATGAACGTTGGTTTGGGTCTCGTGGATTGTCTTTTGAGCCTCTTCTTGCTAAAACTTCTCTTTCACTTTCTTCTTCGCCGTCTCTCACTCTTTTTCTCTGCGTTTGCTGCTCGCTACAAGCTGTTCACTTTCCTCTCCTCTTTGATCCTCTGTAATACTCGCCTTCGTTCCCGCCATTTTTATCGCATCGTGATTTCTGATCATACTTTAAAACTTCGATACTGTACACGATGTTAGTGAAGTGTTTATTGAGTAATGTTCTGAATACTTTTACGCTTTTTGTTTAATACACAGATGTTTCTATCACTCGATAGTGTCTTTGTACCAAATTACTTCGATATACTAATGTTTTATTAGGAAGATGTACCAATATTCAAAAAACTTTAATATTAAGCTACTACAGGATATACTAATGCCCTAAATACCTCAAATACTTCAATATACAAATATCAAAAATATCCTAGATAAAAATCAAGGTATAATGTTTATACAGAAAATATTGCAAGGTAACGAAGAATCACTAGTAACCTCAAAAAATTTTCTCCTCTCTCGCATTGTGTATCTATTTCAAACGTCCTTTCCTCAAGCATTAGAAAAAGAAAAATATTACCCTCGTACGCGTGGTTGCTATAGCATTTCAAGGGACGATGGTTTCTCAGAATGGCCCGAGGATATCTCCCTAATTACTATGGGCTCGAATTCTTTCGGTCATGGGAACAGCCCTTAGCTAAAAAGTCATCCGTGTTTCAGACGCACTTATCTTGTCAAGGATACAGAAACATAGTTACAAAACACTCTGCTCGATGTGGAAATTATTCTAACGTTACAAAGTAACGTGAATCTACTTCCTCCGTCGAAGATTATACACGCTACTACTCGTGAGCATTTCAACCATAACCAAATTCATTCAGAATATGTATTTGAATAAGTAAATTCTTTTAACTACAATTTTTAAGAAAAAAATAAACAAATAAGAATTTAATTAGTTTTGTAAGACTTATTTAGAGGAAAAACAAATGCAATTCTTTTGCAAAAATTAAACGTATTCTAACCTAACTTAACCTAATTTTTGAACGATGGAAAGAAGGATATGAATAAAGATTAATTGTAAATTCATAAGGAATTAATAGCAGATTTAATATTAGTGTAAACTGATGAGTAATTCGAAAGTTTCTATTAGTAATATATTTATTTATCTAACTTTCGAATTTCTGCTTTCTAAATTTTCTTAATTTTCCTATGGTAATCTCTGTGTATAAGACAAATTAATCAAACTATAAAAACAGCGACGGTGAATAGTTCAATTAACACACGGAACGATGCATTTGCATTGTAAAGATGATTTATCTTTTGCATTTGCAAGTAAAATTTCGTAAGCTTTGTAGATGCATTGTTGGAAAAAATTTGCATATTTTTCTTGGCATTCACAGTGAACGATAATTGAGTAATAAGAAGATAATAACTAGGGTGAATAATGTTTAATCGTGAAGCTTTTGTACGGGTTACATAGCAAGAGATTTAAATCGAAAGGTGTTCAGGTTCGATCATAGGCAGGGATATAAATTTAATGCTCGGCTAAGATCACGTCCGCATATTTTATGCTTTTTACGCGCGATTAGCAAGACGCCTTTACGTAACGGCGCTGTCGCGAATCGCGTAACACGTAGAAGCGGTAATAAGCACGCGCGAAACGTGTCCTTTCCACGAATAACTTTCCATCTAAGAGTCGTTCGTACGTTCGATTCGTCATTTAAGAGAAGAACAAAAGGGACAATTTCTCTTTAACAACGAACAATTCTATTAGAATTATACTTAATTCTCTTTTCCATGTTTTAGTACGTACCATTAGATGCGTGAACGAGCAGGTGCGCTCATTTTCACTTTTGACTTTAAAAATGTTTAAATGTAAAAACTTGAAAATTTGAAAATTTGAATATTTAAATATTTAAAACTTTAAAAATTCGAAAATCTGAATATTTAAAAATTTGAAAAGTTAAGTTTGAAATTTTTAATTTTTAACACCGTTTAGTTACTTGCAAATTTTAAACAGCCTAACATATCAACATTTTTGCAAATATTAACTCCCAAGTGAAAGTCAAAGAAAAATTGCAGATATTCTAAAGCGTCACAAGAAACTTTTACTCTCACAATACTAATTAGTCTATGCGTTTCTATGGATTCTCCTTTTTTCAACTATATCGTTAATTTTCCTAATTTGACGCCCGTTTTAATTAGCTAATTTTCTACGTGTCACCTTCGCCATATCTCTAAACAAACAAGAAAGAAAGTTCTCCACTTTCTCAATTCTTCCTCAATTTTTTGCAACATCCTCGATTCTCCTAAATTCTCGGGGACCAAATTCCTCTCTACAATTTCTCCAAATAAGCAAACGAAAAACGAAGAAAGTTTCAATATTTTGCGATCTTCTCAACGAAAATTCCTCCGAATTTATAACAAACAAAAAAAAAATCTAATATTTTCAAAAATCTCTCACTTAAATTTTCTCCAAAAACTTTTCAAATAAATAACAAAAGACTGAATATACATTTTTTCCCAAATTTTTCACAAGATTCTATTAATCTAGAATTCTGTCGATCAATTCGCCAAATCAAATCAGTTGATCGATCAAAATTCAGTCTCATTTTCCAGTTTCACGCGGAACCAATCACCGAAACGCTCTGAATAATCATTCAATGATCGATCGAACGCAGCGATTAACAAGCTATAAATCCAAATAACAAGTGACCGTTCTCGATCGCGTAGAATCGCAATAAATAATCTCGGAATCCGTGACCGAACCACGCCCAATCGAATTCGCCGCGCGAATCAATCACCATAGACATACGTTTGTATCGTCGCGATGACGTTTTGTCACCTCCCACCTGAATCACCGGGAAAGGACGCAGGTTTATTTCTGGAAGGTGATTCTCGTCCAGTGCGAAACACATTCCTCGACGATTTTTCGTCGCTTGCTTAGAAAGTCAGGGAAAATCGCGGCGATGGATTTGAAATGCGGCGACTCGCCAAGGTATTTCATGAAAGTTCTACCTTTCCATTGGATTTTCCAGACCGTTTCGTTTGCTTTTCTGCTTTTTGCAGACACGGTTCGCATGCAAAGCTAGACTTCGCGATGAAATAAATAAACGGTAATTTTTAGAGATATGTTTTTAAGCTCTTTTTTTAACAAGTTGACAGAAGTTCAGAAAATATTGACAAAGATATATCATGGGATAAATTCTGGATAAAAACTGTGAAAGAATTGCTGAAGGATTTCAGAATTTTCTTAAAAAATTAATAAAAAATTCTGAAGTACTTGATAAAATGTGTTGATAAATTGGTAAGGAATGTTAAAATGATCGCTGAAGTATAAATAAGATAAACAAATTCTTTGTAAGATTGACAAAAAAATTTCGCAAGAAAAGGTAATAACATGTTAGAAACGAAATTTCCTGGAATCAATATAAGAACGAAATAATCTACACTTCTTATCAATTATGTAATGAAAAACTGAGGCAACTTTTCTGAGCATTTACCTCGCTGTAATAATCTTTTACGAACAATAAAAAAAAAAAAGATTGTACCTAATCTTTTATGAAATTTTTACTCTATCAAAAAAACTTAATATTATTAATATTATTTTACCGATTTGTATTTGTTAAAATTAAAACTTAATGTTAACAGATTTTTTAGAAAAAAAAGGTATCGAAAAATTGATAAATTAATATGGAGAAGATTATTTTATTTTTATCCTTTTTTTAGTTTTTTAACTTTTTGTTATTGGTAACAGTGATCGATGATGGATATGTCAGAGACAATTGATACAACCATAGAGGTACCAGAAGACGTCCTACGTGAACACGGAACTGGTGGCGAAGCCCTACAAGTACGAAGTCATCGTGAATGGCCTCTATGCTTCGTAGCTTATGATATATAATAGTTTTATGTACGCCGCGACGTAATGCTCTTACGAGAGATGCGTTTACGAGACATCGTGTAAAAGCACTGCGACTTGTGCAATCTATACCTGTTGTGCGACTCGAGAAAAATTAGAGGCAATTTCGTTGCAACAAATACTGAAAACTTTCGTAACGTGAATTTTCTATTGAAGAGATTCCTCCAAAGTCTCCATTTTCTTGGAATTTAATTTCTCCATTTTTCTGGAAAGTTTAAAGTTCTCCAGCAAATTTAGAATTTTAATATCCCCATTTTTCTAAAGAATTTAAGATTCTAAAACCCCCATTTTTCTGGATAATTTGGAATTCTAAAGTCATTACATTTCTGGAGAATTTAGAATTTAAAAATTCCCATTTTTCTAGAGAATTAAAAATTTAAAAACTCCCATTTTTTGGAAAATTTAAATTCGCCATTTTTCTGGATAATTCAGAATTCCAAAATTTCTATATTTCCAAAGAATGCAGAATTCCCAATTTTTCTGGAAAATTTAGAATTTCAGTTGCTTTAGATTTGACGCAGATATTTTAGAAAACCTGAAACTTAGTATACTTGAAAAATTGACGTTCATTGTTCAGTGATCATTTTGAAAAATTATCGAAGAATTAGAGTCGATTGGGTTCGATTCATATGGGACACGTGAGACCGTGAGAGAGAGAATACGAGGAGCGGACGTGTGGCTGTGACTTCCGGTAACTGGAGAGTTCAATCATGATCCCCTTGGGTATATCGAAAGTAGAAGGAATGAGGTATTTTGTGTCTTTAAAGGAATATCAAATCTGAGAGATTTCTGTGTTTCAAGAAAAGATGTACGAAAATGTGCAATTTAGGAAAATTAAATTTCCTAGCTAACATAATTGTATATAATCTCAACGTATACAAACATTCATATACAAGTGCAATTTCTTTTATTTCTGTCCACGGTTCGATAGATCGTGCGTAATGAAACGATCGAGCAAAACCAAGTGGAACGACAGATATAATATAGTCATTTATTAATGTCGAACGTCGAAGGAAAAGCTTCGGGACGGGGAGGAAATTTCAGTTTTCGCTTGCGCAATCGTGTCGCCCCTTACGTAATATCACAGCCGGGTGTAACGCTGTCGCGAAATAGGGAGAAACAATCGTGAAAGCGTGAGAATTATTTTCTACGTCCTTCCTAACGAACAATTAGATCCATCGACGTAATGAACCAAGCTGGGTCTAATATCTCCGGTGAAATTTTCTAATCTTCGTTAGTGAAGATGTCGAACGCGATAGGTTGCGCAATTGTAAGTTTCAACAAGGAAGAAGTTGAAGATCTAACGTGGAATTAGTTGTTGTAAAAAGTTATTAAGGAACCCCAGATTTCGAATGTTTCTAAATCTGATATCCCTGTATAATTCCGACTGAATAGTTCATAATTATCGAGACAAAACGCTATTACTTTGGTAGAATCTAGGGAACCCTAGATTTGGAATATCTCTAGATTTGATATACATGGATAATTCTGAACGCATAATTCATAATTATCGAGACAAAACGCTATTTCGTGTGTTAAACACGCGTTCACGATGCACGAAAGAAACCATGCTAAGGCTAATTTGAATAGCATGTGGGAAGACAATTAATCCTACCTTCGTGTGAAGAAACGCCAGTGACTTGTTCACGTTCTCGATTTTGTGCACTCGCATACGGCCATTGTTCGGTTTAGCCAATCGTTCCCCGGAGATGATCTCCAGTAGTTTTAGTAGCTTCTTGCCGTCCGCTAGATCCGTGAATAAATCGTCCACTTCCATACGTGCCTGCGAAGTGAAAGTAATCGATTCAACGTGACGCCCGGATTCCTTCCTCTCTGTAGACACGCTAGACGATTCCCCATGCGTGGGTCATTTTTATAAATAACCTCGACAGTATTTTGCGTTTTCTTTTTTTTTTATATATACATTTTCTATTAATTACTCGAAATGAAAGATTTAAAATTCTTTGCACCTGAGAGATTTCAATGAAGAAAAGAAAAAGAGTGTATACTGTAACATTTTATTGATAACAGTTACAATGGAATTATAATCATAAACCCTTTATATTTACGCGGCTACAGAGGTACTCGTAATACGGTCCATAATTTTATTTTAATTTTATTCAAAGTAACGTAATAAAATAAATAAAAATATTAGACATTAAAATACAAGCAAATTTGGCACGTAAAATTTGTTTATTAGCTAATTATATAATCTCCGTTGTTTTTTATCATTTTCTTCCGGTCGATCTGTCGACGTTAAGTTTCTCTGCAGCTTCTTCAATTCGAATTCGTGGATTATTTTGCGATAAATTAAAGCACAACGTCGTCGTTTATCAAAGATCGCCATGTCCAAATTTTGCAAACTATTTTTTCTTTTACGAGACTTTTTAAGAGACGATGTATATTTCCACTTGTAACTATGGAACACCCCGTACATAACCAATAAACTGTTTCATCAGATGGTCAAGAGTTCGTTGACCCGTTCCTCCATAATTGTATCAGTGGAAATACGAAGCCAAAGGAGACGAAGCCTTTCGTATTCATCGTTATACTATTTCCATGATAAATAATACCTCTTTACAGCACCGAAAGAATTACACTGAAATAGAAGAATGTATGAAATACCTTCAACAGAAAAGAGTTGATCCATTTTGTGAACGTCTTCTTCTGTATATGCAAACGTTCCTCCTGCAGGGCCTTGATACGGCCCTGCTCGAACCTCAACGTATCCTCCCTTTGAGTCATTCTTTTCTGTATATCAGAACCACCCCTGTATATATCGGTTCTGCTCGGTGGATAATTTGGTATATACTCGAGGTTGAAGCTCCTGTTTTGGGGTGCGGCGCCAAGCCCAGCGCCGGGCACATACTGCGCCCCTGTAACCAAACAATTCGCTAAAGTTAGACACGCTTTTGATCAACGCATCCTGTTTTAGGAGAATTCCTGGAACGGAAATTTCTGTTTCCTTTCGGGAATAACATTTCCAAGGGAAGTGATAGGGTAAACTGTGCAGATGTTAGGGAATTTTTAGAAATTTCTATCTGTAACACTTGACAACTTTAAAAGTAAAGAAAAAGTAGAAGAGGAAATAACACAAAAATTGCATAACGCGAAATGATATTATTTCTGATCAGTTTTTTTAGAAATAATTTTATGTAGATTTTAAGAAAATGAAAAATCGAAGATAAAATTTAAAATACTTAAAAATAAAATTTTTAATGATTTCAGAGTATACTCTAAAATGAAATTCGAATGAAATATGAAATAAAAAGAAACCAAGATTTTGGAAAAATGTTTTTTGGCATTTCGCAATTATTGTATCGTGTTATATCGAAACCATGTTTTGGGAATGGCTTGTTGTGGGAGGGTTAGGTTAGGTATTAATTCTCAACCAACAGTGTTGAACATTTTTTATTTTTATTTTTTACATTGATCGTTCATTTCAACACCTAGTGTGAATTTTTGACGATGAACACTGACTGTTCGTTTTTAACACTCGATGTTTCTTTCAACATCTGGTGATCATTTTTATCATTTTCTCAGCGATGAGTGTTTCTCTTAATCCTTTACAGCTCCATATCGAATGACTCGGCAATTATTAATAAATTACAAATAACTTAAATTACAAATTGCTTATATTTAATAATCTTCCGTCTTATGAATTCAAATTAGAGCGGGAAATTAATATTAATTTTTGTTTTTTATGATTACTGTTTATGACGCATCTTCATAAAAGTCTGTACCGTAATTCGTTACGAGCTTGATTCGTTATTATAAGGTTAAAAGGTTAACTCTGGTGTTAATTTTTGACGTCGAATGTCACCCGGTATAAAATTATCATCTCACGCAGATAACATCAATGTGTGACACCGGACTACTCCCTTCCAACACCAACCACCGTTTTATCTAACTTCTAATTTCAAGGTGCATAATTCTGTTAATGAATCTTCCGACCTAACCTCGACAAACATTCCTAATCTTAAATCTACAAACTAGCAAGTGTAACAGATAGAACTGCATGGTACGCGTAACTATACACAAGCGTAAAGATTAAGAATGAAACAAAACGAACAATTTATCCTACTCCCCCGTGTAAAAAAGGAAGTAGCAGTCCCATTAAGGACCCGGTTTTTCCGGCAGCCAGTGAAACAAGCGATTCGCGTTCACATACACGTTTATTCGGCTGTTGCACAGCCCTTATACGGAGGGAAAAAATTTATGACACATGCCTTTGAACGCTTGCGATAGCAAACGATAAACCCAGGACAATAATCTTGTCGAGTCACGAACGCTAGCAAAAACGCAGAAACGCTCGGCCCCGGGTAAACGTCGTTCTCGCGCGCTCTTTATTTACTTTTGCGCGCATTTCACCACGCGATGCAGTTGTTTTCTCTTACGCGACTGCGCAGTCTCCGTTGGTAATTCGTTACAAATAACACGCGTTAATTCTTGCACAGGATAATTCAATTCATAAAAATCTTTAATTCGAAGACACACGATTATCTAGTTAAAGGGAGATTATTTATATGGAATATTGGTAGTAAAATGTATCGTAACTCTTAATCGATACCTGCGACAACGTTCGAGAAGATATTTTAAGGTTAGGCTGAAATGCTGGTCAATATAAGAAACTTGTTTGCAAATGTTAAAGTTTGTTGTACGAGAGGTTGTAAATTCTCGTTTACCGTTTCCGATCGTCCTCGGTGGATAGGATATACTTTTTATTTCGATCGTTAATTTGCAGGAAAACCTGGTCGTAAAATGTGTTTAAGCTTTTAAGACTTTTTCAGTGTTTTTATTGGCGCGTCTAAATCGCCGTATGTCATCAAAATCCCCGATAATATCGTAACACAAAAGTCTAATGTAGTCGTATTATACTTATCGTTTATACATAGTACGAGACTCATGTTCGTTGATAAATAGATAAACGTGTAATCGGTAAATTGTCAACAAGGTATTGCAATCGAAGTTTATTTATTGCGTTAGAATTTTGCCTAACCTTCACGATCATTCACAATGTCGTTGGAATGTAGCTAAGAAAATATACAGGGTAGTACAAAATAAATGAACAGAATTCTACAAATGATGATTTCCAAGGGAGGACGAATGGAAACGAGATTTTTTAACCAAGAAACGGATTACGTGCCGTAAAGTTTGACACGTTCTGCGCAGCGTGCCTTATCGCCATGTTGGATTTAATAATCGATTCATATCTCGCGACTTATCGTTCGAGATAAATCTCTCGGAGAGTTCTATTGTTTTCTCGCTGGATACGAGAACGCCGAAGGACGACGGTTGCGAAAGAAGTCGAATAAAATGACGCCTGATCGTTTTTGCTCGCCTACAACGATTTTCTATTTTCGCAATGTGGAAGAGGTTTTTTTCCCCTTCGCTTTTTCTTTTGTTGCAGAGAAGATAGCTTATCGCGGCGTGGAGATAGCTCACGTTTGAAACAGACGTGCTCGATATAGCACAATTTCCTTCTGATTTCACATAGTTCTATTTAGCTTGAATTTCGCGTGTATCTATGCAGCTTTTTTTAGCATTTTCAAGGCACATTTACAAAAAAAAAACCTGTTCTTAAATATTTCGCAAGCATTTACGCGAACTCCTACATCCTATTTTTCCCGCTCAACAGAATAATATAAAAAACCACAATTAGAGTTAATTAGAGGAAAAATTAATTATCATTTGAACAAACCAATTTATCAAAAGGTAGAATGAAATTCTCTAATTTATAAAATTATTACGTTGAAATACACCGCGATTTATTAACGTTCACTAATTATAAAACGTTCCTACCAATAATTTACTACGATCAGTTCGTCCAACGGTTATATGCGCTATTTAAGCAGCGACTGGTCTGATTACAATTAATTGAACTCGCGGCTTAAGTGTATTCGTGCGGTGTGTGCATGTGTGAGTGCGTGATGTCGCTGAGGAATATATTCAGTAAGAGTGTTCATTATGTTAATGCAACGGTATCGTGAAATTCGATGACTGCCAGGGTGCTGGTTTTCATTGCACAGCAACTTGCCAATTAATGCGTGTTCGCTGGCGAAAATACACAATTTGTAGACAACGTTACACCACCGTTAGGAATTCTCACGCGGTTTTTTTTTTTTTTTTTTTTTTTTTTATTAAAAACATTTGTAGTTAGGTAGTCTCACTTAGGTGTTAATTTTTACTTCGGAAAGTATAAACGGTTTATTAAACATTTTTAAATCATCGTATCAACGTAACCTATGAAAAAGTGTAGCGCAAATCAAATTAACCCTCTAATGCCACAATTTTTGTTTGACTTCAAAAAATCAAAATAGACTAATTTGGAATGGAGAAAAACGAATCTGAAGTCCGTTATTCCTTTTGATTATAGAAAAAAAAAAAAAAAACAAACGTCCAAGCACGTGCAATTTTCCGTTACAACTGTAACGGTGGTTATACGGAGCGTGGTATTGCCAGACCGAAAAAAACTGAAGTGTACAATGAAGCTTGGTTTACACTCTAATAAAAAAATTTTATTAAAAAGTTACAAAATATATGTTTTATAGCGGCTCGCGTAAACACCGTCTAGAGGCGGAACTAAAGAATTAGAGGGTTAAGTCTGAAACAATTTTTCTTTGTCAAATTAGAATTTCACGTACAACGTTACTTTCGCCAATTTCTAATCTCCCGTTTGCAAACCTAACCTAACCTACTTTTTCCCAATCTGAGAACAAATCTCGGTGTCCTGTTATTCGTCTGAACGTGAGGGAATAAAAATTGAATATCTACGCCAATGGAGAGGAACAGTAACCTCAGTGGTTAGCTCGCGTTCGCGTTGAAAAGCGTGCCAATAGACGTCTGCGTGCAAATCGAGAGGGCAATGACAAGCAGGTAACATCGCAGATTTGATTAGAGTGCTCAAGCCGTCTGTCTCTGTCTGAGGCTGTTCATCGCCATTTCTAAGTTCCTGCAAACCATGTAACGCGATTGTAACGCGCGCACGTTACCACTATGCGCTTCAGATTCATCGAGCGTAACGTCTGCTGCAAACACACACATACAGACACACAGCACATTGTTGCTGCTTTCGAACAAATCCTACTTTTACGCTGACCAGTTGCTTAAAACACATCGAAGTGTACAATTCTGTGGAAGTAAAAAATGTAGGAAAAATATCGTTGAAATAGAACGTTCCTCTTATTAACGAAATAGGCGTGAAAAGGTAGCCATGATGGATTCCATTTCGATGCAATTTAATGGAAGAAGAGTGGGTGGAAATACGAAGAAAAAAAAATTCTCAAGTTATTATCAGCAGAAAATATTATTTTTCCTATATGTGAATTTCACAAATATTCAAAGTTGCAAATACCTATAATACCTATTAAATAAAATAATCACTGATATTTTTTAATGTACTCCCACTTGCAAAAATGTCTAATATCGCTATTAATTTTTTAATACAATATAGACAATTATTCAGCTTATTAAACCCACTAAAGTTTCACTAAATTAAAGATCCTTCTGCTATTGTATAACTAAATGGAATACAAGAAAATATGTCTAGATTGTGGACAATTTTCAACGGTGTTCCCGGTGGAAGATATTTTTCGTTTAAATTCAATTAGAGACAAGCCGAGCCACGACACACGGCTGAACAGCAAAACGACACCTATTGGGCTCTAATTACGTGGAATGCGTGATGGGACTTTGACAGATAATCTATCTACGCAGATAAACTGATGCACAGGTGTGGTTGGTATCATAAAACGTACTGTCACTAGAACTATAAATCCGACAGAAAGATAAAGGGATTTCAGTAGCCAGTTGACCAATAATCTCTAATCTATAATCCTCCTTTCGAATTTAAATACGACATTATTAATTCACACACTATCAGTTTGATTCGTACTTGACAAACGTACCGTAATAATAACTCTGCGACATGGTGATCTCTCTTTCTATCTTGTTTCTTCTATAATTATCGATCCACGTCAATCATGATCTCGTTTAACGGGAAATTTTTAGTAAACTTTTTTTTTCTCTTTACGATTTTCAAATAGTAACACCACGAGACGAAATTATTAACGTTTGAACGTCCGCGAATGCCGACACCGAACTGATTCAGCTGTTAGCCCAAGAACACTGACAGACAGAACTCTTATCGCGTATCGCGAACGTGTTATGTCCACCGTTCTTTTATGTAGTTGAAGCTAAGTACGGGCGTATGTGCACCTAACCAGTGGCGTAGCGATTAAAACGGTCCGTTTAATGTAATCGCGTACTTGGAGTGTTTATTACGTGAAATTAACGTTGGTGTTGATTATGGTGAATTAATGGGAATGAACTCGGAAATGAACGTTAAAGTTGATAACAGCTGTAAACTCGAACCTTTATTACATGAAACGAACGTTTATGTTCGTTATAACGAACTGATGGAAACGAACGTTGAAGTTGATAAAAATTGCGGACTTGAATGTTCATTACGTGAAATTAATGTTGATGTTGATTCTGACGAGCTAACAGAAATGGATATTAAAGTTGAAAAAAATTGCACAGTTAAAAATTCAAGTTTTTATCAATGAACGAAACGTGGAAATCAAAGTTGATGTTGATGTTGATAAAATATGAATTTCAGGACAAAATTTACGTTGACAAAAGGTGGACAAAGGGATTAAAGCTGACGTCGATAATAATTAACAATGTTAATCTAAAAATCTAAATTGATACTGATTAAAATTCTATATTTTACGAATGGAACTTGAAATTTCTTTCTAATACTCTGTTCAATATTTCGTATTTCCACATTGGACGAACATTTCTGCGTTTAATGGCATATCTACAGTAACAGATTTACATACGACGAGGCTCCATTGTAAGACTTCATTTTACTCGCGAAACCACAAGAAAATGGAATAAACTACAACGAAGAGTAAAACACATTGTAACGTTCAGGTGTAATTTAGATAAACGAACAGTGATTTAGATACATTTATGAATTTAAATGGCGTCTGATTTGGACGCGGAACGATTAAGGCGTGCATCGTTTTCAAGCTGATTAGATGATCGCTTGTATACAAATTGCGGCGTAATTATGCAGCCGTGCATCGACCGTGACGTTTTTATAGGGACACAGGGTATGTAACGTGCGCCCGTGTTAGAATGAAATTTGCATAAATTAATCGGCGTATAACCGTGACAGAAAATTTCGCGAAAGTCTTGTTTGCAAGTGCAAATTTTTTTGAAGGGTTACCTTCACCGTTTAATCATAGTGACAATGATCGAAATTCTTTTTTGTTTTTCTTACATATTTAATTCGAAACGTAAAAAAGGAAAAAAACAAAAAGCGAGAAATAACGGTGAAGTGTTGAAGAATGGAAAACATTTGCGCCTCGAAGGAGGTCTGATGTCACGAGTTAGAAATACACGATCGGCAAATAAGTTTTTACGATACAAACTCGTCGTCACCTCGTGATGTAACTAGCAAACACGCGGAATTATCGAGACATTCGTCGATGCGACAGGAAACAAGCGATCATTCCGGAAACACGGTGAACGCTCTAAGGGGAACGGAGTTGTTCGATTCACTGCTTCCAATCATCCGCCATTGCTGTACGCTTTAGTTTTTCAACATTGTGACATCTCTCCCAGCCCTCGTCAATATTTATCAACGTGATCAACTTTCAAGCTTCTCAGCGTTTTCAACATTGTTGACATCTTTCCATGCCTCGTTAACATTTGTCAACAAGTTCAACTTTGAAGTTTCTCCGCGTCTGTCAACTTCGTATGTTGACTTTATGAAGTAACTGTTGATTATCAACATTTTTCGAAGTTCTTTAAAATTCTTCAACCGTTAAACATGTTCGACGTTCGTAAGCTTGTTCGTATTATCAACCATGATCTTCGATATTATTAATATATTTAACATTTTGCATTTCTTTCATCTATCCCTCCTCGATAATTTTAATCATCATTTCGAACAATACGAGCTAAATGTATCTCGAGGTGAACATTAATCACAATCGATATCGAATGTTGATCTTTCGCGAAAAATATCTATAGCGATTGAAGAACGAGAAATCCTGGATCGATGACGTCAAATGTTATAACATGAGCCGTCGTGATGATTGTCTGGCAAAAGTAGCGGTGACGTTATTTATGAATTCCTCCAACTACCACTACTACTATTTCTCCCGGTTGATAACACTCAGATGTTTAAACACCTCTGATAAGAGACACCCACAGAAATACACGTTCAACGACACTTATTAATTTTCCTTATCAATTTCTAACATTCTAGTGCTATAACAGAAGAGTAAAAGATGCTAAATTTATTTTTCCCCTATTTCTAGTTGTATACTTTCGTTTAACCATTCACGTGGTAGAAAGTAAAACGAAATTGAGAATAAACCACCCGCAACTTTCGCGTGTAACCATGATTTATAATACGTGTTCATATATTCTGGAAGATCCTGTGAATTATTCTGGTGATTCAAGTGTGCTTCGTTGCCAACATTTTTTTTTTATTTTTTTTTATTAAGGCGCATCAATTTTCACTAGCATTAACTTTCATCGTTCAGCCTCGGGTGCAATAAGTACCGTATATGAGCTGATTTATTAGGCCAGCGAATAGGAAACGCGAGATCCAACCGGAAGCACGCTGGATGCACCACGCCACAGCCAGAGAAACCACTAAGGGTTTCAGCAACATCTAGATATCAGCCTGGCGGGGCTTTCGTAACCCATCAACTTGTAGATTAATCGTATCGAACGGTTATCTTCGCCTCCGAATGATAAAAATAACCAGGCAAAATTTGTGGAGGCTTCCAGAAAAAAGAAGAAAAGAAAACAGAAAGAACCGATAAAAAGAAATTGAGAGGTTACTACTGGGAAAAGATTGAAAGTAAAATTGATCGATAGAGGTGCTTTTAAAATTTATTTGAGAAAGTTGATGAATATTCGTTAATTAATATTTTAATTTTTGAGTTTTCAACGATTGAATAATTGAGGATAATCGAATTGCTTTATTAAATCTCAAGGAATATTTAAACGGCGTGTAATTAAAACGGAATAATTTCAAACGTGACATTTCGAATTTGCATGTTGGCAAAACGATTACCAAAATCAACGGAGAAAGTGCACGCTTCTAGTTTCCCGGTGTCCTCGAGCCAATCTCTACGCGAGTGCCACTTTTGTCGTGTCCGTGTCGTTTCTTTGTGATTTCGTTTAATGTGCAAGAGGAAGTCTCGTTTCAGGTGTGAAATAGTACTATAGAAGGCGATATTCACATGTTATTCTGCAAGTTTACAATCGCCTCGAGGTCAGATAAGTTTAAAAATATCTTGCGAAAAAAAAATCGTAACCGTTTCAAAAACTTGCCAAGTAAATTGCTAAGTAATCTTCCAAAATAAAAATTAATCTTTGTAAATACTTAAATCAGAAATTCACAAATGAGGCATAAAAAAAATTGGCAAAGTGACCTTAAAATAAAAAAAAGAAAAAAGAATGCTGTGAACAAGTATGAATTATAACATAACCTCCTCTAACTATCTGTCTATCTATTTCCATATACGGCATTAAAATGACAAAATTATGAAATACTTATTCCAGAAGATTATTAAATA
Organism: Anthophora plumipes; assembly: GCA_951804975.1. NCBI lineage: Eukaryota > Metazoa > Arthropoda > Insecta > Hymenoptera > Apidae > Anthophora > Anthophora plumipes. The sequence goes on from OX638121.1 coordinate 4,018,704, forward strand.
CTCTAATCGTTAATTTTTATTCCGTCGATTACGGAAAGAAAAAAGTTCCAAAATATTAATACTTATCATTAACCTTAAGATACATTATATCACCCTCCACCTAACCTCTCCATAATTCGTTCAAATCCCAGTATCTCCCGAATGTCTCAAGTAAAAAAATTCCAAGATAAACGAACAAAAAGAAGAAAAAAAAAAGTTTGACGAGCTTAGATGGTCGACTGTCGACAGGAAGCATGAAATTGTCCCGGAAACATGCAGCCACGGGGTCGGGAAGACGGAGGCAGAGGAGACCAGGTGAAATCCGAACCGTATTATTATCGAGGCTCGTCCAGCGTCGACTCGAAAAGAGACACCGACGCTCTATTGACACTGATAGCCTAAGCAAACATTCATCCGGCGTACATACGCACGCATGCTCTGGCAAGAGTGAAAAAGAGAGAAAACGACGGGACAAGGTCTGGCAAGTTCAAACGTTATGACGACACGCCTATATTTGGTCAGAGATTGACATTACCGGCCGTCAGCCAACGTCCCGACGGCTCCTTTCTTTTCGGTGGCACTTGTTGCCCGGCTACTTCCTATTTCGGCCGTGAATTTCATGATTCAGTGTCGCTATTTAGGTCAACCGACCAGATTTTTCTCTCTCTCTTGATTTACTCGCGATGATACAGCTGGAATATTTAAGTTGATCTTGTGTTTGAGGTTATTTTTGAAACTTTTCGAAAAACGAGGGCACCGGTATGCTGATTTAAGAGGTTATGATTCAATTTCAATTATTTAATAGGGAAAAGAAAAAACTGCTCTTTGTAGTTGAGGTTATTTTTAGAGGGAGAAGAATAACAGTGCAGGACAGAACATTTGGTTGGTAGAAAAGTTATGGGTTATGGGAAAGGGAAGAATTGTTTTTACGTTTCAAGTTCATTATTAAATACGAGTGTAAGAGCTTCTAAAATGTGGGATAGTAATATTTCACGTAGGAACTGGTGTTCACCCACTGAAAATTCAGCGAACAGGAAGAGATCTAATTTTCTTTTTTACGGTGCGCCATATGCGCAAGTCCTTCATTCACTGGTTTGGCATAACAGTGCTTCGCCGGAAGTATTTCTGTCTTATGGGAAGTAGAACAGCGTCGTGACTATGTGAATGAACGTAAGACACCGAAATATAACGAAAATTATAGGGGAACTGTGAAAAAAGTCTGCTCTCAGAAAATAATATGTCGAAAGTGTATAATCTATGAATCAATTAAAATATACACCATTTATTATTCGTTAATTAGAATAATAATCACAGAGAATTTCTAACAATCATAATAACCGTAGAAGCGTTGCGTGATGCAAATGATAGGCTAATTTAGAAATGAAATCATTTCAGAATGAGCTTTATGTTAGTAATCTAGTTAATTGTTATTCGAATTGAGTCACACGTTGATAAACGTATTCATAACAGCGAAAATGAAAATACAACATCATCGCTGTGGTTTACGTAAGTGTTTTCAAACTATGCAAGGCTCATTATTTTTATCTGTACATTTGCTTACACATGTTTTAATGATTAGCAATAGTTCTAATCGGTAATTACAAAACCACCGATTCGCCTGTCATTTCTATTTAAAACAGATAAAAAAATGAAACGATTTTCTCGAGTTTTGCAGAAAATGCAATTTTACGTGGAAACGGCGATAAAGCTAACACTTGATACTCGCATAACTGTGAAACAAGAATGTTTCGTCGCGAATAAGCGGTAATTTATTTAGCCATGATGACAGTTCGTTAATCCAAATGACATCACTTGTTTCTCGGAATTTCGCACATGTTGCCGACATTTAATTTCAATTCTACGACGTCATCGCGTCATTCGCCAAACTTGACTAAGATGGCGCCGGTAGATCAACGCGGAGGAATCACTTCCGGTTCGTCATTTTACTCGATTTTCATTGAATAACGATCAGTAGTTGGGCTTCCCTGACCAGTAGTCGTAAGATTTTTAGCGCGGGAAGTTTAAATTCAAAAGTTCGAAAATTCAAAATTTTAAATATCGACAAATTCGCAAATCGAATGAAAATTCATGGCGTCTAGCTGTGTAACATTGGCGACTGTCTCGAGGCGATGAATGAAAAATCGCACTGCGTCGTCGTAACATTCGCACAATGACCCATTTATTGCGAAGTTTGTAACCGTTCAAGTTCTTGCTTCAACGTTTCTTAAGAAACAACGACCTCGCTGTTGGTCACAGGAAAACGCTTATTACGATAATCACGAGCAGTGAAGTAATTACTTTACACGATCTTCTACGCCGTGTCACTGACATTCACCGTCGAAACCAAAAAAGACCAAAAATGGAAAAAAGAATCATTCCCCTTCGCGAATTAATAACAGCTTGCCCCATGAAAAGTTTGTACAAGGAGCACCCTTATAATTACGAGACGCCAGTGACTCATTCTGTTTCCCCCGGACGTAAATTGTTAAATTATAACTTTCGCGGAGCAGATTGAGCAACCAGTTACATTATGTAATTATCCGCGTTCCCGATCTCGCGGGACGGGGAACGAGATTAAACGAATCTTTTACAAATTGTTCGCACGAACCCCTCATCGAGCAACTGCTTCAGGGTCAGAGAGGACTCACGCACTCTATCACGGGAAACATAACCACCAATCAAACTTATTAAATCCTTTTACTTCAAACTTGACCGCAACTGAACTTTGAATACATTTTAAATAACAATTAACGTAACCTCGACAATATACCAAATATACATTTGCAATGATTTAGTACCTTTTGCGTTACCTGCTTGTTATAAAATGCATGTTTTAGCATATTTGAATATTTTCCAGTCAGTCGTTCGCTGTTTCCTACATCCCACACTACATAACCTGTATTACAACCTGCGGATCGTTCTACCTGTGCATTACCGCGAACGTGACCGAACGCAACGTGTTATTTCACAGAAAATGGCTATTCGTGCACCATTTAGTCGCGAGCATCACGGTGGGCCGCGTTTCTGATATACGCAACAACACGACATTGCGGTGCCTTTTGTAACTTTCGCGTCAACTCCCACGCGCCACATTAGGCTCCCCTTTCATTCGCGCGTTAGACTCACGAATTCGTAGCGGAATTTACGCGCAGTCGATATGAATACAATGGGCTGGAATTATCTGGACACACTTCGATCGACTGATTTGAATTTCGATGAACAAACGGCCCGTGTCGTCGAACAGCACTTCTCTCGACGCTTCGATACTGGGAAACTCTGTTTTTCATGGTTAAAGACTGTCTTATAAATTGATCCTTTAGAAGTTACTTAAATATAACTGTATTACGAATCTATGTACGTTGTTTGGTATGTGGAAAAATTATTGTATACTGTTTATTTTTAATAGCAACGAAGAAATATTAGAAACGTTGTATATAGATTACTTTAAACATTTTCAAATTTTAGTTTTCCTATTTTATATCCCCTCTGCCCTATTTATTAAAGTATTTTTAATTGCGAATACTAGATGACGCTGCGCGCAAAAAGTTCTTTACCGTTTGTGCTATGGTTAAATAGATATTTTGAGTGAAAATTTGTGTGTGTTCGAAGAATTATAAAAATAAATGAATTTTGTTAGAAGACATATGAGACTGTGATATTTTATTTATTCTAGTTTCTAAACATATATAAATTGAAGCATTGGTATGAGGTTCAGCGTCCTAACCTGTACGATGAGTAACTTATTAATTGGTAAAACAACACAGTATTTACTGTTCGTGGAAAACCGCAAGAATTTAATAAAAAAATATTAACGAATGAATGAACAAATATGTCATCCAGTTTTTTAAATATTAATAAAGAATATATTTTCATTTTTATCAGTCACAGTATTTGTTTACTTTCTCAATCTGCATTGTAAACAACACCTGATGATTATTATTATTGTAAAGTTAAATATTTTGTAAAAATCGCGAAAGATTTTAAATCAATAAAAAACAAAAATAGATGTGGAAGTTCAATTGTGCATCAATTGTAATTTCTAACTGAAAAATATGTTTGCAAAGCAGAAACTGATTTATCTAGCTTCTAATTAACTGTATTCACAGTCTATTGCAACTGATAAGTCAGAGATGCTTGTTTCTTGGAAAATTGTGCATGCAATTGCTCCAACAGAAATGATCCTTCGTTATACCACAATGCGTATGTGATTAATTGGTATGTTGCAAGCAGGAATGTTACAAGTAGGCCAAGATTATCTAAAAATAGTGCTTACACCTCTTGCTCAATGCTGGATCTCACAATGTTTGTTACAGGATACGCAGTATTGTTTTTCTACATTTGACATTTATAGGAATGTCAGGGAAAAGGAAAAAGGTGACAGTGACCATGGAAAAGAAGCTGGAAGCTTTATGTAGGATTGACAAAGGTGAGCTATTGAAAAGTGTTGCTATTGACTTAGGGGTAGGAACATCCACTGTCTCTGATTGGAAGAAGAACAGAAAGGATATTGAAGACTTCTGTGCTAAGATGGTTTCTAGAGATAGCTTAGGTAACAGGGGGACAATTAAGAAGGCAAAGAATGTAAGATTGGATGATGCACTGTATGTATGGTACATACAGGAACGTGAAAATGGTATTCCTGTGTCAGGACCTATTCTTAGAAAGAAGGCACTCAGCCTAAATCAAAAGGTAGGTGGTGATCCTACATTTACTGCAAGTGTGGGATGGTTAGGCAGGTGGAAAGCTCGTCATGGAATAAAACTTAATCTTCCTAGTGATAGTTTGTTAGAGGATCTCACTGCTAATGATAGTTCTGATCGATTACTGTTAGAAGATGACATTGTGACAGTGTGCTTATCTACTCAAGATGAAGATGACATTCAGAGTGTCTTTAACAATGGATGCCACCAAGAATCAGCAGATATCAGTCACCTTGAAGCAACAGAGATACTTGGAAAACTAATAACCTACTTTGAGCAACAAAGTGATACCTTAGACAATGATTTAGTGACACTGAGACATTTACATGGCCGTGTGACAAAGAAATATTTATTGAGCTTGAAGAAAGAGAAGACTGGTGATTTTATTAAATAACATTTATCAGTGTACAGACATAGGCTGTGCGATTTCTCTATCAGTTATCTTTCAAGTGTAAATAAATTGTATAAATATAGCATATTTTTCTACACTTTTGACCCATTATGTTACATTAACCGCCATAAATATGTATAATTTAATCTCTGCAAAACTAATTTATTAATGTTTACTTCGATTTCGACATTAATCCGCAAAACAGATAATACAAAATTGTAACACAAGGTAAGTGCTACTTTCTAAGCCTCGATTAAATGATGTTTTAATATAAGAAACTGTACAGAACAATGAAAAATAAAGTAATCGAAATAAAAATCCAATTCCAAAGAATTTTTTCTTCGAAACTAACAATCATCCTGAGTACTGCAAAAAAAATTATATCCCAATTATTTCACTTGCCCCCTCCCTGTTAATTCAACATCTTTAATGACGGACAATTTAAAGGAAAGCACGATTAAGTAACCACTGGGCGTATCCTTTTCGTGTAATCGAACCGTTTGCAATTATTCGTCCCGCCTCGTCCAATTACCTCTGCATCGGCCGCCTAATCAGTTCAATGATAATTTAATAGGATACCAAGGTGAATATCCTCGGTCGGATTTTTTTTTGCACGCATTCTTTCAGTTCGTCTAGGTCGAACATCGAAACCAGAGGATCTTCGGTGGAATCACGGCGATTTCAGTTTCCGCTCCGTCGCTCTGATTCGCTCGACGAATCTCGAAGAAGCTTACCTCTACCTGCCTGCCTGTGCCTCTCTAACGGGCCATTGAATTTCAACAAAATTGCATTGCGCATGCACCGTGGCGAGGAAAAGCCGCGATCGACGGTATCGACCGTTAGATTCTCGAGATGCTGCACCATGATGGAGCCTCTCAAGCGGAAACCGAAGCGAAGCATTACGTCAGTACTATACGAGAAAAATGCACGATGCGTGAATCAGAGTTCGTAACATTGAATCAGTTTCAAGTAATTTTCTTCCAACGATGAAAAAGTGGGAATTATCGATACATAACCTAAACCTATCGAGAGTGTCTAAAAAGTGACACCATTAATAGAAAAAGTTTAAATATGGTCCATAAGACGTTCTGTAAGACGTAAGGTTATATACAATTCGTTTTCAATGTGTTCATTATACGCCACTTATCGACACACTCAAAACGAGACCACTTACACCGGAAGATAATACGGGGCAGACTTTTTCGGCCACGCCATGAACAAGCTGCTAAGTATGCCGCGAAGGAAGCGTCGGACGGGTGTATAAATGAGATACATACACACATACTCGATGTGGTGAAATGAATGGTGAAAAGTGAAATGAGAAACCCAGTTTTGTATAATCCTTTTTGTTCGATCATAGAGGAAGATACATCGAATGATAATGAATCGTTTCACCGTCGGCATGGTGGCGGTGAAATTCAGCTGGAGTTCGCTGACCGAAATGATACGCTTTTTACGCTCCTGTTTAATGGAAGATAACGAAAACCAATAGGATCCCAGGAGAAAATAGGAAACGGAATGCAGGAATGCGAGAACGGCGTCAGAAAAGTCGGATAAATATTCAACTATTTGATAACGGTCTCTTTCCATCGTTCCTTTTGCATTGTTGGAGGTTATCTTTTGAATTTACTGGCCGTGTACGGGCATTGAATAATGATTTCACGCTACCAGGTCAGAGATAGCCGGCGCGCTATACGGAGCCAATTGAAAACTATTTTCCTCTATCTTATCGCCGTTCCTGCATTAATTACACGGGATCTTAAACGATACAGCCGCCTCTATTCAGCTTGTTCACTCTTCTCTTTCCTAACCCCTACACCCATCTTCTTTTCAAAGCCGTGATTTTTCAATTATCCATATAACAGCAGTGCTATCAATTTCTCACATTTACACTTCAACACAACTATTTCAGTCGATACAGGAATATTCCCAAGTGTAATAATTTAAACTGTCTACCGATTTATATCATGGAAACTCGACTTCTATAAATGTCAATATGTGTGTTTACTGAAACTTACACTATTTACAAACACGAGAGACAGAAAGGTCAAGAGCTTTGAAACATCCTGTAACAATGCGAACTTTTCGAGCGACAGTATTGTAGAAATTCCTGAAAATTCGTGTGTTCACTTTTGAAACACGCCATATTGCATTCGACAATGATTCTCGTGGTGACGTCAGAGGCGTGTAGAAAGTTGACAAGAAAAATCTACATTCCTGCATGCGTTCTGGCAGTTTTACATTCACCGTCGTGCCGCGGCCGTCTACTAGAAGAGTCCGACCGCGTGTGCGCGCCAGATAAAACTCCGTTCCTTCATATCGTATTCCGTCGACGCGGCCTGACGCGGTCACGTATGCGGGGCTTACAACTAATTACGCCAATGGGAGACGTTTGCCCGAGATGTACGACCAAATTCTGCCCACCGTGACTCCCTCACCTTTTCAAATAGTCAAAACAACCGCATACCAAGCGTTAACTTGAACAACGCGATACACGACAGCTGCTAAACTTGAAACGATCGTTACACAACACACTCCAATTTCCGTCTTAAACGTTGCGAATAATTCGAGCTTATTAGATTAAGTAAATCACCTCGTATATAGCAACGTTGTTACTCGAGCAGCTTAAGAGGAAACTTCGAAAACGATTCTATAGCACAATTCATACTGTCGTATCGAAGCGAGAAGCGAGAAGACACACTACTGTCCTACATTTCGTTGTTCCTGTACCCTAAATTCCCCAAAGAGAGCTCCCCCTAGCCGCATAGAAATGCATCAGGATGCCACCTATCATTGAACAGGTCGAAACAGGTTGACCGTAATGGCGATACTCAAGTTGCGGGCACAATACCATTGCACGCGAGAATTTTCTTCCCCCCTCCTTTGTGGGCCGTTCGTAAATCCACGATTGACGGAACGCGGGAGTACACGTTAAAGCCTTGAAGTCTGTAACCAGAGGAGTCTCTTGGCTTATTCGCTTGAGTTCCAGGACTCGCCAAGGATCTTTCTCTTTGTCTCTTCTTTTCTCTCTCTTTCTCTCCTCTTCGTCCGTTGCGCGCAGCCTGAACGAAGAAACAGAGGGGCCAGAGGAAGAAGGGGACTTTGAGAGCGGTCCAGCAACTCCCCAGAAAATGTGTGTGTGTGTGTGTATGTATGCATGCAAGCGCGTGCGCACGCATGAGAAACGTACGTTCGTTGGTAGTGTACACACTGCCTAACGTTGAGTAGCGATGGGACTGATATTCTACATGTATTTCGAAATTATGTATATACGTTATTGAATCGATAGAAAATCGATCGTATAATTCACAGAAATGTTCAACTATTAATGTATTCATACTTGTTCGTGTATAGTATAGTACGCATTACGACTCGTTCACGGTTGTAAACAAATCCAGTGTTATGTATACGTACAGGGTGATTCATATATAACGATCAGGGACAAATTGTTTATACCGAATGGTCGAACACGCAGCGGAAAAATTCGTGATCGTTATCTCTTTATTAGTTGTATTCGATGAAATTCGACCATACAGCGTGACCTTGAAACGACCTTGAACGGAAGAATTCTTCAACAGGTGAGCTAACCGGACGACACTTAATCTGTATCGCAACGCGTGCTTAGATTTGCATATTAATGTGCCGGCGAACCGGATATTTTTAGACCTATTTTAATTATACCGACCGGTATCACGCGAACACGGTGTTTTTGAGGTAACATTGTTTCTTATAATCTATTCTGGACAACTAACAATTTTTCCTCACTCTGAGGATGTCTCGTACAATTATATCCTAAGTTTCGTACATCTTTTTAAAAAATGAGAGTACTTTATTAATTTGACCATGCAACAGGTGAAAAATTTTACTTCAGCAGGTCGTACAAGGTTTCTAGATACGGTAAATACAAAGTTATCGACTGATTCAGATATTTTCAAACCTTCTTTCTATTGTTAAAATTAATCCATACTCGATGCATAATGAATTCTAACGAAATTCGTGGTTATTTCAACCACGTTGCATTTCGAACGATTTATCCAAGAGTCAATCCCATCGCTAGCTCCACGCACACGACTTTCGCCCGCGAGACGCGCATCGAAAGAGACCCAGGTGGTAGGGGAACGCGAAAACCACCGGTGGTAGGAGTAAAGGGAGAGGGCTGTATGGTGGGGATAAGAAAAACGACTGGCGAGAAAGGGAGGGTACCAAGGGAGGAAACGAGATGGAGAGAAAAAACGACGTCCATTGAGAATTACGGTATTCGTCGAGTAGAGGAACGGCTGTTGGAGGGGCTCATTAGAAACTCGAGGCAGCGGCGGCGGTGAACGCGCGCGCGTAATATTATTTCCTCGTGGAACGCGGGGGCTAAGGCCGATCAAATGCCGGGTACCGTTCGGGAAAGGATCGAAGTCCGCTCCAATTTCACGTGCAACGACGCCAGCGCCCCGTTATGATCGCTCTCAGCACGAGAACAGAGAGAACTCGTTCCAGTGCCGCGGAGGGAAAAGGAAAATCTCCACCGGTCTCATACTCCCTTCTACGCACGCGGTTTTCCAGCTGTCCGCCGAGCGACCTTTGCGAACGACCAGTTCTCCTCCGCAAGGAATTCTGACCTCGTAACGGAATGACTCTACCCAGCCGCACACGTGACGACGCTTTCAACGGGTGGGGGTGGGGGTGGATTACAGTAGTGGTGGAGACATCTTGGGGAAGAAATCGATATCGATTTTTATTTTACTTAAATAAATAATGAAAATGGCGGATGTATAATTTCGTAATTGATAACAACTGACTTGGAAACTTATGCAAATCATTATTGGTAATTAAATATGAACAATGGCAAATTATTGATACTATCGAACAAATATAGTATGTAACAACCAAGTACTGTAGAAGGAGAATTACTTTCGAATTACTAATCATGACATAAATATCGCACACCGCGTGTCATCAGAAAGCTATTACCAGGAAAAAATACTTGCAAGATGAGAGACTCGGATCCGTGTAGAACGACGGTTGGCAAAAGATTTAAACTGTCGTTCCCTTTTTTGCACAACTTTCCAGGTATCGAACGCGACCCCTTTCGTTTCTTTTTCGAGCAGTACCCCTACATGCCGTCCCAAAGAAAGCAATTCGAGGTCCCCCTAACCCTTCAATTAATTCAAAAAAAGGATAAAAGAGTAAGGAAGACAGTCTTCCATAATGCCCCTAGCGAGAAGCTGATAAATGTACCAAAAAAAAGGTTACATAAAAGGGGGTACATATATTCAGAGAGAAAAAGAATTGAAATTACAGTGATACTGTGGTAGTGGCTAATCTCAAAAAGATCAAGGATAACCTTTCGATCTCGGTTGTAAGAATTCCACGAATGATAGAAGAGAACTTTGAACGTGCCAATGATTTTCATATGCAGCTGCATTTTTCTGGAGATCGAAACGGATCACTAGATCCCCTATATAAATTCTCCCACGTGACCCGTTGACCTTTGTGCGCGTAAAGTTTCTGTTTGTTGACCGGTCCGTTCGAGGTCGATAAACAAAACTTGAAAGCCCGATCTCACCTGACGCGCAGTCGACGACTATACGAAATCGTAACGATTTCGTACCAAGTTGCAATTTACCGATACGTTCGTATGTCGATCAGGACTAGATTGTTCGATAGGACAAACGATACGATACATCATTTACGTAGAATGATTGCAGACTCTTCTGTACCTACCTTTTCAACGTGTGTACGAAGCTTATCCAAAACGCAACAGCACCCGACGAATCCCTGGGGAACACTGTGTTAAAACGCACTTTTTCACAGAAAATTCACCGAAATCTGCACACTCTGTTTTCGTCCTTAGTCTCCTTACGTGGCCAGATGCATAAACACACACGCACACGACAACCGAATTGAAAAACGCACGCGTTTCAACTTTGTTCTGACGGTACTATGTCCAGCGAACTATCGCAAGGTCTGCGCCAATGCGTTTGCGGCTTCGAACTCCGAGCGGTTCTTCGTCTTGGTTCCCGCCCTCCCTTCTCGACGGCGAAGTTTCTTGCGGATCAACTCGCCCCTCCATTTCGGTTGGTTTACAACCACATCGCTGGAACCGCTACCAGTCAGCGACACCTGTAAACAAAAAATTATATTAAATTAGAAACCTACTGGGTCGGTACGAAACACGAAATTTTGGGGATGACGATATTTTAAATTTTTTGGAAATTTGTCTTCATAAATGTAATATGCCTGACTTTTTTCAAAATTTTTGCGTATCACTAAATAGGGAAAATAGACAAGAAACTGATGATCAGAATTTACCTTGTAACTATTCATCAGGTCAAGTTAGAGGGTTGAAACTTGGCCTCAAATATTTTCTTTTTTGTAAGTTATTGAATGATCCATCGCACACCCAAATTGGTTGAAGAGTATTTTTGATGACCTTAACCTGCTAGACCTTTCTTCTATTTTTTGTTGCAACGATATTATAATAAATCCTGACAAAGTACTGATCTTTAATGTATCAAGTTTGGGAAGGAATTGATTAAGGTTTTAAAGAAACAATTGTTTGAACCCTCTATTGTTTCAAAGTATCCATTTTTGTAAACATATTTTGTACATTGTTTTGTAAATAAAAATTATCCACGCAAATCTGTTTTATCATAAAGTTACTTCTTTATCAACGCATGATAATGTACCGGATGGTAAGAATAGAAATACCGACTGAGGCTGTTACATGAATGTTCTCAGTCAATGTAATACCTATGTAAATCGTACCACGCTTATGGTGGTTCTTTAAAAGAGGAACATAACCTGTTAGTTAAATAATATCCTCTTGTAATCTTAATATAAATGTAAATATATAATGGCAGACATAAAAATACTTAATAATATTATACATACGGTTAATAATAATACGAAAAAGACGGAGGAATTTTTAAGGTGACTACTTGTTTCAGATTTTCTTTTCCTAACCTATTCTGTTATAGATTAATAACAATAATTGTGTTTACAGCGTACAAAATGATGTTGCGCTAGATTTTAAGCATTGTACGAAACGATTGTACGATTTTACGAAAGAACAGTCGCAAAGAAATACAAATGCTCTGCCAGAACTTGTTACAGAGGGTTTTGATGAGGAACAGATCTGGCAGCAGCTTGAATTACAGAATGAAGGTGAACTTGATCACCTAATCAATAGTGTTTCAAAAGCTCTGGCTGAAAGTAAGAAGTTGACAATACCAATTAGTGCTGTCAAACCTAAACTTGCACAGAACAATGAAGAAAATTCACGAGAGAAAGAAGATAAACAGGAAGAAGAAGAACAGGAGGAGGAAGAAGAAGAAGAAGACTTAAAATTAAAGATATCAGAAGAAGAGTTTTCTGAAGATGAAATAGAATTAGAAAATAGTTTTAGGAAAGAGGTAGAAGATATAAAAAAGCACAAAAAGAAATCATCCATAGTGGATGATAAGTTCTTCAAACTGAATGAATTGGATGAGTATCTGACAAAGGAAGACAAGAAAGAGAAACAAAGTGTGAAGAATAATGTGGAATCTGACGATGAATCAGTGGATTTATTCAATGATATTTCTGATGAAGATGATAATAACACTGAAGAATCAAAGCTGTTGAAGTATGCAGACTTCTTTGACAATCCACAAAGTGAGGATGAGAATCATAATGATTCCATGTATCATAAGGATAAAGATAATAAAGAAGCAGATGACAATGATAATGATATCTCAGATGATGAAATGGAAGTGGACAGTGAGAAGGAGCATGGAAAACCATCCAAGAAGAAGGTCACATTCAATCTCACAAATGACTCTGATGAAACAGATAGTATAGAAAATAAGAATACTACTGTGAAGGAAAATACAGAGGTTAAATCAGCTTTAGAAACCCGCCAGGAGAGATTGAAGAAGAGAATTGAACAGCTAGAGCAAGAGGCTATTGCAGAGAAACCTTGGCAACTCAAGGGTGAAGTGACTGCAACGCGCAGACCGCGTAATTCATTGCTAGAGGAATTCGTAGAATTCGACATCACAACTAGACCTCCACCTGTAATCACTGAGCAAACAACATTAAAATTAGAAGATGTGATTAAGCAGAGGATAAAGGACAAAGCATGGGATGATGTTGAGAAGAAGTTCAAGCCAGTTGAGACTCCATTGGAATATAAGAAGAAGCTAATATTGAACCAAGAGAAGAGCAAAGAAAGTTTGTCTCAAATTTACGAGAATGAATACCTCAAACAGAAACAAGCATTAAATCCAGATGAAAAGGAACAGGAAGAAGAGGAACCAGAGTTGCACATAGAAATAAAAAAGATGATGCACTTTGTGTTCTGCAAGTTGGATGCTTTGTCCCACTACCATTACACTCCAAGAATGGTTAGATGATTATTAACAAAGAAAAATTTATTTGCACGCTACGATCGTGTACCGTATTAATAATTGATTTCTTAAACTCTTTCTTAGGCTAAACCAGAATTAAAGGTTGTTAGCAATATTCCTGCGATCAACATGGAGGAAGTGGCTCCAGTAGGAATGAGCGATGCTGCCTTATTAGCACCGGAAGAAATTAAAGGTATTACATCGGACCATAATTTTCCAAGTATGCGATATTTAATTTTATTGTTAATTTTTTGCAGCGAAACCGCGAGGTGATTTGATTGGTAAAGCGGAGAGAACGAAGACAGATATGAAACGAGAACGAAGACGTAAGAAGTTGAAGCAACGAGCGCGGCAGCAAGCCATGGAGCAGAAGGAAAAATTGAACGCGCTGAAACCAGGTATTACCAAGAAATACAAGAAACAAAAGGCGGCGCAGTTAGTGAAGAAACTGAGCAACAATCGGAACATTATACAAATGGACGAGACAGGTGTAAAAGCTCCGAAATCATCTACCGCTTTCTTCAATCAACTGCAAGAGGAAGTGAAGAGTCACATTAAAACGAAGACAGGCGCAAATAAGAAAAAGAAGGAAAAGAATGCTCTGTCTGCGGTGAAATTAAAGTTATAATTTTTTGTACAAAGTTATTTAAATACAAATTATTACGTAGTATCTCGCATTTGATTTTATGCAACCTAACCTTAATATGATTCTTCCCCTATCACGGAATCTTAATGTAAACGGAAGTACTACCGAAAAAAATGAGTACAGAGGGTTCAATGAGCATTCCAGCTCTGCAACACAAACTGTGAATTTTATATTACCAATTTCTCCGTAAATCGTATAATTCTGCGCTTTTCTTATTTAAATAATTGCATTACAGTGTAAATTTTGGATGGCACAGAAATATTTACTTATTTTATGTAAAAGAATACGGGCAGATAATCCGACAAACAATAGAGGACAAAGGATCATAAAATGCTTCACAGATATGTTTCGAAGTTTAATCAATTATTCGTGTTATACATATTGATGCCATCGTCGACCTCAATATGTTAATTATTGTCAGTATCGTAGCTACTTTTCGACATAGGATGATTAAAAAGAATTATAGGTGTAATGTAAACTTTTATATATATATTAGTGACAAATGTTCCCAATTTATCATGATATGCTGCAATTTTTTTTTTTTCCTTCGATCTACTTAATAAGAATTTGCTAGACATGTACATCTACAATGCACTAAATCACACGTGGTTACTTATAAATGCAATTATGTTTCCGTATGTGTAACATTATGTATATTTTCTTCAGAGATATCTAAAAATGGTGGTGTTTTGTATTTTTTTTTTCTGGGTTTGCACAGAGAAGCAAAGTGGATTACATATAAGTTCTTATCTTTTTTTTGTACATCATTGTTGTTGTTGTTGAGTTCAAACAATTATTTTCATTTCCCCCGTTCAGCGTCGACCTTTGACGATTGCACTATTTATAATTACAAAGATCTAAATTAAAATAATTAAGCTAACCTTAGAAATCTAACAATAAGCTGGTATTAAAATTACCGTGATTTTGTGTAGGTTTGATTGAGAAGTTTTTAAAAATACTTTGTTTATTTGCTTTTTGTTATTTCTTTCCCTTATCGTTTAGAAATGCACCTCTTTGAAAACGTTCGATGCAGTGCGCTACCTTCTGTTCTCGAAAATAAAGATCACTATTATGACAAAAGAGGAAAAAATTACACTCTATCACTTATTAATAAGCACAGATGAGGCATTAAAATCCTATAAAAATGTAAAGTGATAATAATCGTACAAAATACATGCAGTCACGACACATGTCCGTTCGAAATCTTAATGAAGCGTCGCTTTTTTCTCTTGAACAATTACAAATCTTACACGCATTTTTGTTCTCGTTTATCCAAAAATTTTATACATATACTTACATCCATTTAACAACAGCTCAATGAAACTCTAGGCTTCTCTATTTTTTTTGTATCTTACCGTTCCTGGAACACCATGTACAATTTAAATATACCTTACGTCACTATAATTGCGTATTTTCTTCTTTTTTTTTCTTTTAATTTTTTAAACAGCGAGGAGAGTTCAAAATTCATTTTGCTTGTTTCATTTACATTGTCTTCGTTAAAACTGCTTCCTTTACGTATCTTAAAATCAGATCAACGGAAGAAAATAATAAAAATTACAATCGTTCGTTAAAACACAACGTAAATCATACTCGAGTCGCAGAAAAGCAAACAAGAAACATGCTTAAAAAAAAAATACAAATTATAATCCCCTATTCAAATGATCCTCCTGTGTTATTTGCTGTATCGAATTTCACAAGCTCGCATAACTCGGCGAAAAGCTTCCTATAAAGCCTCGGCAATCGAACCATCTGTGCGTATTATAAGTTTCCATACTTTTCCGTGTCTGCCTTGTTTCCAAATATCGTCAAGTTTAATGGCACTTTCACACAATGATGCTCGCGAATTTCGGACGAATTTCGTTGTAAAAACTCCCGTACGAACTTGATAATCGTACCGTGAACCGATAAAACAGAAACTTCTCGCAAAAACAGAAAACATGTTCAGCTAACAACATGCCGGATGAAGATTAGGTTAACCCTATCGATTAGTTAGTCGATTCGGATAAAGTTTTCTTTCTTTCTTTGTTTACACGTGTGAGGTGCTGATTGCGAACTCTCGAATATCGTAATTAAATGCTGAAGTAAAGGTGCGATTTACGATGCTCGGAACAATCCCGGGACTCTACACCAATGTATTCCAAACCTTAAAGCTTTCTTAAGGTAGTCGTTTCTCTGTCATGCTATTTCCTTGTCGCTACTCGAAGTTAGTGTTGAACATATTTAACTCCTCGAAACCGGACGCTCCACCTTGATCTTGCAGCATCTGTAACATGTCTGACAACTCCTGGGGCTGCGTTCCAGGTCCACCTTGAGCAGGATGAGGCGGCTGTGGTTGTGCGGCTACCTGGGGGTTCGTTTGTCCACCATCTTGCTGGGGTGCTTGATGCTGCTGACTCTGCCATCCCCACATTCCTGAGGAAACTCAATTATGAGCTTTCCTGCTCTGTTTTAATTAAATAAATAATAACCTGTACGTTAAAATTAGGCTTACCGGGGTTATTAGCTACTGTTGTCACCGCATGGTACTGCGCAGCTGGCGTCCTGGCGCCGCTACTTAATTGAGTGTAAGTTGGTCCATTCGGTGACCTCGAGGGACTCAACTGATTATACTGGTATCCTTCTGTTACCGGTTGCTGAACACAGAACGATATTATAACTTAATTTATTGTATATTTTTAAAGTTAGGCTCAAGTGTTAGATGATTGTTACGCGTTTACCTGTCTTCCAATAGCCCACGCTTGTTGTACTGGAGTTGGTGATGTGTTAGTTGGTTTTGGAATTCTACTTAAGACCGAAGAAGACGCGCTTTGTTGTCCAGGTGAACCGTAAGCGATCGGAGATTGCGTCGTTTCATATCCTTGATAAACATTTTGTGTACTGGACGGCCTAGGCTGTTGGGGACCTGATGAATTTATGATTACATTAATACAGCATGCTTTGGAAACCTTGAATATGGTAGAAATAAAATTAAGTATAGTAAATATACAGCTTGACGCATTGAATAGTTTACCAGCTGCAGCAACAGCTGCTGGATGCTGCATCATATGATGTCCAGAGTACAGAGGATCCCTGGTAGGATGTCTCTGAAGGGAGTAATCTAGGCCAGGTTGTCCATAAGCAGGTACAGCTTCGCTTTCCGTCTGACCATCACTGCCGGGATGGAATGACCTTAAATATTATAACAAATATGAACCAATTTTTTAAAAAATTTTTTTCTGAACTCTAAATATATCTGAAATTTGTTTCACAACTATTATAAATGAACACAACTAAAATCAATTGTGACGAGCCTATCACTTTTTCATTTAAGATTACAGGGATTTCAGGGTTTGGCATAACGAGTCGTACTTGGCGTGTGTGTTCGTGCAGACGATGTATTCAACGTCATCATTGTACGGGTTTAAAAATGCAAATGCGGACGTCCTTAACCACACCCAGTCGCGATTTTTGGCTCGAAATCTGTACATCACAGAGACCACTTGTCCTTTCAGCTTCAACACTGTAACAATATGCATTCGTCAACAATAAGAAACACTATATAACGATTGCGCGTCTGACACAGTTTTAAAAAGCTCGAGTTTTACCTTGCTCGAAACTTTCTCTCATATGCGTCAAATCCTCCGGGTGAAAAAATTCGTAGCACGGGTGACCTAAGAGTTCCGAAGGTGTGTACCCTAGAATTCCACCAACTCTTTGGTCCACAAACGTAAATTTACCTTCTGCAGAATGACGTGAAATAAATTCTGAAACGTTGAGAGTAAAAGAATCAATATAATCAATATAATGTTCAATTATAAAATGATGAATAATTAAGGTTACTCGATGTACTTACCATTATTGCTATTGGAACCTGCTAAATCGCTACTATTTGGTGTGCTAGTGACCTGTAATCGCCCAATGGCAACCAGGCAGCAATGAGTGCTGATATTTCCATCTGAGACCACTCCATCAGGTCCTACTTCAACACCAGCTGCCTCTCTGTCAGCTATACCCACACAGAACAAAATGATAAGTCACTCCATAATGGTTTCTCATAATCTACATGCTGTTAGAACTGACAGTGACTTCAGCTGAAGAGAATTCAGTACTTAGCCAAATATTAATAACATGGCTTTCTTTTAAAAATTTTACAACACTTCTGTCCAGCTAAAAACCATTACATTTCCAACGGACGATACACAATTGCACGTAGTCGCTGATATTACATAAATTAAGGGGGAACATGTAGGTATTTTCTTTTCTACCGTGACAGAAAGCTTTTGAAATAAATCTCGACCCTTGAGGTTCGATAAAATTCTACAGAAGGAGCAACAAAGGCGGAAATGCACAAAAATCGCTCACAGAGCCCGTTATTATGCATCGTTGGCCGCGATAAAACGTACGAATTCCGCATCGGACCTGTCCCGACATAGTTTATCGGTATTCCAGCAGGTCTGCCGGCTGTTAGGTCAAGACGATTCCATTCATTCTTTATAAAACCGATCATACTATCCGTGTTCGCCACCGAGCTGCCGCGGCCCCTTAATTTATAGTACAAACGTCGCTATCCTCGTGTATTCTACGAAGCCGCCGGCTTCGTTCATATTCTTCAGGCACGCCGACGTCTCCCTCGCTTTAAAATAGAAAGTTGGCGCTACGTCTCGCGCGCGCGTGCACGCGCATGCGCGGACAGTCTGGCCCCGTTATATTTGTCGTCGCCCGTCGGCGACGATGGATTCAACGTAACCTCTCTAATCGTTGGCCAGACAACGATACGATGTGATCGATCGTTGAAACTCCATAGGAAACTCACCGTTCGGGGGCCAGCTTTTAATGTATCCTGTACAATGAACTACAGCGTAATTCTGGCCGTCGCGACCTGGCGGACCGAGTGAGTTCCTCTGTTTCACGTGGTGAAGACCATGAGCAGCAGCCATGTCGCCGGATGTTTGCAGGTTACCCACTTTCATACGACAGATGAAGCCTCTTCTAGAGCCCATGCACAGTCTCATCGATGCTGTGAAGTTTCGTACTTGAATTAATCACGAAGAATTCTGAATATATGTTTTATTACGAAGATAATGTCAATATTATTGTAAATCTATCGAATTATTGTTGCAAATAAGAATTGTATGGCAAAATGAAACTTGAAAATTTCTAACCTAACCATCAAATAGTAAGATCTACTTACACTGTCCCTCTTTTTTCACGGTCCCCGTTTTAAGATCCAACACCCTGCCACCGTTCTCGGGTTCAGCACCGCTCAATTGTTCCCTCACCTTCTCAGTATCATCCGGATGGACCTGTGAGTAGAGGCTGGTTCCGTACCAGTCGTTTTGCGTGAAGTTTAAAACAGGCGCCACTGAATCGGACACGTAGATGATCCTTCCGGTGTTGCAGCTGACGACAAACAGGAAACCATCAGCCGCTTCCAGGATCAAGTGCTTCAGCTCTTGATCGGTGAGGAAAGAAGGCTTGTACGCACCGTCCGAGCTCGTATTTCCTGTTCCTGTCACACAGAGAATTCACATCTCTCCTTTTTACAAGTGTTCAGATAATTTGAGTTTTTGTCATTGAGTGTATAAAAAAGAAGGTTGGAAGTGCAAAGGATTGTTAATATTCTAATTTGCAAAGAAATTTCTTTTATTTTATTTTTTATTTTTTTTTTAAGAAAGAAGATTGTTGATTTTAAATAAAGAATTGTATTTTCTCCTCCTTAATTAAAAATATTGTTTTGTTTCTTTCTTTTTATTTTTGTTTTTTAAAAGATCGATTTAATTTTAATTATACACAATTGAATTCTCGAACAAAAGAGAACTGCTCCTTCTCTTAACGAACGAGTTCCCATTTTCTATCACAGCGCCTGGAGTTTTATATCGCGTTTGATGTAAATGGTCCGTATCGATCGAGCGATCTCCCTGGTCGCTCGACATCGAGTGCACGTGTAACGAGGAACACTTTTCAAGCGAAACGAATGCTTGTCCGTGGATACGTGCAACTACTTTTCTACGTGTAAATCGTACGCCCTTTTCCCGAAGTAAAATTTCATTTCGGACTTTCGAAAAAGAAACTTCTCTTCCCTAACGTCTTTCTGATAAATTCAGTAACCTAACTCGATAATTAGTAGCATCAAAGACAGCGCCAAACAGGCTGCAAAATACACTTTATACTCTTATATAGGGAAAACGACGAAAAATACGAATTTGAAGTGAGCACAAAAAGCGTGCGCACGAGAGAGAGCGAGAGAGAGAGAGAGCAAACGTAAGAAAAAGAGAACGCGGGAGAAAGAGAGAGAGCGCGGGTGAGAGAAAATACGAGAGAGAGAGGAAACGCGAGCGAGAGAACGCGAGAGACAGAGTAAACGTGAAAAAAAGAGAGCGCGAGAGAGAGAAAGTGAGAAAGCGAAAGAAATTGAGAAAAATTCAGAAATCCAACGATTAATGCGAATTTGAAGTGAGCAGAGAGAAGAGAGAGAGAGAAGGAGACACGGTACCAAAAATGAGGACGGGGCAGCTCGGCAGCGTAGGTAACTATCGAGGTGCAAGATCGGAATTGCAAAGCGGACAGGATCCCGCGAGCAAGGCGGCTAAGACGGAGAGAAAGGGAGAGAAAGAGAGAGAAAGAGAGGGTTCGCGATGCGATCTTTACCCCGATATACGGAGAAATTCCGGGAAGAGGTACTTTAACGACTTCCAAACAAGATCTATGGAAGACCCCGGGTGACCTTCGTTACCATTACCTTCCACGTAGAGGAACAGTGTCTTCGATGGACATTAATGCTGGTTTCCACCTTCGAAAAGAAGTCACGGGCACTATGGATACCATTCGACTATCTCTTACGTCTAAGAAACAGATGCTCGATCTCGATTCGTACGTTTAACAAAACTAACGTTACCTTTTGGTTTGACAAGCGACATCCAAATAATAAATCTTATTTACATGAGATAATAATAATTCATTGTAAAATATTTTACGACACGTATTTTTTCTGATTCTATTTTTATCTGCAATCGAAGGGATGATAAATATCCTCAAAATTGAGGGTTGATATTTTTTTGGAATATTTAAAAAATTAGGAAGTCTAGAAAGGAAGCTTGTTTTAACTGCGTATTTTAGAATGAAAGATTCAATAGCATAGACAATCTTATATTTAAAAATTTTTGTATATATTATTTAAATAAAACATTTTTTCAATATGCTCTCTTGCGAGTGCAAATAATCTGAGAGATGTGACGACACAGTGTCTGACGAATTGTATAATAATTTTGTTTCAAATGCGTTATTGGATTTGAAGTAGGTCGGAATGTGAAGTTATGGTTAACGGAGGGCTTACAGTTGTAATTCAATGAATTGTGCAATTATGAATGAATGGGATTGTATAAGATGAATTGGAAGATGTACATACAGTTATGGTGTTTAGTATCCTCGTTATTGCTGTAGATTTTGATATTTAAACGAATGATTTATACACAGTATTAGGAATACTGGAGATAGAATTATGGTTAAACGAATGAAGATAATACTATGGCGAGTACATAAATAAAATAAGAAAAAAACGAATTCAAAAGAATTATTTTCCTGTAATTCAATGCCCTGCTGTGTTTGCTCGAAGAGATCTTCAAGTTCGATTGAAATTTAATTCTCGTACTGTATGAGACAATCAGGGACGCCGGAAGTCGATACAATCTAACAATTCAATGAAACAAACCTGACTAGCTAATAAAAACCAATACACCCCTTATTATCTCCCTTTATAATTACTCGTGAAAAATGTTTATTTCCCATCATTTGTCCTCATACCGCCAAAGTGTCATTAGTGTAATAAAAAAAAAAAAAAAAACAGTTTAGAATAAGATTACCACACTTAATACGGCTTTCCACTTCTTCGTATGTTCGAATATTACTCAGTCTCCAACTCTATTCACAAATTAACCCTCGAAATTTCTCCAAAAATTGAAGAAGAAAATAAAAAGGAAAAGGAAAGAAAATTCTGAGCGGAAAAGTTTCTCCTTAGATTCTATCTTCAACATAACTCACACTATACTAAAAGAAAACCATACACATCCAAAATCTTCGCCTTAAATCTCCTTGAAAAAGCTAAAAAAAAAGAATCGAAGGAAGGAAGTAAGAAAGAAGAAAACACAGAGTAGAAGAGGTTCTTTTAAGTCTCATCATCACTCAGACCACACAACCAAAGTGCTTCCAAACCTATCACTCACCCCTTTCCCTTAAAAAAAGAAAAGAAAGAAAAAAAAAAAAGAAAAATCAAAGAATCAAATTAAAAGAAAAAAAAAAGAAGAAAGAAACAGAAAGGAAGAGAACTAGCAGGAAAAGTGTCTCTGCGGCGTCCCACGGGTGCCAGGACGCATCATCGCCTGAGGGTGGATGCGTGTACGCGCGCGTATCACTTCTCTCTCTCTCTTTCGCTAACAAACCAGGTAAAAAAAAAAAGAAGAAAAAAAAAGGCAAGAGAAGACAGCATGGTGGTGGAAACAGTAAAAGAGAGACAATAGTATAAGAACGAATCTTCAGAGGAGACACCTTTTAACAAAGAGAGATAGAGACAGAGAAGGAAAAAGATAATACACCTCCTCTCTCTTCCTTGGTTGCCTTCGCAGCAATTTGTATTCAGCGGCCCTGTTGTCGGGAAAAAGAGGAGAAGTGGCTATAAACAATGCGACGCACCACCAATACTTAGGCTGGAATCACGGCACGCACACCGATTCAGAAGCATGAACGAAGAAGAGACGAGAGGTGAAGGAAGGGAGATGTTAGGCGAGGAGAGGTCGTATAGAAGCGCGTGTGTGCACGCAGCCGGGGCTAAAGGGACAGCCGACGGGGCAACTCCACCCATTCTTGCACCGGAAGCATATATCGCGCTTTCTGCATTCGATATGACCGAAGCAACGACGAAACCTTCGGTGAATTACGACCGTTCCGGTAGGCACCACACCGTATATACGAAAGATGAACTTCTCCGCGGAGAAAAAGAAACAGAATTCTGACGAGCAATTTGAAGAACATGTTTGATGACTTCACTCTCTCGAGGACCATCCCTTGTTCACTTTTTTCAGAGATACTGATTTTAACATTTAGCCAACCGTGTATTTTTCACGAACAACGCGAAGTAGTAATCTTCTTCGCTTGAAAGACTTAAAAAGTTCTTCTACATTTCCGGTGAGGATGTTTTCTTCCGCCTCCCGTTAAAATCTCGTACAAGTTTATATATATATATATATATTTTTTTTTAAATCTTTCATGCAGTGACTTCTTTAAAAAACAGGGAGAGATATTCAATCGGTTATTTGAAAACGGGGAGATCTTCCCATGTGGTTGGTAATATGTTAATTAAACTTTTAGGATGTGTAGGAAAGTTTCTTCTTCTGTTTCTTTACAAATCATCCCCTATTGTAGAGATAAATATTACTAGAAGAGTTTTTCACATTTTTTGTATACCAGTTTAGTATAGAGAAATACGGTAGAAACTGATAAATAAAGTAGTCGGAGAAGAATTGTTGCAACGTGAAAATATACGTATTTGTAATGAGTTGCATGAGCTGTCCGATAACGCAGAAAGTAGTTCAATGCGGGACGTGACGATTAAGCATTGTCGATGTTTTAGTTATACGGCACGAGCAGCAACATAACTTTGGCAACGCGATCTTTAAGCTTTGACTCGAGACCGATTGAATTACGCTTATTCGATTTCTACTATCGATGGCAAGGAGGTTGAAAATATCGGTCAAACTTCGCTTATTACTTTCGTTGTGTAAAAAGAAACAAAAAAGGACTCATCAACCGTGAGTCAAGAATCAACGAGAAACTCCTCTAATAACTTTTTATTTAAATCGAGATATCTTAAAAATTTCATTTAGACTTTCAGATATCTAGAAAATTTATTACGAATTTCAAAGCAATATAAAAGCTTTGTAAAAATATTGTAAAGCAACTTAAGAAACGGTTTAATTTTCTTTTTATATCTGAAAATTCTTTGCAATTAGATATTTGAAAAATGTATCAAGAAGATTGAAAAAGAACTCACCTCTGAGGTTTCTCATATGGGCGACCGCCATCCTGAGTATGGTCAATTTGTCTGGTTTCCTCGCCAGGGCTGAACATGTCGGCACCATGTCGGACAATTCGGTAATATAAGCGGTCATCTTGTTCCGCCGCCGCCGCTCAATTTCGCAATGATTCTCCCTGCAGTAAGTCGCAACACAAAACCGAGGTAATTGCATAGTTCGAGAAACACCGGAAGAATTATACAGTTCTATTAACACGGATAACTACGAATTTTACGATTTTTCACTGAAAAATTACATCCTCGATACTAGGACTGTTAAACCTCGAATATTCGAATTACCCAAATATTAATCTTTTTACTCGAATAAGTTCTATATTCGAATTGCACGAAATATTCAGCACAACCCAAAGTTGAAACACTTCGAACTGTCGAATTACTCGAATAATTCGGACAATTTCTAATACTAATTCTTTATTCGAATTGTGTAAAGTACGAAGTTCAAACACTTTGAATAGTCGAATTGTTCAACTATTAGGAATTAAAATCCTGGTATTCGAATATTTGAATATACTAAAAATTTGAGCTCTCGTAAAAGCCCCAAGAGAATACCAGTGGAATGCTTTTTCGAAAATTCGAAGAAATGTGATCAAGTAATAATGAAAAGAAAGTAATTCGCAGAATTAAAAATTGTCTGAAAAAATTCGAGAAATTCCAGATGGATATATACTGTACTAATAAATATGAGGTTTCGAATGAACGTCAGAAGAGGCAAACACTGGCACCTAAATCACGAATTCATCTACATATCGCGAGAGTATGGTTACGGTTGTATCCGCGATTGCGTTCGCGGCTCGCTCTTCAATTACCCAGCCACGATGATTCGTGCGTTAAAGTCGCGTCTATCTATCCATTATCCACACGTTTCACCGTCTAAAATCGCATAATACAGGCACCGTGCAGTTTGCGCCTCTAAATTATGGAAACGAACCACGCATATGCGATTGGCGCCGTGCGCTTACACCGACTCTTGTAAATCTTATTCACGGTCAAGTCCCTCTTATGAACAGTGCTCGGGGATTCTCGTATTAGAGATGGTAATAGTAATTTCACGTTTATAAGAGAAAGGGTTGCAAATTCATCGATACACGGTATTAAATGGCGCCAGAAAGTTTCCGATATTATCGAACATTCTTCGTCTCTTCTTCTTGAAAGTTTCTGATACTCTCTCAGATTGAAAATTGATACAGTAGAATCATTTGTCAATTTTCATACATCCTTAAGACATTAAACTTCTTAGCAATTTTCTGGGAAAACTATGTGATTTTATTTTTGAAAAATTAAAAAATTTCCTACGTTAAAATCATTCGAAGGTAACAGAATTTTAACCCTTGGTGCTTTTAGTAATTCTCTAACACACTTTTGCGATGAAATTTTTGAAAATCAAAAGTTTTGTTTCGAAGAGAAAAAAATTTGACACGTTTATAAATTTATTTATTTTTATTTCTTTAATTTCAACGCGAATAAAATTCGAGTAGAATTACGGTCCGTATCATGAATGTCTTTGCAGCATAGATTATGTCAAAATTCGAATATTTAAAAAAGAAAAAAATTTCTTGAAATTATACAAAAGATAAGACCTTGTGAAAGCAATGGTCTTAGAATGTAGCTTAGGAAGGAAACAGTCCGCAGTATGTTAAGGTATCCAGCATATGGGACGTTTATTGATAAGGGTGTATATCGTGATCAATGCGGCCAATAAATTCTGAAACGATACCCCAATCGAGAAAGGGGGTATCGGGTGAAACCACAATTTCATGCCTCCCCTATTATTACAGACTACCAGAGGGTAACCGGCGCGCGTCTCTTCTACGCTTCTCTTCAAGCGCGGGTAATTGTCGGCGCGCAATCGTAAATTTAATGGCATTTAATTCCTGATAATTTCGAGTCGAACGAACCACGCAGCGTCGGGACGCACGCGAACTCTCGCGAAATAGAGAATGCGGAGAAAAGAGGGTAAAAAAAGTTAAGAAACAAACAAAGTCTTCGAATTCTATTTCGGAGAAAATGGGAATTTTTCTGATGTTCATAAATATGGAAAATTATTTTTTTCGTAAAGTTGAAATTCAAAAAAATCATCTAATTTTTTATGCACCTATAGTTTATTTATTTTAAATCGATAACAGCTAATTTGTTTCTTTTTCCTTTTGAATCTTGAATATTGTATGTATGTTAACCCTTTGACTGCGGAGGATTTGAAGCTTAAATGCTCTATATGGACGGAATACTTTCTTGAGAAAGTAAAGAAAAGATAAAAATATAATCGAGTGAAAGATGATCGCATCTGGAGAGTAGGTTTTGCATGGGGCAGAATGAAAGCTGGGAACACGAAGGTGGAATAAGCATGAGGTAAATAGTTCCTGATGGAGCCTGGAGAACGGAGATGGAGGGCCTTATCTCGCAAGTAGACACAAAAGGAACTTCTCTACCCTGGGTTCCAGAGTCGCGATAGCTGTGCTCTAACCGGAGAAACATCCCGGATACACCCGACTTTAGAAAATAAACGAGTTCATTCATGTATTTCAGATTCCCTTTAATCTTCCGCGGTGAAACATCCTTCTAGCCGCGAGACAATCTCGCTTAATAAGAGGAAAAATCGGCGACGAGAATGAATACCTCGGTTATTCTGCAATTTTCCATTATTGTACTCGAAAATTTGTTGAACCGAGCGTAGAATTTTCTTTTCCTTAGTTCGTGATTTTTTTCGCATTTAGATCCTCAAATCTACAGCAGAATTTTTTTATTCTTTCTTTAGTGTAAAAGATAATAATTTTAGGAAACCTCTGAATAATTTGCATATTTAAATTTTTCAATTTACGAAACAAAAAAGAATCTGTAACTTATGAATTGTAATATGATTAGATTTATAGTTTTGTTTAAAAAGCGGAACATTCAAGTATCAGGATGACCAATAGAAGTTTTCTGTCTGTAAAACGCTCTGAACTAATTAGAAATGCTTCGACTACGTGGCTATTCTACGTGGAACAAACTGGAGAACGATTTTTCTCCATCGGGGTCGCGCCGTTTCAGACGTGGGGTGGACGTCCTGGACGCGGAACTTAACGAGAGGTCAATGTTCACGACACGAAGACATCAGGCCGCGCGTCAACTTCAGCGATACTTCACTTTGAGATATTTCACTGTTTTCTACTGAATTTTTTGCCTCAGCAACAGTATAATACAGCACAACGCTTCGAAAACGCATCGTATTCTCTTTCATTGCAGAAAAAACTATTTTACATTCACACTTTACTTTCGTTCCTGAAATTATCTGTATATTTTTGACCAACCCAATATTTCTCTTTCATCTCGAACATTTCTGTGCATCTTTGAAATTGTAAATAAAAAATAAATAAAAAAATCCTTCAAATTAAGTACCATCTTTCCTTCATATTGAAAAGATTCGCGAACTCTTCGAGTGTATATCGACAGAGACTTTTCTCGAGCATGTACCATAGGAACACCGAAGTCCTTCGACATTCTACGGTAGAGCAGGACCTTCCATTTCGTTGGAATCGGTAACGCTGTCCATGACGACGTGGTCCCGAAGAAAGAGCAGCGCAGGGCCGCTATTTAAAAGAGGCCAGGGCGCTTAAAGCGCAAGTATAAAGGAGAGTATGTATACCGTGCAGGACGGTAGAAGAACACGAGGAGAAAGGACCAGAAGAGGAACGCGGTACCAAGAGGAGGATAGAGAGAACTCCTGGGTCAGGGGTCAGACGTTCCGAAGTTGCCCGCTCGCTCCGTGGGTCCAGCGAACGCTATACAGGGTGGTCTGATACGATTTTACTCATATTTTATCATGACTTGTATTTTACTGGTCAATATTTTAATCCCTTTTTGTCAGTATTTAAACATTAAGTGTTGGTATTTAAATATTGTATGAACAATATCAAGCTTGTATGAACGCATAAATGATAACATATAAATCCTGCTTATAGGATATTAATAGATTCATACATATTTCAGGAGTTATAAATCATGCTAGCTCAATGTAACTCTTGCAATTTAATCTAACGTATACAGATTTATCCTAAGATATATAATAATAATACTAAAATATATATAACAATAATGAATTAATAATAACTACAGAAAAGGGATAAAATTTTTTGTTAGACAGATTTTTTTTTTATCAGACACATTTTCGCTCGATCATTTTCAAATCTATAAAAATCTCGATGAAACACGAATATTCACCTGTAGAAGATTTTCATTTTTCGTACGAGAGCATCCAATGAGCGAATCCACCCTGTATATCGATCTCTGCATTACGATGATACAAAGTCGGCACTGAAATGCACGTACCGCACACATAAAATCGTTCTAAGGGGGAAAAAACGAGTTCCCCGACACACACATACATATAAATATACACATGGAACATGTGTACGTACGTAGTTACCCTATACATCTATATGGGAAAAAAGAGATCGCGAGGGAGATCGTTCGAATCATCATCATCATCGATACTCTCGGTATTACGAGGCAATCCTATAAATGACAACGTCCGCACAGTGAATTATGGATTCGTCTAACGATCGAGTCCTCGCTGCTAGCGTGTCGAATAGAACTTCTAGAGACTCTATATACTCCAGTCTCTCTGTGTCTCTCTGTCTAGTTACGAACAATGAAATGAATTATGAATCGATCGAGGACCGTTTAATGCGATCGTATTCGTTATCAAATGTATATTCCACTCGCGGACGTATGCTAACGAGCTATCGATGATTTATGCCAAATCTTAATATTCCGCATGCAAATGGAACACCGATGCCTGTTTCTACGCTTTCCATTCAGATCGATTTCAATTTATTTCTCTGTGACGAACTTTCGAATTTTTAGCGTTTTCAAATTTCTCGAGTTCATCGTCGTTTTTATTATTACAGGCTTCATTTTTATATTGTTATCTCGTTGATGCAGTTATATCAACGTATAAATGTAACACTTATGCAATTATGCTTCTGTGTAATATTTATTTCGAATAATTATTTTACATATTTATTTATTTGTTCAGTTAAGATTCTATATTTTTGTTAAAAAATTAGAATTTAAATAGTTTGAAGTGATTTAGAAGAAGAACGATTTACATTAAAAGCGAAGATACTGCGAATTTATGTATTTCCAAGCACCAACAAAAAAAAAAAAAATCGCATAAAAAGATATAATACTTTTCTTTAATCACTAAAATTGGGACATCAGAAATTAGATTTAAGTATGGGCGCCAAAAATTTGTAATTCCCAAAATCCATAGAAATATTTCATTGATAAATTAAATATGAAAATTTGTATTTTAAAAAAATTTACAAGATCTCGATAAAAAAGTCCACATATGAATATGAAAAACAGTTAGATCATTTGACCCGATCACCACGAGCTTGGAAAAGTGTCATCCGGCTGTTGCCCGTGATCCGTATAAACTGAATGGCCCATAAACCGACCCATAAAATAATAGAACGTCGGAACGGGCAATCTCACGTCGAATATGCGACGCGTTGAGTACCGTTTAAATCATTTCTGAACGAAGATGTTATAATCCTGGTGAGTGTCGAACGATAAATTTTCCCCTGCTTCGAGTTTACTGCCTTGCAACCATAAGCTGACCAATGATCGTTTCAATATCTTCTCTTTCAACCCCTTTTGTACGCAAATAATTCATTATTCCATAGATGCATTCGTATGTATATTATTCCATACATTAATCTGTAACAACTTTTCAAACTAGTCAAATAAAACAATAAAATTAAATTAAAAACTTTATTTTTTACTATACAAATTAATATTAAAGTAAAATTATTAATAAAACTGTCAAAGTAAAATTAATATTAATACAGAATAATTTTATTCTGACGATTGCCGAGAGAAACGATCGCAGATTTTCCAGATATCTTTCTTTACGTTATTTATTACAAGAGTTGGATGGATTTCGTAAAAGTGTCTTTATTCATCTTGTCATTGACCACCATGAACTGTACTAGTCTTATAATTCCATTATACCGGGTAATAACAAGCCTGATATTAGAGATAATGGAAGACCGTAAGAGTCTAATGACTGTAACCAGCACGAAAATTATTTCCATCGGCGAATTCTGATCTTTCTCTATCGTTCTAACAATATTTCTCTATTATCACCGCGAGCAAGTGAACGATCGTATCGCGAGGATGGCTCCCAGTGAAATTGCATCCTAAACGATCACAGTTTTCATCGAACGTCGCCACTTTTCGTCTGAGAATATCGTAATAAAAGACACTTTTCTCGTAAGAAATGGAGAATAACGTGTTATATCAAAAAATTCCGCAAAGCAAAGAAGTAAAATATTTGGGAATGCATCTAGATCGGCGATAAAAAAAAATAATAAATAAAAAATAAAAAATGGAGATCAATTTGTTAATATTAAGAGTAAACTTATTTTCTCCTTTATAAATTGGAAAGCGTAATCGAGCTCGCGGTTTATCGCGGCCATTGCGGCGGCCGAAAACGTCTGAGAAATGCGAGGAAAGGAAGAAAATGGCGGAGGAGGAGGTTTGCAGCGGGGGAGGAGATGGGATAAGAGGGTTGCACGGCTTGCGGCGGCAGGCGGTAATTGCGTTATTAACTTAAAAGTAAGGTTCTCCCGGTACTCGCGACATCACCGCCAACATTTTCCATGAAACGCGTTACGTACGGTGGCCGTCGTGTAATCAGTACTCCCCCACTTTGGTTTGCTGCCCCTGTGGGCCGGGGCGAATGTAAAATACGGCAAATGCTCGGTTACCGGTCTCTGTCCTAACCACCAATATACCTTTCGATCGAAAAGCGTAATGTCTTCTTTAGTTTTCTTGAAACTACTGGTAGAATTCTCATATTCCCTTTTTCTCGCGTTTATTCCCCCATAAAATTTTTGTAACTTCGAGAAGGTATAAAGGATGCGATGTCTTTTTTAATGTTCGTGAAATTGGAAGTACAATTTTATCATTTTTTCTATTTTCAAATACTTCCCTTGTATCCTTCACAGATAACCACCAACCTTATTTCTATAAACTAATTTGTTCCAACGAAACATGTTCACTTTAGGTTTAGCTTGTATTTTACTGGTCACTATTTTAATCCCTTTTTGTCAGTATTTAAATTATTAAGTGTCGGTATTTAAATATGAAGGGTCAGTATTTAAATAATTTGGTCAGTATCCTTTAGTCAGTATTTAAATAAATTATGTATTGAACTTTTTTTTTAATTTACATACTGACCGTTTAGTATTTTTATACTGACCTTGTTGGTAATAGAATACTGATCGAAAATAGATTTAAATACTGATCATTTAATTTGTTGCCTTTAAGTTTTGATCATTTTTACGACCTCCCTAATATTGTGGCCCAGATTGTACCTATCTATCTACCTCAACACGGTATATTCAACTTAACCTAACCCAGCGTGTATCCAATATCAAAAGATCCATGGAATTGTTGAAACGTGTAATATCTATTCTTCGTCGCGTATCATTTCCATCGTATCCACGCGGCGTGTCAACGGTGGACTATCGCGTCGCGAGATCGAGATGGCCGGTGTCTTCACCATGGACGAGACTTATGCGAACGACGCGCGCGTATAAGTGGCCCGTGTTCCCACGCTGGAGCAGCCTGGAGGGCTTCCCATTCCGCTATCGACTCACATTGGCGGGTATCATGTAGGTATGTATGTATCTTCGTACTTGCCCGGCCATGTACAGGGTGTACCGGTGGAACATATTGGCCCACGATTTCGTGAGACGAATTAACAATGCCGTCTCCGCGCTGGCTATCAGGAAGGAGACTGACTCTCTCTCTTTCTTTCTCTCTGTCTCGTTGTTTCTTTCTTTCACTCATCGAGAAACGGGAAAACGTGGTCAGAAGACTTTTTGGTGATTTTATATACGACGTGAATGTTTCTCTTTTTTCTTTCCTCATTTTTGAGAATTTTATGGGAGTAGAGGGACTCTCGTGGATGACGAAGAGAGCTCAGAGATTGGTGAGTGGATACGTTCTCTTTTGGGTGTCTTCAATTCACTTTTTTTTTTGTTTTTAAATTTGTTTTGTAAATTTTGAGGAGATTGATGATAAAGGAAATGTAGAATTAGGATTTGGCGACGATCATTGGTGATGATTTAGAAATTTTGTTAAGTGATTCTTCTCTGAGCTGTAGTAAATCCTTGAATTTTATAATTTTATGTTTTCAAATTATTCTCCACAAATTCTCCTTCTGACTATTCAAATTTTCGTTCGACAAATTTCCGAAATTTTTAAGATTTCCAAAATCGTTTATTTCCGACTTAAAAACTGTTTCTCACAGCGTTGAAAGCAACAGTTACCGTGTCGAAACTCTCAAATATACCTTCCATACGTTACGAGACTTTTCATTCGAGCTGCAAGTTTTCAAAGAGCGAACTCGCCCTCGTCTAGCATGCAAATGCTCCTCTTTTTGCAAAGAATCTCTCAGAAGACGCTCGTGGAGGACGCATTTTTCCGGGAGAAGGTACAGAAAAAAAAAGGGAACGTTTAACCCGTTCACCGACCTCTCTCATTTATCGTAAGACGAAAAGCATGCACGTTACGTCGAGCCTGACACTCACCTCGCAAATCTCTCTTTGTCCTGTACATTCTCGTTCTCCAGCCTTCTATATTTACACCCGTTGGGATCATCCTCGTCGGATCTGTAAAGATACAAGCGTTTATGATCATTTGAAAATTTTAAAACACGTCTAATTATCGAAATTGCACGAATATACAGAATTTTTCAACGATCTCCATAAAAAAAATCATTGAAATATTCTTGAAAAAAAAAAAAAAAAAAAAAAAAATTGATAATTCATAGTAAATTCGTATTAAAAATATTCGTAATATTATCATCATTCAACTCTCGCCAACAATAAAATCAAAATCAACGCTCCATTCAGTCGACTGCTTACGTACAAGACACGCGTTGAAATCTCCGGGAGAATACGAATCAAACTCGAACGTACAACTTCCTTGTAAATTATAATAAAGGAAAATTGTCAAAAGCGATCAAGCGATTAATACTGACGATGAA
The DNA here is from genome assembly GCA_951804975.1 of Anthophora plumipes. Taxonomy (NCBI): domain Eukaryota; kingdom Metazoa; phylum Arthropoda; class Insecta; order Hymenoptera; family Apidae; genus Anthophora; species Anthophora plumipes. The sequence goes on from OX638121.1 coordinate 4,051,904, forward strand.
TATTAATTTATTTCAACCTACAAGAAACGACAATTTCACGTGATACAATCTTAATATACATTCCAACATGAGCGATAGAACTTTGAATTGAAATGAAAGGAAAACTACACAAGGTAACATAGCACTTGCTGCTTTATTTTAAACTACATTCGATAGCATTGTATTCGACAATTGTATTTATTGACAAAGCCAACCGTCCAAAAATGAGCTTCGTTGTTGAAGATGGTTCTTGCGATGAAAATTGAGTTTATCGTATTCAGTCCACTAAACGCAATCGTGGTAGTCATTTATAAGGTATTGTCTTTCACGTATAATGCCATCGAATGTACTTTAAAACAGAGCAACGAATACTAACTTATCTTTCGTACTTTTTATTTCATTTCGATTCAAAGTTCTATCGTTGTTACTGAAAGATCCTATACAAGGGAAGTGGTTTAATTCGACTAAAATTCATATGGAAAGCCATATAATTCATCGACGGGACATGAACACGTGAACGCAACAATGTCCTCCTGCTCGTGGTCGTTATAGAGAGCAGAACGCGGGCGTGAATATTGCATGAGAGAGTCCTCCTCTCTATTCGAGCTTACTGTTACACGACGATCCAGATTTGGGGAAGTTGGATAGGCGACGGCCAATTTTGTAAGGCCTCGCGTCGCGTTTGGTAATCCGGAAGTGATTACACTACGACGTATCGACGACGCGACATTTATTCGCTACGTTAACAGAATACGCGATTGTTGGACAGTGTAGAAGATGGACCTCGGAGTTGTATCGTTCCTCGCTTCGAAGTTGAACGAAGGACGAACGGAGGAAAAGTTTTCGCGTGACTTTTTACGCAATCGGAATGGTCTTTCTGTGTCGATCGATGCCACGTGGCACCTGTGGCTCGTTCCTTCATTCAGTTTTTTAAGCAATACACCATGTCACCGAAGTACTCGGATTTAGTATTGCAAATGTTGAATTATTTTGTGAAATGTGTGTGCAATATATGATCGCAAAAATTAATCAACATGTTAAAAAAAGGTTATTGTATGTACAAATAGGAAAATGAACCTAACTATCTGTTTAGTATGGGTGGAAACTGAAATTAATATATTCAATGTTAAGTGGAACGAAAGAAGTTAATGTAACTATGCACGAAAGGAAATTGTTAGTTCTTAATCATTGTGAGCCACGATAAAGATCTAATCAAAAGTAAAAAGAATTGAAAAAAAAAAAAAGAACAAGGAAGAAATTTCAGTAATAGAGCAATCAATATGCAACGCGAGGACTCTAAAGGAAGTCATCACCCGTTATCGACCAGTCCCCGCCTCTCCAACTCCAACTACTCTTATCCGTCACGACTTAATCTTCTTCGAAAGCATAATTTCCTCTCGTAACAACTTCCAGAATAAAAAATCAGATAAGCGACAATAGCAACGAAAGAGAAAAAACGAGAAAAACACGCGTTCTATGACTCAATTTTCCTTCGAAGTCAGACCTTTCTCCTTTACAAATCTAAACCAAAAACCCACCAGAATATAAAATGACTACCATAAAAAAAAAAAATGCTAAACAATCTCCAAAACCAACCCTAAAGAAAAGAGGTTCGTCTAATTCAATAAATACATAAACAAAATCTAAAACAATAAACCGGAATAACAAAAAGTGCCGCGAGACAGAGGAAGGCGTCGTAAATCCATCATCGACGTCTCGTTTACCCGTAGCCAGCCGTGTTATTCCCTCGCTCAAACTTTCCGACATTAACCGCGGGATAGAAAATTATGCTCTCATTGGCGAAGCCTAGAAATCCGTGGGCCTGATCGTCGGTCCATTATCCAGCAGCGTAGCGCATACTAGTATACTTGCGCGAGCACCGCTGATGTACGCCTCTGACCCTGAGCGAAAAACTAAAGAGAAACAGAGACAGAGAGAGAAAGAAAGAAAGAAAGAAAGATCCCCTTCCTCTTTCCCCTATCTATCTCTCCCTCCTTCCTCCTCCCCCACCCTTTTTCTCTTTCTTTGCTCTGGTGAACGCCACGGCGAACTCTGTAGCCCAGCATCTGCCCCCCACCACGCGTCCTAGGGGTCTTGGGGCATAGGGTGGGGGTGGTGTAGGGCCCGCAGCCAGTGTATCCGGGTACAACGAGTAGGCCCCATATTCCTACTCCCTCCCCCCCTCCTCCTCAACCCTCTATCCACTCTACCCTTCACTGGTGTACGTGTATACGTCTGGCTCTGCTTCGAAGCTTTTTTTCTGCCTTTCTTTTTTCTCGATTTTCCACTCGTGCAGCGGTTACAGCGAGACGAGGAGAGACGATAGGGCCCGGAGACTTATGGAGTACATAATGATGCGGCCCCGCGGTATTATGTCGACTTAACAGATACGTATGCACGCTTGGTAGGCAGGCAACGACGGTGTCCCCGGACATGGACCGACGTTAGAGCTTTCCGGGGGATTCTGACGGCGTGCAGGGTCTGTTTTGGGACTCATTCGTATTGTGATGGTTCAGGGAGGGTTTATGGGGTTTCTTTGAACTTGGGTGGCAAGAAAGTTTAACGGGAAGGGGTGTCACAGAGAATTTCTTTTTGTGGAAATTGTGATAGATTATGTGTTATTTTAGGGGTTCATTGATGTTTTTTTTTTTTACTGATTTACAGTGATTGTTTTCGTTGTAGAAATATTAACACTTTCACGATAGGCGATAACCGGAAAAATGTATGATATAATTTCCAAAAGTTTGCAGCTGAGTACAGCATGGTTCTGCAATTTGTAGGTATGAGAATATAAGAAGTGTTAATTCTCAGTATGGATGCTTAGTAATTTGTTGTTCAAAATTTGAAATGCGTATTGAAAAAATATTTTTTTAAGCTAATGGATGCGAATTTAATTTGAAATGACGTAGGCCTACATCTACCGGTCGCAAAAGTGTTAATAATTGGAGTGAAATTGGAGAACGAGCTTCAAGTGTACTTTAGAGAGGTTCTACCAGCTGCGACATTTTGGATATCGATCGTGGTAGCACGGTGAAAGTGTCTAGTGATTCAGAGGGGCCGCGCGCACGTGTAGATTTTGCAGTCAGATCACAAATCTCCGTATTTCTCGGATCTCGGAGCATTCGATAATTTGTAGCCGCGAACGCCGTGGGAATGGAGTCTCTGATTCTGATTTTTATCTCCCTTATCGGGACAGTAAATCATCGGAAGCAGGTCTCACTCGAAACAGAAATTACACGATTTTTTCGCGATATTTTTTCCCCGTTCACTTTTTGATCACAAAATGATTTTATTTCGTATTCAACTGTTATTCGAATCGTTTTTTACTTAGTGCATTTATTAATTTTATTTTTTCTTTGTACCGTTAGACAAGAAAATCTCAATTTTTACTAATAATTTGCTAAGAATAATTCGGTCAACTATTTTATATTCCCATTTTCAATTTTTCGAATTTCTTTACTCACAAAATTTCAAACTTTTACTCTGAACAAAGGCAATTTTCATTTAATTTCTTGGGATAACCCTGAACTTTTAAATAATTTCTACCCCAAACGAAATTCTTTGAATATTTCTCTCCAGCCACCCCGTACAATCTAACTTAATCGCGCAAAAAGCCCCTAACGTAAAGCGGTGAGTTTCTTAACGAGCTTGCCAACACGCGAATCTCATCCCGGCTGTTCACGGCAAAAACAACAAATAGCTTCGTTAATCCGGCAACACCACGCTTCCTCATCGGCCATTATCCTGCGTATAAGGATCGTAATAATGTCTTGATAACCCTTCCACAGCCGGTTTTCCCCTCTTCCTTTGCCTTCTCTCTCATTGCTCACCCGTATCCTCTCGCGTTAATGAGATGCGCCGTTACACGCGTTGCAATCGATCTTAACACTCTGTGAATATTTCAATGATGCTTGGTCATGTTGTAAGATGATTTTCTTTTTTGGCTCGCTGGTGATCTCGATGCACGAATGGATCGATTTGTTAACACTAGATCTAACGACGACTTACTATTTCTACTGGAGGGATCAAAATGACTTGTTTTTGAAACAGAAAAAAGAGACGTGAATTTGTATATATTGAGTTGCTCGGAAAATTCGTGCAGATTTTTACATAAATATAAACCAATTCCATACTTCAAAGTGCTAATATTTTTTTGTTCCCGTAAGATATATATTTTTTAAGTTTACAATTTTTCCTTATCCTTCCAATACAATTTGAAAATTCCATTTTGCCAAAAACTTTGTTGGTTTATTTTTGTTTCAATCGAAATTCCCATCTTTAGATTACTTTTTAATTCATTTCAATTTAAAAAATTAAGAATTTTTAATAATACAACGTGGCATATCAACTCCTCTGACTGCTTATTAACCCTTTGCGCTTCGAGTATTCTTTTTAGAGGGAAGTAACTTTTTTTCTAATAATACAACTTTTAATAATTTTTATGAATTTTAATTATTATTAACATTATGTCGTCCGGTGGCACCATGTTGGTGTCTCAGAAAAATATCTCTATTGTAATAAAAATGTTTACATTTATTTTTACGTATCTTCAGGATTACCCATGTAAATCAGATGACAGAATCAAGCAAGAGTCATTGAAATTTTCTTGTTTTTATACGATGCATTGTAATTACAATATGATCACGCGAAATACCAACGACAGACGAAAGATTTTTCGCGGGCGTCAAAGTGTTAAAATAATTTGTACTATTAAAACACCAAGTCACTTCCATATAAGTGTCAAGATTTTTTAGAAACACCCTGTACACATATAGGTTGACCAGCGGTAAGGTACAGGCGCGAGTGTCGGGCGTATTTACCAGAGGAAGGAGAGTTTAGGTGGATGTAGCACACGTGGACGTAGAGGAATGGCGAACGTAAATGTACGAGGACGATCTCAGACAACGGGCAGCAGAAACAGGGGGCTGTAACAGGGTGAGGAGGGGGTCAAAGTCGTGACTTCGACTCTCCGGTCGTCTTGGAAAAATGCAAAAAGGCGCCACTGTAACCTGAACAGAGGCCACCATATCACGTGACTACCCTTCTTCCCTTTTATTCTTCTTTCTTTTTTTATCTCATTCTCTTTCTTGATCCTTGAAACATTTTGTAAATCATCGTGGAAACATTTCATCGAGTTTGAACGGTGAACCACCGATGATTTACACGAGTTTTTTCGGTGTACTCCGGTGGGTTTTCTTGTCACGTAAAGGATCACACGAGTCTAGTGACCGTGTTACTTTAATGAAGTCGGCTGGCTAACGTACCGTACGAGTTAAACGAAGTAAAACTTGAGAAATGGGAACGGTTACGCTCCGTTTTTGTAAACGTTTGCAAATTTTTCAGACGCTCGACGCGAGAAGTTCCGAAGTGCCTGGAAATTATCAAGTGATGATTGTTTCTAGCGTGAATCTTCTAAGTTTAGACGTTTGAGCAAACTTGTGGTAGATTTCAACGAGATTTTTCGAAATTGCACTGTCGCTACATTCATACAGAAAGTACTGTATCATTTAGATTAAATTTCTTTGCTAAATATCTGCAAAAATGTATATATTCCACGCTAAATAATTCTTTCTTCTTCCTAATCTCAATAATTTTACACTTACTATCCAGATTTACTTCACGTTCAGTTAATATATGCTAATACTCGTGAAAACGGGAGTGCATTTAATAATGGTTACGTATCGAACGTAAAACTGTCTCGTGGAATTTTAATTGACGAAAAAGAAGCTTGGTAATGCAAGATTCCGTTAGCGAGACGAGGTTACGATATATCAATTGCTATCGAGGATGTACAAGAAGAATCTAGCGCGAGTAGGTCATCGAGTTCTTAACAAGGCTACGTGTACTTAATTAGGAGACAAAATTAGATAAAAAAATAAGCATGGAATCGTTCATACCTTAAAACAGCTTCATCTCAGAAAAATTAGGAAAATTTCAAAGGAGTGAAAAAAAAAAGAATTTCATCAGAGGAGTTAGCAAAAGATCTTCCACTTTCAAAAAACACACCTTGAGTTCAAAGTTTCAAAAAAGAAGAAAAGGAAAAAAAAATGTGTTCGAAAACACTAACATATCTCCTGAACTTAACTTCGCCTCCAAAACGGTTCTCCAAAGCAGCCAATTAGCCCCGAGTTCAGCACGAGGTGGTCTAAAGGGGGAACAAGAATAAGAAGAAAAGGAGAAGGAGGAAGAAGTAGGAGAATCGACAAGAAAGAGGCGAGTAGAATCGTCCAGCGACGGTGACCAAGAATCTAACACCTAGGCACTTGGTAGTGCGAGTTTCTTTTCCTCTCTTTTTTTTTTTTTTTCATTAGGAGAACGGCGATCGCGCGGCGGCGAGTGTTCGCATATTAAAAGGAAAGAGCGAAGCTATTGGCGGGCCCATGGAACGGGCCTGGGAGGCGGTCCATCGTTCTCCGAGTCCGGGGACTGTTATCCGTTCTCCAGCGACCTTATTGGTCACCGCCTCCTCGATCGCTCCTACCGACCCTCTTCTTCTTCCTCTTAGTGCCTTTCAGCCGCTTTCTTGCACCGAGTTTTCCGCGAGCCACAATCGCTATTGCGATCCACCAGTCAAGAGAAGTATGTGTGTTCTTAAGGTATGACGTCCGATTCGGTTGATCTCAGATTTAAGCCTTTCGCTACGAGCTTCTTTTTCGCCGAGATGCTCTCATTGAACGAGACGCCCCGAGAAAAGTGTACATATTGCGTGGAAATCGATACAAAAAACAAATTAACCTCTTCGAAAAACATTTGCTTTTTTATTGTTTCTAGAATGTATCGCTCGTGAGAAACGAATGAAATTTAAAAAAAATATCTGAACAACCAAACTGCAAGTCTAGAATAAGTTGTGAAGCGTGTAAAATAGCAAGCGACTATAGTCACTTATATTTGCGATTATAGTTGCCTTTCATAGCGAAAGGGTTAAGAAGTGTTCGGATGATTTTAAGGGAAGAAATGACAGAGATACGGAGGAAGAAAAGAATCCTCGGGATCGTGTGCCACGTGTCATACAAATCGAGAAAATATTCAGCTTTTGGCAAGCGAAATTTCGTCGACGTGTAATTTCGTGAAATGCAAATTTTAATTGGCCTCCGAAATCATGCGATCTGTCACTGTTAGACAGTTCGCCGGTTTGATTTATAAACTCTAATTGAACGATTTAGGGAAAAGAGTAACAGAGATATTCAGAATGCACATCAATTTATTAAATGTGTGTTGAGGTTAAGATCTGAAGTTACCAGAATGATGATTCAAAAAATCTACCATCTGTTACAAATCATTTGCTGATATTTCTAATTAAATTTCTTTTATACAATTTTTCTTATAAACACTGTTCTGTTAGAAGATCATTCGAAAGAAGAAATTATTCCAATTCCTCTTCGAATATCCGCTTATATCGAATCCCATCGATGTTCTCTCAGTACCTGTTGCTTCTACTTCTCCGCAAAAAGCCTCCCCCTCGAAATCAATGAACCGATCATCAAACACCACTTTTTACACTCTTCATCGGTACATTTACAAAGCTTTTTTCACCGATTTGACGCACGGTCGCAAAGATACATCGATTTATCCACGCAGTTCCAGTTCGTTAACCGTGAAACGATTCCGTGAAACAAGATTTACCTCTCGCGGAGAACAATGGAATTACCGCGAGTGAGTAAAAGTGAGAAGAAGAGGTGAAATTAAATACAAAAAAAAAAAGAAAGAAAAAGGAGTAAAAGAGAGGTTTGCCAGAAAATCCGCGTCGTCGGATCGCGACGAAAGATACAATAGCTGACGAATCGGAAGCGTTTCACGCTAGAATGGAACGTGAAAACGACACGAGAATGAAAGAGAGAGGAACTCGAACATTCTCACGGCTGAGGAAACCCTTATTGTTGCTTGAATAGCCCCGAGCGGAAAGTCACGCGACCAAAACGCAAAAAGGAAGAGGAAATAAGAGGGAGAGATCCGGTTAATTGCTGGAAGAAACATTTGCTACCCCTGTTCATGCACCGTGTAACTGGCTTGATCGACTCTGCCACTCATTTTACACAGTTTCGTATCTTTCCTGTTTGTCTGTTTTAACGACGATTATTACGCTTTTTAGCGAACGTCTGCCACGTTTCTGCACAACTGAAGAACACATTTTTTTTTTGTAATGTTTTCCAAAATTATAGACTCTCATATTCCATAAAATATCAATTTACAAATTAATTTAGTCTAACCTAACCTTCTTTTTTTTGTTTTTTCAAAAAATAAATCAACCCCTGAAGAATACAACTAAAAATTCAATGAAACAACGAGACATTTCTTGCGCGCAATTTTATTGAGAAAAAAAGAACAACGAAAAATAAAATGAAAATAATAACAGTTTGAGGATTCGATATATTAACAGATTCCCCTCGGAGAGAAAAATCCTCCGGTTAAATACGGTCGAGGGAATACAAGCTGTGCCTGATCGTAGCCACGAGCTGTTCGCCTAATGCCTGCCAGCTTAACGTAGTACGCGTCGACCAAACAAAACCCGGTGCTCGCGGAATTCGTCACGTAGCAGAGATTTGCGGCTGTTCGCGAATTCACGCGGCCGATTACCAGATCATTATGTTACGTAATGTCCCGGCCACGGGGAATTCTTCCAGCAGGCCGCTTGTTTTCGGTACGCTATAGCAAACTGTGTACGATCACCGGTCGACTTCGAAACGAAAGAAGCGCGAAATGTGAATGGTTAAATTGAAATTGTAATTTTTACTCATTCTTCCGTGAAATCACTTTTTTCTTTTCAACAAAGAAGCGTTTTCAACATGATTTTTAATGATGGAAACACTTTTTGTTTGATGCTAAGAAAAATAATAACCAGATATGAAAAAGCTAACTTTTTATTGTAAATTAGTATCCAGAACACATTTTGCTCGAATTTTATTAATAAAAAAATGAGAGGGAACTCAAAACTTTTTCCTCTGCAAATAGGGAACGAAAGAATTTTAGGCGAATCGGATAACTCAAAAATATCCGAAAAAAAAAATTGAAATCTTCGTAATAAAATCTCTGGAATCAGCGTAAAAAAATTAAATATATTATTAAATTTGAATTTAGAAAATTCCCTTCCTTTCCGTTCAAACAAATTTATTCCCCCGTCAAGTGTTTCAAATTTTCAGTGACAAAATATTCACTCAAGTTACCAAATAATTCCGTACTACCAAAAGAGCCGTAAATCTTCGGAAATAATAAAGCTTGCGAAGCGTCGAGGGAAAGCAATAAATCAAACTGAAACTGAATTAAAATTACAAAGTCTACTCGCGGCTTAATACATTTTCGTGAAACGCTAATGACGGAATAATCTCTTAAGAGTTTCTTTTCAATCGATCAATTCTCTATTAAAAAAAGGTAGAAGAAAAAAAAGAACAAATAAACTTAGATTGTAGAATAATATCACAAGATCATTCTAAGAGAGAGGAGTCGTTGAACCGGATGGATAGACGACGAGGAAAGTGTGTTTCGAGATTGAGGCGGTCGGCGTTCATAATTTATTTTCGTTCATAATTAACCGCTTATTAGTAACGCTCGCTAAACGCATCGCGTAATGCATATTTATGTCACAGAACGCGTATCGACGAATATCTTCGCACAAGCTTAAGCAAACTATCAACGCGTTAAGAACACAATGATTCCCCGTCTGCTCATGCTGTTTTACGCACGCTAATTGAAATACTAATGTGTACCTCTTGTTAACGAACATGTCAGTTAAAGGAAATTTTTATTGAACAACTTAATTTCAACGATCGTTGTATCATAAGAGATTCAATTTACTTTAAATCCAACTAGATTTTCCATAGAAAGCGAACATTCATTCATTCGTATGTTATTTTACACATTGCGTAATTGAATTACACATTTAGAATGTTACTCTGTGTATTACGAATAGAGTGACTTACTTTTATTTTTATTTTTCGTTTAATTAAGTATGATAAATTGATACTTGTCGAATTAGAATCTGAAGATTAATACCAGTAGCGAAAAATTTCATTCGCATCATCTATCAATTTCCATCGATGTTGAATCTGTCGTGAATTTTCTATGAATTTGCAATTAATATTACAGGGATCAATAATAATCTATTTCAATTTGAGAAATTTGGTTAGTAACAAATTTATTAAAAATTTCGCAAATTTCTGACTGTTTCTTCTATCACAAACTTTTCATTGTTTATTTTTAAAATGATTTCAACATTTTTCTTCTTTTTATTATTAATAATAAGTTATTTCTCCAACAGCTTCCTTTTGCATACTAATTTATCACTTCCAAGAACATTATTAACTCTTTCAAAAATCTAAACTTACCGCTGAAACTTCCAAAACAACTCCTATCAATCACCATCGTTACTCCCCTAATCAATTCCCTATTAACGCAAGATAACGCGTTCAATTAAAACGCTCTTTAACGTGGCCTCGTAAAAATCAGGAAATCCACGAAAAGCTGGACAGGGAAAAAGAAGAGTAAAAAAAAGAACTTGAATCACCAGCCGTGGAAATCGAATCAGTCTTATTATCGTAAAAACTATTCGAGATCACCGAGTATAGTTTACCAAGGCTACTCGAAAAGATTCGTTCGTGACGCGGGGAACCGTAAGAATGTCCCGGGACCAAGTTGACGAAGAAGAAGAACGAGAAGATGAAGAAGAAGAGGTGGAAGAAGAAGTCGATGGAGCGTGACTCGGTCGGATTCGACGAAAGTGAGAAGATAATGGGTTGACAAAAGAAAAACCGCGTTGAGAATCTGTATAAAGGTGGAAGAGAGGTGAAAAAAACATCCCTTTCACGGCTCAGGCTGCCCTTTCGATAGATCGAGTTTTTACGCGAACGTAGAAATGCCAGTCGATGCTGTTCGTCGGCCATTTTTCTTCACAAAAGATTTTTACGGCCCCGTTGTCCTCTTGTCGTGAGAAATTAAAGGATTACTCGGTGTTCCTCGCGCTTTTTATTTCTCCAGAGGATTCTTAACCATCTCTTCAGCCTTTTCAAACCTCAACAATTTTTGGTTTAGCTTCATTTAAAATTTATAGTGGGCTGATCTTGTCAAAGGACGAATTTTTCAATTTCAGAGATTTCGTTTGTAAAAAAAAACAACACTAATATTAATTATATAAAAGAGCAAACTTTTTTCAGTTGACAGGCACATCGTGAATTGTCAAAATTTTGCTAAGATAAATCATAATTTGTTTTACTCAACTTTTTAATATTTTTAAGGGATGAATTACATTAAAATAAAATAAAAAGTACTGCTATTACTTATGAATTGAAACGAAAGTGTCTCTGTCGGTAAGTTTCGATCATTTTTCACAGAATTGTCGAACAGTTAATCTGAATATTAATTCGAAGAATGAAATTGACATTAAATGGAAATTCAAGCACAGGAAATTAATAGTGTTCGTTTATGCTATAAATAAATTAACGAGTACCGATTCCAATTTATGATAAATAAATTAGGGTGTGCCGATTCCGAATTTACAAGTATAAAATGGATTTATTTGTGATCGAAACGTGCCAAGTGCCTGAGTGAATTGTATCAGCGAGTGTATCGGTGGTCGAAGTATGAGGAAGTCGTACGCACCATCGTTTTTCAGTCCTTTTGTATATACAATGAATCCCCCGTCGCTCGGTTACGCAAGACGTTGTACAATAATGAAGCAATTTACTTCCGCCAAAACGTGACATTATTTATAATCCGTCCTGTCGACGTGTTTTGGATTTCAGTGAAAAAAGTTGCCGATCTTGTAACAACACGGTGGAGAGATACAAAAGCACACAAACACGCGAACGATACCGGTCATCCTCGACATTCTAATGTAAAAATCAACCGAAGAATATTCACTTGTACCAAGAGAAAAAAATTCAATTTATCGTCATTATGTTAAGCAACATTGTTACCATCTGCTTCTTTACAGAGTAGGATTGGAATTAAACGAGGACATAATGGAGAAATAAGAGTGACTTAATTACAATGTGAAGAGATATGGATGATAGAGAATTTAGAAAATATAGAAAATTTTGAAAATATAGAGGAATAGAGAAAAATTTAGAGAATACACGAAAGAAACTTTGAGGAATAGAGCATATAAAAAAAAGAAACTAAAGAAATGTAAATCGAGATATTTCAACGATAACAAATTCATGGAAACAAAGAATACAGAAAAAATAATTTTTCTGAAAATTTACTGTTACAAGCAGTGAATTTCCAGCTCTTAAGACAGTGTGAAGGATTACTGATTAGAGCGCTTTAAAAACACTTTATCGACACATATTCTTAGCCTTTACTTCGAGAATTCAGTCGAAGGACGCGTTAAATAATTTCACATTTATTTCTGCACTGTTAAATTAAAAAAGAATTGAACAATCAATAAATTACGTTATACAGCTACTTCTCACATGAACTTAATTAACTTCAAAAATCATCAAAATATTGTTAGTGTAATTTTTAACACCTTCCATGACTAAATTATTTTCTTTAAGAATTTCTCATTACGATTTTTTTTCTTTTAATGTTTAAGTAGAATCTACTCGTTTCACTAATCACGAAAGCATTAAATTATAGATAAAATTTATGTTAAAATACAAATTTATCAGAAATAGAATTTTTTTTCTATTTTTATTTTTTACATTGGCCATAATTTGTACCAAGAGTGTGTCTCATTGTTACAATGCAAATGGTTAATCGTAACGAGGAGGAAAGAAAAAGAAACAGCTGTAAAATGATGAGAAACATCGAGGAAAGCGTATTATCAAAGTAACAAGAACTTTCGAATCCGCTATCGGGCCCGCGATATTCGCGTTTCCGTCCACGTGGTGGCGGTAAAGCGGTTTTACGACGGTCCACGCTGTTTTTACGCGAGCTTCGGCCGATAATCGAGCTATCTCGATTCAAAGGTAGTGACGAACGCTACCGTTTCCCGACCAATCGTCGTACACAAGCGAAATTATTACCGATACTACGCCAGAATGTTTTGTCACTGATAACACAATACGTGATAAATCTCATGGAAAACTCGACATTCCTGTCGAGCGATCGACGCTCGTTATCCATCGTATCAAAGTTCACTTGGCCAATTAAGCCGCTTCGTTTTCAACGTCTCTAAAGATCGTACTCTTATCTCCCGTTGCGTCTTTCTTATTACGTCATTCAATGTCGAGCAATGTCAGGTTTCAGGATATTATTTTTTTTTTTCTTTCTTCACAGATCAATTAGAATTTTTGGATTCGGATTAGTAATTTTTCTATGACTTTGTAATTTTACTTTTTCTTTGTTATAAGATCTAAATAGTGATGAATTCTTTACGATGAATTATTGTATATTAGAGAATTTTTTTCTGAGGCAATATTTGAATTAAAATTTGAAGAGATTTTGATGTAATTTTTGAAAGAAAGGGGATTTTGTGTAGGATATTTTGGAACTTGTGAAATTATCTGCAATAAATTTTAGAATTCGCAGAATAAAGAATTCCGTTTATTTTGGAGTTTCCCTTGAAACTGAAAGTTTCTTATAACGCAACCATATAGGAACATCTGAACCAGGCATCGAAGTCTCCAAACACCGTGGTCCCCTAAAATCTCAAAAATCAATCCTAACCATTGCACTCGCCCAATTTTTCTCAATCTTCAACGATTTAGTTAACAGAAAATAACATCATGCTACGTATTAAACTTCAATTATCTACTCTGCGAAAATTCAATCGCTAAAACTGATCTCTAACCTCTCGAATTATTTCCAATTACTCCATCAAACTTAATTTCGCCTGAAAGAGCATTTATAATTACCAATCACCGCGCAAAATTTCAACAATAATATCGTCTCTTTCCACCCGAAAAATCACTCTTAAAAAAAAAAAAGAAAAGTCCATGTCAATTCGCTATCAACTCAGTAAGCGAATTGTCTTGAACTCAAAACTCAAACAAAATACGCGCAAAGTTAAATCGAAGTGACGATAATTCAATACTAGTAAAACTCTTCGAAATTCAATTCATTTTTCCTAGATTTTAATTTCTGAGTCAATATTTGAAAAGCTGAAGAAATTCTCTCCACTATAAAAATACATTTATGCAATATTATTAAGAAGAAAATAAAAAGTGGTAAGGCAAGGAGGGGTAAGAAGACACAAATGATAATCTCGAGGAACACTATCTAGTTAGAAATCCAGATTACTCTCGAGATAATTCTCATTGTCGAAATAGGAGCGGCATAAATCGCGGCGGTAATGGGCCAATAGAAGAAAATTCCCGTACGGTAAACCGCAGAAGTTTGCCCCGTGGGCTATTGATTTAAGGGAATAGCGAATCCATGAGCACACGCCAACACACACTCGCCTCTCTCAATTTCAATAAGCAATTGCGAGAACAACGGTCACGATTCCAGTTGGAAACTAGACCGAACACGACCGTAGACACTGCCTGGAATTCTTTTTATCGTCTTACTGTCGTTGATCTTTTTTCTTTTCTATTTTCTCTCGCTCTCTCTCTCTCTCTCTCTCGATGGTTTTTCTTCATCAGTACTTTTCTCTGCCGATATTCGTCTCGTTCCTTCGTTAAACATGCAGTAATGGTCATTTACAATTTAGAAACGACCACGTTGCTGTACATTCAGACGAAATTGTTCTATGGTTCGATGGAGGAACGAGTTATCGACTAGCAAATCAATTTTACAATGTAATTTTAATGCTCTTTTGTTCCGGAATTGACGATTGAATTTGTAACATAGAGAGGAAATAGATATTTCTGAGGATTTGATTATTGTGAAGTAAATGAATTTATAAGTGTAAGTTTAGGTAAAAAAGAAATTGGATTTACAAGGTTGAAATATTTTTCGTGCAAGTTGGAATTTAGTATGTATATTTTTTCCTTCTTTAATTGGAAGGTATTTTGTTCTTCCTTGAAGCTGCGAATTTTTAATCAGTAAAGAAAGACACCAACACAGCTTCATAAGCATATAGGTCAAGAATTCACTTGGCTATCTTCTTGTGCTAATTATAACTATTCTGTATCGATTACTGCGGGCCATGCGGTTTCTTTTTTCGAGAAAACGCCTCTTCTCTTGGACGAAATTCTTTTCCTTCAACGTCATCGTTGTTAAATAACTATTTCACCGATTACTTTTCGAGTACTTCTCTGAGGATCGAAACTTCTTATACTATCATTTTAACAGATTGAAAGTAAGGAGACGAATGAACCACATCGAAAATCGTGTTTCCATTAGAAAAGCTTGTCTCCGCAATTCCCGTCAAACAAACCATAGATCTCCAAAAATTCTGTTCCCGTTACTTCCCCCTCGATGTTCCAAGGCCCATCAGGTCAACAACTTTCCTCTTCCCATACCTCGAACTTCCTTCAAACGCAACGAAAGAAAAGAAGAAAACACGAAAACGAAACTCCGAAGATTACCATCTTTCTTCCTTCCGTCGCAACGGAGTTGCACGCACAATAAGAAACCACCAAACTTTTTTTACCTCAAAGGAAACAAGCACACACAATTTTTTTTACCTTCCTCCAACAAAAAAAAAAAACAGACGTGACAAAATTGTACCTACTTCCGACAGAAGAAAGACGCTTAATTTTTACCTCCAACAAGAAAACAACCTACCAAATTTTTCATTTCAAACGAAACCAGGATACACAATTTTTACCTTCTTTCGAGAGAAGAAAAGTGCTTAATTTTTATCTCTGGCAAAAAGAAAATATAAAAAATGATCCAAAACTTTTACCACCCAGAAAGAGAAAAAAAAAAATTGTAATTTTGACTTCGAAGAGGAAGAAAAAAAAAAGAAGACACGATACCTCCGTCTTTTTGACTGTTGCGCGTCCGCATGGGCCTGCTGCATATGATGGGGCGATAGGTTGGGCCCGTAAGACAGCAGCTGACTTCCGGCGGTTGGGCAGGCGGGCGGAGGTGGCGGGGGTGGCGGGCCCAATTGGTAGCCGACGGACGTGGCGGAGGGTATGTAATGTGAAGGGCCCGCTCCCGGGCCCAAACCGACCCCATACCCCCCACCCCCCGTCCCACCCCCATACATACCGCTGCCGCCGGGATACTCTATTTTGCCGGCCTTTCTGCCACTCTGATTCAATTAATCAACCCCTTGGAAACGCCTCACTGTGTACAATACTTCCAAATCCGTTTCGTCGCGACTAAACGTCCATCTTGAACACTGTATTCACCGATTTTCAATAGTATTTTCGAAACTGTTTGAAATTGTTCTCAAAAGAAACACAGTATTTTAAATGTTTCTTTTTTTTTATTTTTTATTTTTTGGAAATTATTTAGAGGTTGAAACTTGGTACTATTTGAAGTTCGATTAAGTGTACCGAGGGATTTTTTTTTTTTTAAAGTACAATTTCAGAGTGATGTTGAAGAACTCTTCGAAGAGTCTGTGTTTTTATTGTTGCAGTTCTGAGGTATCGTAGACAGATTCATTCTTGACTTACGTAGTTCAGAATTATGGCAAGCATTTATTGAACAACTGGTTTCAATTACACCTTCTGGATACTTCAATTTTCACATAATACTTGAACATACTACTCGAACCTTCTCATTCATCTCTGAACATGGTTATCATAGTACTAAACTATCCCTCATCTCATTGTCCTGCAACCTCCAATTCCAGCAGAGAAATTCACTTCGTCCTACTGTGCGCCACCATTCATCCGCGGTTATCATAAAATCTCGAAGGAGAGGAAGATGGTTCACAAGATTGCACAAGGAGTATCCAAGGAAAGTTACCTGGCTCTTCACGAACCTACAAATGTACTCTTACGATCCGGACACCATTTAACAAGCTTCTCAACTTCATTCTTCAAACTTCTTTCGAAATGATTCTACCGAATTCATTCGTTATCCTCTGTACATATTCTACAAAGAGAATAATCCATTGAATTCTACGAAACATAGAGAACGATCGTTGAACATGGTGAATTTCTCCGGAGAGACAAACACACAGAGAGGATTCGAAGATCCCATATATCTCTGGGACCTGGTTCGTTCACCTTAAGCCACGGGTTATCTCGTCATCTGGTTTCCCGGCGAAGATCTATGCCCGACGAATCTTTGATACTTTACACCCTGTTCACAGCGACACCGCGACTCTGCCAGATATTCCAGGCCTGTTGCTCGTAGATGTCCCCGCTGACTTCTTTCCAGAGATCCAACAGGTATTTATGGGTGACGCGCGCAGGAATTATCCGCGCGTTTATCCACGCTTTTCCAACCTGCAGAATCCTCGGGATTTTTATTCGAACTTTCAAATCATTATAAAATTTGCACAGCTTTCACAGGGAGGAATCTTTAAGTTCGAGCAGTCATTCTTCTGTTTCCTGTTTCTTCGTTGAAGCTGCAAGTTGTTTCAACGAGAATATTGTTCATCAGCGTATGGAATTGTGGTTTGGACAGTTGTTTCTTGAGATTTTCTGTTGTTAGGCAAATTTCGCGATGTCTTAGGTGAATCTTCGCCAGCCGAAATTTTGAGAAGTTATTTCCACGGGAATTTCTGTTCTCTTTATTCGCATATGGAATTTCAATCTAGAGAGAATTTACGAAACTGCACTTTAATTGCTAGTTATAACATTTAAGCGAAATGTGTGCTGTTTTAGCAAAGTTCTGATTCACGATCTTTTCTCTCGATCGACACGTGGAATTGTCTATGCTAAATTTGCACTTCGAGTCATCGTTTCTGTTTCTACGTGAAAATTTCAATTTGAGAGTGTTCAATGTTCCATTTCGATTAAAATTCGTCGATTTTTCAACATGACTGTAGGAAGATCGTTGGAGAACCATGGACGTTGATTCGACGGAGCACGCATCGTTCGATATCGACGAATTCAGTAGCGTTTTCGAAAGCACACACAAACACACACACACACATACACACGGTGGATCACTTTCACGCGGCTAGCCTAATGAGACAGACTAATCTAAGCGATCGCCCCGGCAATGACAGCCATTATTTCGCTCCAAGTTTCACCCAAGTCTCTTCTTCCCGCCTCCATTAGAAATAACCGCGAAAGCTAACTGAACTTCTCTTCAATTTCATCTGTTCAACGTTCTTCTTCGATCTTTTCTTTCACTCACACACACACAAAGAAAACCAAACAAAAAAAGAAAGAATAGTTAAATAAAATTTCTCAAGAAAATACTCGAGTTCACAGTGATCTAAGCAAAATGATCTAGATTAATCGTACAAAAACTCCGAGAACACCATAGAATCATCCTCGAACTCCTTCAGATTAATCTAAAATTCAAGTTTCACGAATTCCAATAGAATGCAACCTTTCTGAATGTTCACACTTTCACAAATAAGAAAAGAAAGAAAGAAATGATAGAAAAACTCGTAGAATTTCTGAAAGATCCGAACTTCTATGGAACTGTTACGGATTAACGGGTCCCAGGTGGACAGCTAGGCACGTGCGCGGTACGCAGAAGGATCGGTTCGATCGCGATCGACGATTTCGTCGGCGTGAAACGAGCCTCGTGAACGAACGAACGAACGCGGAAGCACGTTCCTTCTCGGACGGATGGGTCGCCGACTAGTCACCACCCACAACTCGCCAGTGACTGATTCCACCATAGCCGCATAATGTGCCGCCGTGCTATACCCCGCTAAGGACTATCACTTCTCCCACCAGAGAGCCCACGGAACACAGCCACCGTGTAAAGCATGACTTTTAACCGGGATGCATCGTCCTCGTTCAGCACGCTGCATGACCAACGGCCAACAGGACCACGAGAATCCTTATCCTGAACTGAAGGATTTTCAACATCTTTTTGGAGATATTTTTTTTTTTTTAATTTGCTGGAGGTTTTTGTGGGAATATTTCGAGTATTGAGATATTGGTCTTTCTTGAGAGCTGGAGGATATTAGGATTTTTCGAAGACTGAAAATGCGATTATGGGAATTTTTTTATTTTTTATTTTTTTTTAGAAGAGGCTTTTGTAGGGATGTTTCGAGTATTGCACAGCAGTGTGATTGAGATATTGGTGTTTTTTGAAAGCTGGAAGACATTAAATTTCTTTTCTAAATTGTAAAAATAATTGAGATTTTTTTATTTTATTTTACCAGAAATTTGTGTGAGAATGTTTAAAGTATTGTAGAGCAGTATAAATGAGATATCAGCGTTCTGTGTAACCTGCAGGATATTAGATTTCTTAAAAAATTGAAGATGTGCGAATTTTTTTATTTTACTTTGCAAGAATGTTTTTAATGATAATCTCTGAATTTTTATAAAATATGTAAAACGTGATTATGGACGATCGAGCACTATTTCTTTCATTTAAAAATATTTACAAATATGAAAATTCCCTACATCCGGTAACTTCGTAAGAAAGCCACTGAAAATTCTTCGTTTTTCAATGTTTCCAAGAAAAACAATCACAATGTCACAATAGGAAAGCTAGAGAAAAATTTAGCTAGCCTATTGTGTTACCTATTAGTCAGATGAAACGAATTATTACAATAAAAGGAGACAGGCTAATGAGTCCAACCGAAGGAAGTAAGTTATTACATCGAATCGTAGCCACAGTTATCATTTCAAATAATAATGAATATTTTATGTAATAGACATTTATATAATATCTGTATATTCTTTTTTATATCCATATACATACATATACATACACATACATATCTAATTTAAGTAAGATTATATTTTTCTTTATGATTTATCCAATTCTTTCGTCCTCTCTTTATATAACTTCTTTTTTTTTCCAAAAATGATAACACAACTTTGTATAAACATAAAAATAATCACAAATTGCAACTCTGTTTCAAGCACAACCATAACTCCTCAATTTCCTTTCATTTAAATATACGATCTTATATTTTCCAATATTATTCACGAAATACTGATTTTTTTAAAATAATTTTCTATCTGAAATTATTTTATCGGGTAATGTAGAACATTAAAATATTAATAGAATATTATAACAATGTATTACCATTGAAATATTTCTAATGTTGCTATTAGTAAAAAAAAAAAATTCTAAATTTCCCATTCTTCATATATACCAAATTTCCTATTATTTCTCATCATCTTTTTTCAAGCATTCACGTTTCACCGAAGAACATAGCCGCTCTTCTAATTGTTTGTAAGCTATTAACATACAAATTCACGTTTCAAGGAGCCATTGTAACGCGTCAGAGCGTTCGAGAACCGTTTACAACGGCGGTAAAAGTATGCAGCGCTTACGATAACGTAACGTTTCTCGCACGGTGTCGCAACGGCTGGTGCGAAGGAATATTAGCGGGAATCGACGTCCCAGAAATTGCCTACTTGTGTGCCAGACATCGTAACAGAACTTGTCGTCGACGCGATATACTTCTTAGAATCACTCGAATCGAATGCGACTGAATTCGCCTGGTTGACAATGTGTGTCAAGAAAACTTCACGGAAATTTTTCAATAATAAACTATATTCATGACAGAAACTTACTGTGAAACAGTACAGTTTCTAATTTCCCTTCTATTTCTTAATCATTGCTTAATATTCTAGTTTTTAATTTATAAAGTTGATTAAATGAAAAACAATTTAATTGAAAAATTTGAAAGTTATTTGGTATCTTTTAATAATGTTTTATCTATGATTTAAATATTTTATTCTATTTTTACTTATCGATATTTATTGAAGCTTATTTTCAATTATAATATGATTTTTATTTCACTGTATGATGAATACAATTGTACACATGCAATTATAACATAATGATACATAGTACAGGATAAGATATATATTGTTTTATAACAACTTACGCGACATGTGACATTCCAGTATGCTTCTGCGTCATCTTGCGTGGGTCACTCCCTGGAACAACTTAAGATAATAAAGATCTTGCATAGTAAGCTTTGTTTCTAACATTGAAATATTACAGATGAGAAATTCCTATTTCTGATGTGTTTGAATAACAATGATCACAAAACATGTTATAATTTCCATATCATTTGAATATAGAACAAATATATTTACATATTCATACCTCTATACACTTATTAGTACTACTCAATACATTATCATTAAAGTCAATACCAATTAGACTAATTACACAGCAATAAAATATGAAGATTAATTTTTAAAAAAATCTTATACACCTTTTGTACATTTCTAATTATATTTCTATATGTGAAATGTGGATGTGAACATTTCATGCACACACCTTATGCTAAAATCATTACTGAAACATAGAATCAAGGAAACAGTAGCTCACGCCATAGTGAAGCAACAGATTTGCATGTTAAACGTGCCAAATCGCGTAGAAAACTATTTGCATTTTATGATAAAAAAACGTCCCACTTAAGCGTAGATCTTCTCGAAATTCACGCGAAAAATCGTCCGTAGAAAATTCTCACGAGTTTCTCAACATTCGCGATACGATTTTCCTTTTAAGAGTGAGAACAATTTTCCCGAAAATTTCTCAACCTAATATTCCTGTGTACAACTAATTCGACCAGAGCGAGAAAATGCTTTCAATGTCAAACAACTTCGACACTTACCTGGTATGGAATGGGCAATCGTGGATACAGTGAACATTCAGGTAAAATTTGTTCGTTACACCGTGAACACACAAAAAATGTTGTAACAGCCGAACTTTCACGCGAACACTTCGCGGCTAATGCACTTTACTTAACATCAAAACTGGGTGTTTACACTCGGCAGTCGCGCCATTTTGGAGTTTTACTCGGAATTTTATTTTTCCTCAGGTCTCCGAAGCTCCGAAAGTCCGAAATTGCCTCGAGTGCAGCGCGATCTGTTAGACGATTACGAGAAACGTTTCGCGTTGAAAAATCTACGTATGCGTGTACACTTGTATGTCATTATGCATAGCTTTTGCCCCTTTTTTCCTCTACGTATCGTTCTACATATAATTTCGAAATTAAAAAAACATTATCAAGTTTCACAGACTTAGCGTAAAATCATTTTTCAAAGATAATACGTTCATGTTTTTTTCGTATTATATCGGAAGCGCAAACGATCGTTTACGCAATATGTACTCTTTGCGTATCTATTCGTAGCGTTTGGAAATTTGCGATCGAGGGCAACAATTGAGTCTATTAATACTTATCGACGCTAAGTGAGCTAATTGAAACGGTAATTAATAGGAAAATATCTTTTTAAACGTTAATCACCGAAAGATTGCACAATTAAAGTGATGTCGGTGGCGCCACCTACGAACATTTTTATTACATCATCGAGTATGCTGTTGAAACGTAGTATCGAAAGTGCACTTTGAATTTTGGAACATCGATTGCCAACTGTTCCTTCTTTTTTTTTCTTACGATCATTTGACAAGGCACGAAGCAGATTGTAATCGGTAAATTACAAATCGGCGTGATCTCTTATACATGTATGATTCATTGGGCAATTATGAATTAAACATTGCGATATATTTTTTTTAAGTAATCTTTATTATACAAAATATTTGTGAAATATTAATGTACAAGTTGCCCCTTGTCGAGTTATTTTCTTGCAATTAAATAACAGGCATTTTTATTCGACCTTGACTAGGGAGTAATAAAAGGAACAGGTAGGAAAATAAGTTCAAAGAAGGATTCGGTACCTAACGGAGTCGTTATATATATATACATATATTTAACAAAAGGTGCCGAATTCGGATTAACTGTATCGCTCTCATGCGAACGGTTCACCGTAATTCGAAATAAGACGCCGTAGCGCCGGTATACCTGTATCTAGCCTGTATCTACTACGCAACTTCCGCTAACTCGCTGCTGAGCAAAATGGACGCCTTTGTGTCTGTTTTCCTCGTATTCACACTATAAATACTGTTTTCCCCGCGATGCACCACCTTTGACATGGCGATGTTTACGCGGTGCCGTGAGAAATGTAAGTGAAAATCGTGCTGTGCCACGTAGCGATGTGTATACCTCGGTGATTGACGAGAAAACGCGTCCAACCAAATAGGCCACAACCACGGATGACAATTGAGTGAATATCTTTCTCAACGAAAACTTTTGCGAACAGACTCGCAAGAACGGACCGTTGTTTTGGCGGACGTGTAAATATCAACGGTTTCTACACGTCGAACGACACGGGATTCTTGGATATCGATACGCCTCCCGCCAAAATTCCATTCACTGCTCGCATTCTGCAGTATAAATAATCTTTGTGCATAGCTGGGTAAGGCAATTGACACAAAACTTTGTCGGAAGTTTATTTCATTCTGTCAAATGACATACAACCGACACAATTACCACCACTGACCATGGCAATTCTATTATTTAGCAGATTTGCATTCACTTGGGAAGTTTCCAGTCTGTAGCATCGTCCCTAAGGCCATGTCATCATATGTATGATGTTGGATGGTAGATATTCGACAACTGGAGGTAATAATAACAGCCTTACATGGTGATAGTGATACAACCATTCGATGTTTGATGATTGTTTTTCCATAAAATAATGTGAGTGATGTAAATGATCGGAGAATCATTTGATGGAAACACAGTTTATATGAAAAAATGACATTTCGTTTGACATTGTACATGTGAAGCGTTTGTTTCGTTTCAAATTTGGTTTTTTGCTGGAATCCAGTGTGTACCTGCTTCGATGTGTTCCATTTATCAGATTAGTGTACATCAAAAGGGATTTGTGAAAAATATTATGATAATTTTATAAATAATTTCCCTGATTTGATAATATGTTTGTTTTTAGTATCATAACTTCATATATATATACACACACACACACACACACACACACACACATATATATATATGACTATATATAACTGTGTAATTACTTGTGTAATTGCTATGAATGAAATAATGTTATGTATGATGCATAATAGTGAAATAATGTAATTTTATTGAATTTAGAGCAGTGTTTCTCAAAAATGTGTAAGATTGTCTTCTAAACAACTATATATAGTTACTCTAACCTTTATACAGAGATTAACATATTTTTTTTAACATATACTCAATTTTATTTTATCATAAGCTATTAATATATTATTTCAAGTTTAGAATATTTTTTAATTAATTTCATATATTACTGGGTTTATAAATTAAATTTTTATGAATTTCATATTCAAGCACAAAAGTATGTCATTATGCTGATATTATGTAAATATGAACTAATTTTATTTTAAATAATACATTTTTTTGTATGATATGCATTAAAAATATGAACATAGTCATTTACTTAATTTTTATCTTAAAATATTAGTTTTTTAATAGATCGCTATATTTGTGTTAATATATTTGGATGTCACTATATTTGGTGTTAATGTGTTTGTTACAGGACAAGAAATCATTACTAACAATGGACCGTTTGTTGGAGGATCCACGTGCTTCATCAAAATTTGGTTGATACTCTCTAGTGCATCATGGGAACTTAAAAGAGACTTTGTTAAGTTCCCAGTATATGCCTTAGTGCTAGTGTTCTTTAATAAGCATTAGATACAATTCTGTTAAACAGTGAAATATCTCTCTTGTTCAGAATGTCTTGAAAATGCGAGTGTAAAGATTTTAACAATGATTTCTTTAAACATTTGTGGAAACAGTGCATTTAGATATGTTCTGTTGATTTATATTTATCATATACTGTGAACAAAACTTTTATATAATATGTCAGTGCAGTGTTTATTACGTTGGATAATTCTATGAACCTCAGAGTACATGTAAGGATACTGGACCTAATTTTAATAATATTTTTTGTCCAGGCTGTAATGCCAGAACAAGTCAAATTCAAGATGAACGGGGTTATACCGAGTGTGCCAATCACAACTCTCGCTGGTATCGCGAGTCTCACTGACTTGTTACCTGAAATGCCCCTTCCAACACCGCTGCCTCAGACATTAACTAACAAGTCCCTTTTGTTTCATCCAAGAGTGGCAGAGGAAGCACAAATATTGCTAAGCGTTCGCAATGAGAACTTAGTGCCACAATTAATATTATCTTTATCACAAACGTCATCTGATCACATTGAACTGAAAGATAATTATGCGAATACCGAACAGCCTTTGGAAACCGAGCAGAATACTCCGGAATTACTTAAGGCAATTTTACAAATAAATCCGCATGTGTTTAAGGGGCCTCAGTATAATTCACCACGAAATTGGGTCCAAGGCACACCTATGATGCATACCAACCAAACATCCGCGAATTACGGACGATTTTCACCATCTTACTCGAGTTCTTCGGGATCGAGACAAACGCCTCAAGGTAGTCCAGCTCATCCTGCTGCTGCTAGAACAGTGCTACCCCCACCTACTGGCATAAATCCCTTACCTAATATGACACCACAACCAAATATGTATTCTCCAGCGCATATGAGTTCTCCGGGAACGCCGTTAACAACTCTTGGTAATGTAACACCACAACACCATAATATGGCTGGTATGACGCCTCAACACAATATGCACATGGCATCTCCCATGCGTACTAATATACCCTTGCCACATCAACAGCCCATTAATATCCAACAGAATATGTATGATCCTATGATGAATCAACAAGTACATCATCCATTAGGAACACATCAACCGATGGACATAGATAATACAGTGCAAGAAAATCAGCAATTTTTGCTAGATCCAGTAACAGGTCTTCCTGATATTGATATACCGATCGAAAATATCGAGGCGAAGCAGAGTATGGATAACACGACGCAACATGTGTTATCCACAACGCAAACCACGTCTTACCCAAATATAGATACGAATAACATGCTCGCATTGAATACCGCGACAACACCAATGATACAACACCAGCAGAACAACAATTCAGAAAAAGGGATGAAAATGCCTGGTCCTTTACCAGATAAACTAAAAGAGCCGGTCGTTATGCTGGATAGATTATCCTTAGCAGACCAAGCCTTGATGCAAAAGAGCTTAGCCGCGTTTGCAGAAAAGTCGCCGAGTCGGGCCGCGAAGATGGGTATCTCCAATCGTGAGGATGCGAAATCGGAATCAGAGAGCGAGGAAGAAATTGGCAAGAATAATAAATATTTCAAGGCGCGCGCGAAAGAACGCCAAGTCCAAAGGGAGAAGGAGAAAGCCGAGAGGAAGAAGAGCGAGGACAAAACACGTAGACGAAAAAGGGTGCTGGACGACGACGAAGAAGAGGAGAAAAAGGAAACTCTTTCACCGACGAAACCAAAAATAAGAAAAATCGAGAAGAAACTTGTCCCTGTATTGGCTAAACTAAGCGTGGAAGAGCTAATGGAGACGAATACGTATCAGCGTTTCAACACAACCATAGAGACGATATTTGAGAACACGGAAGACTTCGCTACAAACACGGAATTCGAGGATGACGGTGATGTGCCTGCAGAATTATTAATTCCTAAATATCAGTTACACGATCTGTGCACAGAAGCGGCTAAATTGAAAGCATTGGGTGCTATGGAGTCTATTCCAGCGGATAGGCTGGTTAGACTATTAAACATCTTGGAGAAAAATATTCGTGACGGAGCCAAAGTCTCTCCGCTAGCAGATCCCGACGACGACGTCGACGAGAGCAGATTGTGGATGCAACTGGCGATGGAGAGAGTGCAACGAGCGGTCGACGCGTCTTTAATCGCGTTACACATCATGACATCCAGTAATATGCCAAAAATGGTCTACCTGGAGGACGTAATCGACAGAATAGTCCTGTTCATGAAGTTTCAACTACAAAACACCATTTACCCCTCTTTCGATCCCGTTTACAAGATAGACACGAAAAACAAGACTGACAATTATAATTCTAGTGGGCGTAAAAAGAGGGGTCACATGAAGGAGGTTCGTGAGAAAAGTATTCTTCAGGTGTACAACAAGATGCACGAACTGGTTGGCCTGCTCGCCGAATTGTTGAACATCCAGGTTCTAACAGATACGAGCGTCTTACACGCATCCACTTTGGGCGTCGCGCCGTTTTTCGTCGAGTCCGTCAGTGATCTTCAGTTGAGTGCGTTGAAACTGGTCACGGTAATATTCACAAAATACGAGAAGCACAGAAGATTATTACTGGACGATATTCTGGCGTCTATAGCGCGACTTCCAAGTAGCAAAAGGAGTCTTAGAACGTACAGGTTAAACTCGGAGGATCACATACAGATGCTGACTGCTCTGGTATTGCAATTAATCCAATGCGTCGTTGTCCTATCCGATAATATTATCCCGCAACAGAAGAAGTCCCAGGAAGAAGAGGAGAAAAAAGAAGAGAAGAAATCTACCTACGTGGACGCGGATGTTTTAATAATAAACAAATATGAAACAGCCACTAGAATAGCGGGGAATTTTTTAACGGTGTTCCTGAACAAATGTGGTAGCAAAGGGGAGGAGATCGACTATAGGCCATTGTTTGAGAATTTCGTGCAAGATTTGCTAGCCACGGTGAACAAACCAGAGTGGCCAGCAGCTGAACTACTGTTGAGTTTACTTGGAAATTTATTGGTAGGTCATTTTTCCAATAAGAGCTCCGATATGGCGCTCAGAGTGGCTTCTATCGATTACCTAGGCGTTGTAGCAGCCAGATTAAGGAAAGACGCGGTCAGTTCTCAATGTAAACTATCCACCATCGATCAGATCATCAAGGACATCAAGATTGAACAGCAGAAGGATTCCGATTATGATCAGGTGAAGGACAAAGAGATAATGGGCCTGAATGAAGACGAGGAGCGGACGGTTTTTTTACAAAAAGTTCTCCTAGACTATCTAGCTGTAAACGGTACAAAGGACTCGGCTTTGGGTTACGCTCGTCATTTCTATCTTGCCCAATGGTACAGAGATTGTGCTGTGGAGAAGTCTAGAGTAGGACAGTCGAAGAACAGCCCCAGCAAGAAGATGCACAAGAAGAGAGTGAAGAAGAAGAACAAGCATCACACCAGCGATCAGGATTCCGAGTCAGAAATAGACGAGCAAGATCCTGACGAGAACGACAATAATGAACAGAAGAATTCGGAGGCTTATAGGATCATCGAGGAGAAGAAGAAGTACATAGTTAGTAGAATAAGGCCGTGTAGCACGGGCACGAAACCAGATATACTTCAAACGTATATCGATTATAATTCTGCCGAATTGATATCGCAGTATCTCGCCTCCAAGAGGCCGTTCTCGCAAAGTTTCGATCGTTATTTGAAGCAAATCCTGCACGTGCTCACGGAATCGTCAATCGCGATCAGAACGAAGGCGATGAAGTGCCTAACGATGATCGTCGAGGCGGACCCGAGCGTGCTGGCGCGTGTGGACATGCAATTAGGCGTGAAGCACTCGTTTCTCGATCACGCAACGTCGGTCCGCGAGGCGGCCGTCGACCTCGTAGGAAAATTTGTACTAAGTAGGCCCGAATTAATAGATAAGTACTACGATATGCTGTCCGCTAGGATCCTAGATACCGGTGTTAGCGTACGTAAACGCGTGATCAAGATACTGAAGGATATCTGTATGGAATGCCCGGACTTCCCGAAGATCCCGGAGATCTGTGTGAAGATGATCAGACGTGTGAACGATGAGGAGGGTATTAGGAAATTGGTGATGGAGGTGTTTCAGAATATGTGGTTCACACCGGTCAGGGAACGTCCAACGTTAGATTCAGAGTCTCTCCTCAGGAAGGTGATGAACATCACGGACGTTGTAGCAGCTAGCAAGGACATGGGTTTGGAATGGTTTGAACAACTGCTGGTTAGTTTGTTCAAGCCTAAAGAGGATAAAGACGATAGTACAAAGATGCAAACCGAGCCCCCTAAGGCGCTGTTGACCGCGTGTAAACAGATTGTCGATTGTTTGATAGAGAATGTTCTCAGATTGGAAGAGACGAATCTAGAAGAGTCAGAGAAATCTGAGAAGAAAGGATCCTCTCAACGATTGGTCGCTTGTTTGACCACGTTGTATCTGTTCGCCAAGATCAGGCCACAGTTGCTTGTAAACCACGCCATCACGTTACAGCCTTACCTAAGCCTCAAGTGTCAGACTCAAGGAGATTATCAGATCATCAGCAGTGTTGCGCACACGTTGGAGTTGGTTGTTCCATTGATGGAGCATCCTAGCGAGACTTTTTTAGCCCAGCTGGAAGAGGACTCGGTTAAGCTGATCCTTCAACACGACAGGTCTGTCGTTGCCAGCTGCCTGTCCTGCCTGGGCTCTATAGTAAACAACGTGACAAGGAATTTTAAGTTAATACGAGACTGCTTTAAGAAATACTATGGACATTTGACTGAGTACAAATCCTTCTACGAGAAAGACCCCACTAATCCAATGTTGTTAAAGTACAGGCCGTTCGTTAGGAGAGCGTTGTTCACTGTTGGCTTGTTGCTCAGACACTTCAACTTCACGGATCCTGAGGTTATCGAGGGACTGGTGGAGAACATCAAGGATCAGGTGTTTGAAACGTTGAACTATTTCGTTCATCTGGACAACGACGATATCAGACACTTCACTCTGTCGGCAATCGGTTCCCTGTGTATTCGCCATTACGAATTTATGTTACTTCCTGAGTTAAAGGAACTGTACCACCATCTGCTGACGTCAGAGAACGCGTTGGTCCACATGAGGATCCAAGTGTTAAATAATATCGAAGTGTATCTGCAGGAAGAGGACAAAAGAATGATCAAACAGGACATGGAGTGGGCGAAGATGTCGAAGCAGGAGAATCTAAAGGAGATGGGGGACGTTTCTTCAGGTATGGCCAGCACGGTGATTCAGTTATATGTGAAGGAGATACTCGAGGCATTTCTTCACGTGAACATTAGCGTCAGACACGCTGCCTTAAAGGTGATCCAGCTAATCTTGGCGCAAGGTTTGGTCCATCCAGTTCAAATAGTACCCTATCTGATCTGCATGAGCACAGATTGCGAGAAAGCAGTCAGTCATAGCGCAGATAAGCAGTTGCAGGACATTGAGAAGAAATATCCAGGGTTCATCCATATGAAATCACAGCTGGGGATAAAGCTGAGCTACAGGCTGCAGAAGATTCTACAGAACGACATGACAGTGAGGGGAATGAGAGCGAAAGATGGTGAATTTCCTGGAGCGTTGAACGGTTTTCTCTATACGATCCTGAGGAACACGAAACAGCAGAGGAGGGCCATTGTGCTATCATTCCTAAAGCAGTTCGATGAGTCTGCGAAGACGAGCCTGTCGCAAATGCTCTACCTGGCCGATAATCTCGCTTACTTTACATATCAAGTGCAGGACGAGCCCCTCTTCATTATCCATCACATCGACATCATTATCTCCATGTCCGGCACAAATTTACTGCAATCTTTCAAGGAAGCTCTCCTACCAAAAGAGGGCAGCAGTCAATCTTTGCAACAACAACAGCAACACTATCATCAACAACATCATCAACATCTGCAGACTCATCCGCCGCTTGGTCCAGACGGTCAGCCACGACCGGAGCAGTTGCTGTCAGCTCTGGAAGATGAAGAGGACGACGAAGAGGACGAAGATACGTTACTGGCGAGGTTACCTGGCGATACTACATTGCTTAGGGAGTACATAACTGCCAGTCAAGGTTTCCTATTGTTGTTAACACTGAGACAACATCTAAAGGATCTGTACGGATTCTCCGACCAGAAGATTGGCCAGTATTCGCCGACAGAGGCGGCGAAGGTGTACGAGAAGGCGGTGAACCGCAAGAATAACCTGCTGTTCAAACCAAAGGCTACGCTGCAGAGACTGAAGGAGGGCGTGAGCACCATAGAGCTCGACGCCGACGGCAGGAAGAAACTAGTGAAGGAATACTTGGACTTTAAGCAATTGATGCTTAAGTTCGATCTTGAGGAGCCTGAAGAAGATGGAAACGAGGGCGACACGAGTGGCAATAAATCCGCGGACACTTCGGCCAATAAAATATTGAACTCTGAGTTAGAAGGTGGGAAAATAACGGACGGAAGTATGATGGGTAATCAACAGATGGCGAATCAGTATCAAGCCAGTGTTAACTCGTCGTTAGAGCATCCGAACAATTCCGTGAATTCAGTAGCAACTGGTCCACCGCTTTCAACCGCCATGCCTATACACCAAACGCCACCTGTCGCGATGAACGCAGCAGCGCCAGCGTCGCAAATGGCGGCACCGCGGGTACCGAAGCTGACGATCCACGCGCATCAAACGGACGGATCGAAGGAGCACCGTAAACACCGGGCGCACAAAACGGAGAAGGTGAAAAAACACAAGAAGAAGAAAAGGAGAAGAATCTCCGACAGTAGCGAGAGCGGTGAGGACTACAGTGATCCTGACTTTCTAGTGTGAGTGCGGTGGTGTGCCTCCGCGCCAGTTCTTCTTGTACATATTACATACTTAATATACTATGTAACAACGCGGCGAATACCAACGGCGGTAACTATGCGCGTGAAATATGCGTTGTGGCTGGTGGTGTGCGTGTGTGCTGCGTGCGGTTAGTGCCGCCGGTGAGTTTAGGCGTTCCGTTTTCTGTTCTGTTTTTTCCTGTGTAATCGGATCGAACAGAAGAAGAGGACGAGATGAAAAAAAAGAGGAAGAAATATATAAATATATATATATATATATATATACGGATTATATGACACTGACGTTTGTTGAGAGGGAATACCAGTGCCGGGACGCTCTGAAATCGCGACGGACTCTATATCGATCACTTGGAAATGGACTAAAATATACTTTTAGCTAAGAGACTAAAAAGAATAACGGAGAGAAAGAGAGGGAGAGAGAGAGAGAAAGAGAGAAAATTCGATGCTGATGTACAGAGGACGGTGGTGCTCTGCGTGAGTGCGTGCGTGATGATCTTTGTCTGCGACGACTTTTTGGTTGGATATAAGAATGAAAGAGAGAGCGTGCGTATGCATGACGAGTGCGTGTGAAAGGCAGAGAAAGAAAAAATGTAAGAGATTTTAATTATTGATTGTCTTAGGGCGATCTGTTAGGATTATCTTGTTGGTTAGGATGGTGGATGCGCGTCTTATAAAATTTTCTCGGTCCATGGTAAAAAAAAAAAACGTTCGAAAAGTACATAGCTCGTGTGACTAGTGGGTGGAACTTGGTTCGACGTATTGTTTGATTTTCGTTTCACTTCACCTTCAATCAGGAAAATTCTTCATGATTAATTTCTTTTGTTTCGAATTTTTTTCTTTCGATCTTTATTTTTCTTTTTTTTTTTTTTGTCTTGAATCTCATTTGAAATCAATTTAGTTCAGTTCGTCTAGAATATCGAGATAATCCCTCGTCGATATAGACACACAGAGATTGAAGACTCGTTTAGGTTAGAAAAGTACGTTTCGACAGATTAGCGATAAAAACAAAAAAGAAACAGATTAATTAAGAACCAAGTTCCTGATGTAAGAGAAAGAAAGCCCGAGAGTACAACAGAGCTTTTTTTGTGGGATGCGTCGCGTTTTATTTTCGAACAAATGTTGTCCGTGTAAATAATATTGAATAACGGCAGGAATATTGACAGAAGTTAGTTTTCTTTTCAAGAGGTCATAAAGATGAGAATAACTGAACATTATCAACAAATGGGCGGATTAAAATTGATATTCTACGTTTACGTTTGGAACCTTTTTGAGAGAAGAAAAAACATTTAAAAAAAAAGAAAGAAAGAAAGAAAGAAACAAAAAGCTCGGGAAAAAGACAAGAATGAAATAGAGAGAGAGAGAGAATCGACACCAAATGGGAAGAAACCACAGGAGACAGAGAATGAAAAATATAAAATGGCGGATCCGTTTAGACTTGCTCCACAGCAATGTATAATAGAGAAGTGTGTAGTAAAAAAAAAAGAAAAAACATTAAGATTAAACAAACAAAAAAAAAAGTGACAGAAACACATTGCCTATGCATTATGAGAGAGCGAGTGAACGAAAGAAAGAAAGAGCGAGAGAGAGAGAGAGAGAGAGAGATTACAAAAAAAAAATAAATAAAACGTTGTTTGTAATATCTGTACATACAAATTTCAAGTAAAGTATCTTATTTTCTTACAAACTATATAGTGGTGACATTAACGAAAGAAATACTTAAAATTTTGTTGTAATATTAAGTATTTATTCAGAATTCATGTTGTCCCAATATAGTTTGCTTTATGCACACACACACACACACAACTCGTCTTTTGGTGTAATTGAACAAATTGAAACTATCGTTTTTATACAAGCTTAGGAGTAAAACGAAACAAATGGTAAGAAGCAAAAATGGTGCGGAAAACGAGAAAACGGAAGAACCAGGGACAAAATGTGTTGTAAAATTATAACGAAAGGAAAAGAGAGAAGAGAGAGGCAGAAGAGGAACAAAAGAAACACGAGAAAAAATAACCTAGCTAAAAATTATTCAACAGGGAGCAGGGGGGGCGAAGAAAAGGTGGAAAATGAAAAGAAGAATAGACAAACGAGGGATAATCGAGTGAAACAACAGGAAAAAATGTACTATAAAATGTATTTAAACGGAAGATCTTCCATCGTGCAGTTTCTCGAACTTGTTTCCTTCGTGATCTCGTCAAAAAAAAAAAAAAAAAAAAAAAAAAAAAACAATTAAAAATTCAACTATCCAGAATCTGAAGAAACGAATGAGTCGCTATATATATATATATATATATATATATATATATATATATATATATATATATATATATAAACATTTTTATCTATGCGTCGATTTGAGAATCGATCTTGCAGCTGTGATCTTAAAACGATGCTAAGGCGGGGAACAGGCGAGTCGCTCTTTCCGTCGCGTTGTAATTCGTCTTTTTTATACGTTTATAGAGAGTCAGGCGAGCCACCGCCGTGGAACTATTTCGAAAGCTTCTCGTAATTCTGGATAGTCGAATTTCCGATTTAAACACGCTGCAAAAATTGTACAAATTGGATCTGCGATCTGTACCGCGGAAGACGGAACAAACGTGCAATTATCTACGTCCACATCGTCTATGGATCGTTATACCTCGTCAAAAATGGTCAGAACACGGAGGAAACGAGCTTGTTTCATCGAAGAGTTGCTGCATAAACCGGAAGTCATCGTTCGTGATAGAAAAATTGCGACAAAACGAAAGGGGGGGATTTTTACATTTCACGACGTATCATCCTTTCATCCTGCGAGAACGTTACCACATTAGTCATTGTTGCATTTAACACATCGTCCATTCGTTTCAGATGAAGGAAAAGGTAAAAGAAACAAACAAAAAAATAAAAGAATTTTCTCGTTGTTCAACAGATCTATAAAAAAGAGAGAGTGCGTGAGAGAAAAAGAGAGGAAGAAAGAGCGAGCGAGTGAGAGAAAGAGAGAGAGAACGAGAGAAAAAGAGTGATGGAAGAGTGAGAGTCAGTCCGCGAAACGTCGAATTAACGAACGCAGGCAGACAATGGTCTATTTAGGTGATAATACGCTTCTTTCGTTTTAATCTCGATTTAAAGAAACAAAAAAATAAAAAAAGAATAAAAACGTAGCACTTTATTGGGGCCCAGATGTACATTCATCTATATCTCATCAATAAATCTGGCAGCAAAAGAAGTGATGGAATTCATTCGATTAGTTATTAAGTGTTTCAACAAACAAACACATAAAACACACACAGACACACACTACACGCATACATATACACGTATATGCAAGAAATGCGCGTGGAATTGAACAAGCCGAAGATTTTTCCATTCTCATTCTCTTCTTCCTTCATTCTTCTTTTTCTCTTTCTTTTCTTTCTCTGTTGATTTTTTTATACTCATCGTTTCCTTCTAATTGAATCGAGCGTTCGTTTAATAAGTAAAATAACGTACAACTGATCTGCGTACATTTCTTGCTTTTAGTCTAATAGAACGTTCTCGAGGAACCCCATAGAGACTCCCCCAAAAAAACGTCGACGACGTAAAGTCTAGAATTCTTTAAAAAAATTAATAATAATTCTCGCTCCCTTTGGTCGCGTTCCTTTTTTGCCTCGGAGTCGTTTTGCAACGCGAGATCTTTCCCTTGAGCGACGATCGATTGACCCCGTGATCCAGTGGATCTAGATGTCCGATTCTTTACCGTCCCCATACTGTGCAATGCTAGAAATATTATAGAGACGCGTTTTTTAAAATAAACCTTCCTACGCGAGCGTTGGAGTCTCCGGAACGATGGACGTCCAGCAGCGTTTGAGACACTCTGTGAAGAAGAAAAAAAAATACCACGCGTGGTTATGTCGTTTGATCGTCAAGAACATGGGTGCGTTCGTTAACAAAAGCGTCGCGTGGACTATTCGATGGATCCATTGCTGTTCGATTGATCTGTAACGAAGAAGAGGAAAGAAAATCTAAAATAAAAAATCGAAAGAGAAAGACGGAAGAGTGGAAGATGAGAGAAAGAAATATGGGTCGAACACCTGTTGCGCCTGCAGTTACTCGAGTAAGAAGAATGGTTGGAAAAATAGAGTGGGGGAATAGTTGAGGTACCATGTCGAGGAGTAAAATCGATGACAAATACCGTTAGAAAGGAGGATCGAAGCGTTTAGAATAACGAAAAGAAAAAAAAGAAAGAAAAAGATCTTCAAACTGTACAAATGTTCATGCGTGTACATATTTATTAATTAAAGAAGAGGAACACCGTGTTTACAAAAGGAGGTGAAGAATTGGCGAAGAATATTAGGGGAAGGAAAAATCGCGTCGTAATCGTGGTTTGCTTAGGAGAAGGAAGGTCCTTTGTTGCTACGTGAACGATAATCCAGAGTGAGATGGAAAGTGTGTGGCGTGTGAATGCGAGAAAGACTGTGTGCGAGAGAAAAATAGAGAAAGATCGAACGGATACAAAAGAGAGACTAGAGAACATAGCACGTTGGAGAGTTTCATTGAAAACAAGAAAACAAAAACAAAAAATAAACACTTTATTGTTCGTTGTAATAAACTTCTAGAGAAATGGTATACATTATTGAAGTGAGTGAGAGCGAAAGAGAAAAAAAAGGGGGGGAAAACGAAGAATTCTAAACGTTTATACTTCTATGTGCATATATACATGTATAGGATGTCTCATTTATTGTGAACATTTAAATTATTTTCAATAATGTTGAAAATAAGAAAAAAAAACTCGAAGGATATTATTTGTCGTCTTGAAGGTCACTCCAAGGTCATATTTTTTTTACAATGATCTTAAATAGTAGAAAGAACAAAAAACATGTGAATGACATTGAAACGACCTTCAAGGCAATTTCAACAGAGAGCATTTTTTTTATCTTCGAGCTACGTAAATTGCTATTACTAAAAAAATTTTTCTCGTCTTCGACAGCAGCAAAAAATAATTCGAATGCTCGTTACAAGTGAGACGCCCTGTACGTGTAGACTAGTATATACATATGTATGTATACATAGTTCAAGAAAACAGGAAAAAGGGAAATTGTTAAGTACAGCGCGTGTAACTGGTAATTAAGCGAGAAGTGCGAATGGAAGAATGTCGGTGGCCGTGAATTTGTAAAGTTGGATGTAAAGCAAAGAAAAAAAAGAGGGGAAAAAAAGTGACAAACGAGAGAAAGGAAAAAAAGAACAAAAGAAATGAACATAGATACCCGTCGACTCTGATCGATCTTTTATCGTACTCAGCACAGTACGAGGCACATTTGTATTATAATATATATACATATACATACATATATATATATATATATATATATATATATATATATATATATATTGTATTGTATTGTATTATTGTATCACCTATGTTTTTGTATTTGGTAATCTAAACGAAAGACGAAAAGAAAGAAAATCTACGAAAAAAGGGGATATCGAATTAACGAACAGAAGGTCAATAGAAAGTATATTATATATTTGGGTAAACTCGTCGAGGATTGGTGTTATCCAAGACACGGGAGAGCACCATGGGAGTCTCCTTTGTTTTTCTATTTCTTTTTTTCTTCGAACATTCTCTCGTTCTTTCGTTTTCTTTCGTTTTCTCCTTCTCTTCGGTCGCTTCTTTTTGATTTCTTTCTTTCTTTTTTTTTCGTACATAGTTCGATTTAAACTTACGATATGTGTATATATATATGTATCTATATACATAAATACACACAGACAGGCTCAGGAAAAACTGGAGGGAGGGAATAAATACAAGTTTAATCGTTAAGTGGTAAATTTTTTTTAGAAGAGCAGCAAGAGGGAATCGATTGTCCTGGATAAAGCCAACGCTCGTTTACTCATAACTTATTATGTACATCGTCTGAAGGAACCGGTACGTTCGTAAAAAAGAAAAATAAACATAAGTATGTATCAGCCGGGTTTCGTTCATTTCCTATTTTGCCCTCCATCATTCTCGAACATGGCGTATTATATACGCGTGGCCTTCGATCGATTTCACTATTCAAAGCAAACACACATACACAAAGAAACACACATGCGTATACACGTACAGGTTCATCTGAAATATCATTGACGAATTCACGAAGTTGCGTCGTGTTGTGCTGAGGTCCGCGTATTTCAGAATGAGTCCAATGTTCTGTGTAATAATTCCCAGAGGCACGATCCACATTTTTGTGTATAGTCGGCGACCTGCGTTTTCTTTGAGGCAATAGGCGGCTATTTGTATTCGAAGATTTTAGCAATTGTAAATAATAAAAAGGAAAAACAGTGAAAAAAAAAACAAACGATAATTCTTGGAGCACGGTGACTCGTCTGTTAAGTGTGTAGTGTACTATTTTCTTTTTTCTCTTTGTCTTTCTTCCTGGGGAACCAAAGTACAAAACAGAGACACCCTCGATGAGTTTTTTCTACTCTCTCTTTTTTTCCCCCTTTTTTTCTCTTTTTTTCTTCTTTCGTTCT
Source organism: Anthophora plumipes (assembly GCA_951804975.1). Lineage (NCBI taxonomy): Eukaryota > Metazoa > Arthropoda > Insecta > Hymenoptera > Apidae > Anthophora > Anthophora plumipes. Next base: position 4,089,562 of record OX638121.1, read on the forward strand.
GCTTGAAAGTGAAGTGGTACAGAAGATCTTTTCTTTGGAGAACTTCGTACACGAAGTAAGTACAATTAATGTAAATACCTTGAGATGAGATAACTATAATAGAGATGCGTTGAAGATTTTTGCTGATCGATCGGATTAATTTATTGAAAAATAAAAAAAGTAAATAAAATAAAAATTAGCGGTGGAATAAAAAAAGAAACATATCAAATATACACGTATATATATATTTACTTTTATATTTACTTTGAATATGTAGAATTATTTGTATTGTATCTTTTCTTTTTTAACAGAGCACAGGCTACATTTAAGTTGCGTTCTTAATGATTATCAATTGTTTAATATTATTTTAGGATTTAATACGAGAAACTGCTGTAAGGTTTACGAGTGAAAGTTGTACATTTATACGTAAACTTGAGCCGCATTAGTTACCAGTGTCCATTAAAATGAACAATTGTACGAGTACAATAAATTAGGGCATACGATGAAGTATGTTCATTTGTACTAACATCTTTTACATTTTTTAATCGATACATTTCTTGTTAGATTTCTAGATCCTCCGATTCTTCGTTCCTCCATCGGACACATCTGTAATACCATCCATATGTAAATAAAGAAAATAAACAGTTTAATAATTTATTCAAGTTGCTCACGTTCTTGGTATATCCTTGATATATTGGAACTCGTTGAAATGCCTCGTGAAATCTTCGCTTCTGCATTTCTCCCTCCATACTTCCGTAGTATTGAACAACGTGGTATGATCTCGCGATTGTAAAAGTTCTACCCTTTTCACATCCACCGTTTCGCTTTTACTTCGCTTCTTTCTCCGGGAAATTAAGTCTTTTCTTTTCTGGGTGAATTCCTCGTCCTGCTTCCTGAAAACATTATCTCCGTTGCAGCTAAAAATTTTGTACTATTTATTTCATATTGTTGAAATTATTTAATTATGAATTTATATTGAATTCGTTAAATTTTTCTTAAATTTCACCTGAACGCTTTAAGCAAAGTCGCGTCGTATTTACACTTTTCTCTTAAATGTTCGTTTTCTACTCTCAAAGTATTTTCCAACGATTTCTTTGTCTTGTACTCTTCTAAAGCTTGTTGAATCTTTTCTCGACGCTTCTTCCTTCTGTTTTCTTCCATCTCTTTCTTTAGTTTCATCTGCAATTTCACCTGTTCCTCGTCCATCGAACGTTTGTTCTCCTTTTCCGTCTTCCATTTTTTAATCAGTTCTTTCTTCTCGGTTTTCTCGGAATTAGCGCTGCTGTTCGTGCTTCTGCTCTTCGTTCTAGACGCTTTTGGCTTTTTCAAAATGTCTACTTTCGTTTCCTCCTCGATTTTAATAGGACGATCTTTTGTTTGATGATTTTCTGTCTCTTTGTCCGTTTCTTCGAAACTTTTCTTTTTTTCTGACTCTTTCTGTTCGCGCCATTCTTTCACCGCTAATTTCTGTCTTTCGCGCAAAGTTTGATAATGTTTGTACCACGTTTCGTGATTTATTATAGCTTCAGCAGATAAATCGGGACACTTTTGTTGGATCGCCATGACTAAAGCAGGTATGTTCTCACATTTTTTCCTCATTTTTAGAAAGAACAAATGATCTTCCATGGTCCAATTCTCTGTGTGTCCTATTTTTACGTTGAAAAAACATGTAGAAATATTTCGAAGGAGTTTCAAATATAGGTTTATTACCTGTTGCTGCAATAAGAGCGTGAAAATCATCAACAACGTGATATTCTACTTTTTCTTTCTTATTATCTATTTTAGTTTGACACGTTGGCGATAAAATTGCTACGTTTTTCTGCACATTTTCCAACTTCTTCAAATCAGGCGCAAATTTGTGCAATTCCGTGTCTAGATCGTCTTTTTCCTGTGTCAGAGTTTGAATGGGGCAAGATTCCTCGAAATCGTGCATTTTTTGCTTCAGTTTGATCAATTTCAATTTATACTTATTTACATCTAAAGAAAGATACGAATGAAAAAAATTATTTTTTTTTTCGCGGAATGTCACGGAGATTCTAAAATATATATTCGTATACCTAATCTCTGTAATTCTTCCGGATTATTAGCGATACGTTTCACAGAATCCATCTCAGAAGTAATATCTGTCATACTTTTATACATACTATTTACAAAAGCTTCCCTGTCAAATGTTCAATTAAAAGGGATAAAATCAGTACTGTCAACTGATTCGCGTAGTCGTATAAAAATGGCGCGTTATATGAATTACCTTTCCAACGATAACTCCCTGTGCTCGTGCACAATATCCTGTAACAAATTCGAGTCTATTTTCATGTTTTCAATCGTGCTGATCAACCCCTTCACAAGAATATTCTCTTGCTGCTTTAATTTCATCAACGGTTTTATGTACAAGTGTCTCTCGGCGGAAGTCACTTTCTTCTTTGATGTATCGCTATTCCTTTCAACGCTACTTCCGTTAGTGACACTCATCGACATAGTTAATTACTCGCAAACGTATTTTAAATACACCAGAAAATTGATCTCGATAACCCTTTGAGCATGACATTTAACGTCAAAGTGCTCGCGACGAAGTTCGCTCGATTGTACCGTTTTATGGGTTTCCATAGCAATTTCCCATAAACCAGCAACCCCATACATCGGTCACACCTGCTCATTCGAACGTGAACGTAGCTGTAGAGGTTACCGAGGCCTCGATAATTATCTTTTATGCACGTCCTCTCTTAATTGACAGATTAAGACGTTAACTGCATAAAAAGTATGCAAACTGCGCGAGTTTTTCTGTTTGGTACGTCATTGTATGTGCCTGATGCACGATCTTATTCATGTGGAACGAAAAAGGTACTACTAATGGCGCAATGGCGTAATACCAGTTTCAATCGTTATAGAAGAACGCGACATAAAAATGGTAGCAGGATTCTATATCAATATCGTAACAAAAACCTATATTTCGAAACTTCCGCCCTTTATTCTAGCACTCTTACGGACTTCGACGGTGGTCTTTTATTCTTTCACCCGTTCATTACTATGAACATTAGCTCTACATCGTTTTTGTGGACTTCAAACGTGTTTCTTATCTCCCCTTTTATTCTTCCGCTCGCTAATCATGTTGTAACATGTTGCAAACATGTTTTTATACAAGTTTTTATACGTACGCACCTATTTTGTGCAATACAAACATTGGGCTATCAAAATATTTACGAGCAAACTTCATTTCCCCTCAGAAAAACTGCTTTATCATATGTTTATACCGTTATTTAAATAAACATTTTTTATTTTCATCGAAGGTGCTAAATATATCGTTTGAGACAAAGTTTTTTTCGCTCAAAACATTGTTATTACAAAGGATAACGACTTGAGAACGTTTATGTTACTCGGTATAAATTATTCAAACGTTGGTAAGTAGTGAAAATAAAAGTTCCTAGTTTTTACAACAAATTAGGTAACTCTGTGTGGTATATTTGACACTTCAGAACGTCTATAAAAACTTGCAATAATTGCTGAGTAAATTTCCAATGGCCTACACTAATTATAAACAATTTTTAAAATACCGTTACGCCAAAGACATCGTGGCGCCATCTAGCATTTAACAGCGGCACTAAACTAGCGGAAAAAATTTGAAAAAACATGTTTTGCCATCTAGCGTTAAGGTACTATTACTAACTCTAGAAATCAACTCCTAATTTACCCCATATGCGTAGTTCCAAACGCCTCCACTAGGTGGTACCACATACTTGACCATATAGGCTGTAAAATCATGTGGCGCCGTCTAGCGTGGAGATACTATTACTAACCCCCAAAAATCAACTCCTCATTTAGACTTTCAGTAGTACTAATTTGCACCGCTAGGTGACGACATGGATACAGCCAAGGATGTGGTGCCACCATGTGGCAGTTTACGGTACTAAACCAGTGGGGTTATTCAAGAGTTGATTTTTGGAGTTAATAATAGCACCTTCGCGCTAGATGGCGCCATATATATTTTCAAATTTTGGCCGTTGCTTTGGTTCCAGTATTAAACGCTAGGTGGCACCACGAGGACTTAGTAGGAGGGAATTTGGAAAAATTGATTTCAAGAGGTGTAGAACATTAGGAATTCACTCAATAATTATCGTAAATTGCTATAGACATTCTAAATTGTCGAATACACTGCAGAAACTTACTGAATTTGTTATAAGAGCATATATAACCATAATGACAACGAATTTCAAGAAAAAATACGTGCAAGTTTTATCGGTTGACCAAATTACAAATATATTTGCACTATACATTGCACACTGGTGCCACAGTTACTTTATTGTTAATACCATTTAGTTAATAGGTTGTTGAAGTCGTGCTAAGGGGTAATTTTTGACACACGTATATACAAAATTAGACATTAACATCCGGTTAATTGCTTTTGGCGTACATGTACTTCCGTGGTTTCATGTACAGGGGAATTTTGGAATGAGGTACATTGTAAAGCATATCAATATTTCTCACGTCCGTCCAATCGTAAGACGGCTTTGCTTTGCAGCTTTTATCGCATATATCTTTACAAACTGGTCGTACGCAATAACTATCGACCAGTTGATTTTCGTTCAGTTTCCTACAAACGGTAGGTGGAATGCAAGTTGAGCGACCGCAGGTCTCTGTACGTTTATTAACATAATTCTTTCCGACGCACACGTTCGACCCCATAGTCGATGTCCCTTTATCCGACCTCACTATCCCCTGACTCTCATTGCACTTTATCACTCGGACCAGTATGGGGTCCCGTTTCTGAGTACCTACACTTACCCTTGCTTTTGTTCGTTGCTTGGCTTTCGCCAGAAATATAGAATCCTTCAAATGTTCCGTGTATCTTGAAGTATCCACGTCGCTGTTTGGCAACTGTGTTATCGACCCATTGGTACCAACGTCTTTGAAGCTCACGTGAGTGAAAACTTCCTTATCTACCACCGGGAACTCCTTTATCCTTGTCTTTTGAACTGTTTCCTTGTCGTCTTTACCGATTTTCTGTCCTTCATTCTCTTCTACGGTAGTGGATCCAAATTTTGGCTTAACGGTACTCTCCTCAGTCATCGTTAATTTACTGTCGCGAAGGCTAGAAGTCTGAACTCCTATGAAACTTGGTTCTCCCTCGACTTCTGGTAAAGAAGAACTTGCATCGAATTTCTGATAAAACTCTTTCGCGTTACTTTCCGTAATACTCGATTCTAACGTGTTCATCATGCACTCTTTGATTCCTTTGACTATTGTTGTCGCGTCGATCGTGCAGGGTTTTTTCAAGTAACGTCTATGCTCATCTGAAACGACCATTCGTTACTTCGTAAAAATTGACATACGTATCTGTATCAACTTACTAGCAATTTGTTCGTTTGAGTTTGCGCTCTGTGTTCCGTGTTCACGTTTAAACAATATGTTATGTAAAAATTGCTGCAGAATAAATGCCACAGTGGGATCTTCTTTGATTACAGTTAGTATATTTAACGGGCATGTGTCTGTTGTGCATGGACTCTCCGACTGTTGTACTGTCAAGAAAAATAATAGTACAGTAAAGTGTCGTACAATGTTGCAGAAACATCTTGTAGTATTGTAACGCTATTCAGTGTTACAGAATATCGTGTACTGTACCATAATACCGTGTTTCATTGTGAGGTGTATAGCGTGACTGTATGTGTATTACAAAGTTACAAAACGAAAACTAAAAGAAATGTTTACCTTCTTCATGTACAGGGTGTTTCAAGTCCGTGTCTCGAACACATTTTACAGAATCATGCGACTTGTCTCGAGTTACAGGTATATAGCTCTCGTTTAAAACACACTGTACAAAGGTGGACCGGAATTTTTTGACATTTTCCGTGGTCACGCAGCCAATGCTGCAAACTTTTTGCGTAGATGTAGAGGTTCCAATTTCTATCATCTTTTCTGAAGGCATACAACAAGCTAAACTTCCCCGTGAGACGCAAACAGCACTCTGTGTCCCTTTCGAAACTTGATCCACAATATTTGCCGACACTTCTTTCGACTCCGTCGCATCTCTCTTACAATGTTTCTTTTTCTCTTCCTCGTTAGTTTGATCTAAAGTTTGAATAGAAACGCATTTTCTTGCACCGTCTGATATGCAAACTGTAAATTCCATGTTTTTTTCAATATCTTTCGTCGTATTAACGCCTACTTCGTTTTTCTCGCTCTCAGTAGAAACTTGCGCCTCTTGTATCCCTGATTTCATAAAGGAAACATTTTTCGTAACGGGTATATCTGATGTTAAACTTTTACTCGTCTTTGGTAGAATAATTCTCAACTGGGTAGAAGCTTCTATTGTGCCGTATTGCAATTTATTTGCTATCAATGGATCGATCTGAACAATTGCGTCTACGTGTTTATTTTTCTTTCCGATTGATTCTACAGACGGTTTAGTTAGTGCCATTGTAGGAGGTTCTCCCGGTAAATCTGCATGACGTACGTTTTTTGGAAAATCCGGTAGAACTTGAAAATCCCCAGAATTGTGTACGTACTTCGTCGGATATTTCGATCGATGAGACATGTCTGTATAAAATAGATCGATTTAAACAAATCATTTGTGAAAATTACAGTTTTTATACAAAGTGTGTTAAAAGAATGGGATTGTAATTCTTATACCGCTACGTTTAACAGTTTCCTTTTTATTCATCCACGTACCGTCTCGCGTAACTTTGTCGCAACCGGTACACGGCGTGTACGTTATACCAGGATAATGTTTACTGTATCCACAGCAGGAGGTAAAATTTCTTCTCTCGTTTCTTTCGATCCCTTCACGCTTTGCATCTTCCCATCCACACGATGGACATTTCAAAAACGGTGGCTCGTAACTTTTACCATTTTTTCTCGTTAAGGAAAGAGATTCATTCGACCTTGAATCTATCGAAGTACTTCGAGTCGTTGTAGTACATTCTGTTTAAAATTATTTAAAAAATCGAATTATTCGGCGTTTTTTTTCTATATATTTTTTCCAACAAAAATTTGTACCATTCACCGAGTCAGTATCTCTAGTAGGTTTGTAACTCGAGATCGTGTCATCCTCTTGATCTTTGGAACCACCCTCTTTTGCTTTAAACTGCGGACACGGAACGTATCGTACTCTTTTATTCGTTTTTTCTTTCGTCGTTACTTTCTCTTTTAGTATTGTTTTTTCTGGCAAGCTACGTTTCCCGTCGGAACGAGATTTTTCCATCGATTTACTTCTTCTAGAAGGCAGATTGTTAATTGCACAGTTACGAGAACGAATAATTACAGATTTCGCATTCGTTTCGGATTTTTCTCTTCTCTCTGAGTTATTTATATCGTCGCTGCTCAAGGATCGGGGAACGGAAATCGATTCTCGATATTTCGCTTTTTCCTCATCGTCGATAACCTTCGTCAACATGTCCGCCACAATGTTGTACCAACCAAACGGCGATTTATAATGTTTTTGAGACTGCAGATTTTTAATCGTTCGTATTTGTTCCTCCTTATATCTGTACCAATGAGAATTATTGTCTTAATCAACGTTTAATTAATATAATAATTATTTAACGTAGGATCGTGATAAATGGAACACCCTGTATACTTCCCCTTAATAGCATGAATTATGATTATTATGATTGTTATTATAACTCTTTTGTTATGTTTTTTTCGCAAATCTCATTATCAAAAATTCTGATCGTACATTACTTTTCTCTTATGGTCTTGATCTGATGCAGATAATCGTTTACGGTGAACCCGGGCGCATCGAATTTGTCAATGATCTTTTGCAACGCTTCATTCTTCTCGCGACAATTATGATAATCTTTGTGATAAGGGTTCCAGAGACAAGGGTGCTGCTTGTACACTTTTAAGAAATTAATCACCAATCTTTCGTTCCATTTCGACGACATTTTCTGTTACGAATTTTCCTGTTGCGATTTAAACACTGTACTTTTCTAAGGGATTATGTTAAAAGTTTTCGATACGTTTATAATTTTATTTGTCTATCCTTATGATAAAATCAGAATCGATTAGAGGACATGTCTGAATGTTGATTGTACGATAGATCGAATGGAATCGTTCGTCGAATCGCTCACGTCGCTGTATCAACGTTTTATTACGATGCTAATTCAATTAACACCAGAATTAAAATTACAATTTATGTATCGTATTGTAGAGCAACATATTTTTTTTGTTTTTATATACTCGATAAATGTACACAGAATTCATAAAGATTATATTAGGCGTTTGCAATCGAAATCGCAAGACTGTTCCTTCTTGATCATAATTACGGGAAGACCGCAACTGCAAACCATATCTTTGTGAAAGACTTTGCATTCACTACAGCTAGAAATCGAACAACAATCGGAACATTTCGATTTTATGTTATTCAAACGTTCTTGCGCGATCAGATCTTGTATATGCGTCTCCAATTTAATAGCGACTTCTAGAAGCAAAGCAATACCCCATTTTAACAAACATCTCTGTAACAAAATACGTCGCATCGATATTCACCGAAACTTATATTTCGCAACTGAAACGCGATACTCTTGCCAAACATGTCGAACTCGTCGTGAGCTTTTCGTCTTCCTCTAATGTCCTCCTCCGTTGTAATGCAATCCGTGTGACTAATGTTTTCCTGAAAATATCTTACATGTGTACGTTGACCCGTAGATGTTTCCAGATGAAATTTTCGGTTAGACACCATAACCGAAGATCAAAAATCTATTTACCAAGTTGTTTTTCATTAGTATTTTCGCGAGGTTTGCACTATTGAGATGCATGTCGCTTTCTATGCACACTTGACAAGTCGCACATGCGGTTTTGAAATAAGAGATATCAGTTTGCGTCGTGTGCTGTGCGATGATATTCTTTCGGGTGTTATTCCCAGCGTCGATTGGAGTTACTTTCGGTGAACGTAAGTAATTTGTACCGTCGGTAGCTGTGGCTTGCGAAGTAAAGGTTTCCTTGCCTTCTGCTTGAGTATACGGGCTTCTAAGTAAAAAATAACGTTGTAATATGTCCTCTGATGATAATATACAAATGAGAAAAATTACTTAGGACGTGTACGAGGTTTAGTTTTATGCGATCTTTCGCAATAACAAATTGCATAAGGGCAATCACAGTCTCTGTCTTGCATTTTCAATTCTAGAACACTTGATGTTATCAATTGATCGTGTGTTTCATTGCATTCACAGTCTTTCACTGTGTCTACTTTATCATCACCTATCTGAATGTGATTGAAATAAATAAATTTTAACTTTACACAATGTTTTATTATTTTTTTTTTTTTTTAGTGTTAGTATTTACCTTACAGAAATCAGTTGCATAACTGTAAGTTGCTATAAACGGGAAATACAGTTGGTGTACAGCTGTAAACCAAATTGCTGTTGGTTTGTAAAATTTCTCGCAGGATATTGCAGCGCTAATTTTAGACAGCTCGAAACAGTACTGAGCTTTTATATGCGCGATCCTTTTGATACAATCACAAATTGTTAAACCACAAACATTCATAGAATCCACAATCTCTTTGTAAGCCTTGTAATGACAATGTTTATTTTTAAAGTTAGGATGAAAAGGGTTTCTCAAACACTCATGTTTACCAAAAAGTGTCACTAATCTCAATGTTAGACCGTCAGTCCATGTAATTGGCATGATAAACTGTTTAAATCATTTGTAGTATGATCAGGTTATTTAACCTTCCATTTGCAATCAATTCCACTATTTACAAATTCGAAAAGCTTTATATACATGTTTCGAATTCATGTTAAAATCTGTTGCAAGAATTTGTGTGTTGAAAGAGTACAGTGAATAAATTGTATTTGGATTATACATTATACATATATAAGATTTAAAAAGTTACTAGAATTTAGAAAAATACATTATATATATCTATACATACATGAAAAAAAAAGAAAGATTGCACGAAATATACAGTCTCTTTAACTATAGATTTTATTCACAACTGTATGTATAACTTGAAACACAAAATAACAAACAATATACAAAGATCAAAAAATTTATTCAGCCATGTTTGTTATTAAAAGCATCATTATAACGGGGTATCTTACAGATTAAATTATTTTAAATTACTTTTGTATGAAATAAGAATTATTTTTAATCGTAAGTTCGATGCAATATGTTCTCTGTTACAGACTAGAACCAGCAGTGAATGAAACAAAATCTAACACTTCGAAGCTAGCAGTTTTCGTGAAAATTGGTTTTTGTTAGTATAAACTGTTGATCTTTTGTATCGAGTTATACAATCTTAGAAAAATTACTTTCAAACCTAAACGAGTTTCTAGTTATTAAAGTGCACTTTGCAATCCGTAGCTTCAAAGCATGTTTGAACACGTGAATATATAACAAAATGTTCATGTACAACCATGAATATGAATTCGTCGCATGTTCGGTGGCTTTAACATTCTAAAACAACCTATGCGAAATGTGAAAAATATTAGCATTTCTTGTATCATGCGTCATTAACAAAAATATACATTTTGCTTCTAATACAAATAAATTTGTATGATTAACTCTGTTACTTATGCAACATCATATTATATACAATGGCATTTTTTTTTGTATACAACAATTATACATATTTTTTTTTTTCATAATTATTCATTGTTAATATTATCTTACTTGTACTTATATCTATATTACTTGTGCTACTGACATAATCTTATGAAGTAGACTCAATTGGTGAAGACATTGCAGGTAGCTGTTGAGGTACGAAATTTATAACTTCATGATAAACAAGTTCTAAAAATGATAAAAACGATACGTTATTTTTTGTACGGTACAACTAAAAATAAAATAAATAAATACATGTACCTTTCCATTTTTCAACTGGTAAATTCATATCTTCAAAACTTTGATCATATGGCAGAGATACTGGTTCATCTGTTGGATCAGCATACTGTGCAAGATATGGATGTGCTAAAGCTTGTTCCGCTGTAATTCGTTTCTCTGCATCCAATTCTAACATTAATTCAAGTAAATCTATAGCTGCAATGTAATGCAAAATGTATTAATCTGATATGCCAGGAATTTGAAATTTATAAGATTTTTAATTTTAATTACCTAGAGGATTGGCCCCGCGAAAGACCTCTTTAAAGTTCTTCTTCTTCAGTGGAGGTAAACTTTGTATGTAGTTTCTTGCCTAAAACAAGATTTTTATTCTGCATTTCTACAACTATGTAATTTATCTTATTTTAATGTTTCAAGTTTTTACAAATATATGTATGTAGGCTGTAAATTGTTCTCTAAATATATATATAGAATAGTTTATAAATTAATGTCAGTATGCATATTTTAATTTTGCTTGTAGCATTTAATCTTTATTATTATTTTATGCATATATAACATAATGTAAACTCGAAGCAAAATCGTATTAGGTACAGGATTATTTCAGTTTCATTTAAAGAGTTATAAAATAAAAATAAAAAATGATTGTATGGAATGAAAATTAAGAAAAAAAAATACGATAAAAGATATAATTAAAAAAGTTCGTAAAAAATATTTATCTGAAAAAAAATTACCTCTTGGCTGGTAATTTTGCTTAAAGTTTCCTCTGTGGGTGTACCACAGAGTACTAAGACTCGTGTTAGATGATCAATGTCTGCTTAAAGTTAAGGTATGTTTAAAGCATAATTTATTATATAGGAAAGGACGTAATCTGAAGGAATGTAAGATGCATTAAGATTGCACTTTGTTTAAGCACTTGTCATTCCAGAGATAAGTAAAACAAATAGATTATATGAAAACAATAACATATAAGTTATTGAAACGAGTTCATCAATGTTATAAAGTCACAATTCAAGTTTGTTTTAGTTGCGTATAATAAAGATTATTAATCGAGGAAGTATATAAAAATGGATAAAAATGTGTAACATGCAAGGCATTTAAGTTGTAATACATTGTAAATTAGCAGCATGCGCTATTAGGCTTTCTTCTTATCGATAAGTTGTTATTCGACAATTTAAAAATTACTTACCGACTCGGTTGATATTTTTTGCATAAATTCGTCTCGCGGAGTACCCAGTATCTCCATTATTAAGTTCAGTTGGTGTATATCTGCTCTTGCTAAGGTTCCACCACACCTTTTTCTACTTTCTCTAAATACTTTTCGATTATTATATGAATACAACGGGTAATGTGATTTCATGCATTAAAGCATATTAGAAAATATATACATACATGTATGTATATCGTTTCTTTTTATTTCAATTAAAAAATAATTTCCCTTACTATTGAACAAAAGCTATATGAAGCAATTCTTTCCAAGTGGCAAATAAAATGAAAATTTATTAATATATTAGTAAAACAAATAAAAAAATGTTAAAGCAAGAAGAAGCCATGTAGAGCCTTAGCAAAAAGCACATCTTTTAATTATGAGATGGTTAAAGACCTTTGATATTCATTGTACAATTATGAAGTAAGTTTGTACATGTACAACATAGTTAAATAAAAAGCACAAATATCCAGTATGATTATTGAACATCAGTATTCAGGGAGATTAGAGAGCATGATTGTAAAAAGGATACGATCTGTTCCAGGAAATAATGTTCTCCCTGTTAATAGCTCAGCCATTATACATCCAACTGACCAAATGTCCACTAAAAAAGTATAAAGTTTCATATATTACAAACGTGTCACAGTACATATTCTTAGAAGAAAAAATGATAACTACCTGTTTGATTATAATGCATCCAATTGAGCATAATTTCTGGAGCTCTATACCACCTGGTAGCAACATAACCAGTCATCTCATTCTCTGTGGGTCTAGCCAATCCAAAATCTAAAATCTTCAATTCACAATCTTCATTCACAGCTATGTTAGAAGGTTTCAAATCCTGAATTTTAAAAGAAAAAATATTTAAAATATCTTATGAAATATTTGAATAATAATAATATCATTCAGACTACTTTACCCTATGTATTATATTCGCGGAATGAATATATTTGAGACCACGAAGGATTTGATAAACAAGAAATTGTACATGATCATCAGAAAGCTTTTGAGTCCTTACAATATTATTGAGATCTGCACCCATCAGATGCGTGACTAAATATCTATTAAAAGTACATGTTCATTACTAAAACATGATAAGGAGTCATAAGCAAAGAGCTGAGAAGTGATAAACAATAATTATGGTAATATATAGATAGTAAAAATACATACACCTGTTGAAAATCTTCCAGAGAGGAAGATGGGTGAAATACATCTAGTAGACCAATCACCTGTAATAAATTTCACAGTTATTTAAACTCTGTAATTCATCAAGTAAATTTCAGCTGTGTTAACAATAGTAGAGTGATATTTATTATAGAACAAAATAGTTATTCTTAAATCTAATGCCAAGACAAAGTTTCAAAATCTACTAATTTATACAGTGCCAACATCGCAAATATATTGCACATGTATATATATATGTATACACAATCACATTTATTCACTCACATTCTCATGATTCATGTGCTTCAACATACGAAGCTCCCTGTATGTACGCTTTGCATGAACAGCTGACTGGAATGGTCTGGCTAATTTTTTTATTGCTACTTTCTGACCAGTAGTTGTGTCAACTGCTGAACTAAAAAAATTATACATACACAAATATATTTTTAATTCAACTTTTCCATCTACACTAGGAAATAAACATTTATAATAATAAATTTTTCATTAATTACTCGAATTATACGATATATTTCAGACTTTACTTTAACATACGCAAAATAATTTAGTCCTTCCCTAATAAAAAAAAAATATATTTCATGAACATTAATAACAAAAAATTCATGTAGCTATTAGATAACACAGTGTTAACATAATTGCTTATTAATCAATTTACGCGGAGAGTTATTTCCAGGATAATAAAGGGAAATTATCGAGGAATCGTTCCCGAATAAAAGTGGAATAATAGATCTCGTCAAATTCATTTTCGTGGAAAAGCATTGTCAAGTAATCTAATTTTAGTTCAACCCGCGATATAGAACGCGACGGTGCGCTTGCACGAGCTGCCGTAATCGCGACTTTCATTCTACAATCGCAGAAAAATCTAAATTACAAAAAAATGAAAATGGAAAATTATAATTTTCAGCGGCATAATAAACGATAAAAATGTCAAGGTTATGATTGGTTCATGGTCGTATCTGAGTCCTAAATTATTGACGATGGATTGAAGCGGGACCATTTGAACATCGCAGGCAATTGTTCAAGTTCCGAACAACTTGAAAAGCGTTCGGTATCGGGACCGTTGTTGAAAGATGTGATTGTAATGTCTGTTTATAATTGTTTTCCTCCCTTACCACACTTGACCGTAAGCTCCCGATCCCACTGGAGTGAGCATTTGATACCGTTCCGGAACCTCCCATTCTGTTCTATTTATTTCAATCTTATGGAACTGCGGCATGCTACATACAATATCTCACTTACGCCACTTGACAAAATTCACAAGAATACGACGGAACACCGCAAACACTCCGCGCTAACGTTTGGGCCCGTAGTTTACAGACACTTCGTGCATTTCCAAATTAGCCTACTATTAAAAACCACCACATCCATCGTGTGCAGGTCCCTCGCAGTCGATTCTATCAATCGATACCGCGTTGAAATTTTTCGTCAGCGATGGGTCGATTCGTTTTTCTCGATACTGGTTTTTTGTCGATAAAAGAAACGATACTGTGCGATTCTGTTTTTTTGTATGTGTGTTAAGAACGTACAACTTGCTCTACTTTCAAATTGATCGAATTTGATTTTTGAAAATTACGAGAAATGTTTTTGTAAAGAGAAGAATTGAAAAAATCACATTTTCTATTTACTAATAAAATAATACACAACACGATTATATGAGATAGATTATAATTAATATTACTTATATGTATAATGAAAAATTAAGTTTAATTAAAGCTTAATTCATGTAGTCATGGTTTCTGGGCAATATTTGGAGAAAGGATAATCACAAATATTTATCGCTAAATACACGACGTATCGATAGTTAATCATCGATGGTCTCATCTTTCATATTCCGTCTCATTTTGTTTTTATGTATTCAGTGACATGAAATTGTCTGTGGTATAATTTACTTGTTCCGCTGTTTCTTCACCGTAACTAGCGACATTAGTAAATGACGTGTTAACATTCGTTCGAAATACGGTTTTTAGTGTTTCGGTAAATATGAGTATGAATGATGGTGAAGCGATCGAATACGAACCTTCTCTTAGAAATGTAATTGAACAGCGATCTTTGCGATGGATATACGTTGGTGGCAAAGGTGGAGTCGGTAAAACGACTTGCAGGTACCGTTCTAACCTCTAAAAAAACGTTTGTTTATCACTGCAACCTGGCCACTGCACGTTTATTTTATTTTCCAGTTGTTCATTGGCTGTGCAACTGTCAAAAGTCAGGGAAAGTGTACTTATCATTTCCACCGATCCCGCGCATAATATTTCCGATGCATTCGATCAGAAATTCAGCAAAGTTCCAACCAAGGTTAAAGGATTTGACAATCTTTTTGCCATGGAAATAGATCCAAATGTGGGCATTACAGAATTACCAGAAGAATATTTTGAAAGTGAAACAGGTACAGTATTCTATCAATGTTAAAATGCTTGTATTATACATCATACTCCATTTGTATTGTTTCACTCTTTAGTTTAATCAATAAATACACATAAGTTGCTTCATATAACAGTTTCAGGGGGAGAGGCAAAGAAATTGAGTATAAGCATAATGCAAGAAATTGTAGGAGCATTTCCTGGTATTGATGAGGCAATGAGTTATGCAGAAGTTATGAAGTTAGTATGGGACCATTTGCACATTTATTTTCTGTATGGTATAGTTCAAATCTTTTACAAGTATCTATATTTTTAGGTTGGTTAAAGGAATGAACTTTTCTGTGGTTGTTTTTGACACTGCACCTACTGGCCACACTTTAAGATTACTATCATTTCCACAAGTTGTAGAAAAAGGACTGGGGAAATTGATGCGCTTGAAAATGAAGATCAGTCCTTTCATTACACAAGTTAGAAGAATTTAAGATAATCTATTTTTACTATGCTGTGGCATAATTTAATGGAATAACTCTAATTTCAAAACTGTTTAATTACAGACAAGCTCATTATTGGGAATAACAGATTTCAATGTAGATACATTTTGCAGTAAAGTAGAAGAAATGCTTATAGTCATCAGACAAGTTAATGAACAATTTAGGAATCCAGATCAGACAACATTTATTTGTGTATGCATAGCAGAATTTTTGTCACTTTATGAAACAGAAAGGCTTGTCCAGGAATTGACAAAATGTGGTATTGATACTCACAATATTATAGTGAATCAGTTATTGTTCTTGAAAGAGGGAGATGCACCTTGCAGACTTTGCATTGCTAGGCATAAAATACAAGATAAATATTTGGATCAGGTGAATAAATATATTTCAATAAGATTTAATTCAAAAGTACAAGAAATTAATCTAGTCATTTTTTCTGCAGATAATGGATCTTTATGAGGATTTCCATATTACGCGACTTCCGTTATTAGAAAGAGAAGTTCGTGGAGTTCAACAAGTCAAAGAGTTTTCGGAAAATCTTATTAAACCGTACAACCCTTAACGTCGATATAATTAATGTTTCATAAAAATATATAACTTTGTCATGTAATCAAAAATTTTTTTAACTAAAATTTTATACATGATAAAATTTGTATAAAAGGTAATACTTTTATTTATATTTAATAGAAACATCTTTATTTGCATATGTTAAAAAATTTTACTTTAGCGTATATGCATATTAAATATTGCTGGACCAATTACATCGTTGTGTAAATTTTATTATTGTTTCTCACACCACTAATTAGAACAAATAATTATAAAAAAAAGTTTTCGTTTGATATTGCCTTTCGACTTTACGTTCTTGTATGTAAATTAAAACAGAGGTCAGTGAATAATTCCTAATTCTTTTCCAGTATGAATAAACGCGTTTATAGCATGCTCTATGTCCGCTTGTGAATGTGCAGCACTGATCTGAACACGTATCCGTGCTGTATCCTTTGGTACTACAGGATAGCTAAAACCAATAACGTAAATGCCTTGCTCTGTAAAAAAATGTAATAAAAAAAAGCTGTTATTAGATGTATTAAAGAAAAAACGTTTATGTTTAAAAATATTTACCAATCATCTTATCAGCAAATTCAGTGGCTAATCTCGCATCGCCTATCATAACAGGACAAATTGGATGATTACTACCGCTAATCGTGAAACCTGCAGCTTTCATGCTATTTCTGAACAGATTAGTGTTGCTGTTCAGTCTGTCCAAAAATTCTGTAGAGTCCGTTATTAAATCCATGACCTGCATTTATGAAATTAAACAAAAAAAAATATATATACGAACTAACATTTTTCGTTTTCTTCATCTATTCTTTACTATTGTTATTTGCCAATTTGAAAAAATGTAAAAAGTTGACATTTTTTTAGCATACCTTATTTGCTGACGCGACTACCGGAGGCGGCAACGAATTCGAAAATAAATACGGCCTGCTACGTTGTCTTAATAAATTAACGAGTTCTCTTTTGCCGGTTGTATAACCGCCTGCTGCTCCACCAAGAGCTTTGCCCAATGTGGAATTAATGATATCGATGCTTCCCAACTGGTTAAAATAATCTTCAGTGCCTCTACAATTAAATCACTCCATAATGAACACTATATATATATATTAATATGAACGCTACGGTAGCTGATGTATGTTGTTAAAAGGAAAAATGCTAATGTGGTTTGTTAGAATATTATCTATTATTCCTTAGCAATAGAATTTATAAAAGAGACTGTAGGATAAGTTAAAAAGTCGTATAACTTGAAAAATGAATAATTCATATTAGTAAGAAGAAAGTATTGACTATAAACTAACATCAATTATATGTGAAGTATAATGAAATAAATATATATACCTCCCAGTTTTTCCAAAAAATCCAGTAGCATGACAATCATCCACAAAAGTAAAAGCATTGTATTTCTTTGCAAGCTCTAGTATTTTTGGTAATGGTGCAATAGTACCATCCATAGAGAAGACACCATCAGTCGCGATGAGACGCAAACGTGAAGATATACTATCCTGAAGTTTATTTTCCAAATCTTCCATATCCCTGTGCTTATACCTTTGTAGAATATAATGTATTTTTATAAAATAAAATAAAGTACGCTAATTTAAATCGGTTACCTTTGTTTCCTTGCTTTGCATAATCTAATACCATCAATGATAGAGGCATGATTGAGTTCATCGCTCAATACAGTGTCTTCAGGTGTTAATAATGTTTCAAAGAGTCCAGCATTTGCATCAAAGCATGATGCATAAAGGACAGCATCTTCTCTTGCATGAAATTGAGCTATTTTCTTCTCTAATTCTACATGAATTTCTTGTGTGCCACATATAAATCTTACAGAGCTTAAACCAGCTCCATACTTATCTAAAGCTAATTTTGCAGCAGAAATAATTTCCTTGTTATCCTAAATTTTTAAAACAATATATACATAATTGATTGAAAATTGATTATAGTGAAATGATTTTACCATATTTATATACTCACTGACAAACCCAAATAATTGTTTGCACAAAAATTGAGAGCTTCTACTCCATTTGTTAGTCTAATTCGCGTTCGTTGAGGTGAGGCAATTATTCGTTCATTTTTCCAAGTACCAGCTGTCTCTATTGCTTTTAACTCAGGTATTATACACTCTGTTAAAAGACTCATTGGCTTCTGCAAGATCCATTGTTTATTCCTAAACACCAAACCTGTGAAAAACTCGAACATTTAAACACTGTATTTTTGATAATAAATATGAATACATACTTACATACTTTTGTTAAGGATAAAATTCATATTTCGATGCACCATTACAATTTGTGCTATAACTCCGCGATGTGTTCAATTATATCTGATTTTGTAGAAGTGAAAGTATAATGAACTAGTCAAACCTGTTCAGGTGAATAATAATCCTCGATCACGGCGAGTTTTTATTTCATACCTCATGGTCCATGTACACTTTTTTAAAAAAATATCCAAAAGGTCAAGAATATTCGAAATTGAAACATCGGTCATCTTTTTTTTTTTCATCGTGTTTATTTTACAAGCTTTTTACATTTCGTCCTTACAATTGGTTTTAAATAATCATTCGATAATTATTTATTATGCTTCATCATGTTCATCTCTAAGTTTCTTTTTTTTTTTGCTTCACCTAACGAACATTTTTAGAGTACTAAAATTTGGCAAGTAGTCTTCTATCATTGTTTTTTAACGAGAAAAATTTCAAAAACCTTTTGTTTTTGTTTGATAACACTACCTGTACTATCGATTCGTGTGATATAAGTATATTTAAGACTCTATTACAATACGAATATTGTTTATTAGATTATAAACACAATAACAATCTTTAAATGAAACATTCTATCGCATTTAAATAAAACTAGCGCTCTATTTATGCTATACACAATTCGGAATTATTACCTGTATTACTAAATACATTGTTACATTAAACATTCTGTATTTGCTTAAATTTGCCAGTCTTTTTAGTCATAAATTGCATTCTGAAATCTCACTATTTGGTCTGTTTATTACTTGGTCTTAATTATCACGTATTCTTATAATAATAATTTACGATAGAGCTCGAAGTAGAATATTCTTTTCTAAATAACTCCGCTATTATATTTCCGTTACTTCCATTTAGGAAAGAAGAATACAAGGACGAAAGTCTTAGTTGAAATTAAGAATTCTGTAACATTCATAAATATCTAAGATACAGTATGTGGACAATTTTTAATTTAACATTAATATGAGCAAAAAATTAATGTACATAGAGTTTTGCTTAATCTTTATATACCTATAACGTTATATATTAAATTTGTTTAAAAAAACGTATAGCGTATTTTTACAATGCAACAGGGAAACGTTAATGTTTTCAAAACAATTTCACGACGTTTTGTTCTTCACCGCGAAGCGTGTTGCTAAAGAATACGCGCGAGAAAAATTGTGCACAATCACATAAATGACTCCCAAGTATAAAACGATGGCGATTGTAACAAAGAGATCGAATGCAATTGGTTTTACACTGAAACGTAATAAAATTTTTGTTATCTAAAGAAATTCCATATAGACAATGATAAGGCCAATTTAAAAAGAAATTTACCTGTATACATTTAGCATTGCGTTTGTGATATCGTAAAATACAAATTCTGGTTCTTGCTTATCAGGACTATGCAGGATAACTTTCACATCTCCAAGATATCTGGCCATTGCCTCTTTCAATGTGCCAACTAACACGTTATTTTTGTCTGCTAGTAATGAAGCAGCTCTTGGTTGCGATGCTAAGTAACTAAACCATAAAGATAATGATTCTTTAGAAACATCCTGAAAATATACAATATAATAAAATAAAAAATGTCCGCTTCCATGATTTAAATTGCTATTTCAAAGAGAAGAAAAGAAACGTACTAGTGGATCAATAAAAATTTGACTAGAACTCAAATTGTATATATGCCTTGCTAATGCTTCTGCTACTACTTGAGTATGTTTGTACAATCTATCTATTTGTCCTGTTTGCACTGTGTCTAAAATAGACATTCTAATCGGATCTTCGTGAGTTTTCAATGTGGACAAAGTTGTGGCTGGCAATCTACGAATGCTGTATCTTTCATGCTCCCAAGCCAACGTTTCTTCGGCTAGATTTATCTTTTTGTGCACGCCTTCAACAGTGGTAGCATTCAAAGATTCAGACACGGTTTTAAGATCTTTATAAAAGAGACCACCTGTAGAATTTTCTTTCGGCGGTTTCGAGACATGCACGTAAAGATTGTTGCTAGTGGATACTGTGTCTAAACAAATCACATAAGCTGCGTCCTAACAACAATAAAAATGTTATATTACTTTTTCTTTTTTAACTATATTAAAATAAACACAATTAAATATGTATGTATATATAAATAATACTTGTATCACAGAGCCTTCAGGGCTATCTAGTTGATCCTCCAGCCATTTTTTGCTGCCTTGATAATTAAGTTTACCAGCACCAGTTACAATGAAGACAAGATTATACTGTGGTCTTGACCTACTAGTAGAATATAAAGTAGAGAATAATCTTGCTATTTCTAGTAACATAGCCACTCCAGAAGCATTGCTGTCTGCTCCAAAAGCCAAATCCTATTTATTAACAATGGCATATGTATATTTTATTTTTAATAACATCTGCATGAATAAATATTTGTATTAACAATTTACTTACAGGTGCAATTGCAGCACTGTCATAATGTGCTACCAGAACTATAGTTGGTAACTTTTCCTCAGCTCCAGTTCCAGTTAATTTTCCATGCAATGTAGCCACTTTTACATCTCTTTTAGCAAGTGCTGGTCCACTTCCAACAACTACTTGATAACCACTGGCATATATAGAATTAAACATTGCTTCAGCTGCAGAACCAGCCTTTTCATCAGTGACAAACTCATTAGAAAGATCATCTAATATTGTCTGTAGATTAGGATGCCATGAAGCAAAATATACAGGAATTGTTATTTCTGGCCTAAGCAGCATGGACTCTTCCAGGCTCATAATATGCTACAACAAATGATACAATGAAATTATAGAAACTATAAATGTAATAAAATTTATTAGCCTACCTGTTTTTCCTCCAGAGTCAAATCTGTAATTTTCTGTGGCAAAACTACTATCAATGCTCCAGCTTTGTGCTTGATAGAGTGAAACAGACTTGGTGTGAGACTTAAAGCTTCTGTAATTATACAATGCCTGGAAGTGCTCCACTGTGTGAGAGATCTAGCTTCCAAGCAAATAAAAGCACTACGGCAACCTGGAGAGAAATTATGAAAATTTCTATGTTGATGAAATTTTAAATGAAATGTTAATCTGCAAGGAAATGTATAGTTACCATGAGGTACACCGTACAAGTCATACTGATGCATTCGGTACACGGGGAACTCGTGCGATGAGGCAACTGGGTTAACCGGAGAGATGATGATAAAAATCGGTAAAATTATCAATAAATAATACGGTAAATATCCCCGGCATAATTCGGCAAAACTATCGCATTCTTCTAACCACATCTTTCCAACTAATTTCACACAGGTATGTTAAACGATGAAAAAAATACAATTCCTAATTATATTCATTGACCTATCACCACGCGACGGGCCGCTCAAAATGCATACCTGCTATACCTACAGTAGGAATTGCATGCAACTGTTCATAACAACCTAATTAAATTTTAGCGAAACAGTCAGGACAGCCAATCGTAAAGTAAAAAATATTTTATTTCATTCGTAAAAAAACTGATTGATAAAAATAAGATGAAGAACAACAAAAATACTATAATATATGATTAAAAATATGCCATATTTAACTTGATTGAACAAATGTTACTTTTACTTGAGTGGTTTAAAGCGTTAAAATATTTCTGTTATTTAAAGTTCCAGAAAATCAATATATTCGAATGAACGTTTAAAGTTACAATCAACGTCGGTGATACAATGTATTTATTTTAAATATAAACAATCGTTTATAAAAAAAAAGTCGTATTTCTATAACGCGGCTTTATGATTGAAAATGGTACTTAAGTCTCTGTGTGCCGCGTGACGTATCGCGCAAATTTCAGAAGTAAACGTTTGAAAATGCGAGGAACGATTTATGTTAAATCTTTTACAGTATTATTAATCGCCAATTAATAGATTAATTATGAGCGTTCATCGAATGTGGTGTTTGCTTTCGAAAACACGATGGATTCGTTCGACGATGACATGTTCGCGCTTACCGATGAAGAGTTGCCGATATCATCTCCAAAATGTAATCCTGTAGAAGAACATTTAATGAAACAATTGTCCGACGTGCAAACCCGAATAGAAAAGGCAACTAACGATATCAATGAAATTCGGGATACGACTAAGCATATTTTAAAATCTTTATACAATCAGGCTTTGTACGGAGAGGATATAACCTCAGACTCCGACACTGACGTAAGTTAATTGACAATAATAACAACAAAATGTAAGAATAAAAAAAAAAAATAAAGATTTCATGCATTGCGAAAAAATTCTTTTATTAACACAAAAAATATGACAGAAAATATTTTTCCTAAAATTGTTCAGTATAAAAAAGGAGTATTTTACCATTATGCTATTTAACTTCAATTAACTCATAGAAGAAGTTTATTGAAAATTAAATATTAACACTGTAGAAGTTTTATGTACTAGAATAATAAGAATTGTGTAGAAAGAAATGTAACATATGATGTTTATAATATATATATTTAATAAGTGTTAAAGTATATATATTAATTTGGTATATATACTTTATAGTTGTATACTACAGATGGACAACCAGTGGTGAAGAAAAACAAACATAAAGTCCATGAACTCAAACAGATATTAATTATACAAAATAGTTGGAAATGCATTATATCTGACAAATGGGTTATTGGAGTAGTACTAAAAAATACTTCAAAAGAGTGAGTACATTGTTGATAGTCATGGATAAAGTACATTTTGATTTTCTAAGGTGTGCATTTTTAATTGAGATTTTTTTAAATGTTACCAACTTATAAAATATTGCATTTAATTTATAATAACTTGTATAAAAATAACAGTTGTCTGAAGCTGTTTTATAATTTTATGATTTTAATTGCACCTGACCTTGAAAAATCAAATTAAATGTTCATTATTTGCTGCTATTTTCCGCAATTAATTAAATCAAACACAGTTTCGCACAAATAAGATAAATTTTTCATGGCAATCAGATTTTTTAAATTCTTTTATTTCACAAAATAATTATTGTCATTTCGTATTTATAATTTATAAAATTATAAGGAATTAAAACTTTTCTATATCGTATGTATCTTGCTCCAATTTTACAAAGAATTCGATTTATTCTACATGAAATTTTTCGATAATGAAAAATTCTCTCATCATAGATTTAAGTACCAGGTAAAGATCCATATCCTTGTTAAATCTTTATAAACAAAAAGGCTGCTTCATTGTGAAGGTGTAACACTTCTAAGTCAAACATTTCCTTTTTAAAATATAAGTAAGCACTGAAGAACATTGAACTTATATATTTGTATCTATTCTTGCATTTGGAAGTTTTAATAGTTTTAATGTATACTAATGCGATAATTACACACTATACTTCCTTGAGGCAGTACTATTACCATTGGTACAATGGCAATAATAACTATTATAACAACGTTTATATCAACATATGTATATGTATATTTATATACATAAATATATACATATAGAATCGGAGGAAACGTGTTCGTTGAAACACACAAAACAATTGGTACGACTTACTTTAGTTAAGTCAAAAAATATATAAATCGAAAATAAAAATTCATCGCACACAGATTACATCGTACTTTTTACAAATTACTTTTCTCAAAGGAAAAAGAATAAAAACAAACATCACCTCTATGTATTTTACCGGAATGCAAGGTATTCTATTTCAGAATATATAAACTATTCTCACACGATGTGTCAAGCAGGAAAGATTAACAAAGTGAGCAAATCACTCCTACCGGAAACTCCTTGTACATGAAAAAATTCATCGTCGTATATAGTACTTAAGCAACGGGGTTATTCTTATATGTATGATACATTTAAAATCGTTCTTGCGCTGATTTATAACAATTTACAAATATCTCGCCACCTTAGGCCCTAACGATTGAATATACCGTAACGTTTCGTTACTTTTTTTTTTATCAAAAGTTTAAATGCAATAGCAGTGTTTACATGGATATCATCGAGTTGAACGATTTTCGTTGGTTTCCTATCTAAAATTTTTCGTTGTTAACATTTCGTTCGTTAACGTACAGGGAAAATAAAAAAAAGAACGAAAAGGAGAAAAACGGTTCAAGCGTCGACGCACTTGTTATCTATGTACGAAATGCTAGATTACTTTTTACAAATCAACACGGTGTTCTCATCTCTCCCAAGTGCTATATAATCGTCAGGAAAATAATCAAAAAGCACAAAGTCATACCTGAAACGAAATATTAAAAATATCATTATATTGTTTCAATTTCAGTATTATTTTACGAATATATATCACTTAGAAAATAACTTTTTACCTGAACATCTCATAGAGATCTTTGATCTGTGATTTAGACAATTGAGCAAAGTAGTTCTTAATCACATCCTTGGTTTGGACACCTCTGGTAGGATTTTTCCATTCTGGTTTGATGATATGACCCACATGTGCTTGTTTTATCAAATAATCTTGGTCTTCCTTTAAACGATAATCAATTCTTATCTGAATCAAAGCTTATTGCAATTGGTAATGTGATTATTTTATACGAATTCTTCGAAGTACACTTACATGGAGCGTTTCAAACTTTGCTATAACGTCGAATCGTACTTGACATGGTGTGCAGAAATTTACTACTGGTGTCCAGTGCATGTCCAACTCGTTTCCAGCTCTCCATTGACACAGTAACCATCGTACGAACTCCTCGAAAAGTGGATAACTCGGGCCGTGTCTTCCATTCGTCTTTGGATCCTAATTGTTATCAGAAAAAGATCTTTCAATTTTTATTCTACTACATTGGACGATGACATCGCTATTGTTTAATGCTGGGAAATATTAAAAGTTCCGATGCTAATTATACTCCATTGAACAAGGTGTTGTGAATACAGTGATTATCTCTAATCTCTTACGTATCCATAAGTGAAAACAGTTTCTCAGGCTATTTCCGCCTGTTCGTTGTATGGATTCTAATAATACACATAGTATTACCTTGCTACTTTTTCTTTCAATGAAACTAGGCGAAACATCAGTATAAAAAAAATTCTACAGTCCATCGAAAGTTATTTAAACTCTTACCCTAGACCTGTAGTTCCACACAATATGAGCCCCAAGATTACTGTGAAACGTATGAGGCAAGCTGTGCTCCAATTTGTCTCTGTAGGCACTAAGAAGTCTCTCAAATGGATGTCTGACTATGAGGAAGCTGATACTGTCATTTAGGAACTTGTTCAACTCCTCTGCAGTGTGCCTGGGATACTTTTGCCTTGCTAGAGAAACTGGCACAGCTTTTGAGGCCTTCAAAAATTGTGGACTGTATCTGGAAAAAGAAATTAATTAAACTTGACATTATAATTGAACTGTTCATTCAAAGAGTAATTAATAAAAATATCAAAAATATTCTTTTTTACCCAGCAAGCAGATTGAAATTGTACATCCAAGAAGTAGACGCAGCTTTGAAGACGTTACACCATATCAAATGATATTCTTTATTTACAAGAAATTCCCATGCGTTAGGCCTGTGAAGGGAGTCGTTTCCAGGCCGATCTAAACCCTCCTCGGCGCACTTCTCCGCTAGAAACTTCCTCCTAGCCTCCAATCGTTTCTCAGTCTCGGCAAACGCCGCTTCCTCCATTAATCTTTCCTCCGGTGTCAGATTCGAATCCTCCTGTCGGCATGAATATTCACGGTTACACGGTGTTTCTATGTGGAACACACTTAAAATGCATAAAAAGGGACTTGTAACTAGGGTAATATGAATATTCCCACGCCTTGTTAGCGGCATTAAAGGAAACGATGTAATGTATATCGTGTACACGGGAACGTAACTTCTGTTTTAAGTGATTCGCGTAGATTAATAATGCATTTTCAGTTTTTCTAAGTTCGGATATGAAAAAAATTGGGCATACGTAATTTTACGTACTTTAGAATTCGGTTATCCGAAAATTAGGCGCTCACGGAACTCGGATATTCGAAACTTAGACGCGCCCAAAACTCAATCAGGTATTCGAAAATTAGGCGTTCAGAAAACTCAGGTATTCGAAAATTTAGGCACTCTAGAATTCCATTATGAAAGATCAGGTATTCAGAAAATTTAGGTACTCGGTCGCTTTGGTATACGAGAATTTACGCATTCTAAACATTTTGTTTGAGAATTTAGGTATCCTGTAAAACTTACGGAATAAAAATTATTCCCATTAAATTCAGGTATCTTCATACTGTAAAACTGAAACTTGACATTGCTACTATTCCCTTCCCTTTCTTCCTTTTTTCAATGCAGATATTAATGAAATTAATAGCCAAGCGTTTAAATACACGCTTTGTCATATAAATTCGAGATTTATGCACCGTGCGAACGATTCGCATTAACAGCAGCACGAAACACAACGCTCATTATGAAATTTGAAATTAAGAGACCGCGTGAACACGATTCGAGGCAAATTGTGTAACAGCCTCAGATATTGGATACGAGCGACCATTGCTGGGAATTAGAGTAGCGTAATCGATATCCGTTTTATTGGTGCAATTACCAACACTTAATACCTACGTGCACACGTGGATTCAATTGGTATTAATTTTCACGTTCGATGTGTAAACAATTGCAGAAATATTAAATAGAAAATTAATGTAAAAGAATAAAATCAACGAGTTCACGTCATTTATCCGTGGCTATAGAATCATTCTTTTGTTATACAAAGAGATCATTAAATGTGATCATCGACGTGTAAAACTGTAAAAATCAATTCCAAACAAAAAAAGCAGTTCAAGTTTCATTGAAATGCTAAATTTTATAATTCTAAAGAATTGAATTAAACGAAATTTTCTTTTCCCCCAATTTAACGACAGAATATTATTAGTCCGACGATAGAATACCATACAACGTCGATGAAACAATGATCGGAAACGGCTAATGAATGTAAAAAAGCTAATAGATTCGCAGAACCGGTTAATTATCGTGCTCGTTTTAAGGAGACTAAACGATTCGAATCACGAGCGACGTTCGTAGGCTTTCAGCCGATTAGTCTGCCGGTGTTAAGAATCCCGCGCTACTTTCCTATTAATCATTTGTGCAGTAGGCAGAGAATTGAGACATTGCCATTTCCCATCACGACATTTCATCATTTCGAAATTTCCTTTCGATATTTATTTATTCGTTTATTTCTAATTTATTAATGTAGACATTTTTGGTAACAATGAGGTCTACGGGGGTGTAAAAAAGGCCATAAACCGGCGAACCATGTACGGGGCAGAAGGCTTAATTTACTTAATGTCATGAGAGACAAATTGTAAATAAACAAAGAGTTAACAAAAAAAACTTATTTAGACATATTAGACTATGACATTTAGAATTACAAAATTTGCCAGACTTTTTACATTTGCGCTTATTAGACTTGCATTGTTCCTTGCAAACACATCGCTGATACCCCTGACCTCTAGAAAGAGATGATTTTCTAACACATTCTCGAAGTGATATCATTTATCACATTTATCAAATTTAGCGGTGATTGTATATAATAACCGGCAATTATACATAATCAACGAATTAACCACATTTACCGTAACATCTATATTTTCATCGACGGCAGTCTATTATACGACAATACAACTCTGTGTGGATCATCGATGACCCAAGACACAATTGCACTGTACACGTTAACTGTGAATAAATTAAGTAATATGAAACATTTCTGTCATAACGTATCTTCTTCAAAGAAATGATCAAAACGATCTGAACGGAAAGTCTAACGTGCCTCGCTGAAAGCCCACGCAACACTTAAAGTATTAAGTGGGCGGTAACGTTTAACCATCACAGCCAAATGCCGCCTCCTCTCATCTTCTTTTTTTTTTTTTCTAAATTTTCGTAATCGTTTTCCTATGGTATCATCTAAATTGACTGCAATGAGAAAGCCTCTACATTTCGATAAATGTTATTATTACACTTGTTGAATGGAACTTTTTTTCTACTGTGTAATATACCAGCTTTAGAATTGAAAGCTCCTGACCGGCTCTAAGGCGTTTTCTTGAGCTGAACTGCACGCGCTCTACGTGTGCTGGCCTTCTCTACGCAAGGTTAATCCAATTTCCTAATTTCTGCAATTAATCGAAACGCTCTCTGCTCGTTGTTCGGCATGGTTACGCGTTCTACGGTTACTTGGCGCATTGCAGTCGAACATTCAGTTCAGATTCCAGGCATAATTGCCTTAGAGTAGCCAGTTCCTATGCAAGTTATCGCGAACGATTAGAGGAAGATTGAACGTCGAGAAAAATTTTACAACAGACGTTCAACTTGTCACGTTGTTTGATGGTGATTGATCAATCTTGGAAATTTTGTATCTCACCATGATGATTAATGTATAGGATCTAGTAAAATTTATCTTAAGAACAGTTTCTTTAGAAACGATCATTGAAGCATTCTTCGTTTATTTAGCTAATAAAAATTCGTTATTTTAATCCGTTATATTTGATCAAACTTTGTGTAACATTTTTTTTTATATACAAATTTTTATTGAATTAAGAATAATTCCTGTGTTTAATAAAACTTTTTGATTTTAATCATCACATTTGATAAAAATTCATGCAACCTTTGTTTTTCTTTATATAAGAATTTTTATTAAAGGACATTCTCGAAAATTTGTTCTTTATAACAACGATTAATACGTTTTAGAAAGCCTAGTTTCAGTTCGGAAGGAATAGTATTTATATTAAATATTTACACTTAGATATTGCAAATTGTTGGATGCGAAGACCATTTATCATTTCTTCTGTTGCATTAATAATTCCCTTTTCGAAGAAATTCTTATCCGTTGGTTTAAAAAATCGATCTAACATGAACTCTTAACCTTTTAACTGTGTTCAGAACTCAAATAGAAGTTGTACCTCTGCATTTTGTAATTAAAAATCAGCAAAAATTACAAATAGTTACGTTACTTTAGTGTTTGCAAATGTGAATATGGCGTTAGGTATGTGCATTTAAAACATGAGTAATCCATTAATAAATAAGCTATTGGCGTTCGAAATATTATTGAAACAATGACGAGATAACTCGTCATCCACAGTTAGGTTAAATGGTCTGTATCCTTGATAGTTTCGCCATTTAATCCCCTGTGTAACTTAAAAATCGCATATCTATTCGTTTATATTTGATTATGATTATTATTTCTAACAATTATTAATTCCTGCTTCTTAACATTTCTGAAAATTCAAAATTCTAATCAATCGACTTTTCATAAACGAAGAAAAATCGGGTTATAGAGACGAGAATTAAAATAATCCAATTTGTACTATTGATTAGCCTTTTATATAGAAAATTGATAAAAAGTTCAACGCGAGAATTCGTTTAACGAAGCTTGATAAAACGTTGAATGTGAAAATTCGTGAGAAAGAAGTATCGAAAATTGTTAAGCTCCACTTATCTTCGATAATTAAAGTTGCTAAGCTTCAAACGATTGACAAGATTATCGTATAGAAAAAGAATACTTCTCGAAGAATCTGCATTTTAAAAATTCACCAATTTGCGAGACCGATAAACTTACGTTGCATTGTTAATTTCTTTTCTTTTTTCTCAAACGAATTTCACAAATTTTCCAACGATTTACGTTCACAAGCCTCGCACGTCTCACCGTAATTCTATTTAATTCTGGGACCTTGGAATCGGTCATCGGTTAATCAATATCGCTCCCGCGTTTTTACAACTAAACGTGCACGATGAACTTCAAAGCGTGTTGCAACGCGAGTTGCATGGAAATGTATTTACGATAGAAAAGAAAAAAAGAATAACGAACTATCGTCACGCGATCGATGGTAATAAGCTATACGCGGAAGCGATTTCAAATAGATCTAAAAAAGACAAAAGAAAGAAAAAAAATAACGACGACCGAAAATATTGATAATATGCTATGCGAGTGTGTTTGATTATTATAAGATTTCTCGGAACGTCTTAGAAACCCTAGAAACTCTTATAGCAACGCTTGTAGAACGCCGCCTGATGAGTCAGAAGCCGAGTTAAGGGATAATTCAGGCATCCAAGTCGAGAATTTCGAGAACTCGGTGAGTCTGTTAGCCATTTGCATCGACCGTGTTACTGGATAATGTCTTTCAAGTGGAGGAACGTCGTTTTTGTGAATACTGAGTAGGAATCGGGAAACGATAAACAGATATAAATTGTTTAGAAATAGTTCTTCACATTCTCGTTTCTACCGTAGCAACTTTGTTCCCAATTTTCACCTTTAAATTTATCTACGTTTTTCTTTATTCATTTAAAAAAAAAAATAAAGAAAAAGAAATGGCGAATAAGAGAAATATTTTTCTTCGAACCTATGAATTCTTTTTGAATTTTAGTAGCTTCGTTATTTTTATTAATTCAAAAATGTATTTCAAAAATGAGAATCGAACATAATTAAGCAGAATTTTTCTATTTCTTATTCAATCGAATGTTGAATATTCATCTCTCTTTATATTTTAAATATTTCAAATAATTTGTAATTTAAATGATTATTTTATAAAAATCGATCAAATAGATAACGTCATAAATAAGAGATTCGAAGTAATTGTTTCAAGGAGAAGGAAGATTAGAATAACTGAAAGTGTAACTGAAGTAAAGCGTCCAGTGTAAGTAATGGCGAAAGTTGATGATTAGCTATAGATAAGATCAAGAAAGAAAATATTTCGAGTGGTATAATCAACGTTCTCAGCGTTGTCTTCGTTGGTTTGTCGAACGATGTTTGGTCGATCGATAACGAGATAGATTTTTGATGGTCGAAAGGGTTAGAACGAGATAGCCGTGTCCAGGCGGAAACGCCGAATGCAGAAGTACCGACTTCCGTTTATTGATTTCGGTCTGGCACGACGTCGACGCCGACGCCGACGCCACGAAATGTGGGCCACCACGGGTGGTGCAGCGTGCGCTGCAACCGCCTCGCCACGACTTTGCATCTGTCCACGTGCACCGAGAAACTGTTCCGTGTCGCCACGGGAGATCTTACGGTTAGATCATCGTTAGAGAGGATACCTTCTGGAAACACTTTCAAGTGCTCTAATCTCATATTTACGAGATCTAGATAAAGATTAACCCTCTACAGCGGTGTGTGACTTAAAAGTTTATATATCCATTTATTTATACTTTTTATATAGCATTTTATTCGTTTATTAATTCACTGTTGCATTATTATATTGTTACATTATTACCAGACGATTTCTTAATATTAATTATTAATTCTTACTTTTCAAGATTTTTCAAAATCCAGAATTATGATCCACTGTCATTTTTCTTCTCATAAACACCGAGAATTCGGGTTAAGCTGATTTTGGAGAAAAATTAAAATGTGTGCAATTTTTTTCTTTTTGTTAAATGTACATTTAGTAACTTTGAGGAAGTTTAATTTTTAACCTTTCAACTGAGACACAGTAATTTATTTATCGAACGATCCACAGTGAGAAAAGTGAAAAAATTATTCTTAAAGTTTAGGATGTAGTAAACATATTTCAGCTAATGTCTCGAATATTGTGAAGAATTGTCAAAGATATTAATAATCGGTCGAGATGTTCCTTTACGACGTTCAAAGAGAAGTCGTTTATCCCGAAACAGCGAATTCATTCGTCCAGCGATCCATACACCGTTCCGGAATGCGATTCTCCTCCGACGATTCGTATCCCAACTTTGTTTCGTTCTAAGCTGATAACTTTTCCAATCACGGGCAGCCAACCCGACGAAAACGTGCCTCTAGTTATCGAACGATTGTTCCTGTGTCCGTAATTTCTATCCCTACCCAACGATTCATGTTCCCAGCTTTAGGCGGAAATTTCTGATTACACTCACCGGAAGCGAACTACCTTAATATCTTTCATTTCCTCTTGAAAATCACGAAAATTATCGTTCACAAAAAAAAAAAAAGAAGAAAAATAAAGCAAAATAGAGGAAGATAAAATTCTGTTTTCCACGAGAATTGATCGTCATTACGAGTCAAATCATGCTACAACGTGAATCTTCCTTGTTATTGTCGTCGATTGCGCGTGATTGCGATTTCTATGCTCGAGGCAATTTAGAGATCGAAGCTAGATAATACGCGGATATGTCAGATGATTTCTTTTCTCTCTCTCTCTCTCTCTGTTTTTATTTTATTTTTTTTTTTATTTTTGCTTCCACTGAGGTTAGTTTCATGAGAAGTTGGTTCGTAACGATGGTTATCTGGTATGACACGTTCGCTGTAACGAGGAACGTTATAGAGCGAACGATTCATTCTTTCAGTGACATTAAGAACGATTACGACACAGGGTTCGCTGGCTGGCAAGTGTCTCACGGTGAGCATCTTCTAACTTTCCCTTCGAAACGACATCTAACACAGCTTCGCTCTTCGCTGTGATACAATTTTTATCGTTTGTAATTTCAACAAAGC
This sequence comes from Anthophora plumipes, assembly GCA_951804975.1. Lineage (NCBI taxonomy): Eukaryota > Metazoa > Arthropoda > Insecta > Hymenoptera > Apidae > Anthophora > Anthophora plumipes. The sequence goes on from OX638121.1 coordinate 4,122,681, forward strand.
GATAAACAAATCAATTCTGACAAATCTCGACACTCCATACAAACTTGGAGACTCAAAATAGAAAGATAAATCCAAATTATTTTCTTGAATAATTTTCGATCGAATACATAAATATTTCATTAATAATAAATGAATATTTTTTGTCGAATGGTATCTAAAGATCTTTGAAAACTTCAAATCCACTCAAATTCCCTTTTTTGTTTTAACTATTATAAACCGAAAAGAAAATTTTTCTGAAATCCAAAATTGTATTATTTTTATTTAATTAAATTTCCACGAATATGATCCAGTTTGCATAGACAGTAAATTAAATGAAATATTGAATCAAGTTTGGTAACGATGTCAAGTCCGAGGGAATCCTGTTAAGATTTTGAAATTCAAATGGACGATCTTGGACTTAAGAATCGCTACCCTCCAGGGGCTTCGTGTTATGCTCTCTCGCGAGAGAGACAACTCTGTTTTTCAGCTAATATACTTTTCTTATATGTACATCGTCGTTCAAACGCGGAAGATGGTGGCCAAAGAGAGAAAGAGAGAAAGAAAGAGACTGGTTCTAACACAAAGCCAACGTGTGCCTAACGCACACATTATGTAAGATAGTTTATGCGGGCACTTCGCGGTATCCACGTTGTATAACTTCCTTCAGCTCGTAATGTTTCCCCGCTGTAACGCAGTTTACAGATCGTCGGCGAATTATTGCGCGAAACTTGATACAAAACCACGGAAACGATCGAACCTAACCGGACGTTTCGTGTTGTACGTTTTGAAAAACTATCCTTATCTGTGCCTATCGTGTGTCTCCACTTCGTTTAAAGTCGCGACACCGTACTTTGCTGTAGATAAAAAGGCAGGAATTCTTAACGGAAGGTACCAGTATTTTTTCCAGGTACCGTTTGCAGGACTGATACGAAAGTAGGCTTGTTGCCGGTCTCTCGTTTGGCCGGAGAAGTTCAAATGCCGCGGGAAAAGCGTGCTGAACAATTACGTACCGCCAGTACCTGAATTTGTCGAGACGTGAAAATTAAAATTTTTCTTCCGACGGAATTAATTACTGAAAGTAAGGTACCTATTCGGGTATTCGTAACTTTTTGCACGCTCATGTTGCGGGTACCTGTTTGAAAGTTCCAGATTTCAGGTAATTCAGGTCCCTTCGATCGAGATTAAAAAACCGTTTCCACAATAATTTACGGGTACCTGAATTATCGGTGTCTATTGAGATACGTCGAAATGTAACTCATTCGAATAATGTCAGTATTTCGAGATTATTCGGCCCTAATCGACACTCGAGTACCTGAATTCCAATTATAATCGAGCTTTATCTAATCGGGGATTTAAAGTTAATCCGAGGTTACGTACTACATGATCCGACGGGAATCGGTGTCGTTAAGCGAATTGATCGATTTCTGCCCCTTTTTTTTTTTTCTGTCGGAGAAACAACAAACGAAACGACAATCGTAGATCGATTTGCATCGGTATAGTAATTATCGCGATTTGGGGGGGGGGGAGTCGTTGTAACCACACTTTTGCATGTTTAAAGGGGCGGTATCACTGTACGCGGCTGCATTTGTGTGCCGCATTGCGCCTGGAACTTTGCCAATCTACGTTAGCATTGCTTTTACGTAAGGAGCCCGTTTTCGATATAACCTCTTCAACTACTAGAGGGGTAAAAAAAGAAAGGAGCAACGTTCTTTTCTTGGAGCATGTCGCGCTTAGATTACTCTCAATCAGTACAGCACAGGAAGAGAACGAGGAGGCACGGAATAGGAGCCGAGAACATAATAACGATACGATAAACATAACCGTAACGCGACAAGATCTTTCTTCTTCTTCAAGTACTGAGAAAACTTCTAGAAAGAATGGTGTTCGTTTTATACAGGCTCGAATGAATTAAGAAGGATAAAAGAATGCGGTGCAGTCGAAGGTCGTGAGAAAAACCAACAGAGCGTTGGCCTTTCTCCGTTACCGTGCAAGAAGGATAACCGATTATATAACGCCACATCTTCGCAGGCGCGCGAAATTCGAACAAATACACCGATCCCCCTTATGCATTCGTTCTGATGTTTTTAAAATGGCAAACGTTCGAGGCTGGGAAGTGTGCATCCGGGAAATTGGAAGAGGCGTGAAGCACACGCCTGGAGGAACATGAGATATACAGTAGATTGGGTCGCGTATAGTCAGCCGCGGCGGGACGTCGACAGAGGCATAGAGCCTTGTTTGAGCAAGCTGAAGTGTCATTCAAGAGGAAGACGCTTGTCTCTTTAAAATATAACGCAAATCTTATTAATATTCATAAGGGAAAACTTAAGAATCGCTAATATTAAATTGTGGTGTTTCAATCTTTTTATTAACTCGTAGAATTCGTTACGAAAAATATAAAAGCTTTTCCTAATTACATATCATAAAAATGTAACATTGGAAAAGTGTTTTTATCCTGTGTTAAATCATGTTTTTGTGTAATCAAAAAATCATGATTAATCAATTGCTGTACCTTATGCAAAATTGTTGAACGAAGACAGATAGGAATTTTTGATCATTTAGCAAAATAAACAGAATTAAATTAGATAGAAAGCAGAAAGTCGATAAGACTAATCCTAAAATAACTTTCCTCTTTGAACGTCTAAAAAGAGACTTTTGAGCGACGGTATTTCTCACAGAGAAGAATCTGGCATAATTTTCCAGTGTTTCGAACAAAGGAACGGGCTTTCGGTCGCGTTTCTAACGAGAACGACTGTCCCTGCTGTTCTCCCGAATAATTGTTCTTTAAAAAGAGATCTGCCTAATTTTCCGGTGGTCTAAATCCGTGATTTGGAGAGGGCGCACCATGAGAGCCTTTCCTCCAAGAACAAAAGCGGGTCCTTGGCCAGTGTCGGATAAAAAGAAAAAAAAAGATCGTCACTCACCTCCAACAAAAGCCCTTGCTGCACGGTGTTGCTGGTATCCTGACTTGACAGAGCCAACACCATCAACGTCAGGATACCAGCGGCCAACAACGTTCGCCTGATCGCCGCGAACACGTATCTTCGCGGTGTCATCTTCTCCTTGTGCACGATCTTCTTTCTGTACTCATATCGAACTGAAACAAGACGAATTCATTTGTAACGGTCCACTATGATTTATCGGTACGATCGCGTTCGTTCCTATCGATCGGTAAAAGTAGATGGTAAGAACAGATGATCGTTTGTACTTATAGGTAACCCTTGAATTAACCCTACATTTTTAAATATATATGCACACTATGCGGTTGAAAAAAGTTGTGAGAAAAGTGCAAAGTTTTGTATTGTAAAGGAACAAATAGGAAATTTATTTGAAAAATAAATTGAGAGGATAAATGGGTTATCGGCAAAGGTGAATATCCGTATCGGTTATCTTTTTGTCAATTTTTATAACCTAACCTTCCTTTTTGTCCTACATAACTCATCCTGAACTATACATGATGGTGTATTTTATCTTCACTATCATGTTGTATCAGTGATGTTTGTATTTAGACAACTATTAAAGGTAAATAAATATGAACGTGATAAACCGTTCTTAATGGTATCAGGATTTCGAATAAAAATTGGAGGTTATCTCCTTTTTTATAAACATTTTAATATGAAATATGTAGGTTAAGTAAAAATCTATAGTTTTCTACAGAAATTCCATTAATCCAAGCGTGTCGTAAAACGACTTGGATAATAGTTCACCGATTCTCTGCTGAATCTATGATTTCTGGTTGAGATAGTGGAAGCTGACGTTCGTGAAAACCAAATTTCAAAGTATATGTATTTATGCGCTAATTTTACGACAGTATGCAAATTGTTAACGCGGAAATTTTTAAAAATTGCGATCTTTTGCGAATTAATCATTTATTTGGTAAATAAGCCAATTATACTTTTTCATTAACCAGTCAGTAACATTGTAAACATAGTCCTGCGAAATTTAAGCTAATTCTTTCGATCAAAGTATGAATTATGCATAACACGGTCAAAAACTGTGCAGAATAAATTCGAGTGAAAATATCCAGCGCGGAGGCGTTTCATGAAAAGTCTATTGAAGTATAATATACATCCTATCATCACTAGTCATCGATGGTCACGTGTCTGTTTCGTAAGGATGCATATTACGAACCTGATGGAAACCCTAAAAATACGTTTTATGTAAACCCTCGAGTGAATGTAAATACATAAAAAAATTAAACTCCTCGTATTATTTTTCAATTGTATTATTATTGATCGAAAGATAATTAACGAACGTTAATGACAATTTGTACGACCTTTATTTACTTACAATTTTATAACGCAACAATAACATCCCATGAAAAAATATTCCGATAATGTCACGTCGAGATACTACTAAATATTAAACGACTATCGATTCTGCTTGATACGCACAAGTTGCCGATTGTTCGATACAAAACTCTGTTTCGCAATAACCTAACATCGATAGCATCGATTCGACGTCACTTCTGCAGCCGAATAATTTTCTCAAAAAAATTACCCTCGAAAAATTATTAAAGCAACAGGACTACAGGTTAAATTATCTTTTATAAATGTACATTTGCTTATTCGACAAAGTTCCAAGGCCATCGAAGAATAATACGTGCAATACATGCAAAGTGGAACGACAGATTCAAGGATCGATGCCACTTTATCGAAAAGTTTACGTGGAAACGCGAGGAACACGCGCGCGCGCGAATCAACGTATCTTCTCGTGATCTTAATTTTATAAACTTCTCGCAGCATTAGTTCTCACGTGAAGAAAGAATTATTACAACGATATACATATATGTATAAGATGTGCATGATGCATAAATTTTATGTCACCGAGGCTCGCTTCGTTCAACAGAAATGTACCTGTATCATCCGATGAAATAAGCAACAAGAAATTTCGAAATTTTATCTACATATGCAGAATTGCAAAATCCCAAGAGAACGCGATCGAACAATCTTTCAAGTAGAGATACAGTCGGTTACAGTGGATGCGTTTCCTAGGTCAATAGGTCAGAGAACACCCTTTCCTTCTTCCAGACAACTTTGTACAAACGATATCGTACTTTGCCGATGCGCTTCGATAGATTTATAACGAAAAATCTAAGCGTGAATATAATACGTACTTGGCGTGGACATATATGCCCTGATCGCAGGATTCAACGATGCATCTATTGCACCTCCTGCAGAAAATCCAACACTCCGCCTCGATTCGACGCGATTCACTCACTCGTTTCGATTCCGATTCTCGATAGAGACGTACGATTACACACCAAAGTGAATCAAAGCAGGATTACGATATTATATTTCTCGAATTGCAAACTCTTACGAGACACGTGACACGAGCGACTGATTGAATAAAAAATACAGACACCACACAATCACGGCGGCATCCTGCAGATTACTGAAGGAATACACACTAGTCTCGTACACATCCATGCTCGCGTCGTCTGCTACCAACGGAGCTTTTCCGCGTTCGCTGATTGGCCGACGTTTTCGCGGGTCGATTTGCCGATGAACGACATCTGCGCAGTCGCGGCGCGCTGAACCTGTACCTCCCGCTAACCCTTTGCGCGACGCTACAAAGACTCCCTTTAATTATCTGTCCTCCTCTAAATGTAGCATTCATTACTGAACGGTACGAATTGTATAGAGACTAGCTATGAAAGCGTTTCTATGGAAAACGATCTTTGTTGCTGGATTATAAAAATTCCTCTCCGGATAAGGAGACGAGGAAAAACAAGGCGCTCTTTTAATACTGGTATTACGTTTACAATTTATTGTTATTATAATCGTGGAACGAGTATAAAATTTTAGAAATACATAACACAGATTCAAATAAAATTACCCGCACTAAAAAGGAAAACTGTGCTACTTTAATTAAGTATGTAACGCGAATTTGTATAATTTAAATCTTCGAGGAGTATCGATAAAATGGTATCACTACGTTATCTATGTAATAATATTTTCATCGACACATCTGTAACTAATGTGATACTTTCAATTTTGTTTCCAGAACGTTATATAATCTCCAGATTTATGTATCTTACAAAGATGTCGACATAATAAGTGGTATGTCGATGTTCTGGTATTTGATGGACGGAACATTTTGGTGTAGAACCGACACAATTCAGCCGCAAAAGGAGATGGTGGCTACCGTTGCTCTCGATTTACCGAAATTTGATAAGGATCCTTTCTGCGATGCCTATGGTACGATTTCGTACGAGATTGATGAGAAACAGTATCAAACTGTAATACCTATTATTCGTCTCACAGTCGAAGAGACGGTCGATAGAAGTTGCGAGCTGCAATTTTTAACTGAGGTGAACCACAGTATTCTAGCGTTAAAAAGCATGTCGATTGAAAAAACCGTGAGTATACAGATCCATGAAAACCCCGAAAGGGGAGAACGACTGCTGAAGTTCTTGGAAGAAAAATCTTTCAAAGAAATCTGCGCAGACGTTTACTTTACGAAGAGGACCGGATGTCTGATGTACTGTTTGATCGAGATACTGCCTATTACCGACGGAGAAGCAAGGCTAAGAATTTTTTCTGGGTAAAAATAATATTTTGTCAAGTGTCCGTTGTAACTTTAAATCGCGAGATAGAAAGACTTGGAAATATTTCTACATTTATAGATCTAGTCATCAAATGAACATAATATTACGACTTTTATGGAATCAATTTCCGGACATGATCACTGACAAGAATGTTGACCCCGTCTTTGCTGCGACGGTTCTTATGGAGGAATTAAAATTATATCTCGAAGATACGAGCACCGCCGAGCGGCAGATGGCGAGAATAAGAACTGATCTACTTATCCCGTGAACACGGTAAAACAGATTTGCGTTCGTTAACAAGGGAGAATGGACAAAAAACTTCTCTGCTCGAGCACACTTTAAAACATTTTTAATAGGGAAGAGCGATCAAAGTGTGTCAAGTATGTCAATCCTACTATTAGATTTTGTATTTTGCAATTTATTTTATTCCCAAAATATGTATGTATACATACTTGTACGTATTTTTTATGTATTATGCGAATATACTGTTGTAAAGCATTGTTTATTCAAGAATTGAGAATCAAATCTAGCGGTATCCCGCTACTTCGAGTCACTATTATCTCACTCCTAGCTCCTGCTCCTAGACAATAATATCAGGATAGCATGGCATAGGTAGTAGCATCGTAACTATCGAGATCCCGCCGAAAACCGGTTTAGCCACCACTACTTCCACCTAACTACGGTCGCACGAATATACAGTTGATATAAAGCTCGTCTATGCCGTTGATCTATGATTTTTATATCTCTTTTGAGTATAGTTTACACCTAACAGAAAATCTTGTTTAAATTAAACGTCTCGTTTAATTTAAATTAAACTCAATTTTATTTAATACCATTGCGAATTATTAAAACTCTTCCTTTTTCGAGAAATTACGCAAAGTTGTTTGGCGATGATAATAGGCAAAATTGAATAATATATTCATGTGTTTTGATACTTTAGAAATACGAAAGATAAAATTCGTTTCATTATTAAAACTCGAATTTCTCTGTTTTTGTTCCCCGTTCTGTACAAACAGAGATAAGATAACAGAAAATTTTGGCGATCGTTTCATGGGAATGATCCTTGTTTAAGTTCTTCCGCCATTTTTCGATTCCTATGGGTGTAACTGTATACGCAGTGGCCGAGCATACCGTGCACAGTATGTGTATAGATATCTATTGTCATCATCTGTTCCGTGAAACTGTGTTATGTCGTGTGTAGCAGCTATTCACATATCATAGAAAAGGAGCTATCGCGTTCGTGATTTGCGAACAACAAATGGCTAACGCAATAGGTGCCGTTGATTGGGAAGGTAGATTTCCTTCGATGCAAATATTACTTTTATCCTTATCTTTTCTGACACTGTCAGTCGCTGAACGCCGTAAAATTTTGCAACAAGTAACATTACGGCTTGTTTTGACATATGTCATTCTACTGTTAATTTAATTTTCTTCATTATAAATTACAAAAAATATAATCTCATCCTACGATTTCATGGTAAAATTTAATAAAAATGACATGTTTTCCCTTTCCAGAGGTTACATCGAAATTATTTCACTTTTGTTACGTCAAAGCTTACTTAAATCGCAAAATATATAATTTTAGAAATTTCGACGATCACATGTACGGCAATAACTGCGGGGATTAAATTTGCATTTCAGATTTACGAAATAAAATTATTTTAAAATGAACTGATCTGTGATAATTATGACGAAATACATTATCGATATTCCTAACCTTATGAAGATAATTCGTTGATAATCTTTCCCACTAAAATGAAGCAAAATTTTTATGATTTATTTTTTTCCGTTTTATATATTTGCCATCTTACAGTGTTCATCTTTTTAGTTGACAATGATATCTATAAGTTATAGTATTACACCTGTTATACCTATATACCTATATTAATATTATAATTTGTTAATTTTACACCATATTTTAGACCTGAGAAGGCAAGCAAGACACTTGGAAAATGAGATTGATGCAAAACTGGTAGCATTCAGCAAGCTTGGTGTTAACAGTGGATCCAAGCTTGTAAATACAGATGAAGTACCACTTTTAGATGAAGAGCATGTCTTTGAGAACATGGCCTCTGAAATAGAAGCTTTACTTACTAAAGTAAGTTTAAAACATCAATACTCTAGTTCAATGATATAAATTCCATTGTTTGCCATAGTTATTCTCTATAAATGAGCGAATGAGTGAATTGCAACCAAATGGTGCTGCAATGCTACATACAATGCAACGCCACAAAGACATATTAAAAGATTATAAATTGGAATTTAACAAAATCAGAAATAATTTTGCTGCAAGGAGGGACAGAGAGGATTTATTAGGAAGTGTTCGTAAAGAAATCGAGTACGTATTACATACATAATTATTTGCTATTCCTATTTTCCCCTTTACATACTTGGTTAAAAGTATATGCACTTTCTATGGAACAGTAACTACAAAAGTGTGAGTGGACTGAATCGCCGGGAGATGTATTTGAAAGAGAGTCAACATATTCATAAGTGAGTAAAGATTACTATACTGTATTGTTTTATTAGGATATGTGTTAATTACTTGTACATAGTAAAAAGGTACCCTGTTTGTTACATTTTCAATCGAATACAAATTCAGCGAAAATTCTCTGTTTCAGTTCGGATCGTTTAATCAACGATCAAATAAGTATAGCGATGGAAACGCGAGATCATTTGATGACTCAAAGGCAAACGTTTAAACGTATACAAACCAGACTAAACGACATCTCAAATCGATTTCCGGCAGTAACCAGTTTAGTGCAAAGGATAAATTTGCGTAAAAGACGAGATTCACTTATTCTCGGCTTGATTGTTGGATTCTGCACGTTTCTTATGCTGCTATATGCTTTTCATTAAACAATGTTCTATACCAAAGTACTTCCACCTTTTTACGGGATTACTGATTCGTCGATGGGAATGCATATATGTAGAAGAGGTATTTGGTGATGTATTTACGACATATAACGAATAGGAAACACGGAAGTTGAGAAGCGCGTGATTGTGCGTGATTTAATGCGTATAAATGAGAACTCTGAATGGCTGAATGAATGGTTTTCTCGTTTTAGCGAGTTAAGAAAGTAAACGAAATGAAGAAAGAAAAAAAAAAGATGTTAAACTGTACAGTTTTTTTTATACCTAACATAAGTCGTGGTCATCGTGTAAAAACATTTTAATCCACGATCAGAAATGTTAATTTAATAAACGTTAAAATTAACGGTGGAAATTTTACGCATTTTTGCTTAATGCCTTCAAGAAAGAAAAAAACAGAAAAGGACCAGAAAAGATCGTGCTTGTGTAAGAGACAAATTTTACAATTTCACCCCGAATGAAAATTTGTATCGTTTTTTGTTGTCAAAAAAAAAAAAAAAAAAGAAATGATCAAACTAATCGCAGTACAATAGACTGATATTTATATAAGATTTTTTATTTGCTGTTAATATAATTCGATGCAATGCACAGTACTGGAACCGTGGCATGCAAAAGAAAACAATTTACACATTTAATTTATTCTTTTTTTTTTTTTTTTGTTTTACGGAAATCCATTGTATTTTATACGCCTATGAATCAGTGTTTCTTATATGCTTCTCGCGATAATAACGTATACGTTCAAAGCAACAAGGGAAAAAAGTATAGCGAGTAGTGCAACGTTAGTATTCGAGAAATTACACAACAACGTAGAAAAATAACGTTAAAGACGAACATCGTGATAATAATGTGTAGTGTGTTGGGCTTCATTATTCGAAAGATTGATTTTTGTTAACATTACTTTTTTCAGTTTTTACTAAGAAGTATCATCGATTTTACATACACAGAAAAAAAGAAAGAACATTTATACATGTATATATACACACGCGCGTACATATATATATGTATATATGCATTAGCATTGTCGGAGTTCTCTCTCATTCGAGTTCACAAAAACACGGCACGTTTCTAACGAAAGAAATCGTTTGCGGCAAGAGCGGTGCCCGGTTTCCACGTATACTAGATACCACATTTATAAATTACACCTTGTCTGTAATAGGAACTCAAGCAAGAATTGTAAAAATATCGAATATAAGGTACACGTGTGACCTAAAACTGCTTTATATTCTTTAATATATATATTTACACTTTGAAAACGTTCCATTTATAATCACAATCACTTTCGGTTTTTTTCCTTTTTTTTTCTTTTTGCTCTAATTTTTCGTTTTCCGATAGTATAATATTTTTATTCTGTCAAGAATCTCCACGTCTGTAAAGAACGGACATACACAGCGTGTCGATACAATGTTGCAGCTTCGTATAGGAGTACATGTATCTCGCAATAAAGATAATTCATCGAGTGTTTGCGGAAAGAGAAAAAAAAAAACACAAACGAGTAATAAACAACGAATTAAAGAAATCACTTCTGTAATGTACATTAATAAATAATTTACTGGGTATCCTGTATCGTATCCAATCTCATGGAAAAAAAATTATACAACGCCAATAAGAGTATTATTCTTATTTACGCTACATAAATTGTATATTTTACATTCTTTCTTTTTCTTTTCTTTTCTCTGCTTTGTTTATAAATGCAATATGTAGTGTATCTGTAGAAACGTTGTGGTTTCTTTTTCTTCAAAACGATTCTTTGAATCTAAGAACAGTTTGCGAAGACAGGAAAAATATTCACAATTGGCAATTTTTCTCAGGTTTCACAGGCGTCTAAACGCGCGAACGATTAATTCACATATTTTCTTTTTTTTCCTTTATAATGGAGATTCTACAAAAAATGAATCCTATCGATTGCTCCGGAATACCCTAGTTACCATTTCTTATAATTTCATTTTATTTTTTCTTCTTAAATTTGGAGATCTTTTATTTATTTTTTTTTTGTTTTTTATTATTTTTATTTGTTTTCTGTCGTAAACGACAGATTGCGAGATCCATCTTGCTTTAGCACTCTATCGAAACTCGCCCAGGCGTACAAACAAACAACAGACATCTCTACTCAATATACATGCGAGGTCCGCATGACTACTTCACGATTTCTGAATATAAATATACTTGCCGTATGTATCGTTTGAATCTAACGTTTTTTTCTTTTCTTTTAATGCTGACTACTTATAAATAGAGAATAAATGGGAGACGAGGTTACACGTTCTTTACTGTTTACACACGATATTCTGAGCTACTGTCATAACTAACGACAGCAGTCACGATTTCTTATACAGTGGAAAAAGAAAAAAGAAAAAACATAGAATTCGGTTAAACTTACCACACGAAAATGAATTTATAAAAACAAAAAAAAAAAGGGAATTACTCTACCTTGGCACTTGTTCTTCGTAAACAATAAACAGGCATAATAAAAATGTTATACAGAACAGGAAAGTAGACGTTTATTACCTCGTCCCTCGATCTCTTTGTAATAGTAATAGTAGTTTTGCAGTGGGAGTACTAGTACTAATAATAGTAGCCGTAGTGTAATAATATTAATGATAGCAGTAGCAATGGTCATTAATTAACTATCCGATCAATTCAACGATCAAACGAAATAAGTTGGAACAATTGCGTATACATCTGTGTATATTCCAGCGAGAATTGATCGTTTATTTCTTCTTTTTTTTGCACTGCCTTCTTTATATAGTACTAATACTACGTTTTCTGTTTGTTTTTTTTTTTTTCTATTTAATCCTCCGGGTTATACTTACTTTCGTTCCATTAATCAGTCACAATATATAATATAAGTAAGCGAACCCTTTTCCTATCGCCTAAGATTTAACGCACAATCGATTCTCACTGGATACTTTGCTTAATTTGTTCATCAGGATATGATTAGCGTAAGATACGGTTTCCTTAAATCGTACAAATCACTATAGTTTAAATTTCACGTTCCCCCGTAAGAATCTCATTTCTCTCCAGCCAATCTCCGCTTCCATAGAAATTCTTCATGACAGATGCAAAGTAAAGCTATTTCACATTGGCTGCAATTCTTCTATATAAGATAATACGATCGAGACAGAGAGATACAGATAGAGAAAGAGGAATGAAACCTAACATATACTACGTGCAGCGATACAATCTCAAGAAACAATTCTAATATTTCTTTTCCGACATAAAAAAACGAACGACAAGTTTGTTTCGCGAGTGAATATAATAATAACTGTTATAAAATTATGGATTCTGATGATATTTTCTTTTTTCTTCTTCGCTTCAGCAACGTGAAATGAAAAAAAAAAAATAATAATAATGAATAAGAAATAGAGAAAATATACACGTTTCCATTAACGCCAACCTAACGCAGACGCAGTCTATGGCTAAAATTTAAAAAAAAATAAAATAAAAAAAGAGAGAGAAAAGAAATATTCCAGCCACTTGATAACATTTCCGTGTATGATTAAGAATGCGACATGCGAGCAAAAGGTATATCTCGTTAAAACATATAAAATAACGTCGGAGCCTAACGAAGAGATAAAGTTCGGATCTCATAAAGTTCGTAGGTTGGAAATATTCGTGCCACACGTTCAATTTCACTCGTCGATACCAGACAAGGCAAATAAAACGCAGGCTTGATAGATTCGAACATTCAAATCTACCCGATTACATCCTTATTAATCGACACGACCAACTCGTCGTGTCATCGCCATACATTCACAAGTGCACCCCCTTCTTTACCGAATTTTGTCGCAAGACTTAGAAAGAGGGGTTTGTCCACGTTATATTCGCATCGATCGCTTCCTTTTGGTCCTGTTCTTAATAAGAAATAAATGTTACAGTTTCCCATTGTTTTTTCAACAAGCAAATTCCCCATTCAAAATCACGGCTGTTACTCACCTATAAAAGCGAATTAACGAAATGTTCAAAATGTAAGTTCTTCGGTATTCTCAGAGTCGGATGACAATTCTTGACGTAATATTTCCATACAGGACTTTGGAATAAGGGTACCGACTATTTTTAAACCTTCGTCTGAAACGTTAATAGAAAAATTTTGTAATTTTTCAACATTTACGAAATTGTTCAACTTTTACGTTACACTTACCAGTTCGTAAGCGTACAACTTGCATCTTAGAATTGTGACCAGAACGCGTGGCAAGTATGCTTTCCACTCGACTCCACACGCTTAACACTGAACCTGATAAAACATTATAGGAACGCCTCCGGAGTCCAACCTCACAGTCCATACCAAGAGTCGCATTTTTACAATTACCCCGCCAGTATGCATGGGAACATGTGTCCACAGAGGCCTCGTACTGTTGCGACCAATGTGGTTCCGCTTCATCTGAAGACACCTTCTTGTACTTCTTCTCTAATTCACCTAGAGTTTCTTGTCTTAATTGTAATCCTGTATTTGGCCTTTTAACAAAAACGTGTGTTATTCTAGAACATGTATTAAAGTATTTTACACAAAAAGAAAAAAAAAATCTTATACCTATAAACCATGAATAGTTGATCTTTCTTGCTTTCAGATTTCTTTTTCCCGGTATCTACCGCAACTGCAAGGATTGCAGTCTGTTTTCCATTACGGATTTGATGGCTCAAGTAGAAACCTTCTTTGGATCCAGTTAACTCGGAACACTTGTCCAATGCCTCGGCCCAATTCATTCCACGTTCAACGTGAACAACGTGAAGCTCCGTTGGTGCTTTCCCTGTCGCGTGTTTCCGCAGGAAACGATACAACTTTACCCTTTTGACGTTCTCGCCGGAAGTACCAAGATCGAGAATACCCATGTCAAAACGACCAGTCTTTTTCGCTTGCGTGACGATTGCGTTCAATGTATCCGTGAAATATTTAAACAAACGATTCTGTAGATCGACTGGCATACCGAGGATACGATTCAAGAACTTCGACATGTTGTTATAGTCTTTGTCTAGTGTCAGTACACCGGGCGTGCTTTCGCTGTTACAAATTAAACCGACACCCACTAACGCATCGGCTACATCCCTGAAGAAATCTCCGTGATAATCTTGTGGTGGTGGTACAAGTGGAGGCTCATACCTAATATAAAATTTTTTGCATAATATTAGCTTATTTGAATAAAACATTAAACGTTGTAAAAAAAGAGTTATACGAACTTCATTATAGTTCTCATTGTCGCCTCAAGAGCTGCACGTCCGTATTTATTATCGATATTAAATTGCGAGAGATCTCTGGTTTCCGTAGCCCTTCTATCACCATGTGTAAGCGCCCCTAGACTTTCCAGACGCTTCGCTACAATTGACGCGAATCGTCGTTCACCAGCCAGGTCTGAGATTAGAAATATATATTCTGGAGCGTTCACTTGATTCGAACGATGCGTTCGTCCGAACTGTTGTATCGCTCTGTCTGCGCTCCATGGTAATTCAAGAGTAATGTGCACTCGTCGCATCTGATTTCTCGCTCGTCTATCGCTTTGCAATGATATACCACTGCTAGCGGCCTCGGAGATAATGGCTACAGTTTTTTCACCATCCATAAACCTATCACGATGTTGAACCATTCAAATTTAATTGTCTGAAAGTAGACCTGTTTTTTTTTTATACACAAGTTAAGCATAAATTTATCACATACCTCTGCTTCTCTGTTAAATTAAGCGTTTCCAACGGGACATCCACTTCGGATCTGGATTCATACTGTATAGTTCCATCCTCCGTTTGAACGACTCGTCCTTTTCTACCGGTCATTTCAGCTACATTTTCCGGTCCACCAAATTCGTCGATCAATTGATCTAGAGTATTTGGAGGTAATCGGTCACCTAAATCTTCTATCTGAGACAATAACTCCTTCTTCATAGTGTACGCACGCTCCACGGCGTCCCTTGATGGCGCTCGATTACGTGGCGCTCCAGCTCCCACGGCTCCTGCAAGACCTATCAATGTTGCATCAATTACATATGCTTTTCTTTACAAAATAGTATAAATGTAGAATATATACCCGGACGTTTTTTCACGGGTTTCTTTTGTTTCTTGGCGCCTTTCTTCTTTCGCCTACCATCTCCAGAATCTATAACACACAAGTGATTAATGGAATACTTGTAATCTGTTACAATGTGAAACATAAACTTGTGAAACTTACCAGAATCCGATTCACTGTAATTGAAAGAAGAGTCAGAAGTAATGTTACTCTCCTCGTCGGTCTTATGATCATCCTCGCTCTCGCTACCGCTCTGTTTGTATTCCGAATCAGAACTACGACCACCACCATTCCTTTCGTCATCGGTAAAGTCGTCGTCAGATGGGAACGTACGAACTCTCTTAGAGGCTCGTTGAGCAGCTTGCCGTATTGGTTTCCTTTTACTTCCGCCTGCAGAACCGCCAGCGCCGTCGATGTCATCGAGATCATCTAACCTTTGCATCTTTGACGTGTCAATACCTAAAACTCGCTGTATATGATTACGATCCGACGCTGGGAAATGTTTCTCAACCAACGTTTGAAGCACTCCCCTAAAATAAAAGAAGAAACACAAAAGATTTACGACAGTTTAGTGTATTTATAACGTTTTTCATATAAAAAAAAAAGAAAAAAAATTAAAGGATTAATTTACTTTGCGGTGGAAACGAAATCGCTGAGTTCACCATCATCACGTTCTAATTGTTCTAACGTGCGTGCTTCGCCGGTAGATTGCAAACCGATTACCACGCATTTGCCACATTTTACGGCTTCTCGTGCAACCGCGACAGCGTGTTTCACCTTAGCGGCGATACACAGGTATTTAAAAAAGCGCTGATGCGACGACCAAAACTGTCCCCACATGGTTTTCTTCATACGATTCTCTGCATCCAATAATTCTGCCGATTCTTGAAACCTTCTCATCGCTTCTACCCACTGTAATAATTCCAGTTAATTCGTAAATTATTCGCTAATTAATCTTGTTACGTTTTTTTTTTTTATACTTACAAGTTGAACAGAATGATCGTAAATTTCGGTAAAATCTTTGGACAGTGGTACTTCTTCTATTTTAAAAGCTACACCATGAAAACTCAGCTGTCTCGCAATGTACATGCCACGCAACTTCATGTCCATCGCTACAATCTCCATTGCACCTACTCCTCGCTTCTCCACAGCGGTGATAAAGTCAGTGAATTCGGGGAACGGTGTTCCTTCACCCCACATGCCTAATCGAACCATATAGGCCATGTTACGGGGTTCAGAAGCACCCGTGGCACTAGCGTACACTACTCTAGCTTTTGGAAGTTTGTTCTGCAACTCTAACACTGTCAAACCTGTAATACGTAATAGAAAATTTTGTTAAATATACCATACACAAATTTGTGATAAAAATATATTACACATACCAGTTTTAGTAGGTTTCGAACTACCGGTAGGACACAAATTCTTTGCACGATGACACTCGTCAAAAATAATTAGTCCATCGAAATCTTCCCCACACCATTGTAGAAGCTGTTTCAATCGACTCTTGTACTTTCCTCCACTTTGCGACGACTCTCCGATCAAAGCGGAATACGTACTGAATATTACTCCCTTCTTTACATTGCCGTTTACTGCCGACGAGATCTTCGCGTATTTAAATTTATTCAACGCGTGAACCTACGAATGTAATTCATATTTTATGTTCTGAAAATTGATCGACGATTTGAGAGTAAATTTAACTTCAAATTCTAAATGATAAGTACCTCGATTTTTGATGCGCCAATATCGTTCAAATCACGCTCGGCGTCGTATTTGAGATCGTTCGAGACGGAAACCCAAATAGCACGTTTCCTTCCCTTCAAGTAATTTTCGAATATAATGCCGGCTATGGTTCGTCCTTTTCCAACACCTGCGCCATCGCCAATCAGGAAACCAGCGCGTGTACCGTCTGGTAATAGATGTTCGTGTTGCTGAGACGCATATGTTATTGATTCAAGCTGCAACGCAGATAAAGCTCCGGTTCGTATCGTTTCTTCCGGTATCGAAACCTTATACCAGACATCTGTTGGCTCAACGCTGGATAATGAAGCGGTTTCCACGACAGGGTCTGGATGTTTTCGTCCGAGTTTAACTATCGAGTGTAACATTAATTAATTAGACAACACATGTATACCAAATAATATCATACAGATGAAAATCAACTAAACGTACGTTTAGTAGGCATATAGTCAGCATATGTTTCTGCTACACCCATATCTTCATCATCTACTTCCTCCTCCTCTGGTATAGTTGGTTGTACATTCATTTTACCAGGATCTGCAGCATTCATCCATAATTGTGACATAGCTTTACCTACAATAGCAGTTCACATTATTATGCTGTGGCATTACTATTTTATTCTACAGTTAAAAAAATGATATTTAATAATTGTTACTAATGTTGATATGCTTTAACAATGTTATAATTATTAAAGCACTTTTAAAGGAATGAAAAATATAAAGGTGAGTACCTGATAGCCCAGCTGGCCAGTTTGGATGTAAACCATTTTGGTTTAACAACTGAACAAGGGGATTAACACCCATGTTCATTCCAGGCATACCCATAAAACCACTCATTAAGCTCATATCCATGCCTGGGAAATAATAACATACATAAAACCTCACAATTGTTCATCTAATATTATTTAAAACGCTATATACCATTAGAAATAGTTAATAACAATTAGATAATCAGTGGTAATGATGTTATGTACAATACATCAAAAGGACAAAGGTGTAAATTCATTACACAAATACATTTGCATTGTAAAATTAATAATGTATGTGCATCATTAATTTATACATACATTGGGCATGTATTCTGTTTGTTAAAGTTTGTATAACACAAACAAAAGTAAACAAATTTGATTATGTTATACAACAGTAAGTTAATAGAAAAAATAAAAAGATATTATACTTACTTGGTGGAAAAAAAGCTGCAGGATTGAATCCTGCAAGAGTTGCCAATCCTGGTGGGAAATAATGTCCACCAGCAGCAGCTAACTGACCTAATTGACCTAACTGGTTTGCATTGACAAAATTAGGTGGTGTACCCTGTGATCCTCCTACACGTACCATTTCATAACCTGGTGTTGCTGTTTTAGTTACCAATCCACCAGGGATTTTGTTACCAAACTTCTGATTTAACACTGTCAAAGGAATGCAATATTAGATAATTATGCTTATTATGTTTTTACTGATGCTCATTAAAATTGCTCTTACTATTTAACCCCGCTTGTCCTTTAACCATAACATTAGATGATGCATCTACAGGCTTTTCATCTTTTATATTTGCAATCCCTGTAGCAGTAGCAAGATCTTTTCCACCACCTGATAAAAATTGTTACAGTATTTATGCTATATGTGTATTTTTTTTTTATAACTCCACTGTTTCTGCATTCAGAAACAAGATATTTACCAGGTACACCCATGTTATCAGGATCTTCATCCTCATCACTGCTACTATCTTCATTCATCGCGTCCTTATCCCTTTTAGCTGACTAAGAAAGAATTTGTTCAATGTTTCAAGAGTACATAATACCATTGTTACAAAATTAATCAATCATTATTCAGATAGTAAAATCACATTTCTTGTTTATCATTAATCTCATTACTACAGTTCGCAGATTTTTTTAAATAAAATAACGTATCAAGTGTATATTTCATTATATTTTTAATTTAGTCCACTTTGTTTTGTTCTTTCAAAATATTGCACAACAGCAAACTGCTCTTTTATCCGTAAACATAAATATAGAATAATGCCGTGGTTCATATTTAATTTAAAGAGGAGGGAAAAAAAAGAAGAAAAAAAATCCTGTCGAAACGCGAGAAAAAACGAAAATGTTTGCTAGCTTGTTTGACTTCGAGAAAAAGCGGGAGGAATACACAAAGAATAGAGGGAGAACGGTGTGACTCATTTGAAATTACAATATAAGAGAATCGTGTGTATTCGCGGTGCACGGACACCGCATCTATAGGTTAGCCGTGCTGAGAGATGGATGCACGAAGAATTGCATACTGGCACGAAAGAAGCGCGCCTTCTTACGAACGTCCTAAACGAAACAACCATAAACAAAAGCTTACCATGGCAGAAGATCCTTTGAAACCCTTCCAGCTACGGATCTGTCGAGATAAACCGATATCTCGACGAAACGACGACTATGAATATTATCTTCGTCGTGCAATCGAGGATGCTGAATGTGACAGAGTGCACGAGACACTTTTTTCCACAGTTGAGTATCTTGCGTGTTGTGTCTCGTCAATTGGACATCAGCGAACGACGAACGAATGGCCGGTGATTTGTGCGAACTAGGAGATCCAAGCGTGAGAACTTACTGTGCGCTTAGACCGAGCCATTTATACGGTTTAAACCAAGCACACACTTAAAACGCGTTCGCCAAACACGGCTGCCGCCATCTTGGCTTTCGCCCGGCCCACGGTGCACCGCGATGCAAATACAAAAACACACGCGCTAGCTATGGCTGCTGCTTACGGAATATGATCACGCGGCGTTGCCAAATCTGTTGGTTTAAGGAGACATTCTCTCAGGAGCGCGTTAACCAAAAAATTACCGCTCTTTTTAACGAATAATTGATCGATATATTTCCTTCGATTCGGTGTATGCTACTCGTTGATAATTTTTTTTTAACAGGTGGCCGTTCGAATAAGCACAAACTACAGATTCGTTCGGGGCGTCCGTGGCGAATAAAAAGGGCGGAAAATTCTGACATCTATCGACTATTTCGTAACTACATTTTTCATGACAATGCATGCAAATTTAAAGCGAACAGTGAGACAAGCGAGGATCGGTGTACATAATATTAATGTGATTTTTAAACGTAACATGCAATTCTAGCTGTTCCATACGATCGTAAATAATATGTTGTCACATATGAAAATAATTTTCAATTATTTTCTCGATTAAATACAAAAATTTCGATAGACATAATTGTTTTTAATACCATTTAAATAAATAGTTCACTGATTTACTAGTTCTTCTATGCTCACCAGTGGGAATCGCACGTCACTGTAATGAAAAATGCGAAAGAAATCGAGAGACAAGTCGTCGGCACGTATTAAAATAACTACTACAGTTTTAACAATCGCTTATTTGAGCACGTGTTCTTCCAAATCACAATGAACAGTAAACAAACCATGCATATCGCGTATCATGTGTTCGTAAGCGCGTGGTTACACTCAAATAAGTATAGCCATGCGGAAACTTGGCAACGCCGCCGAAGCGCCGCGCTGATCGTTAGTTGATTTAAAGTATCCGCGGTAAAAAGAAAAGAATATGACAGCCAACTCTCTACAGAAATTACGAATAACGCGTGTTTCAACAGATTTACATCTGTCTAGGAAAATCGAAACATTCGAAATCACTGTTTTACTAAAATAATACACGTTTACCTGGTATTCTACAATTGCTTACCTAAATCTATCTAAAAAATAACATCGTTCTAATACGATCGATCCGAGCTTCGCGCCGCTGACAGCGCCACGTAGCGAGGAGTTCATGGTACTAACACAACATGGGGAGATGATTTGATTTTGTCAATTTTATATGATGAATATAGAAATTGGATATCCGAAAATATATTTCATTTACATGAATACAATTGTACGTAAAATACTATCTTTTTTTACCGTTAAGATTTTTTTGTTATAATATTTTATTCAAGCATTGTAATTAACGTTTATTTCAACTTGATATTCGTGTTAATCATGTAATAACGTATTCTTCATTCTTAAAATAAAATATAAATATTTTCAGGTAACTGTATATTATGACGGTATAGGTAATAAGCATTTCATTAATATTTTGAAATACTTCACGCATGTATTCACTTACGTATTTTCTTATTTTATTATTTTCTTTATAAACAACGTTAGTTTGTTACAATATGAAATTCTTTTCAATTATACACATAGTTTAAGGATATTCGTTTAGATACATCTGATCGCGAAATTTTATAACTCGGTGTATCTCTAATATATCAAAGCATTCGGGTTAACGTTGTGAAATCGGAGTCCGTAAAATAATTTCGTAGGAAGCACGTTGTAAAAATTTATTCAACTATTCAAATATTAATTTTCGATTTATCAATTGTATCTTGCGAAAATCAAATGGGACAAATACGAGGGTCGAGAGTAGAGAACGAGCGAAAAAGTTTTATCCGTGAAATATATTCGTAGTGAAAAACAGGATAGACATATAGTATGCTAAGCATACAGGTAGTATTTAATTTAATAATAGTCTATCGTAGTACAGCAAGTAATGGCGGTGTATCCGGTGTGCTGTATCGATGTTGTTTGTAATTACTTGTCTTCTCTCCCTAGACGGATGCCACGAACTGATTGATGGAATTGTTAACAGCAACACCAACAAGCTATATATTTTTCAAATTTAAATGTTGCTTCGCATGTACATGAGAGGAACGTATGTTATAAAAGCACGAAAGTGAAAAATTCGAATTGGTGAAGGATAAGTTTTTGTGAAGTCGACACTAGCGTCGACTGGCGTCGACGTGAAACGAAACAAGCCGTCTCGCGTAACTGAAATTCTGTATGAGAAGAACAAATTCAGAATTCGTTCGTTACATTAGAAAATTGAGGGACAACATGGTTAAAGGTAGGGATGCGATTCGAAAAAATTCACGTACACTTTCACTGAAGATTCTTTACCAATAGTCAGGTTATGTTTTGATAGATTTCACTTCCTCTCTTTCTCCATTTTGAACGTTATCTTGGAAATGCTAAGGCTATACGGAGAGTTTCACTTAGCTCGTGGACTGTTTGTTTTGAACAAATTGTCTCGAGTTTCCGACGATCCATCCTTGTTCTTAAAATATGGCCCTAACTGTAAAAAATGATCAACAACGTAAACGTCAAATTCTAAGTTTTTTCCACGTATATATTTTATACTGGGTTACTTATACGTAAAATTGCAGTTAATTGCATCGAATTGAGTAACACAATGTAATTGTCATTGTGATCATTTCTTTAACAAATCTGTAAAAAGTGCATATAGATAGTACGTGCGTACGCGCACGCATCTATGGTATGTTCGTCATGCACACACACATACACGAATCACTTGTGTGTGTGAGCGTATGCGTTTTTATAGCAACGATAAGATACTAAATGTTATAAATGACATAATATATATCATTTTGAAGCATAATATATAGTAGAAATAAAATGTTGAATTATAATAAAATCAAAAAGTATCATTTTCTTTTCATTGCATTATTTAACATTATCATTAAATGAGAAATTATAAAATTTCAACTGTGTATAAGATGTGATTTAATTATAGG
Organism: Anthophora plumipes; assembly: GCA_951804975.1. Lineage (NCBI taxonomy): Eukaryota > Metazoa > Arthropoda > Insecta > Hymenoptera > Apidae > Anthophora > Anthophora plumipes. The sequence goes on from OX638121.1 coordinate 4,145,379, forward strand.
AACGCGAAAACGTGTGCAAATAAAAAATACAATTCGTACAAGAACTGCTGTACTATCCACACAATGTAATGACATAAATTCACCAATGAAGAAGGAGGCCAAACTAGATGATAATAAAAATATAAAGAATGATCATTCAGATGCAGTTCATACAATATCTGAAGCACATAAATCATCTATGTGCATAAGTTCCTTTTTTTGTACACAAGTATGTAATTTATTTCAAGTATGCATAGACATTAGATATAATTGTTAACAAATTAATAGTTGATTTATATTGATAATCCCCTTGTACATAAATACTTTATATGAATGATATTAAAGAGATACTGTTTCCTAGTGAAAAAGTAAAATCAATCAATGTAACATACTAATGTATGCAAGACATGACATTGAATTATAATAGTGACATGTACTTTGAAATGTAGATTACAGATGTTTCAAATTCAGATGTCTCTAAGAACAAAACTTCTATATTGCCTGGTGAAGAAAGGTTTTACAGAAGTGAACAAACTAGTATTGTACAAAATGATATTCTCACTGATGTTGGTCACTTCAGAACTGATGGTAATATTCCATTGATTGCCTATAATGTACATTATCTATATGACATTAGTAACTAAATAAAATTAACTTATTTCAGAAACACCTGTAGCAGTACCTATACATGGTCCATCAACACCACACAGAATAAACATGCCAAACAATCAGTTAGAAGATTTAGATGAAGGGAATACAAATGAAGATAAGCTTAAGAAATCTGCAGTGAAGCCTACACTTACTTTGGAACAACAGCCATTAAAAAAGCCTGCCAACCGCGGTCGTAGAAAATTAAACGGCGCTCATATTACAACAAATCGTTCGATAGATTCCCCAAATACTAAGCTCACTGACTACTTTCCAGTACGCCGTAGTGTAAGAAAATCTAAGAAAGCTGTGTTAGAAGAAAAGCAACGTGATATGGAGAATAAAGTGCTGTGTCAGGTAGAAGAAGGTTTAGAGGTAAGCTAAATCGTCAAAGAAAGATTATTTGTACGTGGTCAGAAATTCTGTAAAAAATGTGCCTTCTCAGGTAAGACATTTCGCTGGTAAAGGTCGTGGAGTTATAACTACGCGAGAATTCACGAAAGGAGAATTTGTAGTAGAATATATTGGTGAATTGATCGACCAAGTAACAGCAAAGAATCGTGAAAAATTATATGCACAAGACCATAATACTGGATGTTATATGTATTATTTTCAACATCGTAATCATCAGTATTGGTAGGTATTAAAAAAAAAAATTATTCATAATCTATTACATATCGGTGACTATTTATATATATATCACTATATTTTTAGCGTCGATGCAACAGCAGAGACTGATAAATTAGGTAGATTAGTAAATCATTCAAGAAACGGTAATTTAATCGCAAGAGTCGTAGAAATAGGTTCAACGCCTCATTTAGTACTTACGGCGAAAGAAAATATTCCTGTCGGGGTGGAAGTAACGTATGACTATGGTGATCGGAGTCGCGAAGCTATTCGCCATCATCCATGGTTGGCATTATAGCGCTTTTAATTAACTAATTAATTATAGTAGTATGACATTGTTGTACAGCAGAATACATTGAATTGATTCTTGTTCCTCCTATGAAGGAACAATAAATACAAATATATATATATATAGAATTTTAGTTGAATTTTATCAAATAAGGATATGCAAAGAAGAATATATTTGTGTATCTCTGCTTTTAGTACGACGTGTGTATTTATGTATTTCCTCATCTATTGTAACAAATGCAAAAGATATTTTGTCAAATTAATAGTATAGCCTATTTGCATGTCTGAAATATATCATTTTATCATTTGTCGAAAAAATCGCACTTACAAAAATATATATGAAAAAATGTTTTATTATATATTTTTTTAATGCCGGCACGATGATATTAAATTACATTGTTCTGCGATTGTACAATGTTTTTGTATCACAGTTTATGAACAATCGCACAGTTTCTTTATAGTTCATAACAAATGCTTCATCTAGTCCTAGCTTTAGTCTGGTATTTAACAAAGTTGAGGTTTTGCAATGACATACCTCAACACTACTAGGCCAAGTCTTCCTAGCTGAAGGATTGGTGATACATCAACATATAATTATAAAATTTGTCTTCTTCCTTTTCTTAGTATCTCCTTACGGAGTACTTCGATTTCTGTATCGCGATATATATACACGTGTATTGTAAACTAATAATTTTTTATAAATTTGTCACTGCCATGTTCCAAATGTAACGATACGAGAATTCATATCGCGACAAATTTCGCGGATGAGAGAAAATCGTATAATAAATCTAGCTTAATTAGAAAAATAACTTGTATTAACAATCTCAAATCTTTTAAATAAAAGAAAACGAGGGAACTGTAATTTTTCGTGGGTTATATGAAAATAGAAAATTAAGAAGAATGCCTTTACTAAATAAATCTTCGTAAAATTTGTGCATGTATTACAGCTACGTACTTTCACAAATACTTCATCAGTATTTTTTTTTTTTATTAGATAATGTTTGTTTATTGATTTATACGTAGTTCGTAATAACTTATAAGACAAATTAATGATTCTTCGTTGTAGAATTCCATCGTCACAACTCATATTTATGCGATAATTTATTTATATCTTTAGTAATACGGTGAAGCATTTTATATAGTTAATTATATGTTAAATAAATTTCTCAAAATTAATATTATATCTTGATATTAATATTTTAATATTATATGACAATGTTAATAGTTAATCATCGGCAATAGTATTATAGAGGATGTAAGTTGTACAAATACAATCTTATTTTAATGAAAACCGTACATAAAATATGTAATTTGTTCAAAAACTTGTAAATAAACAATCTTGATAGTATGTATTCTCACAAAATTGCGTTTTGTTATTATTTAAGCGAAAATACATGATTCGTATTTTGAAACATTCTCACCCAAACTAGTACACATTTCTTATTCAGCCTTGGTTTTTTCTTCTTCAATAATTTCATCGTCTTCTGAATTTTCACCACTTCCTATAAAGGTTTCTTCTTCCGCTTTTAAAAATGGCGGTGGTAAAAATGACGAAAATTTCTGGTCTATTGGTAAAAATATAGGACCGATGGATGCCTTTTCTTCCATGAAAATATCACCTAAATTCTTTTCGTTTAAGTTTTCATCACTTTTGTTCATTGATTTAGCAATAACAGACTTTTCGGATATTTCATTTAATTGCAATTTAATCGAATCGTTAAAATTTTGATTAAGTTCATTATCATCCTCTCCTAAAGGGGAAGTGTTAAAAGAAGGCATTGGCGGCGGTGTAGGAATTCGTTGACATTCATCGGATGAAGTAGTTTCTTTCATTATAGTTTTGTACATTCGCCGAAGCGCTATCGCTTCCCTTTCGGACATAGACTTTTTCTTATCAACTAAAGCATCCTTTAATTCGGTTAAAAAATTCTTAAACAAGGCTTTGTCCCTCTTGTAATTATATAATGTTATTTCATCAACTTCTTCGTTTAAAGGCTTTAAATATTCTTCTTTAATATATTCTTCAAATACTTCGTCCATAATTTCCGGTTCTGAATCATTTATAGTACGGACATTAGGTTCTGCAATTGGCATTGGAATTGTTTCCAAACGATTATCTGCAGAAGCATTGTTTCGCGTTTTTACAAGAAACACACTGCTAAATTCGATAAAATCTTTCGCATTCCCTATACATTTTTGAGCTGCGTTTAATTTTTGCATTGTATTTTCCACAGAATCTTCACTTGCTATATTCTCAACGATATCGTTGTCAATGTCTTGGAGTATAGATAATACATGACTATAAGCTAACTGTAATTTATTAGAAGCTAAATACAGATGCATGTATAAATCCTGCCACTGTGACGAATCCGGACCTCTGAAACCATAAAAAAAGGAAAGAAAAACATAAGCAACTGATAATCATTTTTAAGGATGAAAATTTCTATAACATATTCTTACTTGTATTTATACGATATAGGTTCTAGTTTAAAATTATAGTAAGCATCGATAACTTCCGACAATTTGTTTTTATGCATTGTTAAATACGGAATTAACAAACGAACAATGTAGGCTAATTTGAATTCGGGAACTTTGTAGTACGACTCCCGCCATGTGTAGTTATCGTATGCAATAGCGAATAAATGTAACATCTCCGATTGAGTGAGCATGTAAGTGCGATAAAGGATCTATACAAAAGAAAATATCGTAATACATAAATTAACAAAGAAATAAGTGTTAAAATAATTACTAGAAAATTGTTTATCTCCACCTTTAATTTTTGATAATTTATTTCACCATGTATTCGAAACGACGTGCTCTCAAATCTCGTTAACAGACTTTCATTGCAAATATTAATTGGCAACAGCTTTACAAGGATTAAGGAGACATGGTAGTAGGTGGATGAAATGTGTTCCAGAAATCTCACTAAGTTTTCCATTATGGGTTGCAAATACTTCAATCTACCAGCTGTAAGATCACTGTTAAATTGAATTTATTAAAGATAACATTGTACATAAAATCATATAATACTATAGCCAAATTATAAAACTTAGAAACTTACGAAAATTGCTGGGAATTATGCACTGTGTTGGACTTTATTTTGTATCCATACCTTAGGATTTTCATTCCTCTCTTACAAAAATCAAACAGATCATTTTGCAATGATATAACAGACTTCAAATCCTCCTGTGTATTATTTACTCTCAAGTACTTTATATAACCAGCACAACATAATACAGTCAATGCAATTAAATTTGCTGAATTTCTATATTGATTACTACAAGACATATGCACTGAAGATGATAATATTGTACCAAGTAAAACAAACTTAAACATCATAGTCCTGCAAAACATTTTTAATTGTATGTGATTAATAAAATTTGTTTTATCAATTCATCAAACATTTTACCTCCATGGTTTGCAATCATATTTATCAAGGAAGCTACATATTGAACAACCATGATCATTTAACAATACTTTTGCATTCAAAATTATTTCCATCTGTTTCTTGGATGCATTATCATCCTATCATAAACAAAATTTTGTGTTACTTGCTTTCTTATGATATTATTCCAGCACAATCAATAATTATGTATACCTGAATCATTCTCAAATATGTGACATATATCTTTTTAAAAATATTTTTAGCATTTTGTATGAAACCCTAAAAGTGTACAAATTTTTATAACATCAATAATGTGAATATTTGTTCATTCATTTGAAGAAAACTCACAGATATTGTAGAACCCTGTGTTTCATTTTTTGGCATCAATCTCTCTACTGTTACAGATTCAAAATCAGTATAACCAAATTTATGTAAATGTTCATACAAAGAAGACCCCTAAAAACCGAGAAGTATGATACATGTAGTATGAACAATAATATTGTTAATAATTAATAATAAATACTTTTATGACAACATCTTCATCTTCATTATTCATATCTTCAGTAATCATGATGACATTTATATTTGGTCAAAAGGATTGTAAACTGTGTTATATTACTTCATGAAACGATGTTTCATATTAGAATACACTTGTCATAATTTTTTACCTACGGATCGTAGGTTGGAAAGCCACATTTTACAAATTACTTTATTGCTCTTTTGTTGTACTTTGAACAATTTGTTTAATTTGAACAATTTCATTTTTCTAATCAAATACAATCCTTATTTATAATTTCTGTTTAATTCATCTTATAGAGAAAGCGTAAACAAATGTTGTTACATAAAAAAATGTACAAGAATTTCCATTGCTACAACAGTCCCAAACATAACCTCTAACTTTAACTTGTAAATGTAATAGGTTAATTTTTATGGTGCATGCTCTCGAAGCTCCAGTGACTTGTAAACAAGAATTTGTATAATCATTTTATACAGTATAAGTATACGTCGTTTGTAAATAATGAAAAATTTAACGCTAACGAAACGCGCTAGCCGTAATTTTAATTTTCTAGAGGAACAAATTTTAAATTTCAATGATTCAAAAATACTACACGCTGTCAATTCAATTAACGATGATTTTTACGTGTTATTAAAACATAAATTATACAAAATTCCATCAGATTCTGATGAAGACATAAGTTCCTTCGATATTGACGAAAATTTAGAATTCGTCAGTTTAGAATATTGTAGTGTATCGCAAGAATTATACGGAGCTTGTAAATTCGGTGATATTATGAGGATAAACGTGGAATCCAAATTTGAATGCGAGCTGATAACAGAATTGAACGTGGATTTGCAATGTATGAAATTAAGTCCAGACCATGAAATGATCATACTAGTTACAATCAATGATATTGTAATTACAATGGTATCCACTTTTCAAATAATATCAGAAGTAGATTTGCATGAGCCATATTTTGGTCAGAAACAATTTGTAACTGTTGGATGGGGTAAAAAGGAGACACAGTTTCATGGATCAGAAGGGAAGAAAGCAGCAGTAACTAAGCCAACAGAAATCAATAAAAATGATTTGGATGATGGACTATGTAGAATAACTTGGCGTGATGATGGTTCATTATTTGCTGTTGGCTTCTTACATCATGAAAGTAAAGTCAGACAGTTTAAAATATTCAACAGGGAAGGTATCTTGCAATACACCAGTGAACTGGTTAATGGTTTAGAAGAATCATTATCATGGAGACCATCGGGGAACTTAATTACATCCACACATATTTCACAGAACAAACATGTTGTTGCATTCTTTGAGAAAAATGGTTTGAAGCACAGAGATTTTTCACTTCCATTTAAACCAAAAGAAATTAAAGTATGTATTTCTTATTTTTAGGTATTATTATTTTTAATCTATTTTAATACAATGATTTTCAAATTTTTACTACAGGTAAAGGATTTATTTTGGTCTCCAGACTCAGAGGTTTTGGTTATATGGTACCAACTTCAACAAGATTCTTCTTCAGTTATACAGCTATGGACAGAAAATAATTACCACTGGTATCTAAAACAGTCCATCAGATTTCCTGTAGATAATTCATTGATATGTGCAACATGGAGTACAGCATCATTTTCTAAGAAGTTGATCCTGTTAACACCTAAAGAACTTATCTCCTGTGACTACAACTGGTCTGTGAACCATAGCAGAGGCACAACTGTACAAGATAAATGTGTTGTAGGAGTCATTGATGGACACAAATCATTAATGACTGGTTTTAGAGTAGGAATTGTGCCCCCACCAATGGCACATCAGATATTAGAAATTCCTGAACCCATAAATGCTATTGTCTTTGCACCAGATATTGAAAACAAGGATAATTGGATAGATAGCAATACATTCTTCTGTATTTCTAACAGTAACAAATTGGTATTTTACAAACATATATTGGTAAATATACATAATTATAATTAATTCAAAAATTTATGAAGATAGAAGAATATTTACTATTGTATTTGAAAAATTAGGATTCAGGTTTGTTAGAGTATGCACATGTTGGAACATATGACATTAAATGGGATGATTCACTAGAGTTTGAAAATTCTTTTTACAATATGCATCATTTTTTATGGCTTGATGAGTGCAATGTTTTATGCTCATTATCGACAAATAATCAAAGTTACCTTTGCATTTTAACATTGAATAAAATAAATGATCAAACAGAAGGAGAAGTAACTGTGAGGTATGTTTGTTTTAAAAAAAATATTAAATTTAAAACGTGTGTTAATAATAGTTGCGTTTTCTTGCAGTAAAATGCACATCATGGATGGCCTAATTCAACACATCATTCCTTCTCCTGACTCAAAGGAAGCGTACATAGTTACGGAAAATTTCATCGTGAAATATATAGGAGAAGCAGAATTAATTCCAATGGATATGCAATTGCAAGGGTATACATATAAAATAGAAGTTGTGAAACTTGGTGCAAAACATGCAGTTTTGTCATTGTATCACAGAAATTGCTTTGCAATAAACGGAAAACAAATTGCTAACAATATCACTAGCTTTTTCGTCCATTCGGAATTCTTGCTTCTCACAACGACGCAACATACATTGATATGCGTTCACTTAAACGAAGAGGATTTTAAGGAATTAGTAGAGCAAAATTTAACTGTTAAGCCATGGGAGAATCAGTTGAATGGAACATCATTCACAGGTGTAATATAAATTATCAACTTACAGCTTTTAAGTTGCTGTTTGTGTTAGAATTTAATACAAAAAATGTTATATTTTCAGATTTAAATATCAGAAGAGTGGAAAGAGGATCTCAGTTGATTGCAGCCATTTCAAAAGATTCAAAAACCATATTGCAAATGCCCCGTGGAAATTTAGAATGCATCCAACCGAGAGCACTATCTTTGTACATTATCGGATTTTATCTGGATAATTGTGATTATTTGTTGGCGTTTGATTTGATGCGAAGACAACGCATAAACTTGAATCTGATCTACGATCATGATCCGGAAAAGTTCACAGAAAACGCGAATAAATTTGTGGAACAAGTTTCCAAAGCAAGCTGGTTAAGTTTATTCTTGTCCGAGTTAACGGATGAAGATGTAACAACAACGATATACGTGAATTATTATCGAAGACATCGATCGAAACCAAGTATCTCTGAGATAAATAAAATCGAATCGGTTTGCGACTTATTAAGGAACATCATGGAAGAAAGGAACACCGCTAATCATTTAATTCAACCAATATTAATTAGTTTAGTAAAAGACAAAAGAAAGCAAGGGATGGAAGCTGCATTAACTAAGATAAACGAAATTCGAAAGTTGGAGGAGAAATTGACAGAAAATGGGGAACGCATAACGTCTGATGCAGCATTGAGATATTTGTTGTACATAGTAGATGTGAATGTATTATTTGACATAGCTTTAGGAATGTACGACTTCAATTTGACTATGTTCATCGCATCCAAGTCACAGAAAGATCCCAAAGAATATATTCCGTTCTTAAACGACTTGAAAAAACTCGACGAGAATTACATGAAATACTCTATTGATTTATATTTGAAACGTTACGAGTCTGCCCTTAAAAATATCGTAAAAGAGTTAAATAGATTTAACGAATGTATAAATTTAATACGTAACCACGATCTTTATACAAAAGCTTTAGAATTATTTGAAAAAAATAGTGAACAGTATAAAGAGGTGGCCAGAATTTATGGTGAATTTTTAATAAAGAAACAATACTATCAAGAAGCTGGAATTATGTTTCATAGAAGCGGCGATTTGAAAGAAGCTTTGAATGCTTATAAATTAGCTGGTAGCTGGCAAGATGTTATTATTATATCCACGCAAATGGAATTGAGGTTAATATGAGCTACTAAATTCTTTTTTCACGGTTGCTGTATGTACACGCAAATTGTTATCAATCATTTAGGCATACTAACAAAATAAGGAAATATTACTCAGTGTTGCTAATACTTAAATATCAATATGTAATATTGAACAATATTTTAGTGAAACTGAGAAACATCTGCTTTACAAGGATCTTGTAGTACGACTGAAGAGTGATAAGAGATACGAGGAAGCTGCGCATATTTTGATAAATTATTTGAAAAACGTAGAGGAAGCGATAATCTCCCTCTGCAATGGTAAACGTTGGAAGGATGCTGTAAGAATTGCTCATGACACCGAGAATCTAGATCTAATCGGTAGGCTTGTAAATATTTATCGCTTAAATATCACTTCTAGCGCATTGTTAATTAAAATTCTTATATTTTAGAATCACGCGTAAGATCGAGCGTGTATGAGTATGCAGACCACGCGATGTCACAGATAGAAAAAAATAAACAGAAGTTTGAGCAGTATAGATCGCGTCTCGCTGTGGTCAGAAATAATATTTCTCAAAGAAACGTAAAATCATGTAATGAGATTATTTGTGAAAATGAATTTGTATATGATAAAAGTATTTCGGATATTCTAAGTGACACGACTAGTGTTGCTGGTTCAACTATGAGTCAAAAGTCAAGATTGTCTACTTTATCAGGGTAAAAAAGTTTGGGAGTATTTTTTACAAACTCTAACTATATCGCAAAGAACACACGTGTGCATGTATGTATCATTTTTCAGAAGAAGTTATAGATCAAGCAAAAATCGTAGAAAGCAGGAGAGAAAACTGTTGAGTTTAAAAGAAGGCAGTGTCTTTGAGGATCTGGCATTGATACAAGTTTTACATCAAATTATTAGTACTACATACAAAGAAAGGGGTTTGTATACTTATTTATAATAGTTGATTGTACATTAAACATTGCACAATGATTACACAATGATATTCTTTTGCTTCAGACGATTTACATATTCTACTACAAATGCTCGTGCACTTTGGTGACGATAAACGTGCAGAAAAGATACAAAAATGCATGGAACAGTTTCTTTCTATCATAGAGAAAAGTAAATCTAAAATCTGGGACAAATCTGCCCCCTCAAGCTTAGCAGAAATGGTATATAATACATCGTATTTATGTTTAAATTAATCAAGGATATTAATCTTCATGTATTTGTAAACATTTCAGGAAACTGTAGAATCTTCGACATCTGTGGATTTACAAGGATTATCTGTCTGCCACAAATTAATAGGTAAGTTGATACGCTTCGACGTGTTTAAAAGAAAATTCTATTTTAATTACTATTTAATTTTTCAGAACCTTATATTATTCGCCCGCCTGTTGTTAATGCTTCACCTTGGAAATTGAATATATTTTAACGATCAATTACAATAAATATTTTGTAAAATATAAACGTGTATCGCATTTAATAATTTTACGATCTTCATTTTCAAAAAACAACATTTACTTTTATTCATTTTCTCATTTATTTCATAAATTCTAAGTTGTGCACCATTAAAAATATTTTTTTTAAGATATAAAATAAAATATATTACAATTATCAGTTAACTTTATAACAAAGTTTTGTGAGACGGATCTCGCAGTCTTATGCTATTCGATCGATTTCTATTATAAAACAAACCTCAGTCTAAATACATATCATAGTATAATATTTAAACTTGCATAAATGATATATATGATACCCTGAAAAACATTATTATAGTTTATTTTGCTTACTGGAAATTTTTTTACATAAATTTTACACAATTCGAAACGCACAAATAACCTGGCAAAATATTCAAATATGAACAGTCACTTTTTTTTATCAATATAATATTTGTGCAAATATTTGTATCAAAGTATATATTAATATTGTCTGGAATACTCGTGTATTTTCATACATTAATATTAAAACTATTTGTAGGACTACTATCAAAATAAAAATGTTTTTATAATTACGAATAAAAGTTAAAATTTCTTTAATATTTCAGTATAAAATATATTGATTTACGGTTTAAATACTTAAAAATCCTGTTTCAAATTACAGTTAAAAATTCGGCAAAATATCGAGCGATTAATCCTTAAAGAACATTAAAAAATCATCGAATTTCAATATTATTTTACAATAATTTATGATCCACAAGATACCTTAATGACAATTTGGTCCATCTCAAATGCAATTGAAAATTATTATTAACGTTATATCTCTTATGTTCAGAAACTTGTAACTTTTTAAAACGACGATGCTAAATATACATGAAATCAAGTTTACTTAACATCTGTTATCTCGCCTCGATTTTTAGTATTTACACATTACATCATTTTGTCGAACTTTTACCGAATACAAACAGAGATCCTTCGGAAAACGTTGCTCGTTTAGTTTCTCTATAATAATCCAAAAATATATATATATTTATCGATATCAATTGACTATACTCTTATGCTCCTTTCTTTTCCTTCCCATACTAGAAAACTTTGTATATAATTATTCTAAACTTCATATATTACGTGCAAGATCAAAGGAAAACCAATAAGTTATTTCTGTGTTAAATAATCCACGTTTAATAAACAAGATATTATTTAACGATAGCGTAATCCATTGTATCTCTGAATAAAGAATATTCGAACTTAAATTGTATGACACGAAATTACTTATTGAAGTTTTTCTTTCCTCTTACGAACTTAATACAACAACCCCATAATATTCAGAATCAAAGCATCCCATTTTTAACAGGACTTAAATCATTGAGGCAAACATCTGTCTATAATTACAAACGAGACTATCGTTCACAAGTTCCGAGTTTAATCGATGAAATGAAATGATGTTTAGTTTTTTGTTTTGCTCGAAACTACATATCTTTTATTACGTATTTTCCTTCAAACAAAATATTGTTACTTATTCTAACGAATATTTATTGACAATATTTTCAAACATATCAATGGCAAATTTTTGATTTTTGTTTCTTTTTTTTTTTAATTTACTTCCCAAATTATTTACTCCATTTGATCTTGGAGTGAGTCATTACTTAGGAATAATCGAGGTAATCGACAGGATGAATGTTTAATCATACGATATAATTTAATGAAAACATAGGATAAACGACGAATGAAGATAGTCTCGTCTCTCACTTTTTTTTCTCGTCTGCCCGTCTCATGTGTTTCCCTCCTTTTGAAAATGGATCATCCTACATATGTTCAAATTTATTTTGTTCAATGGAATACTGAACAAACGAACATCTCACTGTGATTACCACATAAAACGAATATTATACTGTCTTCTTATTCGCGGTAGCTATAGCGATCAACGTTGGTGATCTTAGCTCCGGCCGGGTACTGATCTTCATGTACTTCGCTTGAACGTATTTCTTCCTCACGGCTTGATACTTGCTCTTATCCGCGTTAACAATAATTCTCGCCGCTTCCCGCACCACGGGTAACACGTCATCCTTGGTATAGGTACTATAATGCGCCAAGGTATTCGTCCAGACAAATTTTTGCTCGTCCTCGTCATCATTACCAATAATTCTGTATAATTAATAAGAACGGTAATGCTAAATTATTATCTACACATGTTAAACCATTGTTTAATTTCGATCAAATTTGTCTACTTTCACTATTACTTAACTAGGTTCTGTATTAGTAAAGAAAAAAAGAAATAAATAGAATTAGTTTACAGTAATAATTTTCAGTTGAAAACTTACACAAACGCTAAATATATTGCTGCAGCTGCAACAAGACTTGGTGGATAGTGACACATTTCATAATACACTAAACTTTGTTCTAGGAAATATTTGGCCATTGTGTGATGAATTGGAAGGGCCTTGTAAATAAATAACATATTAGATAAAAGATATAATGAGTGTCAAGTGCTTATAGATACTGCAAAAACTTGTAGAACAATACCTTTCCAGCTTTGCTGTACCTCCTCAGAAAATGTAAGGGCAATGGTCTACCAAAAGAGTAATCTAGTGTTTTCACAATAAGCATTTCCATTTGTAATATCTCTACCTTGGAATAAGCATTATCTGTGATATATACAAAATCATTTATGTCTGGAGAGTACATTTCTTCATATTTGCTGGCAATAAACATAGCTGTTACACCAACTAATTGTAACCTCTTCCTATCTATTGAGTGGAAGGTCTGTTAAATAAAAAGAGACAATTTATTTGAAGAAAATAAAGAGAATTCGATGTACATGTATATCATTTACAAATTAACAAACCTGTAAAAATCTATCAATAATAGCTACTGTTAGATACAATGTTTCTTGCATTAAATGAAACTGTTGGTGTACTTCTACTAGCCAGTCTATAAGTACACTCCTCATTTTTGGTGTAACTTCTTGACCACCTAAATATCCTTCTACAATAGGAAATTTACTTTCCAAGGTTCTTAAGTATTCATAAATGTCATTGCTATAAATAGAAACTAGACTAGGATTTCCCTTATCTTCTTCATCAATGTCTTCAACTGCTAAAAGGTCTGAGGAAAATGATTCAACCTCCTTCTTAGGAATTGTTGGCACCTCATGGTTCCCATGAGGAACTGTAAACTTTATTACAGGCTTGACTATCTGAATTGGTGGTTTCTCTGCCACCTTCTCTGGTGGTTTAATAGCTTGTTTTTGAGCTACAACTTTTTTCTTATCTTTCAGTAGCAAACTAGGTCTGTCAATGGATTCCACACCTCTGATTGTGTTCACTTTGTTACCTATTTCACCCAAAGCAGCTCTCTTAGTCTTCCCAGCCACTCCATTAATGGAAGACTTAATATTCTTGACATTCTCTTGATTTACAATATTCTGAAAATTAATTTAATCGTGTATTCGAATTTCAATATGCAAATTTTACATGTAATACCGATTTAAAGACAACTACTTTTCAATAAAAAAATTATTTAATTTATTAATAATTTTATTATTTATACAGAACATGCAATAACAATGGAAGTAGGATAAGGAAGGAATTGATAAAGGTAATAATCAGAGTATCAATAAAGAAATATTTTATAAATAACTAATAATTAAACATTTAATTACAAATCCTCTTAATAGAATAGTAACTGAAATATAACAATACATTTAATGAAATAAATATATTATTTAAAACATTATACATTTAACAATTTTACCGTAGCAAACAATTACTACACAAAGTAGTAGCAGAAAAATAAAATATTTAATATAAAAAATATTTTAAGCAGGTAACTGTACGAAGCACGGAATCCCGCTAGAATATTTACGAGCACATGTCCGTTCGAAATAGTTGGATTTACGAATAATTAATTTTTGAATATGTACACTGCTATTCCTATCGTTCGATAATGTTGCATATGAAAAATAAGTGAAATGCTTATAAGTAAAAAATATTACATAAAGCTACACTTTAAAGACTAAAAAAAAGTACGTTAATGATCAGAATTAAATTTCAGAGATCAAAATTCTTCCTCGTTGTACGGCTGATCGAACGAAATAAGAATTTATATTAAGTTTATCGAAATACAAAGAATAATCGCATTAAATCATGATAGTGACTGTTATTTCAATAGCTTTTAAAACGAGGGAAGGACATTTAAAGATGTCAGGAACAGACGGTTACCCTGTTCTATTGACCTCCCTCAACGGCATTCCAGTGAAAATGTATCGACGTTGATTATTTCGAAAATATTTTCCACTTACCGTAAGTGCAGTCCGACTTCTTAATGCCATTGCTGTTTCGGTTAAAAAAAATATTTCACGCAATATCAAAAATCTCGTCCTCTAATTAAGCTGCTTCTACCGTTTCTCAAACAACGTTCACTTTGTAGTAACGACTCTGTCGGTTTGAATTTGTTTAGTCGATCAGACGGAAGTTCACCCCCTGCGGATGTCAGTTCACAGAAGAAGAAAAACCGCGAAAACCGTGACACCTCATTGGTCGGTCGGATGGTTACGTTTTCAAAAACATCAACAATTGTTTTATTCTTTTTTTCGAATAATAAATTTCAGTTACCTTTTAAATTTATCATTTAAATAAATCAGTATGCTATAATAAATTCTGTTGATATCTTTGAATTATTTTAGAAGAAAATTGATCTTTATTTTATCGAAACTCATTTTATATATGGTTATATAATTATGCCTAGTTTATCGTTTAAATTACAAAAATAAAAAATATTTTAGCATCCATACTTCGAAACTTTTTAATTAAATAAAGTATAATATGAAAACATAAAAATTTTGTACAGCCATATATACATATATGTATTTAATAAAACAGCTGATTGCTCCTGTTGACATTTTTATCAATGATTAACCAGATATTTATCTGAATACTGTAGCAGTTGAGTTTGTATTATGCTTGCGTGAATTTTGTGAAAATATACTCACTACAAATTTTACAATTAAATAAATATATCAACTTAAATACTATAAATCGTGCATAGATAATAACTTTCAACAAATGTCATTATTGATAATCATTCAAAGTTTTTCATACACGTATTAATCGATTAATAGTCATAAATTATAAGATGACAATAAATATTGATATCAAGTTAAAACGAGCCAGTAAAATATATCACGACGGGGTACGTTCTTGTATAATTTATGATAATATTACAGAGCAAAAAGTATCGAGGTTATGTTTCAGGAATTAGTTACTGGTTTTATAGTGTTACAAACTAATTCCGATGTTAAACACGATGGAATATTTCTAAGCATGGAAGGTTCGGTTAATTTACAGCTCAGTTCGAAGAACTTTGGTATTTTCGAAGCATTTTATAATTCCGTGAAGGTTAGATTATTGCTTATATCTTTAGGGTAGTGTATTTATAAATTGTAAAAAAAAAAATTGGTAAATTATAATGTAATTACAATTTCAAAATGAAGTAATCAATTTTGTTGTTATTCATTTTCAGCCAATACAATTGGTTCAGTATACTTTAGATGTTGCACCAAGTGGTAAAATACCAAGTGGTAAAACAGAAATACCATTTGAATTGCCATTGAAACCTAGAGGAACTAAGTCTTTGTATGAAACTTATCATGGAGTCTTTGTAAATATTCAGTATTTTATACGTTGTGATATAAAGAGAAGTTTCTTAGCAAAAGATGTGAACAGATCACTAGAATTTATAGTAGAAGATAAAGTGCCTGCTAAGATAGAAAAGGAGCCTAATAAACCGGTATATTTTAAAATCATGCCGGAATCGTTGCAAAATGCGAGAGATAAAGCAAATGTACCTAGATTTTGCATTTCTGGAAAACTGGATTCATTGTATTGCAAAATTTTTGAGCCCTTAACAGGAGAGGTAATGGTATCCTTACATGCATGCTTTGTGTTTCATGTATTAATGTAAGGCAATAATATTTTTGAATGTAAGGTGGTTATTGAGCATTGTGAAGCTGTGATAAAGTCAATAGAACTACAATTGGTAAGGGTAGAGACATGTGGTTGTGCTGAGGGATATTCAAGAGATGGTAAGGTTGAGATATAACAACACTTTATTTATCATTTTATAGTACTATATTTATTTTTAGCTACAGAAATACAAAATATACAAATTGGAGAAGGAAATGTTTGTACAAATTTACCTATACCAATATACATGATATTCCCAAGGTTATTTACATGTCCTACATTGAGCACAAGTAATTTTAAAGTCGGTAAGGTCATTACATAATCTTCAGTTCGAGTTAGTATTCTCACCGAAATTCGTATAATAAAACGTGTATATTTCGTTTAATTACAGAATTCGAGGTGAACTTAATTGTAATATTTGAAGACGATTACTTAGTCACGGAAAATTTTCCCATTATATTATCAAGATATTAAATTTTGTATAGAAATACAGTATTTTATATAAATTATGCGTACTATTTAGATATTTGTATATATTTCTTATAATAAATGCAAGTTTACGTTAAATTTCGTTCGGAAAAAATACTTAAAAAAGTTGTTTCTTTAATATACAAAATAATGGATGGACAACACATTGCTTTATAAAAAGTCTTCACTCTAGTCCAACTTTCTGAACAAATAATTTATAATACTTTTCCACTTGTTTATTGTGAGTCAATCCCACTGATGCCAATAGTACGACATAACCAAGCACAAATGTCAATAATTTATGCTGTTTGAACCATGCTAATAATCCCTTGTTATCAGTACATCTGAAACATTGTCCATTTGTTTCTTGCATTATAAATGCGTATTCATATACATATATTCCAATGTATTCCAGCAAAATATATAAAGATCATAAGCATAGCAATTACCTTGTTGTTTGAACTTGACTGTAAACAAGAAGATATCGTACTCTTACCAATTCGCTATTTGTTACCAAATAATATTTATTTGGGACCCTTCCACCTACTGAATCTGCTGCTTGATGCCTAGCATTATCTTCTGTATAAGAACAATTATTCATAAATTATAGACAAATTCCATTTTATATCACATCATATATTTACCTGAATCTCCAGTCTTCACATCTGCAGAATTAATTAGTTCACACAAAGCTATACAACTCATATCACTTCCTAGCACACTACCTCCCCAACCATAGCCTACAGGACTGTAAGGTAAACTTACACCTAATTCACTTGTAAGATAGATTCCTTTACCAAACAATGATTTCTAAAAGACACATTATACACAATAATTCAAAACATATCATTAATGGTTTAATCATGTTCACTACATGTATATCATTTTACCTTACACATATTCTGTTGCAAACCATAGTGTATAATGGAATGAAAATTCTCTAAGCGGCTGCCATGGTAAGCATAAAAAGTTGTATGATCTTGAGCAAGTGTTTTCCATCTGTCCTCTGAAGTAGATTGTTTTGTACTTGCAACTTGGAATATCATATTTGGTGCAACTACTGACATTTCTGAAGGTACTTTTCTCAATATTGAGTCATACTATATTATAAACAATTTTGATTGCAAAGAACAGATCAAATTGAAAATCAAAACTATAACAAAAATTTACATAATTATCTATAATAGAACTTACACATTCTTTTTTAATGCTTTTTAAGTAAGGATCTCTTAGACGTACTAAAACCCAATGTAACAAGTTTATGGCTGTCCCATAACTCTCATATACATCTGGTTCTGACAATGCTTTAGATATTACAGCCAAAGGGGGAATGACTTCTGTAGCTCTTCTCTGTAGTTAAAATTCAACATACAATGAGCTAATTTTGTTTTATGTAACAATAGTACATATATAAATAAGACTGATGTTTCTGAAAACTCTACCAAAGCTTCAATATCCTTGCATTCATTTTTTATGTACATTGGTGGAAATGGTTTCAAACAAGTATCATAGCGATACGTGTTACATGCTGCAACAAATAAGGACCATTTCAAGTCTGCTGCTTTTATATCATTCTCCAACACATGTCTCAAAGACTGTACTCTCTTTTCAATATCTTCCAGATTGGTAGGATTAAATCTAGTTGCACACAGTACATCCACATCTGTCTCTCCATAAACTTTATTATCCAGATTGTTTCTTTGGCTATCGTTTTCCTTTTCATTGTCATTCTGAATATCTTTCTTTTCACTTATGTTCTCCATTATTGATGAATCAAACCTAGATGCAAATTATTAAGAAACATAACCATTGTTCTTTGATTCCAGATTTTGACTTTATTTAAAAAGTTACATACTTTGTGCTAAAATTTTGTTGAATTATTATTAAATTTTATTTATGTTTCCAATATTGCTGTTCCAGTTAACGAAATGTTAACGAAGTTAATCGATAGAGATTTGGAAATTAATATTGTATTTGTAGAAACATCAAATCGTAATTATAATTATGATTTCGTCTGAAAATCTAACACGTAATTTAATTTTTTTTTTGCGAAAAATATTTAATTTTTAATTGTTCAATTTATGAATGCAACAACAATTTTATTGGCATAAAGAAATAAGTTTATCTCGTATTTATGAAATGTTATACATACCGAAACAATTGTTTTTTTAATTCATTTTACCACAATTATCAATCACATAGTAATTTGCCACTATTACGTATGCAACGCGAACAAATAAATAAGAAAGCAATACAAAAAAGCGGAAGAATTCATAAAATAACAAATCGACAAATCTGTTATCATTTAGTACTGCAAACGGTATATTCGCGTATTTTTTTTCAATGAAGTATAATTTTTGGTCAGTGATACAACGTTAAGAAAACGAAGTGTAAAATAATGCAGTTCATTAGGAAAATTTGTAAATTCCATAGGAATATTTGCATTTCTGCTATTTTCTAATATTTATACATTTATTTACAATCACTCGAAATTCCAACGATCAATTCGATTTCACGTGAAAATTTTAGCCGCATTTTACAAGATATATTGAATTTTTTTCAATAATTCACAACGTACTTACTATCCACGGCGGGCATCTTCGAAATGAAAATTTCCACAGTTATTATGAATTAAAAGGTAGCCAATTATTAAGAAATTATGTGTTTAATCTTGCGTTACAACAAATTTGTATTAAAATCACAAACATTGTTCTGAAGTTTCAGGTTTTCAGACACAGATTACATCTGTTTCGTTGCGTTCGTTTGTTACGCCGATGTTTTTCTCTTTTAGTTTCCCAAATATTATCCCTTATATTTACAGGCAATTTTCATATCGAATAAATTACATTCAGTTCAAATTACATATTCTTAAAATAATATAAAAATATAAAAATAATAATTCTTAGACATAATAAGCGACATAAATAATTCTTTGCTTCTTCGGAAATTTAAGAAAAAGATTTGAAACGCTTTGAGTTGTACAAAATTAACTAATAGCGATGCAGTTGTACATAATATAGAGTTCTGTTAAAGCTACAAATAAGTACATTTCAAATAACATGCGGTCAATTATATTCAAAAAGTTCTACACCGATGTGTTCACCTATTATTTCACGTCTTTATTCTACTGTTAATTACATTTATAAAATTTATAATATTACATTATTTAAATGTTTTAAATAGTTTTATTGTGTTTGCAAGCATCTGTCAAGAATGCTATTCACCGTATTAATTGACACCTGAATGTTTTAATCCCGTAAGGTTCACACAACAAATTGACTATTGTAGGTACATAAAAGAGTACACAATGCGAGTGGAAATGTAACGAATTGTCAGTCGTCGTGCTGCATGTGATTCCTATGTAAATACAGGTCCATAGGGAACTTGATCGAGAAGATTGGCAGACATGCAACTCAATGTCATGCTTCAAGGTAAACTATCGATGACGTCAGTGTACGTCACTTAACAAGTGGGAGTGGATGGATAGATGTCGGCAGCCGTGCTGGCTCTCGCGAATAATCGCACACGAAATTCGCAAACGGACGATTCGCGCGCGCATTTCGCGATAATGTCGCGTGTCTCTTAGCGATGTAGTTCTTTCCGCGGAGAAAAGGATCGAAAACAAAACGAAGAAAAGGGACGAAGGGAGGAGAGAAAGAAAGCAGAAAACGGAGAAAAAAGCACGGGGAAAAAAGAGGAACGAACGACACATCGCCACACGTGTTTCCGCGGTAAATGGAAAAACACCGAAATCGGTCTGCGCATGCCCGGCCACCGATGACGTCACGAAAATTGTGCTTTTGATCAAACTCGCTCTCTCGCCGTCGTTTTTTTTTTCTTTCGCTCCACCGTGGACGTAATAATGTGGAAAGTGAAATAACTGTGCGGAAAAGCTCTGTAGGAGCCGCGGAGAAGCCGGTGAGAATCGTAAGTAAATTTCAACTCTCCCTTTTATCGTCTCAGAAGTCATCCGTTGACTTACAGTCTGTTAACATGGCCTTCACACACATGCACACGCATGCAACTGTATGTGCATGCTCTCACACATGCACGCACGGTTACACGCACATACACATACGTGGGAAGCGTTCACAATTTTCAGGGAAAAAAAAAGCTCGCCTCTGTGGCGATGTTCTAATGTCGAATGTTTTGATACGCTCAAGGGTAAATTTACGTGCTTGTACGAGGTCTTATAAATTTGATGGATTAAAGAGTTTTTTTACGTTTGAAAGATATATTGATCTTCTCCCCGAAAGAACGATTGAAAATGACAGGTCCTATTTTCATTCGAATATCATTCCTTGTCAAATTCTATCGATGATTTCAATTCATCATTGAAGGATCCTTGAACTTTTCGTATAATACGTTCGTATTAATTTCGTTCTGCTCGGCGCAACACCGATTTTGGAAAGGTTGGTCTCCTCCTATGTACGTCGCACAAAATCATACTTTTGAGAAAGAATGTTGATAGTTTAATGGAAATGGCGTTCTAATGTATTTAGAAGTCTACATTGTAATATGTAATAAAAAGCTTTTCTTGGATCTGTGATTATTATAAAAAACAATCCATGATGATCGATAAATATTTAACGATTTTCTTTTCGTAATACACTTTGCATATTTAAGAAGGTAATATTTAATTCAAGATTAGACATCTCGTTAAAGTAATTGTTTAAACTTTATCAACGCACTAATAAACAATGTGATAGTAATTTATATTGAATCTCTGGTGTATAATTAGAAAGAACTTGTATTTTTATTAAAAAGAATAGTATTTTCATTAATGTTTGTTTAAATTGTTATAGTAAATTATATTGTTTAATTTCTAAGGTTTATATAGCGTACTTCAAACAATGTACATTTGTGCAAAGAAGATTACTAACGTAGAGAGTTTGTATAACTTGTTTACGTGCACTTATATATTAAATTGTTTCTAATGCAAACAGTCCAAATCTATTATAAAGTTGTATATCTCATATATTCTCATGATGAACTTTATACCATTGAAACATCATTTTTACCATTTAAGATTTCATAAATTTCCTATTAAATATAAAAATTTGTATGATTCAACATTAATCAAAGCAACAACATTTGCATTATTGTGTCCTGAACAATATTGCTAATATTAAAATAGGATTGTTTACAAATAAATAGATGTAATTTCATAATAAAATACATTTAATTTCATTCATATATTAAAATTGTATAATGATGCCATAAGTGATTGATGAAAGAGAAAAATATGTATCGCAAAATTGACTAATTTGTTTATCTTAAAATGTAAATATTTTTCGGAAAATGTCTTTTTTTTCAACTGGGAATTTTGTAAATAACTGCAAGATGCTGCCATCTGTAGACGCAGATCTCGAATGTATCTAACTGCATCGGTAAAACAGAAATTGATACGTTTTATGCTAATGTTTTTATGCTAATTTTTAAATTAAAGACGTAGAAAAAAGGAGAGAAAACAACAGACAAAGTGTATATTTCCAATCTCATAAACAAATGGTAATCTTTTTTTTTTTCTAGGTAAATAATATTTGTTTGAAACATTATTCCATAAGAAAAGAACAAAAAATGTATTCATTATAGGGCTTAGTATCATAAAAAGAGTTTCTCTGTAACACCCTAGAGAGTCTAGCAGTGCTACCTCTTTTGTCATAAGAAAAAAAAAAAAACCAAGAGTTAATCAAACAATTTCACATATTTTCTATTTATTTTCATACGGTGCAGTTTCAAATATTCTTTATTTTCATACAATACCTGACTAAAAATATTGAACGAAACTAGAGAAAGAAGAGGTTAAGTTACACAATTATTGCATCGAATTCTGTCGAAACAGCAAGATTAAGACAGAGAGAGAAAAAAAGGAGGAATCTTAGCAAGGAAATGAAAGCGTTAGCGCAATCTTTCACTCGGTGAGAGGAAGTAACTGAAGTATCAATGTGTTACCTTACCCGTTATGCGCATTTCGGCGGTTATATCAGATGTAGACTTATCGTGGGGATCTCGCGGAACTTGAACCTGCGTAATAATGCTCAACTGGCTCGGCTCTAAAGAATTACACGACCTCCGTTCTACAATACGCGATACAATGTGGGTCCTCGAACCTATGTAAATGGATGAAACACTGATGACCTAAACGTTGACTTTTTTCCATTATTTTGCTATAAGTTTGAATAGGCGAGTTCTCTAGTTGTTGTGTCTCAAAGTCGAAGTTCGATTAAGTTCGATTACGAAGTTATTCCGTCGAGACAAATAAGATCAAGCGTGTTTAATCTTTCGTACAGTTCGAAAGTTTTATCGAGTAATGTACACATTTTGCGCGTAAAACTCGATCGATCTATATGGAACACATAGAAATTTTATTTCGATTTTATCGATTTTAAAATCGAATAAAAATCGTCCAGAGTTTCGTTGATCGAATCAAGTCAAATTAAATAATTCGAAATTTTTTAATTATAAATCTCAGGGAGTTTCAAGTCAGATTGAATAATTAGAAATATTTTTAAATTAAAAATTTCAAGGAGTTTTAATTAATTCTTTGCTGATCAGGTGGAATAAATTTCTGCAACAATCGACGATGATTAGAAGGAAGAACGAATTAAAATTCTTTGAATTAACTTCTCAGAAACTTATTACCGATTTCAATCGTTCATCAGTCGAGCAACTTTGATTGACTTCGATATATCATTGTCGTTACACCCGAAAAAAAGTCTGGAGTTCATAAAAATTCCACGAAGAAATTGTGCACGTCGCCCTCGACATCGATCCCACCCACTCGCCAGAGAGAAAGAACAGTTTCATCGATAACCTTCCTGAGAACAACCCCAACCACTGACGTCATTCATTTTCGAAACATTATGCAAGCATCGTGAATTGCATATTATACATTTTTTTCGAAAATTGCGCGAACCACGCTTCTGTTCCGGTGAAAATTTCATTAACCACCTGTTAAGAATACCATCCGCACGATTCACGTGTGTTTGTCTCCGTTAATCTGTGACTTCTTCGCACGTCCAAATGTGTAAACAATTATGTAATTTCGCGATTATCACAGTTAAAAGAAAAAAGCAATTCTCTCGTTTTTTTTCGAAAAACAAAAAGTTACACATCGAACGAAGTCTTTGAAAATCCAGTTCTTTCCCTTTGAAAAAATTCGATTTCCTTAGAAGTAATTATCTAACATCGAACCGCTACGTACTTCCTGTGTTTACCATTACTATGCATTATTACAGTCAGTGTTTCTCGGAAAAATAATAAATCTTTTTCTGATATCTATCAAATAAATTAGTCGAATCGGAGATGTTCGTTAATTGGATCAAAAAAGGATCAAATAAGAACCATCGTTCCTCAGGTTATATTCTTCCCTTGAAATCACTGTTATAGATATCCAAGTGGAATACACTAAAAAAAAAAAAAAATCACAATTCGGGAAATAAAGTTTCGCTCATCAACGTCACTGTATCTTTTTATGTCGTTATCAGTTTCATGAATGCTTAATAGAGACGAGGTGGCACAGTTTTAACGTTCACTCCGGTAACCAAAATCGTCGCGATCCCGTGATCCTGGTGAACCGTATTTGCCCGGATCCAGGTGTGCGCTCTTTTTCGACAATCGATGGAGATTTTAGAAGTAACATTTAAACCGATTTGCCGAGGGAATCTTTTAATGGGACCGGGCGCTGACTAATTTGATTCGGCCACTCTGCAATTCTGACGCTCGCCTCAATAATTCAGCCGACTTACGTGTATTCTTGGAACCGGGATAGATGGGTATCCGTGATAAAATATAATTCGAGAGGTGCTCTGTGTCGTGTACACATATCAATTCTAGATTAAGGGTGGGCATACAGTTTGAAAGTCTTGAAAAAATTATTTCCCCCCTTTTATTCTTTATTATTATTCTCTTACTTTTATTTTTTGTACGGATTGAAAGCATATCTCGAAAATACGATATTCTATTTATTTATCGTAGAATCTGAGAAACCATAGCTATAGTTTTCATGGTTATTTTTACAATATGTTTTACAATATCCTCAGAATCAGGTTTCAGTGGTTCGAGCATTTTAACCCTTTTAGTTTAAGAAGGAAAATTTAGTTTCAAATTTAAAAAGGAACGTGTTGAGAAATAAAAGGAAAATGAATTAACTACTAAAGTATTTCGATGTTTGTTGAAGATTTTTTCAAAATTTATTGTCACAGTTACACTTAAACATGATACAAAAGCTGATGTATGTAAGAAAAAGAATTTCAAAAACATTATTATTTATTGGAAATAATACTAGAATTATTTCGTTACTCTTCATATTCATTTGTTCATTCCCGATATATCGTTGCTCATAAAAATAAAAAATACAATTCTTGAAAATAAGGAAGTTGCAAACACACTTATTCAGTTGCGTTCAAATTGGCACGCAGAATAAATATTAATATAATAATTCTTAAAATAAAAAAGATCAATTTTTAAAATAAAGATTTATGTTGAAAATTTTGATTACAACGATCTGTTTCTATTACATGAAATTCCTTACGGAATTTTCGAGTATGTATTTCGACCGAGTTACGTAGATTATTATTCATGTTTCTTTCTCGAAATTCCTCGCTTTCGAATCCTCGTAAGTCATTTTATGTCCGGCCTCTCAATATATAAGAAATTACTTTCTACATATTAAATTATGTACATAAATAACGTCGGATGAATCCTTATAGAATACATTTGTTTCGAACGAAGTTAAAACACGATGAAACAACGTGGTGTATAAAAATTGTCTCATGTAAGATAAACCAACGTGTACTCGCTTTAAACAGAATCAAAATGCAACGTAATGGAACCAAGAATTATTTTATTAAAAAAAATCTGTGTAAAATGACAAAAAATTAATTGGTAAAGAAGGTAGCAAGAGTATTTATTTTACAAACGAATTTAATCACTTTATACGTAGAATTGAAGTTCACATTTCACATTTGTTCGCTAAATTTCTTTTATTATATTTATAATATGAAATTTCTATATTGGATGCTTTTAATAAAATACTGGCAGATATTATATGATATTCAGGTTAAATGAAAAAGAGAAAATAACCCTTTTTTTTTTTTTTAAATTGTATATTGCAAAGTTAGAAAGCTAAAAAATATTCAGATTAAATATTATAAAATATAATTCAGGTTAAATGAAACAATTCTTTAATTAAACAAATCATTGTACAATGCAAAGTTATAAAACTGAAATCATTACTGTTACTTAAAATTTTCGTACGTTGAGAAAATAATATGAAAAGAAAAAGTTCATCTTTGAAAAAAATAAAATCTTTTCTCCGCCACCCCTGGTCTTCCGCTTTCCTGGTAGCCATATTCCCGCGCGTATCACAGACGAGGAAGAACCGGATGTCGATCCGCTGGAAAGCCCCCTCTCTTTCTGTCTCTCTCTCTTTCTCTTCCTCTGTAATATCGGAAAAAGCGTGTGAAGGCTCGTTTTCCTTTTTAACCGTCATTTCCCCTCTATCCTCTGGTTATGCCAGGGCTGTCTTTGAGGCTCACGCTCCTGTATCAGGTCACGATTGACGTAAATCTGAACGCAACTCCGATGATTCCTTCCGCCTACTCTCACGTGCGATGCACACGTGTCATTGTGGTCAAAAGTCGATCGTCCTGCAGGCACGTACACGTAAAATACACCCTATGTATACAGTAGGAAGAAAAAGTTCGTCGACAGTGTTGAACAGTCACCACACTCTGACGTATCTTCCTCGTTGTTTATTGTTCCCCTGTGAAAAACATGGAAAATTCACTCCCTCCTCCCTTTCTATTTCACCGTTCCTCGACGGTTCTCTCTTTTATCCGGCCGCCCTACGTCCTTTTACCACGTGCTAATGACACGTGCCTCTGACCTGTTCGTTTTTCGTGCGCCACCACTCAGATTATCGTATTTCGTTGTATAGTACCGTCCTATACAACTTTTTAGGTGGGTTTCATTCATGATTCGATGATCTTTTTCTGGTAGTTCCTAGGGACTTGTTTTCCTCCCCCCTTTATTCAAAGGTGCGATGAACTCTTTAAGGGAACTGTAATTTTTTTTTTTTTTTTTAAGTGAGGGTTAGAAAAGCTCATGTGACTTTTTCTCAATCGTGAAGATTTTTCCTTCGCTTAATTATTTTAACTTTGGAACACTAACACTAACACGAGGAATACAGTGCTTCTCCTACACTACAAGTAATTTATCTTTAGTTAAAGATACGTTTTTCAAAAGGATTCTATTTTTGAGAATAAAGTTCTACTTATTACATTTAAGTTTTGTTACTTATAAGGTTGAATGGATAATTTTTATTCGATCCTTGAATCGGTTTATTGTACCGTAGAACGCACAGCTATATTTAGTTTTAATCAGATTTCTAAGAAAGAAGTGCGCAATATAAGAAAACGAGTGTGTATTCCTATAATCGGGAGGAAATCTTGGAAAATGTGTCGCTATTCAGTAGTATCAGTCACTTCGACTGCTGATAGTTCCCAAGTAAATCAAGAACATTTAAAACTTTTCTTTCATTTTTCAAATTTTTCTTTTCCTCGAGAAGAGAATGTTAAATAAAATAAAATAAAAAAAAAACGAGAGAAAAATGTCAAGTAAATACACAACCAAGAAAGAACTAGTAATTAACACTTCTATCGCAGAAAGAAAGAACTTTCAGGAATAAATTTACGTAGATCTTGAGAAGATAAAATATCAGTTATTTGTTATTTGCCGATACAAATATATTTCATACAAATCACGAGTAACTGTTTATGAAGAAAAACTTTTCAACGAAGTGTCGACACTTCCACGAGCAACAGTGTGCATACGTGTCTCTAATGCAACAATATGTCGTCAGGATTCCATCAGATCACCGCGTTACCATTATATCGACAGATTACAGTTAGTCGTGGCTGTGAAGATGTTGAATAATCGTGTAGCATTCAGTGTTATCATTGATCGCGTTGCGTGGTACACTCGCAAAAAGCAAGTATTTACGCGGGAACTGGTCCTTTTCCCCTCCTCCCTCACCCTCCACCCTCGCCTACTGTTGAACGACTGGTACGCTCGTTACCCCCACTCCGATGACGCTCCCCCCCCTCCACTCTTCGCCCCCCGCCGCGCCCCTCTTCATAGCGTCCAACTCCTCGTGGACCGATCACCACGTGTTGGTAGCACGTGCTGCTGCGTGCTCACCTTTCGCGGTTTAACGTGCAGAGGAAAACCAATCGATCTTGTTATTATTCACCGTCGATAAATAAAAGACCTTTATTGCGATCGGTCGTTAATGAAGCGTCGGGGCAGGGCGTGCCGATGAAATTTCTGCAATTGGCGTGCCGCTTTTCACCGGTGTACAATGCACGGGGATCCTCTGTCGTCGATGATTCGCCAGGCTCGGAATTGAAATACGGGGGTCCATTCGAATGGGGCGTTGCTCGGTGAAGGTAGATGTATATACAAATGTGGGATGAGATGTTAATTTCGGCACCGGTGAATGAAAAATTCAGATTCCAGGGTCTAAGGGATGTTTTTAGGTGTACAAATTAATTCGATGTAGTTTTTTGTTCTTTTTTTTTGTTTTTTGCAAATTTCAGTTTATTTTAGAAAAAAGTTTAACAGAGTTTTAAAAGATATTGATACGTGTGATATCGTAAATTCTTATTCAATTTGCTACTAATAAAATTAAACACAAGTTAGTTTATCTTTACTGCAATAAATTTCCAAGAATAAACCTTCAGAATTTAAAGCCAAAGTTGTAAAACATGTAATAGAAAAGAGTTATTCAATTTTTAAATAGTAAACGTTTTATGATTAACCCTGTACATTAAGCTCCAAACTAAATCTCATCTTTTACCCATCCGTCAAATCATTTATTCTTATCTAATGATGTTACAATGACAATAATAACACAATCCACGCCCCAAAGGATTAAATAAATCCCAGCTACCACTACCCAAACAAAAGTCACAAGGAGAAACCGTATACCTTGATAGGTACAAAAGAGCATCGTAAGTAGTGATGGGATCGAATAACTCACAAGTAATTCTGTGATCTTTCAAAGCTGTTACAGTATTCTGATTACCATGATTCGAGTATTTACTGTTTCAATACAGTGTTGAATAAACAAAGTTAAGATATTTTTCTAAGCATTTCTCACGTGAAAAGGACACGTGCATTTCTAATTTTCAGAGATTATAGATTCCTAGTTTTTTGCCGTAGTCAAAGGATTGATCGTGCTTACAGAAAGGGTGGAACTCCATTACAATTGACTCGAATTCTCGAATACACACTGAACTTGATCCCATCCCTAATTGCAAGTTGTCCCACAAAATGAATCCACCATGGTACATATAAACCGTGTGCACCGTTTAAACGTGTATTATCTAGGGTACCGGAGGGGGTGTGTCGCCACGGGGATAGGCGGCATGAGGAGACGAGGGTACGTACGCGTCACGGCGCGGTATCGAGGGGTCGATTATAAATTTTGCACGCGTGGTACGGCAACGTGCACGCTCCAGAGATTTCTATCGAGGATACGATCCGATTCACTCGATACACCGTGCAGATAGGACAGCTTGATAGGGTTCGAAAAGAAGGATAAGCAACGGTGGTGAGAGGTGTGCGAAGGGTGGAATAGTGGATGGTTGGTAAGAGAGAAAGAGAGATGAAGGAGGGTGGAAAAGCTGCTGGCTGTTATAGTCTCGCGCAGGTACAACGCGCACCTACGTACACCTACGTTCCCCTAAGGTTGCTACCTACGTAGTAGATAGATAGGTAACTACTTTCTCTCTCTTTCTCTCTCTCTGTCTCTCTTTCTCGTTGATTGTGTATATACTCGAGGAAAGGTGTATTATAGGTGTGTTGTGTGATTGTGTGAGAGGTGTACAGGTAAAAGAAACGTCGCTATGGAAACGACCATGGCCACTCTCAATCAATACGCGATGGGATGTCGGTTCGGCTGGTGACGTAGGTTGTAAGCCCACGTGGTCCTATCAGCCACGTGCGACACCTCCGTCTTCTCCTTTTTCCTTCGCTTAACGCACCTCTACCTTCGTTTTTCTTTTCTCTTCTTTTTCTTCTTTCTTCTTTTTTGCCTTTTTGCTTCTCTGCTGACTTTGCTCGGGGGTGGTGTTAGTTCAATACGTAGGTTCAACGTGTGGAAAAATGGATACGTTCACTACAGGATGTTTTTTTCTTCTTCTTTGTTCATTTTCTTCCTTTGTGATTCTAAAGGTAATTTAATAAGGCTATCGGTGTCTATCTATGATCGTTTCACATTTTTTAATATAGTTTAAGGATGTTGGAGAAGTTTTGTCTGATTGGAGGAATAAGGATTATTAGGACAAATTTCATTATTAAATAATAAAAGACGAGATACATATTTTTTTTTCATTATTAAATTATTATGTGAAAATATGAAATATTTCATGACTAATTCACTTTTTTTTTTTATTACATAATTAAGCTTTTTAATGGCTGAAATTAATATGCGTTTGTCGTGGATAGATTTATCGATAACTTTAGTAAAAATGTTGGAAGAATTAGTTACCCCTGATTTTCTTATTGTTTCATTTTAAAGTTTGCTCTAGTTCAAGGAGACCATTAGATTCTAGTGGTCTTTGTGTGTTACTATCCCGAGTGGGATTTTTGAGATTGGAGTGGTTTACATTTTTCAAACTAATGATGTCTCTGGCTTGCAGACACAGTACATTTAATATAGTTTATGGAGCCTACTATTATGCTAAAAAAATAGTACAATATTATTTTCCAAACAAAAAGAAAAACACGTATGTTCATTTAACAGTATTAATCGAGACCGATTCTTAAATTTAAATCTTTGACTCTAAAGTAGTTAACGCAACAATGCATCAAAGTTACTTTATATAATTATGTTATATAGTTTACACCAAAGTTTCATAATTTTTCTATAAATTAATTAATAGAAAATTTTCTATATTTTTTTAATCCAAAACCACCAATCCGCTTGAATAAAACAATTTTGCAGATTCCAAATTTCCCTATGAACTTCATCAAACGTCCCACTTAATTATCAAGTCTACTATTTCCACTCTAATGGCTACCGTACCATGCATAGTTCTAACCAAAGGTAATTGAGCTAATTATATCTACAGAGATAAATCTTGAACAGATCCTAATACCTTCCCGTGTCCTCTATTATACCGAACTGTACCATAAATTAAACCGCAAATCTTACAATTATCCCTCAAAATGTCAAATATATAAATGCATTCTCAAAACCTCCTCAGAAACCTAATCTCCTCGATAGTTCTCCAAACACCTTCCTAAAAATCATTCGAACAGAAAAAAAAAATATATAAGAAAAGAAAAATCTGCTCGACAAACGAAAAGAAGGGACAAACGGTGAAGAAGAAGCTCGAAGCAAATTACAGTCGAAAGCCTGGTTCCCTCTAGCCGGAGGTGGAGTAGGAGGAGGAGGAGAGACACGTGACGAAAGGAGAGTGAAGCGTGTAGCGTCGTGGAAGGCGATAGGAAGGCAAGTAGAAGAGGTAGATGAGGTTTCGTTGGAGGCTGGTGGCGCGGCGCGGTCCGACTTCTCAAGGTGTCCGAGGTGGAACGAAGAGCGAACGAGAGGGCCAGGGGGGCGTCCGGTGGGGGCAAGAGCGACGCGGGGAGGGCCGCTGCGACGCCGGGCGTCCAGTGATCGCGCCTTAAAAGGTTCGACGCCGCACGCGCCCAACATCTGCCAGCTCGTTTCTCCTCTCTTCTCTTCTTCTGCTTGTCGGAGCAACACACGCGCGCTTCGCTACTTCTCTCGCTCTCTCTCCTCCTCTCTCTTTCTTTCTCTCTCTCTATCTGTCTATCTTTCTTTCTTCCGATGCGTGCGTGTTTGCGTGTACGTGCGTTTGACGCGTGCACGCAGAGTATCGCGGAGTGGGGACGGGGGACAGAGTTATGGCAAGTTCGAGGAAAGAGTCGAGGGGGAGAGTTCGATGGGGACATGTTGCAGAGGAGCATCCTCTGGTTGAGGATATGGAAAAATTGGTAAATCTATGGACCGTGATGGGATCCGTTGAAAATCCATTCTGCTGTATAGAATATGTGGTTATGCCGGGTTTCGAAGATTTTTGGAATTCCACAGATTGGTAGGGATTTCCTTTTTTTAATTGTTTTACAGTGGATGCGTAGGTTTGCGAAGGTTTGTGAAAGTTGTAGGGAAATTGTTAGCTTTTCGGATTACTCGTGTTTGATGGATTTTTAGAATTTTTTATGGTAACTTTGGATGCTCGAATTTTGTCGGGCGAATTAGTTGTGCTTCAGAGGTTTGATAACACGGAGACGTGCAAATATTTGTACTGTCTTCAACTCGTCTTTTTCGCGTTTATCGTATTCGTTTGAAGTACGAGAGTTTACAGTTTCGTCGTTTTTTTATAATATCTGAAGGTTAGGTTGTAATAAAATAAGTAAAGGACTCCAGAAAAATATCGGTTACAATTACTTTATTTTATTATTATACAATTGTTACACAAGATAAAGATAACGATCCTTCCTGTAACATTAATTACGCAAAACATCACGTAGCTCCAATTAAAAAAATTAACAAATTTTACATACAATCTTCACCAAAGAAACACACGCACTCTTCCATTAAAAAACAAAAAAAAACCTCAAAGCTTTTAAAAATCCGCGTGGAAAGGAAAGAAAGGAAATTTCCTTACAATACATCCACTTTTCCCAGCATCATTTCCAATTAAACTATATATTATAAGATAATCACCTACTTTTCATCATGCTATTACACCAGCATTGTAAGCAAAAGAAGAAAAAGAACTTCCCACAATTATCTCAACTCGTATCTTACTAAATTAAACGTTATTTCTCGCAAATTAATTGGTTCTCACCTCTCCATAAAAAAAAAGAAAAAAAGAATAAAGGAAGGAAACAAATCTAATCGAATCTGATCCACTCTAATCGAATTGAATAGAGAAAATCGTATTGGTCGAGGGGAAAAGGGAGGGCGATATCTTCTAGACGATGTCTTCAAGCGTGGAAAGTAAAAGAAAAATAGGAAAAAAAAAGAAGCAGAAGAAGAAGAAGAAAAAGACTCGAAGAGGCTACGTTTGGAATAAACGTAGTTTCACGGTTCGTGCGAGATTTCCCCTCGCTGTACATGCATCTATATATGTGTTTGTGTATGTGTGTATTGCTTTTCCTCCCCCCTCCCGTGTACACAGGGCTCGAGTGTGCGTTCACTCAACTCACGAGCCTCCCTCTTCTTGTTTTCCTCTTTTCCCGACCCTCTTCCTTCGCGCCACCTCGTTTTCCCTCTCTTTTCGCCAGCTCGCGTTCATTCTGCTTCGCTTCGAGTAGAATCGCCCGCGTATCCCGCGTCGAGTATCGCGTTTCAAGCTCCAGTTTGCGCGCTCCCGAAAGAGGGACACGGAGATGTAGAAGAGAATCTCTCTCTCTCTCTTTCTCTGTGTGTGTCTCACTTTTTTCTTCTTTTTTCACTCTGGATCTCTCGTTCCTGAGCGCGCGTTCACTTCAAGATTGAATATTGAACATTCTTCACGAAATAATTCTCAACGAATTACTTAGATGATTTACGTTTCTTTTTCTTTTTTCTTTCTTCGAGATTCCAAACCTTCTGGACGTTTTTTCCTTTTTTCTTTTTTTTCTTTTTCGAGCTGTTTATCAAATTGAATTTCATTTTCGAGTTTTCTTGGAAAATAAAATATCGTTTATTTATTTATTTTTTTCTTTTTTCTTTTTTTTTAGTTTTTAAGAATTTGATTTGTGTTTTGTAATTTGGAGTTATGCTCAGGAAGAATGGAAGTTACTCTCAATTTTTTTTTTTTTAACTTTTTTGTCTAACGCTGTTGAAGAAAGATTTCAGATTTCGATGTGTTAAATCAACGATTTCTGAGTCAGAAATGATTCATTTTGATCATTGAAAATTCAGGTTGACACAATTGATTTGGGGATGGAGAGTTCTTTATCGTTTAATTACTCCGGAGGTTATCTTAGAATGTTTAATTACAGATTCCTGATATCCAGGTCATTTTTTACACCTATATTTCTTCAAAACAACGATTCGAAGAACAATATTATTCACTTAAACGATTTCCTCAAAGATTTTCATGGTGTTATTAAATTCTAAATCTAACAAACATACAATTCAATTTTTATTAATACATTCACTTGTCAAATGTCATTTTTTCCTCATTATAACATTCACTCAATACTGAATAAGTAATTAATAAACTTGATTATTAAATGGAATCATAAAAGAAGAGGTTAAAAAAAAATTCCATATACATCAAACATTAATCTTCCTTCTTTCTTTCGCAGCTCTACGTATTCACCTTTCAAATTTATCTTCTGTTCTAGTTTCTCGCTAATATTTTTGCTCAAACGGTAGAATTATTTAGCAATATGAGACATTTTAATAATAACGAAAAGAGTGATCAATAGCGTATTGCAAAATCATAATTTTCATCAATTTATGTTAAATATTTTATTTAATAAATATAATTAACGAAAATATTACAACCAAGTGGAGGTATACAATGAGAAGAAAAACTGGCGTACGCGAATCTCTGACGAAAATCATGGGCAAATTGGTATCACCGTAAAACTGAAGTTTATCACGAGTATTCATCAATTGTCCCACCAATCTGTGCACCACGATGAATACCATTTTATGCCATTACACATGGGCAATGGGGTTAATTACCCTAAGATTCTTCAAAACGATTTAACTCCATCGATTATCCGGTGCATTTCATTGGATATCGTTCGATGTTTACCCAATCGGTTCCGTAATTGTTAGCAATCGTTGTATCAATTATTATCAGACGTACCTCATTCGATGGATGTGACCTTGGCTCTTGTCGAGGAGTTGGCTTGGTTGAACGACAATTGCGGTGTCCCGGCCGGGAGAAAGTACGAAAATTATGAAAAAAAAAGAAAAAAAGAAAAATCGCAATCTCGTGGAATCGTTCTTTCTTCACATTTATTCCGTGCACACACGTGTGAAATGTTTCACTTTTGTTCACGAACGTCGCGGGATTCTGATAGCTCTAATATGTGTCTGGCCGCGTCGCGTTGGCCATGGCTAACCGTGGGGTCCCGTAACGGACGACGTGTGGCACTTCGACCCTTGCCTGGCCCTCCTGCCACGTTCACCGCACCCGTTCGCATTAATTTTAACTCTTACTCGTTCTTTTTTTTCCCCGATCGATCATTCGAATCGCTTTGGACTGTAATGGAATTTCTCTTTTTCTTTAATCCCTTGTCCTACGATTTCTTCTGCTGACTGTACATCTAGTCAGCTGTTTACCGTTTCAATTACAATTACCAATCCTCAGTATTATAAATTAACACTTTTAACCGGCTGATTCTATTCATTACAGGCTCGATTTTTGCTATCGCGCTTATTCTTATAGCACTACAAATTGTCGATCAAAATTCGTAACAGAGCTTACTATATATCGTTCACTTTTTCTTATAATAGGGTAATTCATTAATTTGTGGCAGCAAGAAACTAATTAATAGTAAAGTGTTAAAAAGAAAGCTAGAATTAAAGTTAACGTTTGTTATTAATATAACTGTTTTTATATTCAAATCATAGCCAGGATCTGTGTCACGAGTTTAACTCGTTGTTATAGGGCGAAGGGTTAAGGGGGATGTGGATCACGGGGTTAGAAGATCAGATGAATGGATTCATGGGGAGTTGGTTCGTGTGAGAATAAAATTACATCGAGGTATATAGAATTTCTTAATCGTCCATAAATTGATCGCTTCTACAGTGATTAATCAAGTGTTGGAAAGTACTTTTTGGTCTTTGAGTGTTAACTGACAATTCGTAGAATTTTCGTTTAGTCACTATTGAGTAATTTGAATGATTTCTGCTCGCAATTTCATATTACTTCAGCATGTGTATACTGGGTTGCGGGTATTTTGACAATGTATCGTATATTTTGTTGGAATAACGAGGTGAAAGGATTCCACTAAAAAGAAACGACAAAAGAAAGGATTTCTGATACGACAAAGTTGCAGCTGCGTGCAACGCAACTCGGATTTTACTCGAGTTTAAAGACGCCGACGGAGTCTGCGGCCTCAGGCCATGTAGCATCAGATTTCTATTAGGATGTTGTTCATGGGTTATCGAAGGGCTGATTTCATGGTGAAATGTCTCTGTAGGAGAGAGGAACACATGTCCTACAGTCGTTTCGAGGCCACGTGTGAGGTGCAGCAGGATGTTTGTATCAACTCTCCGCAACATTCGGTTCACCCGTTGCTCGAAGATCGATCGATCGATCGATATATGTATGAAAAAATAAGCGAACTAATCAGGGGAATTTTAAGTGTCGTTGAAATTCTTGAACTACCAGGAAATTTGTATTCAAGTATCGTCGATTGTTAATATCGGTATTTATATCGATTCTACGTTCGATCGGTTTTAGCAATGAATTGGACTATCGGACGCGATATCGATTTCAAATATTGATTCCCGTTATTAATCAATCTATCAATTTCAGTATCATCGATACTAGTATCAATTCCGATATCAATTTCATTGGTTCTACTATCAAATCCTATTATCTATTGTAGCATTACTCCTATCAAAGAAATTACTCTAAACTTATTACTACTACCACCATTGTACACACACAGATGTGCACGCTAATTTCTTAGAACGTCTCCCAGGATATCGAAACTCCAAAACGATAAATGGATTAAACTTCGCAAACTAGCTTTGTTCGTAAGTCTCGAATCAAGCAATTCTCTCTCTCCCCCTCATGAATACATACGTACGATACACATACACGCGTATCACAGAAAATTCTTCTCTTAACGCATTGCCAACCACGCGGATTTTTCGCGAACGGCGGAATTGAACGCCGAAGGATAGAAAATTCGTCAGTTTACAGCATTCGTCTGTATTAGTTTAAATAAGTCACGGGTGATTGCTAGTAAAATGTTCAAATTAGTATTGTTTGAGGCCTTCCACCTTAAGTCATGTCCAGGAAGATAAGTCTCCCAACGTTTCGTTAGCATTGCAGCTAGCTTCATCAGGGATCTGAGGCCGCTCTGATACTGTTGTGCGCCAGGAAATTGCACTCTTCTATTTTACTCAACTGCATGTTTCGGATCATTGATTAGCCAACCAAGTTTTTTAATTGGTTAGCTGATCAATGTTCAAAACAGACAAATTAATGCAGCTGTACATCACACACAGTTTACAAGCATATTTGTTCTTTTCGTAAAACGGGGTGATCTCCCCGATCGAGTCAGTAATGTGTTAGTATTTTCCATACCAAGCATTTTCCTACCGACAATTTTCATCCTCCACGTCGACTAATCGTACCTTTTCCGAACGATGTCCACCGGTCCCCGCAAATCTTTGACGTTGAAACCCTGCTACAACAGGACGAATGAAGAACAGATTGTACAGATGGAAAGAGTGAGAGAAGGAACCAAACGAACGGCGCGGGGTGGAAGTGGGAACACGTCGAGGGAAAACGCCGCGGAGGAGGCGGAGGAGGAGGAGGTTTGGGGAGGGAGGGAAGGAGGCACCAGGGGGAGGAAGGCACACGTCACTTAGTTGAAGCACGTGCTCTGGTTTCTGGCGGCTGCTCCTGCTCAGCCTCGGTCTTAGACTCAGCCCTGGCGGCTGCGTTTAAATTTAGCCACGGAGCTTTAACATCGGCCGTGTCATAGGACAAAGAATATGGCGCGTTGCACTCGCGCCAACAGCTTGCTTGCTCGCTCTAGTCTAACCGGCGACGATTTTCCCTCGATTTATTCGAGTTAAACTGGATAAAGAAAAAAGCAGACGAAAGGAGAAAAGAAAGTAGAAAAAAAAATAAAAAGGGAGAAGAAATCTCTTTCTGCTTCCCTCCTCGATCTTTGTTCGCATCATGTGAAATTGTTATGTTTTATTATTTTTCTGTGTTTTTTTGGTCTTTTTTGTATCACGTTGGTGGATCGAAGAAGAGAAAGAAACTGCGTTGACCAGTTGGAAGTGTACGGGTGCTAGCCTATGACGCAAGTAACTCGCTGATCGATGAAACGTGTACCGTGTGTACGCGTATAACTGTGGCCGTTTTACAGGCGATACGTAATACGCGACACCCGGCGCCCTGGCACTCCATCTGTTGCTAACGCGCAATTGCGGATCAGCCTTGCGGGGATGCTTTCTTGGGGCGATTTTTCTTTTTGCTTTCTTTTTTTTTTTTTTTTTTCTTCCAACGTTTGCAGAGGCTTTGTTGGAAGTCTTTCACGATCTTTCGTATCTGGGGATTAATTAGTTTGAGAATGGAGAAGGAATGAAGATACAGAGGAAATTTCACGGGGTTTTCCTTCCTTTTTTTCAATTTTCTTTTTTTTTACGAAAATTTTTCTTCATCATTTGGAATACTACGGCGAGAATCTTTCGGTTATTGTTTCGTTCCGGGAATTTCGAAGGAAATTGACAGAATGATTGATCTCTGGTAAATGTACACGGTAAACGGAAAGTTCAAGGTGTGTAAGTTTTACGTCTCGTAGAATTCTTCTGACAGAAAACGTAGGAAAAGTTGCGTTAAAAATTGCTATGAAACGATGGGAAATTTGAAGAACGTAAAATTTCAAAGAAATGAATAAGAACGAAAAAGTAGAAAATTTCTCGAATATTCAGATATTTTTTAACAAAATTTCCATTTATAATCGATAAAGAACATTTTCTCATTTTTAATAATCCAGAAATCTTTCTCGAACAAAATCAATTGTCTTCACCATGATTGAACATTACGTTTTTTTTAAATTTCATAATTTAATTATCGACCAGCACATTTTTAACGGATGTTAAATTCAGATCAATTTTTGTGCGAGTA
The DNA here is from genome assembly GCA_951804975.1 of Anthophora plumipes. NCBI lineage: Eukaryota > Metazoa > Arthropoda > Insecta > Hymenoptera > Apidae > Anthophora > Anthophora plumipes. Next base: position 4,184,386 of record OX638121.1, read on the forward strand.
CTCAAACGGGGCGTATGCGTCACGAAAGCGTACATCTTCGCGTGAATCTTAATGTTGAATTTATCCCAAAAAATCGACACTTCGGATTAAAGATGAAATTCTTGAAAAAAAAAAAAAAAAAGAAAAAAATTACGAACTTTCTAGAGAAATTGTAATCGTAATCGAGGGGACGTGGTTAGCACGCGTAGATCAAACAAACGCGCGTGTAAAAGCGCAGAGGAACCCTTCAACTCGAGCATCCTCGTTCGCTGTGGATTATACACGTGTGCAAACGTCCTCTTGGGGATGCACAGAGGCCCTCCTGGATCGTTTAGACGCGTGAACCTAGATCTAGTCGAAGAAACGGATCTATCTGTCGTGGAATTCAGCGTTTGTTACTCTTCGGCTGGAAAATTCCCTTTCTGTTTTTCTCGAGAAACTTCTCTCTTACGTAATCTCTGAAACGTATCTTGAAATCTGATATATTTGTCCCCTGTAATACCTAACAAGCAAATGGACACAAGATTTTCCTTTTGCTTCACTTAGTGGAACAACGAAGGCAATTACTTTTGGTTAAACAAATTTTTGGATTTTCCGAAGAAATATTGAGAATTATCGGATACAATGGAAATGGAATTAAAACGAAAGTGTCAGGAATTATAACGAGAAGAATTGGAGAACGGTATATTTCTTAATCTCTTCTTACTTAGCAAGCAATTTGCGAAAGTTGACAAGATTTTCCATTTGTCCCTGAAGAATTTTAAAATATACGCGAGGCAATCAATCAATCTTCCAGAGATTATAGATTACATAAAAAAAAAGAAACATTTCCCAATCTTCGAGAAGAACATGAATTGTCATCATTATTCTTGCTCCTTCTTTCCTCAAGATTGAACCATACCATGAGTATGACTCAACGTTATTATAGATTGAGGGGTGAAGCGATTAACCCATTACCTCATAACATGCAGTCATGCTTATGGTACACATTACATTTCAAACCGGAGAAAAAGCAAAAGTTGGTGGATTTTTTATAACACTTGATATAATGCGAGTCAGACGAACTTGTTCTCTTCATGCGTATACCATAGATAAAAAAATTCAACATCCATAAAAAAAACGCGAGAATGTTCCAATTTTCGTTATTAAAAATGAACTATTTAACCCTTTTATCCCTATAAACGCTCGTACTCTTCTGTCATCGCCCTTTCGCCTTAATTTCATCCTTTGCGCGCTTCCATTTCAATTACCGAAACAAACTTAAAATTTTTAGAACCTCTGAAAAAGAATCTGCCGCAGTCAAAGGATTAAAAATTAAATATCACAAATCAATATTGAGAAAAATACGTGTTCATTTTTAGAAAATGAATACGATGAATTTAATTTGAAATGACGTATAGGTCTACGCCTCCGGTGGCAAGAGTGTATAAGAAATTTCTTAAGTAATAATTTAACAATTTTACATATACGATGGCTAATTAAGTTATTACATTACGATCGCCATAGAAACATCGTGTCACTTATTCGAAGCACCGAAGAAAGATTCAGTTTCTTATCTGAATATGAACCGTTCTATCGAATTAATTATATTCAAAGAATATAATTGTACTAAAATCGACAAGAAAATGAATTTGATAGGATATGCCGGTGTGCTTGAACTCGAGCGTATATTCGTTTCACAGAGTTTGTTCTGCTCTCGCGAAGGAGGGTCGCGAGGAGTTCACGTAAGAGCGAAGGGAATGCAAAGAAGGAGGCGTCCGCGGAGGAGGATGGTGGAGAAGAAGAAGGAGAAGGAGGTGGAGGAAACGGCAAGACACATACACACACGGGGGTGAAGGCAGAGAAGAGAAAGAAGGGAGAAAGCGCAAGTGCAGGCGGGAGGCTGCAGCCGGCTGTGCCGTCAGCTGCCGACAGATTTATCGAGTGGCACGTGCCGATCCGGAGCAATGTCGTTTTATGCCTTCCTCTTTTCTGCTCGCCGCTTCGACGAACGCAAAAATTATTGTCGCCGTTGTTTCACCCCGACAAACCTCCCCATTTCCACTCCCCCGTTTCCATCGTTAACTCGATCTTAACGATCCGATAGTTTCAACGAACAGATTCACCCCGTTTTATCGATTCCAATACCTATAGAGGTAATTTTTTGTGAACTGTTACTTGATTAATTAACAGTTGATTTAACGGATTTGAAATTTCGCGAATGAAATTCCGCAGACGCTGATACTATTATTTTTCAGCAGTTTTTACCGACTTTTAGCGGTAGAGTGATACGAAAGTATATTAAAAATTTAGTAGTGAAATAGAATTTTTGATAAAAAAAAAAATTCGTGTTTTATGCAAGAAAAGTCCGAGCAAAATTGCAGGCGTTATTGTTATTATTTGACAGAAATTTTTGCTGAGTTTTAGTGGTAGAATGAAATTCATAAGTAAGTTAATAGTATATACATTAAGTTGTTTCTAAATTTTTAAAAATTCGTATTTTCTTCACTCGTCATTTCGACAATTTTCTGTGTACAAGTCTAAATCTAGCGTTAAACGATCATTCCCTTCTCTTTTTATTCTATTCCAGAAGTGTTTCATTAGTTTTGCTAATAGTATATTTCGGTTCTTTCGATAGCTGACAATAATGATTATTCAATGCTTTTTCTAGTAATTTATTCGAGCGGTGACCTTTGGTTTATCTACCTTATTCATTTAATTAGTATTTAATTTGATAGATTCTTTTGAGCGTTATACAGGGGAAATTTCCTGAGTTGTTTTTAGCATCGTGATCTCATCAATGAATCAGTCAATCTTCGAGATTTGGCTCACTTTTTGAGCTGACACTTTCTGTGACGCGCGTGTTCTGGCGTAATAATGGCAGCTGGCGGAGAGGAAGCGGAGGAATCTTTGAAAGGGATGGACGATACATCTCTTAGGTCCTATGTTGTCTAAGGAAAAAAAAAAGTTGAATAATTGGCTGTGTTGCTTCTTCGATGAGAAATATGCGTGTAGGAAGTGGATCTGTGGAATTTGGATGCTTCTCAAAATTCCAACGTAGAGAATTTCAAGTTTCTAGCTGCTGTGTAAAGTGAGGAATAATCTTTCCCGAGAGATAATTATTTTCTTTGGAACACGTACAATCACAATCTGAAAGAATTTTTCAATCCCGATCGAAGACAGAAATTTACTTTATTTTATAAAATTGTCAACTCAGCTATGAAAATCTCGGGAAAATTTCATCTCTAGAATGATCTGATTACATTTTATATTCAATTCTGAATTTTCCGGATTTATCGAATCGCGTATTAATAATATTATCACAAGGGAAGACGGTGTACTTGATTCAACGAAGTGTAAAGCGTATTAAAAACCAGCCGGGTATGAACTTTCGAACATCGCCATCTTTTTCTACCGTTAAAATTTTCATGCGAAACCAAACCAACGATTTCTCGATTCCCTCACGACCAAAGAGTACGAGAGACAGAATGGAAAGAAAGATAACGATTTTTCTGGTGGCGTAGCATGGTATCATATTAAGAGTGACTTAAATTAATAACGATCGCTATTTCGGAGAAGCTTCCATGCTCCGTTAACCCGATTAAAGGTGAATACGGTGAGCGGAGGCGAGATGGCATAAAGAATTCACACGAATCTTCCACCGTGACTGGCTTTTCCCTAGCTTGATCCCATTGCCTGGAGTAATTATGGAAACTTGGACAGTTACCGACGGGATTAGTCACGGATTTTCGATCCTTTGGCTTTTACAACAAATGATGGGACAGAATCATCCCAGGTGAAATGAAGAGTGGGGAAGGTGGAGGGATTTGAATTACATTATGTCATGTCACTTGTTCACCAATCTCTCTCTGCTCGATTTATATCAGGTTCTTTTGAATAAACTAAACCTAGTCACGGATATTCCTATTCAGCTCGTCATTTTCGAGTTTCAGTTAGTACAAAGACACGGCACAATTTCATTTCCGTGTGACGAATAATGCAAGGTTCTTTTTTTTTTATTATTATTTTTGTTATATTATTGCTCAGAAGCTTTTGTTTGGCTTAGTTTGATAGAAGTGGATCGAAGCAAGAATTTAGTTTGGTAGGGCGCGACGAATAATGCAAGGTTCTTTTTTTTTATTATTATTTTTGTTATATTATTGCCCAAAGGCATTTGTTTGGTTCAGTTTGATAGGGTGAGCTTAAGCCAATTATCGAAGATATTTAGATGATAGAAATTTGACTTGTTTTGAGGTTGTATCATACTTGTCATTGTTCGATTTACATCTTTCGGGAGGAAGATTATTTACATCTTAGCGAGGAGGATTTAAATTTTTATGAGCTTAGTCCTTTTTGAAGTTTACTTATTTAAAATGAGGATGGAAATTCAAATTTCTTGAAATTTTGGTTGACCGTACAGTATGATGAACAAAGAGAATATGTCTTGTAAAAGGAGTATGGAAATAGAATTAAATATTAATAGAGGAATGTAGATTTCATAGTACGATAAAGTGTTAAGTTTGATAAATTATTGAGAAAGAATTGAATTTCAGATATTGAAGCATGTTTTAGCTTATCTTCGATAGATTGTAACTTATTAAATTTTTATGTACTCATTATCCTGGAACTTTATGCATAAACAACTTAAAGAAATATATTCTTTTGTGATATTTTCTTTAAATTGTGTAATTTTTAAAAGTCACGAGTTTCATTTCTTTATGTTGAAGGACCGCCGTCGTGAACGCAACACCGACCCTGTATCTTGGCTCCTACATGCAATAGAAAGGTAAGTTTCTACTTCCTTCTTCACCTTTCAAATTACGAAAACTTCAGTTTCAACAATATCAAAGAAATGCGTGAACAAAACCAGGAAATTTCAATTTAAACTAAAAATCAGCTAAAGAGACGCGTAAATCTTTCTCTTCCCAAAGCACAAAATGGCCACTGAACGTGAAGAACTGAATTCATCGACAACCACAAACAAATTATAGTATCCGTCAAATGAAAAGTAATAGAAAATAATCAAAAACAATTTTAATCATCTTATACGCTATAACAGCGATCATCCATACTAAAATCAAAGCAAAAGAAAGCAACTACTAATAAAGAAAACTCATTTGTCCGAAACAAACTCTTTTTCCACAACATAATCTCACCACTGCTCTCCAAAGAGTCAACGTAACCTCAATTCTCCATTCAAAAAAACCATTTTTAATCCTCAAACTCAAGACAACACCTATTTTACAATTCCTTCAACAACCATAAGTCACTACACCAATCACTAACAATCATACCAATCCAACAAACCTCAACCAACCAAAATCCTCTGAAAAGCTCCAAAAAACAAAAAAGGGGACTACATTCAAAATCTGTACAACAAGAAATCACATTAATATCTCGATTCATAGTCATCGTGATATTATACTAATCCATCACTAAATCACTGCCGCGCATCCTTCGATACCCCAAGGATTCAAAGGGCCGAGAACCGGAAGTCCCTCTAACAACGTCGAACGACCATCGAACGATTTTTCCGTCTCGATGCACTCTTTTCTCCCGCTGTCTTCGTCTTCGTCTTCGTCGTCGTCATAATCGTCGTCTTGGTCGCGTCGTCGGTTAGGTTAGTTCGTCGGCGTTCGACTCCGGTGCAAGCCGGTTGGACCGTCCTAAAGGAACGAGCTGGTTGGTCGCGCACACAAAGACCATCGCAGAAAAGCTATATCGGTGGTATTTTGGTTTTGGCTCGGCTCGACCCGCGCAGTTCTGGGAGTGGAGTTCTAAAAACAGCAGAGGTAAGTCCTGCTTGTGCTTTGCTTGCCTGCCTTTGCCTTGTCTTGCCTTGCCTTACTGCGTCGCGTTCCCTTGCCACATCGACTGGCGATTATTCGTTCGGTCTTCATCCCGTGATCTCTTCACTCTTTGCACGGCCATTCTCCGTGCGCAACATGGCCGATGGTTCTGTGACACGTTTCCTTCCTGTGTCCTTTGTATTTCTACACTAGTTACATACATCTTCCTTCCTTCTCCTCCTTCTCCTCCTCCACCTCTTCTTCTTCTTCTTCTTCTTCTTCTTCGTCTTCTTCTTCTCCTCCTCTTCTTCTTATTTTTCTTCTTTTACTACTAATACTATTGCTACTGCTGCTGTTGCTGCTACTACTACTACTACTATTGTTAATGTTACTAGTATTGGTTCTTACTTTGGTCCACGATGGATGATCGTTGTTCTTCACTGGTTCCACAGCGGCCTCGCTGCGGCAAAACTCTTTAGCGACTAGCCTCGGCGATCGCTTCACCGCTCTTCTTATAACTCGAGCATACTATGCCGGTTTCATTCCCAGAAGGCAGCCGGTGGCGAACCTTCTTTTAGGCACCCTCGCGACCGCCTCACCCGGATTTATTTCTTCACGCCGAAATTATTTTTGGGATCTTTTCACGCGGTTTGTTAATACACCGCCGCTGCCGCCGCCCGCAGCTGAGCCTCTTCTTCTTCTTCTTCTTCTTCTCCTGCTTCTGTTTCTGCTTCTGCTTCTTCTTCTTCTTCTTCTTCTTCTTCTTCTTCTTCTTCTTCTTCTTCTTCTTGTTCTTCTTCTTCTTCTTCTTCTTCTTCTTCTTCTTCTTCTTCTTCTTCTTCTTCTTCTTCTTCTTCATCGTGATATGGTAGCCGTGTTTCGTTCTTTGATCACGACCACCGGGTCTTCGTCTCTTCGTGGTGGATGGACGGAGGAGGAATCAAACGAAGAAGTTCTCTTCCGTCCAAGCGATGCGTTCTTCTCTCCTCTTCTCACCAAGACACCTTTAAAATCGGACTCACGAGACTCTCCACGAGGCTTTTACGATCGGTTCCGAGCTTTTACTCGCTTTTAGTCGCGGTACCGCACGTGCTCTATTTGCTTCTCGATCCTCTTTGTTTCACGTTGCGAGTTTCGGCGATTATGTTTCTTTTCCCTTCGTGGTGTTTCATCGACGGTCGATGTTCCTATGATAAATTTCATATTGTCACCGCCGAGGAGACTTTGGTACACGCGCGCGGCTTCGGTAATGGCCATTCGAGAGCTTTCGACGTAAGTTTCCACCATTTCTTCGGTGCACGCGCGCGAGCGCTTGAACTCTTCTAGTGGACTCTGGTTGATTCGCGGTGAAGTTTGGCTCTGTTGTTTCTAGTTACGTTAGGGAGTTTAGTATGAAGGAATAATTGACTCATGAGGTAGATATTGTAGAAATGTTGATTGTTTCATACTTAAATGATAATCTTATGATTGTTCATTTTGTAATCAGCCTTTAAGATTAGGTTTGAGGCTAACACACTTGTAACCTTAAATTAATTCGATGAAATCTGACAAATTGATCAATTATTTTCGTTCGATTTAAAAAATTCAATTTTTACACCTTTCGTTTAATAAATGTTTCATTGGTTCTTCAAATATATTGTAAATTAAAAAGAAACGTTGATTGATTCAGACTGCTCGTAGGAGCAAAATTTACCAAACTAGTAAAATAATAAAAAAGAAAAAAGAAATTCCAGTTTAAAGTGAAATTTTTGAGGAAGAAGTTGGACATTTTCTTATTTTCGAGGTTTTCCTGTGTTTTCCTTGGTTCTCGGTGATGGAGTGATTCTTTCGTAAGATCGGTCGAGAAACATACATTTATTACACTTTGTCAGAATATATCTGATAAAATGTACAACGTGTTTGTCACATCTTGTGTATCTTATTCTTTCCCGCTGTCACAACGTCACGTGACACGATCGATTATATTATACGCCTTCTCGTTTAATACAATATTACATTTCTCGGGACTACACCGAAGCTTGGAAGCTGATCTTTTCTTCCCTCGTTAGTCGAGTTCTTCCCTCGTACCCTTTTCATAGTAAATATCTTCTTAAATCTAGGAACATTCTTAAAAAAACAAATTACATCGAGTGCAGTGAAACATTATAATAAACATCAAGAATTTTCTAAACACATTAATTTGTACAAAATTTATAATCAGCACAATCCGGATTTTTATGCAAATTCATATTTTTGAGAATACAGTGAGAAAAAAAGTAGAACTTCCGTAGAAAATTATTTCACCTACGAAATATTATAAAAATCACCAAAATTTGAATATTTTCTATATCTTTTCATAGTACGTGCATTCTGTGCAATTTTGCTCCTCTAAATTTCCTCTAAATGCACAAAAATCGACGGTCTATATAATCAGTATTATTTTCCAAATAATCTGCTAGCTGAAATTAATTTTCTTCGAACGTGAAGCTTTTCACGAACGATTTTTTTTTAAATCAACTTTCTCGATCGTGATTTCAAACGAAAAATTATCAATGAAAAGAAGATCCTTAAACCTAACCCTAAAATTTTCATTTATATCTAAAATTTCGACTTTCTGGAAACGTAGTTCAATGTTAAACTTAATTTCAACGTTTGACTTTCGAGATATTCGAAACAAAATACACAGTGACTTCTTTAGATTTATCGAGATAATCTGAACAGCAGGTGAATCAAAGGAGAAAGAGATCGATATTGATATTTAATGTGTGCCTGTGTCGCGTATGCGCGTGTTAGTCACACATAGGTCTCATAACTTCTGTTGCAACCTTGCCAGCACAATTTTGACAATCGCTAGTGATCGCGGTCGTAATATGGCATTTTGAAATCGCCGAGCAAACATATCTTGTTCATTAACCCTTGGCAAGTCTCGAGGCGTCTGCCGGACGCCGGCGTACATATTTCTGCGCACATTTTCCCAACAATTTAAATAAACAGACACGAGCAATGGCTATTCAGTTCGTGGAACGCTCTTTTTCAACATTATTCAACTAAATCTCTCCGGTGAAACGTTCAAACTTTTCCACTGGAAAATTATTCCACTTACTTGACGAGCCATTGTTAATCACGTGTAAATTTTTCTTTTTCCTTTTTTAATTAAAAGTTAATTAGAAGAAATTAGTTTAACGAAATTTTCATTGTAAATGGTTTACTTTTTTGTTTTTTTTAAGTTTAATGCTTTAACAAATGATCTCACTGTCGAAATTTGTCGGAATTTGCCGAGAAGAAAATGTTTTAGAAGCTTCGTATTCAGTTTTCCAGAACGAAGAACGTAGAATTATGATTTTTGTATTAAAATATCACGCGAAATGGTCATTTGAATGTTTTACCGTTCTTCGATCACTTATTCCACGAAGATTCCGCGCTGTTTCCGATGAAAGTTTTAGAAGTGACCTTCGATTCTCCGTTCTGAATGAAATTTTTAAGAAATTCCCCTAGAATTTCTCCAATTCGGAAAAATCCCTCTAATAAATTACGCCTTTAAATTAGAGCAAACATTACTAAAAATAGAAAATTACTTTTTACGATAGATACGATAAAGAATATTTCAGAAAAATTAAATTCAGAAAATCTCTAAGGAATTACAAACAGGAGTAAAAAAGAAATAGGAAAATTTTCTTTCTTTTTCTTTTTTTCTTTTTTCTATCGAGCGAAGCGAGAGAAAATGAACTTTTATCTTCCATCGTACTTCAATGATTTCTTCATCGAAACACAGTGCATATAAATGTAGATCGGCGAATGAGAGACACGCAGATCGAACGTCACGTTCGTTCTTCTGCCCTTTGCTCGTCACCTTGATCGTCGTCCAAATCGAACGTAGCGGCTACGAATGCTACTCGTTCACGTTCACATCATCGTGATCATCCTATCACCTTATTTTTCTTATTCATTTATCTGACCCTTAGTTATCATCTCCAAATCTTTTTGTAGATATTTTTGCAATTCACAGTATTTCCTATAAAATCGTCGATTTTCCAATTGCGTAAAGTTTTCCGTATTTTCTTTTTCAATATTTTACGAGACAATTTAAACCTTGAATTAAATGAAAAATTATTTCACTATTAAATAATGGCATGGATTGTGTGCAATATTTGAATCACAAGTCAAAATTATAATCATTTTTTAATTTTATGGAAAATTTAGCGAGAAAACTGAAGTAAAACATATTTCCGTCTAAAAATGAGAAGTTTCTTTTTTTTAAAAATGGACGAATGATTTCGTTCCGAAAAGTGTATTGAATTTTATCTACAAGCTAATACGTAGTTGCATAACGATCGTATAATCTTAGCTGCTCTCTAATTTGAAAATAAAGAAATTAGAAATGTGCTGCTTTTAATTGATGAAAACCGTTCTATCTGTAGTCTGTGTAAAAAATCAGAGTTGACATTTTCTCGTTCAGCATTTAATTTCGATTTTTTTTTTCCAATTGATCCAAGACCAAGTTTTTTTCCTTTTGTTTTATTTACGATGATTGCTTCCATGGATCCCGATGCTTGGTCAAAACAAAGTTTCACCAAATGCTTCAATCACAATCGATCTGCCGCTCTTTTTTCTTCAGAGGAAGAAAATCGATCGATTTCGTTCACGAAGATTAAGCGTGTAAAGGCCAAGAGTAGTTTACACGTTAAATTAGTTCGCACTTTCACTAGCCTCTTTACACGCGTTTTATCTTCTTTCACCTCGCATAATCTGCAAGAGTTATTTCAGGGTAACTTTACCTCGCGCTGGCAAACGCGCGCGCGACCACAGAAGGGTGAATGAGGATCAATTTGTAGCTCGTCACTCGACCACCTTGAAACTGTGTTATAATGATCGACATGTTTTACCCCTTTTAAAGACGCACTTGGCAGAGAGAAAGTTTTCTCCAAGCAACAGAAACTTCTCTTTTCTTCTACACTTCTCTTTCGATTTTCATAGATTCCGCGAGTACCTGTGAACCACTCTGTTACATAATACTTTCCTTCTCAGAGATCGGGAAATGTTCTGTTGAAAACCAAGAAATTAAATTAAATCTTTCTCCACGAAAAACTATTCGCTTTTTAAAATTTTCATCTGTGAAATTCATTCTTGAAATGTCAATTTTATTAACTAAAGAGTGATTCAATTAAAGAAAAAAAAGAAAAAAAGAAAGAAAAGAATTCGAAGGAACGTTATTCGTGTTTTAAAATGTTCAATTATGAAATTTAGAGAATATTTGAATATATAATTCTCAAATTTCAACTGTATTAGTTAGTGAGTGATTTAATTTAAAAATCAAATTTCCATCTTATAATCGAGAAGGATAAAAAAGAGAGAGAGTCGATCGTTTCGTGTAATAAGATTCATCATCGACGATCAGAGCCTTTTTAAACGAAGCGAAATCCGTGGCGAACGCACAAGAGGTGCCATTTAACCGAGGCACGTGTGATCTGCGCACTTGGCACGCGACCAAAAGGGAGAGAATGAGACCAAACTCCGGAGGTGACGTCACCAGGTGACTCGTACCATGAAGACTGGACGAAATCTCAGAGTCAGGTCGAACACGATCCGAACACTGTTCGTCGCCTCGTTTCATACCTTAAGCTCTAGATCTATCGCGAGGCACACACGGTTTGCTTTCATCGAAGACGAGGGGGAGCAACAGGTTCCACTACTCTCTTCGATTCCCGGTGTTGAAAACGAAGCCCTTTCGACTCGCGGTGAAACCTTTTGTCGTCGCGATTTGCTCGATCGAAACGATCAGAGAAGCTTAGCACAGGGGATCAAACGATTTGTTGCGCGACACCAACTGGTTACACGTTTATATCTCATAGATTCAATTATTATAATCAGATTGAAAAAATTACCCCTCTTTTTATGTTTATTCTAATTTCATAGGAATATCTTACTAATAACTCTTCAAGAATCGTCAGATTTTATTGCTTTATTTTAACGATTGATATCACGAACTTTGACCTAACTTCCAATCTAAGTAAATTCATCAAGTAAAAATGTAACTTAAACAGACGTAATCTCTGATTTCAGATGTCTGCTATTAGAAATTTCGTTTTTATTTTGTTTTATTATTATTAAATTAGATTGCTGCGTTTGAAACGTCAATTTAAATACTTTTTCTCAACGATAAACTACTTCCATTATTCCAAATTTATAAGAAATATCAAGCTTTGAATTGAAAATGTACGTATTATGAAATTCTTTACTATTCAGTATACGTCTACTATCCTTTTCCTTGTTTTTAACTGTTGTGTAAAAAGAAATATTTATGATCGGATAAACTTTGATAATTATCAGCTTTTGAGAAAACGATATTTCATCTGCACCAACCAAAGATTATTCCTTGAGACACGAAATTTTCTAATGATCAAATCTATCAGAAATAGAATATTCGTTTTTGTAATTCTCTTAATATGCATTTCTCAAAAAATCATTTAAAACGTTCAAGAAACCATAACTATTCCTTGAGAATCTAAAACCTCCCAATCTACGATCCTCCAGAAAAGAACATGTGGTAATTCAGGCTAATTGATTTATCAAGAGAGAAACAAGAGTGTCTAGAAAGGTACACTTATCGAAAGGTTCGTTCGGATACACGGGACACGTGTTCATATTTCATAAGCGTGGCATAAAGCGGAGATTTTCCAGCGTCGGAAGGCCAAGATGTTTCTGAAGCGGCAGGATGAGCGGATATCCGGTTAGGGCAACAGACGCCGCCTGGACCTCGAATGTCGTGAGTCGGAGGGAACTAGAGAGAGGGTGGCCGTTAGGTTAAAACGTCGTTTCGTAGACGTGGCGTTAGAGATGTTTCACTGTGGTATCGTGATGGTTTGGCGGCCACCTGGTATTTTCCTTCCAGCCTTTCCTCCTTAACGGGAAGCTCACGGTCTTCGTCGAACGTCTGTTGACGTCTTCTGACGATTAACGAGATTTCACGGACCACATGATCTGGTCACATTGCAATCGTTCCTCCGTTATCACGTTCTGGGAAAGCAGGTTTTAGCCTTCAACTCGGATAAAATTGATTTTCTCAATGAAAATTTGTTATTTCCCTTGAAAGTATCAATTTTTCGTCAGGATGTAGCGATTAGTTTCTAACAAATGTTGAAACATTCTTTTTTTTTTTTTTTAATTGCTAACGCATCAAAGCAATTAGGTTCTAACGATTGTTAAAAAAAAATTATTTTTTTATTTAACCGCTTATATGAGTTATTAGTAGACTACGGATTTTTATGCATTTGTAGAAAATTTGAAGGTACAAAATTACACAGAGTGCACGCAATATGAAAAAATATACAGAATATCCAAATTACAGCGTTGTCTGTTGAAGTTAGGTTTGTTACTATATTCTTAAAAAAAATGTTTAGTAAAGTTTCATGGGTTTGTAGTTAAGGTTCAGTCAGATCTTTGTCGAAATCTATAATTCCTCTGTTACATTAAGAACACATTACCTAATCGTTACTGTGATAAATATGTCTTTAATTGCGATTACAATATTTTTTTTTTTCTAATATTCATCTGCTTAGATATTCTATTTCAAGAAAAAAAAAAAATTACAAATACACCAGTTCCTTTAAAACTTCGAAAACCATAGTTAATCTCTAAAATACAGACTGAAATAACAAAAGCTTTAACGTAAAAAGAGCTTTTGATTATATAAAAACGACCATTTTAATTCCCCAACGATGACAAAACGACACGACGCATGGCGTGATTAATATAAAACACTAATCCCAACAGAATAGATCTGCGAATACTCTGAAAGCATTAATTCATTAATGCAACAAAGCTTGAACTTTCCATTCGCAGAAATTCATTTTTGTCTCGTTAGGTGAAACAATTCGAAAGGATTTTCTAAATTTCATTCAGATTAACACAAAGGACGTAAAAATCACGGGCGGATATTCGTAGGTACATATCTAAGAGCCATAGGGTACCACCGTTGGCACACCGTTGTCCCGATATTGCTATTGATCGCTCCTCTTCCAAAGGTATTTGTTACGTGTATTGTTTTTCCTTCGCACCGTCGAGCAAAAGGAGATCACGAGGGCCGACATCCCTTTTACACAGTGCTCTAAGGTATCCGCGTCTAGTTAACCGTTCCCTTTTTCCTCGCTTTTTCCCCGCTTTCTCCGGAGCACGACGCTTTTTCAACGGATACACGCGGTTCGATCGAACCCCGCTGTATACATCTCATGGGAACATATGATTTTCTATTTGGACCGTCGTTAGATATCTCTCTTCATCTATACAGCAGTAGTTTGCCACAGAAATTGCACCATTTGAAAAATATAATAGCGTTTTGATTTAATAATCGCACAGAACGATTAATCATATGTGACATCAAGCATATTGTAATTTATTACCGTTGATTTACAAATAATTCGAAATAATTATATCCTTAGGAAATTCGTAAATGATGTACATTTTGTACAAATTTCGACTGAAAATGCATAGCAGAAGTGAAGAAAAATTGTTCAACTTTATACATTTTTTGGTTCTTTCTATATGTTTTTTGAGATGATTTAATATATTGATTTAGCTTTGCATTCGTTGTGTATTCAATTATTATATTCAATTTTTTAAGAAAAACATCCTTTTTGCATCGAATCACGAAAAAGTATTAGAAAAGCGCGTTAAAATAATTTATATTACATATATCCGGCAAACTGTGTCTTTAAAGAGTGGTGCAATTTTCTTGTTGAAGAATTTTTCGTTAAAAATAAACTCGCGTAATCTATACTTCGATCTATTTGAAGTTGATATAATGAATATCGAGGGAAGTTCACTTTTCGGTGATTACGTTCAGTTTACATAGGTAATTAGGTTGTTATAATATTTTTATTTATTTATTTTTCCTTTGGTATTGCTTGTTTTCTTATTTTTCGTTAGTATTATTAATATTACGATTTTTATAGAGGTAAAGCAGTTCTATATCGCAAATTATTCCCTGAAACTATATTAATTTCAAATCCTATTAAAGTAATGTAATAACGTTTATAGAATCGAAAGAGTTTCTTTTTCTTTTGTTGAGAAAAATAATGATTTTCTCTAGTAATCGTTATTATTATTATTTTTATTATTATTACAATAATTGGATATCCGGTTTTCACCGAACTAATTTTCGTTATACTGCGTGCAAACTGAAAGATTCTTCTGTAAATGGGTAAATAAATAAATAGCTGATTATTTTGGAGCAAGCTAAACTAATAAAGCTGATTTACATAAGTGGCTCGATTAAACGCGTTTCTCTGTTCAACGCGTTTAATCGTCGTCGGATCAAGGCACGTAACTATGTGGAAAAAGGAAACCGTCGACAGATCTTCGAGCTTCCATCTTGAATTTTATCGTTACTTCTTAATGGAGTTTCTTAAATTCGAAATTTACGAATTTCCAAATTCAACAATTTCAGAATTTTCCGATAAAAAATTTTAGCAGCTTTGAAAATTCAGAGTTGCGTGAATTATTAGAAAAAAAAAAAGGGAAAAAATCCACAACTTTCAAATTTCAATCTGTTGAATTTGTACCAATTTCACATGTGACACATTGCGCGAACAGTTTTCTGATATAAAAGAAAGAAAACATCTCATCATCTGAAACACGTTTGAAACCGTCTTCTGGTGGACGTGTCGTCAGACGTGTCCCGTTAGATCTGGTATTAAATTCTTCAGGAAAATCTGGGGAAGTCCATCTTCATTATCGGGTTGAACGACGCTTAACCGTGTGACCTGGTCGATTCTCTCGTAAATAGAATCGTATCGGGAATGACAGAAACGAGACGGACGGTGAAACGGAAATAGACGTCGGTTCCTGTAACTATTCGCGAAATAATCGGCATTATGATTAAACTACGTTTCAGCGGGCCGATTATTCCGACCGTGCAACTTGCCATGCTGACGTTTACCCGATACACGTCTCTGTTCCATCGAGTCGCGCCGCGTCGAGCCGCGCTGAGCAATCGATGAAATGGAAACGCTCTCTCGGTGGTCCCTCTCTCTCTCTCTCCCTCTCTCTTCTTTCTCTTCCTCTCTTCTTTGTTTTCTCTATTTTTCTCTTGGTCTCTTCTTTTCCTTCTGTTTCTTGCTCTCTTCTTTCTTATTTTCTCCCTTCCTGTCTCCTTTTCTTTTTTCTCGTCTCTCCTCTCTTTTTCTCTATCGCTCTCTTCTTTCTGCCCCTCTCGCTCTTTTTCTCGCTTTTCTCTGCTTTTCGCCTCTCTCTCTCTCTCTCTCTCTCGCTTTTCTCTTCTTTTCGCCTCTCTTTCTCTCTCTCTCTCGCTTTTCTCTTCTTTTCGTCTCTCTCTCTCTCTCTCTCTCTCTCTCGTTTCTTTCTCTGGGCCCGCGTCTCATCCGCAAAATTCCTCTTGTTGGACTATCACGAAGAATAGGTCGAGAAGAATGGCGACTATGGTAATAACGGCAATTTCGATTGAAATAAAGGCCGGCGCATTAGGGTAATTGGTTAACGACATGCCTAGTTAATACTACTATCTTCGTTTAGAAAGAGTTTTTTTCGAAAAATATTTCAAAGTCTGTGGTATTTCTTACTTTTAAGTTCTCTCATCCTTTCTGTACTTAAACGTGTGAGAATTTTCGCTTGTTTCATAATGCAGTTGATGAGAAGAGACCAATTTGAAATTAATTAGGATTAGGAGATGAACATGAAAAGTGATTCAATTATGGAACATTATTAGCTAATATTAAAAAATACTTTATGGATGAACGATGTATAGGAATTTTTAAGGTGTACGGTATAATTGATGAGATCGGAAGAGAAGTGTTCAACCGCTTCAAATGATCCCAAGAATGTGTTAATATAATTACGAAGGGAAGAACGAGTTTTAGATTACCCGCTATTAAGAAGGTTTTAAAAGACGTACGAAGTGTTTCACGAAGAAAGATAGGTTTCAATTATTCCAAATTATTAGGTGTATTTTAATTACTAGATATTAGAAAATCTTCGATGATAAATCATACGAAATGATCACCAGGATTGTTATATTATTACTGGGTACAGTATAATCAGAGAATTACCACTAATTCGGTAGATTTAAAATAAAATTGCATTGACTTCGTTCTGTCCATCAACAAGCAATTATTCATAATCGAAATCTGTTCTTCGTTTAAGCCACCAGATGAGACACTATTTAAAAACTCCTATGCATTTTTAATTCGTCGAAAAATTTAAATCAACCTATATCCATTCGTAAATGTACATATTTTATGTATCACAGGTAAAGAGTCATCTAAATTCAATTTCTCAGGATGATGAAACACAATTATCTCGATTCTATTTCTCTTTGCAAATTTTTTTTTTTTTTTTTTTTTTTTTTTTGTCAATTTGGTCGAAAGATATGCATTGTTCACTTAAGACTTTGGCAGGCCAGTTATCGAGGATTTCAGGCATTCGACGAAGATATTTTTGTAATGCAAACCTCTCGAAAGCATCTCGCGTAAACTTGCACGCTCTAGAATGCATAATGTATCGGCGTGTCTTCAACAAAAGTGCCTCACATTCTACCGTTCAACGAAGATCATCCGACAATTTGACATCTGCCATTGTTGCAGGCACAATTGTCACCGATCGGTCATAACGCGTGGTGCAACATATTGTGCGGTAACTGTTAAACAACCTTAGACGACATCGAGCACGATGACACTGGAATATTTCGTTCAAAAAAAGAATTAATTCCACCAGCTTCTTGTCCTGTTCTTTCGGACAACTATAATTTTCGACGAAACGTGAGAAATATGATATGATACTTCTGCGCGAAAATTCTGCTACTGGTATGCGATAGAATTGTCTGTTGCAAAAGTGACACGATTCTGGTAGAATCGTGACGGAAAATGATAATGAAAATTTAAATTGGGAAATGGGGAATAACGGTGAACACATTTTTTCATCACTTATTTTAGTTTCTTTTGGGTGTACTTTGAGAAAATGATAGAAACAAAAAATACGTGAAAATTAAAAATGGAAAATTTTATTTAACCATACATGTGTTTTACAATATTTTATTAAAATGGTATAATTACAATATTATATAGAAAAGAAATTAGGAATATCTTTCTCGAGGAAATAGTCTAACACTTGTCACGTTGGATCGTTTATCTTGAAAGTGGTGTAAGTTTATTTTTTCTTCTTTCGAGATATTTAAGGGTTCACATTTTAATTGATTCACTCACAAGTATCAATGAAGTGTACTAAGTTTGTCAGTGTTTCTATGAATTTAAATGTTATGTAAATTGATCGTATAAATGACTTCCACGTGAATTGAACTAAACCAATGTAATTAGACTACGAAAAATGGACTTACACCATTTTCATAATGAACTGTTACACAAAGTAATTTACTCAATTCTTTCCAAAAATGAACCTGTGATTTTTCAATTTTTCCCAAAAATGGACTTACGAGACTTTTAAATCAAACAGTCCAATTAGAGGTACACAAATTCATTCGTTCAAAATACTCCACACAGTGTCGATAACGAAATAAAAATTCCGATTCGCCTCCGAGACGAGTGGTTCTGTACTTAAGGGTTAAAACCTACTTTCATCCCTCGTTCACAGGGTCAGTAGCCCTTTCGACGTTCCTCTTTAGGCCAGTTTCCATATGCCCCGAGGGGGAGACTTATATGGACACACTTGGAATCATCCTCTTCCTCAAGAACACGATTCTCGGTCTTGTTTGTTATCCGTATCCGGATAATATTAATTACTTATCCACTGGTCCCGTTTCTCGCGTCTTTTCGCGCTCGGTCGACGAGATCGATAGGCTAGGATATATTGAACACTTGCCGGCTCTCTCGACGGGTTAGGTTATCCGACCTCTGTAGGGGGACAGCTACATTGCAGCTCATGCATAATACATACGATCCGACCTGGAGTAGATTTATATTTACCCGCACCTGGGATAATTCGTTAAATATCGACAGGCATTGCCAGCTCTCTTGCTCCGGCCTTTTTCGCGCACCGAGGATGATTCGACGGGACGTTTTTACCCTTCCCCATGTTCCTCTTTTGCCTTTTTTTTTTCCTTCTCTTACCGGCCACTCTGACGCTTCTATTCTTGAGGAAACTCGAGATGAACCCTGCACCGACGGATAATTTCACTTGGTGGCCTTAGAATTTTAATACGAGGCACTTGGGAGAAAAAAAGATAGAGACAAAAAAAGAACGTTAATGCGAATTGTTAATGAGAGTTTGTATGTGTGTTTCTGTGTCGCTACTAATTCCTTGGTTTAGGATTTTTTTTTTTTTTGACTATTTGAAATTGAATATTCATAAATACTAAAAATTTGATAATGTTAACGCATTGTCTATGGCGTGCATCTCTCGCGATCGTTGCTTAGAAAGTTGACTTCGAAAAATAGAAAGTTTGTCACTATACTTCTCTAATAACGTTCCAAATATTAGTGCAAATATGTTTACTCCTTTCAACTTTAAGGGTGATTCTTTGACTGTGGACAGTTGCCGATAAAAAAAGGAAAGATACTTGAAAAATCTTTTTTCGAGAATCACTGTATAACAAAGTTTCATCAGTATCGATGATTATCACTTTGGAATGTTCTCTTTTTTCTTAACATTCTTAAGCGTGCAAGTAACTTGAAATAATAGAATAAATAATTGTTTAATATTCCATATCACTTGTACAAATCACAATTTTATCAAATGTGTTTGTAAAACTATGTTAAGTGACGTTCAAAACAGACAAATTTTAGGAGATCTCTCCCTAATCGATTGGCAAAGCGTTAAGACAACTTGGTCATCAGAATTGATTTTCCCTTTTTCTCCCTCGTCTTGCCCGAAATTCGGGTCACTGTGACGAGATCATGTGTGTGCCTTCTTCGGTTGCAGTTCCTTTCGATTATTTAAATCTTGTGACAGCTTTGCTTCTGAATCGTTTATTCCGTTTATCGAGTAATTCCAAGTGCCTGGAAATATTGACGCCATATTTAGCTCGGTTTTAAATGTTGCACTTCAACGATTACTTCAGATATGGTCAATTAATCTATCTATCAAATTTCAACCACTTTATTATACATAAATATTAGATAACATTTTCTACGTAAGTTCGAATTTTTCCTTACACTGGAAAGTTTATCATATTAAATTTACATTGTATAATTGCATCGCATTGTATTTCAAATTTATCGCATTAAACAATTCTCGTTGCATACAATTTCTACTTAAATTCATAAAGTACATGAAATTCGTCGTATTATTATTATTGCAAATTTTCTTGTGTTAAATAATTCATCTTGTACGAAATTTCGTTAATTTAAATGAACAAATTGTTCGGCATCATTAGACCACGAGTGTAGCCACCATTTTGAAAAAATCGTATCGCAATCTTTTCGGATCGATTCGAAACATTACGTAATCTGGCTCGAGGCGTTCAAGTGGCTCGAACCGTGGATCCTCGATTCAATTTCATTTCGCGCGGCTGTCGGATGGCTCGCGAATAACTGATGGAAGCTAGTCGCTAGCAGCCATCAACCGTCTCTGTTCGCCGTTTAATATTTATCAAGTTGGATTTTCGAGTTTACCGGTGGCATCCGCTCTGATGTGGCTTCTGTGTTTGTCTGCCATCGTAATTCGATGTATTCACCGCGATATTCGATCAATCGTCTTGTCAATTTCATGCAGTGATCCGATACAAGTTAGAATATTCAACATTTTCCTCGCGGTGTTCCATTTATCATGATAAAAGTATCATTTCACGTTACTTTCCGTTAATTAACTACTTTTCCGCACGGACGAACCACTGGAAGAACCGTAGTGACAGCGATAAATACTTGCACGATGATAATCGTGTCAGTAAGTGTGATAAAATTGCATTGAAAAACGAGAAATTTGTAAGGTTACGAACTCGAACAATTTTAACGTTTCTATAAGACAGTGTTGTTGAATGGATATTTAATGTTTATATATTATGTGGACGACAAGTGTTAATGGGATGTAGAAAGAGAAAATACATCGGATTAAAAATCTAGCATAGTGTGTACGACGGATTAGGCGGGAATAAACAAGCCTGATGTACGCGAATAGGTTGATAGTTCTGTTGTGGTTTTATACTTGTACACGAACTGTACACGCGTCGAGTTATCGACACGTAAAAGTGACGTTTCCATTGCGTGTAGCATCGTGTCTATACGATTCCATGCTCAATGACCTAAGGATCTCTAGTTCTAGTTTGCATCGATTGTTCAAATTTTAATCGTCCAAACGTTTGAATTGCGCGAAATAACTGTCGAATATTCGATAACGTCGTATTTAGATGATTCAAATCGCTAGTAATCGAAGATAAATTGTAATAGACATTTGCTCGTCAGAATGTCGTTTTCCACGAGAAGTGAGAAGCAATCGACTTCGATTCGTCACTCGAACGCCCGATACTACACGTGTGTATCGATCGATAATCGTGGTTCAGCAAGTGTGAACCGGTCTGCAATGTACAATCGTTATTTTCATCCTCGAACGTGTACACTTTGGGTTCGCGCGAGTGACATAGTCTATAAAACGTCGAGTAGTTTCTTTAACCGCGCCGTTATTTCTGGCTGGCGAAATATTAATAAAGTGTAAAGATGCCGCTTTTACGCGTGGACTATCTGAACTCTTTGTGGTTATAATTTACATTGACTGTGACGTGAGCCGACTTACAACTTACAGGTTACATTTATGAATGACTCGTGATATTTCGGTATTATTCGTGTATTCTTAACATCGAAACACCCGAGAGATTTTCTTCCCCTGATACTTGCTTTATTTCGAATACAAATATTTCATCATTCTGAAGCTTCAAAAGCTCCATCTGGTGCATTCTTTTTACAACTTTTTCATTTTCATTTACACGCTTGCAGCGTACTATTTCAAATGATCTTTCTCCAAAAATTCGTAAAAATACGAAACATTGATATTCTTTATTCATTCATCTATCCATTACTCTATATGTATTAAGATATTCTGATAACCTCAAATAGTAAATTTGGCGTACAATTTTAAATCCCAAAAATTTGATTTTTCATGTAAAAAAAAGTGTGCCAGTTAAATCAATTTACAACGAATTGTTAGTGTAAAAATGTGAATTTAGTTGACAGTCAAAGATTATTGCACGAGAATCGAAAACAACGTCGTTCAAAGCGAGGTCGAAGCTGGAATGCCAGCGCGACCGTTCTAGCTGGAAGTAACGCGCATGCGCGGCGTATAGAGTCGTATGTGATTGGCCAAGCGGCGTCTGACGTTGGTCTTGACGGTGGCCAATCGACGGGTAAAGCTCGTCGACGTTAGCTCGGCGTGCCGAGGCGAACTTCAGAGGCGAGGTGGACCGACTGGTATGTGCAACACGGCCAGCCCGCCCCCCTCCTTCACCTCCATTCACTCTCTTTCTCTCTTTCTCTTTCTCTCTCTTTCTTTCGTTCCCGTGCTCTCCACGCGACTTCCTCAAATCTTTATTTCAGGCTCGACCGCGAACTGGTCGAGGCGCGCGCGGCCCGCTTTTTTACCGTCCTGATACGACGCTTCTAAATTTGAATCTCTTCTTTACGGAGGCAGTGCGAATCGACGGCTCGCCGCACGTGAAAAAATATTTTAAGAAAGAACGCGCGTTTCTAGTCATCGTTTCTAGTCAGACAGGACGTTCTAACCTAGCTAACCTGGTATGTCTCTGGGTAACTGCTAGATCCTGAGAAATCGTTTCATCAGCGCTCGTGTGTACGTTATAAACAAGACGACGGACTGTGGTAAAAGTGAACAAGAATACAGAGAAAGTATCGATATATCACAATACATGTACACGTATCGATAGAGAAGAAGAAACAGAAAGAAGTATAAGAAGAAGAAAAAAAAAGAAGGAGAGGCTCGAAGTAATAAAGGAAATTGCGATCGTCGTCGTCGTCGTCACCGTTGTCCGTCGTTGTAACGAATCTAATACGTGATTGGCTCGTTCTCGAATGTTTGACGAACCGAACGAAATCCTGCGTGCGAGGCAAGTGTGACGCGTGTCGAAGATCGAATCGCCAGAAACGAGTGCAAGTTGAATCGTGCCAAAAAGAAAAAAAAAAAGAAACTCTTGTGTGTTATTTTCACGTAACCGCGTCAAAGAGAAGTTTTGTTTTGATCTTAAAGTTGTACCTTTCGCGAGGGTGTTAGTGGGGAGAGATATCGATCGCGGGACCATTGACGTCCGTTCTGGAGAACGAGCTTTTCTCCTCGCAACTTTGACTAGGCTAACCTCTCGATAATTGTATTTTCTCACTCATAGTTAGATACGTACATATATTGTACATAGACATATATATACACATATATATATTTCCTACATGTGAGTTATGTATACGCGTGTGTCGTTTTGCGTGTACACGTACGAATGAAAATTAAATGTTGGCTAGTATTCAAGAAGTTGAAAAACGTGCCTGTTCCAACGTAAACTGTTTCTTTTTGTGACCGATGGAGGCTATTCCCTGAATCACTGGTTCAACGTTTGTCGAAAAAGTAGTGATTCTGAAGGCGAACATAACCCGTCGGATGTATCATCTATGATCGAGAAGTCACTTTCACAAGTCTAAAAATTTCGCATAGAGGCATATGGAATTTTGATAAAACATAGAAAACGTGTGGATTTTCTCGAACGTCGTATGACAGAGTGCCTGTACACGATCCTCCAATTACATTGTGATAACAACATCTGTGAAGAGTGCGCGATCTCGCCATCTTTGTTTTGATATCGATTCAGTGCGCGCAGGAAGATCGATCGATTGGCGAACGGGCTGTCGAGATGTTCGACTGATCGAGCTCACTTCGAGTTGGTGAGTTAACAGACGCGATGTACCATTATGAAATAATTCTTTTTCAATTAATAGTTAATTATAAATAATTGTTCAATAAAACATAACTATTAAATAAAAAATATATACGTTCTTTCAAATATATCGTTGTATTAACTTGAAAACGTGATTTATTATAAAATTTACAATACGTATAACCTAAAAATGTCGGAAATGCAAATTGTTATTAGCAGGTATGCACGTTTATTATTCTGTAGACACTTACCGATGTGCTATTGCATAAACGTTTAGAAAAAAAAAATTTCCGATGCCTGGGACGCACGTTTCCCTCGGTTATTTTCTCACTTCTGCGTGTATGTGTGTGTTTCTCTCTCTCTTTTTTTTGCGAACGGCGCCACAATCACATGATGGATCAACGAGCGAATCGAACGGTACGCGATATCGAGATAACGTCGATCCGGTTGAAGACGAACTACTCGAAGGAAAAGGTTTGGCAAAGTTCAACGTATCATGCTATACACTGAATACGTGTGACGACCACGGCTTTAAATGTGATAAAGTCCGTGTTATCGCGGTCCGTGTTAGCGCTCGTATCGAAATTGGTACACCGAATTAAAGTAGTCCATCTGCGTCTTGGCCTAAGTAACATTTCACGCTGTAAGCCAGGCGCCATTTAAATATCGCGCTAGTGTGTTATTAACAGAACCACTGTATCAGATGATTATTAATGGATATTATGTTATATTATCGCCTTACAATAGAATTAAAAGTACGTCAAGCAATACTGCTACATCGATTGCGATTAATTATTAGATCTTCTCTAGTTATCCCATACTCTCAGCATCGTTTCTTGGGGGATGGGTAAACCGTTCGTGAAAGTAATAAAGATATATCGTTGCTAGAATCAATGGTTCCAAAGTTCTTCTTGCAAAATTTTATTAGATTCTTCCGAGCGCAGATATGATATAATAAAAATCCCACTAGGTTCCAATGTCAATTGATTAAAAAAATTTATTACATATGTTGTTGAATATTATATCAGCGATTTCAATTGCAAATTCATTCTTCACAGCGAAGTGATAGATTTCAAATGTTGTCTCAGACCCTTGCGACAATACAAACAAATCGTTTATAAATAAATATCCACAACTAAAAAAATATAGAAACGTTTTATTAAAAAAAAGAAAAGAAAGAAAGAAAGAGAAAACGTGAGATGTTGAATAAAAAATAATTCAATTAGAATAAATGAATAGTAATGCTCGACAATGACGAGAACAAAAAATTAATTATAAAAATCTTGAAAATTTTACGATTGAATGGTAAATTGTATAGAGTGTAATTACAGGTTGATTTTTTAAAAGTGATCAAACGAATATCGTAGTTCTCAGCCGAAGAGTTACAAGCTCTACTGTTTTATAATACAATTGAAAACTTGATATGATAGGGATTGCTAGTGAACGCGAATGAAAAATGCGACGTGTATAGAGAAATATGCGGTGGTCGCTGACCCTCGGTTCGCGTTCTACGCTCTTGTATAATAAACCGAATTCGATCGGACGACAGCTCGAGCGGCAACCTCTTCTTCTAGTCTTTCCACGAGTATTCTCTCTATTGTCACTAGTGAAGAAAGCACAGGGCCTTCCAGTGCTTTACGCTCGAGCCTTATACATATATATATATTTTTTTTTCCTTTTTCACTACACGATGGCCGATAATCGTTCGTAAAGTTTCGTAATACGAGAAACGTACGATCGAACGGTGAATGAACGATTCATTCTGTAACCTCTCCTTTTTATATTGATACAAATGGAAAATTTATTTACCAAACATAGTATCTTATTACAGAGAAGCTTGAAAATTCTGAACAGTCATTCTGTGATAAATATTCACGTAAACGTCCCATTTGAGTAACGATAATCATTCATCGGTAAACTAATCTTTTAAACGCGTTTGATATTATTTCAGTTATGCGAATAAAAGAAAGCGTGTGTAGGCGAAATACTTTCTCTCGAGTGTATGTATGTTTTCTATAAGCGACGCAACGAATGAGGTAAGGATTTATAAAAAAAAAAAAAAAAAAAAAAGGAAAGAAAGAAAAAGCGTTTCGTATCTGGTTTTAAAGTATATAAAAAGCACTCCAGGAGTAATCAGATCGCTTAAATGGTTGTTAGTATTTACCGTCCTTGCGAACTCGCGTGTTGAAACCACGAGGACGGTATTGGAATCGCTTTGATTTGATCGCGAAAGCCGACGGATTCACGAGTGTGTGATATAATTACGATCGGTGACGGTGCAACATAATTTCGCGATGCACAAGATAGGCGCGACAAAAATAACGTTTGCCCGTGAAACGCGCGTTAATTCATATAGCGAAAGATCGCGTGCTCGGAATGAATGAAAGGGGGTTCGGTAAATATAGTTGATGAAGCTTAGAATTAGAACGACGTTAAAGCCAATGTTTTTACCGGGCTCTCGATTCTTTGATTTGAATGAACTTCAATTTCTCGAATCGAATATGATTATTCGAATACTTGCGCTGGTTAACATTTCGATTCGGTGGAAGGTTCCTTTGACGAATCGAGGATCGATCGATATATCGAATCGAACATTCGAAATTCAAACTGAAATATTAGAACGTGTTAATCGTTTGAATTTCGGTGAGTTTTATCTAATCGAGAATAGATCGATATATATATATATATATATATATATATATATATATATATATATATCGATTTATCGAAACAAACCGGATGCTTAGAATTCGTATCGATCGATCAAATCGCGAATATATATACGAAGTTGAGTTTCGATTAAATTAAAGCGTTTCAACGTTCAAACTGAAAATTCAACACGAAATCGAAATATTACCGAAAACTGTCGATCGATTCGATCGCACGTGGCGCGCAGGATAATTATTTTATCGGCTTTCAATAGAGCACAGTTTAATAGATAATGCGAAACAAAAGCTCTGGTAGCCTCTTGACGATCATTTCAAGATACACAATACATTATCTAATCGCGCCAGCCTGGTGCAAAGGTAATTTGATTTTTCTACTCATCTGTCGCTGACATTGCACTAGCGCAACTTTATCGTTGATTACACTCGACGTATGGAGCACCAATTGTCGATTATGATAATAGCCTATAATTTAGACGGAAGGTGAAAGGGAGCATTACAGAAAAGAAGGAACGAACAATGAAAATTGTACAGCAATTACTTGTACTCGTGAAACATTGCGAAATTCCATTGACAAATTGTACAGAACCGTATTAAATGTGTAAATACCACAGTCACGTAAGAAGATTTAATTTTCTTTTCTTCTTCTTCTTTTGTTTTTTCGATTAATTTCACAAACACGGAATTTTTTCTCCACCTTATTAATCGTACAGAATTCAAATAAAATTTCTTCTTAATAGGTCCGCGCGGCGCTAGCTTTTCCTTCGTTAGCCGTCATTAATTGGCACGAGATAGCTCGTGCCAACGTAACTCGATGTACCTATACACTTTGAGGAAAACTCGAGCGACAAAGTCGATTATTACGTACATTAATTATCGACGATAAAACGGAAAGCGATCGATCCCGTTTATTATGCATTTACGCCGTACTAATTGCAGTAACGTCGTAATTATTTACGTACTCCTTGTGGCCCCCCACTCCCCCACGATTTTGTCGATTTCAACGAAATTTAGGTTACTTCTGTGTGTGTGTATGTGTGTAATGCCCATCTGTGTTAATTTGCTTTTTTTTCATTTCACCATCTTTATCGTTCCTGTATATTTTTCAACAAGCAACTTTTCCACTTTGGAAAGCATTTTGTTCGCTGTAAAAATGTTTAAAAACAGTGACCCAATTTTTCGTTCAAATATAATTAAATTTTCGTTTTATATTAAAAGTTTTCCAACAACTCTCAATTTCGGTTATCCAGTTTTTGAACGATGATTTTCGATTCAATGAAAAATTTCGAATATTTTCGTAGACCGTTCGTTGATTTCAGTAGGATTTACATAAGACGCATTTAACGAAACGATTAGGAACCGTTATCGAACGTAAAATTCGTTCGGATTAAGCGAAAATTGATTCATTAGGGACTATCTACACCTTCGTCTTTGTAATGGTAGAAGCGGGAACAGAAACGTTTTATCTTGCATCGTTTACTTATCACCGTCATTCTCCTAATATCGAAACCGCAAGTTAATTACCAACTTTGTTGTTCTACGATCGATAAACCGCACGGCGCGTTGCGTTAGATCAATTAATTGATTCTCGCCTTTGTTTTTGCACGTGGTGTAAATTAGTTGTGTGGTAATAAATTTAGAATAGAATTTCTTAGACAGCTGACGATTATATCACGTGTCGGAGGAATAACCACTTCGGGAAAATATTTTTAATTTCGTTAAAAACGAAAGGAAGGTTAATCGAAAAATGAAAATACAAAACAACGCGATGAATTATTTTCGTATGATAATTAGAAGAGAGGAAAAAAAAAATTGCAAAGTAAATTTGCAATTCAGTTTATAAAAGATACGCGAATAATTTTTGCATCGATGAATAAATTGCGTAATAATGAATTAAGGAGAATTTGATTTAGTCACAATTAGAAATGGACGAATGAATCAGCCCTTCCCTTACTCTAAATCTATTCAAGAATGATAGAATTCTACGTTTCAATTGAATTCAACGTTCCACCCGCGAACAGACGTTTACAAACAATGCGGTTTTGTGTTACACAGAATTCCAATGTTTTCAACACGTTGAGCGCCACGTGGATGACCCAGCAGTGATGTTTACTTAAAACCGGACGGTAATTTCCATGGTGGGAAAACGAAATTGAAACAACACGAGAATCGAAACGTTATGCAATTCAATCCTTATCCTTTTAAAATTAAGATAAAATTTCTACTAATTCTAAAAATAATTCGAAACATCCTGATTATCGATTACGAAAAATTTTCAATCACTGTGGTATTTAATTAAATAAAATTGCTATTATTCCAAGTTCATCACGCTTCAATTTAATTATTTATTATCCAACACTTAACTTACTTAATTCCACTTTTGTACACTAAATAATAATAAAAGTATCGATAACTGTGATGTTCGTTTATTCAACCGTTCGAAATTCCCGCCGAAATTTCCCACAACGCAAATCCACCGAAGATCGATAATCGAAAGTGAGTTTAGTCGAGAGATCGGATAACTTCAGTCAGTTTGAATGGAGGCAGCGCGAGTGAGGATGCATCCGTTATTTTCCGTCGAATTTATTGTGTCATAGAAGTTGGTTGACTTGTTCACTAGTGGACGACGCGTTAATCGATACGCGAACGCGACACGTGCTTTATACACGTTTCAGCATTAGGCTTGAAACGCATGGTCCAGTTCTGTCGCGCACGTTTCGAACTGCATGCAATATATACAAACGGTGTGGTACTCGCATTCTATAGTTTTCTATGGGCCCGCACGCGCTTTTTGTTTTCTCAGACCGCCGCCAGTTAAATCGCGCCCTTTTGTTCGTCGTACGAAAGTTACTGTCGTATTTCAACTTGAAATTTCATCATGGCGACCGATGAACGTTGGAACTTTTTATGTGTTTTTTACATTTCTTTTTTGTTTTCACGTTTTCCATTACGTCTATTGTAGAAACGGTTAGGTTCGTTAGTTTTCAATAAGAAAAGGAACGAGTGAACAGTATCTTGAGAAATGTGTTGAATCGAAGAAGTTTCGAAAGAATATACAGGATGTCTCGATATTCGTGATATATCACATGGAAAGAAATAAACTTTGAATGTTAATAAAAAATAAATTAATATTTCACCAAAATGTAGAAAAATATGAAAGCAATAAGGAAGTACTATTTCTGTTTCAGTGTTTTTAATATTCCATCCAAAGGTTCCGAAGAGCTGTCCCATCTCCACAACGCCGTACAAAAATGGGTCGGAAGAAGATTCAAATTTCGCGCATCACGGACGAACGGAATCGTCAGGTACTACGAATTAAAGAAAAAATTAAAAAAAAAATATATCCTCTAGTAATTTTCTTTTCTAAAAATTTACACCGCAATCGTACAGGCTCATAAGTAGTTTTACCATAAAAAAAATTGAACAACTTTTTTCCATTATACGTTTTAAAGTTTTTATTTCTGATTTATAGACATATAACATTTATAGATATATAACAGTTCGTTGAATTTTCGAGCCAATTATAATAAAATACGAAAACCAGTAAACATTCTGGAATTCTTTTTGTAACATTGTATTACTTTACAATTTTTTTTTCTTTTTTTATTAATGCTACAATGTTTGCTTTCGAAGCGATTTTTATCGACGTCAATACCGATGAGATTGATAGTAAATCAGCGATAGAGATCTCCGAAACATTGTTTTCTTTTCTAAACAGTAGCTATCTGTATTAAGTCTACAAGCACTTGAGAAATCACTTAACAGAAAAAATTCACCGTTGCGTAACATACACTCAACACGTTATTACATACTAGCAAGATACTCAAAACAGAAACTCATTCAGAAAAAAACCATTAGTCATTAGTATACATTATTATACCCTTAAACTACTTCAGCCACATTATCAATGTTACAAATTTATTATCTGCTTCTATACAGTTATCACACTGTTATTAATATTTTCTGTTTTACATTGATAACGGTGGCACTGTTAATGCTAACATCAGATATTGAAAATAAACATTGAAAATATGTGAACACTTGAAAAACAAATACATATATTAAGAAAGCATTATTCATAGTTTACAAAATTAATTTTGGAATATTGGCATTAATTTTCTGTGATATTAATGTTTAAGAATCATAGTTATAACTTTTTACTACCTCCATAAATATTGAAAATTTGTACAAATTATTTATTTTAAATTTAAGACAAATTAGTAAGTACACATTTACTCAACCTAGTGATATTTTTATTCCTTGAATTATTGTATTAGCCAGGTTAGTGTTTTAGAATGAAGATAATTAGGGGGGGGGGGGTTGGAATGCAATTGGAAGAAAAGGAAAATAAAAGAATAATCACATTATCTTTTAAAGATCAACTGTAAATTTTTTTTTTTAAATCGTTAACATTATTTTCACCCTAAAAATAAAAAAATTATTGGAGTGAAATCCCAGTCTTCTCTATTTACTCCATTATAGTATTGGTACAATTACTTACTAAAATAACAAATAAACTAGAAAAAGCTGGTATTGCTACTGGTATTAAAGATAAGTCTCATAAGTATGCCAGTGATTAAAGAACAATTCAAGATGGCCAAGATAAATAGCGGGAGATGATTGATTTCTGATGATTCCCCAACAGGTGACCTTCAACAAAAGGAAGTTCGGGGTGATGAAGAAGGCTTATGAGCTGTCGGTGCTGTGCGACTGCGAGATCGCCCTGATTATCTTCAGTTCGAGTAACAAGCTGTATCAGTATGCGAGCACCGACATGGACAAGGTTCTTCTCAAGTACACCGAGTACAACGAACCCCACGAGTCCCTCACCAACAAGAATATCATCGAGGTGAGCCGATTTCTCCTCGGTAATTTTCAAGCTTCCCAACCACATTTCCGAATCTCCGCCATAATGGTGAAAAAAGGATAT
This sequence comes from Anthophora plumipes, assembly GCA_951804975.1. Classification (NCBI taxonomy): domain Eukaryota; kingdom Metazoa; phylum Arthropoda; class Insecta; order Hymenoptera; family Apidae; genus Anthophora; species Anthophora plumipes. The sequence continues at coordinate 4,215,535 of OX638121.1, forward strand.
GGTGGATTTGTAGAGAGAAAAAGAAAAATGGGGGTAGCTGTTGTTCAGTGAATTTTTCCATGATACGCAGTTTCTGGCATGATGATGATGATGATATGTTGAGATTAGTATTTAATAAAAGAGAATTGAAGAATTCACGAATTTTGGAAAATTTGGGAAGTTTAATTTTTGTTTGTGTACAGTTAACAAGTATCTTAGAACAGTAATTTTAGTTAGATTTTGTATTTATTAGAAAATTAAAGAAATGGTTTTTTTATAAATATATTTTTCTGTGGTAATTGTAGTATTTAGTATTAAGTTTGATATTCGTGAAAAAATTGAAGAAATCTGTGGTACAATTTTTTGGTGAGCATATTCTGGTAACCACTGCTTACAGAACACCAGAATATTCTACTATATTCTAAAAAAAAAAAAAGAAATTGGAGAATCCATTCATCCACGGTGATTATAGTGATCAAAATGTATTGAAGATAGTCATACTTTCAGAGACCCGTTATAACCCAGTTTATCTCTCTCTTTTTTTTTTATTCCGTTTGCAAAAAAAAAATAAAAATACAGACTAAACGTCCCAGAAAGTTTTCCACAAACGTTGTCCTCGAGCATGATCCTCTATTTTAGATAATGAAGACGTTTCTTCAAGAGCAACAGGAACGTGTTTCAAATCCAAACGAGCATCGCAGCCAAAAAACTTGTCCTACGTTCATTTAAATAATATGTCAGAGTACATCCACAGCGTGTCTTTGCATTTTTCAAGGCCGATTAGGCTGCGGTACAGAGGCACGGTGTGTGTACTCTGTTATAAAAGACGTTTAGCGAATCCTGTTGAGAGTCCGCCTGGTGGACATTTTTTTGGGGGTTTTTTTTTTTTTTTTAAGAATATAAACCACTTTTGACGAATAAAAAAAATGATTATTTACAAGCGGTACAATTATGCGAGGGTAATAATAATTATCTGCGAGCTACTGAGCCTCACTTGTAAACATTATTTGTTTTCTTATCTTCTCTTGTAATAGCCAAAACGTTTTATCAACGCAACTATCTCGCTTTAAAGTCAGTTATCAGCGGTTTGTGATTTATTTCATTAAGTGTGTTGATACGGAGGTTATATTCTAGAAGTAAAATGCATATTTTATGTATGCGAAAAGACACTGGAATTTTTATTATTGGCATTTATCGAATACAGGGTGGCTCAGGAATGGGTTCTTCAATTTCTTTCGATTCCTCAACTATTTCATTGTAAATATATCTTTTTAATATTTAAAGTTCCGTAGTTTACAAATGAAAATTTTGCAAATAAAAAGCTCCAAACTTCAAAACAAATATAATTTCTGAAAGTTTCTTCAATTTGCAGAGAAACGTTGTCAAACAAAAAAAAAATAAAGTTCTTAAAATCCTCAATTTAACATTCCACGGGAACTTTAAATTTCGAAAATTTATAATTCAGTAAGAATAATTAAAAACGCAACGTACAAATATTGCAACTTGACTCTGTACCGATTATAAATTTAAAAAAAAAAACGAATTTTTGGAAAAAGAAAACGGTCGCCTGTTTCTCGCGGCGCCTTGAGATTCGTACGTCACTGGACGTTACGATATTTTTCAAATATGTCGGCGCGACAAGTCGTCGTTGGTCTGAGGCAGCCGGAAGGCGGGCATATCCTATAACTCGATATATCGCTGGCATACCAGTAAATGAGAGATTTCACTGGGAAAAATTGCACGATACCCGATACTCTCGCGTATCATCATTGGTTATTAACTTTTTCAAGTTAGTCGATCATCGAAATTACACGCGTGCATGCGGTGGTAAATCTACATGAGCGCGGTACAAGCCTGCTTCCTGCGCGCCTTCTTTTTCAGACGCGTTATACGGGGTGGTCCGTGAGTACGGTGACCATCCGTGGTAGTGTCTCCTGCCGTGTTCACTTGATGCCGCGAGAAAAAACACGCATCAACGAAAGACAGATGACTGGAGGGAACATAAATACGATATAAGAGAGTTTCGGTCTAAGGACACTTTTTCTTTGTACTTCCTTTTTTGTCACATTATTAAGGTTATTATGGTGCTTTTTACGATAATACAAAGAGTATATTGATTTTTTTGCCAAGGCCCTTTTTACTTCTATAACTTCGTACATTACTTTATTTCGCGAAACAATCGCCCAATATAATATTACAGTGTCACAGTATTAATACGATATGCATGTACGACTTGTGTTTCCAGCAAAAAAATTGTTTAATCATTAATAATGAAATAAAGTTAAGCAAAGTATAGCGGACGTTTCGTAGATAATTTTGTCTATATACAAAGAAGTAAGCACGTTCTGTTTAGATTTTCAAATCCATCAGATAGGAATTACTAGAAAAACTGTGTCGAATCGATCAGAAGAAACTAATCGTGCCGATGTGAATAATAAATTGAGTCTTGTTGCAATATTTAAGTTGGTATGGTGAGTAGAAAAGAAAATGGGACAGGTTCGAAACAGTATTCCACGTAGAACAAATTTATCATCTTGTGTTTTATATATATATTTTTTTATAGGTACTTTGTAGCTCGTTATACAATTATAAATTCTATCAATTCCAATATATAACTGAAATATTCCACGAAAGAATCAGACACTTAATTTCTTTTAAAGACAGATTCACAATTATTAATACTGTCCTAAAAACAAACTCCCCAAACCTCAAACTTATCGATAACACAAGCCTTTTGAGAATGGTCACCTAACCCAGTCCACCAATTGTTTCGAGCATAATAATGGTCCAGGGTCATTTATGGATCGTCCACATGAATCCATCTCGACCGTCGTCGCGTGACACGCGATACCTCCTTTCTCTCGTTTCAATACACACACACACATACACATGTTGCACACGTTCGCATACGTAACCATTTACCATACAAATAGCAAAGGTAAACACACATCAAAATGGCCATCGGGCATGTGTATCTCTGCGCGAGAAAAAGACAGAGAAGAAGGGAGAAAAGTCTCGCGCGAGATCGGTCGTGTGTGGCGTTTTAGGCGTTTATTAAAATTAACGTGCATGCGAAGGTTGAGTGCCCTCGGGCGGTGTGGTCACGTGAACCTGTCTGCTGACACTTGCAGGCACTCAACAAGAAGGAACATAAGGGCGCCATGTCCCCGGAAAGTCCGGAGCCTGACGCGATCGAGTACAATCTCACTCCGCGCACCGAAGCCAAATACACGAAGATCGACGAGGAGTTCCAGCTGATGATGCAGAGGCACCAGCATAACGGCACTCGGGTAAGTGGAGGTCGTCGTTCGGCGTTGTTCGACGGCCGACTGACGTCGAGGGGACGGCCACAGAGAGAAAGAGGGAGAGAGAGAGAAAGAAAGAGAGAAAGAGAAAGAGAGAAAACGAAAGTTCCGGCCAGGAATGTCTGGAGCGGCTGGAAAAATTGCGAGGATCTCCCTCAGACACTCTCTGGGCGGATAGGTATAGTCGATCTTTAGAATTTTAGGCCTTCGAGGTTTTTTACTCTTTTTTTTTTTTGTAACTGTAGAGTTTGCTGGTAGATGGCGGGAAATGCGTTTTGAGGGTGATGGGTAGATGGAGTTGTGAGATAATATTTGGAGACAACGGAAGTTTGTGTGGTTTGAAATTTTATGTGATCTCAGGTTGTAGAGATTTTTGTAATATACAGATATATAGATATTCAATTCTGACATTTCAAATGCATAAAATTGTTGAAACTTGTATTGAAGAAAGAAAAAGTTTATAAAAGTTTTTATAAAAAATATAAATAGTAGCAATTATAGAGATTTCTGTTGTAGGCAGAGGGGTTGTTATACTTTGAGGTCTTAGGTATTGTAAAAATTGTTCGAATTTTTCTGTGAACACTTGATCGATACCTTTTCTTTCTTTTCACATTTTTTGGAATAGATTTGAGATTTTTATGCTTATCACTCTCTTCGAAATAATAATTATTTGCCAATTTGCGAAAACATTTCAACGATCATTTCTCTCCTCGGTATAGTCCAAAATCACAAACATAGTGCTCTTTTCTATTAATTTCAAATGTATAGCTACCGGGTATGCAATAAGTATCTGCTTCTCGCGCCTTTCAACTTTGGGAACCTCTGGCCCGCAATTTTCACATGACTAGAAGCGATTCGTTAGTCCTCGTGGTTATGTATTTATTAGCTTTTAACAATCCGCAATCAAGCAATTTGTCGGTGACGCGGTTCGATTTAATTCGCGCCGTTTAATTTATTATCGCAACGTGGGCCGCCAGTTTACAAAACATTTCAACGTTCGTTTCTCCAAACCAGAGCCATTGGCAAACTTTCGAACGCATATCCCCGGTTACATGTTAATCTGTTTTCTGTTTCGTTTGCTTGGCTGTATTGTGTACACATGTAGTATCAATCTCATCTGGCAACGGTTAATGCGGTATTCATAATTATTTTGGCAAGCATTAAGCAACAGAGGCTGGTCTTGTTCTTTAGAATTGAAGAAACTAAATTTTGCAAATCTGAAAAATACTATATCCAGTAATCTGAATGTAAGAAATCTCCCGTTGATTCTTCTTATTAAAACTGTTAGATTGGAATATTAATTTTTATTTATTTTGTCGATTGCAATTTTTCAAAATTGTTAGTAAAACGACGGAAAGAGATTTTGTGATGACATTGTAAATTTGATTTGTGCATAGGGTTGAACATTGTTTTCTTTTTGCATTTTGTTTGGTCATATGTTTTATACGTACGTATACATACTTTTTTTTTTTACTTTTACTTTTGAACTTTATCTAGCAGAAATGGGCAAAGAGATATAAGAAGATGTAAACTCAAAACGAGGACGTTAATGAAACTTGCCAATTCTTGAACTGTACCATCGGTGAACAAAGTATTAACGGTGTCGTCGTTGATTTACTGCGATTTCAGGCAATGGGACAATCTAATTACACTCTACCTGTATCCGTACCAGTGAATAGTTATGGCGAATCTCTACTTGGATCTAGTCCTCAAATGGCGCATACCAGCATTTCTCCAAGACCATCGTCTTCTGAAACAGACTCAGGTATAAGCAACTATCCTAACCTCATTTATTCGTGCCTTCGTCAGTCTTTAGATTTGCGTACTGATTTAATTTATCAGATAAATATACTTGGTAATATTCACAATATTCTAATCATTGAATAAACAAAAAAGTCCAAGATTAAATAAACAACCTAACCCAATCTAACAAGATAAAGAAACTATATCTAATGTAGAGTTAGCTACAATTGTAACGTTGGTTACAATAGTCTTTTATTAAAGACTATGTTGCTCTTTGTTCAGTATATCCACCAGGAGGGATGTTAGAAATGAGCAACGGATATCCTCCATCGGCATCACCGCTTGGAGGTTCCCCTAGTCCAGGACCTTCGCCGGCGCTAGGAGTCGGAGGAGGCAGCGCAAACAAAGGCAGCAATCAATCTAGGCATTCGCCACAACCTCCGCCCCCTCCACCGCCACCTCATCCTCACAGGACTAATCTTCGAGTAGTTATTCCAACACCCCTTACGCAACCTCTCTCCGAAGACACTAGTTATGATGTAAGTGTGGTATATTTGATTTCACTGTATCATATCCAGCGTATAAGTTCGCCTGAGAACGTAAAAAGTTGGAGGTAATCTTACGTTATGGGGAAATACATTTGATATCGGTTTATCTTCTTTTAATTCGCAGAGTGGTCATGGACAATCCGCATTGAACACACCGGTAGTAGCATTACAAACACCATCAGTACCAGCTGGATATTCTAGTTTCGGACCAACGGATTATTCCTCGGACCTTGGGAGTCTAGCATGGTCTCATCAGAGGTACGTTGATGACTTATCAATGTATTCGGCAGCCACCATGTCCAGCATCAGGTAAATCATATTTCATAATTACTGTTATAAAAGAAAAAAACTATATGTCCAGTTTGCTGCTGGTTGATTCAAGACCAAATTCTGATCATTCTTTCAAACGATACTGCATTCAACTTTTCTACACAGTACCGTTTGAAAAAATAATCAGAATATCGTTTTATATCGTTTTCAAGAAAGGATTGAAGATTATCATGTAAAGCTTAATCGTGCTTGCAACGGACGACACTTGTTCTAACAACGTTTTTTCTATATTTACTAGAGTCGTGGATAAAAATAGTCCACTGGAGTTTTATAGTTTTTTTTCCTGTTTGAATAGTCGTTTATAGTATGCCAGTGAATCATACCGGTGTGTTGCATCGCATTCCTAATGATCATCATCTAAATTTTGCTTGACATTAATTCATTCACATCGATTTATCTATCAGTAAAATAAAACTCTTTAATTACATATTCTTCAATCAAGCCTTAATCTCATCTCAGAGAGAAAACATTCACAGCAGCTGTTTAACAAACGGAGGAAATTTTTAGAATTGAATGTTATATTCGTAATATTATTTGATTACAGTGGTCTTCCTCATTTAGCTGTGTCGAGCAGTACACCGCCACCAGCCACATCGCCGTTACCAGTGAAAATAAAAAGTGAACCGATCAGTCCACCGCGGGATCCTCACGGTGGTAACAGTGGCTCGAATAGTAGCGGGCCAAGTAACACTAGTAATCTTCATCACACGACTCTAAACGTCGGACCATCGTCCAGTACCGGTGCACCGCCTCCACATCATATATCTCATCCTGGGCCACAATCGTTGAATCTTGTATCGAGCAGACCAAGTAGTAATCCACCGCCATCTCATTCGGGTAGTATAACACCGACGAATCTACCGTCGCCAGGCAGTGCCACGGTGGCGGACATTCGAACGAGCCATTCGAATGCCGGTGGAAACGGTGGCAACAACTCAGACTATGAGAACGGGCCGCTTATGAAGCGTTCCCGTATCACCGAAGGCTGGGCGACTTAATGTCAATCGTTACGGTTAATCGCTCGATCGTTTCATACCTCTACGTACAACGGCGTATAGTGCTTGTGAGAAATTCCGGGGACACGAAGTCGAAGACTCGTTTAATAATTACACATATACACATACACACACGTTTGGCCATGATTATTTCTTGGTTGGGTGCGCGCGTGAGGAAGAACGATTCTCGGTGAAGTCCGACATTTGGCTGGACGAGAACACACATTTGTTTATATTTTGAAAACCAACACACGTACACGTACACGAACACACAAAATACGTTTGTTTGACGATTAAATAACGGTGCCATAATGTTGAAGCGTTACACGTATATATATATATATATATATATATATATATATATATATATATATATATATAAAATATATATATATATATGATGGATACATATACATATATATATATATATATACATATATGTATATGTATATGTATATATATACACATATTTTCATGTATATAATACGAAAGTTGTTTGTATATATGTCATTAATTCATTGTCATTTTCTTCGTGATATGGCATATTGTGTCTTTGATACTTGTCGCTAATGGCGAGGTTATTCCTTTACGGACAGTGAAAGGAAATGATACGATGTGGATACGTTTTAAGGAGGATGTTTAGAAAAAAATGTGAAACCGGGAGCAAGGCATTTTCGTGGGATAAGTGCATCAACAACCGAATTTCTATAGGAGCTTGCGAAACGTCTATGATTTTACGGTTTAGAGATTTAATGAATAATTGTACTTTGTTACTTGTTTTTTTTTTTGTGCGTTATGACGGTAGGTAGGCAAGTTCGCGGCATAATCCGTTAATTGAATGTTTTACATAATGAAAGCCGAGAGCAATGAACATAATTTCTCTCTTAATTGAATGCCTAGTCAGAGAATAATGATATTCAATTAGTATATAAATTTTATCTTACAATTTTTTTTCTCTCTTTTTTTTTTGTAATCGCAATATATCTCTTTCTCTCCTTTGCTCTGAAAACCGTACTCTTTTATTTCGAATGATCAAAGGATCGTGCAACTTTTATATTACGATAAAAGTTTAACAACACGCATATGGAACAGTGTTATGTGTCTTAGATCGTCTATAATATTCGTTTTAACGATACGTCTATAATGTCGTCAGTTTGTTTTTAAATAGTGGAGCTTTTTCTCTTTTTTCTTCTTTTTTTGTTCTTTTCTTTTTTCTTTCTTTCGTTTTAGCGAACTAATTAACGGTCTATGTCCGCTAATAAAAACCGATAAACGATTGATCGGCTGCTGTACTCAAAATAATTACGATATTCTGTAGAGAACACGATCAGAAATTAATATATTGATTATTACGAGGTAATAGACGAGATATATGCATATTATATGTGAATAAGCATATTACATAGTGTTGATTATTAAAAAAAAAAATAATAATAATAATAATGAAAGGTATATATACACACGAACTCGCATATGTATATATACATACATAACGTTATATACATTTTCCACAAGTATTTTGCACATTTGATATGAAGAATTAAAAAAAAAAAAGAGGTAACATGGAAGGAAGAAACTTCGCAACCCTTCACGCCTAAGGCATACACAACGAGAATTATGCGTCTCTGTGAATATTGTATATCCTCGAAGCAGTAATTCAATGAGAATAATTAACACAGATTTATTTGAACAGTATTTAGATTCAATTTCTCATTGCACATATATTTTCTGCAAACGCAAATGGGTTATCGTCGTCAAATTACATATATAAAGTATACAGAGAATGAATACCCATTAGTACACATTGTAAAACAATGCTTTTAATCGGTAGTAATCTGTAATCTATTGTTGGCAAGACAGGGTTGCAAATGTAATATACAGAAGTCTCTTCCTAAGTTAAACCGCTTGGGATGGTCTCAGCCTATGCTTTACTCAATCTCAGGATGTATCCTGGTGTGTGCTGCTCTCAAGAGTCGTATTAGGTACATTACTGTAATTAATTAACGTAATTAATGGAATACACAAACGGTATATGAATTAAATAGTGCCTGGCACCATTTGTGGCCCTCCTTCGGATTGACTTGCCCATGTTGTTCGCACAAGGTGACACCGTGTCCTGTTTAAGTATAGGAAAAAAGAAAGAGACAAAGTGTGTCGGAAACGAGACAAAGCGAGAGGGAGAATGAATTTAAAAAGAGAGAAAAGGTAATAGAATAAAAAAGAAAGAAGAGAAAGAAAACAGTAGACAACAGAGTGAGAAAGGAAAGGGGGAAGAGGGTTAGGATTAGGGATACGAATTTTAAATGGTATCTATATGTTGTGTAAAACTAGCGAAATTGTAGAATTCATTTTACAATGTTCTGTCGACGAATATCGACAACCTGGCAAGTCAATCTTGATTATATATTATAACCGAAGATTATATATACGTACGTTAACACAAGGAAAGGAAGGAAAAAAAAGAAAGAAGCGAAGAGTCGTGTAATCTTCGATATTAATTTGTTTCTTTACTAACGTTACAATTAGGAACGTATGATGACTGTACGAACAATCGGTGTGCGAAACATAAAGATATAATGTTGTATAGTCACTAATGATTAATCACAAATTTTTAAGATGATCACAAAGTGCAATCTCTTAGCCAACACACTTTTTTATCAAAGAAAAAAAGTATAAAGAAATTGTTATTTTTCATAACGAAAAAAGGAAGATTTAATGTATTAAAAAAAAGTATATATATATGTCTCCACTAGTTATTAAACATTTTCCTATTGACGCAAAATTTATTGTATTTGAACTGATATTATATATATATATATATATATATATATTATATATATATATATATATATATATATATATATATTATATATATATATATGTATATATATGTATGTATATGTATATGTATGTATATACATTAATATATTATATATGTATATGTATATATATATATATATATATATATATATATATATATATATATCTGAACTTAAGTGTACATGCCTGAAGTAAATCCTTGAAAGATAATCTGCGATACGATTATTACATCGGTTCCAGATTTTAAGTCGCTACAGGTGGATCATTGAATAATATAATTAGTTATTAATTATATTATCAATTTACTTGATATTGTACAACCAATTTCTCGGCAGTGTTATTATTTGCTTCATGTTTGTATAAGACACACTAATTTGCACAAACTTTTGTAACAATTTTTTGTTTATTTTTTCATACTTTTAACCAATAGGAAAAATGATACTTGAAATGCCACAAAGATTTAACTAGTATTTTTGGCACAAGAGATCACAAATAATAAACGCACTGTTGATCATAAGTTCGAGATCATCTCTTATAAGTCTGCTTTGTTCTCATCAAAGTAACAAGACCATCAATTCATATATGTTACTCTATACAATCCTCCGTTAAGTATAGTTTCTAACGTATTGTAATTGTATTTCTTTTATATTTCAGAAACTTTGATTTTCCGATCGATAACAGTGTACATAAAATCTTACTAATTCTTTCTCCATTTATGACTATTAAAAGCATAGATAATAGTTACAGTTAAGCAGTTTAATTTTTAGTATAAAAAGAAGACCAAGAGTATGTTTACCTCAAGCTTATGGGAATCAATGATGTGTATACGTTCAATTTTTCCTAGCTTAATGCACAAAATCCAAAATTATCAACTTATATATCTATACACGTTCATACAAAATTATGAAGCATATAATATTTTTTTTTCGCGATGCGTCTGCAGACGTCTCTAACGTATGGTTCTTTAGATGTAACCTTTAAATTAAAAAAAAAAAAAAACTGCCTGAGAGAAATCGTTCCAACTTATCGATCCACCGGTACACGCGGTCTCGTAAAATGTGCAAGGATTACAATTTTGCTTACCGATCTATTTTACTGTAAGATACCTACGTGAAGGAAAAACAAAATACAGATAAATGAAAATAACGTAGTTGGTACCTTTTAAGGTAGGGAATTTGTTAAATGGTGTACGTTAACGACACAATTGTGCGTACCATTTTAATGTATATTTTTAATATGATGATGAAGTATCCGTAAGTTACACACACATACACACGCGACAAATTCGATGTGTATCGATCTTGTTCTGGGCACAACCGAAGGTATCGATATGAAGGAAAAAAAATATACCATTTTAGGTGATATATATGTATACATATACACATCTATTTGGTCATTCTTGTTGAACTATATATCAATTCTACCTTGTTGATCAGAGATTATTTACTTATTTATTAACTGTTATACATATATGAATATATATATGTACATATATATATTTCTCTTGGTCTACTATAATAAATAGTAGAATAAGATGAAGCGGTGGGCGTTTATATATATCAGATTCACTCTTCACGACACGTTTTATAACGCTAATCTCTAACCAATTCAGTTAGACCAATTGAAATTGATTTTTTAAATAAAGCGATGGAAATTTACATTTTCTAATATTGATCGTACGGTTGTGCCCGATTCAAGATAAGCTGAAAGAAAAAAGGAAAGGAAGAAACAAAGAAAGACAGATTCTATTTGCAAATACGTAAAGTGACGGGGCGATTATATCGTAGTTGAGAACTCAGAGACTATTATTGAAGTTGTTGGTAAACGCTGTGAAATGAAATGGACCATCATTATTAGAAAATGTTGTCGTACGCGTTATAAAACTTAATAGGACACGACGGGAGTAAAATGAGAAACAGAAAAAGAAACAAAAAAATTGAAAAATTATAGAGAAAAAAAATATCGTGTAGTGAGAACCAGAGTTAGAGCTTTTTTTGTACGGGGAGCAATTGTTGTTGGACAGGTTAGTTATCAAGAAATATCGTTTTTATTGGCCACGTGTGGAAACTCGAACGGATGCTCGTTTCGATTTTTTCGAACAAACTCTCCTCGTCACATTCTTTCCCTCTAATTCCATACAATTTCCTTCTTCTTCCTCTTTATCCTCCTTGGAAGACACTGATAGATTCGAGGAAATTTTAAATATTCAGATACTGTACGATTTTATAGAGGATATTAATTAATCGATCTCGAATTGTCGAACGATTGTTTTATAGATGTACATCGTAGGTATCTCAATATTTGAAATATTTTTTCGTCAATAGAGTGGCGCCAACGTGACGTCGCGGACGATCATTGAAACATCGAAACAGCTCGGTGTGATTCTTCTCCTTGAAAATTTCGAAATTTTTGGTGTCGATACTTCGATGTGCTTTCTTTTTGTTCTTTTTGGAGTAGAAATATATATATATATATATATATATATATATATATATATATATATATATATATATGTATATGTATGTATGTATGTATGTATGTATATACACATACATATAAGAAAGAAAGAAAAAAGTGTTGTAAATATATATAAAAGAATTTAGTTAACGAATCGATTTATTAACCTTTCGTGCCTTCGAGACGAATCGTTGTGAACTGTTTCGGAACCAACCGACTTTTTAAAACAGGCGATCCTTTTCATTCGAAATAATTAAGAAACGATTGATCTATTTTCCGCGAGTGAAATTTACAAATGTGGAATTTGAACAAATCGTTTCTATCCAGATCTCTCGGCGTATATATAGGAAATAAGATTTTTCCTAAGTGAATTTTATTTATTTGTCACTTGAATAAGCGGAAGCTAATAATATTCTTAATGATAATGATAATAATAAAAGAAAGAAAGAAAGAAAAAAATCGAACAGAAATTTTTCGTGGCGTTTCTTATAATATATATATTCCGTAGAATTATAGCCGATATTTTATAAAGCAGCTGAGCTTAAATTATAGAGATGCGATTCTTTACGAAATGATATATTGATAAATGTTAATTGTGAACAAAAAAATGAGAATTCGAAAATTCAAGATCTCTGTACTGAATTCTTACAACACGATCTCGAATTATCGCAAAGATTATACCCCCTCTATTTTTCAACCGTTCTCGATTAGTACGGATCGATCACGAAAAATCGAATCGAGTATCCGTGAAATATCGTCATTGTAACCTCGATCGAAACTCGACGAAAGAATAACCGATATGTATATGTGTGTGTGTGTATATATATATATGTATATATATATTATGTAAAACAAAAAACAAAAAAAACATATTCGAAAATGCGTGAATACACGCAAATGCAAGAAGCATCGGATCAATTTTCGACGAAAAAGAGGGGAAAAAAAGTAAAAGGGTACAGCGAGGCGAAAGGAAAAAAAAGAAAATTATGAGTGTTACAAGAAGAACGGAAAAACTGAACTAATTAATATACGAGAAATATATTAAATGTACTAGCCACAACTGTTGTCACCGCAGAGTAAAAAAGAAAAAAAAAATATTACGAATCTAATATACATAAAATATATATGTGTATATATATACGTATGTAAAAGTAAGTTTAAAAAATACTGAACATATCTGTAAAGCCATGTAGAGCATCACATTTTTAAGGGTAAAACTCAAGAATACCGCCATTTTATTATTAACCATCGACCGTGCGTGCGTCGCATCAAAACTCATCGTACGATCGATCGACCGGTATCGATATTTCCCCTCCCCCTCCCCAACGTTGTCTTGTAAATAATAAAATGGAAAATATGCTAATAATAACGATGAAAAAAAAAATATATATATATATAAATATATATCAGTCCTCGATTCGAAAGGGCTCTCTCAATAACACCGTGTATCGATCGATCGGTCGATCGATAGTTTCGATACGCACCGGTCCCGCGTGTATGATTATTATTAACATAATTTTTAAATATTACTGCGTAGCGATATACTGTTATTTGTATTATTATGAAGGAAACGGAAATGAAATCATTTACGTTGTACTGTTGACGAAACAGAGAAAGAGTAAAAAAAAAAGAGAAAAAAAAAGAGCGACCCATTTGATCGTCGTACGCGCAGAATGCAATGAGGAAAGAGCGAAGAGAAAAAGGGAAGGGAAAGGTATATAAAGAAAGGAAAAAAAAAATGTTTTAAAAAATAGAGAGGATGAACAATTTACTATACATGTAATTATACAGAAGTTTAAGAGATATATAAAGAAAAAAAAAACAAACGTAACCGCGTAACGTGCTATATAGATATTAATTATTAATCAGACACACAGAAGAAAAGGCAGAAGAAATATATTATGGCGTATTATAGTGTTGTACGTTTTAAGTAGACAGTAATAACAAATCTGCGAAGACAGAAAAGGAAAGTAACGTTTTTATTTTCTCTCTCTCGTAATTCGTAATAGTGTGTGCCATTCGTGACATTCTCACCGATTCTCGAAGAGAGACGAATCGATCTATTTTTATGTTCTTTTTTTTTCTTTCCTCCGAGTTCGTGTTCTCTTTTTTTCTTTTTTTTATATTATTTTCTTTTGTTTCTTTTTTTTGGCTTTACTCTTTTCGTTGCTTTGCTTGTATTTCCTCCGGCTGATATTTTCTTATTAAGTACCGAAGACTCGGTTTTAGCAGGCTCGCAATTATAATTCGTGATTCATGGAAAATATGGTGGTCAAGATCGTTGGTATACTCGTAGAACTCGCGAGTCGAATTAGGCGTGAAGGGGAACACGTGCTTGCTCGCTCATGTTGTTTCGTTAATAATGCACACGGAGAGACGCTACACGGATGAGATGTATGATGGTACAATGATGGACAAGGCTTAGTGGAATGGTACCGGCAGTTGTCACGTGGAAATCGGACATGTGCGAGTCGCTCAATTCGTTTTTTCGTCACATTTCTTTACACTTGGATATCAATTCCTAATTAATTTCTAATTTAATAATACCACAAATTTCAAGAATTCAACATCTCGTAACAAGAGACAATACGAGGTCCAAAAGTAATAGTAACTAAATTTCAAATAAAAATAAAAATTAAAGGAACAGAAAAAAATCTTCGAAAAATATTAAAAAACATTTTAATGATAAAATAAAAAAAAATAAATTACTCCTCTGTCAATTACGCCTGTAAAGATTCTGAAATTACTTACTCTACGATTAATTAAAATAACCTAAAATATAGTAGTTTTTCTTTTCTTTCTAAGAGTACTCGCAATTGCCCGATTTAAACACGTTAAACACGTTTATACATATTTCTTTGGTGCTCGACATATTCGGTCGTTGTTACATGTTATACATATTATTGTCAATACACTATAATAATAATAATCATCGTGAATCCTCGTTAAGGTCATCGTCATCGTCATGAATCATCGCGATCATTACCACTTACTACTATTACTACTACTACTACTGCTACTACTACTTCTACTACTACTACTACTACTACTACTACTACTACTACTACTACTACTACTACTACTACTACTACTGCTACTGCTACTACTACTGCTACTACTACTACTACTACTACTACTACTACTACTACTACTACTACTACTACTACTACTACTACTACTACTACTACTACTACTACTACTACTACTACTACTACTACTACTACTACTACTACTACTACTACTACTACTACCACCACCACCACCACCACCACTATTACTACTACCACAATCACCCCTACTATTTTTATTATTGCTACTACTATTATTACTATTACTATTATTTGTATTATTATTATAATTATTATTATTATTATTACTGATCATAAATGAACCATACGCGCCGTAATCGCCTATCGTTCGGTCAGTCTAATGATTATTGTCTGAGGGTTTTTAGCGAAAGAAAAATATCGACGATTGTCTCATACGGTTCTCAGTGCACATCACAAATAAAAAGAACTCGTTTCTCTCTCGACACACGCATACAGATACACACCAGAGACGTACATACACACACGCGCGCGCAGAACATTGTAAACACACATTGTGGTTATATTTCAGTGTATCAGCATAATGATATGATGTTTCCCATAGAATACATTTTACTTGGTTTTTATATTTGGCAGTATTTTATTTAAACGCCGCTCGAGCATGTGCGAATGAAGATATCAATCTATATCTATCGATTTATTTAAGAGACGCCGTATGTATCTCGATTATCAAACATGGAGGAAATGAATAGGAACGAAGTTAGTGTGTTTACTTGGAAAAATTTGTGAGTTTGATTTATGATAATTTCTTTAATTATTCTTTTGTGATAATTTTTTTTTAATAATAGAATATTCGTTTATTTATTTATTTATCTTTTTTTTTGTGAATGTGAATATACTTCGAATGGAAATTAGGACATATGTTGATGGTGCAAGTGGAAATGTCATTTGAAGGTTATTCGCGATACGCGTTTTACTCGAAGAACACTATATTCGCACGTGCTTGAAAAGTGTTGCACCAATCCACAAATTTAACGGCTGTTCATTGATTGTAATTATAATTTTTCTTACATCGCGTACCGCGTTTTCTGTCGATCAAATTTCTCACGAGCGTTTCTCTTAAGGGTTAGAAATCTTGAACGTTCGATATTACATGAAAATTAAGGATACTTTTATATTTATATCCGAATAAGTTTTTAACAATTCATTTGTATGAATGTTTCTTTTTTATGATGATAAACAATTCCGGCTCTCTCTCTCACTCTCTCTCTCTCTCTCTCTCTCTCAGTCTCTCTCTCTCTCTCTCTTTTAAGAATAAATCGATCATTTCGACCAATTGATTTATCTCTTTGCGGAAAAACATTACACGAAGAAAAGTGCCATGTTTCGTAGAGCACAGAAAGAATATACATAATTCACGTCGAAATATTTTTCTAAAAAACGAAAATTATATATAAAAAAAAAAATAATTGAATGGATCCAATTCAAACTCGAAGCTGAGTTTCTTCGGTACCGGGATACGATATCGAGAGGTATGTGTGCGATCAAGAAAAAGTCGTTGGTTTCCTCTGTACAAAATAATCGATGTATCTAAAAAAAAAAAGAAGAAACGAACAAAAGTTACCTGTTCCATTGTCTTCTTTCCAAAATTAATGGATTGTAACATATACGACATTTGTTAGAAATTTCTCGAACCTGAATTTTCAAAATTTACAATAATTGTTTAACAACAAAAATTCGAACAATCATTTTTTAAAAATACATATTTTATATGTTACGATGCAATGTGACGTAAATTATACGGGTAGAAGTACGTATTGTTGTATAAATTGTGCGTCTTTGTTAACTTACCGAACGTGCGCGAATAGAAACGGGGAATTTGTTGTTTGAAGAAAAGCAACGTTGAAAATTTCCCGAAAACTACCGCCACAGCTTTCGAAGTATATATATGTATATCATTGTTCATTGTTCTAAAACGAGAGTGAAATTCACGCACGTTCCACTAAACGACAATTCTGACAAAACAATCGTCACTGTGGTGTGCCTGTAGCAATTGTAAACTTTTCTTTCCGTAACCGGAATCATGTTTCGTTAATTGTCTCGTAATTATCCGCTTCGTGAACGTCTATTCCCATTTACAATGTATACACCTTCGTTGTTCAATGTTCTGAACCTTGTCTAAAGAAAAAAAAAAAAACAACCAAACACACGCAAACTATCTACATAATACTATTTCTATGCTCGATCTTTCTCTTTTTTTCTCCTTCAAACACTAACGAGCCATAATAAAAAAAATTCTAGTCTTTGCAAACATTATTAACGCTTCGAATAACTTGTAAAATATTGAAAAACTTCACGGTGTATTACCTTTTTTATATTTTACTTTCCGTTTAATATTTTTACGTAAAAAATTCTATCAGATTGTCTTTCAATCAAAGTATCTTCTTCTGCTACTAAGCAACGTTCTACTCTTTCTCTCTTTCTCTCTCTTTCTGTTCTCTCGCTCGAAAAACGAAAACACGCATACTCCCCGTGTAAAGTATCGCACCGCCAACGTAAACATATTATATACCGTGTGTACAGCTTGTACACACACTCGTCGCTCTCGATTATCATTATCCATCTGTTGTCTCGACACTTCTCGATCTCGAAACTCTACACTCGAACTTGTACTTGATTTTCTAGCGATAAATCTTTCTACCACGTTTGTAATCTCTGCACACACACGCACACGTACGCGTATACACACACAGAGAGACACACGCGAAACGACGCAAACAAACACTCTTAACAAACAATGTGGTATACTATTGTATAATCGGTGTAACGAGACACGCAGAGAAGCGATAAATAACACACAGATACGCATTTTTTGCACCGACGTACTAACACAACTTTCATTGTGACGTCCACTAATGTAATTCGTACGATCGTGGAACATGTAAGATCGCCGCCATTCTACGACACACTCTCTTTCTCTTTCTTTCTATTTCGCGCCGGTTCTGCTAACTGAATTTTCAGACGCTGTGCGAAAACACACACGTCCAAGTATACTGAGTGTCTCCGATTATCTTTATCGCGCTTGGAATACTTTTCAATTGGCCGTTGAAAGATACGAGAAAATGTTTCGGGAAAGATTTGCAGCAGGAACAAATGAACGTATAATATTTTTCAAAGATCGTAGAAATTCGTCGAACGTAATTATATTACTCTGAGTTCGATGACTCGTAGTAATATGATCTTCAGATAACCTTGAGTACCGATAAAAATACCGTTAACGATTTTATGTACGCGTACAGGGTGTTTCATTTGCGGTGACCACCTTGAACGTAGACACTATTCTCGTCTTCTAATAATAAAATAAAAATTGTTGATATACATAGTTGTAACGTAGTCGATATTATTAGAAGGTCCGTTTAGCTAAGGGTTTATAATGTGATACAGTGATAAAAATATCTAATACCTGTCGAGAAATATGATCGTTAAGGAACAGAAATTGTTTGTAACATTTTTCTTCTAGAAAAAAAATTTAATTCTTGCTAATATCATATTTAGGATAGTTGAAGGAATTTTTTTTAACAATGATATCTTTGTTTTAAAGTGATTAGGATACGTGAGACACTCGGTATACGTGCTTCTAACAGTTTCGAAGAAAGAAAGAAAAAACTTACGATACAGAAGTCGCGTATACAACGTTCTCGAATGCGAACAACAAGCTTCGGAAGCTTTTAAGTAAAGCGTAAACAACGAGGAAGCATAGGGAAATGAGATACATCTTACATGTGCACGATCGTATTTTGTCCTCTGTAGAAATGCCTTATTGTCACGTGCCTCGATTAACAATTAAACTGTTCACCTGCTTACCAATTACTTGTTAGTGTACGTAACAACAAATATGTACGTGTAATATCGCGTTATTCTTTGTACTGCTCTTGTAAATATATTCTGAACGATTACTGTCACCATGTGTCGTCTGTGAAGTTAACTGCTCTCTGGACATCGTTCATTCACCTTGTCCCTCCCTACAGTCCTTTCTCCCTTGCTTAAAGCTTTCAAATATATGTAAAATAGGTTCCCTATGCATACAGAAAAATTCCCTCACCGTCCCTTTTCTACTGCTACATCATTCTCATCTTTCAATTAATCGATTCGCATGCCTGCTCGGATTTCCGTTATTTTTCATTGTTAAAAATAAGTAAATGTTGCAACGATAAACTATCCCCTACCCCCTTGCATTTAATTAATATTAATTTTCAGGTTATCTTAAATTTTCAATTTCAGACAGCACGAAAATTTATTAAATTTACCAACTGTCAGTAGCAGTAATTTAAAGACATTGAAATTAGAAAAAGAAGAAAAACTAAATAAAACAATCCGAACAGAATATTAAATTAAGAAATTAATAAATAATTCATAAAGATAGACGAATGTTCAAAATTAAATCGTTCAAATCAAGATTTCGGAACCCGCTGCTCTTCACGGCCGATTTTCAGAAACAACATCCCCTCCCTCGTGCTTTGTATCATGCTCATGCCTCTGCACATAATACTTGGCACACCTGTGGTGCATAGCATGTAAACAGTGTGTTGCGCATTAGAACAAAACACGTATCAATGGTTTTCACCACCACCTATGGGGTACAATCATTGATGACACTAAATTGATAGTTAATAATCTCCTAACTTATTAACAAGTACGAATTCCAGTTTCATGATTCCCATTTTTAAAAAGAACATTACGCGCGATTAATTCCTTGTGTCGTCATCTAGCGGTAGACACGCGTACTAAAAGACGCGCAGAAGTTGACTCTGTGCGTGACGCCATCTAGCGGCAAGGTACTATTACTAACTCCAAAAACCAACTTTCGATTTTACCCCTTTCTGTAGTTCCATAAATTGCCGCTAGATGGTGCCATATGTACTGCCCAGTAGGTGTTTTCCTCTAGCGATAGTTTTTGGAACTACGGAAATTAGTAAAATCAAAAGTTGATTTTTGGAGTTAGCAATAGTACTTTGCCGCTAGATGGCGCCACAGTATATTGATCGTGGGTGTAATTTAAAAAACATACAGCTTGAAACCAAAAATGATGTTTATTGAAAAGTAGGCGGTTGTTACATATTAATTTATGATCGTAGATTATAGTAAACCATGGGTAATGCATAAATATATCAATACGAGTATCCGCATAATGTGTTAGGTGCGTTTCATGTGATACGCGTCGGTGTGTCGTATCCAGTTCTTTGCTTCATGGGTAAACTAAATCGCAGAACGGAAGAAAAAGGGCGCTGGTGTTGCAAAACAGCGATGAAAGTTGATTCTCAAGCATAGTTTACATCTGCTCGTTGAAATTGTTTGGGCGCTAGTTGTCGCACGTAAATTAGATTCGAAGTTTATACGCAAGACGAGAATATGCAGTAATTTTTTTTTTTTCACAAA
Source organism: Anthophora plumipes (assembly GCA_951804975.1). Lineage (NCBI taxonomy): Eukaryota > Metazoa > Arthropoda > Insecta > Hymenoptera > Apidae > Anthophora > Anthophora plumipes. The sequence continues at coordinate 4,236,195 of OX638121.1, forward strand.
TTGTACATTTAATAGTTTGAAAATATAAAAGAAAGCGAAGAAATACAATTAGAATATGCCGCTGCCAGCTGCATTAGCTGCGCGACTTGCGAAAAGAGGACTGATTTCCGGATCGGAGAAACAAGGTATAGTAATTCAATTTAATTGTGTATAAAATACATTGCAAATAACAATTCTATTCTATTTTTTTGTTATTTCATAATTTGTAACTATTACAATAACATTATTAACGAATCTTTTCGTAATAAAAATAACATAACCTTACAGTGTTTCGATTCGTAAACCGTCACATAAAACAGGCTAAACTTATTCGTGTGCATAAAACCAATTTATTTCTAGAATCTGCTAAAAAGGAATCCAGAAAGAAGATCCACGAGGAAGTGATAGCCGAAGATTATGATAGTACAAAAGATGACATTAATCAGATCGATATTTCACAAAAATTTATGGTAAATATTACATTGAAAAAGTTGTAATTAAAACCTCGTAATATTCAAAATCCATTGACTCATGTGTATATTTTATTTTAGGGTTACAGTGGATGTCCCAATAAATATAATATTTACCATGAATGTACAAAGAAGTGTAAAGAATTATGGGGGCTTGGGCATGTACAGCCTTCTGACAAATACTTGAAAATGCAAATGAGATTAATACAAAAATACCCTTTACCTGAAACTTGGAAAGCAGTTTATGATCCAGGATCGTAGGTTTTGATTTATTTTTCTTTATTTTATAAAGTATCATTTCAAATATTGCATGTATAAATAACTCTCCAACTTCTTAACAGTGGTCAGCATTATTATTGGGATTGGTCTTCTGATTTAGTGTCTTGGCTTCCACCAGGTCATCCAAAATGTCAGATATCTCAACCAGCTTCTCAATTAAGAGAAGAACTACATCTCAAAGCAGCAGATCAAGATGATAATATGTCAAGTGATGACAGTGGGAGTGAACAGGAGCCAATGGAAGTCAGCAATCAACTTGAACTTAAACAAAATTTTAAAAAATTTGACGTTGCGCGATTGTTGTTTTAAACAGTTGTTTAATTTTTCAGGTAGACGAACCGGAACCGAAAAAGGATAAAAAACCGGAAAATAGATTGAGACACAAATCGGGAGACAATAAAAGAAATCAACGGTTGGAAAGGTCCGAGAATAAAGAGAAAAAGGACAGGACTTTGGATCCTATGGATCCAGCATCCTATAGCGATATTCCGAGGTACTTTCATTATTGCAGAGAGAAATATAAAAGCATGTAATTATAACATATTTTAATTATAAAATTTCTGGGTACAGAGGCAAATGGTCTGATGGTTTAGCAAGACATAATGAAGCCAAAACGGGAGCAGACACAACTGCATCGGGACCACTTTATCAAATGAGGCCGTACCCTAGTCCAGGCGCTGTTCTTCGATCAAACAGAGCCAATAAAACAGAAATAGAATCCTCCAGTAAACCTAAAGTGTCCGGCCCCGAGAAACCGGAGTGAATTCTTTAACTTTCAATGTATCATACAATTTATCATATTCTTTGTGATGTAAATAAAGCGTAATTTATAAAATTATCCCATTGATTTTATTATTAAACAATCCCCGATTATCCGGAGAATTGAATTTTTAATTCTGACAATTGTTCAAATCTTTTTTACTTCTATTTAGTTAAAAAAGAATGCTTAGTATAAAAAGAACATGATATCGAATAAAATATTACAAGAATTTATAACGTACAGTTTCAAATTTACGCGATTCGAGCACCTTTCCGATATGGAAAATAACACCGTGTCTCGAGGTCATTTTAATTAAAATTTCTTCCTACTCGCGAAGCAATGCCCTATAATTAAAATCACAAGAATATCACGTGATAATAAGCAAACGAAACATATACAATTCCAACAGATGATACTCGAAAAATCGTCGCAGCTGGTCTTTTTTTACTAGAATCACATAAACCTTTCAACTTATAATTTGAACATCGCAGTTGATACTACCGCCGATATCTTCGAGTCAATGTTAGAGTTAACCTTGTTCTTGGCCTACTTTGTCAGTAACGATGCAGGGGAGCAAGCTCGATATTTCCAAGGGATGATACGCGAATAATGGAACGAATTGTCCGCACAAGACGTTTCTCCGCGTCCCTTTGTCGAATTCCGTTGACGTTTCTACATGTTCCACGGCATAGTTTCGTTTAAATAACGAAACGTCCCGCGACGTAGTAAAATGCAAACGCCGTGCATAAATATCGTGCTACGTTTAATTTGCGTGACGTAAAGCAAAAGAAAAAAAAAAACGAGGAAGGAGGAAGGAAGGAAGGAGTTTATGAATTGTAAAAGGTGTCGTAAAATAACCACGGGCACACGCGAGCGTGCTTTTCCCTGCATGTGCAATATTTTCACGCGCGATGAATACCATCACTTGAAAATTTTTCAGTTGTGTACTTTTAAGGTAGGTATGGACGATCAGTATCGTCGCCTCGTGTTAATATCGTACATTTGAACATTTTTTACGTGCATACCAATCGAGATATTCTATTGCATCGGGATTGAATTTTTAAATATCAAAGGAGAGAGATTCGATGTCATCGTTATAGCAAGGTTAACTTACAAGCACATGACAGTTCGTGAATTTTCCCGCCGGTTTTAAACTGTCACGATCATAGTGTTCCAATATTGTTTAATCTTTGATCTTTCCTCAATATAAAATTCAAATTTAAATTAAACATCTCCGAGCGGAGTACCAAGGTGTTTTTATCGAATTTGAAACTTTAATGGAAACGCGTATGATTGTATGATAAATAAATATTGACTTTATAATGTAACAAGTGTGTGATATCAAATGTAGAATAAATCAAGCAAGTTGAAATATTAGAATTAATATTCTTATCGGTATAGACTTACATATGAATTATACCTTGATTCTTTTCAGACAAAGTTTTATTTAACTGTACCAGTTAAATATTTGCTGGTAGCTGTTAGTTGCAATCACTACTTTTGAACTGCAATTTTAACTATTTTATTAAGCTCAATATAAGCACTGATTACTGTCCATGCAGTTCTATGTAGATATGATAGACAAAACCAAAAGTTGTCGAATGGTAAGTGTATGAAAACATTTCAACACTGATCACACTAGTTAACATTAGTTAACATTATTAATTTTGTTTTGTATACTAGAACACATAATTTCAAATAAAAAATACTTGTTGCCTTTTCTCTATTGTACTATGTACCGATTAAAAGTTTTGTAATTAAAAAATTAAATTATAAAAAATAAATATACATACTTTTAGGGAATTATACATATAATGTGTATTACTGTACTGTAAAATTTTTTAAGATAGGAAGGTCATATATGTATGAAGAATTAAATAAATGAACTTCAATTGCTACAGGAAAATATATTAAATGCAATTAGTTATCAACAGAACTCACATAAGAAGTGCAATACTTAGAAAGAGATTACTAAAAATTATTTTCCTTATCTCTTTCATTTATCTTATCTTAGTTGCATGCAGGTTTTGTTGGCTTCCTTAAGTTGAACTTAATATTCTTATTTGTTAGATATTTTAAAAGAATTTCACATGGTTCAAACATAATATTGTTCATCATTACATATAATTGTCACTTACATACATTGTTAACAATGATAATTAATTAGTTGGTTTATAATATTGAATTTTTTACTTCAAACTTTATTATTATACAGTACCAATAAGTTTCAAATGTTTCATTTCTGCTTCTTAAAGTTTTATTAGACTGTATTGTGAATAAAGATGTTAGAAATGTATAATGTGTTCATTTATATATTTTTATGATTTCTATTTAGTTTTGTTTAATGCTGTTTTGTAGTAGTGTATTGGTTAATGTTAAGGTGAATACATGTACATATCAAGATGGCAATCGGAAGTATTATTTGTGGAGCCAGTACTCCTAAAATGAAGAGAAAAAAGGCAAAGGTATACCACATTTTAGTTTTGCTTATTTTTTCCATTAATATTTTACATACAAGCATTTCTCACATTTGATTTTCTCATTTAATATTTAAGGTATTCTACATCAAATATTGCTTTGTAATAAAAAATAATATAGAATGTACATTGTCTTATAATTGCAAATGATGTTGCAGACAACTGAACGCAGTTGGATAGAGGCAACTTTTCAAAAGAGAGAATGCTCAAAATTTATTCCAAGTGCTGAAGATGAACACAAGTATGTAATGCTTATAGTCCTTCCAAATTTATTTGTGTTTTGAACATTCTTGCAGAATACATTCTCATATTATACATTATGGTGAATTACAATTAATTACATGTTAAAAATATCAAACAGATACAATCCAGTGTCATGTTCCTTTTTTTTATTTAAAATATCTCGAATATACTATTTTTTTTACGAAATACAATAAATAAAATGTGCATCATTCTGGACATCATTTTTTTTCTGTGTGCAACTGCATTATCATGCATTACTGAACTTCTATATTTATTTATTCTGTTTAAATGTTTGTCATACACTGATAAATCTGTAGCTACATATATTTTGTTTCTCTGAAGGGACAATATTTTTGCAGAGGCAATATAAGCAGGGTAATTATTTATAATGGTCATAAATTATAGGTATTAATTTTAATACAGCTTTTGAAAATAATTTAGCTTATAATTGTTACTTATAAAATTATCTTACTTTTTAATATGGTATTTACAGTCGTTAGAATATTTTATTATTTAGATGTTTATTATTGCAAATTGATTTTTGAATTTTTCCAGGTCATTACTAACACATTTTCTTATGTTCATTTTCTTTCCATTTACTTTTCTTTCTTTCATTCCATTTATAGGTTTATGCAAGTAAAGGGAGATAAGAATGCAGAGTATGATGTGATCACCACTTCCAGGTGAGAGTTCATTGTGGGTTTTGTTTGAAATTCAAAATCTTGTGTTCTTTATTTAAAAAAAATAGGCTATTTGACAAAGATATTTAATATTTAATATTTAATATTGCTTCTGCAAATATATCGAATTTATATTTTTAAATGTATCATATGCATATTTTTTTATCCTAAACTAAGTGTTGTTTCTGCTTTGAAGGAAAAAAAATAATAATTTAATATTTTTATTTCATATTTTTGAGTAGTCATTAATAAAATACTGTTACATTACATGCATTCTACACAGTTCTCAGCAATAATGGTTTGTACCGAAAAACAGCTGCTAAATTCTAAGTTCTCATAGTGTATATAACATAAATTCTGCACAAAATTGCATTATACAGTTGTTGAATTGCTTCCTTTTAAAAGTCCACACTGACAGAACGTTATTTTAAATTTACATTTTTTTTTTTTTACTGCTTCTCATAAAACGCTTTGTTTTCTCTTAGAGCTCATGTTCATTACACCATGCAGCTATGTAAATGAATCATACTTGTACAAGAACTGTTACGGTAATATCATACTTCACAGTATTTAAATAATAACTACATCGAGTAATAACATATTACGAGAATAATCTTAACAATAATTATTGTGTGTAAAATATTTGAATTTTTGCCTGTATAGTAGCTAATAGTTTTTCTGAACCATGTATACTTAAAAATTTCCCTATATAACGAGAAAACATAAAATATATGTTGTACAATCATAGGTGATCCTTATTTATCAAAGTAAAGATTAGTTGCAAAAGGGTACAATTTTGTATACAGTATTATTCCCTAAAATCATTCTTTATATTGTAAAGAAAACTATCATCTGCTTTTAATGAGAGAAGAGCTATTTGTACCCAAATGCATCTAGTCCCTTCCTCACAGTAAAAATAGTAATAAACAATTGATTATTATAGATGTTGTTGTGGATACTCTTATACTCATCACTGCAGAGCTGGCATAGATGTACAAAGTTACACTGCTAGTAATACCAAAGATAAAGATCGTGAACAATGGTCTCCTGCAAAGAACACACGTCCATTTCCAACAGATGCATATGGTACAATTGAATTTCAAGGTGGTCCACATCCAACAAAAGCTCAGGTAAATGGTTTACAATAAAAATTCAATTATAAAATATGTAATTCAGTTTTCCTCTATATATATTGTATTTACAGTATGTGAGGCTTGCTTATGATACAAGGCCAGAACCAATAGTACAGCTATTGTGTAGAGAATGGAACTTGGGATTACCTAAGTTACTGATTACCGTGCATGGCGGTCGTTCTAACTTTGAATTGCAGCCTACCTTAAAGAAAGTTCTAAGGAAAGGCTTGTTAAAGGCAGCAAAGACAACTGGTGCATGGATATTCACTGGTGGAACCAACACAGGTATATTACAAAGAATAATTGATAAAATACATAAATATAAATTAGAAAAATTTGGATGACTATTAAGTATTTCAATTCTGTAGGCGTCACAAGGCAAGTGGGAGATGCGCTGCTGTTGGAAAGAGCTCAAAGACAAGGTCGGGTTGTGAGTATCGGCATAGCGCCGTGGGGAATTTTAGACAAAAGTCACGAACTTGTAGGTCGTGGAGGAGAAGTACCTTACGAATGTCTCTCATCTCCATGGTGAGTTTTGATCTCACACCATCGTTAATTCTATTTTTCATAGAAATATCGAGTACAATATTTATTATAATTATTCTCTAGGTCCAAATACGCAGTCCTAAACAATCGTCATGCATATTTTTTATTGGTGGATAACGGTACTGGTGGCCGATACGGTGCAGAAATCGTGCTACGTAGAAGATTGGAAAAATATATTTCTAATCTAAAATTACAACCATGTAATTTCACTTAAAATACCATTTAACATTTTAATTACTATTTTTTTTAATAACACACGTCTCTCGTTACAGATACACATAGCAGTATCCCTGTTGTAGCGTTAGTAATCGAAGGAGGAACAAACACGATTCGTTCTGTTTTAGAATACGTTACAGATGTTCCTCCTGTTCCTGTAGTAGTCTGCGATGGCTCAGGACGCGCAGCTGATCTCATCGCTTTTATGCATAAGTAATTACACCATACTTAACTGACCATATATTCTTTTAACGTAACAATATTTTAACAATGAAATTGAAAAATAATATTCAGATACGCGTCTGAAGTGGATGGAGAGAACGGGGAGAACGAGGGACCATTAGAAAGTATGAGAGAACATCTTTTAGATACTATCAAACGCACTTTCAAGGTGTCCGCCGAACAAGCATCTCAATTGTACTCTGAACTTTTACAGTGTACACGTAAAAAACACTTGGTAAGCCCACACCGAAAATTAAACAATATACAAGACTAATAAACCATACAATCATTTATTCATAGATAACAGTATTTAGAATAACACAAGAACGGCCCCAGGAGCTCGACCAAACGATACTAACAGCTCTGTTTAAGTCCAAACAACTATCACCAGCTGAACAACTATCGTTATCTTTAATATGGAACAGAGTGGACATAGCGCGCAGTGAAATATTCGTTTACGGGCAAAACTGGCCACCAGGTGCTTTAGAGCAGGCAATGATGCAAGCGTTGCAACACGATAGAATCGATTTCGTGAAGCTTTTGTTAGAAAATGGTGTCTCTATGCGAAAATTTTTATCTATACCTCGCCTTGAGGAATTGTATAATACCGTAAGTTCTCTATTTTTTATTGATAATTTTATAATGAACATATGCTTCTCTTATTTGTGTCCATTATTTAGAAAGAAGGCCCTTCGAACACACTGGGCTACATTCTTCGCGACGTTCGACCAAATATTCCACGGGGTTATATGTACACCCTCCACGATATCGGATTAGTGATAAATAAATTAATGGGTGGAGCGTATCGATCGCAATACACGCGCAGGAGGTTCCGCGTGATCTATACCAAAGTGATGAAGAGATCCGGAGCGCATCCTCAACATATGCATCGAAATAGTTGCGCTCTTGGCCCTACCATGCGTTACTATTCAGGCTCTGGAAGCAAACAGGACAGCTTAACGATGAGCCTACTGGCGGAAACTTTACCGGCTAATCGAGACACACCGCTCTTCGATTATCCGTTCAATGAATTACTTATCTGGGCTGTATTAACAAAACGCCAGCAAATGGCTCTGCTAATGTGGCAACATGGCGAGGAGGCTTTAGCGAAAGCACTTGTTGCGCTTAAATTATACAAAGCTATGGCGCACGAGGCTGCTGAAGATGACCTCGAAACGGAAGTTTACGACGAGTTGCGGAGTTACGGAAAGGAATTTGAAAATATTGGTACTGATACGCTTATAATGGAACACTATAGTTTTTCTCATAGTTTATTACATTATTTTATTTTTTATTTTTTAACAGCTTTGGAATTGTTAGATTATTGTTATCGTCAGGACGACGACCAAACGCAACAACTATTGACTTCCGAACTTCAGAATTGGTCTGGCCAGACGTGTCTTTCGTTGGCCGTCACGGCTAATCACCGGCCTCTTTTGGCACATCCCTGTAGCCAAATTATTCTGGCTGATTTGTGGATGGGTGGGCTTCGTACCAGAAAAAATACAAATTTAAAGGTAACTGAATAATGTAGGTCTTTTCTGTGTTATCCTTGTATTATTTTCTTTTTTTCTTTTTTAATCTTCGTTAGGTTGTGCTTGGGTTGGTTTGTCCATTTTACATAGCACGTTTGGAATTCAAAAGTCGCGAAGAATTGCAACTAATGCCGCAAACGCAAGAGGAACATCTGATTGCTCTTGAAGATGAGAAAGAAGATAGTGATTCCGAGCATGGTGTACCAACAGGTCCAGATGTCGAGGTAATGTTTTTTTTTTTTTTTCAATATCATGATAAAGAGTACTAAATAATTATTCGATAGTTACTGTTATTTTAAAGAAGAAAGATTAAAATTCATAAGATTCTCAGTATTGACTAATTTCTCTGTTCAGTATGAATCTAACTTGTTCAAGTGAAAGCAAATTACTCGAAATAAGTAGTATTATATTATTGATTAGTATAGCCTATCATTGCATTTATAAGAGCTCATCATTACACATTTTCATTGCTGCAATTATTATTAATTTATTTCTGGACATAGTGGCGATATCACTGCTTTATTATTTTTTAAATAACGTTTTCAAATTTCGTCAATTCATTCAACAAAGTTGATCGAACTTCTCGTCATTTGTAAATATAAAAAAAAGCGAGAACTGTCACAGTGATTAATTTATAATCCAAGATGCAATTGCTTCTTATTAGTTACATAGAGCATAGCGTATTTAACTTGCAGAGATGATGTTTGCAGTAACACAAATGGTTGCTGGTTTTGAAACAGTTGTTTGAACGATTGATGTGAAAACGTATACGCATGTAGGTTCTATTTTATACGACCTTTGCATTAAATTTCTTTAAATAATTCCATACGAAACTTGAAATGTTATTAACTACTCAATATCCACATATATTTTTTTTCTCTATATGTGTAGAAAGATAAAAAGCAAGAAATATTTTACAACTTGTCTTTAAGCATATAATTTTCGTAAGTTTATTGTCCAAATATATGTATACTTTTAAGAATGTTATTTGAAAAGGCATTTTGTATGTTTAGTAACTGGTCAGTATTATATGGTATATAGTGTATCGATCACTATTAGAGGTATTGCAATGTTTTTGTGATTCATAGACTATGTGGGTATGCGTATGAATTGTTTTTTAGAAACGTCAGCGCAGGAGCCTGAGCGTACGCAACAAATCCAGCAGCCAACAAGGCGCTAAGGTATATCTATAATGGCCTGAAATGCAATGATTCTATGACCAATAAGTTTACACTTTCCGGTGCACTTTTCAACTATCTTTCTTATGTTATTAGTTATCATCAAGGAAAACTTCTATTTATTCAGTATCGGAATCCGTACCGGTGAGGATGATAACTAACGCTTCTATTGTAAATTGAATCGTGTTGTATCACTTATAAATATTTCCAAGAAAAATCGTTCATTTTATGTTGACTTAAAAGAAAAAAAAAAAAGAATCACCGCCAAAATATCGGTATCGTTTTTTTATGAAGATAAACGTAAATAACACACAAATTAATCGATGGTAATATCTATATACAATATACAACAGCTTTTTTTTATTATTATTTTTGAAACGTCGTCACGTCATACCGATGTTTTTCGCTCAGCGGTTAACGAAAAGAAGTCTCTAACCATTACCAGTCGTATGTTTTTGATAATTTGTCTTTAATATACTTTACTATACTATACTTATCCCGTTTAAGGGATATGATTTCTAATCGAGACATAAAGAAACATATAGATCGTTCGGTGGTATAAATAATCTGAACTTTCATTTTCCTTGCACAACATTGCACTAACAATTTATACTTCACACAACTATGATTCTCAACATAATATTGCACTTTACCCCCATCGTTTTCTATTCTTTATTCCTATCTGAATTTCTATAGTACTATAGTCATTGAATGAGTTCATCTAATGAAAACAAATATTACCTATGTATATAGTTTTTACTATTTTTTTTTTTAATTTATCAAAAATATTTTTATACAGATATTTTAATTCTATTATTATAGTATTTAGCCCCAATATATATATATTTTAATATAAAATCCCTTATAAAATATTGTACAACATCTCAAGCAATACACCTTCTCATATCAGCAGACTACAAATTCATCAAGTTTGTACATATCTTTCATAATTCCATTATGATCATATGAAGTAACAAAACATTTATGTATATAAATATTGTTGTACATCATCTATCTCTACCCTGATAATCTTCTATAATATTTCTAGAACCCTACAGTGATACCTTTATGTTCTTAGTGTTTGCTTCTTACGTGCTATGTATCATTTTATCTAATTAATTTTATTGATTAATTTATTAGCAACATTCGTACTGTAAATGGTTTCTGAGAATGATCAAGAATTAGTAAAGACTATCATTGATACATGTCTGATTATACCTCAAATATTCCTATTATCTGTGTGTTAATGTCCTGTACAATTTTTTCTTAATGCTTGTATACATTGTTCTGGAATTCTGATTTCTTCATGTAGGCTTTAATCAGCAATGAACACACTACAACCGTAGTGAAGGAGACAATTGTACAAGAGAATGGTAAAGTATTGACGGATAACGATGACGGAATTCATCGTGCTTATGGTAGTATACACGCTGACTACTATGATATCAAGAACAGCAGGCCGTTAAGGTTAAGGAAAAAGCTGTATGAATTTTATACAGCTCCCATTACGAAATTTTGGGCAAATGCTGTATGTTGTATATTCTTAAATGTATGATTAATTCTTTAACAAAGATTATGTTAAGTCAATTTCTTGATATTGCAGATAGCATATATGATTTTTCTGGTTCTATTCTCGTACTGTATTCTCATACACATGGACGATCATCCGTCGTTGGCAGAAATTTATGCGATTGCATACATTTGTACGTTGGGATGTGAGAAAGTACGAGAGATCGCAACGTCCGAGCCGGCTACACTTTCGCACAAGTTTAGCGTGTGGGCATGGAATATGTGGAATCCTTGCGATGCTGCCGCCATTATTTTTTTTCAAATTGGTCTTGCTTTACGTTTGAGACACTCCACCCTCGATGTTGGTCGAGTCATTTATTGCGTTGACTGTATTTACTGGTACTTAAGGATATTGAATATACTTGGTGTGAATAAATACTTTGGTATGTTCGACATATTAAATATTTTGCATTTATATATAAATATTACAGTGAATAATCTTTTTATTTATATTCAGGTCCTCTGGTCACCATGATGGGAAAAATGGTAAAAAATATGACATACTTTGTGGTCCTCTTAGTAGTAGTGTTAATGAGCTTCGGAGTGACACGACAAGCAATTTTAAATCCTAACGCTGAACCTAAATTCAGGATCATTCGTGATGTATATATCTTTCGCAAATATTCATTTTCTTCTTACATTAATATTTGAAAATGTAAATAATTTTAATTTGAAATTTAACATGAAATTCTTGTTGCACAGATCTTTATGGAACCATACTTTATGTTATACGGAGAGGTATACGCGGACAACATAGACCCTGATTGCGGGGACGAGCCAGGAATGATTCCATGCCTACCAGGCCGCTGGATCACACCTGCTGTAATGTCGATTTATCTTTTAGTCGCAAATATATTATTGATAAACCTTTTGATCGCGGTGTTTAATAATATTTTCAATGAGGTAAACGCGGTGGCGCACCAAGTATGGATGTTCCAACGTTTTACTGTTGTTATGGAATACGAACAGAAACCAGTTTTACCTCCTCCGCTCATTGTAGTTTGTCACATATATCTGCTGGTGAAATATTTGCTGCGATATGTGACACAAGGGAAAGCAAGTACTGGTGAAACGTACGACAACGGGCTGAAGTTGTTCTTAGAGGCGGACGACATGGAGCGCCTCTATGATTTTGAGGAGGACTGTGTCGAAGGCTACTTCCGTGAACAAGAATTGAAGCTACAGATGTCCACGGAGGAACGTATCAAAGTTACCACGGAGAGGGTTGAGAATATGCATCAGAAGATAGAAGATATTGACAAGAAGGAGAATACTCAGAATGCTTCTCTTCAGGTAATCATGCTGTGTCATAAGAAATTACCATAAAAAATAATAATACATTTCTCTGTTATTATAGACTGTAGAATTTCGCATCCGTAAGTTGGAGGAGCTGAACGAGCAGACTTTGGCACACCTAGGGGTCATTCACCGGTTCATGGCGACCCATATGCCCAACATGGAGGGCTTAGGAGCATTCGACATGGAGGGTCGTCAACGCAGAGTGTCAGAGCGCTCAGAAGTACTCTCAGAAACGGATTCTCATACGCAACTACCTAGCATTACCCTCAAACGTAAGAGATTAGTACGATCAATGACTGATGGCACGTTCCTCAACATAGGACCAGCATTGGACGACGATGTGCTTAAGCATTCAGAAACAGTTACATCTCGCGAGAACCTCAGTAGGAATGAATCCTCTATAAGTGGAGACGAACACACGGTCCAGGATGATATAAAGACGACAACGAGCCAGGAAACTGAAGTGAGCAAAGGGGATCGTGAAGTAGAGACCCTAAAGAAGGATTCACAGTCGGATAGTAGAGAAGTAAGCAGAGAAGTGAGCAGAGACGCGAGTAGGGAAGCAAGTGGAGAACCAAGTAGCAAAGATCCAAGTACAGATCCTAGCAGGCAGACTAGCAGAGAATTAAGCAGAGAGACTAGCCGAGAAGCGACGAGCAAAGAACCAAGCAGGGAAGCTAGCAGTGAAGCGCCAGCCTCTGAGCCAATTAGACAAGATTCTACTGAACGTCCTATTAGACAAACCAGCAGGACACGTTCAGAGTCAGATGACGTAATGATACTTCCACCATCTGGTATTTCAAGGGGTGTGACTTGGGCAGAGCCACGCGTTGCGGTAATTCCATCAGTGTCTTCAGCAGGCAGCACACAGAGGTCTATTCTACTGGCAATGCGTGCTGAATACACTAGTATAACAGATGAACTGGAAAGCTACTGTGGCCTTCTCAGCCCACCTCGAACGCCGCCCATTTCTCCACCACCTTCGAGGGTCAGAAATCTGTCTGGCATGTCTAATGCAGAGATGGCTTGGCAGATTGAGAATGAGCATCTTCGTGATGCTGAAGAATGTGATTATCAGCAAATGGAAGACCTGATACAGAGGAGGTACATTGGAGATGATGAAGACACTTTGCATGTACCAGACGAGGCTAGTGGTGGTCCATTTTTCATATCAAACGAACATAGACATCAACTCAGGAGGGCTTCCGCCATCGATGAAGAGTCCCGTAGGCCTGCGCCTACTATCAGTGTGACCAGGGAAATCGAACAAACGCTTTCAAGGCCACCTATCAGGGACTCGGAGAGTTCAGATCCCAATGACAAGCATCTCAGCACGGTACCTGCTCCTGCATCGGAGACTATGTGCTAAATATCAATATGCTCACCTCTAGGTAACTTAACCTCAATAATAACTTACGAACCGATCTGGCTCAATGAAACTGTGCGCATCGTGATACATAAATGTAACGATGGAATATGTATTTTCAGTCAATACTATTTTTCTGATTACATAATGAGATAGATTTCGATTGATTTTAATATTACAACATAGAGGATAAAAGAGTAAGTGTTTTAAAGAGTGAATGTATATAAAAAAAAAACTTTTTAACCAAAGTATTTTGAATGAAAATGATATTTCATCGTAGCGTAATATGTATTGACCGAATGGAATGCATTTTTCCGATTGCTTAATTGTGATGCAAAGTGCTGTTGAGCTCAGATCTGAAGATCTTTTATTATGAAATTTTTAGTTGCAATTTTTATTACAATTTTCGAACGTTTTTTTCTTCGAGTTCACGCGAATAGTCCAATTGCTTTTGATCTTAATGTACTTAGTATATTGTACATACATACATATATATGTATATATGAATGCTGAAGTTATCAAGCTTGCTAATATCCAAATTGATTCGAGTATTTGAATGATGTACATTACAATTAGCGAATTGCTTTTTAAATGTGTTGTATACAATTTTAACTATTTATTAATATATATGATCATGAAAATATTCGATTTTTATAAGTCACATTTGAATACTCAGAAGAAGAAATTTAAATAACATTCATATCGTTCGATATGTATGTTTATTATAATTTATTGAACTGCAGCTTCATAAAGCTTCCAGTACAATATTAATTTTATAAATTTCCACTAGGATATATATCAGTGCTAATTTCTTTACAGAAAATTGTAGTTACAATTTGTATGTACATATAATCCAATCAGTAGCCAATATATACAATATATTTCTTGCTATTGTATAAGTAGCACAATTTAATCAACTGCTTGAAGCTAGCTTGTTCAGTTAATTATTTTAATCCTGAATTTGAGTTCGGTGTATTTGAAAAAATTTTTTCGGGAATAATCTTCTTCAACTTTGTATAAATCATTGTATGTACATTTTATCACGTCTACACGCAAACTATTGCTATTAACAATATTAACAACTATAATACGTCAGAAATAACGTTTACGTGCATAATAGGTTATGATATACTTAACGTTACAACGTAGGATAATCGGATCACCTCACTTATCTCAATAGGTGGCAGTTACTTCGAGTATTCGAATGACTATTTACTTAACAAGATTTCAAATACCAACTTATTTTAATAACGATTAATTCAGAGATACTTAACCCGTCATTGATATATGAATAACAGTTCCAGTAAAAAGACACGAAGTTTCAATTTTTAAAAGATTTTTTAAATATCGATCTTCGAATTCAATACACATCCGTGATTATACTAACCTATTCTACGTACATTTCTCTAACTATTCGAATATTCGAATTGCAACGCTGAAACATCCTTCGATGTTCGTCGGTTACGTTTCTTTCGAACGTACGAATCGATTCAAAATATATACGTGCCTACTTAGAAATTGTGATTATCAGACTTAAATAGAACATCTGATAACTTATTAGAAAAAAAAAGAAATAAAAGGAAAGAGAACACGTTCCGAAGAAATATTTGCGTTGCCGCCATTTTTCTGTATACCGCGTTCAATGCACTAATATACGAACGTTATTCAAGTTCCTTCAATTTTCTAGATCGTATATTTTTCAATTTTGTATGCACACACACATACACGTACACACAATTAGTTTATTATTGTGTATTACGACAACGTAGCCAAGAACGTTGCTGAAAATATTAATCCTTTCCCGTCCCTTCCCATCTTATGGGATTTATTTCGGTTTGTTTAGTTCTTCCGTTCGTTCGAAAGAATATATGTACATATTTTTAAACGATTACGAGACATTTATATACGGGGTATTTGAAAAAGTATCGTGTGAAGAAATATTAAGACAAAAAAAAACAGACGACGAAGGTTTTATTTTAAATAGAATACTATATTTTTATTTCAATACCATGAAAGTACAAGGAAATGTTAATTGAATTTACGTACCGTGACTTTCGAAGGATTAGTGAAAGATGTTATGGAACCGTCGAAGATCAAAATATTTATAATCAATATCATATTTATAGAACATACTCGAGGTTCATAAACAACCTTGGATCGTTCGATGGTTATTGTACGTGAACTTATTTTTTTTTTGTACTTTCATTTCGAAATACCAAAGTGACCTTGAAATATTTAAAGAAAAAATAATAAATTATTCCATTTTCTTAGATTTTTGAGGTATTGGAACAAAAATATATTATTCAATTTAAAGAACGTAACGTGACCATGACAGGATCTTCATATAATTTGGAAAAATACAAAAGAAAATCTAGTTACGTTTCTTGATCGTGCAAGGATTACTTTACACGACACTTCTGGACACTCCGTATATATACGGGATAAAAATATTTGCCCGTGCGATAAAATCTAACGTTTTTTTGAACAATGATGAAATATGAAAGATCGATAATGCAGTTTCACCTAGTTTTAACAAGTAGTACACGGGGTTTGTTTGCATTATTCAATTTTAGAATAATTTAGAATTAGTTAACATTCAAACGAATAGTAAATATGAGAAAACCTTATCGTAAATATATCGAAAGACGAGGAGAACGAAAATATTCTATGCCAATTTGTGTTCACAAGGTTCAGTCGAAAAATTAGGTGAAACTCGATTAGCGAAATTCTCAAGACAGACACATATATATATATCGGTGCTATTTTTTTTTTTAAAAGAACACCAACGAAACTGACATTTTTCGAAACTCGTATTCGTAAGGTCAGGGGCGAACGATTGAAAAATAAGGGAGGGGATTAAACTGACGTGCTTAATTGAACGTTTTAGGTACTTAGTGTAAAAATAAGAATATAACCGAAATATCAACAGATAAAAACCGTACCGGCTTCAGATACGATTTCGTTTCGGTAAAAATCTAGATATCAACAAGAGAGATCATTTCGAACCCGTTAACGAGATCGACTTTCATTGTAAATAATTTCTCGACGATTACAACGTAAATATAACGTAATATGCAGCTTTATTATCTTTTAGACACGTGCGAATAGTGTTTGCATCGAGAAATAAAACTTGAACCGTCGAGTTTTATTTTACAACGCAAAAATTTGAAAGTGTAATTGTGTACGTTACCTTATTATCACTGCTAGAGAGAGAGAGAGAGAGAGAGAGAGAGAGAGAGAGAGAGAGAGAGAAATGTTTTTGTTTTGTTTGAACTTGGATACAGGAGAAGAAAAAGCCGTCCTCGAACACGTTCATTGTCATTCCAACACACAGATGCAGCTGCACAACGCGGAAAAAAAAATCTTTCGCGAAGTAATTTATAACAGTTCCGGAATCAAAGGTCACACGAAATCTTTTCCCTTTGTCAAGACACATACGTAGATTTGAAGAGCAACTTTTGCATTTACATTATCGTTTTGCATCAGTGTCGTCCCCACGAGTGAAGCTCCTTTGCGCGACTTTCTTCCTTCCCCCTCGTATGCCGTTGCTAAGAAACAGAAATCAACAAATTCTGGCGGGAAGCGACCGCATCTAATATTTAACAAACCAGCACGATCGTATTGCTATAAGTAAATAATATAGAAAACACACTGTATAATAACGTATCTGTTACACATTAACTTTCGAATAGTATTTAGCACTTTATCATTACAGTAAGAGAGATAACGTGGGGAAGGAAAGTTTCTTAAATAGGAGATATATCGAGGGGTAGCCACTGATTTACGTACTTTTGTACAAGCTCGCGGTTCTCGCGTAACTGTTTTTAGTATCATGAAACGGACACGAGATGTCATCGAACGATTCGCACGCGTCTATCGTCGTTACTGCCGAAACGTTTTTATGAATTTTTTGAATGTACATTTAGGGCCTTATCACGCACTATCTGCTGCGTCGAACACGGAAATTTACGGACCACTCAAAACCAAAATAGAAAAAAAGCAAAAAAAAAAGAAAGAAAGAAAAAATATGAATAAACAAAGTGAACCATATCACGCGGATAATTACGTTCTTTAATGAACGATAGTCAAGTCCGTGTTAGTACACCTACTTACGATACGTGACTAATAAGCGAAACACGTTTGATAGTTATCGTCTAATATAAAAGTGAGGAAAATGAAGACGATAAATAAACGATATGCCTAATTATATTTAAAAAACGTTGTGTATAGTTAGTAAAAATTTTAGGACGAAAACACGATGTGCGAGAACACGAGGTGAATTTTAAGACTGTATCACAGAAAACCACGCTTGTTTACTTATTTTATTAATACAATCGATAATTAGACAAGCGTACGATGAATTGTTAATGTAAATCCGATAAACGAAGTGATGCAATGTCTTCAATGGGAAGTATTCGATTTGTTGCTGAATTTGACCAAAAAATCGAATTTCTTCAAATGGAAGAATTTTTCGTTTTTTTTTTTTTAAATTGAATTCAACAACGACGTTAGATAATTTTATTTAAAAGTGACAGATTTGTAATTTTGACTTATTCCACGTGGTAGTACCGTTTACTACCCATTGTTAGTATTATTATTATTTTGCATAGCGTCAGATTCGTTACCATTGGTTCGTTTAGGCGAAATAGGTAAATTGAGTATCATAACATTGCCCAACGAATCAAAACAACATCCACGAAAGAGGTGAAATAGAACGAAAAGGGTGCTATCATATAAATCAAGCCTTATGTAACACAATCGATTATTGGAACGATAAAGCAACGAACACGCTTGCGATCTGTTGTCGACAAACGTACTATATATATACTCCGTATAAATGCTTCGTTACAGGCTTAATCCATTCGACGAATGTTGTATATCGATTTATTCAAAAAGCTTTCGAAAACAATTCTTCCCCTCCCATCTTCTCTTCCACGATGTTAATATCTGCTATCAAATCGTTTCTCGGCAGCTTTTAAGATTTTACGAATAAGAATATCGATAGACGATCGACAAATCGTAACGCGGACGAGATAGAGTGAGGTTAGAATTACGTTCAACACATAAAAGTGATCACATGAATGGATAATTGATAAAATTGTAGTTTCTAGATAGTATAGAATAAATGAATGTAGAATGGTTTCGAGTCAAACGTAGATTTGTAACACGTGTTATAGAAAGGAAGTACGTAAGATGACTTTTATCTTTACGTACTACTGTCGAATGTGTTTCAAACACTTCACTATATTTCCTCCGCGATTAAACACGTCTTGAACGTATGAATACCCGGCATTGAAATCACCGTTGTTTAGATTGTAACGATCGTTAGGTTGTACCTGTACGTGCGAACGGTACAAAATCAAGTTTGCTCAACATATTTCGTGCATCATAAGTCGGACACGTGCAAGCTGTTTTCGTTATATTTTTACATCGTGTTTCAAATTAGAAAAACTGTTGCACATTAAAGGTAATTACATAAAGGTGGGAAGGGTATACATAGATATCTTAAGTACTATTAAAAAAAAAAAAAGGAATCGATAACCTTTTTATTTGTGGGACGCCTTCCATTCAATTATACTTCGTTGATCATTACGCATTTAATATTTTTAAACATAACGATTTGTAAACACAGAAGTAAGAATTTACTTGTATATAAGATACTCCAAAATTATAAATTTTATGAATTGTAAATATTCATTTCCCAATGTAGAAAAGCAAGTTGCTCGCACATGTCCGTCGAAATCACGTGATCGATGGCGGAATACACCTTATATCATGTTTGTAAAGTAAACACTCACGATGTCTCGTCATCCAATGCATTGCTCGAAACAATTGTTCGTGAAACATTTACACCACGTCGTCAAAAAAAAAAAAAAAAAACAAATACTGGAAATTCTCCTACCTTAATAACCTACATAATCAAAGTAAACTTAAAACTTAATCAAAATGTTATTATATCAAAAAAGATCTGCAAATATTTTCTTACGTTCATGAAGCTTAGATGCAACTATTTTCTATAAATCCTCAACACTCGATTAATCATTCACCAGATCTATTAATCCGATACGATTGTTTTGAGCAACGTATCAAATCAGTACGAGACGTTCGCCTCTGTGACTACTATGGTAAATTTTTCACCGTGTCGATACTCGGTCGATATTAATGTACCATATATAATAATAATAATCAATCCTGAGAGATTTTGATAGTCATGCATAAGAGAGATCAAAAAGCTTCGCGTATGATCAGAAATTGTGCGACAAACGAGATTAAGAAGAATGGAAAAAAAAGAAAAAGAAAGGTTGATGTAAAGAGTACATATATTTTTAGGATAATCGACATCGTTTAACAATGTTCCTTCGCTTCGTTACCTTTGTACGATAACAATAACGATGACCTCCTATAAATATGTACAGACAAGTGCGACAAAACGATAACGACAGAAAAAAAAAACACGCAGAATTAGATATCACAATCAAATGGGTAATGATTTATCGGAAATGTCAACTATGTTGCACCCAGCACTGAGAATATTGTCCATTTGTGTTTTTAATCCTTGAGAAGGGCGAACGAACTAATCATTGGAACATTGTACGAAGCGAAACAATAATCAGACAATAAAGAACAGTTCTAAAAACAAGCAATCGTCTGCAATGGAAAACGTCGCGTTGTGAATTTGAAGGATTCCTTATTTTCGATCGATACAGTTCGAAGCACGAGAAAGAAGATATAACATTCGAATTTTGTGTAAAACTTGCGACATCTTGTCTCTGTGAGGTTATGTGATTCCTTCGGTAATTTCAACTGACGCGATCGTTTTCCCATAATGTTACAATCATATTAATCGTCGAGGATGATAAGTGATCGACAAGGATTAAAATCACGAGCACGAGAAACTGTTTGTTAGACTTTTCGATGTGTAAATACTGTCTCCTGAAATATTGTAAATACACTCGTTTCTCCATCCACACATATACACATACAAACACGCACTGATCAGTTGTATGCCGATGCAAATGTAACTTGATGAGAAGGATTTTCGATTGTAAGTTGTTTCGCTGACAGAGTTGAACGCGCAATATTTTGATTCTCTTTTTCCGCTCAATCAAAGGCGATCTAAATGTGTTGAATGATCGCGATTTTATTAAATTTCGATTAGAAAATTTCTAACGTAACTCTTGTTCGTTTAGAATATATTACGAAAATATTATTCTCGTATATTGGACAATTATGGAAATATTAGAAATTCTATTGAAATGAACATTTTCACTGTAGAGGTTATATTTTTGTCAACGATTTACCATAGATGAAATTTCGCGGTCATTCAACGTTGTTATGAAACTTTTTTTTATCGCTTGACAGGAAATGTTCTGATTGACTATATATCATTGTATTGTCAATTACATTTTATAAGGTACTTTGTAGTAATTTTTATCTCCTAAGTGGATTCAATCTATTCCGTCTTTTTACACATCCAGCACGCTTATTACTGTATATGTATATCGTGATGATTCTCGAGTCTGGTTGATCTAAGAAGAAAAAAAAGAAACAGAAAAGAAGAGAGACGTCGTATCAATTAGGCTGTTTTGCTTACTCGCGCGATGTATTGCTGTAAATTCGAATCCTAGTCTGTATCGACTGGAATGATTAGAAAAACAAAGCAATCGATTGTAATAAAACAAAATAACCGTTATAGTTCGGTATTAATGCGAATTGAACAGAATATAAGTAATCGATCTCAACCTATCTTCTCGTTTTCTTTCGTTTACCCATAATCATCCTTACCGCCATATTGCATCTCTCAAATTACCATTTCCGTTTAATCAATAACAGTTCAAATATAAATATTTTACAAAAGAACATTTACATCGTCGTTGAAAAATTTTTCTTTTCTAATTTAAAGTGTAATACATAATTTCGTATAATTTCATATGATTCAATGTAATTTCGTAAAGTTGATGAAAAATATGAATAGCCAATGGAAGCGTGAAGTTAAGCCAGTAAATGGTGCATGAACTATATTTTTTAGTGTCAGAAAGTGTATTTTTCGAACTTTCACCATTGTAATTAACGAGTGAAAATAAATCGTATCGATTTCGTGTTACCGTTGAAAATAACATTTCGCAGTTGGATACGAAAGAATCCTCCTGCAGAGGAACAGAATGGTCCCGGTTTCTCTTCGGGTGTTCGATAAAAATTCATCGGGATTGAGGGTGAAAGAAAAAAGAAAAAGGAACATTGTTTCAATTTTCTGCACGAGGGAACTTTAAATTGGACGTGAAACACACAAATTAGGGTCATGTTAAATCGCTTTGGAAAAACAAAAGGATCGCTTTCATCGGCTTTACTGTCTTCACTTTCACGATCAGACGCGATTCCGTAAATGTATATCGCTCCTTGGATCGGCCGCAGTTTGTAATGGGGAACCCGCTAGATATCATCGCGAAGGAAATGATTATATTCCGTGGAGAATTTTTTGTAATGACGTAAAATTCGTGGAAAACGATTTTCCTTCGCTCGGTTAAACGTTCTTCCTTCGAGTTTACAAAGTAGAGAGGAAAAAAAGAACTCTAGTCCTATAAACATTAATTGAACGTAATGATACGTAATGCTCAAGGATTGTTTTCAAATAGAATTATGTTAGAAAATGTTGTCGAGGGGGAAAAAAAGGGGGCGGCTAATTAAACTCATTAAACTTGAAAATAGTTATCTCAACAGTGAACTGCATTCCTCCTCACTTTCCTTGCCATGGAAATGACCTCGATTAGAGCAACTCTACAGGACGCTTCAAAACATGCAGTTCCATTCAAAACAGGATTTTTTTCAAAAAAATCAAAGGATACCCCAAGGTTCACTTTTTCTTCCATGCGGAATTCGTGTGAACTTTGTGAAACTAATTATACAGTGTTTCAAGGGTATCAATTTCATCGTTACATTGTGTTACATGCAAAATTTTAATATTCGAATATTTAATTAATCAATCAAACTTATGGTAAAATGATAGCTTTAACAATTAATAATTGTGTATGTACTAAATTTCGTTAATTTTTTATAAAAGCTAGGATTTTGCATTAATCTGAAAAATTATTTTAGTGATTAAATGCAAACGGATGAAAATAAAGCTTGTAATTTCGGTGAAAATAAATTCTTAGTGGATCGACACATTACTTTTGAAGCGACCTGTAGGAATAGCGGTCAGTATCACTGACATCTCCGATGTTGCAGTGAAATTGACTACTTGTGCGTGAGTTTATGTTTCCCAACGAGTATCCGCCTCTCTGGAGAACGATTAACACGCCTGCTTGTAATCAAGCTTGTGTACCGGGTAATTCAGCGTCGACCAAAAAATATAATACGGTCTCACTAATGCATCGATGATGCGTAATTGCGAGAAACTACGGGCAAATGATTCATAACGGATTATACGTTAGGAGCTGAAAGGATCATCTGATGCTTTTACACTGTGAATTGGGTCTTTAGATTTCAATTCTTTAAGCAAAAAATATCACGCTTGAAATTTAGATCAATATTTCAAGCATATTTTAAACTTCAACCGGAATTTCTAAATTTGAGAAATAGCTTTGGAACATTTTACGAAATTCTGAAGGAGAACTTAATCGCCTTCTCGTCTCATAACTTCGTCTCGCTTTTCCGACAGATTTTTCATCCGATTTTTCATTTCCGATAGGAATTTATAGGATAATTTTATCCCCAAATTTCATCATCGAACACTCATACAAATTTTACCCGGCCGAACGAATTCCTTCTCAAATCATTTAGAAATAATTGAACTCTGCGCAATGGTAATTCGATAATCCCTAATTCAATTCTGACCTGTGATAATTGAGATATTTCGCGATTTAATAATTCGCAAGTTAAATTAGAATTTCTAGTCGCAGGTCGGATTTTCTTCTACCTATCGAAAATTCCGTTCGACTCAGTTCCTCCAAATATAAAAAGTAAAAAAAAAAAAAAAGATCCTAACTTTCTTCGTGAATTTATTTTCCTCTCTAAGTGAGAGTCGTCAAAAATTTCTGTCTCGCGGATGGACGAAACATTTCTCCGCAATCGACATGAAACTGGTTCAACAGAGAGTGAAATGGCGGCTAGTTAATGTACGAAAAAAAAAAGAAAAAGGAAGGACTCATCAAACAGTGGCGTGTTTTTTTCGCGAGTGTTTATAAAACTTTACGAGGACACGTGAATCATAATCGTGTTCCAGTAGCAAATGAACGTTTCTAATTGGCATGAGAAGAGCGAGGAAGGAACAGCGTGCACCGAGAGGTAACTTTCGTTAGTGAGAGCGATATTCGTCTGTTTAAGAGCTGCCAGTTTCCATTCGTTCGTCGTGATCGCAACTATATTCCCCTTTCTTCGATGGGAATCGTCAACGAATACTTTCTTCTAAGGTTCCATCGAAGGATTTAACTTATTCTAAAGATCGTGTTCATCCGCGTGGATTACTCGCGATTCTCGTTTAAATCTCTTCTCTGTTCTTTTAAACAAATTTCTCTTTCACTTCTTTCCAATCGTTATTTCTTCGCAATTATGCGTGTCAATAAGTAGTCGTTCAAAATTTCAAGAAGTTCAATTGTTTCGTAGATTTATTTTACGTCGATTTTGGTGTTTCTGTGAGTGTCGAATCGAAGGAACATGAAGAGTGAGAAGTAACGAAGAAGTGTGTGTGAATGGTGCGCGCTTTCATCCTTGGAAATGAATCTTCGCGGCGGATTGACGATACTTCTTTTCGTTCTCGTGAATCTCGACTGCGCGATCCTGAGGATCGTGCGGGAAAATCACTCGTGTGAGTAAATTCAACGTTGGAATGTCATTTTTTTTTTACGTTGCATTTTTGAACATATTCTCTGTACATTACAGAGGCTCAGTTTCCCTCTATTTCCTTGTTTCTTTTTAAGGAATTTTCTTCTTTGAAAATTCACAAGAAATTTCCGCGAAATTCTTTATACACTTACAACTGTGCCATTTCAATATTTTTTCTCGCAGAGTTTAACTCTAATTTAGAATCTAAAATTATCTGTTTTTATTTTTTTTTATTTTTTTTTTATTTAACTTCAATATTCGAACAGTATGTTTCTCAAGGTTTTATATGTTAGTGCAAAAGAACTGATATCAATTAACTATACACGAAAGTCATCTAGGTGGGAAACTTGAGTTTTTGAATAACAGCCTGCGGATGTCCAGCAGCGTCGTTTAGACAACCACGAGCCATTAAAACGGAGAGAAACGTCACATCCTACTCCGTGGACGGACGAAAGAGTATCGGAATAACGACAGGACGTATCTTCAACGGGAAACCGAGCAAACGTGGTTCTTGGCCTTGGCAGGTGTCTCTTCAGCTTCTCCATCCAAAGCTAGGATTTATCGGCCATTGGTGCGGTGGCGTTCTCATTGAACCCACATGGGTCGTCACGGCTGCTCATTGTATTCATAAGTGGGTTTCACTTTTCATTCAATCTAAGCAAAGCCTCAGCCATAAATTACGAGTGTAGTTAACGTTACTTACGTGTCCTGAAAACGTATATTGAATTAATATGGCTGAACTTTACGTTCTTAACACTTTGCCGACCGATCTCCCCATATTACGAAAAAAGATTGATACGCTTGATATATTCGTAAATTTTTTGGTGTACAACTTATTGCATAAAGTTCCTTCTTTCTTTTCTTTCCTTTTTTTTTTTTTTTTTTTTTTTATTGAAGTTCAAGTGAAACAGGCAGTAGTCTCAGGGGATAAAGTAAGAAAGTTTCGTTAGGAAGATATTTTTTCCCCTGGTCTAAACGATAAGTGAGGTTCAATGTTTACTTGCAGCGAGCTTTTTAATTTACCAATTGGTGCACTATGGACGGCCGTCGTCGGCGAATGGGAATTGGACTCCGGCGGACGTGGCTCGGCGAGACTACCTGTTGAACGAGTGATCCTCCACGAGAGATTCAATAATTACATGCACGACATTGGTAAACATAAAAACATTCCTCGAAACTGTTAAAATAACGTTATGCACCACACTGGACTATTCAATTAATTATCCATTGAGAGGAAATTTTATCGCAAACAATTGTAAAGCTGTTGAAGTTACAAATTTTCATTGGTTTTTTATTATTCGAATTCAGCTTGTCTTTTGGATTACTTTAAATCTTAATACTCTGATTATTTCAGTCAATATTGTAGAAAATATTTAAAAATATTTTTAAAACAGGTATTAATAAATTTCCAAATTATTTAGAAATTTAATATTTTGCTGTGTTCGAAATCAACGATAGAATAAGTGGAAAATCAGCTAGAAATTATTATTTCAGCGCTGATGAAACTGGCCAAACCAGCTCCGTTATCCAAGATGGTGCGGACGATCTGCTTACCGGAACCGGAAGAAGAGCTTGCGAAAGGGCAATGCGTGACTTCTGGGTGGGGTCGATACGGTCCCTCTCAATCACTTTCGACCGCTCTTTTGGAAGCTTCAGTGCCATTGCTCGATCTTGAAAAATGCACGAAAGCTTACGGGAAATCTGTGCCAATTCGTAGCGGCCATCTTTGCGCTGGTCACACCGACGGCTCCTCCGGAAGCTGTGTGGTAAGTAGTCGTTTCAATTCCCATTTTATCGCGAATATATTTAAAATAAAATTTATTTTAAATTACATTTCTTTGTATTCAATTTTTAACATTTTAAACATTTGTTTCACGTTGAGAAAAGTATACTAGAATTACTATACGTGGGACAAGCGACAATTTAAAACATTAAACTCAGAGTCCTGAAGTTCTAAAACAATTTCGCTATCTAACATTCGAAATTCCGATTCGAATCGTTTGACGGTAAAATTGCATGGGATATCTATCGATCATATCATCATTAGAACCCACTTAAGTAGATTAAAATCTTTTCATTTCCTGGATAATGCAACCTGACCTTCAGCGACAGGGCTATTGAGATGAAACGATGGATCTTCTACTTATAAGATTGCTATTTATACCGTCAGATTAGCATCGAAATCTCTCCATACTAGTCTCATCTAAATCTCAGTATCTCGTTTAGTTGAATTGACCTCTTAATTAAAACTGCATACTTGTTAAAGCTGTATAAACTATGCTGAATAATCTGATAAATATTCTTTTAATACTTCTTTCTTTTTATTATATTTATTTTAAATTTTTCTTTTTTTCGTAATTTGGTGATTAAAATTGACATTTTGAGAATTTCTTTTTGTTCTGCTTTATTTTAGGGTGATTCCGGAGGACCATTGCAATGTCGTCGCCCAGATGGAGTGTGGCAACTGGCTGGAGTCACTTCATTTGGATCAGGATGTGCCAGGCCAGGATATCCTGATGTTTACACTAGGATACAGTATTACGTGAAGTGGATAAGAAACATTATGAACAATGACGATGACACGCTGTTTTTATAATTATGTTTCCTGTGGTAATACTCTTGTACCTTGACATTTAGATAGTATTTATGTAAATATTATTAAACTAGAAATGATATTTCTATGATTTTCTATTAGCCGGAATTAGTTTTGCTAATTGGAATTTTTTCTTATCTTTTTGTTTATCAAAAATTTTCCATTCATCTGATTATCCTAGTGTTCTGAATGTTTTATTAAGTTTTCTAGCGAGCCAAACTTTCCACTAATCTGAATATCCTACTGATCCAAATTTTCCTCTTATCTGAATACTCTTTGCTATTCTGACTTTTTTTATCATCTTGAACTTTCTAGTGACCCAAGCTTTCCACTGTTCTGAATATCCAACTTTCCCGCTGCTCTCAATATAGCCATTGCTTCAGATTTTCCACTGCTCTAAATATCCCATAGCCCCAAATTTCTCACTGCACTAAATATCTCATTGCCCTATTTCTACCACTCTAAAAATCTCCGGAATCGAAATTCCCTAATAATTTGAATTCTCAAGAGACGAAACTTTCTTACAAAATGAAACTAAAACTCTAGAAAACATTTGCAACGAACTCATCCGTGTCTATCATACAACAATACACCCGCCAACGGGAAACCATGAAATCCCGATTCTAGAATGAAACAAAGCAAACGCGGGTATACATCTTGTGCATTATGGAAATGCAGCTGCAACCAGTGGCAAGTTCCGAAGAAAAGCCATTCGCTAGAGGCTAAGAAATCCATCTATGCATACATAGAACGAAAGGATACCGATGTTTTCACACATGGAAATACAGACAATCTGCATTTATATGACTCTCTGTTATAGAGATTGTGGTGATGGTGGTGGAAGGGGAAACAAAGTTGTTTCACCCCTTTCCGTTCGTCGAGTAGATTCGACGTTACGCAACCACCCCGATTGTGCGTATGACAAGCGTACCGATTGCATTTCCACCACTTTCATTCCCTTCACCCTTCCTCTAACCTAACCCCACCAAGAGACCGATGAAATTAGAAGTATCGATCTACAAGTACGCGTACGGTTGTGGTAACTAAGAGGGGCATAGCACACAAATTATGCCGAGGCGCATCCATTAATTAGTTTAATACATGCCACTTAGCATACGAAAGCAGCCTCTGATCGAGTTTCGTTTACCAAACCGCTCTATCCATCAGAGTTTCCATCGCACAGAATTATTCTGTAGTTAATGTTTCACTTGTTTGTTAATCTAATTGTCTTCTTGTATATAACACGTTGTGCCTACCGCTTTAGCTCGTAATCGTTTCTTTATTTTTATTAATTTTTTTTTTTTTTTTTTGTAAATGGTGGTTTGTTGGAAGATTTGTTTTGTCGGGAATTTTTTAACAATTCTAGTGCTCGGAATTGAGGTGGAATAATTTTTCTTCTTCTTTCTTTCGTGAAACAGGTGTAGTCTATATGGAAATTCACAGGAATTTTGTGACAATTTTGCCTAACAGATTTTCCCAACAGAAGAATAACTATAAATCTGAAGAAATTCACCGAAGAAACATGAATTATTAGAATGGAAGTGTACAGGTAGGAAAACTCTGTGTTCTACATATAAGGAAGACATAAGCAAGAAACTTGTCCATCAACGAATGGTAAACTTCAACGAACAAGTTTCACTCAGACTATATTCCACACAATTACAGAGTTATTATTAGTTTCTTCCGAAGAATTTACAGGCAGTCACATAAAAAGGAATAAAAGACGGAAAGAGAAAGAATCCAATGACCATAATATGATTATACATATATGGCGTATGGAATTCAGTTTACCTAATTGATTAGAACTCACGTGTGCGTCACACTTGCGTTGATTAGCAACTATTAATTACATTAGACGGGTTAATATAACCGGGATCGCGCAGCTGTCGTTGTCAGTACATGTGTCCATATTTAACAACCGTTTATGGCGTCTGATTAAATCGTAAATTTCTACTAAATGAAATTTTCCACCTCGTTTCTGACATTTCCTTTATTCTCGTATTTCGGCTTTTTTTTTACCATTGTTATGTATAATTAAAATTCTCACTTGAATAGCTCGAATCCTCCGGCTGAATTCAAGTACTAAAAATCGATCGTTTAGAACAGTTCGAGTTTTAGTGGCAGAGGTTGAATATTAGAATTCGAATGTTTCACTTTTCGAATTCGATTAACTGAATTTCAACTTTGTCTTTCAATTGCTTTCACAATTTCTCAATGTGTTTGAACATTTTCCCGAATTACTGAGCAATTATCCGAGGATAAAAAGAAGCCCATATGAAATGATAAAAATTGTTATTTCGCGTGAGGATGATCGAACGATAAATGACGAGTCTATTGAAAAATGAGGAATTGTCTCCAATCAAATGAAATTTTCCCGTTCACTTCTCACATTCCCTTTTTTTCCTCTGGCGTTACGGTGACGAGAAAATTACGCTCGCCGCTCGTCAAATGAAATTTTCCACTTCACATTTCACATAAATCTGTGACAAACCGAAATTTCCCAACTCATATTTTCTTTTCTTTTCTGCATTATATGTTAGTGAAAAGTGGTTACAAATCGTGCGTAGTTTTACACAACGCGACTTCGTTTTTCCCATGAATTGCTCTTTCATCGTTAATTAATCCTCGTCCTCGAGCCATTAGCTGATTAATCCTGCTGTAATCTCTGGGGATGTTAAGAAGGTGTGTCATTTAATATTCAGGATGAACAGTTGTTTTGGCGATGTTTCCATTTTGTTACTTGGAACTACGCTATATCAGTGTTAAATATCTCGAAAGAAAACAAAGAAAAAGTAGATTTACACCGTTTTCGAAATAAACGGTTCATATCCATTGACAAAGTGTTGAAAGTATTATAAACCGATTATAAATTCACTTTCAACTATTTAATATATGAGCCGTTGTTTTTTAAAATAGTATAAGTCCATTTATTCGTACATTGAGATATTCAAGAGTTTGTGTTTGAATCAACTTAAAAATATTGAAGTCGTAGTAATTAATAATTAATGCGACTAGAAAGTTGTTTCAATTATGATTATTACGATTGGACTTATTCTACTTTCAATAAAAACATTCTAACATTTTACAGTTTAACTTTTTTGTATTAATTTATGAGAATATTGTACATCATTGACTATAGAATTATAAATATAAAAAGAGGATGTCTATATCTGACTAAAATTACCATTAACTAATTTTTTCCAAAAATGGACTTATACCACTTTAAAAAAAAGCGGCTCATATTGCACTTGTATGCGCGTAGTTGGAGTCTATAGAACACGCCTATAGAAATTCCTCAGCGAAGGTGGTTAGGATCATCGGATCGATTTGCACGACCCTTCCGCCGCTTCTACGTACAGACTAGCTCATGCTTATATGAAATATGTATACGTGCATGTGTATGCATGCGTATATACGCGTATAATGGAGGGTGGCTCGTTAAGGGGGAAGGATTGCTCGCACGCATCGCTTTCCATCGCAGTCAAGCAATCGCTTCGTATTTTTCTAGCATAATAAATCTCTCCTACACTCGGATTTCCTCTATGAATTGCAATTACTTTTCGTGCTTGGCGATTTTAAGCGAAATAGAAATTTTTGTTTTGTGTAATTCAATTTATGTTCAGCTGACATTTCATCTTACGTGTATTTTATTACAAGACTCGTACAATATTGAGAGAAACTTAATACTACTTAGTTAAACTCAATCTAGATCTAGTTCACCGTTTAACAAATACTTAACAATATTAATAAATGTATATATGTATCTCAGGTTATATTTTAATTTCATAAAATATTATTTATATAAATATATATAAATTATTTATTAGTTAATGATATATGAAAACGTACGCAATTTGTAAGTTTTATTATTTGGTTACAAATCAATTCATTTCTAATCTACTCAATTTATTTCTAATCATCACTAATCTAGTCTCATTTATCTCAGCTTAATAGTCTGTTCATCCGTCAAATTGACGGGTTTCAGATTTCACGAGCAAAATCTAGAAACTATTGCTATCATTTTCCAGCAATTTTTGCTGATTTTATTAACGCAATAATACAACAATATAGGTAAACTTATGAGCATGCTAATAGTTTCTAAATAAAACAAATCGATTTTTCTTCAAAAAATCCGGGTTCTCGTTCGCTCGTTAACTTGACGGGTGTTCGTAGAGGTACAAAATCCAACTCAACCTAACTAAAACCCCAAATCAATGCAACATCGAATCCTTCGCGTCATCGACGAACATAACCAACATAATCGAACAGAAAATTACCCAACAAACAAAAGCTTCCCTGCGAGAAGAACTAGAAGACAGAGAGAGAGTAGGATATGAAAAAGAGGAAACAAAAAAACTTTGTATAGAACGTAACATCGTGATAACACTCCCCGTTTGCAAACTGTACAATATCAGCCGGGCAGACGTTGACATGCGCAAGGAGCCGCGCGTCCGTGAAACGAAACAGGGAGAGTGCGCGTTCCTGATCAGTAGTAGCACACTTTCATCGCGGCGAGGAAAGTGAGCGGAGTCGAGTCGTGATCGGGAGGAGACAAGACAAGACAAGACAAGACGAGACGAGACGAGACGAGTCGAGTCGAGTCGAATCGAGTCGAGTCAGAGGATTCATCCGCGCTGTTAAAACACCGGCTTAAGAAACACACACGCGCGACGCAAACACTATCTGAGAACTCATCGAAAGAGAAGAGAACCCGACGGGACTGTATCGCGCTTTAGAGAAAGGGAGAGAAACGGATTTCTTTCGATCACGGGGAAAAAAATAAACAAGAAACGATACTCGACATACGTTTTTACCAACTGTGGAAACGGGGTGGGGTGTTTCGTTAAGAATCGTTCGAGAAAGTCGACTGCGGTGACGTATGTATTGAATCCCATATCCCATGGTTCGCTGTCACGAAAAAATATGTGACCGTGAAATATATAAAACATCATAGAAGGGAAAAAGAACGATCAAGAACCTATTGTTGTCATATATATGTATATGTATATGCACAAAGTGATTAATGAAAAATCGTACCATTGAACGGAACGAGAAGGAATGAAAGAATAATTATCATCGGTGGTGTCGCGTGTCATTTCGACTGGTCGTATTGCCCTTTCTAAAAAGGGGGAGGATGGAGGAGGAGGAGGAAGAGTGAGGAATGAATCATTGAGACGACCTCTGACGTGTCGAACAAAAGAGGGAGGCGATCGAAGAATCAAAGGGGAGCAAGGTTGCGAGCCAAGTAAGAAAACCCGTTTCGTCGGCAGAGTTACTCGTGAATGAAAGTACATGTACATACGCCCTGTTGTCGCGTCGCGAATTCGATTCATTCAGGGGCAATTGTTCGATCCAAGATGGCCGCCGCTTTTGTTGTGCACGCGCTGCTACAGCTACCTCGATGCTATTGTTCCAGGGAAAGTTCGTATTCGAGGCTGTCTTCTCTTTTTTTTTTTTTCTTTGCGATATCTTATATGTATATTATCTTATAGATAATTTTAAACGTTTCATAAGATTATTTTTATGTGTTTATTTGGAAATGTTATATTAAACGATTGTAAAAGATTTTGTTAAAGGAGAGATACTATCATAAACATTTTTCTCTCCTTCTTTAAACCCTCGAGTACTAAAGTTACTTTTTTTTTTTAGAATTATAAGAGTTATTTATTTCAAATTCAAAATAATAAGTACACGTTGTACGAAGATTTAAACGTGTGTGAAAACAAAAAGATTCCATGTAACACTGTATTCTTCGTGTTAGTATTCCAGAGTCAACCCTTTGATGTCGGTGAACTTATTAAAAAAATAAATATGAACGCAATCAATAAACTATATTATTGAGTAACAGAAAAAAATTATTTCGATATTTATTTATTAATATATCATAAAAAAATATATATTTTTGTATTTCTATATATTATTGAAATAATTTTTTTTTACTAAAACATGAATTTTCCTTTTTTACTAAATATGAATTTTTGTATTTATTAATGAATTATTTTGCTGAAAATTTCTTATTTACTATCGTGTCCATGACACTAAACTGGGATGAACTTTTGTTCAAAAATGGGACTGTATCCTATTGATTATGAAAGTGATAAGAAAATGATTGAAGTAGTAACATAATTAATATGTTATATAAATAATCAGTAGTAGGTTTTCCGTGAGCAAAGGGGTTAATAGTAGCTGTTTGTTTTACGAGGGTAAATTATTGAAACAGCCTGTAGAGAACGCGGACGGATGTCTTCCACATTATGCGTGTAACAGTATTTTCCCACGTGGAAATGAAAAACAGAAGAACGTGGACATCAGGATCGATTTCACGCTTTCTCGCGTCGCTATAGGACCGCGTTTTACGATATCGATTTGTTCAACGTGAACCCACGGCTAAATTCTTCGTTTGAGAAAAGGAAAAAAAAAATAAAAGAATAAAAAAGGAGCCTGATCACGCTTAACGCTCTACTTCGTGTCGTTCCTCGAGATGCGTTTCCTTTGCTAATAGAATCTAAATTAACGCGTTCGCTGTGCAACGAGTGTGTCTACATAGTTAACTTAATCGTAAAAAAAAAAAGAAATTAAAAAGAGACAAATTAGTTAAGATACATCCGTTACATTTAAACTACACCGATAATTTAATGTTAATCTCATAACAACTCGTATCGAAGAACCATCTGTATATTTATATGGAGTTTTATTATCTTGGAGAATTTAATTTTTCAAGAGAGAAAGAAAATCATTTCGTCAATTAACATAAAATCACGTTTACCTTGATTTTATTCACCAAATAAAAGAAGTAAATACGAATGGTATTATTGGACGGATAAAATTAATGAAAAAGTAATTTTAGGATAATTGACAAAGTTAAAATTGATATTTTTCTCTCTTGAAAAATTCAATTTTTACTGTTTCGTGATTTCACCATTGAAACATTTATATATGTACGTGATCGAACGTACAGCGAACTTCTTAACCCTTCCGTGACTGAACGAGTCTTTCTTTCTTTTAATTTTTAATTTATCGATCGCAGAATCGTGTCTGTAAAATGAATACTAAATCGAGAATCACCTCTTTGTCAAGTATTCAAACCTGAATCAGTCACGAAATAGTTCAGATAAAGCTAACAGAACGTTCCTTCTTCTTCTTATTCTTGCAGTCTCGAATTTCTAACCATGAGCAGGAACAACGAGAATGGTATATCGTTAGCGACGCCTCCGGCGATCCACGTCGGTCCAATAGTGAATCCAAACACGAACGAAACGATCTCCATCGTGATACCATTATCGGCTCAACTGGCCACTGTGACCAGTCAGAAAATCGACAAGACATGCAAAGATTGCAACAAGGATAGCAAACAAACGTCGAACAACACTACGACTCGTATAAGAAACGACAAGACGAAAGGTTGTCCTTATCCTGGTTGCACCAGGTACGGAAGAGCATTCTCCAGGGCGCACGATCTCAAACGGCACATTGCTCGTCACGAAATGAGAAAGGAGAAGTTGTCCGATTACGAAAATTCTATCATCGGAAGCAAACAACAGCAGAATGGCAAGGAGAGTAACGATAGTATGAGAATGATGGATAGGCAACAACCGATGACCTGGACGGATGATTCTCGCGAGAGCAAGTCGTATTCCTGCACGCACTGCAAGAAGAAGTACACCAGTGAGATCAAGCTGAAAGCTCATATGAGCTCGCACGACAAGGTATGACGATAGTTGGGTATAATTATTTTTTTTTAATTTGAGAAAATAAATATTTGGGAGATGTTGATGGCTGGTTTCAATCGTACGAATAAAATAAGACTTGTATTTTACTGGACAGTATTTTAATCCCTTTTTGTCAGTATTTAAATATGAAGGATCAGTATTTAAATAATTTGGTCAGTATCCTTTGGTCAGCATTTATATTAAATTGTCAGTATTTAAATAATTTGTGTACTGACCATTTTTTTATTTACATACTGACCTTTCTTTCAAATACTGACCGAAAGTTAATTTAAATACTGATCGAAAATAGATTTAAATACTGATCATTTAATTTGTTGCCATAAAATAACACGGAATTAATTAATATATCAACACGTTGTACACTGACCCTACATTATCCATTTATTTAAAATATTTTAGCCTACCGATTTTTGACTGATGTTTAATTTTTGTCGAATCTAAGTTTTTTTTTTTTAAATAGTTCAATAATCGAAATAATTTCCATTATTCTCGATGGTCTTTTGCAATTTTTCTATCAGCTCGCGAATACCTTCGGAAATATTCCGATTTGAATGACTGCAATCGATTGCATGACTCCAGTCGGCAAGAATTTATTTCTACACCTAATACAGAACGTGTAAAAAATTTCTTCGCGATATTAATTTATATAAAACCAACATCCACCCGTGTCGTTTACTATTTCATCGACAAAAATTTAGAAAGCTTCGAGTTAAATTCCAAAACACTGAATTACCCGACTTCATCGATCAGTGTACCCATCGGTTCACTCATCGTACATACAACCTTCTTCCTCAAACACGATTTACAACGTCATGTATCATCTTTCATGTACACTCTCTTAACAGGTACTGGGGAAGAACGTGTGTGCACTATGCGGTACATGTTCCCGGGACGAAGAGGAGTTACAAGAGCATATGAAACAGCACACGGCAAACATGTTAGAGGCACAAACAACCTTAGAGAAGAGCACAAAGGAACAACCTGACAAGGAGGACGATTTTCTGTTGGAGGAGATGTTACTGTTGAATAAAAATCCACGGAGAACCGTGCAACCGGGTAAAACAAATTCCGCAGCGTCTAAGATCCGATGTGACTATTGCTCGAAGACATTCAAAACTAAATGGACGTTAAGCTCGCACGTGGCCGCACACGAGGGTCGTTTTCAATTCGATTGTAGCCAATGCGGCAAGAAATTCGTCCGGAAGAGTCATTACGAAGGTCACGTGAGGTCTCACGAAGCTGCACGGCCGTACGTTTGCGAACAATGCGGGAAAACGTTCAAAGAGTTGAAGCACAGGAGAGAGCACACTAAGAGGAAGCATCCTACCAATCAGAACGCTATTCAAACCTTGTTGGACAGCATCAGCCCTTGTGGATCCGAGGAAATGCCTGTCGACCAAACTAAATTCACCCTATTGATGCCTGTTAATTTTTCTGTGTAGGATCTTTCGTGCGGATCCAACGCTGATACGATAAATCAGGGTGATTAGATGAATGTGTATTTTTTATTTTTTTATTTTTTTTTTTAAGCTACCGAATATGAAGAATCGTTTAATTTCGTCTGTAACAAAGAGTAGCTTAGTAGTGGTCTTTCTCTGTGAAGGATTGGCGAGGAAACAGGGTTCGATGAATATATGTTAATCTTAGGAAGAGAGTTTCTATCGGTTGAAAGCTGTCGAGATGAAGTTCAAGAGTATTTTCCGCAAAAATTACCGTATCGGTGTAGAGAAGAAATTGTTGTATATCTAATATATCCTTTCTGCCGACAAATCGAGAGGCAAATAGAGAAAAAAAAAAAAACTCTGTTACCAGTCCTCACGATGGAGCTTGTATAATCAGAAAATGAGAAATTTTGTTTAAAGAGAGAAGAAATATTTGTCTACCCAGAAAAAATAAGATTTTTCAAAAATGTGCATTTGAATTAAATCACTGGTACACGTTAGAAGCGACGCTTTTAAAAGAATCTTGAAATTTTCCGTTCGTTAAGTTCCGTTTTCGTCTCAGGGTCCGCGAAAGATCGATGATGTACAGTTATTGTAACAATTGTAACTACCATTGTACACTCGAAGAAAAGAAATTACAGCTATACGTAATTTAAGTATGTAATCGTTTCTATCTTACGCTTTTGTCGATATTCATCGACGATACATTGTACATTATATAATCCCCCACCCCCTTCTCTGTCCCCTCTAGCCTTTGAAACACAATACGCGAAATGAAAGACAATCTCGACCCTGGAAAATTCCGTTACACCCTGTACATACGCGAATCTGATTAATCGGTCGAAAAATATAGACAGTGAGCCACGAAAGTCTTCGTAGCTCCTTTGAAATGAAATAACTTTTTTAAAATCGGACCAAATGACTTGAGTTCTCTTCTTTTTGGAAATTAGAGAGATTAGTTTACGAGACGACGCGTAAGAAAGTTTTCGAAAAAAAATAGAAATTGGTTCTAAATTGCAAAGAAGGTAGCAAAGGTCACTTTTTACGCAGTTTATCGCGACTTTTTGGTCTATAAGTGGAATACGTCCAACGTCGATCGATTTCGATGAAAGTTTCAGCATTCGTATAACTGACATAGATCTACAAAAGATATTTTTCTAAAATTTTCATTTTGAAAATAAGATTTAAAATCGATACGTTAAGGAAAAAAATTTTTGAAAAGCAACTTTCATTATTTTCCCACCAATTTTAATTTTCTTAAAAAATCCTTTTAACTCCTCAAAAAAAGAAGAAAAAAATCATTTGGTTCAACTTTAAAAAAGTTATTCTGTTTTAAATGGGGTATATTAGGACTTTTATGAACGACTGCACATTTTTACCTATTATTTTCGATAACTGCCGTACCTTCTACCGTAGTACAAGTTAAACTATAAAATACACGCACTACACGTGTGACCGATCTACGACATAAAAAAAAAACAAACACCCTGTACAAATATTGTGAAACGAGAGAATCGAAAGGAGGGCTCGATTAAAAAACGATAGCCATCGCCATAGTCGTTTGTTTTGTTTCGCCCTGTCTTACATTTTTAGTTTTATTAAATTTTTTACCAAGACGCAATATATTTTAATTTTGAAAACGGGAAACGACGAGGGGAACCTGTTGAACGGCTTTTTTTAACAACTATCATCGAGGAAGAATCAAGTATTGAAGTGTAGAAATACAAGAAAAGGAGGGGGTCCATCGTTTTTTTTCTTTTCGTTTTCTCTTTTATTTATTCTTTTAAATGTGCCTTTATTTTAAATGAACGTGAACAAACGGCAGAAAATACCATCGGCAAAATGCGAACAGCAAGAGGATTCGCTGACAAATCCAGAAAGATCCTCGCTGGTAGAGCAAACCTGGCGTGGTTATGCCCTCGACACACTTCCACCGGAAGTTCTCGAGATGATCCTTCGACTTCTGCCTCTACACGACGTTTCCACTAACGTGCGTTTGGTTTCCAGGTGATTCTTGTTCATTTCGACGCTTTCGAACAAATTTCCCCGTGAATTCAACTTCTAATTACGTAGAAACGTATTTTTTTCAATTAAAGAACGTCTGAGAACGATAGAACAAAAATTTCTATTTTTTGCATTTAAGTTGATGCCATTTCGATACTTTCTAAAACTCTGTCTACACTATCACTAAATAAAACACTGTTTGAATTTTTTACTTCAGATGGTCCCATACTGAGAACATTTTCTTTTTCTTTTTTCCTTTGCATAAGTTATACGAAGTGATTGATTACTCATATTTTGTCATAACCTTCTTTCCGTACACATTTTTTGAAATTCAAGTTAGTTTTAGAAAAAAAAAATCTTGAATGAAAAGTAAGCTTGACTTACTGTGTAATTCCTTTAATACTATCATCCGTATAAACTATAAAATATACTTTTATAGTTTTCTACGTATCTGCGAATTTAGGTTAACATCGATGCAGAATGCAGTAAAAAATGAAATTTCTAAGGTTCTTGGAAAACTGAATAAATATTTAAATTTGATTCTAAAAATTGAATATCAATTTGCCTTTTAACAGACACTGTTCAACAGTAGCAGCGATAGTTTTAAACGGCGTGTTTCTCGCGGCCGGCATGCGAGTGGAGGGTCTCATGAAGCGCGTCGACGGCGCGATGAAAAACGCGAAAACCGACACTGAACTGTTAGCTTGTAGAAAAGCACTGAACGCGTTAGAACTGATCAGAGCTCAGTATAAAATGCTACGAGCCGTCACGTGGAGGTATACACATCCCCCCACCAAGCAACAGAAATTTCCGAGGCTATGTTTCTACGCGGGAAGTTTACTCGATAGCTTGAACAAACTTCTCGGTTGTGTTGCAAAGGACTACGCATGTTTTATCGGGGTTCGTATGCAAGACTCGAACGTGAACTGCTTCATTACCGTATGCAAACGATTCATGAACTTCTTCGAAAAGGTCTCTGAGCGTAAGGTGAACAGGTGAATTACTTTGCCGAAAAGTATGTGAATGCATTTCTATTTCGAGATATTTAATGAAATCAATTCAGTTTTACTACTATAAGCCACGAATAATAACACTAATTTTTTTTTTCACTTCACTTTAAAATTATTCCGATCACCAACCTGAAAATTACATTCCTTTATTTCGAATTTTTTTTTAAAACGTGCGGAAGATAGTTT
This sequence comes from Anthophora plumipes, assembly GCA_951804975.1. NCBI lineage: Eukaryota > Metazoa > Arthropoda > Insecta > Hymenoptera > Apidae > Anthophora > Anthophora plumipes. The sequence continues at coordinate 4,275,933 of OX638121.1, forward strand.
TCGAAATGTGTAAATTTAGGGATTAAAATAATAATGAAATATCGATAGATCAGCTTTGATCTCCGGATGCAAAGTCGTAGACATTTTGGACTGCCTCGTAGAAGGCCGACAGGTACTGTCGTTCAAAGTAATACCGAACAAACGGGGCATTGGTGGAGCTGTGAACATGAAACTGAGATACACCATGAAACGTGCTTGGTTCACCTGTTTGGAAGTTTCGAAGAATACGGAAGAAAATTCGTGGAGGGACGAACAACGTTTCATGTACCTTAGATTACGACGTTTAGTGGGTAGCGTGAACGAACATGTGTTCGAGAATTTGCATTACGAGCATGAGCTGCTATTGCAGGTGACGATTTACGCGAGACCAAGTATAAACTGGCGTGTTAACCATCGGTAAACAAACCTATCGATCTCCTTTTATCTCTTCAGATACCTTTGACAATTCCCCTGAAACCTCCTCCTGCTTCCACATATTCGGGATACGGGGAATATGGCGGTCAATTCTTTTACTACGGGAACATGAATAAATACGCGTACGAAAGTAAATTCCTGCACACGGTGAACACGGCAAATCTGACGGTCGAAACTGAACAACAAGTGCAGAAGCCGCCTTTGTTCGATCTGATAATCGAGATCGAATTGAAATGCACGCCGGAATTGGCGCCACTTGCTGTGCGAACAATTTTAAAATCAGACGAGCTCGAAGCATACGAGATAAAAACATGCAAGAACCAGCTGCTCTATTTGCGAATGAACGTTACATGCTCAGCATCGATAGATAATAGGCTACCTGGTAATTTTGTGTGGGAACTACGTAGCCCACGACGTGCCCATCAAAGCTTGTAAATTATTATGATTTGTAAGTTAAAATACACTAATATACTGTAAGGATGCACGCACGAGCGCACGTAACACACACGCGACACACATATATACGTATATACATTTACATTGGAATTATACAATTATACGTCTTATATTAATTTTTAACAGGTAAAATATTTAATAATATTCGTAGAACGGTAATAAAATACTTTACACATATGTCCAACGGTAATGGCTATATTTATATAAACTTTATTTTCAATATCGTATTGTACAGGTAACGGGAAATTACGAAAATGAATTCCGAATATGCACTTTTTTTTATACTATATTTTCGGGTATGTCGAAGTTAATTTGTTGCAGATGCCTCTATACAGTTCTCCTCATTACTTTCGTCCGAGATAAACGACCACGGCGTGTTATTAAGACTTTTCGCGCGCTTCTCCAATATACCATACGCATATTGATTCAACATAACTCCTTTGGGAAGTGCTATACCTTGAAATCTATACAAATTATCTTCCTCTGATATTTTATGAACAGCAGCGATTGTACACCGTCCTATTAACGAACTATTTCCTACCATAGGTCCTTTACTGATATCTACATGATCACCTATTCGATATAACGTGATTTTGTTATTGTTACACTTTGCAATATTTGGTATTTGTCCCAACTTGATATTATTATCTACGAACATGTTAAGTGCAACATTTTCTGTGGTTTCTATCCTCTCTATTTTCAATTCTTTGTTTATAAGTTTAACATACTGTGCAGATAATGCACGCATTTCTTGGCTCGTTGGCTCCCAGCTAGCTAAGTCAAGATATACGTCGTATATAAAACTACCTGACTTTATGATTGGTACTGGAAAACTGTGCAAGTGAACATTTACATCTGATTTAAATGACGTATCTATAACTGAACCCAAAATAAAGGAACAAGTTCGCCAGAAAGCTGTGTTCACAGCTTTGTTCTCTGGACTCAATAAGTTAAGAAATTTTAAATTGCAATTTGAAGTTAAAGGTCTGTGCATATCCCATGGCACACCATCAACTAAAGCAAGAGCAGACACCTTAGTGACACCTTCAGAAATATGTTTTGCACAATCAGCTGGAGTTGATATATGTTTGTTCATAACAAGTGTAATTTCTTCCACAGGGGATTGATATTTGACTTCTATTTTTTCAATTCTTCCTACAGCATTCCTCTGCCTCTTCTGTTCCTCTTCAAATAGCAAATTCCTTCTTTCCTTTGCTTCAGCCTTTGACAATATACTTTTGTACCGTAATTGTATATTTAGACATAAACTTTTACACCTGGAATATATATAAAAATATTATGTAAACGATTTACCTACAAATTTTCTCACAAATAAAAATTTGATTCAAGAATGTGGCTTCCCGAATTGTAACACTGTTAGCATCGATAATACCGGTTGAAATAGGTTACGTACGTACCTTTGAAACATGTTGGAATATACGAAATAATTTCACGCAAATAGTTTATGCTTCACGAAACAAAGTGACATGTACGTTTAGAATTGTAGGTTTATTTTATATTTTTTCATTAATCATTTAAAAAACATTTAAACCAAAATCCAATTATTAAGAGCTGAAAAGGTAGAAAGAGAATTACATGTTATGATTTATATATCTTACATACTTGTTTTATTTAAATAATATAAATCTTAATTCCTCAAGTACGGAAAATTTATGAATTATGTTTACAATGCAAAATTTTCGAACTGTTCTTTATTCATTACCTAAATTTATTAAATATAGTTGTAAATAAAACGCATGATGTTGTTACCCTATTGTATCAGTGGTTTTATAGACTTCAAATATTTGATAACAATGTTTAATCTACTCTGAAGTCATTTTTCACTAATTAAACCGTAAAATCATTCAAGGTTCATCACGATTATTCAAATAAACTAATAATAAATACTATTTTTTTTTTTTAGAAAAGTATGTGTAAAGACCATTCACAATTGGTGTTGGGAAATGGTGAATGCACATGTGGACAGGGTAACGCACACCGATACTTCGTACACTTGTAATCTCAATAAAACGGAAATATTTCTTTAAATTTAAAATTAAATTAATCAACCAAAATATCATATTATAATAAAAAATTTATCATACAATAATTAGACAATCGATTATTGTACAGATAAATATATATGCTTGGTTTAGTACGTACGATTTATCATAGTCACGTGTATCATTTATTATTGTTAAAAGACGAAGTAAAAGTATTTATTTACAAATTTACAACAATTAAATTTAACAAATTTGTAAATTGTTTTATCTCTGTACATTGATGAGTAATTAACCGTAACAATATATTGAAGACGAAATAATACTTATTTCTGTAATGATTTCGTTATATCAGTCTCTGTAAAATGTTAATGTTTTGCCCGACATGTGGTAATGTGCTTCGCGTAGAAGAAGCTCTGGCAGGTTTACGTTTCTCGTGTAACACGTGCCCGTACATATTCAATATCGCACGAAGAGTGAGCAGCCGTACATATCCGAAATTGAAAGAGGTTGACGATGTGTTAGGTGGAAGCGCTGCTTGGGAAAACGTTGACTCGACAGAGGAACGGTGCCCGAAGTGTTCGAATTCACGGGCATACTTTATGCAAATTCAAACGAGATCTGCTGACGAACCTATGACAACATTTTATAAATGTTGCAATCCTCAATGCGGTCACAACTGGCGCGATTAATAAAGGTAATTTTGTAATGTCTAACTTGAATACAAGTAACACACGTATAATTTCAGTTTAATTCGAATTATAGTTTTTCTTTGTTTTATAATATTTTCAATTGTTTGTATATTATCGCGTTATTGCACGTTTCATAATTATTACTATGAATTGCATCATTATAAGTAAAATAAGTTAATTATCACCTGTAATATTTTACATATATTTCAACAATATACTACTCGAATGACTATTCTTATTAGTAATATAATTGTTAAGCCTTTCTGTTGCTTAGAACTGATAAGTTTCTCATTTTAATAATGCAGTTTCATTTCTCACCGGTTGGACAAAGAAGATACGTGCACTTACGAACCCTGGGCCCAATGACTGCCTTTCTAGATGGTGCTCTACAGGAGGTAGAGACCTTGAAAAATTGTAGTAAACATTATATCTGTAAAGGAAGAAGAAGCATAGCATTAGCTGCTACTTTACTGCAACAAGGTGAAATTGTAGCATTTCCAACTGATACGGTATATGGTCTTGCTGGGATTATATCAGACAACAGTTCCATTGAAAAATTATATAAAATTAAGGGTCGCGATGAAAACAAACCGTTATCTATTTCTATTAATAATGTAAATAAGATAAAGTTGTGGGGCGTTGTAGACCATTTACCACAGAAACTTTTAACAACAATATTACCTGGACCATATACAATTATTTTGAAACGAACGGAGAATTTAAATCCCGCCCTTAATCCTAATCACGACACGGTAGGCATTAGAATTCCAAACTTCTCCTTTATAAATTGCGTTGCCGACATAGTAGGACCATTGGCGCTGACAAGTGCTAATGTAAGCAACGAACCAAACTGCGTATACGCATCAGAATTTAAACACTTATGGCCTAAATTGGGTGGTATATTTTACGATGTCAATCTAAAGAACAAGTTGAAAAAATGCTTTAGGAAAGGTTCTACAATTGTAGATTTATCTGAACCAGGGTATTACAAAATTGTTCGTTTCGGAGTTGGAGGGATATCGCTGATTTCGTGTTTAAAGAATAACGGATTACAAGAAGTTAATTAGTCACATCGTTATCATGATTTTAATATTATTCGCATTTCGATACCCAAATATGAATTATACTTCAATAGACCTCATAGAGAATATGAAATTAAATGTATAGTTTAGAAGTGTTACATAAATTATTAATACAACCCTAACAGTTTATTTATGATTGTAAAATATAAATCGTTGGTAATTTGTTCAAAAAAGAAAATCCTCTAAAATACAAATTAAATAACGAGTGCATTCCTACATCCTAAATACTTTGTCGAAGTATTTTCTTTTTTTATTTGTATAATCATTAGTGTGTACAAAGGATTCTCAACTGAGAATTCCAATTTGTTATAAACAATTCCACAGTGCATGTGGCAATATGTTAACAATTATTAAGTAATATTTTATATCCTGAGATACTGTTCTGATTAAAAGTCTTAATAATTCATTCAGCGAGCACGTTCACCGTTCTCGTGTTTCTCTTAATAATATCGTATTGTCTTCTTGACAAGATATATATCACATAATATTGTTGCAAGGTCCGTTACCCTTGTAAAATAAAGCGTTACGAATGTTGTAACATAAATTTCAAAACGCAATCAAAAGCAAACAAAAAAAAATTCAGTTTTGTAACTTAAATAAATAATTTACTTCGTTTTAAAGCACTAGTATTCGATAAAAGGACTAAGAGACAAATCAGTCAAGACGATAACATTTTAAGATCGTCTCTGCACGTTATCATGCAGTCTGTTGCATGCATCTTAAAATGCATTATTATTATATCTGTCACGTAACAAGTATATTTACATGCAAACTTTTTAATAAACTCGTGGGCATGAATCATTTGATAAAAATAATCGATAAAATGCATTCTCAAACACAGTTACATTAGAAATAGGACTACCACAAACACAGCATAATTATACGTGCGATCATATTTCTGTACTTCCTACATGTACGTACGATTTCTATAACTAACAATTTCGATCAATTCAAGTAATAATTTAGGTACTTCTGATTTACCTATGCACGCAACCTTTTGTCACGGACGTGAAAATTAATCGTTTAAAATTTCCAAAAGTGCACATCCTAAACATTCGTTTACATGTAATCAATTAACTTACTAATATCTTAAAGTAAATATATGTTTAAATAATAATTACTATTCAGAAAGAAACAGCTTCAGCCTGTTTTTTTTTTCTTTTCTCGGGCGGAAATAGGATAAAGGAAATTACAGAACTATTTTTTATACATCGCTAACTAAACAATTACAGTATCGTTTAAAAGAAAGGCACTATTAACGTAAACAATCTTTTCATTGAATGTTAGACCACGTTTCCTTTCTTTTTTTGTTTCTTCGAAAACTACATGGTGACGATGTTACAGTTCTAAATGTTACACATCGAAGATTACGTATGGATGCATATACACGCATACATACACTCAGGGTAAGTTCATGCACGCATTATTTGCTATTATTGAGAATTCTTTGATTTCCTGAACACTCGCACACTGTGTTTTTATCACAATACTGTGTTGTTATTGTGAGCTGCATGTTCTAAGTCAACTCACTTTACACAAGTGTTTCAAGAATAGGTAAGTGAAACTTCGAACTTTTTTTTAGCTTTTTAACATGTAATTTGGGTATAAATAATTCCGATGATTTAAAAGAAATTAAAAGACTTATTTTCGTTATAGTTATGCTCCTAAAGTTTAGTTACCTATTTCTGAAACATACTAATATAAGATTGGTATGTATACTTTCGGTATATAATTATTAAAATAGTGACCATATAATAAATAATCGGTATAACTATATGCACAGATTTGTAACGGCATATTCGCAAACTGGCCTCTGTTCGAACATCGTCCAATTAAACTTTCAACACATTTTACCGTAATAATCATATATACCATTAAAACCTTTAAAATATTGTTTCACGAATGTACGATTCTAAATAGAAATGTTTTCTTTTCATTTTTAATTATACATACGCACTCACGCAGATATGATTCACAATCTTACTTGTTTGTATCATTAACACCGTTTAACATTATACAAACACAATTATTCACCTTTAAGTTACTTTTTCTTTCTTTCTTTGTTTAACATTAAATTGTAAATATTTTTCCTCTGCTTACAACGTAAGTCAGTCTAATCTTCTTTCGTAGAAAACATCCCCACAGAACTTTTCTTACCTTCGCTTCTAAAGATTCCTATTAGGCTGCTCCTTAATCTGGCGTAGATTTCTTTTCGTACGGTCGCCGTGAACTTTGTCGCTAAACAACTGATAGCTGCAGTGGCGAAGATTAAATTATAGAACAGTACTAGCTTGAAGTTACCAAGCCATTCGATACGTCCAAAATCGCCAAGTAAATCGAAATTCGTCATACCTAAAAAAAAACCAACAATTGATAGGTATAAATTATGTAACACGCAGCGTTTGGAATTGTTTGGATCTCCTCAGAGATCAACGAAGAAAATTACCTAATATCCGAGATAACAGTGGCAACGCTGAGCTCAATACAAGAAGGAGGGCGCAATTCGCGATTAGGTGAGTAAGCGGCGTGGAATGAAGCCGTGGTCGGACATTTCTAACGCCCGGAAGTGTGTACAGGCCTATCGCGCTCGTGGCAGCTAGATACAAAATTACCGCCACTTCTATCGTTGCTCCAATGGGACCTAGCTTCGACAACGAGCTGATACCCAAGGTAAATTGCTGAAATTTACCGATCATCTTTATTCATTAATTCAATTTGAAATGCATATTTCCTTGTACCATACAGAATACGAGGTGCGAGATGTGTTGATACACAATTTATATACTAACCCTTGTACTTAATGGTAGTGCCTTGATACCAATAAGTAATTCTAACGTATTCTGAACAGCTAACAGAGCTGTGGCAGTGGAAAGTATAAGTAGCGCTAGCATGGCCAATGGGTACAGCAAAGTACGCCGAACCCACCAGGTTCGCCTTTGCTGATCTAAGGTGCTTCTTCGTTTTTGAATGTCGTCTAATCGTTGCGTCAATCCACGTTGTAGAGCACCGTTTCTTAAGCACATTAAGTTCGGGCTCGCATTTAGTAGCTCGTCGTCCTCGAGGACCGAATAAGTTGGTATCGACATAGGCACTGGTGAAACGTACGATTTTCCCGTTGCTTTCGCATGTTGCAGTCTATGTATGATAACAACGGTTTTTTTTTTTATACAATGTTTTGAAGCGGATCTAGTGTGTCTGGAATTGGTAGGAATGGTAACCGATAGCTGACCTTCTTCGAATACAATCCTCTTCCAGCCTGTAAGCGAAAAACTCTTCGTCTAAGTTTTTTAGGAACTGCGGCTTTACGAGAAACGAACCGACTACTCCGAATAATCTTACAAATCCCATTGGTGTACACACTGCGATATTAAATAAATAATTCTTTTTTTTTTCTCCTTATTGTATTTGATCGATGAAGCGATTTTTTAAATTATACTTACGTAATAACATAACAACGCCAACAAAGGAAACGCAAGAGTAAAGAAAAGGTAAATAGTAACTCGACAAATCTGTAATGTAGAATAGTATATGATGGATATTAATATGTATCTGATATTTGATGGTTTTTTAATATACTTACTGAGCAAGGTATGAAGGCTTGATTTTTGATAATCTATGAGTGCTGATAAAACATATGTCATTCCTAGTACTAGTGTTCCCAATAGGCAAAGAACTGTTACTGTCTCATAAACCCTAGCCATTACTCCCTGTAATGAATAATTACTTTTAAAAGAACAATAAAAAAACGAAATTAATTAAAAATATACTATTGGTATTAGAAAAGAAAGAAATCTCACCTTTCTATAACCGACGAAACCCTCTGATTCCGTGAACAAATATGCGAATGGCAGAAATACGAAGAGAGACAAATTTGAAAAGAGAAACACATGATTCCACAGACCTAATTGTTGAAGAAAATTGAAAATAATTATTTCTTATTCTTTTTTTTTTACTTTAAATCGATCGTTTACATCGAAACATGATATCCGATCTTGAAGTATCTAGAGAAGATACTTCCAACCATGTTTTTTTTTATTTTTCATTCTTTTTCTCAAACATTCTAGAATCGAACTGTATAAAACGAACAACGGACAAAGTTGATTTTCATGAAAGACTATGTACCTTGAATAAGAGAACTATTGAGCCACTTGACGTAATAGCTGTTTGGATATAAAATGAGCACTTCATTGCTCGCTATCGAAACCGGAAGTAGTAAGGTCGCTCCGACGGAAACTGCCAGAGCAACGGTACACAGCCAAAGGCTGATCCTGTAGACCGTTGCTTCATCTTCGTCCACAGAGAAATAATCCTCGCGATCTTTTCGCCGAAACTTCGCGATTAACGCGTAGCTCGAAACGTAGAGGACCAGAAACAGCAGGAAGAATATCTGAAACAACAAACCATGAGACGTTTATTCTTTATGCTTTTGTACTTATAAGGTTAGGTTTGAATCCCGTCTAAGTTGTCACAAATTAAAATCTGTACACCTGTTTAATTGCAGCATTTAGTCAAATTAAGTTCTTTTCAGTCCAATCCCTTTATCCTCAGTAGTTAATCTTAAAAAATTTCATTCGAAAAATACTCCACTAAATAACTTGCTAATTTAAATTATTATAGATAAATATTAACTCATCGTAAATTATAAGGAATTGGTAACGATTGAAATTAACCAACTTAAAAGAGGAGCCTGGAATTTACTTTGCAATAAATTTTAGGCATCTAAAATAAAAAAAATTATATTGTTGATACGCAGAGGTCGTAGTATATTATGTCATGCATTGCATCAGTTATGAGGGGGGATTCTATAAGTAGCAGATGTTACTTATTGAAGAGAAAATTATGTCGACTTGTTGATAGATAGAGGGTTGAACTTGGTAAGACTTATGAAACGTACTAAAACTATTCGTTAAAATAGAAGACGTTCGAGTATAAAAAGAAAAAAAAAAAATCATATCGGTGAATCTTAAAGAGTGCTCCTCCATGCGATTATCGTATAAGATAGCAACGTTTTTATCATATTGAGGGATGTAAAAAGTACTTAAGATTATTTTTCTTGCATAAAAATGGTAACGAATACAAAGAAAGGCAATCCGTGCCTTTTAGGAACACGTTACATACACTGTGTTTATCGACCGTGTGGCACATACAGTTTACATCGTGCCTGCATGAACATAGAGATATGCACAACCATGACTTAAACGATCCTCGATGCGTATCGTTGAATGAAAACATTACTTTTGAGAGCAACTCGGCAATCGTATCCACAGAAAAAGTTGATACTGTGCATTGGAATCGTTAAAACTATTTCTGAATTTTGTACGGTTCTAAGAACTTTATATTTTTATTATTCTTTGATTTTTTTTTTAAGTATGTGGCAAAATTAGAACTGATGTTATTTCAAACCACGGGTTTCATAATAATAGATAAAGTTTCTAATCATGCGTTTCAATCTTTTCGTACTCAAAACTTGCTGTGATAACGTAGAGGAGAGTAGCGGAGCGGATATAAATTCAATTATAAAATATGTAGGATAATTAATAATCGAGAATTATATGATCGTTAGTATGTTATTGAGAAGAGCGTATGGGGAATTAATACGCGATATGCAAGTGTAAACAATGTAAAAAAGAATAACCTTGAGTAATGTTATGAGGTTACACTCGCTCCTCCCCCCATTTTTTTTCGCCTGTTATTGTACTTATATCTCTCTTTGCACGTTCGATCATATATTTGTCAACATTTTTACCGCTTTTTTATACATTGGGGTGTATTCGATAGATAATATAGAAAAGTGTTTGAAAATGTGTACTAATATAATAATGCCCCTTGTGACCTCAACGAGTGCGATAACTCTTTCACTTACAGATGCGATAGTATAGAACATGAAAAACGGCTGATTAGAAATAATACGCGGATGAAGATTTTGATTGGGAAGCGGACGAGCGTCAAAGAACGGGAGAGTCAGTTTGTAAATGTCGCGAGCCAAAGTAAATGTCGAGATTTGAAGATTAGCGGCAAGCTTTACAAGTGTTATGCGTGACGAAAGATTTCGCTGAAGTTGTTCTTCCTAGTGACGTCAATGTTAGCATTAACTTATATTCTGAAAGTCGAGTTAAATCTTTATCGATCGAAAATCACTTGGATGCAATTACATAAGGTGAGAAGTAAACGTTAAAAAGATTAATAGGAAATTGTGAAGCGAAACTTTCTAGTTTTCACCGAACTGTTTTACCAATCGAGCAATATATATTTATATATACACGCTGGTTTCTATTGTCCCAAATGTAAATATTTGACAAATCGCTGCTGTCACCTGCAGTTGTAACAATTTTGCTGCAATAGAAATGTTCTCGGAGGATTGCCGTTTCGAGGATTTTGAACGACAGGCCGTTACGTTATTCTAAACTTCCGTTACAATAAACTTCCGTGTGTCCCTCTCGGTTATCGAGCACGCTAGCATTAATTTTCTATCCTCTCCTTTTTCCCTCGGCGCGTCACGTAACAGGCGGATGGCATTTCCTTTTAAACGAAACACGAACACGGTACACTTGTCGCTAATTATCGATTACATATTGATAATTATTATCGGTCAACAGAGGTTTATCAGTAAGGATGTTTGAATACCCGACATTGCGGTTTGAAATAAATTAGACGAAATAAATAATAAATTTTAATATTACATTTATCATCAAATGAATCGACATATTTGTGTACAAAGATTTGCTCTATTTTTAGAGATAAACACTTGTCGATAATGGTAATAAATTTGTCAACAACTTGTTCTACGTTATTTAAAAAAAATACAATATTTTCACGACGTAAAAGACAAACCAAAATTCCCACCCTCTTGACATTAACCTACTAAATCGAACGTAGCGATATTTGAAAAGCAAGATCGATAACCTGCATTATTAATACCGACATTCACCGCTAGGACTGTTGGCTGCTATTCGCAGTTTTAATGATGTGTTGTTTTTTCGGTAATACGTATCGCAATTGTCGTAGCCACGCGACGATAACATCTGCGTTGAAAGACGAGAGCTACGTACGAAGAAAATGGCAACAGTCGAGGTACATTGTCCCCCTTCTAAGAATAAGATCCATTTTTATTCTTTGCGTTTTTACCATGAAACATCGAAACTTATTTGCCAGGTCTTATTTTTATCTCTGTTTTGTTTAAACATGACCCAGCAGACATACACGTCGGCCTCAATATTTAACGGTAAACACAATTAAACATGAATTATGTTAAAGTTATTGTTGTCCACATGAGAATAAACACACTTAGGTATTTTCAGATAAAGTTTACTCGTACGAGACAAAAATAAATGGAGAAAGTTACATCAACTATGCAACGCTCGTGTTTCTAACTACTATTAATTTACCAACACGTGATAATAGAAACCAGCCTTTATAAATAAAAAATACGAAAAAAAAAACGAGAAAAAGATTACAAATTGGAACTTGTGATAAAAAAAGAATTAGAAATATTTAATATAAAATTTGATTAATACTGTACTTGATGGCTTTTCAGTTGGCAGAGTTTATACGAACGGCTTAGAATAGTAATCGTCCAACATCTAAATACTAGAAATATTATTCGAACTTAAACATTAACCTGATCATAATTTTAATTCAACTTGTTAACTACGCGATAACAACAGCAGTTTCACGCAATTCGTAATTTCCGAGATTTATCAATATTTATCGAAAACGTTACAGTTTACGGTACTTTTAGCACTCTATTCACAATGCTCGCGAAGAAAGGAAGCACGTAAACGGAGTAGGACGTACGATAAGAAAACCGTAAATTAAAAAATATTTTCACCTTTGCGCGTAAATTAACCTGACATTGAAAATAACTCAACGATTCAATTAGACGTTTCAAATAAATTTTGGCAGTTCAATTTCTCTGATACTACATTCTTCCCGATCGCGACTCTAGACTATTAAATTTAGTTTACGTTTATAGTATACACTTAGTATTATATTCAACGATAAACGACGCGCCCCAATTAGACATTTTGATTATTAATATAAAATAGGAATATAAGCAAACCGTAAATAGCATACGGCATAGCAATAAAATAGAATTGAGCTTCTAAAAAAAGAAAAAAAAAACAGATTACAACGTTCCACCATGGGAACCCATGCTGCGTTTGACCGGATGTATTTTTAGCTTTGCCACCCGAAGGACATCGCCACTAACTTATTTCACATAAAAGGTGTTCCTATGCACGGCGTGAAGAAACTCGCCATTAAAGCCGAGTCTTTCTATCGCTGCTATTTGTTCAATGTATAGATGACGAGCTGTACTTTCAAGAATGTCCCGAATTTACCGCCGTCTTGTACAGTTAGCGAAGAGAAAGTATCGTTGAATAGTTCGCAAGAAAATTGTGCACAATTTTGTTGGGAATCGTCGTTCGTGAAACATTCGAAGATGCTGCACATAATCTCTGTTGAAAACCGCTTTTTGCGCTCGGTCAAGGTGGAAGGAAAAACCGGTCAGAGATCAGAAATAATGGCTGGTCAACGACACGGCGTGAAAGTATTGAGAAAGCATAATGATTAGGGTGTTTCTGTCGAGATTCCTACGTCCCGTGGAATACCAACGATTATTTATTTAAATACTTCGAACAAAGCGGGTAAAAATCAAGGACATATGTACCGAGGATGGTACAGTGCGACATCTATACCGCGGATGAAACCTTCTTGTTACGATGTATTTACATTTTTGTCGTGGCGATGCACATATAACGTCGTTAAGGATTTACCCTAATCTGTTAAGGCGATTCCGATTTCTATTTTATCAACAGGTACACGGCTGATACGGTGCTTCTTTTAATTAAGTTCGTGTATCTTTGACATAATAACAGTTGATACTTGGCAGTCGCGCGATATCAATTTTTCATGCAGAAATTGGTAAATAAACATGTCAGGTGGGAATACTAATTCTGTCTTTGTAAGGCTACGATTAAGCTAATAGACAAAAAGGCATTGAGAAACTTGATACTTGCGTGATTAATAGGTGCCACCGAGTGACGTTTGAGATTACGACAGAGGAAATAAAAAAGCAGATTATTTTACAATAATATACGTATACGGAGATAGTTTCATTTATGTATTGAAAACATTGAAAATGGTGACGGGATAAAGGAAATCTTCGATTTGTTGTTTTATCTGCTTTCGTAACGTAAATCCTCTTATCAGTTACTAACAGCAATGTTGCATATGCATATACTTGTGGAATTCATTGCGCTTTTTTTCTCTTTGTACCCCTGTATTTGTGTACTTTCCTGTTAATGTCGACATAAAGGAAGAATTACTTCGTGTATATATTATACTTATTTTCTTCAACCATTGTTTTATTCACGAGAACGTATTTAAACAGAAAACTTACGAAATTCCCTCGATAGTAACATACTTATCAATCGTAAAAAAAAGACGATAATTTCACAAATGTACAAATGTGAAATAAAATCGTATCAATTGTATGTTTTCTCCATTTTATCTTTGTTTTCAATTATATTACACAAAAAGTACGATCGTAGAATAGAAACAAAGAATTCCACGTACTTCGATAACTAAAAGTTTAGACAGTTAAAAATGAATTTGTCCAAGGATGAAACATAACAAATTTCGAATTGAATCACGAGGGAGGACGTGGCGATTGCTTATTGCAGGAACGTTATAAGAAATTTCAAGAACCCTCCGTGTATATCGGTGGTCAATAAACAAGGGTTTTCGTAACGAATAAAAAAACATTAAACCACGTTACTCACAATATTCTCCCGTACTGTGTTGTGAAATAATTGTTCTCTGAGGTCTGCCTCATCTTCCATCTTCACCTATTTGTCAGTGAATTTCTTTTGGCCAAACGTATTGTCGTCGGCTGCAGCATTTTCTTATATCGATAATTGTTTCGTGTAACACACCATTCCCAAATTCCTCACGCCACAGCGATACACGACGTGTTTCTGTCTCGTGACAGAAAGCCTAAATTTTGTTGCAATTAATCGCAATAAGCTACTGTAGCTATCTCTACGTGAAATGGATCACATTTCTCAGACCGTTCCCCTTTTGTATTACGTTACGACAAAAACGGTAACCACCACGTCTCGCTTACGGTTGGCAGCCTACTAAAAACGGTGCGTCGTTTCTACTTTGATAACAACCCGCCATCTATGTGCAACACGTTTCGCGCGCACTCTGTGAGTTGAAAACGACAATTTACCGACGGTTTTCCTGTACTATTTCGCCCGTCGTCCGGATTCAAACTGAAACGGAACGCGCGTGGAACTCTTTACCGTTTCGATCTTTTTTTCTCCGTTTTATAAAGTTCATTCGTTTAGAAAGTGTCAGTGCGAGTGCAACGACGATTCTTCCCTCGTTCATATTTGGACTGCACAAGTTGGTGAGTGATTTTATTTCGAATTTAACTTGGAATTGTTTGAATTTGTTTTTTGCCGTTGGGTTCAAACAGGGGTGGCCATTTTGAGCGCGTTAACGTTCCTTTTTGAACGGAATAAGAAATTCTTAAACAATTCTGGAGGGATTGAATAATGTAAACAACTGGTTTATTTTACTTTTTCGAAGCGATAGCACTTACAAAATATACTATGCTATTGTATAAATATAAATCTGTGAGAGGCTATCGTGAATTTTTTTTTCCTGAGCGTTAAATATTTCTTCTGATGTCTAGATTTAGAATAGCAATAACGGATTGCGAAAGGCTGTATCTTCTTATATACTTGTTGTACTAAAAGAAATTGTGCTGGAATAGCAATAACTCTAACGAATATCATAGTTACAAAAATTAAATTTCATTTCTGTTATCAGAACACGTATATTTTTACAGTGCATACTTTTTTAATCACGTAAAAATCGCAATAACAAAATAATTATAATATCCTAGTATTATACACACACACACATATACATATATGTATATATATGTATATATAAAAGTTTAATAGTTAGCTATAATTACACATTCTTTACTTTTTTTTTTATCATATACGTCAGTGGATTGTAAATTAAACTATCATAGTAGAGATCAAATTTGTTAAGATAACATTTCACAGTTTCTTTTTTTTTTATCGAACAACACCTTTATTAATAAAAATGTGATGTTATTTAGTGTTAATAATGATCCACTTTTTGTTTCTCTTTCGGGAACGATACTTTATTCATATAAAATTCGCTATTAACGGTGCTAAATAGTATCTGCCATTAAAAGCGAAATTAAGTGAACTTCACTTCGCCTTACAATAAACTTTATGATTTACTTATTATATGTATATATACATATATATGTATGGATGCACATATGTGTGTATATACATATATATCTCGTGTGGAATACATTTTACTGCCAGTAAGGCTATGAATTCCGTTTAGGCAAATTTAACGAAGTATCACAGATTCTTAATCTCGCCAAAGAGTATATCTTTAACATACTACATATTGTAGATACCTTATGAATAGAGAAATTGGATTGAAATCCAACTCGTGTAAAATTGAATATATATATATATTTTTATAATAATACCACAATTATCGCATAGTTGCACTAATTCAAATAATCGGGTCTTTTACCGTGATATTAGATAAGGTTACATTTACCAATCGCGAAATTTTACGAAAATTTAAACGGAAAAAAAATATTGTTCGGAGGGATAAAATATATTGAATATATATCGAGTACAAGTTACTTTTACTGTGATAGAAGTGGTCGTATAAATGTTATGTAAACGTAGAGAATTTTTGGCTTGTGATATAAACGAAGCTTGTTCTTTAGTCAAAATTAACAATCTGTGTATATTATATGTCTAAACAATCCTCATAGTGCACTGCATTATATCTTATATTAACAACAAAGTATCCATTATTAAATAGCTAGTCCGCTTACAAGCCTCGCTTAAGTAGAAAATTCTGCTTGAGACTTGAATTTAATAGGATTCTCAAACAGTAGTTCGATTAAAAATGATCCGTAAATTGTCGAGGAATCGGTTTAGTTTGCTACGCGGCCACCTCGCCGAAATTCATGTGACCAGTCTCCTTGGCATGCTGTTGAACTTCTACTTGTCCATTTAATTTAACTTTACAATCATTGCACATCAACGTGAACTTTTGAATATCCGTGAATTGACGACTAGATTTTACTTCTCTTGCAAGTTCAGCTGCTTCGAATAGCATCCTTTCATCTTCTGTAGGGAAGATTGTTTGAATGTTGCCACCCTGTATTATGAAACACAGAGGAACATCTAATAAACAAAAGTATGATAATATGGCATCTTCAGCAAGCAGTATTTCACTTACATCAAGGGGTTCCAAATACAAAGGGTCATAATGAATTCCATCAAATATTAGGAAAACCCTCTGAGCATAATGTTGATCTTCTCCAAATCTATTGATTATAGCATTTATACTGTCAATTACTGCTATTTCTAATCCATAAAATTTCGATAATATTGATAATTCTATAGCTCCACCCCATGATTCTGGCTTTAAAATCCATTTACAATACTCAGGATTTGGTCTACCAAGAATAGCTTCGGAATATTCTTCAGGATCAGCTGCTACAGCGTTTGCTATAATCTCTCTCATGAAGCTTGCACAACTGGGGTCAACCTTACCTAAAAATATATTATGAAGTACAAAGTGATATTGAATATATTACATTCACATGTGTATGAGACAAAATGATTATGAAAAGAAATGTTTCAACATCTAAGAGTCACAATAAGTATTGCTATCTAGATTATGTACCATTAAGCACATAACCAACGCTGGTGAATAGACAAGAGTTATCTGCAGGTACAACTTTTTTTATCAATACACCAGGTGTATTTGTGAAGGTCTCCTCGTCGACGATATGGGATCGGCCGATTTCCTCCGACTTTTGTTTCCCATTGCACAGTGGTGGCTTTTCCTCGACGATCAAAGTATCCCCGGAGAGGATACCGATCACGTCGAGCGAGCTCGATTCATCGTTAAGATCAATAGCTCTTGGTGGAAAACCACCGAGAACGTGAAGCGCCTCGCCTGGTATTCCCGTTACTTCCGAGAGCTTCGATTTCAATTTGCATACCTTGTCCTGCGCGACCAGTCCGTTCACGACCTTTTGACCCGATTTTGTTTTAACTCTCAGTACAAATCCGGCCATCGCTTATCGTGAATTACCGATGTGACTAGAAAACGAGAATTTTGCCTCGAGATTGCCAGTTAATCAGCTGTTGAAACAGCGCCACGACGAAATTTCACTCGACTTTGAGGCGAAGATCATATCACGGTCGAAACACGACGTCGATCATTCGCAACACATACTTCGCACAATTTTTTCTCCCTGACACCCAACTATCTTTTGCAACTCATCATCGTATTCAACACAACCAAATACCGTAACTTCCACTACCGATGTACGTTACTACCTCTTTGGTTATAACGATAGCGCCATTTGGGTACTTTCTTGCCGTTACGTTGCTATCGTCCTGTCCTTTTGTAACTAGCCTCTTAAACGTTCGATGATACAGGACAGATTGAATTACAGATTTCGATAGCCGTTTTTGGTGTCGCAATTGAAAATTATTGTTGTCGCTTAACGCGCGTTTTGTTAAACAAGGATCAAGTGTCGCGGTGTTATCTTTATCTTGATTATAATGATACTCGTGGTTACACAAAACTTTCTTATTTTTTCTTTTAGTTCTTTTTTCTACAAATCTATTTTTTTGTATTATGTAATAGATTCGACAATAGCTGAAATAGTAGGGGAAACTATGTGGTATTTGTATTTCGCGTACTTATATATAGATATATTCCTACGTTATGTAGAGTAAGGTTAACCTCAAAATCGAGCATATGGAATTTGTACTTCCTAGGGTGATATTTATTCGTACAGATTCAGCAATACAGGGTTTTTCGTTTACAAACGAATAAAGGAATTACAATCGGTGAACAGCGTAGTTAAAATTTTAAATAACTTATTGCTTTATCAGATATTTGTTGAAACGTGTTTTGGCGCGCAATTTAAATGACCGCATCTGGTGCATCGAATTCCATTTAATCGATGATCATCAATACTCGATAATTTCTTTCTTTTTTTTTACAAAATCGTTCGTAGAATAAATATTATGTATATTTAGACGAATTTACACGCTGTTAAAAACACAACGTGGGATTTCCCAATGAAAATCCTACACGCCATGTTATCTTCCATACGGAAGTACGAAACACTCGTAGAGATCGAAGTGCGAAAAATTACCATCGATCGCTAGTATCCATTAATACAGCACCTAGTATTTGTCAATATAGAGTTCGAATTTTCTCCCATTTGGAGAATAATTCTTGTCAACGCGAATCGATCGTTCTTCCACTTCGGGGAAAATATTTCCTTCGCTCGATTCTCTCCAGGAGACGAGACTTTGTGGTTAATCGAGGGTTTCTTTCCCTGTCTTCGGCAACAGGAAAGACATGAATCCACAAACTAAAAAACAGAAACAGAAAGGAAAAGAAAAAACTAATTAAAGAAACAATATTAATTAATTCACGTTATAAATAAAATGAAAAAGAAGAAGTAACAATTCGACAGAGTTCACAAATTATTTTTCTGTATTTATAATACATGCCAAAAATATCTGCTTGGTGTAGAATACTCACGGAATAAAAATGCCGCGAATAAAATTATAGGAACCACACAGGCCAAGTCGATTAGGTATCCGAAGACTAAGTTACCGACCAGCGCGCCTAATCGACCCATCGTGAGAGATAATGCTGCAGCCATTACTCTGAAAAATTAAAAAAAAAAAAACATCCATAAAAGAAAAAAATGTAAAAGAGTACAAAAAGAATTTTCCTCTGTTTTTTTTTTTTCTTTTCCTTGAGATCCTCAAAGTCTGGAAAGAAAAAGTATTCCATTCGATTCTATTTTGGACGAAAGAAGAAACACTTATCGCAATTATTTTTGTACGGTGCAATAAGACAGCGATGCAAGTGGGTAAACCATGAGATCACGGGATTAAGAATCGCATAAACGCGCCGTTTACAATTGTATCGTTGTTTTGTCCTCGGCTGTCGCAGGGTAATTAGCGACAGAGGCGATTGTAAATCTCTCCGGCTGGTGGTGTTTGCCTGTTTCCCTAATAAATAAATCAAGAGGGGAACAAATGGTCGTTTGTTTACCTGAGATTCGTCGGGAACATGTCGACGATTACGCAATAGACCAACGAGATACCGAGGGACGTCAGAGCCTCGAACACGCAGGATAAGATCAGGTTCTGCGTCGCATTGACGACGTAATAGAAGCCAACCGTCACTGCACCGGAGACCAACAATGATACGACTGAAATATTAACGTTATCAAATTTTAATTAGCAACCAGTGAAATAGAGTAACGATCTATTCTTGCTGGGAGGCTGTAAATTCATTAAAGAAAATAGCAAAACGTAAAACGGTAGAGAAAAAAGAGAAAAGAAAATTAAATACAACAAATTTTTCCTTTGGAGAATATTAAATATAGGAGTAAGCAAATGCAGAAATTTCCATTTAGTTTTTTTTTTTTTCTATCGATATTACGGTATACGTACTTAAGAAGAATTTGGCGCCGAGTTTGTGCACAAAAATCGGTAGGATGATAGATCCAGGAATGCAGGCGAGTCCAATGTACACGGTGTGCAGGTACACAGAAGGTGCGATCACAGTGTCACATCCAAAAGCGTCGACCAGCGTCGCATTATCAGATTGGGCTGACACGATGCACACCGATGTGCTCTGACCAGGATTTTCGTGTTCGAATTGCTCGAATCTACGATTATCGAATTCAATTTTCTTTAAGAAAAGAGGAAAAATATGTGATCTTATCCTACGTACACAGAAATTTAACAAGAATTATGTAACACGAATTAAAGATTATTTTTAATTCTTTGGAAATTTTTGTTAATGTAAAAATTTTTAAATCGTAAAAATATTGATCAGTATCGAATAAAAAATCAGATTTATTGTTAGATTACCTGGTGAACAATTCCGGGAACCAGACCATAAGGGTGTAGTAACTACTGGTTAGGCCAAATTGAATGCCACAGGCCAGTAACGTGTTTCTGAGGTACGGTGATTTGCAGAGAGCGGTTGTTAGATCTCGTACTTCCTTCAGAAGAACCTTCAAGTCCTTTCGCTTGTGCAGCTTCAAAGACCTCGTGCTCTTGTCTTTAGTTTTCTCTTGCAACGATTTCACCTGAAAAACCACAACAAAATCGAACCTAAAGTTTGACCATTGATACTTTCGATATTAAAAATGTAGAAATATTAAAAATTGTTATTTAGGTATATACAGAATGCCGTATTCCTGAAAAACAGCATTATTGAATTTTTAATTTTCCAATTCTTTAAAAATATTAGTTTCTCTAAAATTTAACAATTTTTTTTCTTTAATCCATTCACTTCCAGGCTCTGGGCGCTAAGATTTTATTTTAAGGAAAACACATAGATTTTTACAAAATATAATAATATTTAGTTGCAGATATAGTACTAGAATGGATTTACAGCAAAAAAAAAACTACGAGATATCTGGTGTCACTGAATAAAATATTATAACGACTTTATAAGTTTATATTCCCTGACGAATTGCAGCAAATCTAAACTTGTAGCGCGAGGTACGAGATATCTCGCAGTGAATGAGTTAATTTCTAATTCTTTAAAAAATACTATTAAATATTAGGTACTGGAAAAATTTCGCGCGGATTTGTAGTAGAAAATTTAATTTATAATAGCAATTTCTATTTTTATTTTTTTCAATAATTACCGGGTAAGAATCAGGGCTTTCGCCAGTGTTCTGCGCGTAGATCCATTTGAAGACTTCAAGGGCGGCGTCCGTTTCGCCGCATTCGAGGAGAAATTTGGGACTCTCCGGGAACGCAAATAGCCATAAGCCTAACATTATCGAAGGTAGAGCGCACAGCGCTACGAAGAGATTCCATGACTTAAAGTAAAACACGTCCGAGATGTACATAAAGTCCATCGGTATGATCAGCCACGCGATCACTGAATAAACGAAAACGAAAACGAAAAAGTAAAGTTTGATTAATCGATAAAATCAGACAATTTTTTCTCTAATTAATTAATAAAACAAATTTCGATTAATTCATAGAACAATGTAATTTGCGCGACGATTCTCAAAGAGCTGCTATAAAACACTTTTACTAAACAAAAAATAATTCTTTGTTTAATAAAAAAAAAAGTGCTTTAGTTCAATATAATTTGAGCATCCAGCAATGTTTCTTTGAAGATCGCTGTATTCTATCGCTCTGCTTTTTATAAAAAGACTAATCGTTCGATCCACACTTCAAATCGAATTTTTCTGAATCGTAGAAATTTCAAAATTCATTGTTACACGTGTAATTTATTTATTGTTACCTAGAATACATACTTTTCAACTTGAAAGTGTTTAAAGAAATAATTTTCTGATAATGTAATATCAAATTTGTATTATCTCTGTCATTTCAACATAAATTTAACGGAATTATATTCTACGTTCTGGTGATTTCAACGCCAGTATAGCAACGTTGCATCACTAGTTACGAGGTGTCGATCAAGTCGTTCAATAATCTTTGCATTATCATATAAAAGTTAGTTATTCGTTCTAAATTGATTATTAATGTTACTCACATGGTAATATTATGACTCCAACAGTCCAAAACATTTCCATCCAACAAAGACATCTTTCGCGATACTTTGTCGGCTGGAATTCCCCTAAATACGGAAAACAAATTCCCATAGCTCCCGTAACGCTGTATGTGATCAAATGGAAAGAAAAAAATAAACATAGAAATAAAACGAAAATAAAAAGAAAAGTGTCGAAAGTTAAAGAGACAGAGAGAGAGAGAGAGAATAAGATGGAAGTTTTCCAACAGAAATTTCACGGAGAAAAGAACTATTTCATCGTGATACTTACGCAAATCCGTTGAAGAAACGGAATACCAAGAATATCCAAAAATACTGGACGAAGGAGGAAATAACGCCAACGATGCCGTCCATTAATAATGTAGCAATTAACACCACTTTTCTACCCTTGGTGTCAGCCAGGCATCCCCATATATAAGATCCAACTACCATGCCTATAGATAAATCAAGAAAAATTCTATTTCTTAGTCAAACTTATGGAAATTGAATTTATCTTTCGTTTTTCTTTTTTCTCTTTTTTTTTTTAATTCGTAAATTATTAACCCTTTGAATGCTGAAAACGTACATTTATTCATCTCGTACTCAAAGGATTAATAAACTTCGTGGATGGATGATAAGTTAATTTATCTTTCGTTTCTCTTCTTTGTTTTATTAGTGAATAAATTGAATTTATCTTTCGTTCTTCTTTTCCTCTTCCTTTTTATATTCGTGGACAATTTTACGACTCGCGACACCAGCAAAGGATACCGGGAATAATTATTATCGCGAATTATTTCCAAAGAATTCTGCTGTTCTAAGAAATGCATGAATTTTCTGATAAAGCTGATCTCGATGCAGCTACGTTAAGTATATGTGTTTTTTGTTAATTAAACATCGTGTTTTCGACGCGCGATAAAGGTTCAAGTAGAAAAATGCCGCACAAGTCAGACGCGGCTAGTCGTAATTCTGAAATTCTCCGTTCACTCGTTTTTATTTCAATAAAATCGAAAGAAAGTCAAATTTATCGTATGAACAAACATTTTTTTTTCTCGGTAAGAGAAAAAAGAGTTATACAATTATCTGAAAAAAAAAAAAAAAAGAAACACTCACCTAACATTGGTGACGCTGTTAGCCACCCTTTCGACGTCGAATCCATTTCCAAATCGCATTGCGCCGCCGGTAAAACGAACGAGAGTATCGTGACACCGATTGCTGTGTCCATGTAAATTAAGCCGCAAACTGCTAGCAGCATATAATGAAACTTTCCGAATCCTAATTGAGAAGAGACGATTTAAACGAAACGTTTAGTCACGTTCTCAAGGAAAAGACAGATTTAAGTAAACAACGAATTCAACGCAGCAATTAATCGGTTATTTGACGTTTGATTCATCAAGCCTAAGTCTTCGTTAAATCTACCAAAAAAGTACACAATCGACTGTTGAAGATTTCTCCTGTAATTTTTCTGTGCAAGTGAACGTTCTTGCTTAATGCCACGGAGAGATAAGATCGATCTCTTATATTCACTATCTCGGAGAGAAATTTACATTTTTTTTCACAATCTCCAATTTTAATATTACGTTCGCGTAATCGGATTAAACGAATTAGAAGGCCTTCTAAAATTAGTTGAACTAATTGTTTAAAGAATCATTCATGCAAGTTAAATATAATTCGTCGTACGGCGGATGGTGTTAAATTAGCAGAATCTCTAATTAGAAAATTAGAAATTAAGAATGTTCTATTAAATTGTAATTTCGATCTGTTGCAAATGAGTATCGTCGAAATTGTTTGAAAATGTTTTAATTATCAGAATTTCGAATTTAGGAATAATCGGAATTTCAATTTTAACGATATCCAATTCTGATAGATTGAAATTTCAGTTTAACAGAGAATTCTTTATTTCTAGTTAAATAATTGACAAAAATGATCGTTGCAAACGTAACGAATATTTTGTTACCACGGTGAAAATTCGTCGTCACTGTGTACCGTTACTTAATTAGGTTAACGTGGGAAAAAATATTCCGCTGAATGAATCAGCGTTACCCGAAAACCCGCCAGAAGTTTCAATATGCGCCCGATAATAAACTGTGACGTTGCAAATCAAACAGTGCTCTTGAACTTGATACCATTTCACACGTTTCATGGTTTAAAATCACACCTTTCACTACGTTAATAATAACAACGTGTAATCTTCACTTTTCACGGAATACGAAGAAAGAAAAAAAAAAAAAAAATCAACAAATTACTATTTAGAAAAAGAAATCATGCAAACTTATCTGTAAATAATAGTTTACAGTTCAAACGTTTCTACGGAAAAAAACACAAAATTCTCATCTATGTTTATTTTATCGCGAAAAAAGAATCCAGGCAAATATTATTGAAATAATATCATCTACTTCGTGATTAAATCTAGTAAAAAATTAATTAACCGATGTAATCGGGTGTTATTAATCTCATTTTAAAAAATTCATTTTTACTCCGATTTTAAAATAAATCGGGTAGATTTATTTTAAAATATTTCGCTAACTTCGACCTAACCTAACCTTTGGTATCGATCAGAAAATACACTCGTTTCACGATAATGTTCTTTCAACAGGTATTGATAAATCGTTTTATTATTGTCGGATCGATTATTAACGGCGCGATCTATGTACAATATAGAAAATAGATTGTTGATGATTTTGTTACCTGTCACAGTGATTGCATGCTCGAAATCGGCACCTCCGTCTGCCAAGAAGTCGAGCCCTGTCAGAAAGTAAAGATTTATTAGCGTCTCGTTTCGTCGGCTTCCTATTGTTACGGGAAGACATTTCGCGATAGTGTATCAGCGTTTCTCGTGGACACGTGCCCGCGATGGAATTTTTTCGTTAGACAAAGTATACGGGAAATCAAACGATCGTTTATGAATTTCAACAGATAAGCATCGTGGATTTGTAGGATTTAATATTAAGGGAGACGCGATTCGTCTTTGAACCATTTCATTGTCATCTTTTGTTCGATTGTTCAAAGTCTCTACGTTGCTTTCGTAATTAATCAATTATGGTATTTTCACATTTGCATGAAAAATGTTTCTCGAGCGTCTCGGTGTTGCAGGAAGAATGATGAGAATAGAAAAACCAGACGAGATAGTATCCGAGCATTTCGTAATAACGGATGATCGAAAATTTTGCTAATTATACTAGATACAGTACCGTTAAACCGTGCGGAAAGTAAAAAAGTACGAGGAATCTAAACGAAATGCTTTAAAAAATCAAATGAACAAAAGACAGTGAAAAAAAAGCTAGAGATACTAACAAGCAAAAATAAAAATTCACACAGTTCAAACGAAATTATAAAAGAATTACGAAATTTGTCTAAAAGAAAACAGAGGAAAAAAGAAATTCATTATTATTTCCACATATTATAGTATCTCCACAGTTGCATTGAAAATAAAGTAGATAAAACTTCTGTTCCTTGAGTAGTTTAGTATTGCAGGAAAAATGATGGGAATAGAAAAACCGGATGAGTATACGCAAGATAGCATCTAAGTATTTCGTAATAACAGATAATCAAAAATGTTGCTAATTATACAGCAGCGAGCAAAAGGTAAAGAAGCACGAGAAATCCAAACAGAACGCAGTGAAAAATCAAGGAAACAAGAAACGGTGGAAAAAAGAAACTAGAGCAAACAAAATTCAAAAAACAAAAAAAATTACGAAATTTACTTTAAAAAAAAAAAATGATTCCAATATTACACAAAGAAGGGATGATTCACAGATAAAATCGATCCTCGAACCATCCACATTTTCCCATTATCATCGTCGTCGTCGTCGTAGTCGTCACTATCGTCGTCATTGTATAGGATCATCGAACCTACCCATGGTGAACGGTTACGTTGCGAAGGTGTACGGTCTCGCGCGAGGTGATCAGGTCAGGTGGTGTCGGAGAGAATCCGGGATTCTGGAGGACCACGGTCGCCAAAGTGTTGCACTGTCTGTTCCTCGTGCGCGTTCCACGGTTTTGTCCTCGTGTGCAACCACTGCACGCTACGCTCATTGGTGAACACTCGGTGATATTTGATCGCCGTCTTTATCGCACGAGCGAATTCGACGATGATATATCCACCGAGACCGAAAGGGAATCTTTCTTCTCTCTCAACAAGAAAACAAGAAATTCCTTATTTCTTCTTCGTCTTTTTCTCTAATTGTCTTCTTTCTTCGTTGCGAATGATCCTCGAACGATTACAATATCGAGGAGAAGAAAAAAAAGAATGAAGAAAAAGAACGTTCTTTCTTCTTCCTTCGGTATCTGCAATGGAGAAATGATAAATTATCACTGAATGAAATCCTCTTCCCCGTTCATCCAAGATGAAAACACGATCCACCGTGGTGAACGAACGACTGACCAAAAAAATCGATCGCGCCTCCACATATATCTCCACTGTTTTTCGGTGGCTGGTTATTAGTAGCACTCAGATAAGATACAGAATATTATTTCTTTCTTTGTCACCTGCTCTCACACCCTTTCTCTTTCTCTCTCTCTCTTTCTTCTTTACTATGCTTCTTTAGCGATACAGTTTTCGTTGGAGAGAAAAAAAAAAGAGAAAGAAAGAAGTATTCTCTGTAGAAGAAGAAAGAGAAACACACGGAAAATCGCTAAACCTTTCTTTCGTTTGTAATAGTGAATGTATGTTACGAGTTTAATAGAAGTGTATAATATACGTGTTAAGAGGGTTTTGCAATTGCCCCTGTCACGATACGATCGTACGTACTCTACTCTCGATAAGACAGTTGAAACAGGTATCACGGGATTTCTAATTGCTTTAGATTACTTTGATTAAAATACGCGGTTTACTCATGCGGCCGTTTATTATGCACGAAGAATTCCGATATCACGGATGCGTTTATCTACATTGTACGAATCCAATTCACATTGTTTGCCGACCTACTAAAGCATTTTCGTACGTTCATCGTGATCATGATCATCATTGTGATCATTTCGAGCGCCATTACTGGGCCAAATGTTACACTCTAGTTTCGAGTTTTCGAGAAGATTTCGACGGGAAAGAGCACGCTTCTTGCCTGTTCCTCCAGTGTGATATTGTTATTTATGATTGTATGAACGTCGACGAGTATCGTCTTCAGGGTCTGTATGCACGCTGTCCAAACAACAGACTCGCAATGACTAAACAAAGTGTTTGCATGGGATTCGGTTAGGTTCGTGAGGTAACGTGTTTGTCGCAGTATATCATGCTTGGGATTTCTAGCCGCGTTTTTTTCTGCATATCCTTTATTCAGATGTTTCGTCTCACGCGGCGTTTAAGTCGTTTTCGCGTTGAAAGTTTGAAAATTGGTAATTTCTTTTTTTCTGCTTTATTTTCCTTTTTCTGGGGCTGGCATCGATGACAGTTGGTTGGTTTTAAGGGAGAATATCAAGTTGAAATGAAGGACTTGTTTTAGTTAAAGTAGAAAAGAAAGTTTGAGGAACATTGTTTTTCATTTTTAGCGATTTATGACAGAAAAGAGCTTGTGATCCGATAAAAATAGAAAAGAAAAGTCGACAATTGTGGGAAGAATAAAAACTTCTTCGTTATCGTCAGCTGTTCCTATGTATCGAATTATAAGCAACACGGAAAGATTGATGACTGAAAGATCGCCAACGATATGAAGTTACGTATGAATCGCCTTCTCTTTATTTTTCCTGTTCTTAAACATATTACAAATCCAAGTCTGAAAACAACGAATTACGTCTATTTTTAGTCATTCACCGATATCTTCTTTTCGCTATTAATAATATTAAAGTCAAGGATGAAGCATGTTTGTCGCGGTATATCGTGCTTGGAATTTTATCTGTGTTTATCTGTATCCTTTGATGAAGATTCTTGGATAATTAGATATCTAACTATACCGATACATTATTTATAATTATCGAAAAATGCTTGATTAATATTGTAACTTCACGAATGAATGAGAAAATATCAATAATTTCAGAGAATCTTAATTGATAGTGTTACTCTACTAGATATAATTGTATGAATTTTCAAAAATGAACGATAATTATTCATTAATATTATTACCAAGCTATTTAATATCTTTTTTAATTTTGTTAGAAAGAAAATATTGATTTACACCACTTAGCGTATTGCCATACATTATGATTATTATTCGTTTAATAATCGATGAATTTATTGCGTGTCAAGATGAGATTCAAGATGGACTTCCAGCTCATTTCTTCGTGAAAGAATTACGACGTGTTATTAGCTCTCTCTAAATAGGCATTTTTACCAAAATATTAATGCCGATCAGTACTATCTTCGCTCCTATCTCTTTCTTTCTCTCTAGTAAGACTTATTTATGGTCGTATTATCGAAGAATCTCTTCCGTCATGGCATGGCCCGGTAAAACACACGCGGACATGTTTTTCTGGACGCACGTGCTACCGATATCTGCTTAACATTCTTTCTTACTTTTGTGTAATTCGAGTATGTTTAACTTCGTCATAAAATATATTTATAAACTAAGGAAGCATTTGATCCTGAAGATACACTAGAATTTAACGAAATACAGAATGTTTAAACAAAAAAAAAAAGAAACAGAATATTTTAACATTAATATAGAAGTAACTTTCTCAGAGAAACCTTTTCAATTGCAAAGAAAGTTCTCAAACACAAACGTTTCTTATTTTCTTTCTTCTTCTCTTTTCTTTTTTTTTAAGTACCTTGTACAACGATGAAGTGCAAGTATATTTGACTTAGACGTGAGTGTTACGAAGTTGTGGGATCTTTTCAAGGCCTAGTCAGAACTAACGATCTCATTCTGTTACTTTGATTCACTGGTTAGACGTAAACAGGCTTATCAAAGGAGAAGATCGAATAACAACGGGAACTTTCGAGTTTTTTCCCAGAGAAGCGGCGTACATTTTTTATGGTAATTAGTACAATTGAGTTAGAGTGGGGATGAAATGATAATGAAACATAAGTCACGTGATGCACAGACCACGAATTTATTTTAGAGCTAATTTAGAACTAAGTTAAGCCTAACTTAAGCTTGATTCCAAAGTTATTTCAGTCGACATTAATTTAATTTATCTCGCGGTGAATTGAAACGTAATTAATTTAATCTCAGATTAGGAATAATCATGATAATCGGAATTTAAACTGAACTGAAGTAGTTTAAAAGTTAACAGAATCAACTTTAGAACAGATATTAAGTTATTGCCCTAAACGTAACTCAGCCCTACGTCAACAAGAAAGTCCAGCTATTTCTAGATTAAACCAGATCTAACCAATATCTAATCTAATCCATAAACCAGACCTGTCTCAAATCGAACACAATTTAACCTATCTATCCACCGAACATCGATATTTTCCACCGATTAATTCAATTTACCTTTTCCTTAAGCAAATTGCAACTTTGTTACACTCCTTAACGTCTAATTTAAGGATAGCTACATCTCTTAGAGACAAGACAGGTAGCTGTTTGCCTAGCTAGCGCGCAAATAACACGATATCTCGTGACTTACAATTAATCTAACGATCATTTCACGAAAATCGCGACGTAAAAGCCATAAACCATAAATCGATTAACTGGTCGATGTTATCGTTAGCCATGGAATTGGAATATCGACAATTTGCTTAATATTAAGATTGTTATTTCTAACAGCCTTCTTAAAAGTATTAAATTAAAAAAAAAAAGTTGATAAGTTGATTAATTTTTGGTCAGCCAGACAGAAGAAAGTATTTTAACTAAAATTTCTTCGCGAATCCTATGTAAATATTGGATTTGAAAAGTACAATTAATTTACCATATTTTTATCACTTGAAGCAATTTATTATTCATCGTAGAAACAAATTATGGTCTCTAGAGGGTTAAGAATATTGTCATAATTGAGATTACGCTGTGGAAATCGCACCTGTAACACATTTATCGTAGAATCTCACGGGTAAAGTTCCCGAATTAGGAAATTTATCTTATTCCCTTATCGAGCTTGAATATCTTGTTCGAACAGATCGAAAGAAGATACCGAAGTCTTTTTTTCATTAATCATAACGTCGCACTCGGCAGACGAAGGTCGTTCCATGAGGAAACAAGCTCGTCGAAATTTCGATTTCACTCGTCGATATCTCTCGTGTAACTCGGTTACGGAAATGAAGTGACCAAAACAATCGAAAGATTAGTCAAGTAGTAGTAATAAATAATAATTCTCTTCGTTGAGATACTCTCGAGCATTAATTGCATCGATTATGGCTCGTATTCAATAAGAAATATCATTTTAACTCTGACTCATCCCGATTACAATTTTAATTTCATTTGAAGATATCTAATTTTAATTTTCACTTTACGAAACATCGCGAAGCCAAGTGTGATAGTCATTTTAGCTTCGATTGTTTCAAAAGATAAGTATTTTTAACGGGTCTTGTGAATTAGATATTCGACAAAAAGTATCCATTTATTATTTTCATATTTTCCAATCAAAATTGCACTAATTAAATTCCTTCGATTATCATTTTCTTGAAATATTAAAAAATTTATCGATGCAATGTAAAAATAATTTTCCTAATTTTTTAAGTATAATTTCCATATTTCCGTATGAGATAATTCGAATACTCTTTTTGTTGTTGCTGTTGAATAACATCGATAAATCAGTAGCTTTTCTTGATTTATCTAATCCATCATTCATCGTTGAACTGGCAATTTTTCTCGAAGGCGCCAAAATTCGCGACACGATTCTAGACAAAGATATATTGATATGTATAGCGATTTTGCGAGACAACGGCTGAGTGAATGAAACACGTAGCCATTTTACTCGGACTATGGCCAAGACTATGCCTTACGTAATCAGGACGACGATTTCGACGATGTCCGCTTTATTAAACACACGTGTACCTCGTCTTTCTCGTCCAAACATCGAGTCACAGGACTGTTTCGGTGCACAAATTATAAATCGTACGAAAATATTCACACGAAAATAAAATTTGAACTGTTTAAGTGAAAGGTTCATCTTTTAACTTGAAGTATTAATCTTTTTTTAATAGAGGCACTCGTTGAACGTTGTTAAATTAATTTGACTCGATGTAATTTTCGACACAATTTAAACTGCATATTATATGGTGGGTTTACTGGTAAAACACTTTAAGGAAGTATAGTTTTTCGAAAACTGAATATGAAATTTGTATTCCATAGTATTTTACATGACAGATTTAAAATAAATTATTATTTATTCAACGTTATACGTTGTTGAGACTAAACAGTGTAACATAAAATTATACGTGAAGTGAAAAATATATATAGTAGTATAAAAAATATAAATTTTCTTCAAGTCACTTAATTTATTAATTTACTTAAAGAAAAATCCTTTGTTTCTTAGGCTATGACACAGGGTGTAAAAGGGTAATTTTGTAATCTCCTAAATTCATAATAAACATCCTTCAAGTCACCCAATTTTTTGAAAGAAAAATCTAAATTAAGGTCACTTAATTTATTAATTTATTTCAAGAAAAATCCTTTATTTCTTATGTTATGACATAGCGCGTAAACGTGTAACTTTGATATATTTCTCCCGAACTAATATGTTGTACCAGTATTCCCACAATGCACAGTAACTCACATTACTTATACTTGAAAAGCATTTCTAATTCTAACATTAATTCACACATTCGTTACATAAACAAGTGATAAATTTCCTAAAAACAGAATAGGGTAACTTTTAAACTAGGAAATAACTCGTTTCTACCGGTTAAAGAATGAAAACAACACACAAGCGGAACTCGTAAAAGTCACATATCACTGGTTAGGTAAAATTAGTTACCAACGCAATCGTTGTATTGTTCCACCGTCGTTTCGATCGATCGTTGTAGAGAGACTTCGCTAGTCGAGAAAAGAAAAGCAAAAAAAAGAGAAAGAATGAGGGGGGAAAACTACGAAATTAGAATTGTATCGTGCGAAACGAGAAGAGAGATGAGGAAGAAGTAATGATCGCGACGGTTATAAAAACGAAACTAAGCGTGTAAATCGCGGATCGACAACGCGTGGACCAAGTAATTTTCCTTAAGTTCGTATATCGTGAACGCGCCGTGTGTTGGCACGCGATCGACGCTGTCGGTGGATTTGCGCCAAATATTAGATCGCCGTCCCAATATTTCCGTCATCGGTACGACGCAGCGGTCGAGTATTATCAACGATCATGCTGCTTCTTTATTTCGATCAGAGAAAGAAAATGAAGAAAAGTCTGATTCTTTTTGATTGGGAGTTTTTTTTCCTTTTTTATCTGTTCATCTTTTTACGAAGAGAAGTGAGATACAGATGGAAGGACGCGGAGGACTTCCGGAAAATGGCCGCGATCCAATTTCAAAACGCGTCAGTCAGACTGTTCTCAATGTCAACAATACCGAATAAATAAACAAATCGTGTGAAATATTGTTAGGAATACAAAGTATATTTTTCAATTGATTTCGGATAAATGGAAGAAGTAGTATAATGTTATAATAATTCTTGAAAAATTGTGGAACAATTGTTGTTTGATGGTATATAGGGATCGTTCTTGCGATTAAGTTTATTATAGAAATATGAAACAATCTAAAATGATAAACGATTGATTAATCGGAGTTGTAATATGTAATTTGGATATAAATGATAATTGGATAATATGCAGATTTATATTACACATTTTCTAACAGTTCAACCTGTAATATCTAATAAAATTTCCTTGACTCAGATCGCAAAAACGTTCGATTTACGTTAAGAAAGTATTCAATCGTTTCAGTTAAGTTTAAACAGATATATTCGAATTAGTAAAACATTCTACTGTCTTCTATTCCATAGCAACGAATAATTAAACTGAAAGAAACCAGGAATTTTTATTACATACTTGTACAACTGAATATAGGGAAACTTGTGCAGTATCTAGTGTGTTAATCCAATCTATAATTACATGTAACAAAGTAACAAATTTCTAAGCAATCTTTGTCTATCTATGGTACATATTAGTGTAAACAAACAACAGTGCCAAGTGTATTACATTCCTCAAAATGATTCGAAGAATTTCATGGGATATTAAAAAAAAAAAAAAATAAAGAAAGATAAGGAAATAACTCGATTCGTTCGCAAGTCGAAAAGGAAATCCTCGTGTAACGATCTCTTACCGATCTATAAACGTTTTTACCCCGATCCTGGACGCTCGTCGACTGACAAACACTTCTCGATCTGCTCATTCATAAGATTTCGACTCGTTCAATCTTATTACTCGAATCTGCAGTTATTTTGGTAAAAATCGAAGAACGATTGATAGGAATTTTGTGAAAATCGTAGTAAAAAACGATGAAAAATTTAGTAACAAAGGGGGCAATGACAAGGGAATAATTCGACGATAGGCCGAGGTATCGTTGCGGCGCCTTAATTAGAATGTAAGTCACGGCGAAGGACTATTTAATTTGCCAGCCAACCGGTTCTTTGAAGAACGCGTAGTGTGTATGTATAATATGCGGTATGTGTTTGTGTTAGTCGACCACTCGATGAGGACGTTGGTTCTTCGTCTTCTAGCTGAATCGAGGGCACGACAGTCTTGCCGCGCTTACACGAGACACTGCACACCGTCTCGATCCGTGTCTGGGATCAAGTCGATGCCCAATCGTTCTATAACGTGCATTTTGCTCGGGTTAATATAGACGCGGGCGCTTTTCGCCTTGACAGGGTGGGGAATTTTGTGACTGAGTGGCGAGTTTTCGGACACGAGATAAGAAGATACCGTGAAGGGAAAGGTTACTCGGACGATTCGAGAAATGATTTTCTTGGATTTTTCAAGGATTAAAAATTCGTTCCATTTTGTTTTTCTTTTCATTCTTTTTTTCTTTTTTACGTAACAAAGAGAGGATTTTCAGACGATTGGAGAAATTATTTCGGGAGAGGTTTTGTTCGATTGTTGTCATTTTCTTTTTTTTTTATATATGTGATAAAGAGAGAATTTTTCGTAGTGTTTAAACTGTTTCGTAAGATCTCTGTAAAATTAAATTCATAACGATATACATATAGAAGCTCTAATCCTAGATGAACTTTTCGTTCGTGCTTTGACAGAATATTGAAGAGTACGTATTTACAATTGATAAAAATAGAGGCAGGCAATGTTTGGAAGTTGAACGTCTCGTGGTAAAATTTATTTCATCTTTGGCGGACGATGGTGAAAACATCGTGTAGCTTGACCCCCAACATTTATCTCTTAATGTCAGACGTGTAGAACTATTATTCGTTGTAACGTAAAAAAAATTTCTAGGAATTGCAAAATTCAATATAAATAGAAAAATTCTAACAGAAATTTCCAACGTGCATTTTTTTCTTTTAATAACATTGTAACTTAAAAAATTGAAAAATAAGTTTACTATATAAATTCGACAAGAATTTCCTTGAATTTTTTTAATAATTTAATTTAAACAGAGAATTGTCAAAAGAAATTTCCAACTTTCGTTCATTTTTAATAACTTCAAGAATTCAAAAGTAACGGGGGCAATTATTAGGTTTACAAAATAAATCAATTCGTTCAATAAGAACAGTATTTTTATTCTCCTTCGATAGCCGGCATTATAAACAGTCTATAATATAAAAAGTTTCGTACGTATGTACATAAAATAGAAAAAAATAGAAGAATAAAACGCGACGGGGACGCGATCGTCGCGTTTCAATTTCGCATTTGTTCCTCGAGGCAGATCGATCAGATTCACACCTCTGTTATTATCGTACACAAACTGCAACCGCGTGAACGATGCTCGTGAGATCGTCGCGATAATTATTCAACTGAGAATTCATCTTCTTTCTGGCTTCCACTTAACCTGATTAAGTACTAAATATATGTATTCATATATTAATCTATTTATTTCAAAGCTCTTCTCGTTGCATACATCTACTTTCTAATTTAAGGAAATACACAAAAAGAAAACAAAAAAAAAACAACGGAACGAAATACTATTAAATTCTTTTCGTCCTTTTGGATAATAACGAATATTCTCAAGTGTAAGGAATTACAGATATTGACAAAATTAAGAATTCTTAAATTTCTTAAATAAGTACTCAGAATGTTGTTATTCGATTTTCGTCGAATTTCATAGAATGTTAGAAATGTAGAAAAATACATACATTCGTTGTTGATAATCTATCGCGAATTCGTTGAGTATTCACGAAGAGTCTGTGCGTTACGCGAAATAGTCGCGTGTAGATTCTAATTGATACGCGGTGTTTCAGAATTTCTCGGACAAATCTTCATGTGTAAATTTTCTAATAGCAAATTATTTCTTTATTTTAATGCAAACATTCTGAGACACCGCGTACAGAAACAATAGCAACCTATTACAAGACGCATTCGATTAATTATAC
The DNA here is from genome assembly GCA_951804975.1 of Anthophora plumipes. NCBI lineage: Eukaryota > Metazoa > Arthropoda > Insecta > Hymenoptera > Apidae > Anthophora > Anthophora plumipes. The sequence goes on from OX638121.1 coordinate 4,311,563, forward strand.
TACGCATCCACTTAAAGAACTATTGCGCGTGATTTACATAAAATAGCGAACGAGTTCACGTGTTTCTGCATTAATATGCGGAAAGTACACAGGCATCATACTCTATGGTAATTAGAAGATCCCGAAAATTTCTTCGATAATTCGACGAAAAGGAGAAGATAATTAAGATATTTTAAATTTGAGAATAACATTTCTTTCGCGAATTTTTGGAAAACAGAGAATCTTCTAATTATTCTGAGTTTAATAAGTACTTTACAATTGGAAGATTAGAAATAATGGAAAATTTCAGTGAAATGAGAGTGAAATTTTAAAAGTGAAGAAATACTGTCAGCTTTTTAAATTATTTATACTTGAAGCTCTTCTTATTTAGCAAATATAGTATTCAGCAAAATTAGATCAAACGTTCTGTTTTTTTCCTCCTACTACACATCCTTTTCTCTTTTCACGTGATTAGAAATTTTAATTGAATATTTCGTACATTTTTTTTTTTTTTATCTTGTCTATTCAACTAAGAGATCCTCTAATTACTTCGAGCTCAGTTAGACTTCTTTACGAAACATAGATATATGTATAAGTACCTACACACACATTCCTCGTCCTCGAGTGAAATGCATTTCTTACATTTAGGCTAAAGTTTATAATTCTTTTTAGTAACATTTTGATTTCCTTCTTTTCAATATTATATTAATCTGTACTTTCGTTAAGACTTCTCGATGTCCGCCTTCGATTTTTTTCTCCCTGGGGTGAACAGAGCGAGAAGACCGCTCACTGTAACGTGAAAAATATATATTTCTACTTAACAGTGAAGTATTTAAAATTTGAAAAATCGTAAATCTCGACACGAGAGAAAAATGATGATTTTTCAGGAAATTAAAGAAGTGAGAAGAAATTTAATTGAAATTTCTTATTTAAAAATTTGTCTAATTATATTTGTTATACTTTGTCGCGTTCAAAAGTTGCAATTCACTCTTTGATTGGTAGAATTTGAAAAATTACTATATCTCACCGATTTTTATACGAAACTCTTCAGTCGTACGCAGAAACTGGCTAAGTGCAAAGTAAATTTAAACAATTTTATGAATCTTCGTGACAGGTAAATTGTTAAATATCATTGTAAAAATATTTACAAATGTTCAATGACACGAGAATCACAGGGAAATAAAATCAGTTTAAATAGACTCTTAATAACTGATTTTAGACGTAACTATTGCATACGTTATCGCTATTCTAATACGATAAGTTAAATCGTATTAAAACATCTACATCAAGATAACTGAGAAACTTAAAGAAAAAGTAGATAACATTGAAATTTGCATACGTACGGAATAATTGTGCTGCTACGATCACGATTACCAATGTACAATAATCGTCTATTAAATATCCGATCATCAGTGTACCGCTAATGGCGCCTATTCGACTGATGAACGCGGACAAACCGGACGCCATTGCTCTGAAAAATCAAAGAAGAAAGAAGAAAAATTAAACACAGCCAATGGACTTTGATCGAAATTTCAAAGATTCTTCGCTGTGATTATATGGAACAATTTCGAAATGTTAGATAAATTCATTTATAATGTAAAGAAAGTTAATAGCCTTGGGAATCTCAGTGGAAAACTTTTTGTCTTCGAGATTTTTCAAATCTATCATTCAAATCGCGAATACTCGAAGCGCGAATTTTCGAAGCATCAAATTTTCGAAGCGCGAATCCTCCAATTTCTTAGCAATTTAATGGCAATTCATGAACAAAATTTTTTTACACAAAAATTAGCGATCCAAAAATTTTTTCGACAGCAATTACATTTTTTCTCATACACTTTCATAAGTATAAAATTGTCTTATTTCTCTACTTGGTACTTAACGGGTTAAAGTGACGCATACGAAAGAGTGATAAATGTTGGAAATTCCGGGGGAAACGCCTTTCTGTCACGATAACAGATCTCGATACGGCGTTTCATCGATAATGTACCCCTGTTACAATAACAACACTAATAATATCACAGAACAAGAGCTTTAATCGCGAACATTGAAAGGTTCACTCAAGAGAAAACATTTCAAGATCGTTTAGAGATCCGTATAAATAATTCGATTGCTCGGTCGAAGATAATCGTTTCGATTATAAATAACCAGTTAGTATAGATAGAGAGAATAAGTACTTTTATTGCACACGGATATTTATAACGATCGATAAAGAGACACGATAAGCTTCTGTTGTTATCCTCTACCACTAATAAACGAGCAACCAAAATATGTTACAAGCGTGAGCAATATTCTCGCGAAGAGGAAAGATTCGTCGTCGAATTTCACCATTTCGTTTAATCGAAAATACGTGTTGAAATAATAACTTTCGTTTTACGACAGAGATTATGCGATTTAAACGTTACGCCAGGTGAAATAAATTACACGACTGATCCGCTGTGTTTAATGCGATTTTATCACATTTCATTTGGCTATTTAACTCTACCGAAAATTGTTTCGTTGCTATTTTCGTGAATTATATCAGATGTTGGAAATACTGAATTTTATTGACAGCATAGCGTTTAGTAGACCGTGATGGCCTTTTATTTATGGCCAGGGTAATATTTCTTTTCATCGAGAGAGGGGGAAATGGCGATGATATTTGTCAAACGATTATAGTTGAAAATTTTTTTTTATTTAAAGGATTTTAAGAATTTTTAAAAGACCGAGTTAATTTCTATTCGATTAGAATGTTTCACGAATAAATTTTTAATTAAATTTAACAGTTAAGAATGATAGCTGAATTTCATTAGGTTTTTGAATGGTGAATATTAATTACCTTAAATGCGTTGGATAGAGATCGACTAAAAGGCAGTATACAACGCTTAAGCAAACGGACGTGACAGATTCATAGGCACACGAGAGTATCAAGTTTTGAGTGGACGTTTGCACCAGGAAGAGACAAGCTGTCACGATAGCGGGAATGAAGGCTGTTATCACTGAAACACCAGACAAATTTGTTCAATATTTCCTCAGAGACAATATTCTCACCAGTAATAACAATTATCAACAAACACATATATTCCTCTCGACAATTTGACAGACATTTCTTAAAACTTTTCATCACAATTTTTCGCTCTTTTTATTTAAAAAAAAAGGAAAACGACGAGGAAATCTTCAAAAAGTAAATATTTTCCGACTGTAAATTTCAAAAATACGAGGTAATGATAAATTTGAAAAAAGCGTGATTAGAAGTAATTAGGAAATTGAGGAAAAACAAACTGCAATTAGCGTTTGAAACGTTCTTTAAAATTTTTATCACAGTTTTTCTCTCTTTTCGTTTAAAAAAGGAAACCGAAGAGAAAATCCTTTCTACACGCTCAGAAAAATAAATACTTTCACAGTATAAATTTCTAATTTATACAATGAATGATAAATTAAAACAAAAAAAAAAAAATCGCGATTAGAAATAATTAGTAAACTCCAATTAGCGTTCGCCTTTTTCACTCACCAAGGAAGAATTTGTATCCTAAATAATTAACTAGCAATGGCAATATCAGGCCTGTAGGAATACACGAAGCTCCCAATATAAACGTATGCACGAACACGCTGGTTTGTACTTTGGAGTTGCAACCGAATGGATCGTCTAAATCCTCCTGTGCAGAATTTTTGCAAATTAAAATGTATAATTAACATCTATTATAAACACAAACATCTTTCGTATTTCATAAGTGTATAATACTAATTTATATCATTCAAATATTGTCTTTTTTTCTTCATTCTTAATAAATTAAGCGCCACAGTAGATTTTTCGTTCAATCAGTATCAAACACCAAATTTACAACGGTTTTGCTCTAGAGGTATTGCAAAGTTTTATAATTTTCTTCGTTGAATATTATTGCAATATTTCAAAATTTTCGAAATTGAACCGATGAACAAAAAGTCGAGCAAAGTCGGCGTTTAACGTGTCGAAAGAAAGCAATATATTTGCATTCTATATGAAAAACATATATACGTATAAACATTTTGTATATCAGCAAAATTTAATTGATAAAAATTCGTAAAAAGAAACTAGTGTGTTTGAATTTGATAGAAATTCTTGTAAATTCGACGACTTACAATGGCGGTGGCATTTTTCACGCCCTTCAACGTGCACACACTAGCTGTCTGATTAGGATACGCCTCCTGGAAATCTGCGTATCTGTGAAATAGCTCTGGCAGCCACAGCGTTAGCGTGTAATAAGAGGACGTGACGAAGCAGGCTATCAAACAGACTACTATCGTTCTGCAGAGGAACGGCGGCCTCAGTATCATCATGGTCTTCGTGTATATATCTTTTATCATCACTCGAAACGATTTCTCTGCTGTTTCTGCATCATCTCTGGTGTGCATTATTCGATGCACCAAATCGTTCAGATTATTATTCCCGCAGTTTCGAAGTTTCGTCTGAAAACATTTTTCATTCATGCTGTACAATTAATCGAATAGAATTGAAATAATCATACAGTTTAATATAATCTAATGTTATTTATGTGTGGAAACGAAGCGAGGCACTCTGATATAATGGATATTAAATTAAAAGAAATATTTATTTGAGCAAATTTGATAAATTCCAAATTAAATTATAAAATTGTATACCTAAGAGTAGATATTTTTATATAAAAGCTTGAGCTGTAACAGTTGAATTTACAAATTTGATCGATTTATTCATTTTTATTCTTGGAATTTTCAATTATATTTTGCAAAAGTTTAACATTCGTCTCTGATGCTTTTTAATCTAAAATAAAGCAGTTTTTTTTTTTTAAATAGGCTGTTAGACTTTCTTCGTTCTCAAAATATTTTTTTATAATTTGTAAAGTGGAGAATGATAACTGTCGAGTGGTGGAATACTCACGATGTATTCTTTCGGAGGTTCTCCGCTGTTTTCTGAATACATTCTCATCAGAACGTCGAGCATTTCGACGTTATGCCCACTTTCAGCGAGATACTTAGGCGTTTCCGGGAAGAACAACAGCCACGTTCCGGTTAACAGGGCTGGAAGCGAACATATGAAGACGAAAAGGTTCCACGAGTGTAAAAAGAAACTGCCACTTTGGATGTTCACTTGTAATGGAATAATGATCCAACCGACTCCTGCAATTTTTTAAATAACATGTTACATTAAACAACCTTATTCAGCTGAAAGAAATTCGTTCGAAAATCGAAAAAGCTAGAAGCATAAACGGAGGAAAACATTACAAATTCAAGAAGTAAAAAATTATCATATTTTATGTCTACTTTTATTTCACACGAATTGCAATTTTTATGTGTATTTTCATTTTACGAAAATTACCAATTTTTATATTTACTTTTATTTTATAAAAATTGCCGATTTTTCGTAAAAAATGATTTGAGTAAAAATAAAAATTATCCGAACATTAAGCGCTAAGACTGATTTCTATTTTCTCTTTAATATCTACCTGCCAGAATGATCATTCCGGCCACCCAAGCCATTTCCATCCACGACAGCATTTTATCACGATACTTGGTCGGCTGAAATTCACCCAGATACATAAAAACGACCGCCGACTGTCCATTCATACTAAAAGAATATACATTTGCCATAGTAAAAAAAGATCATTTACCTTAGGAGTATATTCGATATAGATGAAATGAAATCTTTATACTAACGCTGCACCGCTCAGAAATTTCAAAAACAAGAATACCCAATAGAAAGGTACCACCGACGCCAATAATTCTGAGACACCGTGTAGAAACAGCGCAGTCAGCAAAGACATCCTTCGTCCTTTTATTGCCGCGTAACAGCCCCATATATAAGAACCGGCTAACATACCTATAAAAAATTCCATAAAATCACTATATCGCTAATAATATAATACACTTTTTCTATGATTTTAACAACTTTGTAATGATAGTTCATGTTTCATTTCCATGCGAAAGGAACTTCTAATATTCATGAACTTTAACGGATAACCAGGGAATACGAACGCGAGGAAAACAAGTTGAATTTCTTGCGAAATAATGTATCGGAATCTTGACATTTCAGATGCTCGTTTATAATCGCTGGTAAATCGTATGAATATTATATGTATGTGCAAATGTAAAATATTTCTAATGATTATAGTTGCATGCTTGATCGTTTATCTAACAATAATAATTCCGTGTGGAATTCTACAATTTTTACAGCTTGAAGTAATTATTGGTCAAGGGAGAAGAATAATGTTCTGGCGTAATGTTCTACACTTTTCCATGTTTGTTTATTCGAACGGTGTCGTATCGTTCGATTGCAATAAGTACTTAATCGCGTACCTCGTTTAACAGCTTTCATGCATATGTTAGGTGTTACACAATTGGCATGGGACATATGTTTAATTAATTAATTACTCCTCGAGAAAGAATTACAGTACAATCGATGAATTGTTATTTATTCGTTTGCATACCTAATTAGAATAATAAAATATTTCATACATTTTTTTATCAATAATAACAAAGTATTTAATAAATTTTTCAGTTATAGTAATTAAAGTATTTAGTAATAATTATAAGTTGATGTTAATTGGATACTTTTCAAAATTAACGTAATATCTATCGCTGTGAACAACAGAGAGTAATAAAAAAAAAGAAGGAAAATGAACATAAACAAAAGAACGAGTAAAAAAAAAGTGCTAAAAGATATGACACAATCGATGCAAAAGAAAGTCTGCATTCGTTTCGAGTATCATGAAAGTATCGCAGAAATAAAAATCCAGTAAAATTTAATTACGTTCAAGTTGAACTTTCGAAATGATATTCTTGAAAATATGGAGATCCATGTATGGACATCGTAGCGATATATGCACATGTACGTCCCTGCTTTTAGCGCAACGAGATTCATCTAATTTATGTCGCATTCCATTTAAAGATCATCGATGCAACGAAGCTTTCGCAGAAGAATTTCCCTCTCGACTGTTCATGCATATTACCGAGATGGTATCGATCTTATCTTATTGCGTAGTTTTTCTTTATGCAAATAAGTGGAAAAATTGCTATTCGTGTAATTAACGTACCACGAATATTTAACGAACTATTTATGACAAATTACTTCGCGTTCTTTGTTATTTATTATCGATACGAAGACAAAGTATTCGATGGAAAAGGAATGGAAATTTTGTACGATTGTGAAATTAGGGTTGTCGAGAATCGAGCGAGGAAAGTTGAGAATGTTCATATAAGTGGAAAATAATTAGCAGTTCTACGAGGATCTTTATGTAATTCGAAAGGAACGTGGTTTGTTGTCCTGTCTTACAAAATATTGCGTACAGTTAGCATAATGATGGAAATTTGTACGATTCAGGGGCGTATACGAGAAATAGCAAGGCGTGCGAGATATTCGAATTTCTCTGATAAGTTCCATGCAATATTCACCGGGATGTTTGTAGAAAATATTTACTTAAGATATATAAAATGACATTTCAAGTCATTTTTCTCTATAAGAAAAAAAAAAGAAAAAAACTGAATAAAATTACGTCAAAAATTGCATCGCATAAGTGACTAATCTAACTTCAGATTAAGTTCTGCAATTTTTATTTTTTCCAGCTTAAAATCAATTAAAAAAAAAAAAGAATTGTATGAAATAAAAAAGTTGAGAAGCTGCGCTTTGTTTTCTCTTTCTTTCTTTCTTTCTTTTTTTAATTAGAGTTTATTAGTGTTTGAAAAACAATGCGATTAATGAACGCGATAGCGTAGAAAAGGCATGAATTAATTACGACGCTGATTTAGAGTGTTTTACCTAGCATAGGGGCGGCACTTAGGCGCCCTTTGTCCACCGTGGTCATTTGGAAGTCGCATGCTGCGGAGGGGAGTATAAATCCAATGCTCGTTATACTGAACGCCACGTTCATGAAGATCAGACTGCAGACGGCCATAACCTTAAGGTTAAACTTGCCAAATCCTATGGAAAGATTCCAATAGTGGAAAGTTAGGATTCTTTCTGTCCTATTTTCTGCAAACTCGCGTCTCAGAATAAAAAAATCAATTTAGAGATGAACTAATTCAATTCAAATACACGTGAAAATATTCTAAATAAAAAAAAAAATTTATCGGTAGAATTATGGTGATGAAGACGATAAATCGCTTAAAAATTTTTTAAGGAAAATTTATCGAATTTCTGGCGAATTGTGTAAATGATTTTAAAATTTTGCTTAGAACCTCCGATGATTATTGATATCGTTAAATTTTTGAAAATAGTTGGAGGAACGTGTATTTTTTTTTTTTTTTTTATATGTAGTCGAGAGAAACGTACAGATACTATAATGTTAACCTTTCAACCACTGCAGGCTATTATATTTTCCGAGCTTAATTACTCTAGCCAAATGTATTCGTATCTTCTCGGCTAACATAAATCTTCTGTTTCAATATTTGGAACAAGAGTTTCGTGCTTTTCGAGAAGTTACAATGTTCTCAAACGTTAATCGAAAAAGTTCTGCGCGAATCTGAGGCTAATTCTTAAAAAATCGATTCATCTCTTTCTTCCTCGAAATTCAAAAAATTCATGAAATTTATTTTACAAACTACACATTGTCCAAATCACCAATTCTACTAATTCCGGAAACAAATCGTGTTCGATTCAACAAATTTCTCACTTCTTCAGAAATGAGTATCTAATTTCTCAAAAAATTAAAATTAAAATCTCTATATATAAAAAAAATTGAACGAAAAGATTCTTAAAAAATCAGTTCATCTATCTTTCGAAATTCGGAAAGTTCAAGAAATTTATTTTACAAAGTATACATTGCCTTCGAATTAAATTCTCACTTCTTCAGAAATGATTCTTCGATCTCTCGATAAATGAAAATGAAAATCCTTGTATATAAAAAAAATTACACGAAAAATTCTGAAAAAATCAGTTCATCTTTTTCTCTATAATAATTAATCGAAACACGGGGAATACCTGTTTGGTCGACGGCATCTTGTGCGACGCTTTCCGCCGTTTGCTTGGTGCCTGCGGAACAAACAAGAAAATAACGCGTTTAGTCGTAAAAAGAAAGAAGCGAACCAGAGTAGAAAGACTGGCGTTGAGTTAAAAGAGAGAGGGAACGAGACAGAGAAGAACGTATAGGCTGACGTGAAAGTCATGCCTGCGCCACCTCGAGATGCAGACGGTCGCGTTCCAAGAATAAAAACGTTCCTCGGGACGCGTCTCGAAATGATTCGACAAAAGCCAACTCAACCACCGCCCGTGTCTCTCTCGAGGCTTCTCTTTCCTATAAATCGTTTCACTCGACACACCACGATGCGTGTGTACTTTAACCTGCTACCAGTTTACGCCGCTTTCGATGTGTTTCTTTATTCTTTGTGAAACACCTTTGACTCATCAGCTGACTATTCACCTCGCTGTTTTTGTTCACCGATACGTCGGAATTTCGTTCAGAATTTTCTCTCTTATCCTCCTCGTTTCCTAGAAAATCTCTACAATTTCTCGGAAAACTCAAGTTCAAATTTTTTCTAATTCCTATTTTTCTTTTTTTTTTATGGTTGATTTGTTATCGATTTTGTTGGATGATATTCACCTCGCTGTTTTTGTTCATCGATACGTCGGGATTTCGTTCATAATTTTCCCTGTCATTCTCCTCGTTTTCTAGGAAATCTCTACAATTTCTCAAAATACTCAAGTTTTTTCAAGAACTTTTTCTAATTTCTACTTTTAAACATATTTCTTTTTATTGTTGATTAGTGATTAATTTTCTTAGTGATTGGAAAAGTGAATTCGTGTGAATGATTTTGCTAGTTTTCTTCTTTGTGTTTTACTTCCAACAAAAGTATTTTTTTTTAGATTAATTTTCTTGAAATTTTTGTTTATTTTCTAATTGCAGGAGGGAAGAAAATATTATCGCGAATTGTTTCAGGATTCGCAAAATGATAAATATATTTTGCACTACAAAGATATATACGTTAAGAATATATCGTGCATAGTGTCAGCGAAACGGTGCTGTAACAAAGACCTATTTAATTAACCCGTTGCCTCACATCGAACCACACACACACACACATTCGTATAGTTCACCATGCAAGTCTAACGTGAATCTTGTAGTTCTTCCAAACTTTAACCCTTCCAACCCATGTCTAACATAATTCAGTGTAGTCGTTTATAAAATAAAAATTATTTAAATATTTCAACCGATTGTCAATAGAATAATTTCCTATTTATATTATTTATATCTTATTTTAATATAAATTAAATTAAGATATAAACGCTACAAATAAGAAATTATTCCATAAATAATTGGTCGAGAAATCAACGTAACTTTTATTTTATCAACAATATAAATAATATTTCTAATTGTTTATACTATTTCTAATCTGTATATGTTACTTCTTATTTAGACGTGAACGATGCACGTGCATATTTGCGAAAATAATCTATTTAAACCGAATTATAGTAAAATACACGTGTCTTTATATTTTCCTGCAGCAAAAACATTAGATAACATAATGAGAATATATTATGGTAATTCGTTAACATGTAATAGCAGTTTAAGACAATTTTCTTTCCTGTAACACTCCGTTCTGCAAACATAATTCACAAAATTGTGACTAAAATGTAACGATCCCTATTGAATATTTAATATCTACAAATGTCACAGTGTCTCGCTTACGTTCACGATTATTTTCCTACACATGTGTCTCGTATTAATCGATCGTAGAATCGAATGACTCGATTCGACCACGGAACAAAGAGCAAGATTCTGAGAATAATGTAACATCGTGTTACGTGAAGGTTGTACGTGCAATTAATGTCCTCGTTTGTGTTTCCTACGTGAAAAATATCGTAGTATCGTTTCTTAAAAAAAAAAACAAAAAAAAAAGAAAAAACTGAAGTGTAGAATCAAAGGAATTAAAAAGGAGAACAATGAACGGCGAGGAAATAAAAAGTACACTGGGTGGGTATGAAGAATTGCTAAAATATTGATAAGAATGCAACGATAACAGAACGAACACGTAGAAGTATTATCGTTCGTACGTAAACGCATAAAAATAAAGTTAAACGGTAAGAAAGGAGCGAAAGAGCGAACGTGAAAAATACACTGGCCACATCGAAATATTTTCATCGACGCGCAAATAAAGAATAACGAAAGAGAAATAAAAAAGATACACAGATCGAGGGACGAAGTGACAATTGTCGTCGCATTGTCGAATCGTTTTCACTCTGTACTGTTCGAAATAAACAATATTTCACATCCACGTGCAATTTTATTCTATTTTAAACTACCGTAAAACACTGTTACAAAATTTCTTTGTCCTATCGTTACACAGAATTCTTCGCCAAATCGATCTAATAATATTTACTCAAGTGCGAACTCGCTAACGAGTTAAAGAAACGGAAATAATGATACACTAAACACCGTAGATATTATTGTTAAAATCAGAATGGAATAGAAAAGAGAGAAAGAGAAAAATACACATTGGTCACATAATAAAAAGTATTCTTAATTCAATCAGAAACAGACACAAACACAGAGGAATGTCGAAAAGTTGCAATTAAGATTAAACTGAAAGAAGAAGAGAAAAATTAGAAGAAATTGAAGAATAAAGGTACACTGGACACTAGATGTTATCATTAAAATAAAAATGGAACAAAAAAAGGAAAAGACAGAAAAAATATATATAGGACACGTAATAAAAAATAATCTTAATTTAGTTAGAAACAGATACAAAGTGAGGAGGTGCCAAGAAGTTGCAATTAAGATTAAAATGACAAAGAGAACGAAATTAGAAGGAGAAGAACGAAGGTACACTGGAACACTTAAGTAAATAGTCTGGTTTATAGAGAAATAAAGAAGAGTGTGTAGAAATGCACTGGTGACGCGAAAAAAAAAAAACAAAATGTTACCTTGTAACCTGGAAACAGCATCCGAGACTAGCGGCTCGGACGCAGCCGGCTCGCTCTCGAATCGAGCGATATCGCCCGACATCGCGAACTAACGCATCGTTGCGCCGTCGCTGATCGACGATCGCTGATGCACGACACACTAAACGCAACGTGTTTCGCTCGCCACAAGATCGACCGATCGACTGCGTCGTCCCCCCGTTCTGCATGCTACAATAAACTTGCTCCCTCTAGCATCTGGCTACTCTTGCTTATCTTTCTTCCACTGGCTTGGCTCAATGAATGCGAACCTCCTCTTATCGTCCTATGATAGTAAACGAATAGTTGGGACGATGTGGAGCGTTTCGAGTAATCGATTTTTTGTCTATTACATACTCTCGTAATAGTTTGCGATTTTGCAGATTCGAAATATCCTTTTTTTTTGTGTATGATCAGAATTTCATACAGACATAAATCACTTTAGTATGATATGAAATTAGCATGAAAAATGATTTATTTTTGTATGATGTGCAATATTTGTATGATGAAATTTTGGCAACCGGAAGTTGTTTTATTTATGCGTGGAAACGAGAAGTGGGGAAAAATGTCGATTGTTTGAAACGTGAGATTTTGAACTAAGAATGAAATAGTTCGAGATACAATTTCGATTTAACGGAACAGTTTGTTGCAGAAAAAGGAAAGAAATTAATTTTCAATTTTCTTAAATTTTCAATTTCTGAAATTCGCGAATCCGTGAATTATGAAATTTCCGAATTCACTAGATTTCGTAATTTTGAAATTCTCAGATACCTGAATCTCCGAGAAAGAAATTAATATTTAACTTTTGCGACCATAGTTAGATTGACGTTAAGATACTTTGCTTCTTAAGAGAAGCAACGTTAATTTTATCTTTTGAGATTGATATTTTTGAATTTTCGGAAACTGTAAGATTGATTCTGTATTCTGAGTACATATCGGTGGTATATAGCTCGCTTTTGTCACAAGACGCAATTTTCTCACTGGTAATTTAATATCGAAATCTAGTTATTACCCTAATCGAATGAAATTCTTTAATAAAATAATTTAATCCTTTCCCATTTTTAATTTATTTTAAGAAATAAATTTAATTCTTTCAGTAACGCAACTATGGAACTCCATTGATAAGCGTTAATCTCTATCTATCTTCCTTTCAGAAAATCGGTCTTTGCTCCATTTACCGATCTCCTCGAGACGTTGCACTTTTCAATTCGCTAGGCGAACCTTATCGACGAAGGATTACCCGAGGAAGATTCCGTGAACGACGCCCGACATCGACGTGATGCTGGATACGAGCGCGAATCTTTCGAATTCGAGGTCTTACGTAAGGAACAAATATGCTCTTGTTGGAGAACGATCTAGGTAAGTAATTAATTTCCTCCTAAATGGTGTCCCAGAACAATCGAATTTCCTCGATAAAATGTTGAAAATAAAATTTCTCGGCTATATGTGTCGCTGTAATTATTGTTCTAGGAATATTTACACAAATTACTTACTTTTCATATTTTGCATACTTTTTACATACTTTTCTTATAATATTTGCAACATTTTATGAATCATGATTTACGACATTTTTATTCTATAGTGCATTACTATAGTTGCTATCGTACACTTATTATTCGACTTAAGTAACAATTATGATAATACAATCATAATTTTCTAGTAATTATTTCAATATTTATCTTCGACTGAATTTCTTCAAAATGGTGTACATTTAAATTTATAATTATGAAACTCATTTGTCACAAATTTTTATCGTTCTTTTAATATTCAATTGACATATCATTACGTTAAAAGATTTCGCATAGTTAAATTTTTATGCTTGAAGTGAATAAGCAACAAGTGAATAACAGAAATTTTTAGAAAGACAAAGAGAACGTATCTCGCGCCTTTGTTCGCGAGTTTCAAAAGAACTTTCGTAGTTTCTCCTGTTTCATCGTGGAATTACATTAAATAAGCGTTATCGCTAATTAACCGCGCAGATAACGAGGAAATTTAGTTACATAGTGCATCGAACACGGTAATTGAGATAAATTAATCTGTCTGATTGAAGACTGGAAAAGTTGTACGACAGAGAGATAAATAGTCGTATACTCGAAGTTCAATGTTTATTTACGCGAATTTTTCTTACTCGTTATGCATACAGTGCAGACTAATACAAATGCTGCATCTTTTTCTTTTCTTTGTCTCTCTCTCTTCCTTTCTCTTATCGGCTTCGAATTAATTACAAACACATATGCTATCCATTGAAGTTGGAAACGGAAATAAAAGCTTCTAAATATTTCTGAAAAAGATATTCATAAAAAATTCACTTTTACAAGAATAATACATATTCCATTTGTTTAACGTTTACGAAAAGATATGAAGTAACATGTGGAACGTCGACGATTTATTCCGTTCTCTTCGAAACAAGGAAGAGAAAAAAAAAACTAATCACGATAGATTTCGAAAGATCGTACCTTCTTTCTTGGCTACGTGTTCGCGCATAATTGGTACCGCTCGAAAGCGTTAAGCGAAAGGAGGAATAAAAATGACAGAAAACCTGTCTGGTTCACGCAGAGAAGAAAGAAAAATCGGCATAACGGAGAGCATAATAGATGCCTACGTATGCATTAGGTTGTATACACTAAGTCCCTCGTGTTTATGGCACTGGGAAATTCCATCCTACTGTACTTGATCGATCATTTCCTCGTTCACTTTTGTTCCTTTTCGATCGAGCATCTGTTCAAGGCAACAGTTCCACAAAGAAACCACTCCTCTATCTTTTTGTTTTGCCTCGATATATGAAACTACAAAAAAAAAAAATTGACGAAAGTGATAAAAACTGATGGTCAATATTTTTCGTTTGGATGTAAAAAGTTTGCCGAAAAATTTTTATTTAATTTACTTTTTAATCGATATTGGAAAAGTTATACTATAATAGTGCATCTATTATTATTAAAAATATGGCAAATATATGTATAATTGTTGCCTGTAAATTAGGAGAGTTTCAGTTTGGAAACTTTTGGTCCCATTATAATACGATAAAGTTAAATACGATATTAGAGATGTATAAATTTCGTCTGAGGAATGTTAGTCCTGCGAAGTATAAAGAAAGCTCCGGTAGAAAGAGTTTACAAAGAAACGTGTTTTTCAAAATAGGATATTTGTTCATTCCATTGAAGATAGATGAACAATTCCCTATTCTTTGTACAATACATACGTATATCGAGATTCGAAAAAAAAGAAGAAAGATCTTTCACCGTAAAAGATGAATCCATTCCTCTTCAACCTACAAAGGAGACGTTTAGAATACTACCGGAAGGTCCTGTGTTGATTTCAATGAAAGAATCCTCCGGAATCCCATCGAAAGAATTGGCCGCGATAAATCGAAATATTTGATTGTAAGAAAACAAGGTTCCGGGGGAGGAAAAAGGAACAAAATACAAGGATTCCGTTTACGATCTAATAACAAACGATAAATCTACCTGTTGAGAGCGGGACTTAAATGAGGTTTTGCAGGCGCAATCGTTTGATAAATATAAATCACGCCAATTAGGAGAAGCCCACTTCAAGCTGCAACGTGTGCCTTATCGATCCTGATAAAAGGCAATTAAGCTGATAACTGCAGACAGACATCGATTCGACGATTCTCTCTGTTTACTATTCCATAATTAAGGCGGATGTTTTCGAGATGAACGATAACACGGACAATATGGCGGTTAAATTGCACCGTTAGCAAATGGCGTCCTTAACTTTCGTCGAGCGACCGAAATGTAGCCACGGTTAGGTTTATTTCGTGGCTGACTATTTTCGCACGCGTGTCACAGTTAATTCGGAACGATGTCAAGAACACGCCGATCGTATTCTTGCGCGAACAATGTTTCCTTGCTTCCTCTATCACGGATGGCGTGAAAGTTCACACTTTTCCTCCTTTTTTATTTTTTTTATTTGGAATTCGGTTAACTTTTTTTTTATTTACTTCGATATCGAGAAAGAGTGAAATTTTCATTTCCATTTTTGCACCAAATTGAACATAAATTATTTACTACTTATTTATCGTTGATATATAGGTACTCATTTCATTCGTATATTCTACAGAATTTTTCCGTGTAAATACGAAGAATAAATGGGAACGTGTTTAACAATGTTTTCTTCAGAATTTGTACGGAATTAAATGGCAAAATGCAAGACAAATATAGATAAACCGCAATAGGTGGTTTATTTTATTTCAATTGTGAATCATTATTGACGGCTGAGTACAGAATCGATCTATTATCCGATGCATTTTTTTGTCCAACGTCATTTGGGAACGTTTAGGTTTGTCGGTGTCTGTAATTCCCAACGTTACCGATTCAGCGTGGAATAAGATTACAACATTAGTAGTGGTTGGAATTAGAACTAAACGTTACTGTAAAATTAAAAGCAATTTTTGTAAAATTCAATTTCTGAACTCACCGCTGTAAATTGTTTAACAAAACCTCTGATTTTCCTACCTATTCTGTAGTTCAGTGATTGTATTATATCGCACGATAACGCGCTTATTTGACGATTAATTTTTTTCTCAATATTCTGTACTTAAATTTTTCAAGTTCCCTTCTTCGTTTCTCAATTTGTTCTGCATTCAATTTCTTTCTTGCCTTCTTCAATTTTCACACAAACGTAGTAGAACTATCACAAAAACAATATATAACACGATAAAATGTTATCTCGAATAGCCTGGCGCTTTCCAACTGCTCTTCTGAGTGCGTTCCATCGATAGATATGTCATTTGCAAATTTTATACGCATTTTTTTTATTTTTGCATTCTTGCATTCTCCTTTAATTTTCGCTTTTCACATGTACTATAATTTTACGTAAATTTCTTTCACACTTCTCTTCTCTTTCTATATGTGCCGTAGTTTTATATTTTTCTTTTCTTAACATTCAAATATATCGTTACTTTATTGTGTACACTGTGATTAACTACTTTTTCAGATGCTATAAATCGTAAAAGTTCTTTACAATTCACTTTGACAAATAAATTGGCGACGAAGGTGAATTGAAGGCAGCTCAGATAAATCAAGTTCAGCATCCTTGACATTGTACTCGATGATAGATAGTATTCATCTTGTCGTTGCACTTTCCGCTCGACTCATTAATTAACACTTTGCTTGATTAAGCAAAGAAGAAGACATTACAATTGTCATTTTCTTTCTTTTCTTATATTCTTATCCATTATCGTCATTTTAATTGGGACACGGTAAATGACGATTTACTTCATACACTTTCATACCTAGTAAAAAAATACGTAGACTGTGATTGTTAGTTTCAATTCAAATAGATTGTAATTGTATAGTAATAGTGAACAATAATCGATGATCTAAGAATTCTCAGTACTCCAATTTAATTCCAATATCAATTCTTAATTGATTCGTAAATGACAAATTGTACTTCGAAGTACTGATAAATACTGAAGGTTACATATTGCGAATCATAGTTATGAGGCATCTGACAAAAATTTTTATTTCGTTTTTTTTTCCTCCGCTGTTTAATGCAACAGTCGAACAAAATACTTAATATTCGATAAATTCGATGTTCAAATGCTACGATAATTGTTTAGGAAAGGAAAAATCGAAAAATGATTAATTACCGAGTCAAATGCCGGTTTGAAACAACCAAGAATGGTTATTTATTCAAGAAACGTGACAGTAAGTGTTCAGCGAGACAAGAAGGAAACAATCAAACGCAAACCGCTCGTTTATTGAAAATTACTTAATCGTTTGGAATGAGCTTCGATTAAAAGAAGACTCGGCTGATTGAGAACGATAGTCAAACACTTTTCCTTATGAAAAGAATAAACGAGAATGATTTTTAACGAGTAAAATATTTCATAATTCCGAATTATAAATACTGAAATTTCTTCCCTAATTAATATTCTGTACTAATCTGACACAGAAATAATTCTCTTTCACAAAATATTACAAATTAGGAAAATTATTTTTCATCCGTTAAATGCTATTTTTTCTTTAAGAAAAATTACACAGAAATAATTCTCTTTCACAAGGTACATAAATCGGAAAAATTATTTTTCATATGCTACTATTTTTTACTTAAAAAAAACAAAAATAACAGAAATAATTCTCTTTCACAAGATACATAAATCAAAAAAATTATTTTTCTTAAAAAAATTACTCTTCAATTAAGTGAACACCCTTACAAAATTCTTCTATATAATTGTTAACCTTTTCCAACAATAATTCAACGAAAAACAAGGAACTTTCGAAAAAATGAGAAAATTCTAGAAATTCTGTCAAATGTTACAAACACTAAGATTCAACTTACCCCCTTCGATTTTAACGTCCATTCAAATCCTCTTCCTGCTTTCAAAAGTGAACAAAAATTCTTCTCGAATCTGTCTGTCGCGGGAAACCCTGTTCGAAATCGTTCACCAACGTTTCTCTAAATCAACAAACGGTTGCATCGCACGCGTCCTCTTAAATCATTAGAAGAACTATCTTAAACTATAGATCGATGTCTATACGGTAACGAGAAATCACGAACAAATCGAAGACTCAATGAATCAGCACGCGATCACCACATTAACTGAGCTTATGTTCGAGTCTCGAAATTAGCAGACGCATCACTATGTCGTTGCTTCTGAAGAAACATCGAGAGAGAGAGAGAGAGAGAATCGGTGTGTGTGATAGCTGGCACAAACGACGTGTGCCGTAAATACAACGGCAACGAAAATGATCGTGGTACTTTTCAAGAATCAAAAATGATTGACGTCCCGGTCAAAGAAGTAAGAAGAGAATTCGTCTTGTCTTTCTTCGACTTTCTTGTGCTTTTGAGGAAAGGGATGAGATTGTTTGTCGTTTTCAAGTTCTGCCAGGTTTGTTGTGAAACTGAGCTGAGATGAATAAAATGGATGAGAAACGTTTTGTGGATATAGGTGGTGTTTCAAGTGTATGAGAGGTATTGAAAGGGGCGAGGGAAATGGGAATGGAGGACTGCGTGGGAATTTTGGAAAAGTTTGGAAGGTTTTGAAATTTAGGAGTTTTCAAATTTGCAAGCTGGAATTTCGTAATTACTATATTTTCAAATTTTCCAATTCTGAAATTTCTGAGTTCTCAGATTTTCAGGTTTCTTTCAATTTTGAAATTTCCAAATTTTAAAATTCCATAATTCCTGAATTCTGAAATTTTTCCAATTTCCGAAATTCTGGAATTTCCAAATTTTCAGATTCCTTATTCCTAAATTCTCGAATTTCCTAGTTTCAAAATCCCTAAATTCCTGAATCTTTAAATTTTCAATTTTTGAAATTCTCAGATTTCCTATTGTCTAAATTCTCAAATTGTCTATTTCGAAAATCTCCAAATTCTCGAATCCTTAGATTCTCAAATTCCTGAACGTTCAATTCCTGAAATTTCCAAATTCTCAGTTTCCCTAATTTTAAAATTCTGAAATTCAAGGAATCTCTATATTCCTAAATACCCAGATTTGAAAATTTCTTCATTCCTGAATTCCCGCATTTGTTCAAAATAAAAGCGAATAAAGTACAATGAGGAAAAGCATTGGTTGAATGGGACAGAGTCATCCACAACGCAGAATAATACTCGCATACTGGCCTCATCTCGTATATGTGGCTAATTAAATTAGGAGAAGGGTAATCTTCTCTCGGAGAAGAAAGAGATTAAACTGTTGTCAACGATAATTGTTACCGGTGTTCTCTTCCTTGTTTCCAACGCATTTGTTCGTCCATTTAACCCCGTTATAATTGGCACAATTGCCAGAATTAAGTCGCGTAACAGCCATTTGAAAAAGAAGCCACGAATATGAGAAGATGGTTAATTAATTGTTGACTAAACTGCATACGCAACTTCTTCCAAGAACATCCATATTTCTTACAATTTTTCCCACAACTATCCTTTAATCTAACCTCGTAGGAAAATTTTTAAAACATATTCAAAAAATATTCAAAAACTCGAATATGCGAAGAAATCCATCATTTCAAATATGAAAATGACACCTCTATTATCATTCACCAAAAATTAATTCCGTTTTTCATGAATTAATTTTTTTTTTAATTTTTGAAAGAAGTTGAGCCAATAAAACACCTGACTTATTTCCTCTATCTTTCGATGAATTCCAAACACCTAACGAAACGAGAGAGAAAACAAGTCGATCTGAAAGCTTCTTCGCTCGGGAATTAAAGTTCATCGAACGATTTCTATCCTATTCCGGTTTGAACCTTTTCCATCGTCGCTGATTACAACTTCCGAAATTTCCTGTTAACCTTGTTCCATCGTACGATCGACCTATTCACCATAGGAGAATTCTCATCGAGTCTGATCATTTTTTTCACGTCGATTGTCACGATCTTTCGTCATGAGAAATCCTGTATACTGATTAATTGATTTTAATTCGACGTATTTTTAGAACAAATGACATCATTCTGAACGTCAGACAGGGTACATTGAATTTGCCTGAAATAGTAGTCGTTTAAATAATAGTGTTTTCCTTCGAAGAACATTTGCAACGGAATTAAGGAGATCCACGTACGTCAGAAAGATTAATATCGATCAGATACAGGGTGTTTCAAATAGATATCGATTTTATTTGACCATTTCAGTGCCACAGACCTTCGCAAAAATTCAGTCAAGTCCTTTTTCTCCTTTTCGTCACTTGTAATTTTTCATAAATAAGAAAATTTTGTTTTGACAATAGTTTCAAAGCTTAATTTAGTAGAACCTCGATAGATGGTAACAGTAAAGACACGCATTGACAAAGTACAAACCTGTAGTTAATTCTATTAGCTGGCACTTTTGAGCACTGAACGTTGTTTGACACTCAAACGGTTAATTATTTACTTATTTATTTATGGGTACAAATTTATTATAGTGCATGATGTATCATTACAAATCGAAAAAAGAAAAATGATCATATTAAAAAATTAATGTATCACAGATCAATGAACTCTTCTCCCAGTGCGATTGAATAAAAAATATAGATTATTTTAAAATCTCAGAGGCATCGAGACATCTCGAGAAAATGTATATGAATCGAGAGGAATTTTTTCTCGAAACATTGTTTTTGTAAAATAAAAATAATTAAAATTTTATTTGTAAAATAAAAAAGTAAAAGTAAAATTAATGTAAGGTCGTATACAATGGATCACCCTATATTGTTATAGAAGCTTCGAAAAATAGTGTTCAAACACCTGTGAATATTCGCGATTAACATATCTTTTCATATTTTGAAATTCGGCGATGATTAGATTAAATCGAGCAAATATTATGTCAATTAAAAGAGGAAAGCTTAACGAAGGCAATACTTGAAAAATAATTCGGTCAGTGTTTTTGAATAAACGAATGATATCATATACGTGGAACGATGATTTTTATATAAGACACTAAAAAATGAATCTATGAATAGATACAGCAATTTTTATTTGTCTTTGAAATTTTGATAAAAAAAAAAAAAAGGTTGTAAGTAGAAGTTCTATATAAATCCTAATGTATAGGAAACTATGATTCATCGATCCCACGATAAAAGAGTCGTATAGTTGGTGATCATGTTGTCAGTGTCACTTTATTGTCGAGAAAATTGAAACGAGTGAATGCGTATTAGACGGATAGTAGGATAAATAGAAAGAATAAACGCAGGAAGGGGATACGCATGATCCAATAAGGATCACCGTTCGACTATCGTAGTGGAATTGATTGGTGTTTCGTTTTATTGAAATGGGTTACTCACCGGACAAATTACAATCCGGTGGAAATTCTATTTTGCTGGAAGATTGAAAAATCACAGTTTCTGAAAATTGGGAAATATAAAAAAATTCGAGAGTTTTAGATTTTGAAAATTTCAGGACTTGAGATTTGGGAATTTTGAAAATTTCAGAACTCGAAACTTAGGAATATTGAAAATTTCAGGATTTGAAACTTAGAAATTTTGAAAATTTTAGAACTGGAGGCTTGGGAATTTTGAAAATGTTAGGGTTTGAGACTTAGGAATTTTGAGAGTTCAGAAATTGATGCATTTGGAAATCTGACATTTAGAAATTTGTAAATCTGGGAATTTAGATATTTGAAGATTTCGAAATTTGAGAATTCGTAAAATTCTTGAAAATTTGGAAGTTTATGACAACAGATATTCACGTTGCAATGTTAAAAAATATTAAATTTTCTTTACTTATATATTTTCCTTCTTAGAAAAGCTTAACTTGAAAAATTCGAAATATTTTTCATTTTCTCTCTTGGTAAACACACCAGGCTGGCAAGAAAATCCTGCTTTTCGTCGTTATCGTGGTCTTACAAGAATGGACCAGAAGCTTGATAAGATTTAATAAAATAATCGGATTGGAAAAGAAGCTCCGTCTTTATTAGCCACCCAACCAGAAGATCCTTGAAAATTAATGAAAATAACAAACTTACTATTATTATATACTTTATTAAAATACTTTTTTTAAATAAATTTCAATCTATTTTGCAATACATTCTTTCTTATCATAGTACAAGAATTAGATAAAATAACGTTTGATACTGAACGTGGATTTCGCGTTGTTCCAACATGGATAAAACATAAGTCTGATTGCACAACGACAACTTACTTCTTGTGATCAAAGCATGTCGATAAGAATTAAGACGATATTTGCGTGTGTGCCTTCAATAGAATAGAATGTTAAATCATTGACAAACCAGAAGTAATTCGTCATTGATTGTTCCTCTATTGCAAGGCTAACTAACAATAAAATCGTATTAAAACGTTTAGGGAATAATATCGAGGAATTATCTAGTTGAAAGATCTTCCTCTACGTGCACCTTCAAGAATAATAGATATCAATATGTATAATTAACTTCAATTTACGTACATTTGCAACATTTCTTATTTCAACTAATTATTTTACACGTTCGTGAAACGAATTTTTTCCTGCATTATTTTAAAACATCTGGATTTCCCGAAATTCTCAAATTTTGAAATTTCCAATTTCTGCAAATTTTCAAATTCTGGTGAATTCAAAAATTTCCGAATTTTCAGATTCCTCAATTCTGAAATTTCCAAATTTTCAGATTCCTTGATTCTGAAATTTCCGAATTTCTTAATTTTCTCATTTTTCGAAATTCTCAAATTCCTAAATTCCTAGATTCTTCATCTTCGTAAACTTCAAAGATTCCCAAATTCATTCTCAAACTCTTCACTTAGTCGTCGTATTCGAAGAAAATCGAAGGTGTCTAGCGTACAACGTCTTCATCGGAAGTCTAACGAAGAAAAAAAAGTCGAATCCCAGCCGATGAACGAATTATCAATGCGTATTGCTATCGTAAGCTCTGACAAAGGCGAAGCTCGAACCAAGGCCACATACGCAACAAGACCTACTTTGTAGGACTTCCTCGTCCGCTAATGCGACGGTTCGATATGCTTGCCGCTCTGCAATATCGCGTCTCCTAAAATAAGTCACGTTTTCTGGACAAATCTTACACAACCATAATGCAAAAAGAATATAACACACGCGCTGTTCTGTTTCATCAGAGTAAACGTTTCGCAAACAGTTGCTGAATAAATTCTGATAAATATCGATGTTAATACCTGTCGTTGATAACACGTGGAAACAATTGAGAAATATTTCTTTTCTTTCCTTCTTCTTTGTTTTCCAAAAGGTACAAGATTTCATGCAAATAGAAAATTATAATATTAATTGTTGAAATTTCATGAAATTTTTAATCTAATACAATTTTAATGTTCAAGTGTTAATTAAATATTTTTCACTTTAATTGACTTTCAGTTCGAAAGGATATTTTAATAATTTAATAAACTTCATCGCGAATCGTTAGAAAGTGTTAATTAAATTCTGAAAAATTTGAAAAATATTATTTTCTTTTTTAAATTAATTAGTAAGCTTCGATGTGTATGTGTCCAAGAAGAGAAAATCAGTGAAAGATTAGTTTTATTTTTTTTTAAAGAAGGAGATACTTGTTATACACGGAAAGCAAGTTGAAATAAGATATTACTGTATAAAGAGCATAAAGCATTGAGAGTAAGTCTATGGAATATAGAACATGCTTCTGTGGACGGTGGTAAATCGAATCGAAAATCCCCCTCGAATGGAGAGAGAGAGAGAGAATCGACAAAGTGCAATTTCCGCGGCGGAAATTACATCTACGAACAGCAGGGAAAAGCTTTGTTGAAAAGCTTTTCGCGTGTGTATATACGCGCGTAAACACTATGTGCATGATCGAGAATGGAGCAACTGTGTTTCATGGGGATACAGAGGGAGAAGCAGTTGGTTCGATACGCAATTATTTATATCGATACACGTAACGTTACGTGACAATTTCTATCAACTTTTGCACCATCTTCGACATTCTTCTCATCGCTTATTTACTTCACACAATTACCCTATAATACTTCTAGAAGTTCAAACGACAATTGAGAATGATAGTTATGTTAATATACTATTACTAAAACAAATATAAAAATAGCTATATTTATATTTCGAAAGATATCCGAATTATTTTGCGTTTCTTATTTTTCACACCTAAGATCTGCTTCTGATTTGGAAAAAATAAAAAAAAAAAATTCTGCAACATATGCCTTCATATACTCAGTATTCCAGATTTTTTTCCGAATTTTTGCGAATCATTAAATAGGGAAAATAGTTCAAAAAGTGATAATCCGAATTTATTCTATAACTATCCACTCGGTCGATCTAGTTGGTTGAAATTTGGTATTAAATGTTTTCTTCTACTAAGCTATCGAATGGTCCATCGCACAACGAAATCAGTCAAAAGGCAATTTTAATCCCCTTAGTTTGCTAAGACCCTCGAAAACGTACTAAAATCTTAAAAAAAGGGTTAATTGCTCTACTATGTTAATGAAAATTTTACCAAGCGAAAACTCCAATACCTCTAGAAATCTCCATTCTAAAGAAACCCTTTCAGTTATTTCTACAAAACTCCTCGAGTATTTTTCACATCCTTGTCCGATCTCTGTTCGTGTCTAACCGATTTTAATCAACTGTAACGAGTAAGCTGCCCGTTGAGTAGTTTTCCCTCGGTACACGGGAAACTCATTTTACATCCGGCCAGAACACAGATAGAGGGACTAAGGTAAGTAGTAAGTATCCACGGTGAAATGCGACGTCGCTCGTGCTTTCGCCTTGGTCATTCGAGCTTGCCAGTCGACTCTCGCGTCTCGTCGACGAAGCTTCCACCCCCAACCCTTTGCTCTGAACATCCCTTCGTCTTCGTTTCACTCTCGAATAGCGTCAGTCGAGCGCGATGAACCAACAAAAACGCACGTCTTGTTAATCTCATTGCAACTCTTAAAAATAACGAAGAAAAAAAGGGAAGGAAAGAGAAGAAGTGAAATTAGGATAAAAGAAAATTCGATGTACGAAGTGTAGATTCACTTTGAAGTTCATTGGTTCGTTTGTCGTGACACGATGAGGGATAGAACTTTCGGCTGAGAGGAATATAGAAAGGAAATTTTCGTTTACTGTGAAACATGGTGGACAAACTTCACGAGTATGAGGGTTTCGCTGGAAGGGTGCATGGTGTTAGGGACAAGTTTAAAGAAAAATGGGAGACGTGGAAGGAATGGAAGAATGGAATACCGATGGATCAAGGGATCGAGGGGTTCTTGAATCATCTTCGGGGACCGCCGAAGTTGGAGAGGACTTTGGACGATTATGCGCATATTTACAGGTACCATGCTTCGCTAATATTCTTGCGGGAAAATTTTTAACTTGCAGAATTTTGAAATTTCGTTCAATTCAAGGGAGAATATTCTGAGATTTTTCTTAAATTTTAAAAACTCAATTGTAAATTTAATATTACCATTTGTTTTCGATCATGTGCCAAATATTAGGGATGAGAGTACAAATTTAGGTATAAATGAAAGAAAATTTAACAGTTTGGAGGAAATTTAACTTCTGAGATTTTTCTTAAATTTTAAAAACTCAATTGTAAATTTAATATTGCCATTTATCGAAATTTTCAATCATGCGTTAAATATTAGGGATGAGAGTAGAAATTTAGGTATGAATGAAAGGAAATATAATAGTTTGGGCAGAAAAGTCTGAGAAAACTTAATGTTGCTCTGTTAAATAAACGACAGAATTGAAGATTATGCGAATTCCCTTTAGAAAAAAGACACGAGGAGAATTGGTCCGAGTGTCTGCAGCCGTAATGGGGATCGAATTCTCATACGCGGCGGAAACCGCGTTCGTTTCACCGACATTATTAAAAATCGGCGTGGATCATCAGCACATGACTCTCGTTTGGGCGCTCAGCCCTCTTATCGGGTTCTTTGTCACGCCAATCTTGGGAAGCTTGAGCGATAGATGCAGACTGAAGTACGGAAGGAGAAGACCGTTCATTCTTTTACTAGCCATTGGAGTACTGATAGGTATGCTAATGAAAAAACCCCTCTAAAACTTCATTATACCTCAGAACTTGTTGATACCATTTTTCTCAATGTGAAAAATAAAAAAGAAACAAATAAATAATAACTAAAGAAAATTACAGCGATCTATTTCTCTATCTTATAGAAATTTAAATTTCTACTCTTTACATAATAACACTTTTGCGATCGGGGACACAGTCCTGTGTCGCTATATTCATTTTCGAAAAAGAATATTTATTCAATATGCATTTATTTAATTTTTTCTATATTTTGAACAACAAACGAAGAACGCTAGAAAATAGGAGAACTTTGTCGTACTCAGCTACAGACTTTCAGAAATTGTACGCAGTACTCAGTTGGAAGTTTTGCTCCCAAAAGTGTTAATAAATGTTTATTCCTACGCTTTCTGTAACGATTCAAAGTAAGATTTCCTCTGGTCTTCGTTTTCCAACCAATTTTCAAGGATTAATACTGGTACCAAACGGCGAGGATATGGGTTACTCGTTCGGTGACACACCGCCAACAAGGAGCAACTATACAGTTCCTTTAGGACACCGTACTACGGCGAAACAAGCGAGAGAGGATGCAGTTAAACCTCCGTCACACTCTTGGGGGATTTTCTTCACGATTCTAGGCACAGTTCTGCTCGATTTTGACGCGGACGCTTGCCAGAGTCCAGCCAGAGCTTATTTACTCGATGTCACCACACCTGGCAAGTAAATGAATTTATTATTCCTGTTTAGAAATCTGAATTGTCATGAATTATAATATTATCGATTGTTAAACGTAAAATAACAAGGATAGAATTATGTTTTATTTATTATTTTAACAGATGATCATGCTAAAGGCTTAAGTACGTTCACAATAATGGCGGGGTTAGGAGGTTTCATGGGATACGGTTTAGGTGGTATTAATTGGGACGCCACTGCCATAGGAGTTATGCTAGGTGGACATCTTCATGCTACTTTTACTTTAATTACCATTATTTTTGTCATTTGCGTTTCTTGTACAATCACCAGCTTCAAAGAAATCCCGTTGGAATTGCTGGAAAGGGATGAATATCAGCAATTACACGAGCAAAAGGTAAAACACAAAGCTCTCGTGTTTCTCCATTTTTTGAACTCATCCTTTCATTCGAGAATTTTCTGTAATTCGTAGAATTGATATAGGTTGCCAATGAAGAGAGAGAAGAGGAGCAGACGGAACACGAGAAAATTACCACCGACGAGTGCACGACTTATGGCACTTTAGACAATGATCAAGAAATTTCTACCAAAAAGGATGTGAGTTAAAAAAAAAAAAAACATTATATCTGTAAAAGAAAATCATAAAATAATTATATTTCTGCGATAGGAATTTGTCTTGAAGCCTCTTCCGGTGCAAGAACCCGAGAAAAGAGCCGGTCAAGTGCCCATGATTCCAGATGTAGCCATACAGGATGGTGATTATGTAAAACACGATTACGACGAGAATGGAGAAGTAAATCCAAAAGCTACGCTAAGAGAGTATCTTCTTTCGATCGTGTATATGCCGCACAGCCTTCGTATGGTGTGTTTAACTAATTTGTTCTGCTGGATGGCTCATGTCTGTTACTCCTTGTACTTCACAGACTTCGTCGGAGAGGCTGTTTACGGTGGCGATCCACAGGTTACAGCATTCGATATTTTACGAATGAATCTATGTATACTAATATTCTTAAGTCTTTTTTAATTAATTGTACAGGCTCCAGAGGGTACTAAAGAAAGAGAACTGTACGAAAGTGGCGTTCGTTTCGGCTGCTGGGGAATGTCTATGTACTCCTTGTCCTGTTCCTGTTACTCACTAATCATTGAAAAGCTTATAGAACGTTATAAGTAAGTCAGTTTGATATCTGAAACGAAATCGGTTCGATTTGAGAAATATCCCAACTGAGAAAAAATTTGTATATTTAATAAAAATTCAAATTTCTATATTTCTAGGTTTAACATGTATATAAAAGAATTTGTAAGGCATTAAAATATGATATATAATGTTTCTGTAATTTTATTATTTTAATATTGTTTTTTAATATTGAATACCGAAGTGTGCTCAGTTTTAATATTACATTTATTTTATATTTTTATGTTTAACATGTATAAAAAAGAATTGTTTAAGTCATCAAAATATGATACAATGTTTCTTCAATTTTTTTATTTTAATATTACCGTTTAATGTTGAATACCGAAACGTGTTGTGCTTTAATATTGAAAAGGTGAATTTTTCTAAAATAATTTCTCCAGTAAAAAATTTCTTGTGTGATTTGTTTCAACAGAGCTAGGAGGGTTTACATCTGCGGATTACTATTCTACAGTACCGGCATGATGATGATGGCGTTGACGAAGCATCCCGTTGGGGTGATCATATTCTCCTGGACCGCGGGTGTCATGTATTCCACGTTATTCACGATGCCGTATCTTCTAGTTGCACACTACCATGCTTCATCGACGGTGAGTCTTATTTATACATATTACCTCAAATGTAATCCCCTAAGTGATCAATCAAGGAACATTTCATCTTGAAAATTGAGAAGAAAAAAAAAAGAAAATTGCAATCAGACAAATGGACTTTGAGAAATATACCTTCCCAAAGGGGAACATCTCACTTATTTTCCTCGATACTTGAGTAGATACAGGATCTCCCAATAAGAGCGATAGAACTTGGAATTGAAATGAAACGAAAAGTCAACAACCCACAAACAGTTGACAATCACAAAGCAAACATTATTCGTGTTATCGATGAGATACGTAATGATTTATGCGCTAGATTAATCGAAAATTAGGTTTGCCCTATTCATTCCATCAAATGCAATCGTGATGATTATATAATCATTTTCGTTTACGTTTCAATTCAAAGCACTATCGTTCTCATTCGAAGATCCTATGCAAAAAGAAATTCATCTTCGTTCCATAATTAAATATAATTTAATAAGGAGCAATAAAGCAGCCAAGATTATAATACTATTAAGCATGGTGTAACATGGTGTATCGGACAGCTGCGCGTGTGCATGTATCGAGCGGAAATCGAATTAGTGGACTTTGCAGTTCGAGGTGACAGCCGAGGGTGAAGCCGTTCAAAGCGGAGGCGTGCGTGGTCTTGGCACTGACGTCGCGATCGTTTCATCTATGGTATTCCTGGCGCAGTTCGTACTCTCGTGCTGCCTTGGGACGATCGTCAGCAAATCTGGGACCACCACGGCGGTGGTCTGCGTGGCAAGCACCCTCGCCGCCTGCGGAGCCATTTCTGCAACGCAGATCATGTATCTAGACCTTTGAGCATGCTGATTCTTCTTTTTATTTTCAACAAGAATTTCGTCATTCCAACGTTAAGCTAAATTAACGTTTCGATCCTTCGTGAAAAATATTTTCTTTTTTTTTCTTTAACACATCGATGGCCGTCATCATGACCAGTATCACATTTGTGGATTCGTTCGCATAATCATATGAGCGAAAATCAAATCGATTTTTACGTAAAATTTAAAAATCAAAAATAGCCATGGACGAAGAATGGATCACATCGTCAAGTGTAGACCCATCTTGAGGAACTGTTTAAAAGATTAAGTTTACAAGGTACTAAACTGTACGACAAACTATAAATCTGGGCATTGAGTCGTTAATAACGCATAACGCATAACGTAACTAATATGAAAAGAAAAAGAGATTTATTCTATGTGTGTCTTAAATTCCTATGATTTTTTGTCCTCGATATACTGTTCAGCTTGCAATCTCGTGAAAAATACGTTGGATACGTAAGAAATAAGTTTACGTGTGACTGTGGCGGCCGTCGAAGTGTTGAAATAAAAATTTCAATCTGCTTTCGCGTGAAAATCAGCACAATTACAAGGAACAACCATGATCTTCGAATATTTAAAGAAAAAGAAAAACATTGCATTGTCTTTGAAACACCCTATACGAAGGATAGATAATAAAGATGACGAACAGTTCGAACTTCTGCTTGAATGAGATATTAACGTAGATGTGAAGGAACATCTGTTTTGTTTGATGATACATTCGTGTGATGAGGAATGTAAGAATGGCAACGATGCACAAATAATGGCTCCGTGTATCTAAATCTATGTGGTTCAAGGAAACTTGTAAATAAATGTAACTTGTAAAAATATAATAAAATATATGAAAGAAACGAAGGCTATACCTGAAATATATCGTGTGTCACATTATAGTGTCAAGCCGCATATTTTCAGGCCAAATTTTGCCTCTCTGGCAGCCAATCTGTTCAAGTCGAAAATATATTTTTTTATATATTCGTCACTATCAAGATCCTGTGAATAGAGAAAAGAAAAACTGAAATTTCCTTTTTCGTATAAATTCACTTCCAAAAATTCGACAATTTTTTTCTTGGTTCATTTGAAGAATCACGAGGAAGAAATCGAAGGAGAAAATCTTTCTTAAATTTGAAGTAGCATTCAAAAATAGAATTACGAATGAAAAGAACAAAGAAGAAGTAGATTTTCGTACCTGTACAATTTCGTACTCTTTGTTCTTGCAAAACACAGGATACGAGAAGAATATTCCAGATCGAACACCATAAGAATGATCAGAAAGCACACCCATAGAAGTCCATTCGTTCTTTGGAGTATCGTTCCATAAGATTCTACAATGTTCCGCTAAGCAATAAGCTATGGAACGGATGTTGCAAGGTCTGCCGGAGAACTTTTGAATAATCTATGGAAAGAAAAGGTAGATTTCACTAACTACGACTATAATAACCGTATCGTATGACTTCGTCCCATTTACAGCTATTTCATTTGCGATTTCATGCACGATTCACCGTAATAAGAAGTTCGAAACTTTAGTAAAAGCTGAAGTAAAGTAAGAGATGTAATAGAAGCTTGTTGGCACGCTCGTCATTTACTCACGCCTCTGTAATGACTTTAACACATTACCAATCACATGAGGAGATCTCCCCGCTTTCAAATAACTGATTAGATACTCCCCCCGGTTTTGAAAGAAGTCGCTGCATGAAGGATTTAAAAAAAAAGTATAAATTTGTACGAGATTTTAACGAGTGGCGGAAGAAAACATCCTCACCGGAAATATAGAGGGACTCTGAGTTTTTCAAGCGAAGATTACTACTTTGCGTCGTAATGCTCCTTTTACGTTATTTATTTACGAGTAAATAGTAAGAATAAAGAATAAAGCAACAGAAAAGGAAATGAATAAAAAATCAAATTTCGTATGATTTCGAGAACATGCTTAATATTTTGATGATTTGAAGTGTTTCGTATGAAGTTGCAAGGAATGGAATTGAAGAACAAGAAAGACAAAGGTCCTTACACGTGGGAGATCATTTCTGATCCAAACTTTAATATTAGCAGTCAGAGTACGTCCATTCGAGAAGAATATGTATCTACAATCAGGAAAACTGTACATCCCATTCGAACCCCATATTATTATGTTTCTCACTTCCGTTGGAAAGCATCGCATTCGATAGGCAAGCTGAAAGAAAATTTCTCTGTGAAAAAATGAGAAAAAAAAGAATCTTTTCGATTCCGAGAATGTCGATGCGACACATTTCACGTGAATATTAACTCTTTAACTGCGGGTGTGGTTTATAAACCACATACTAAAGTTATAGCCAACTTGTACGTTTATGCTTCATTATATGATACTTTCTTACTTTGTATACTTTTTGTAATTTGTAAAATAATTAGAATTATATTGTCTTATAAGTATTATAATTTAATTTTAGTAAAATATATTTGTTTTTCTTTTTTTGCGAGTTTAGAGTAATCGGCTGTGCTTAAAGTACCCGCAGTTAAAGGGTTAATTAATGTGACGACGTAGCAACAACTCGGATCTGTAAATCTGACGTTCGACAAATTGTTAAAATTGACGAAAGTTGGGAAGAAAAGTAATCTAAATTTGCATACAAATTATATTGATACCTGAGCTGTAACAACGTTCAAATTAATCAAAGATAGCGTAGTGATATTCTTCGATGAAATAGATCTCGCATATCTAGATATAATGGTAGCAGCAGTGTTTCCAAGAACTATTATCCTCGCGCTTTTTTTCACATACTTGTCTATAACCTCGCCCTGTAGATAATGTCATTGAACGAACTTTTTCAATATTTTATTAACTCTTTTAACCCCGAGATATTCCTGGCAAGGTTGTTTCAGCGGTTTAATAGTCGCGTGCCGGGAATATCTTTTGCACGAGCATGTGACAGTCATTTAGGCAATGAAACATGACACTGACTTATCTTATCGCATTATGCATACATTTCTAACTCTTTCCGGTCGAACTCCGGACACTGTCCGGCAATGTAACTCTCAGTTTAGCTTAAACGAACTTAGTTTGAACAAAATTTGTACTTTTTTTTTAGATGATAATTGACTAAGTGCACGTGATCCAAAACTAATTTGGAACATACGAGCGGAAAGAGTTGAATCGATGAGAAATAAAATAGTACATAAAACTTGGACAAGCGAACGTATTCCTTGAAAAACAATTCGGCGAACTCCTCGCGTTTGAAGCAATATTCTCGCGCGAAACCGATGCAAACGACAACGTCCACGTCTTTAAATTGGACCGATGCGTCTTGACCATAATTCATCTCTGTGATCGTAAAATAATCATGTTACACAAGACAGTGAATGAGATGTTTAAGAAATATCAATTATGCTATTTGCTATTCGAATATTTTCATGTTGGAATATGTTTGTATTTAGGTATTTCGATATTCAAAATCTTTGGTATTTCAGTGCTTCGATTGACATAAGCTAGGTAGTCCCAAGCACCCTATTTTTTGCTCATTTATCTTGAAGGAAAAATTATTTTTTGCAAAAAGTTTTATAACGTTTGAACATGTAATGCTTCATGAACGATACGGCACATTTTTTTTGCATTGTATTTATTTAATTTATGAAAAAAGTGTAACATTATAAGATTGGGGGTATAGTAATATGAAACTAGTCTGAACTGTGATTCGTCTGATGTTAAACCTCTAACAAAAATATTCTCGTACATAAACGTGTATAATTTTGAAAATATATTATTACGTACGTAAAATAAAAGGAATAAAAAATTAAACGAAGATGAATAAAAATATGAAGACAATGCGGCACACGATAATATTTACCATGTAAGAGATTAGGAGCAAAG
This sequence comes from Anthophora plumipes, assembly GCA_951804975.1. NCBI lineage: Eukaryota > Metazoa > Arthropoda > Insecta > Hymenoptera > Apidae > Anthophora > Anthophora plumipes. The sequence goes on from OX638121.1 coordinate 4,344,908, forward strand.
GAAGTGAGCTCGATCGCAACGCTTTCCAGAAAAGCCGCTCTGCCTGGTTGCTCGTACAGGTTGATCGAGAGAGATTGATTTTCCCCGAATACATTATCACTCAGCACTCTGTACAAAAACGTACGAGCTATTTCTGTTGTGCTATCTGTGACGACGATTTTCAACACGTCTTTCTGTCGTGAATAATTTGTCACTGTACGCTCGTTCCTTTCTGAATTCATTTTATCTACTTTATCAAATGAGCATCGTCTTTCTTCTTCTCAAATATATCGTAAAATAACCAATTCCACATAAAATGAACAGTACTGCACGATATTGTAATTAGGTATGATATTTTTGTCTTTCATAAAAAAAAAAAAATAAATAAAAAAAGAAAAAGAGCAGAAAAGAAAAAATAGTTGACAAGTGTGTAATCAGAAAAGAAAAAAACAACCAGAGTGAAAGTATATTTTATTATGTGCGCAAATTATTGATACACTTTTCCAGAATCTCTTTCTTGATACGCGGATAATCCGGATTTTGTTTCAACACCTCGTTGCACGCCTCTATACCATCCGCGTAAGCTTTCGCTTTCATGGAACAGTAAGCCAATTTATACGCGACAGACAATTTCGTCTTGCCACCGTATTTCCACGCTTGGCTGTACTGTGACGCTGCCTCGCGATAATTCTGCTCCTTTTCTGCGATGTGTCCAGAGAGTTCGTGTGCCCTAACACACGTAGCATTGTGTTGCAAGACACGTTTCAAGAGATCATTTGCCAAATCGTATTTACTAGATTGCACATAGATCTCTGCTAGTAATAGCCAACAACGTTCAAGATATTCAGCGTCCTCGAAGGTCCAAGTGTTCTTGCTAACGCGTTTCAAATGATTTCTCGCTCTGGGTGTTTGTTTTAGAAGAATGTGAGCCATCGCCATACCCAGTGCTGGACCAACGTGATCTCTCAAAGCCTCTTGGCTTGCTAACGTTGTGCAATCTTGCAACGCCTTCTCAACGTTTGATTTTTGCTTTGTTGCCAACAGAAAAAAGTTGCTCAACAGCCTGTGGGTTAACATTTCGTGAGGGCTGCCTTTAGGATTCAGTTCCTGAAACAATTAACAAAAATTAAGAGAAAATATTGTACATTCGCTAAATGTAACATTTTCTTGTTTTTCTCAAACCTGTAGCAAGCGAAACGCTGTCTTCAAAGCCATAGTCCTAGAGTCTTGATACTCAGAATCATCGTCGTTAAACACCTCGTTCGAGAGAGAGGAATCGTCATCCGGGTCTAAGCAAATTTCGATCATATTGTATATCGCTTGTTGGCCCCATTCAAGATCTCGCCTCGCGAAATTAAACTGACGAAGCGCGGAATTCAATCGGCCCATACGCCAGTCTAACAGGCCAGCGCAGTAATAGTAACCGGCTGTTAGTTTTGCACCGCTCATTCCTACTTCTGCTCGATGTAGCCACTCCTCAAGATTATCCATGTCTCCTGAAATCGATATATAAATATCATAAATAATATGCAGATATCACATATCAAATTAGAAATTCAATTCTTCCATGCAAATTCACCTGTCCTCCGAGAAACTTCTATCAACCTTGCAAGTGCAGTCCAATACGTTGGTTGTTTCAGTAACAATTGTCGAAAATGAAAGGCTGCAGTCTCGAAATCGACTTTTCTAAATGCCAGATCAGCCATCATTATCGAAGCTGGCTCGTTGTTCGGATCTGCGTTCAACAGAGCTGTACAACTCTGGGCACATCGGTCCAAATTATTCGTCTGTTAATTAAAAGTTCCATCATCGATAGATTCCTCAGGTTATATTGTAAAATGTAATCGTGTTCTTTATACCTGCATGTAAAGCTTTGCCAGTGACAATAAAGCGTTCACATCTGCAGGCTTATGATTCAAAGCTTCCTTGTAATATATTATAGCTTGATCGTAGTCTCTAAGAGAGGACGAGTAGTCTGCCATTGTTGAACAGATATTAGCCAACAGTTGCTTCTCATCGTCTAAGTTGGAACTCGTCATACGCTGCATGTATCTGTGTTGATTCTCCTTAGCTTCTTTCAACGCTGTTAAAGCGCCCTGTATATTGTCTGCCTTCTCTCTTGTCTTAGCAAGTAACAGTAAAAGTTGGCCACGAACTTCTAGACTTTGCAGATCAAAATCTCGACGACCCTCTGGAAATGTAAAAAGAGATACAAAAAGAAAATATAAAAAACGGAATTGAAATGATTTCAAGGTGATTTCTACCTTGCAGTTCCTGAACCAATGTAACTTCCGCTTTATCATACTGTTTCATTGTTATGAACAGTTTAGCTAGATCCAGTTTTAGGCTCTTAAAATTCTCCTGTTTCATCACATCTCTGTAATAATTAATCGCTTTTGTGTACTGATGTGTTTTCACGAGTGCCTTTCCCAGTTTACTTGCTATCTCTACTTTGTTCATGGGATTTTGCTTCAGAGCTTGTTCATAAGCTTCTATTGCTCTTTCTGGTTCTTGTATTGAGACATACGCATCACCCAACATACTGTATGTCTTTGGACCAGGACAGTGTTCCACTAATTCTCTGTATGATAGAATGTTCAATCAAATTTATGGATAATAATAAAGATTCAGAACAATAATAGATATTCATATTCACAAGAGACAAACCTAAAACACATGGCAAAAGCAAGACGATCCTTTTTGTGCTTCAAATTGATCTCAGCTAAACGTGTATGCGCTTGCAAGTAATAAGGTTGATCTGGCGTCACTTTGGACAAACACTCGATGGCATTATCCAACTCCCCCATTTCCAACACCAGTTCCGCATTTCCTATTAATATTCTACCTTCCTCGGTGGTATTCCCAAGTTTCATTTTTGCCTCTTGCATGGCGGCAATTGCCTCGGTGAATTGTCTTATTTTGGTATAGGCAGAGATCAATTCAAGATACAACGTGGCCATATCTGACGTTGAAACGTTCGAGATTTCTGCGGTACTTTTATGCAACTGTAACTCCGTATATGACATGGCCGTTTTGAAGCTTTTTATCGCGCTTTCTATGTCGTTGTTCTCTTTCTGAACCATGCCTGTAATCAAATGATAAATCGGGTCGTCTCTGATTTTAAAGTTGTAACTTAAACCAACTTCGAGACTCTGCGAAGCCAAATGGTAGTTTCCCTGGCGAGCTAGAATTTGAGCCATCAGCAAATGAGCTTCTGCATTAGACGAATCAACGTTGTCCAAAAGATTTCTCAAAATACACGATGCTCCTTCTAGATCTCCACTCTGCAACTTAGCTTTGCTCAGTAACAATTGTGCTATGCTCAAACCAGGATACGCTTCTGATAATTGCTCCAACAGATATAAACTTGGTTCTTTGTAATTAGAGGTTTTCTCCTCTAAATTCGTCGTACTGTTTACGATACAGTAAATTAAACGTTGCTTGCAGATCTCTGAGCATAAATCGGGGTTTAAATTCCTCATGTAGCTGTAACCGTACGGCGTGTATTTGCAACTGTTCAATAAGATAGTAGCCGCATTGTTCAAATGGTTCAGCGCCTTGATCGAGTCACTCGAACTCAGTTTAGCAGACATAAATAGTAATTCCGCGTTCACCGAGTTTGACTGTATCTCCAACAGGAAATCTATCTGTTGCTGTGCCAAGTCTAAAGCATCGATCGAAGTGTCCAAAAGCTGGCAATGTGCTAAGCCCATTAGAGCAGCGAACGATGACTCGTTTATGCGAACAGCACTTCTGTACCAATTTTCTGCGTCTTTCACCTTATCCAAGGAGACGTATAAGTTCCCCAATTCAACCATAAGGTCAGCACTTTTTGAATTCTGCTGTAACATCTTCTCAATTGCTCTAGATAGTTCCAATAAAATGCCTTGATCTCTGCACGCTAATCGTGAGAATAGTTGAACATTGTTAACGAGAATTGTCACGTTCTTTGCTTCTACGATTAACAGATGCCTAAGGAACAACTGCAAATGTTTCAATCCATCAGTGTAATTTCCATCTTTACAAATAGTCACAAATGCATGTGCTTTTATCGCATCCAAATTATTCGAATCGATTGACAATATTCTATTAGTAGTCTCTAAGACCTGATCCCAGTCTTTCGATGCAATCTGATTGCACAATTTTTCAACCAACGGCAAACATAATTTCGGATAACGCACAATCAATGAATTTAACGTCAATATCGCCCCCGCATAATCGCCGTGTTGTTGTTTGTACTTTGCTGATCCAAGTAAGGCGTTTACATTCTTCGGATCTTGTTCCAAAATTGTATCGAACAGACTCGGTTGGTTCAAACTGTTCTCATTTACAATAAATAAATCCACCCAACCTTTGGTCATTAAAACGTCTACATTGGACGAATCGAGTTTATAGGCTCTTTCAATGTAATCTTTAGCTTTGTCAACTTTCCTGGACAAAAGCAACACTGTACTGGCCAGCGTCAGTGCCTTCACAGACGATTTTCGTCTCTCATCCCTGATCTTGGTTTCAATTTGTACCACAGTGGCTCTTTCAACACTCTCACTGTTTGCATATGCAATATTTTGAAGCAACAGTGCCGGTAGTGCGGTATCCGGATTATTTGTAAGGCTTGAACTTTCTTTAATAGCTTCTTGAACTTTCCCAGTTAATGTATATGCAAGAATTAGAAGAATTCTTAGGTATTCACTCATTGGATATGCCTCACACGCATCTTTACAATAAAGTAACATTCCATTGTAGTAAGATTGATGGCAGAGCCATTCAATTAAAGCAACATACTCTGTTTCCTCCATTTTATTAGCAATGTAAAATGATAATGAATTTTAAAACATAAATTTATAAATTTGTGTGTATATGCATGTGTGTAAAGTATACATTTAATTTAATAGTCATTCAGGATTGCAGTGGTTGGTGTGGAAACGGTATTTATTAAGAATTGTATATTAGAAAATCTTCTGGGTCAGGTAGTTCATATATAGTATTGGGATCTAAGGGTTCTGAATCAGGTCCTTCTAGGATATGTGGTGGTCCAACAATAAGTTCCTCAAGTTCTGGAGTCTTAATAGCAAGATAATACTTCTGCATGTATTCACATGTCAAATACATATAGTAATAATTTACAATGGCATAAGTGAATGCTGTCTGAAATGTAATTGATGATAAAGTATGTTTGTCTGATATTATAGATGTTGAAAAGTAAATCCTACCTCTGCAAGTAACCGTGCAAAACCTTGTCCTGTGTATCTGTATGGTACATTAATCACTTGCATGTCCAAAACTCTTCCTTCAGCTTTGTATTGCAATACTGCTCTTGCTAATAAATAATACAAATTATAATGCAAAAGTAAATTTTCTTTTTGATATTTTTGATAATGAAAAAGGAGTTAGGGATAACTCAGAGTAATAAATTTTGCGAGTAACTTATCAAAATCTTACAGTTATCATCCAACTTTACGTAAAAAAGACCTCGTTTCTCATTGTGTTGTACGGGATGATAAAATCTTGCATTTCTCTTTCGTTGAATTTGCGTTAACATAAATGACGATAATTTAGATATGTAATTCATACCATTCGTTACGTTTAAAGGACTGACAATATAAAACACTTTCTAAATATATCATATACTTACATACTTATTTCAATTTTCGAATTAAATACTTTTTTTGTGTAACATAAGCTTTGAACGTTAGGAAACATTAAGGTTAGGTTTTTGTTGTCGAGCCGTTGCTGAGCAACAAACTTGACAGCAAAATATTGTTGTCGCTTTAAATGCCAATTGTGTTTAAAGCATATGTTTCGCGCGAATTATACATTCGCAATGAACAATTACTTGCATGCTTGTATACATAAAATAATAATCATTCCTCTAACTTCATATTTAAATGTTATATATTTATTTGTTAATAACGAAGTTTGTATTTTAAATTTATATTATTTTTACAACGAAGTTGACTTATCCTTAATAATAATACAAATCAATGCTCAATACTTATTGCTGATGAACCAAACCCAAGAACATTAGCACATATTGATACAACAGTACAACATCAACATAAATCTGCACTGTTGCAAATACAACTTCATCAGGATTTATTTCTACTCTCCTTCCACCCATAATTGTTTGCACATCAAAGTACAAATACTAGAAAACATATAATACAATTCGTTTTTTTTTTATTTCTGAGAACAGTATTTTCTAGAGCAAAATAAATCTCAAGAAAAATAAATATATATCATTATCAAAGTATATACTAATTTTCATATTAACCATTGATAGTAAAAACATTCCTATAACTGAAATGACTATGTGTAGTACTCTCATAACTGTAAACAGTGATACTATTATCAATATAAAGATAGCAACAATAGAACACAATCCAACAATCATCATTAGTCCTGTTCTCATTGTTAAGTCAAACTGCAAGAGTATTTCATATTACTTAAAAACCTTTCTGTTTCGTTTGTATGCCATATAAAGTAGTTCATATAACTGAGAAATACCTTTGCAAATGTTGCAATAAGACCTATTCCTAATGTAACTACTGTTGTCATACCTAATGCCATCAAAATAATTTCAATCTCATAAAAGACAGATGCAAAGGCAGCTAAGTATGACATAGCAAGTGTCTGGAAATAATAATCATTAATATTTTCTCACTTCAGTTGCCGCTTTTCTAAGTAGTTTACATTTATCATTAAAAGTTTTGTTCTAATAGGTTTCAGTATAACTAAAAATCTTACCAATTTGCATAGCCATATGTAATTAAAAGGTGGCTTACGTCTAGCTGATTCAGATAAAGATATAGCACAATAGGAAATGGTAAAACATACCCTAATAAAATAATAAATAATTATTCACTAGATAACATATTTGAAAGGAAGTAATTAGAATTTACATACAAGGCTATAATCCACAAATACCAATGGATTATCATAAATTTTTTCGCATCTTCCCTGCAATACGTATAATATATTAAAGTAAAATATTTAATTGCATTAGTCAGTTAATAGGAATATTATTGTAACATGCCGAAGCTATAATGCTTACACAAACAAAAAGAATGCTATAACACCAGTTGTAAATAATAACTGAAGTGACAACAGACAGAAAACTTTTCTAATAAAACTTCTTCTCACAGTCTCTTCTTTGAAGTCACCTACATAGTCTGATTCATCGTCACCTGGCCCCATTTGTCTTCTTCTTTGTTGCTCAAGCCACGTTCTGTATAATTGCTCGTTCTCCCGTTCTCTTCTCTCTACCATTTCATCCGTAACCGTTGTAGTATACGGCCCCTGACATAATAAAAGCCATATTATTAATTAATAAACAGATGTTGATAATATGCGTAATTTTTCACTCTCACAGATTTAATTTTCTGGCCCTTGTACAATGGGGGCAGCTGTGGAGGACCCGGTATAAATCTTTGCGCTTCTTGATCCACTGACATTGAGAAATTGTATCGATGACACTGATAAATACTTAAATCAGTAATCATACATCAAAGCAGTAAAGAAATTTGCATATTAAGCACACGATAAAAAATATAGATAGAACGATTTTGGGCATTTGGAGACAGATAAAGATAGAGATAACGTTTCTTTGTAATTGTATACTTACAAAAAATTGTTTCCTTTCCTAATGTAATTTAAACAAAATATAAGAACATTAATGTAGACACAACATGAACACATGAAATGTCAAACTATTAATTTGCTGATAAACAAGTGAATGTGTATTGTACAATACAAACAAAATTAATGAAGAAGTAACGGCAGCGCACAAATGTATATTCATACATACGGATATATATGTTTGCTGTGCACATTAAACATTATATTATTCGATAGAATTAAAAAAAGACAATTTATCATCAAAGTAAAAGAAGTAAACTAGAAAGCAAAAATTGTTTTAATTCTCTTATCGTGGTATAGTTCATTTATACAATATATAACAATACACATATATTTCTTTCTTTTAACAATAACGTATTCTAAATCATTCATTTTCAAAGATAACTGTAATTGTATTGTAACATATACATATTTATTTTATAAGCTGTGGAAAGTGTAGTGTACTGTCTCTTTGGGTATTTTCATAATTTTCCTTTCACTTCGACTATACATCCAACAGAACGGTTTCGTAACAAAAACTATATACTATTAACAAAACATACAGAGTGTTTCTAAAAATTTCTAACGCTCCGAATTAAAAGTACAATCGGTCAGATAATAATGATTTTATACAATGTATAATTCAGATAAAATATTGTACAAAAATTGAGCGGTGTTTTACGTATGAAAAGTGTATAGAATTTTGACAATAAATATTTAAGAAAGAAGATATTTTTCTATTGTATAAAAAATCATGCAATTTTAGAAACATCCTGTACGTATATGTACAATAATAACACAGTTATACACAGGTACACACAGAAGTTTACTAGAACGTAGGATGTGCGCTTAACGTTTGTTTATACGTGTACGTGTACAATAATTCGTAACTTATGAATAAACGATACTAAAATGTGATGTATATATCATACAATGGTAGCAAATTTTTAGAATTTCAAGTACATCTCATCAATAAGAAATATCATTGTAAAAGATAATTTACAGAAATACCTAAAATGATTCGCATATCTCTCTGTTTTGTTATAAAACTATAAGTTACAATCACTCTATCAATTTTGGTGTATAACTTTGTACTTGAAATTAATCCGGTATTCGAATATCAGTTTAATATATATTTTATATTATTAGCAAAACTGTTTCCCATTTATAATTAAGTTGCAATTATTTTTACGCGTGTTCCATTTTTTGTTCTCGTACGTGTTCTAAAGCAAGTCACAGCAGATTGTGACAATATGTTTAAAAACCTTCCACAATAATAGACTATAATGATGACTTCCTAATAGTATTAAACAACGCGTTAGTTAGCATCGTGTACATTATTTAAAAACATAAGAAGCTACTTTTATGGTTTTCACTAATATTCTGTGTAATTCAAAACTGATGTGTTTTGTGATAAAAAACAAATAGTGACAAACCGTATAAAATATAATAAATTTAAAGCCAAAATCAGATCGCAATAAATATAAAACTATATACTGATTCTTCTCTATCTTTAGTTAATTCTGATTAAGTATCAGTCTTGTAAACAGTAGTTTGTAGAAAACTTTTAGAATATACATAGAATAAATATATATATATATATGTATATACATATATATAGAAATTATGAAGTTCAGCTTGCAAAGCTTAATATTAATTATCGACGCTCAGGCATTATCGGTTCAATTAGGTGTATTTAAATATTAAAGTATATATTCTTTATAAGTAAACTATCCTTATGCTTTTCTGGTATTACACCCCGCATTGATTAATTTGTTCTTGCATTTTATTGCATAAAAACTGTAAGAATTGTAAAAAAAAAAACATTACGTATATTTCATCCTTAATTTGAAAGTATTGATAATTCAGTTAGATAACTTACCTGTCTCATATTATAATCAGGTATGAAAACTATTTTTGATTGATCCGCACTACCAAACAGGTTTCCCAATTTCTTCCTTCTGCTACTATCCTTAACAAATATTTGAACTCCCTTATCGACTATTTTCGGCAATTCGCTCATTTCTTGCCATGTATGAGTCCAATCCACCTATATATTAAAAACAATTAAAGATTTTTGCAAAAAGTAAAATATTAAAAAAAAAAATACTAACCCGCCATCCACCGAATAAATCACTGTATTCTAAATACGCTATTCTCTTATCAGTAAGCAATAGTACATTTTTGTTAATGTGCATATGATAAAAATAAATATCAGTATTTGCGTATTTTCCTTTTTCCAATTCCTGCAGAAAGAATTTCCCATTAATTACGTTATTATATAGGTGAGCATATTAAATTACTTACAATTAAGATTTTATGTCCCTCGGCGTCTTCCCTAACGTACGATCGAACTAAATTATCTGGTTGGAAAAATCTAGGTGGTCTGACTTTCTTTACTTCCTCGTTTAACTCAGTTGCGCTGAAAGTGGAATTATTTCAATTTATTCATGTGCTTCAGTTTAGTACGTAAAATCGATGAGTTAATATAAAAAATTAATTTTTATACCGTTTCACTGCTCCAAACGAACCACTGGCAAAATCTATAACACCTGCAGTTGGTCTGGTAACAAGCCCAACAACACCTTTTCCAAACCCTTTAAAGAACCCTTCCACACCTTCTTCTTTGGCACCAGATATGGGTTTCATTATAACACCGGCTACACCATCGACGACGCCCTACAAAGCATACGTGATTTACCTTGCTTTTTATCTGAAAGAGAAAATGCATAGTAATTTTTATTCTTCATATTCACATACCATCACCAAACCCTTTCCGCTACGAGCAAGACCTTCTTGTAGATTAGCCGGTTGTTTGTTAAGCTGTTCTTGCCGTTTCCTCTGATAATCTTTATCAAACGTCAAGGCAGCTAAGCCTTTCCCTATAGTAAAAATAAGAAGTGTAGAAGCAATTGACAATATTCATGCAGAATGAAATAATACGAAATCTATGTATACCCATAGCTCCAGTTATTTTAGAAACTGCTCCAGCCATTCCTCCAACAGTATGACCTAACATACTTTTCATGCCAAGAAGCAAACCTTCTGCAAATTCTCCAGGCCCTTGTATAGCACCTTGGAAAGGTTCGTAGAACAAATCTTCGATACCTTTCATGGTACCCACTACAAGACCATAAGGATTGCCTATCACGTCCAATCCCAAAACGAGAACATACGCTTGCTTGATTGCTTGCCCTACGTAGTGCATCGTTGCTTCAGAAATGAGCTGTTTGTTGGTCATGAAAATGTAATCTCTCTCAAAATATGCTAGCCTGTAAATAGGATAACAATAAATTATTTACGTAACGTGTATCTGTTGGCAACATTAATTGTAATTTAATTATAAAGAATAACTACTTGAAAACAATATCGTTAATATCGGTTAATGTAACACCTATTCCTTGTAATAATACGTTTAATACTTGAGGCACTGCAGAGGGTCCACTACTGCTACCAGTCATTGAGAAACTGATGTGTATCTGAGAAAATGATACAATCAGAAAAATGTAATCGCGTTAATTGAAAATATGAAAAAAAACATACCTTTAAAGGTGAAAAATGAAGTAAATCGAAAAAGTTCTTCTGTTCAGCTGTAGTGATTAAACTAACGTGATACATTAGCGATTCGTCGACCAGTTTCATATCTAATTTAAATAATTTACTCTGAAACATGTAGAAAACAAATTATTATGATGTTTCAACGTTACATATTGTACACACATAAAATACTATAACTCACTTCTTCCGCGTCATTCATCTCGTTTGTTTCAAACAACCCCGTAATTGCATTAATAAATACAATATCTACTTTTACGTGAAATTCTTGAATAAGAACCTTAAAGTACCGAAACTGTTGTACATTACTGTGTTCTAGTAGTCGTTTAACCATGCTTAATTCAGCAAATGGCTTCATAACTGTTGAACAGAACATTATGTTGCAAATGTAACGAAATATAGTAATATTATAATTTTTAAATATTCTAATTTTTCACACAAAAACTTACCAGTACCAGTTGTAACGCTTTTCGGGGGTGGAACCGGTGCCAATATAACTGGGAAAATACAATCAACAAGTTGATTATCAATTTGAAGTCTGTTGATCTTTGCATGTAATTGCACTTGATGCAACGACGTGCGATACTGTAACCATAAACCAGTTTGGAAAGTACGTCGCAAGCAGCGACGATGTGGTTTCAACATTTCCATGTTCAAATAATCGACCTGAGATTTAAATCCATGGTTATAAATTAAAAAAAAAAAAAAAAAAAAAAAACTAAAACAACAAATTATGAAATGAATATTTTTATACATTACTTCTAATTTTGGCTCCAGCATTACTCTTTGCATCGAATCCTTTCCTATTTGTAATTCACGCATATATTTCTGATAGCCCTCCTCTATAATATTTACATCTTTAGCACTGAGACCACGCCAACGATGGGTAATAGATTTACGCGTTTCCCATATAATTCCAGAGCTAAATAATAAAAGCAACAGTTGAAGTTGTGACGATGAAATTGTATGTCATAAATATTTTTGTCGATAATTTACCTAGCTATACACAAATATAACAATTCCGATTTGGTGATGTTGTTAACAAGGGAAAATCCAACACCGTGAATACTTATTGTCACCTCCTGATCTATAGCTTCAAAATCACCCGCCAACTGACAGTCTTCAGCAATTTTCATATTTGTCGTAAACAGAAGTACTCGCTGTGTACCGTCCAAAAATGACACGTAAAATAATTCTTCTTCTATATCTGGTAACAGGAAGGTTCCCAAAGTATCCTAAAAAAGTAAAAAGAATAGAATTCTCATTAGCATTAAATCTTCAATTGACTAAATCTTATCGAATATCGAATATTTACTTTTCTGAGGGTCTCTTCGATTTCTTTTTTATTGTTATCCTCCCAGACTAATTTCCGCGGACCTGCAGGGTTCTCCCATGTATAAAACATTCTATTAAATGCCTGCACGGATCTATAAAATAAATTACATTCTCAATTTTACGATTCTAGTAGTAAAATTTCTTTCTCTCTCGATAAATCACCATACATACCTAATATTTAATGAACCTTTTTCCCATAAATTAATTGTATGTGAAGAATGATTGATAATTAAGGCTGGGGCATTCCCTGGAGTATAAACGGTCAAGGAGATATAAATTCCACCTTCGCTTATTTGTATATCCACGTTAATCCCACCATACTGTTAAATGTGTTCAAATATAATTTAGAAACAACTCTATATGTGTAAATTATGTATTGTGCAAAAATGAAAGTAGTAAACCTTATTGTTCAATTTTAATAAAGTTGTATGGCTTTCTGTATAAAGGAATGGCGCAGTTTTCTCGGGGTCACCCGCGATTCTAGCCCTCAGAGTCTTTTGTTCGTGTTCAGTACGAGGCCATAAAGACGTGCATTCACCTGGAGGAACCTGTGGATAATTGAAATAATATTTTTATTTAATAGCTAAAATTTACAGCATATTGTAAAAAATTGTCTAAATAATCGTTACCTTGATCATAGGATCAGCTGGTCTATCACCTTCTTGACATTCAATAAGAAAATTGGAATTATTTATCAATACATAGTATGGAGTAAATGTGATCTGTTTGGTCAAGGAGTTATAAGTCAATTGATTATGAACTCCAATCTGTAATAAGCAAAGGGTTATTGTTTATGTGAAAATATACTAGTAAAATTATAAAATTAATTCGACTTTCGTGAATTTAAGATTATAGAGAACAGTAGTAACCTGGTATGTTAGACCATTATATTTACAAACGACTACACCCTCACTTCCTGCAACGTCTATAGAGAATTTCTCAGACCATTCGCCATCTTCCACCCTAATCATTGCCTTCTTTTTACCGAAGAACACTTTAGAACGAAATGAGAACAATATTGGTCCCTTGAAGTTTTCTGGATGATATAATACGTTCAAGTAGTCTTCGTTAGTCTGAAAATTCATTTTACATTGTTAAATTCGTACATCGGTGTTAATGATCCTTCAACCATTTATTTGGACTGTGCACTAAAATGCAATTTATTGCATTTGTATATAAATTATCTGTAGAAAGTCACGTTATACCGTTACGCGAACAATTACAATAAACAACAATTTGCCAACACCAGTTAGCCTTATTTTACAAATTTGTTCATGTATCTCAGTAGACAAAGCTTATATACATTTTTATGTTTCCAATTTGCTTCAATTTTCGAACGTTTTATAGAAACTTCGTATGAATTCGCTATTTTCAAAAAATGCGGTTTATTTTCATATAAATCATGCCCTATACATGCCTTACTAATATACATGTATAAGTGTACAAGCAGCATTTCACTATTTACAGGTAATAATTTATACAGAGCATGTAAAAGTATGCGTAATGTTGCAAAATTATAATGCTAAAATAAGCCAACCAATAAAATGAACGTAACATGAATGACACTTAGTGTACCTTTCTGTTAACATTGAGATTAATGTGTGTACAAATTACTGTTAATGATCTACCATATCTTGTAATGAGAAATGAATGAACAATGACGTAATTAGTAGGGGAAGCACTGATCACAGTATGAACCAAAAGTGTGAGTATCGTATTAACATATAAACACAGAGATAGTTAGTTCAATGTATGAAAAATTGGTTTCACAGTTTGCAAGATTAAACCATCACCAATATAAAATGAAATCAGTATATCACCGAACGTGCTTTTCTCTTCCTCTTGTACTCTGCACGCGAACGATGGGGTTTCACACAAACCAAATTCTGAAAGATACCTTTCTATGTATCATATTTTCGTAAAATTAATAATAACATTAATTTTCCCAAAAAATTTATATGAAAAAAACCATTGAATATTTCGATTCTACCTGTGTGTGTGTGTTACATAATTACGAATCGAACATAAATAAAAGTTTATTTTGAAAAGCGGTTTCAACATTCTGTACTGTATTGCTTAACATGCTACTGTTTCATCGTTATTCTAAAAAAATTGTACCGAATTTAAAATACCGAGCAAAATAAAAAAAATGTCAAGTCTAAATGTAAAAGAATATACTTTTCAAAATAACTTTGATCTCTAAAATTGTGCAATAACATTTGCACATCAAACAATAGAGCCATCATTATACTATGATAACAATCTTTTAACGAATATTGCGTCCAAAGCATGAAAAATACTGTAACATGAAATCACTACCTTGATTGGACTTGAGTGTTCTTTGCCACCCTTACTTGATTTCTGTAAAATAATGTATTGAATAAGACATGACCGTATAAGATTAATAAATTGCAACATTATACTACTTCCAAACATGCTTGATATAGCATAGCACTTAGATATAACACAAAATATCAATAAATCAAGCATTGCATAAAGAGATTAATTGCGTGTCTAATAGAACTACTAAACGGGGATTGGCATCATTGTTTAACATAATAAAATATTTTATCGTGATATCATAAAATTATAACTGGAATTTTTATTTGAACGATCATACTAAATAATATTTCATTTAAGAAATAAAGAGTGTTTCTCATTAAATTTATTATAATTCATTCTTTAAATAATAAAATAAATCATAACTTACGAGGAAATTCTTTTTTTTTTAAACAAAATAATGTAGAAATAAGATAATAAGCGAGATTTACATAAAGCAAAGAAATAAAATATTATCGTCGTTTATTTTAATTAATTCAGAAATATTTTGCTGATACTTACCCGATAGGACAACATTAAGCCTGTTTTATTCAACATCCAGAATGGACAATATAATGCCATAACTAGAGAACCATGTTTATAGGATGTATGCATTCCTAAATCCATTATAACTTTCTGTGCACTGTCGAAAGACTCGAAAGACCAGACGGCAAATTCCGGTGGATTTGCCAATATTTCACCCCTACATGACCAATCTTTTTCTAAATAATTTGGTAACTGCAACATATTACTAGAATTATACAAAATTTTAAAATCATTGCTACATAAATCTATGATCTCTTTACCTTTATAATTATGTAAGACTTTCCAGGATCAATAGTAGGAATTTGATAAGATGTACCAGCTTCTAAAAGCTTTTCTTGTACAGCTCCAGGTAAACATACGATAATATCGATAGGTAGAAAATTCTTCAAGTATACAGATGGATACAAATGGACATTATAAATGGTACTTGCCATAGTATGTCGGGTCGTATTTTCAAAATACACCTGTTCTATTTCACCGACAACCTGTAAACGTTACAACGAGCTGTTAATATGTGTAAATTCTTTGTTACACAATTTGGATTACTCTCCAACACCCTCTCTTTCTCTCTCTCTCTACTTTGTTATTCTATTATTCGTGGTACTACTATCTAAATAATAAAGAAACACGTTCAATAATTAAAGCGTAACAATAACATTCATACTTTGTAACAGGAATAAAATAAAATACGTGCAAAGAATACATAATATGGAATACTAAAGTAAAGATTCGACATGTGTCTAACTCAATTTATGTATAACTTGTAATTTGTAAGTATTTGCGTGAAGTAAAACATTATGATAAAATTGAAAAATTAACAAAAGTATACCATACAAATTCGTTAATGAAATACAACTGAAAATAAAAAATAGAACAATGTGTACGATGGTAACTGAATAAAACAGAGCTTTACAGCATAAAAAAATTAAGCTTTCTTTTATAATTAAAGAAATATATGAAACTCAACTTAAAATAAAAATAATTAATTTATTCGTTTTCCTTCCTTCTTGTAATTGTGTAAGTGTATTATTAATATAACACAGTTAACGATTCTAACTAAAATCATGCCAATCATTATTTTTTTCAGTCAATTATATGGTCTTCTCTATTACGTTCAGTGTAATGAAAATAACTAACATGTACGAATCTACAGTACTGTTTGTTACAGATACACATTCACATTAAAAGTATTAACTATCTAAGAATAGTAGTAAAAATACTTATTTAGTCGTTACTTAACATGTACTAGCTAGCAACTGATTCTCAAACTATTTTATTAAAAACGGCAGTACCTGAATAGGTGCTTCCAAATATTTTTTGTGTTCAGAGGGTAATTTTTTCAAGCAACGGTGCTTGACGCAATCAATGAAACGACAGAATATCGATCGCCAGTTAATAGCATTCAATAATAAGCCAATAGTGTTGTTATTATATAAAATACTACCAACCACAATCATCACGAAAAACATCTAAAAGTAAAAACTGCTTCTTATAAAAGCATGTAGTGTGATTTGTAATGAGATCTTGTTTGATCACGGTATGAATAATATGTATATGTGTAATATATAAAAGAAAGAAGAACTTAAATGTCTGTTTTATCGTATTACTATCAAACATAGGTAAAACATTGTGAATAACAATTGTGTTACACGTACTATACAGTGTCAAATATCGTGTAAGAAATATAGAAATAAAATATAAGAATTCTCTAAGTGTACAGGAATAGAAATGAACGTGATCGGATTTGTTACCTTTATGTAAAATGGTTCAGCAACTTCATGTTTCGCTCGACTTTCGCATTTCAAAAACTTTGTCATGCTAACTGTCTTTTGCAAATCTTTCCAAATAAATGGTTCTAGCGAAACCATGTAACTAGAAGGAAATTCATTTTTTTTCTTTTTTAAACAGAAATTGTACTAAGTAATACGATTTAAAAATCATTATATAAATTACCCATCAACACTGAAAAACAGCCAATAGATATTTGTCGGAGTATATACAACATCTAATGGAAGATTTAATTTACTATCTGGAGCAACAGTACCCACACATTCCACTTCGTTTCCACGTCTAGTCATATAGTACACAGATATCGGTTGACTGAAATGATTGTGCACCTAAAATATATTTCAATCATCATTATTAACAATTGTTATCATAGTTTTACATTGTAAAATTATATATAACGTACCTGTAAAATACTTCTAAGTGTAACAATAGTACTTCCTTCGTCCACTACGACATCGGAAACGATACCCCATTCTTCAGAACCTTCTTTTCGATATTTTAACGAAAAGAATCTCTTGTCAGCTCTTAAAACAGGTATCGCCAAAGTACCAGTTATTTCCTTGAACTGTAAAAAATATTACATGTCCATTGAGCATTGTTTTATTTCAATCGTCTTATACTAGCTATTATTATATTACCGAAATAATAAATTTATCATCCTCTCGTTCTTTAATCGTGTCTCTTTTCAGTTGATCGAGTAACGGTATTTGCGTTTTCGTAGTTTTCGGTGCGAGTTCTACCGAAGCACCAGATTCAAGAATTACTTCCATGTACGAATCTGTAGTATTGCTAGTGAGCTTTGATCCATCGTTGAAAACCTGAAATAACGTAATATTTCACGTTTTATAATATCACTTTAATAACTAAGAAGTATAAAACTTATTCAAACCTTGAAATGACTACGTTCCAAATCCAAAATCATCGCTAAACCAGTTTCATTTTTCAACACATAAGGAGCCACGCTTTTTCCTGTTCCTTTTTCACCAGCTTCCATAGCAGATGAAAATGCATTACCAAGTTGTTTCAACACATCAAGACAAGTTTTGGTCACAGTTATTTCCAAATTTTCCTATCGTAAAATGCCATAAAGGTGTCGTAAAATATATGTGATTATAAATAAATGTACAACCAACTTACAGTAGAGTCTATATCGATAGACATTTTAGGAGTTTCATGAAATTCTTCTGGTTCGTTATCTGATGTAGGACTAACTGCACTCAAACCTCTGGAGTTCGCTGACACATCGTTGAATTGAATCTAGCACGTAAAAAGTATGCTGAAAACTGTAAAAACTACAAACCTTAAATCTTCAAAAATTAAAAAAATATATTACTTTAGTTTTTAATTCCCAAGGTGTTGAAATTCGCTTTCCATTTCTTATTCCTTCTACCGGTTCGATTAACGGTTCCCATAATGCTAGACAACTGTTGTAATACGCCATAACCAACGACATTGTACCTTCTATGCTCATCTAAAAATATTTCGATTTTAAATATACAGCGAAGGATATCATTATTGAAGTCACGATAATATATCTTACAGTTTTCGTACTCCAATCGTTGATGTTACTTTGAAATCCAATATGAAGCAGAAGCATTGGTAACGTTTTATTACCAACGCCTGCTTCCAACGTGAAGAGAATCGTTGGTGCAGAAATAATTGCCAGTTCTGGCTTATAAACTGTAATGTCCTCGTCTTCCGGGTATATCAAATCTTCTACAGCCTCCACTCCCACTTCTAAAAAAAGAAGAAAGAAACAAAAAGCCATAGATTAAACAAGGAAATGTTAATTAAACAAGGAAATTTAGACAAATATATTTTACCTGTTTTTAAGAACCAAAAATCACTTTCCTCAAATGGTGTTATTATCCATAATCCTTTATAATTCTGTTCAGCAACCACAACTTCTTGATCTTCCTCTTCCGTTTTCGTAGCAGTATGAACGACCTTATTCAATATTTCTATGACTCCTATAAATTACAACTTCGATTAGTATTCCCATTTCAACATTATTTTTAAATCATTTATTCAATTACCTGGTGAAACTGATACATGAATATCCGTACAACAAACGTCAATGTGAAGTCCTTTGTCTTCTGGTGTAGAACCTGCTACGCTAATACTGCATGGTCTCAAAACCTTCACAAAAACATTTCAGTATAAAATTTCGCATAATTTATATAAGTATAAAATTTTATAAAAAATTTTTACCTGATATATCCAATCGGATCTCTTTATCGGGTTGTATACACCGGCCAAAATTGACAAATCTTTTATGGATCCTGTTATTACCTGATGTTCATCCATTAAACGTACTTTCAGCAGCAATTCAGTGTTCAATATGATACAATTTGAATTTATATCATCCATATCTTCCAGCAGAATAATATCTGGTTTTTCAACATGTATATTAACCGTGAACATCCTTTTGGTTGGTGGTGCAGCAACTTGTTTTTTCTTAACCATCGGCTCGTTGTGACTTTTTGCTACATGTTGTGGCGCTGATTTACTCGTTGATGGTGCTTCGATTGTGAAAAAGTCCTTTATCTTCATCAGATAATCGAGCGACACGATTATACTAAATGAGAAAACTCGTATATCGGCGAATGTATCGTTGGAACTTTGTCTAATAGTCACGTCCAACATACTACGAATGGATTTTGATTCTTTCTCTACATCATCGATGGACGGTACCGCTGTAGTTCTTTCCATAAGTCTTATAAGAGAACCTTGTCTATTTTGGCGTGTATCGTCCAATGTACAATTCATCAGAAGAATCGAAGTAACCATTAATCCATCGGCGAATATTCTACCTTTTAACGCAAAATAAGTTAAACCAAATCTCGCCAATCCAGTGTCTGGTAGATGAAGCAAAGAAGCTTGTGATTGCAGCGTTTTCGAGCCACCTGTGAATAAATTAATCACAAGACTGTCCATGACAAATTCAAATTTGATAGATGTGTGTACATGTAATTGTTCCTGGAAGTCTGGGTCTTCTGTGCCTCCTGCAACAGCTCTCTCAGTCTTGTCCATTTGACGATGTTGCAAAACTTCAACTTCGACCTTTTTTTCGCTTTGATTGACACTCGACGTGAGCTTCTTATCCTCGACAGTTTCGCCCAGATTTTCTGCTAATACTTTCAGCGCAGTAGCATAGTCCTCTTTGCTTATCAGTATACTAATTTTATTTAACCTGCCAGACATGTCGATGTCTGGTATAGAGGTAAACCAAGCAGTCGATAAATTACGTTTAATGAGTAATGTAAAACTAACAGGTTCTAGCAATAATATCTCATGTTCAATCGAGAACTTCTCCATGTTCAATCTCACTCGTGACAATTTCAAATTTTGCAGCTCGATCTTCATTTCGTCGACAATAGGACAATCTCCACTCTCGTTCGTTACTTCTAGCATCTTGAAAACGTTGCAGACGGTAAGATTACCCATGTCTAACGTCAAGCATTGATCACTTTTCGAATGCATCGGTACATATATAAGAGGGGCTTTAATTTTCACCGCTAGGCCAATACGTGTCGCACTTTCCTTAACGTCTTTAATATTCGTCTTTGCAGCTTCTGCAGCTGCGGCTGACGCGTCTTTTATAGCTTGTTGCGCTGCTTGGAAATTGTTCAGGAAGCTCATTATACTTGTAACAAACATATTTAAGAAGACAATACGATAACAGCCCATAACAATTGTGATAGACATATTATTTTTATCGGTTTCTGATGGCTCGATGTTGTACATTACAGCTTGAATTTGTAACGATTCAGTATCCTCTATCACCGACACGATATCTCTGTAAGCTGATGCTGCATTAAGATCTTTAATACTGATAGAAGATAAATTCACATTCGCTTGGGAATAGGAAGCTTTCATTATAAATCCGGCAGTGATACCGACGATATAAAACGCAGTAATTTCTCTACAATCACTGGTTATCTTCATAGAAATCGTTCCAACTTTTGCTTGAATCTTTAAATCTATATGTTCAATCACTGTACGTTTTCGACGTGACGTTGATCTGAGTTTTTGCTTGTGAATCTGTTCCCTCAGGAACGTAGAGGTTTCCTCTTGAATGGAAGTCAAATGAATGGGACGTGGCCGCACTGGAAGCTCCGCTTCCATTTTACTAGCCACTATGGCGTTCATTTGATCCTGCATGTATGATGCAAATTGCATGAGATTTATAAGAGCTTCTTGATGCAGGAGAACGTCTAACGTTGTAAATTCTAATTTCAACAATTTCAGAACAGATCCGTGTTTCGTTTTGAATTCGGGAGATCGTTTATTTACATTTATATACTGCACTGTTATCAGATATTCATCTTTACCAGACAGCATAGGAGTGTTCACCATAAATATCTCTGTTTGATTGTAGTGCTGTTTCATTTGAACACCACCTAATCTTAGTAATATTTCTTGATCATAAGTTCGTTGCAACATTTCTGCTTCTAGCTGTACTACTTCGAGCTTCATAAACGGCGTTATTGTATTGCCTTTTTGCGAGGAAATTTGTACAGCAAATTCTTTCATTTCAAATTTTATTTCCATATCGGTCGTTTGTTTGATCGAAGTGACGCTAGAGTCTTCGTCTTTCTTCTTCTCAGAGATAGTAGTTGTTATGTCCTTCAATAAAGATAATTGTGAAACAGATTTGCTGAGTGATAATTTGTGAAGTTCTGTCGGTTCTTCTTCTTTCGGAAATGGTATGCTCTGAGCGATAGAGAGCGCTTGCAACAAACGAATATCCGTTATATTGACAAAAACTGAGGGCAATTGCCCTAACAGTCTGAACTTTGGAAGTAGAGGATCATCCATTACTAAACATTTGTGAAATTGGATTTCGAGCGCTGTTGGATGCAGCAATGTCATAGAATCGTCCACATTCAAGAGCGTTGATCGCCAATCTTCGCTTGGCAGTGAAACTAATATTTGAAAATCGGCTATCTTTAAAACGAACTTGTCATAACTTCGTTCTCTGAAATGAAGCAACACATCTTCTTCGCTTTTACCAATGCTGATCAACTGCTTCACAGTTACGTTCATTTCATCATCCTTTGGCTTATCCAAAGAGTGCATTTGCAAACTACCAAGATTGACTACCAACAATGACTTTGTGTCGTTATAAAATCCACCATGTGGTATAATTAGCTGAGAAGCTTGCATGTTGATCTGTATATCTAACACCGAATGCTTTTGAATAGCATGCTCTAAACCTAAAGCCGACATTTCTTTTAAACCTTCTAGCTGTTCTGCAGCAGCTGCTTGGAGATTATTCAAAGTCGACGAGTTTTGTACTTTAAATAAGTTAACTATTTCTATTACAGTTTGTGCATCATAAATAATATCCACCGACTTCGATCTTGCTATAATACGATCACCGCATGATTTATCTAAAGGATTCTTCTCGTACGATACATACAATAAAGCAGTACCTTTGTTATGCTGATGAGAATTGAACAGCGATGGAATCTGATCGTTTTGTTTCGTTCCTAACAATTTCATTTCATTAATTGACGCGGTAACTAAAATGGCATTAGCAGCTGGTCTTGACTTGAAGCAAGCTTCAACGTCATGAAGCTGAAGATCCAGCACACACGGATATTCTTTATCCATGTCTAAAATAATAATTTGAAGTTCGTGTAAAAAGAATCGCGTGTCGGCCATTTCAAATGTTTCAGGATAATGAGCTGGCGCGGTGTTTTCTTGATAATCTATGGCTTTGTATAACTTTTCTTTTTCTTTCGGTGTCATCTCTTGCTCGAATTTCCGCATTATTGCAGCTGCCGAATTCAATTCTTCCGTTTCCTCTGCTTGTGCACTGGACCACAGGAAACCGAACCAACCACGTTTCGCTCTTAAATTCTTTTCTCTCTCGGCCAATTTCTCTACTTCCATTTCAATTTGCTGTCTAATAATGACTAAATTGAAAATATCCAATTTCCTTTCACAATTCGTCAGCTGTTCTTCGATTTCTTGCACGACTTTTTTAGTTGTTAATTTCGTTTGATATGCCGTAGCGTAAGTGCGACATATATCCCTATGCTCTTTCATGTGATTCCAATCCCAATTCCTACGATTTCTACGTACTATTTCTTCTAAGACACAAGTATACGCAAAATGCCACCTAAGAGCAATAAATTGATGAATAGTTTGTTAGCAATTCTCTAATTTAACGATTTATTACCATTCTTTATAGTGTCCTCTGTATGATGTTAAATTTGGCCTGTACTTTCTGTATGGTGCAGCCTTCTGAGCTTGATCTAAACCCTCCCCTAATTGGACTAGAGTGTGATACTGTCTCTTTGCTATTCCTATTCTTAATTTTTGCATTTGCAGATCTAGCCACACTTTAGGAATAGTGTAATTACTTCCATCTGTTTCTGGTTTCGGATTTAACTTTAATTTTGCGTTAACATTGATTGGACCCAATACTAAATGAGTTAAAACAATTACAAAGATATTTCAGATTATGAAATTGTAATTAACAATTTGAATAAAAAAAGAATGAAAAATTATCAATACTTATTTATAATATTTTAAACTATGTTTGCTTACAATATTGATAACCAGGTGGGTTATAATCTATGGTTGCAATACCACTATAAAATAGATCTGAATAATTTGATTGTGCACTGTTACTGAACTGTTCTACAGTTGTATTGAGGTACACTGCTAAACCATCTAGTGTGCATAACTGTAAGAAAGGTATTTTTTTAAGCATTTAAGTACTATTGTTAATTTTTTCACTGAACTTCTACCTACCTTGTAAATTTGTGGAATGGCATACATATCTTTTAAGTTTCCATTTGTCTCCCAAGAGTCTGTACAACTTTGTAAGATAAATTTATTGAGAGTAAAACCGACAGAAAATGGGTGGTCCTTGAATGAAATATGATCCTCATATCTCACATGTATCTTTTTTATTTCAACATGAATATTCTTTATCATACGGGCAACAAGCTTTTCAACCATGGAATCATCTAACTTCTCTTGTGCTAGTATGAGGCAAGTAAAACAAGTAAAGCAGCTGTTACATTAAGATATTAAAAATTTGAAAATAAAAAATCCTAAACTTATTCAATAAGAAATGATTACATTTGATATCTGCCAATTGCTTATTTTTCTCAACCCTTGCAATTTCTGCACGCTTAGCATCAAGCTGCATTTTTGCTTCCTTTTCTGCATCATATACAACCTGAGTTGAAGGTACTACAAGTACAAATAATTCTTCAACTATAGCATCAATTTGACCATTCCACATATCTTTAAATGGTATTTTTAATATAAGTTTTCCTAGGGGAAAGAAAAATAAAAACTATATTAACTTTGTGTTTTATATTTATTATTAAAATATACATACATAAACTACAAACCTAATCTTCCATATTCCAATCTAACAGGTAAGTCCAGTGCATCTAATGCAGTTTCTTTTATTAATAAATCTTTTAATACTACATCTCCTAAAAAGAACAAAATATGATAAAGTGTCTTTCTTACATTCAGGTTTGCCTCTAAAAACTAATGCATATATGTATGTATAATAAAATATTGTGATATATAAGAAATGTATATTTAATGTTATGTTTCTTGCTATCTATTACTTAACATCTTATTGAAAATAAGATATTACAAGTTTTTTTTATTTTTATCATGTAACAATAAAATTTAAATGAAAAATATCTTTTCATCATGCTCTTAAGTACAATTCAGTTGTTCTAAAATAATTACAATTTACTAATTGAAACATGAAAAACTATGACTACAAAGATCTCATTTTATTGCACTCATAATGTTCCTATTCAAAGTGCAAGGGCAAAATTTCGTATACATAGCACTAGACGAATTTAAAATATTTTAAACTCTACAAGGTACTTGATACACGCGATACAGTGATAACGAAGCGATTAAAATAAAATATTATTAAGATATAGCGACAAATTTTTTTTTAATAAGGCAGCATTAAAAAGCAATTACGTGTAATGTAACTATTTTATACTTTAGCATTCAGCGCGTAATATTACAAAAGCACGTTTTTTTTTTTTATTACGTATACGTATGTGTGTGGTTAATAAGTTCGTTACATGTGTGTGTGTGTGTCATAAGCGATAAAGGACTAGCCGGAGAAATCATAATATAAATAGATGCTGATGTCACACCAATGTACTAATAATACATCTATGTGTATTTACGAAATATATCAAACTTTGTGAGTGTTATCATGCATTGATTATCACGCTGTTTTTCTAATTTTTCTTCCGTCGTATCGAGTTTTCAATTAAACAGATAGTACATACACATCGACGCGCAAAAGCTGTATATCATACATACATGCATATATGAGATGTGTCGAAATTTTTCAAACAATTCATGTGGAATGCTTACCGCTCCATAAACTCAGTTTTAATTGCGAGTAATCCAAATTTTCAATGTATTCCCCCAAGACTTTGTTCAAAAGTTCAGCAACGATCGATTCGAAAACCATCTTTGATCTTTATTCCGATAGAAAGGAAAAAAGTAATCTATAAAAAAATACGCAAGCTTAACGGGAACGTACACAGCAAGAAGGATTCGCAAAAAATTTTTGTGTTCGTTAGAATTTCTGTGTTGAACAGAGTTGACGCACAAATGTAAGTTCGATCGATAAAAAAGTACCGCATAACCTTTAAAGTGTCCGGAATATGCTGTTAGAAAACACGAGTCGTACAAGGAATCGCTTAAAGATAGAATATAGAGAATGAGACGTTAATTGCTGTTATTTATTGACGTAGAACGTCCTTTATTAATCGTCATTATTTTAAGCTGCCGGGTAGCTCGAATTCTCATTGAGGAAACAAAATGAAGAAAAATAATTCACTGTCACGCCACACCGAACCTAATTTCTTTATGATTTAACGAAGGTGATTTCATACGTCGAATTATCAATCGATTCTAAGCTTCTCGTAACGTTGATAACAACATCGTGCGAAAATACGATACTGTCAATACTCTCTGACGTACTTGATTTCATCAACTCTACACCTTCACATTCTAGTCGGTTGCAGTCACTTCGTTAGATCACCCACACACTTTCAAATTGCACACCTCACTTTGCTATTGCATACAACTTCATGCAACAGACGTTGTATCACAGGCCTACGAATCAAACTGGCTCCTTTCCTCCGATTTTCCGAAGCAACGCCCTCTTTTTCCCTCCTGGCGCCTTGACACCCATTGTACTCAATTTACTACATATGAATATAAGCGTGTGACAAGTTACAACAATAGGTTTCCGCCTCGCCTATGAGATATTATTACCTATCGTAATAAGTTAGTAGATCATAATCGCCTGCTTATTAACAGGCGCCAATTCCGATTTCAAACTGTTCATTTTTTAAAACGAACGATACGCGCGGTTATTACATCGCAACGCCATCTAGCGGTGTTCAGTAGTACCAAAACGACTGGCAAAATCCCGCAGTACGAATGGCACCATCTAGCGGCAAGGTACTATTACTAAACCCCAAAAATCAACTCTCAATTTACCCCTTTGGAGTAGTTGAGAAAACAGCCGCTAGATGGCATCACCGACTGGGCGAAACACACAGCGCCATCTAGCGGTAGACTACAAGTACTACAGCAGAGGGGTAAATCGAAAACTTGATTTTCGGAGTTAGTAATAGTACTTCGACGCTAGATAGCGCCACATGTACCGTAGGATTTTGCACATTGATTTAGTTCAGCTGTTCACCGCTAGATGGCGTTGCAATATATTAAAGGCGCGTGTTACTTCTTTTAAAAAGTAGACAAAGTGATCTCGTAAGTGGTGTTTGTTAATAAGTAAGGCGATTATTAACTGTCAACTTATTATGATCGATAATAGTATTTAGTGGGTCATGTGGATATCTATTGATAAGAGTGTCACCATGATGCGTCACGCGCTTTCACGTGGTACACGCCTGAGATGTATCAAGTGCCTTGGCCGCCATAGGCGCCAAAACGCAGAGCGGAGGACAGGGCGTTTCTTGGGAAAATGCGCAGAAAGAGAAATCAATTTTCAGGGCTGTTTTATGAGATAGGATGATTAATAAGACATTGTTCTCATATGTACATTTGATAAGATCGTTTTTATTCATTCTTTTTGTTTTGTATTACATTAATATGCAATTTTGTAGACTAAAGGAATTATAAAGTAGATGTGACGAATACGAGCATTTTCATTCTTTTTTTTTTTTTATTTAGTTTCTATAGCTTACAGAGTTCACTAATATATTAATAGTATCCGCCATATGTAATTCTTACTTGGAACTCATATAAGTTTTAGAATTAAAAGTTACATAGATGTTGAAATTCAATTCCTTTGTTTCTTCTACATACTTAACCTTGGCAAACTGTTTTATTTTAATTTTAATCGATGCAGTATTATCAAGTTTGCTAAGTTAATTGAAAGCTTGTTCAGTGCCAGAACCAATCCAAATTTGTGACATTAAATATTGTCTCGTTATATTTTGCAATTAAAAACGGGCTCAATCTTCTGACATAGACTTTTCTCAGCCCCAAGTCTTGCAGTTTTCTGTAATTATCCACTAGGACATCTTCTCCGTTGGACAATTGTCTGAATTTATTTAACTGTGAATATACAATATTTAAAAACTTTTGTTTCGTAGCCAGGAAGAAGCGTTAATTAATATCGGTTTTTATATATTTAAGGAATACCTGAGCGAAAGATATCGGAACCGGTGTCGGAAAAATTATCCACGTTACTACTTCGTTGCACGGAGGTGTAGTTAACGAACCTTTATAAGTATAAAACAGGTCTATGTTTTTAGGTAATAACGAAGCCAGCGTTATAGGCGTACTTAAATGTACTTCGTTGTTCAACCATTGCACACCTGTTAAATCTTCCACAATAGGGTACAATGATCTGTTATCTTCTTCCTGTAACTAAATATAAAGTACAAAAACACTGTACTTATGTTTAAAATAAAGACAAGTATAATTTACTTTCTCATGCTTACTTGAAAAAAAACTCCCAACACTACCAAACTGTTTTTATAATTTAAAGCATCAGATAAGTTTAAATAAGCTTTATTCTTATGAACTATATGCATTTCCATAGGATATCTGTAGGATAAAAATGGAAAATTTAAACAAATACAGAATATAATACTGATTCCTTGCAGATCTTCTTTTTTTTTTTGTTTTACCTAACACCATTCAGAATATGCTCAGATCCTCTATTATTCTTTGCCCCCCAATGAAAATGCAAATGATCCACTTCATATTCCTGTTTTGTATCAAGTGCAGCACCAAATATGTAAGGTAATGGTTTTCTTAAATGATTATTTACATTTATTGCAACTAAAAGAATAAGGTAGCTTGTTACTATATGATATTTTCACATTGAGTTTAATTGTAATACCTGAATGGCCATTGTTTTTCAAATGTAACGGGTTTGGAAGATAATTGTGATAGCTGATCACTTCAAGTGCAGGCAAAGGAAGAGCAATTGATTTGATTGATGATATAGATACAGGGGACTGGAATTTTCCACCACATAACTTAAAATCTCGAATCCATGTATGCTGGTCTATAATGTTGTATCAAATGTCAAACAAAAATTATTGTAAAAATATACATTATGAAATGTTACATACCACGTCTGCTATATCCAAAATGTCCAAATACAATTGGTACTAAAAGCATACTTCTTTGAGCCAAAAAATAAAAATAGTACAAAATTACATGAAAATAATTCAACTTACTAACTGCCATCAAACTTATAATTCCTGTAATGCTAGTCATTTTAATTTTAAAGTACATTTTTTTTTTTACTGTTTATTGTTTTAATTATTCTTTTGTAATTTACATAACATTTAAATAACTATTGACAAGAAGTTTAGTGGAATACTGGCACATACTTGTTGCATACACTGCATCTATCAGTCCAAGGAACATACTAAGTTATTTCCAGCATCTTCCAACTGTTTCATTTACATATTACATGCTCTATTATCATCATCAATACAAAATACCTTGAGTACACACACTGTGTGTTTTGTCTCGATTAGAACTGTGGTAAAACGAAATTCAGATACACATCGATACAGAATATTTACTTTTAAGCGTTTCTCGATTTATACTTATGAGAAATAAAAAATAAACAGATGTGATAACAATTTATTTACATATGTACAAATAAAACGATGCGTCGAGCTATCTTAATTGTTTAGAACTTTGACATTTGGCGAGCGTTAATTCGTAAAATATATAAATATACAATTAGCTTGTCTGTTAGATTTCTTTCACATTGTTGCAAATAGTAGTGATACGCTTGTTTCACAATGTACACATGCACACGAAGTGTATATACAATGAAAATAAAAAAAAAAGTATATATATATATATCACAAATTGATTTCAACTACTCCTTATTATTGTGACATTAATATTTGTATTACTTTTATTGCAATTCAATGAAAGCGTACAAACTCTGCAAATATTCACTTTGAACATAATTGGATTCAATTGTAAAAAGTTCTTTGTAGTGCCAAACATTTCAAGATAAGAGCTCCTTAACATTAATAGCACCATTATGAAATTTCACTTCTTGGAATAAATAAAAAATGACAAAGAATTGTTAGAAGGCATTTAGAAAGATATATTATATTTTTAATGTATCGGTATAGTCGAGAAGTTATTATAAATATAAATAAGGCGATACTTTGTTTTTAATTTAAAAAAAGTTTGTTCATGATACATTAATCTTTAGAATATTTCTCTCACGTGTACACCATTTGTTCTTTCAAACGGTATACTGTAAAATTTATAAGTACAGAACAATATTGTAGTATTGTAATATCCATACCCATCAAAAGTAACAATACCAATGAGGAAAAAAAGAGTTCGATTCCCGCTTGGTCCCTCGAATTTTTCCTCGGTTACTACAATATACGTGAAAAAATTGTAAAACAATAAAAACGACGTTTATGATACAATATTTACTGTATTATTTCTATACGATTGCGTGTATATTTTTGTTAGTCGAACATTACACTATTTTCCCTTTATTTATTAAATTATAACTTTTTTCCATAAAGAAAAATTATTTATATTACTAGCACGTGCAAAATTATGTAAAGTTGCAAACTCATTGAAGTTTGATTTAACGAACTCTATTTGTTCGAAGGTCAACATATTTTATTCGACTAGAATATTCTTTCGTACACGTCAAACATTCTTTTTACTCGTTTTCACTCTCTTGCGACTTACAAACTGTAATTTGTAGAGGAATCGAGAACAATTCCTCCCATGGTGGTTGTATAGAATTGATAACTGTTTCAGCGGCGCTCACAGAAACGAAATTTAAGACCCACGTTTCCTCCTGATCTATCACCTCATCCAAGAAATTTAAAGTTAGCGAAGAACTGTGATGTTTCTAAAAGTATAACAAATGGTAAAATTATAAACATAAGAAGTCGAGATATATTTTTGTTGTTTCGATACTTACTACACCGATCAAATTACTCATAGCTTGTTCCCTTATTACGCACGGCGCTTCTTTATTACCTGGAAGCAGCCATTGCATATTGCATATCACCAAAACAGATGTAGTCACTATTAAACTAGATAATTTCAGCTGGTCTTCAAGACTTTGATGCTTTAATGAAGCAGAAGAGAATAAAGCGAGTAATCTCATACTGTCTCCATCTTGATGGTTTTTGCAATTTTGTACCAAGTTATGCATCAAAGTGGTGCAGTGTTCTGGTACTGCGAACTCGACTTCGCAGCTAGGTGGTAACGATAATTCTGTGAACCAAAATTTTAATTTTTCAATGATATAATTATGACTTAATTATATTCAAATATTAGATAAATTTTCCTTCTCTTCACCAGTAATGTAAAATAAGAAGTTAGATGTTCTCTGACAGTCTTGTAAAATACATAAAAATGTAATTGTAGCCGATAGTTCTTCGTTTGCTTTATTAGGTTGTTCCAATTCGACCACAAGACCTTGTTTAAATGGTAACGGAGCGAAACATTTTAATCTATCCACTGTCCAACTAACTTCTTTGTGCAACCAACGTTGCGGATCTTCCCTATAAATAAAAATAGAAGTGTAAAACAGATTTCTTAGAAAAAACATTCTTACGAGCAATCTACAATTACCCTTCTGATCCACTGATTTTGAGAACATAAACCCTCGATGTAGACAAAACCAAGCAACCCGGAAACGTATCATTCATATTCTGCATAAAAATTTCTGCCTAAAAATGAAGGAACAAATTGGGAGTACTTTTCAAAAATATCAATTTAAAAACTATGTTTAGCTTATAAAGTTTAATGTATTACCCTAAGAAGAAAAATAAGTTCTTCCTTGTCGTGTTCGAATATGTTCAAGATGATATGCAATTTTATTCTATGATCTAAACTGCTAAAATCTGTATAAGAATACTGAATATCGCTGCACAGGAAATTCGGCGCTTCTTCCGCTTTCAACATTATCGGTTTATTACTACCAATTTTTATACTTTGAAGTAATCCTAGAACATTTCACGTTGAATAAAATTAATACATACAACGATCCTAAATATAATATATACGATCCTGATCATTAATAGAGAATGCATAATTTTACTAACCACCTAACATAGACGTTAAATTTGTTACAGGTGTAAATTTCATCTCTTTGTCGTTACTATTAAGGGATTTCTCTTCCGCATTAACTTGTTTAATTATCTTATTTTCGTACGCGGTACAAATACTATCCGTTAACGAACCTGTAAATATAATTGTATCCAAACACTGTCGATTTATATAAATTTTTTAATAAAATAAAAGAAAAAAAAATTATTGCGAACCTGAAGAGCTACTCTCAGTTAAACCAGTCATAATTGGTGCTGCATCTGGTATAGTTAAAAGAGACGGAGCAACTGCAGTACGTCTTTCCTCCGACGAACGTTTTCTATGCGGTGTAAGGTGAGTTCTACGGCCATTATAAAAAAAAAATTGTGAAGTAAAAAATTTATTGAACAATTGGCACTTAAAGGTGTGCGTATCGTAGATATGAGTAACCGTAACAAACGATTGCCTACGTAAAACATTTAAAAAAAAGAAAAAAAATTACCTCGATGCATCGTCCAAAACCTCAATGCTACTTTGACTTGGGTTGCTAAGCACTTCTATGTCACTTTCGTATTTTTTATTTAACGCGTTCGTGGATGGTGTAGATTCTCTTGATTCTTCCAAGCTTGTTGCAGAACCTATTGATAATAAGAGAAATTAATTGTTGGTATTTTTCACCTAGTAAGTAATGTTTATATACATACATATATTTAGTATAAGTGTAACATAATAAACAAAATTGAAAACTTTCAAGAGGTGCTCATACTTTTCTTTTTGTTTCTTATTTGTTACATATGATCAATGATACAAACAGATGTAAAGTGTAATGTACATGAATAATAAAGAACGCGTTTATTTTTTTTTTTTGCAGGTTTCCACATAAATTTTTTCTCATAGATATCTCTTTGTATAAAGTCTCTATAATCTACAGAGAACGAATGTATTTTGAATACAAAAATAAAAATATGGCCCTAAACTAATAACATACATACAATTGTAAATAGACAAGCAACTAATATTACAGCTTTATATCTTTAATTGAAAGCCTAAAGAAACAGAAAGTGCTGTAATAAAATACTGTGGCTGAAGCTTACAGCAGACTTGAGCTTGGGTGTGAGATTCGGAGTGCACCAGAGAAGTGGTGACGGATATAGCTCCAACCTCCGTTCCACCTGCACCGGGATTAGTATGTTATAGTCCCAGTCAATAGTAAAAATGCATGGATATGCTGTCAGCAATTACAATTAGTGCATTCACATTCAATGAATTAATGAATTATTACTTCTATTATAAAAACTTTAAAAAACACTAGTATTAGAAAAATTCAAACACATAAACAAACGAATGTGTATGGTTAATCTTTACTGTAGAA
The DNA here is from genome assembly GCA_951804975.1 of Anthophora plumipes. NCBI lineage: Eukaryota > Metazoa > Arthropoda > Insecta > Hymenoptera > Apidae > Anthophora > Anthophora plumipes. Next base: position 4,378,023 of record OX638121.1, read on the forward strand.
ACCTCATAAAATTACATAACTCGATTATTTTACACTTTGAAATTAATATTTTTTGAACACCACATTTGAATTATAAAATTTTGGGTTATATTGGACGAACTCGAAATATTTATATTTCATTATTAATTGTTCGTAACTTCGTTCGTAAAACTTGTTTCATTTGTACTTGTATTAATTACATGCACAAATCCCGATGAAACTTACCAATACTAGAGAAAGACTCTGAATGTTGCAGATTGGGCTTTACTGTATTTTCTGAATACTGATTTTTCGTCAAGCACTCCGACGAACCTTCAGAAATATCATTTTCAGCATCCAGAGGTGATAGTTCATCTGTTTCAATGACTAAAGTACTATCACAGGTAGGGCATCTTAGCTGCTTTGTACCTAATCGAACATATATTCCTTATTACGCTGCGTATAAACTTATCGAACGTCTACAATCTGTATTACTGTTATAAACATACCTGATAGAGATAAACTTTTAACACTAATATATTCTAAGTCTTGAGAGAAATGAGTCGAGCATTTCATACATTTAAAAACTTTCAATAATATAGATCTCATCTTCATCCTCTCGCTAATAACATTTACTATCTCCTACAAAACATTCAAACAACAGATTAATATTACGTATACAACATTTATCCCAGTGTTTCTTTATGTTTTACCTTTGCAATATCTGGTTCTACGAAATATCTCCTATTTTTACCACTTTCTCGAACTGTGTCGAAAATTATATCTACCGAAACTGGTTCACTTCTGTTTAGTACGCAGGACAATACGGAACTCGTTGACCAAGAATACTTTAGCTTTCCGGTAATTTCATCCCTTTCTTTAATATCACTACAATGATTACATCGTAAAATTAAGTGTTAAATTTTTTAAATGATAAAATAGATACTTACTCTGTTGTTATTATTAAAAATAAACCTTCTACCTCATTTTCATTTTTCTTTACCTGAACTAGATACAAGTTACCGGTTTCTAGACGTTAAAAAAAAATATATATAATTAGAATAAACTTGTTTTTCAACAATACATGCTTTTCATTGTTTGTAATGTACCTTCTTCTGAATTATACAAAGACTGAGGTACTTCCACAAGAGTGTTTATTACATCGTCGGTTAATGAAGCTTCAGTAATATTCTCTTCATTTAATACTTCACTTTGGTCTTCTTTCTCATCGCTAATTTTGCTATTTTCTTCTGTCAAAGATTCCGAATTTTCGTTCGTTTCGATTTGTGGATTCTCCATTACAAGAATCGGAGACTCTTGGATATTTATACCGTTTAAATTCTTCATCGTAGATTCTGGCGTTGATACGGCAGATGACAATGGTGGTAATCCCATAATACTTTGAACAAACGTTCCTGAATGACTACTTAACCATTTATCCTTTCCGTATTCTTTTCGCAACGCTAAAATTTGTTTCTTCGTTTCTAAATGGTCCTTTGAAGTTCCTGCATGTTTAAAAGAAATATTAGAAAAAAGTGATTCACAGATATTAAAGAAAAAAATGCGAGTGTAATAAAAATTAATTTTTCACCTAAATAAGAACTACAAATATCAGAATCGTCTGTTGATTCTTTCTTTTCTTGCTCATCTTCTATAATTACAGCTTCTTTCAGGTTCGATTTTCTTGCACTTTTAACCGAACTTCTTTCTGCAATGTCCCCATCTGCGGATGTCCCTGCTACAAACTCGCCAACGGTAGACGCATTAACAGAATACAAGGAATTCGACATTGAGGAAAAGAATTCATTCGACGTGGATTGTTCAGATCTGAGCGTGAAAAGTCGATTCTTTGCAATATTTTGTTTCTCCGATTTTGAAAGCGGCACATTATCTAAAACAAACTAAATCGTGAAATTTTATTCATATCTATGTAATGTTTACTAATCAAATTTTAAATCTGACGAGACTATAACGTTTGGTGAATTTTAATATGTAATCTACCTTGCTGTCATATAAACACGCACGTAAATATTTGATACATAACAATCGATGTTTTGGATGATAGGATAAGGGATTGCTCTCTAGAGAAATCCATAATAAAGCAGACATTTTTTCTAAAGGCCACAATGTACAATGTTGCATTAAACAATTGTATGATAAATCTAATTCTCTTAAACATTGTAAATGTTGCAAACCTGTTTAAAAAAAAGTGACATAAATAAACATACTTTTATCTTTATAAAGTGTCATGTAAATAATCAAACAAAGACATATTACCATTTAAATTTTCTATATAGTTATTTTTCAAAACTAGCACTTGTAAAGAGTATGATGCAGCTTTATTAAATGTAGGTATTGCTTCAAGTTTATTGTATCCAAGATTGACACACTGTAAGTGAGGTAAACAGCTTAATTCATCTGCAGATGTTATCAAATTATGACTTAAATCTATGATTTGTAGCCAAGGTGCTAATTCCAATGATGTGTCCAATTTTTCAAGAGCATTATGTGATAATGTCAAATATTTCAAAGAGGCCCATACAAATCCAATACTTGCATCTCCACCACAATTAACTGTGTACAAATAAGATAAGTGTTACCAATACAATGTAAACAGTAAATTATATTTTTTTAATTTAAGTATATATTGATTTCATAACTACCTAACAATTGACCCACAGTACAATCTCCTTTTTGACCAACACAAATAACTCTTTCAAGTTGACCTCTGACTCCTCTGAGTCCTTTTACAGAACTAATGTTAACTTTCTTTAATTCTAAATCCTTCAAGTTTCTGAACTTACTAATATCTACAGGGATGTTGGGATTTTTTGGGCAATATATCACCTTCAATCTAATTGTTTTTTGTACAAAATCATGTAAAAATTTCAGAACATGAAATGTATCACTCTTTGAGCTGTTGCATACTTGAAATGAAACTTCTAAATCTTCAGGATCATTTACAATCAAGGAGAAAGCTTCATTTAAGTTATGCAGCAATGAGGTGGACAAAGAAAGCTTGCTCAGGGCATTTAATACTTTATCTCCTTCCTGATGTAAAAGTTTCCCCAGTTCCAATATTTCTTGCATATTAACATCATCTTGAATATTAGTCATTTTTTATATTTTTCAATTTAGCAAAAATATTTCCAATAATAGTTATGGTCTATCTGAATATATCCTCATACTAATCTGAAAAAAAGTAGAACACAAATATGTTATATTTCTATTATGTAAGTTAGCAAACAAAACCATCATCTAACAATTGAACATTTTATACTATTTAACTTTTCAAGTGTAACAAGTGTTATTTACAATTGTTTACAATATAAGGATATATTTACTATAAGTAATTAAAAGAGAAAAATTTGATGTAAAAATATTTATTAATTTAAAAATTCTCATATCAAGGTACATGCTTAAAAATATCACAATATCCTTTACATGTTTTTAATAACAAACTGTATATTTTATTAATTCGCAAAACACACGTGTAAGCATAAAAACAACAAAGGACAATGAAATATTGCTGTTCAATAAAATTTTTAAGAATCATTCTTGGAATTTACTCGAATGCTATAGAATGAAACACAATGAATAACAATAATATTGCAAACATACAAAAACAGCGAAAACTTACTAGATTATCATACATGGTTTAGATCATCCACTTTGTCAATGATACATAATTAAGTCACGAATGATGCAGGCAGTATAGTTCCACGCATGTTATTACAACTAAGCAATATAAGAAAATCTATCAGTGACTAATCAGCGATCAACGTCGCGAAATGTCACCTATCATTTTGCAATTGAGTAATCGTAATTTGCGTTGTTATTTTACATGCACTCTTGCCACACAACAAACTCCTAAACATACACAACATGTGTCAACGGTTTTTATTTCACTTTGCCATTACAACAACCAACGTTACGAGATAAATATTACTGCGCCCTCGTAACATTTTAAACACCGTCGAAAACTGTCTTCAATATAAAAAAAAAAGCAGGAATATGTTTCTGACCTACATAGTTTGCATCAAACAACGCAGTTAACTAAAATAATTTGTCTCGTTGGTAACGAATCAAATAAATCGTACCTTGTAATACGAGCTTTAATGAATAATATCTTGGAAATTTCGAAAGGAACGAAACGACGACAAAAATGACAGCATGCCAACAATTTATATTATCATGTAAAACTGTTGATATTGTTATTTTTATTACTCTCTGACGAATTACGCTAGATGGCAACACTAATCGCTTTTTCTTTACGAAATTAACAGAACCCGATAGCAACACAAGTTCATCTTTATTTTGATCACGCATTATTGAATTAAATTACGAAGGAACAAATTTCGATTCGTTAATAAAGCAGTTAAGAAACGTTTGTAATCCGTTAAATTTTTGGTAAACGGACAACTTTTGATATTACATTGAGGATTTTATTTTGACAATTTTCGAACATGAGGAAGGAGATTATTATTTGTAGCATATTTTTATTATTATACGTGGACGCGTCGAACGATGCAAATTCAGGTAAAAAGAAATCATGGCGGGACAAAGATATACGGGATATGAATGATGCAGATTTGGAACACTTGTTAGATCAGTGGGAGGTATATCTTTAATTATTTACTTACAAAATAAAAACAAAAGTAAATCTGAAAGAATACATTTAAGAAACAATTTTTTTTAAGGAAAACGATGAACCATTGGAACCAGATGAATTACCAGAATACCTCAGGCCTAGTCCAAAAATTGATATATCAAAGGTAATATTAATATAAAATATTAGGTTACTTATTATGTTGTATCATACCTTTTCCCAGCTTGACATGTCAAATCCTGACAATATACTGAAAATGACAAAAAAAGGCAAAAGTGTAATGATGTTTGTGGATACTAATGAAGATGTTACACCTAAAGATGCTGAGGTAATAATGCAAATTTGGCAGAGCAGTCTCCAAAATAATCATATTATTGCTGAAAGGTACTATCTCATTTTTTTATCCTGATGACAATGTTCAAATAAAAAAGAAAAAGGACATCATTCATATTATTAAATGTTATATAGGTATCCAATTAGTGAAAAAAGGTCTGTGTTCTATTTTCGTGAAGGCTCACAGGCTGTAGATGCAAAAAATTATTTACTACAGCAGCCAGAATTGTCTCACGTGACTCTTGAGGGACAAACCTATTTTAGGGATCCAGAAAAACAGGTACAAACAAGTATATGATACATTAGTAAATAGAACTGCAACAGTGTTGATGTTTTTATTAGTCTCTACAAAGTTTAATATTTTTATGATTTTCTTCAGAATGCAAACACGGCGAAAATGCAAAAGATGACAAAGCAAAATACTGAACATGAGGAGAGAAAAGGGAAACAGGAATTGTGATTTTTTATAATATAAATTTTTCAAAGATAATTTACGTTTTCTATTTGTATATTTTTATGCATGTATATATATATATACAGGATATCCAATTATGCACAGATCTCCTTAAAGAGGGGAATTATGAAGAAGAAAATATTCTATAAACACGATGTCGAAAACGAATATTTAACGAGATAATACGTTTTCAATGAAAATTTAAATCTCGTTAAATATTGGTTTTTAATAGTTTTCATATAGAACATTTCTATTCTCATTTTATATGTACACATATTGCATTATACATATAAATTTATAAAAGAAGCATAGAACAATTTTTTGTTTTCTCATTTATGGAAACAGATGTACAATTTAAATTATTTTGTATTAATTATTTTTTGTAATTTAACATTTTGGAAAAATAAAACTGCCAAGTAAAATCATGTACATTATTAAATTTTTATTAACTTTGTAAGTTTAACTTACCATCAATATATTAGGAACATCACTAAAAATGTAATGAAAACAGCAATACTTAGTAATCTCACCGGTAGTAAGGAAAACTTTCATTATTAAGAAATATAAATACGTTAACAGAAGCTTAGATCATTTGTTCAACTATGTAAATAACACAACTCAGTGGTTAATTATTTATTTAAACTACGCTTGCTAATTGGAGAATCTAATTGAGTGGAGCTATCCATAGCTTTTACTTCTCTTTGTAACTCTTTCACTACAGTTGCAAGCGCATATGGGTTTACACCATTTTCGCATAACCTGATGCATATACTTAACGTTGTTGGATCTAGATTTGTATTTAATAATTTTGAAATTTGGTAAAGAGTTTGAAACGTTTTACGGGCAGCATTTATCTGGTGATGCACAGCTTCTGGCATGCTGCCCCGGTTTTTTTCCTTCCTATAAAATAAAGAGCTATTAAAGACGTTCCAACGTATCGAAAGAGGTTATGTTTTTAATGCAATTTTTGTTTTAAATGTACATACTCTCCGCTGTGAGACAGTTTGATGCCGTTATTAAACTACAATTTGTAAATAAAGAATAAGTATAGATTGTGAAAACAACGTTATTTAATCTCTACTTTTTATAAAAAGTTTCATCCGTTGATGTACGTTACTGTCACTGTTTCAAAGAGACTGTAGTTTCCATAACAACCACCAGAAGGTAAAAGTTGAAGAATTTTAACTCGAATAATTTATAAAAATAAAAATAAGTTAAAAAACCACGAGAACATAAGTTGCGAATATAAATTTTATTGTTTAATTTATATTTGAAGCATTAGTTTTTATTCATGTTTTTATTTAAATACAAATATATGCAATCAAATATATCAAATTTCTGTTGTAACGATCTGAAACAAAATTTGAGTGAAGAAATAAGAACGATGATTAATAATAACGACCATCTCCCTTTATTCCTCCGAATTCATAACTCAGTTGTCGCAAGATACAAGTTGTCCATACGTAGTTAGAATACAATCTTTCAAAATCGATCGTCGAAACTCGTCTATACTTGTTCCTTGATCTAGCAAACGAAGGATCGGGAGAATGGACGCTAGGAATATCAGAGAAAGGCCTAGGCAAAGGACGACACGGTGATCATGAGCTGAGCTATCGCATGCAAAAATCCTTCTTTTTTTTTTTTTAATTAATAACCTACGCAATGTTCAATTTCTACAGAAAAATTGGCAGTACGAGAATTAACGAATGTACTCTGTTTAGCATCTAAATGCAATGTATCGCCAAAGTATTCGAACGTTCGCAGTAAAATGTACAGGCTGTTTCATAAGATACATTTGTGTAATCTTTAAAGTAAGAAAACAAAACTTGACTTAACAATTCATTGAATTAATCTAGGCGATATTTAATAATTAATCTAGGGATAAGACAATTCGCCATTTTATTATGTTTACACTGTGAGCGTTTCGAATTCTTTGGTGAGGCTGAATCGATCGCTAATCGATTTGTTATAACCTCTAATCGTAAGGTCTCGTTATAAAAAACTGTTTTTAAGCTTAACTATGGAATCATACACGCTATAAACTATAACCAAATAATCCGTACACGCTAGATGTCATTATGGTAATAAATTTTGATTCGTCATTTCGTGCTTTGTATACCACTATAGCTAAGCTTAAGTTCTTAACTATGTACTTAGAAATTTTCTTAGAACGTAAAACTGGATATTACGCTCGTCGGCAAAATTCTCTTTTGTTAAGATCAAGCCAGTCAGCCAATTCTAACGATGAAAAGAAGCTATGGTTATTTCTTGTGGAATACACAGAATAAAATTAGAAACCGAATCAATTATCAACTGATCGATATTCGACGATGTTACACTGCCTTTGATATAACTTACACCTAGATTTTACGATCGATCAAGAAATCAAATCTGTCTTTTTTTACACGAAGAAGCAACAAACATTGTACAGGCTAAAAATTGGTTTCTAAAAATTCTAACGCGGTTGTGAAACTTTCTTTTACAGTTCAACAAGATAAACCTTAAAGACCAATAAGGTTAATTACAAACTACATACGTTACCTCTACTGTTCATGAATTGACTACTTCGATCTATATAAGGTGTCTTAAAATACGTGATACAACTTAACTCCTGATTTGTGTTAGAAAGTAAAATCAATCTGACAAGTGAGATCTGTGTTTTTTATAGTTTTCAGAGATTTCTTCGTGAATTACACCACTGATGGTATTTTGAGACACCCTTATAATCACGATTTGTCTCATTTGCTAGATTTACCATCTAATATGTATCTCAAAAGTTGATCCTTAAACACGGGAACATTTAACGGCTATCTCGATTTAGAAACGACAAATAGAAGCACGCACGATATGTAACGATCTAAATTACAAATTTTCAAAAGGAACAAGCTGCGGTCGAATTATTAGCCGAAGAAAGTATAACATTTCCGTTCTACTGAAACATACTGACGATATTTTATTTGAATCTTTAACGAGCAACTGGAGTTTCTTCGAACCCGGGAGATTTGAATTTTCATTTACATCTTTAACGAAAATACATTTTGTCAAATATTTGTGTACAAACCTTTCTCACAGCGAAATATCGAGTAATATTTTGGAAACGTTGATTTCAATAAGTATCTTCGATATATCGTAGTACAAAGCATTTCCGGTTTCGTTTAACATCGTTAAGAAAATCGAAATGTAACGGAACACCACCGATAACTACGAAAAAAAATCTGGCGCAATTGTAAATCCATAAATAACAATATGAATTTGTTTCCTTCTTTATTTTACATTTTATAACTTAAAATTTTGTTCTTCGTCGAAACCAGAAGCACTTCGTATTTTCCGGTTTGTTGTCGTCACTTCGGAGACTTTATCCTTAAAAACGCTTCCAAGTTGTTTCACACGTAGAAAAATGTATTTTTTTTGTTTTTTGGTTAATTATAACATTCGTTGTTTTTTCCCTCCTAAAGTCTCTCTGTTGTTTTTCTTAGAAAATATGTAAAAATCGTTTAACATTAGATCGAATGTGGTATACGCGCATATCATCGGAAACATGGATAAACTTTTTTTTTAAATCGATCTCATTTTCTTTTTTCATCAAAAGGGGCTCTCGTTCGAGAGATCTGAGAAGGCTCCGGGAGCAATCGGAAAATTTGTTATCGATAATTCTTGATCATCCATTGCCTGGCCGTAGGTATTACAAATTTTCCTCCATTTCGAACGTACAATAGATTCGGTTAATTGAAAACACGCAACGAGCTGCTTTTAATTAATGCTCACGACAGGACTCGTTAATACGTCGCGAACACGTAGGTTTACGCTTTCATTTTTCTTTAGGAACAATAGACAACGGATTGTAGCATATACTTTCAACCTTATTTTTTTTTCTTTTTTTTTTTTTTTTTGTTGGTGAACAGCGATGAGACGCATGCGCGTGGATCTTGTGTGTATCCCGCGGGCGCATACGCATAGTAAACAACCGCACGCATCACCCTGAAGAGTGATTTTTAACTGTATATTCGATACAATATTATTCGCTATGAAAAACAAAAAAAGAATCAATTATTCAGGTCAATATAAGCTAATTAAACATTGTACATTTTTTTATGTTCAGCGTTAGTGTTGTAAAATAGACACGAAATAATAATCCCACTGCTGATTATAATAACGAGCTGATAACACGAGACCAAAGAAGAAACACGGGGATTGCATAAGTGCAACGATAATTTTGTCTCGTCTAATTTGTACAGTTTACATTTCACATGAAATAAAACATATCTTCAACACGAATTAATGTAATACTTCTTTCTCGTTTAAAAAAAGAAATTATAAGATTGTACAATTCATACATGTTCGTAGCCAGATGGTAAATTCATAGGTAGCGGGATAAAAATATCTGGACAGTTTGCAGGTTCCATCTGAGCGCGAGTACATCATCATTATTTATCTATACGATTGTTATAGGAACGCGCCTAGCAACCTACGCGTCTTTCTTTTTCTAATAAAATACCTGGTAGTGAAGGTGTCGATCGATTAACAAGTAACAGTGCGAGAGTGCTACAAAGAGACAACAACGGTCAACAAACGGTTCTTATCCTAAGTTTCTTCTAAAATTGAGCCTCTATGTGGAAAGTTTCCGGAACTAAAACGAAAGTGTAATGTTGTCTAAAAAACTTCGCGTTCTCAAATTGTTCTAATTAATTTCAGACAACTCCATAACATTTCTTTTAATTACCATGTACTTGTTAATGAATAATAATCAATCCTAGTGATTCTACAAACTGAAAAACGTGCACTAAATATTCCGATCTTTCTCTCTCTATCAAATATTTAGTTCGTGTATTACCATTGAAATTGAATTTAATTAGAATGGTAAGTAAAGTAAGTGAAAGTAAAGATAAAGGATTTTTTTTCATTTCGTTTTAAACGTTACCGTGTGAAAGTAACTTTTCAAATGGACTTCGGTACAAATGTGATCGAAGGTGCACGTTCAAAGATCGAAGGAGTTATCTGGGTCAAAAAGACACACCTGGTATTGTGTATATTGTTAAAACGTGGCTATGTGTTCCTAAAAAACTGGAACTACTAAGATTGATGCAAGCTGCCTACGCCTATGTCGACTAGCTGGTCGTACGAACGTTGAAATTGTACGATAAAATCGTACAAAAATCATTTCTCGTTCTTGCACTCGTTTTCTGTCGTTTCTCATGTTTTTTTTTTCATTCTTCTCTTTAGATCACTAGATAATTATTGCAATTTGGTGTAGCGTTTCGCTGAAAACGAAATCACGAAAACCTCTCTATCTCTCTGTTTCAACGAGTTTTAACGAGACTATATAACCTTAACAACTATATCTTTAGTGTTCGCTTAAAGTTCTACGAAATGCTCTTTTCTTCCTTAATAATCGACATTAGAAAATTGATTTTCAGTTACCGCTTATAACTACGATATAACTCTACAAACGATTTCCGAAAAAACAGTTGGAACCCTATAGGAGATACATATAGGACATATATAGGATATATGTATATAATATACTATGCAGAGATAACAGAATATCGTCTGGATGTTTCGTTTCGTGAGAACCACATTGTTTTCGTATACCTTTTGCCTTCAACTTCTCTCAAGATTGTCACGAAAAAGAACAAAGAAAAGCATCGAATCTTCTATTTCAGGCTGTATCGTCAACTGTTCGTTAAACGCTGAATGCATTTGACAGAAAAAAAAAAAACTGTTTGACCATGTACGAAACCAATGTCTTCTCGCATAGATACTTACACCTTTCTCATCAAGTACAGGATATGACTAAATTTATAATATGAATTCTTCATGGAAAACACTTCGTTTTCGAGGGATATGATTACAAGATTATGTCAAATTCACGTGCCTTTTCGTCTTGTTTACTTTCGAATTAGGTTATCGAGGTTAATCTCAGAAGATCTCTTTTTAGGTTATGACTTTGTTACGGTAAAGAATCGAGTTGAAATAGGTTACTTTATGCTATTCAATTTTGTTAATTTTTTATTTACTAGAATTCTCATTGGTGATAACAAATCGTGCACGTGGTGTATGTCGAATTTTTCATATGATTTTCATTGAAAACGAACGAAAGTTTGCTTGACTCACATCTCCACGAAGAATTTATTCTTGATCATGAATTACGAGTTTAGAAATATCCTGTGCACAATCCTTCATCATTCTTCCTACTAATCCACATAGATAAAATTGTACCTCTCGATCGTGTACACAGGCATTCCATCGCTTACCACAGAAATATAACAGTTTTTTTAACTCGGGGTTTGGCACGGAAGTGAAACAAGACGAATTCGTATCGAATTTCTTTTCATCCTTGATGTCTTCTCATCGGCGATTACGCGGGAACACGGCAGAACGTTAAACATTTCTTCGATATCGATATATCTTTACTCGAAACAAACTTGAAGATCTCGATCCATATCGATATAGATGCTTTTATTATACATTCATGTATCGCAGTATACTTTTTTCAATTGATTTCGTTACTTTCTTCCTAATTTAATGATACCATCGTGTCTTTTTCAGTCGTTTTCTGATTAATTTCGATTTGATTTCTTAACGTCGATTCCACAATTGACAGGTTGTTTACCCCTCCCCAGTTACAGTCTGGTTTTGGAGAGACTCACTTTACGTGACGTAAATTACAGTTCTTTCGCAAGAAGAAATATCCGCAGCTCGTTCGTCCATTAATCACAAGTGTGATTGAACTCTCTAACTACCAAGACTCTTGACAACTTGATTATTTTCCTTTTTTTTTTCATTTTTCTTTTTTTAACATTCTTTCTTTTTTCCTTTTTTTCTTTTTTTTTCGTTTGTTTTAGAAGGTACAATTCCTTGCTCGTCGTCAAAATCACGTATCACCTTGTCCTGGAAAATAAGAATTCGCAATCTTCAGGCTTCAGACCTGACTGTATCGAGGAAAACATTATATATATCCCTGACTAAATTATTTCCTCGATAATAACAGTATTCCAGGGATAAGGAATTGTAGAGATTAGATTAAGTTCAGTTTTCTAGTTCGCAGTAAGATTAGTTTCTCGATAATAATACTATTCCATGGGTAAAGTGTAGCAAAGTAACAGTTAAGTTACATTCACCAGGAAGTTTACCCTTAGCAAAAGAATGGAGCTTCCGGTTGGTTCCACCAGTGTGCCGCTAAGAGCATGTAGAGCTCCTGATCCTGTACGGTGTAACCTGGAGGTGGCTGAGAAGGCAAAGGCGGTGGAATAGGTGGCAGCAGAGAGTAGGACGGCGGCGGTGGCGAAGGCGACTGGGACTGCGAGAAGGTGGTCGTGGTGGAGAGCGGCGTTGGCGGCGTCGTAGTCATTGCCGGAGGCTCTTCCTTCTCCGGAGATCAAAACGCGTAGTCGAACTTTGCCAGCGACCGTGTGGTTACGTCATCCTGAGCAAATTATATTTTATTACCTAATTAACACCTGAATAGATGCACACTTGAAGTGTAGATGCTGAAATCAACACAGCGGGGTTATAAAATCGGTTCAGAGTCGAAATATAGTCGACGAAAGAAATATAGCAAGATCGTAAATTAAAAAAAAAAAAAAAAATGTATAATATAAACGCTCCTCTTAGTAATTTTTCCCTGCTTTTAAGAGCAATAGAAACAGTTCTGATAAAACACCCTGTACATTTGACAAACGTCGTCAAAGAGTTGACAAAAAAGTCCTTTCCCTAACACCTTGACTCTTGTTTCTGTCACGAAAAAACTTGCCGCTGGTATTTTTTCAAGTATTTTTATAGACCAAACGGTACATTAGAAGACAAAAGAAATAAAAGAAAATATATATATCCTCGACCATTTTTGATGTTTAAATTTGCTTTGTATTACTCGTAATTTACGTAATCGTCAAAGTGTTGAAACTCCTCTAATTACAACGGTGATTATTTTTACGAGGAGTTTAGAATATTCCAAGCAATCGCTTTTCTAGAACATCAAACATTGCACGGGTTCACGTCGATGAGCGATTCATGAACAGGCAGTAATGTTCAAACAAGCATAAAGTAACAAGCGCGTCGGTTACCCTCAGACAGCTCTCCATAAATTCCTCGATCGTTATTATGCCATCCTGGTTTAGGTCGAACTTCTTGAACACCCTATCCAACTGTTCCCTTGCTTTCCTCTCCTCCTCGGCATGATGTCGTCGACCCATAAGCTCGTGTACCGCTATCACCACCTCCCATAGCTCACCCCTGGTGATGCACCCATCGCCGTTTATATCGTACAGCTTGAAGATCCATCGCAGCTTCTCGTAAATACTGCCGCGCAGCAGTGTCGATAGAATGACCAGGAGATCCTGCGAAAATCGCGTCTTATGCGATGCGAATTTTATCCGGGTTTATTTAGAATTCGAATATACCGGTGGAGAGAACGTGTTTGATAGGGAAATTGGAACCATGGAGAAACGGGAAATTAGGAAAGCCGAACGGGGAACTCCGGAGATTTGAGAATTCGGAAATTTTGAAAACTTTCTAATTTGTTCGCCGTGGAACTTTTCAACACCGGACATTCTAGAAAAATTCCATCAGAGAAGAATGAAAATTACCCTAAAGTTCATGGCGCCGTTGCAGTTAACATCGAAGGCCTTGAACACGTAATGGGCGTAGAGGCTGGAGTCTACAGTTATTCGATATTTAATAATATTAAAATAACGTAATCACACTTACAATTCGCAAGAGATCTTGTATTTCTAATTGAAAACTCACTGCCATGAGGGAAGAATTTCGCGTAGATGTCCTTGAACAGATCCTCGTGAACCACACCCTCAGGACACTCCTGAGAAAAAGAAATATCGGCAAGATAAACGTTAACTTATTGCTATCACGAAGAAAATCATTCGGGTTAACGTAAAACAGCGAGAGGAATGGAGAGTGCATGTTAATACGATGAAGATAGTAGCTTTCGGTGTCGATTATGCGTTTCGCCTGAAGCAGGTCATAAAATGGTGGAAACAGGACGGAAATGAGACGAAGAGGATGATCGTGTTTGCATATTTATGAGTGTAATGCATAAAAGAAATAGCAAAAATGAAGATTCCGTATACTATACCAAGGAACACGTTCGAAGCGTACAGGTAATAGCATTATTCTAGTATTTTACTGCTCTTTTATTTATTCATTTTTTTTTTTGCTACTGTATGTAATAATTATTATTACAGAATTAACAGTAATTATAGCAGTAATCTGTTATCACAGCACTGATGAAATTAATCTGTATTTCGTATTTAAAAATTCTGGAAATGTTCCGATTAATTAGTATCAATTTTTTTAGTTCGAATATTATAGTAAAAATATTCGTAATAAATTATTTTTTCGGAAGATGCTCGGAAGATACGACACGGTTAATGTACGAGGTCGGGCGAACAATTCAATCGGAAAATGTTTCCTGGGACGAGTGGAAAGTGCCGAGCTTAAAGACCCTCGCCCTTCGTGTGATAGCCTCAGCATGGAAGCGAAACCCGATACTAAAGGAATTACCAACCTGTGAGGATAGAAATATGCTGATAGAAATTTTATCTACCGATCTACCATTCGAACTAACCATAAAGGAGATCGAGGATGACTACTACTGGGAACGTCGCTCGAAAGCCAGGTGAGAAGTGTTATTAAAATCTCTCAGAGCACATTCCGGTGCTTTTTTTCCAAGAATTCCGATGGAATTGGGGTGGAAAATGGTAGCCCTGAATTGTAGGGCAGAAGGAATAGCAGATAAGGGAAATAGAAGTGCGGAGAAGTAGGGAAATGGAAAAAAATAGAAAGTACAATAAACGAAGCTAAAGATTGCAACGTAGAAAAATGGGAAGAAGGTGAAATAGAAAAAAGTGAAAATTGCAATACAGGGAAGTATTGGAAATAATAATATGAAAAGATATAAAAATCAGAAAAAATGATATTTTCTGTAAGAGACTTTTCTACCGAAAGAAATAGTCAAAAATGTTGCAATCGACATTAAATCATAAAGACAATCCAGAAGTAACATTGTTTGATCGATTAACCGCGAGTTGTTCCACCAACACACACTTTATTCAGTACCAGTTCTATTAATTTTTTCTTGGCTGCCTTTCAAAGAAACATTCTCTTGAAATTTAACCCGATTCGCCTCGCATAAATTCAACAATTGCGCCATTGAATTTACATAAAACGACTGGTTTTTGGTTTGCTAAAAAGGCTTGCCCGAAGTTCGCTGAGGATACACGAAAGAATTGGGATTGTTTCAGATGGGAACATAACGCTCCGACTGAACACGGCAATTCTTGGCGTCGGCGCTACTGCGAGGGTATCTTGCGTGAATATTTGGAGAATCTCGAGCCAACTTTCTTCGAATCACAGAGGGAGGATTGTGAAAAAATGATAGAGCTTGTGTCTGAGCACGTGTACACTATAGAATTGCGCTACCTATTACCTACGAAGTAAATTTTTCTGAATTTGGATTTGAAATTAAAGAAGAAAAGAAAGAAGTTTCACTGGAGCTTACATTTGAGAAATTGCAAAAACCTAATTTATAACTAAATAAATAGAACGAAAATTTTTTTATCATAATAACTCTCGTCTATTCAATTATACAACACAACAGATTCTTTACATAAAAAAAAAAAAGAAAGAAATTATACCAAGTTAAGATATTAAATTTTGTTTTGCCAATTTACTCATGTGCTTTTGGTTGTTGCTATAAATTTTTCCGTCCACATTATGCTTATTGCATAAATTTTCATGTTACGCAATCGATCCATTTGCTCGAAACGTTGCAGGAAGCGAAGGATATCCTTGGAGGAGGAGGATCCGTGTCTAATGGCGGAGGAAGACGTCCATCACATCCCGTTGGAGCTTATTCTGCCTCGGTTTCCTAATCTCACTGAGATTCGCATTAACTTCGGACTGATTTACATGAACGACGGCTTCGAGTGGCGAGATTTCGAGTGAGTCGTTTGATACAGACCGTGGTTTACTTTTAAAGCGTTCCTAATTCTCCGAGAACTAATCTATACGTACGAAAAAAAAAAAATATACACATATATGAAGGATCTCCATTGAAGATTGCATTGGTTTTGGACGAGGGGTTAAAGCCTGCCCGAAATTGAAGAAGTTAGCTGTGACTAGGAGCAATCTAGACCAACCGCGTGTCGCAGCTCTTCTCCAGGGAGCTGTGGAGAACGATAACGTTAGTAAGAATATGAAACGAATCCTTTTCTATCAGGAAATATCTAATCGAAAGAAGCATTTTTAAAATACTGAATTATTTGGAACAGTAAAAATAGAACATCCTACGTACATAAAATTATACTTGAATAAAACAGTAGAAATTTTTTAATCTTGAAGTTGCTTAACTCTTTGCAAATTTTATTTTATTTCCTACATAAAAAAGATATTTTATAAATATAAAGATGAATATATTTTATTTTAATAAATATTTCAACAAATATAAATATAGTTTACTTTTTTTATTATACAATTATAATGTAACAAAAACAAATTTTTGGAATAACTAGCATCGTTTAAGAAATGCAATGTCGAGTCACATTCGACAAAGGACTACAAAAGAGTTAAGAAGACAAAAGAATCAATTAACTATGGAAATTTCTTACAAAGAAAAATCCCATTCCTATTAACCATTCAATTACTGTTAATTAATTCATTAATAATTCTTAATTCAGTTTTCGTTTGCTTAATCAGTTAGAGGAAGTGGATTTTTCACACTGCAAGCTAGAAGACCAAGGAGCCCATGCGATCGGTGAATTTCTGTCGTTGCATAAAAACGTGAAGATCGCACATGTGGCGAACAACGACATAGGACCGGAAGGAATGTGCGGCATCACTTACGGACTGTTGAAAAGAGAGAACTCGATACTGAAACATCTTAATCTAAGATTGAATCCATTGCTGGATGCTGGCGCGTTTCACGTGTGCGCCTGTAAGTGTAGAAAAAAGTATTGGGTTGCTAACTTTATCCTCTCGCGAGTCAATATTTACACTGTCTATCGGTATCGAAGAAGCTTGGCTGGCGCGATTGTATCTCCGTGAAAGAACAAACACGTTGCTCGACTTCTATGCCGTTAATCTCTGACGTGTTTCTACCGGAACTCTCCGCGGGCTCTTGTTTGACTTTTGCATCTGGTCGAATGGCCACCGGTGCACTATAATCCGCAGAGCAAACTGTGCAATTCTATTCTTATTCCCTAAAAATTGACCAACTTCATTTGCATTTCTTCCCATTTTCTTTTCTCTTTATTCTTTGAAAATAGATTTGATGTTCGAACGCTACGACTGAATTAGATGATTCCAATTCTAATTGTTTGGAAAGGAAACAACTTTCCCAAGACAGAATGATTAGATTGTTAGGGAACCACGTGGAAATTGCATTAGAAGAGTTCATTGTCTGTGTCTGCTTTAGATCTGCTAAGAAACGAAAGTTTAGAAGTTCTTGACGTGAGTGCTTGCGGAATAGAGGCTGCAGGAGGTTCTGCAATAGCTGAAGTGCTTGGCTCTGGTAGCATGAAAACTGAAAGCTTTGACTTGGATGTGTCGAGCAACGATTTCGGGGAAACTGGTGAGAACTTCTTCCTCGAAGAAACTTAAATCAACGACGATCTAAACGATAAAATTAAATACTTCTTACTTTAACTTTGATTAAATCGAAGCGTCTATAATATTGAATAGTCTAATATGACATATAATTTCAGTTGGAGAGGCATTTGATTTGGCAATAAAAAATGCGCCATTCGTAGTCGGTTTTTCCGCTCGAATGTGCAACTTTTCTCCGCAAGCGGAAACCTCTATCCACGACAGCGTGGTCAGGTAAAAGGAAAACAGGTTGTGTATAAAACGGAACGATATTTCTGTCGTTACTTTCAGGAATAAACAACAGAGGAAAAAGGAAAAAGCGAAACAGATGTTTGAATAAACACGGGATATATTTACCGTCGGCGTGTTTACTTGAAAATAAATCATCCTTGCCAAATGTCATCTGCACAACTAATGTGGAAGTACGACGAAATAAATAAATAGAATTTCCGATTGCATAAGTGATACAGAATCGCAGAAAGATGCGCAAAAGTTTAAACAAACATTACAGAGTCAAAAATAAATATATAAATTTGCATGCATGGATATATTCAACTAAAGAGATAATTAAAGAATTTTAATTTCGTACAAGTAATGGAAAAATGAAAATGGAGAATTAAAAAAGGAAAAGGAAAGAAACGTGAGCTTATTTAATTCTTGGCAGAAATATTAAAATTGCAGAGATATTAAATCTGACAGATTAATTACCATAAAGCAACCGGATGAGGCATAGAAATCACTGGTATTAACAAAGTAATTAACATTTTTGCATAATGCCGGTATCCTTCCTATTTGAATTTTCGGCCGGAGCTGAAGGAAGCACAGAGAGCGAATGATCGTCGTAATGGAGAAGGACTAATGAAAGAGTTGGCAACAAAAGAGCAGCGGAACTAGGGTGCAGCTACTTCGAGGAAGTTATGCGAAAGCCGTGAACACGGTAAATTGCCGCAGAAGTAGGCCAGAGCTAAGACTTTTTCTATTATTAAGACGAACGGACGAGAGTAGAAAAAAGAAAAAAATATATATATGTATAATATACATAAAGGAAAAGGGTCCGATTTCGCGCAATCTCAGTAATATTTTTCCACGTCGTTTCCTCCACGTTGAAAACAGATTTAATCTCGCTCGCTAGCGTCCTTCTGCACGGTTGAATATCGAGAAATAACATCACGGATTGAATTATGCGACAGTTATGATGTTCAATGGGCAATAATTTTTACCATGCTTTTATATTATTATTTATTATTTTAGAGATCAATCTTATATATTTTTTTCTTTTAAACTGTTAATAATTTTATAGATTAATACGAGACAGCTTGTACATTTTAATATTCGTTGAACTCTATCATTATATTTTGTTTAATTAATTGATTAAAATATACACTTTTAAGAGGATGATTTTAACGAAGAACTGATTAAAATAGGACACCCTATATATATGAAGGTATTTGGGGGAACGAGAACGACCTTGGTCGAAAATCGATTAAAGCAGGACAACCCCTGTATATATTAGACTGTTTAGACGGGATGAAGATGACCTTAGCCTTGCGTAAATCGCGTTTATTAAAACTCCTGTTAAAACATTCCCTTATCGAAATGAAAGATTAACAAAAATCGTATCAACTGTGTGAGTTTATTTAAAATGTCTGACTCTTCTAACGTTCAACTATCGCAACTTATCGGAATATCTGCTCGATGCATCGAGAACATAAAGTTTTATCGAGTCTCAAGAGAGACTTGCGCGTTTTATGTCCCAAGAGGTTGCGTACAGATTCTGTGCTCGTCGAAAACGAACAATCTCGTATTAGATCTGGAACACACTATCCAATTTCGGGACTAGAACGTTAAACATCGATTCTCGTTTTCTAATTTGACATTTACGATGGAAGTTTGCGCAACATTGACAGTTTAATCGTTTCGATAAGATAGGAAACGTAATTTAGAATCCTGATTGAACTAAATTACATCGAATCCTAAAATAATGTATTACGTATAATGTAGTTGATGCAAATACCATGAGAAATAAGATACGATTTTTAATTTAACATTTTCTAAAAAGGATTTAATGTTATTGAATTATATGTAAACTGTCACATAAATATTCTCCGAGGAATTAGCGTACAGGGTGTATCCAAAGTACCGTATTCCCGTGTTCAATGGAATAAATTATGTGGGTACGCTTCAATTACATGGACGAACACCGGTGAATTCTCTCCCCTGAGACAACACGTCCGAATTCACCTCATTAGAATTTCAATCGACGAGTGAACCGTTATTGAAGCGTGAAATACATATAATGCAAACATCCTCAACGGAACAATGATTGGCGAGGTTAGGGTGAATGACGAAGGTACGAAGATAAATGAAGATGGATGGGGGAAGCTGTTTCGTAAAATGATGGAACGAGCTGAATTGAGAAGAGACTAGTGGCTCCTAGAAAACGTCGGATTCTTCAGTGGAGTGCTACTCAACTTATAGTTCTCGTTAACCTGCACTTACGACGTCGTTCTTTTTCCTTTCTCTCGTACGAGAGACTGGGAACAAGTCTGATTTCGTTCTTTTTTTTTTTTTCAATGAACTGACGTCATATTGTTAGTCAGCAATTTTTAAAAACTACTTTAAAATATCACTATTAAAATCTAAGAGCACGCTATTTTTTTCAATGGATATAAACAGGCAAGGAACAGGATACAACCTTATCCATTTACATGTATAATCTATGGGTTCACGAAACCACTTCCTGAAATATCAACACTGAATTAAATAGTACCACCTTCTACACGTTCAATTACATGATAGTTATGGGGAACTTTAAAGTGGAAAACCTTAATTTCGACCTTTTTTTCACATTTCAAGTTTTGTAGCGTGTTACTGGAGTCCCCTTTCATTAAAACCGTTATTATTTTTCTTTGTCCTATTATAAAGAGGAATTAATTATATATATTTTTCTTTCCCTTTAAGTGGGCAAGAGAGTTTTTTGATCGCTACTACTTACTTTTATAACTCCGTATGTGTATCCTATACTACAGCTGTACTCTCATATTTCGAGTAGTATTTCGCGGATGTTTATAATAGTTTTCGCGGTGGTATACAGTTTATAATACTCCTGTATAGGAGTGTAGAGTATTTTATTTTAATTAGTTTCGCGTACATATTATATAACCGTTTTCTACGTATACTATATACCCCCCCCCCCCCTTTTGTATATGTAAATAAGTAAAACCTCTAACCATTTTCTCCCTTATGGAGAGAGAAGTTGAATATTGCTACGCATGTGGCTCATTGGGGGGAGGGGAGGATGAGAAATATTCGACAGAATTTTTTTTTGAGGAGTAGAAGAGAGTTTTTTTCATTAGGCCAATTTTTTTTAATAGAAGGGACCTCAAAACTCAGCCCCGACTCAAATTCATTATTTAATGAACTAGGGGGGAGGTTGCGGAGTGTG
This sequence comes from Anthophora plumipes, assembly GCA_951804975.1. Taxonomy (NCBI): domain Eukaryota; kingdom Metazoa; phylum Arthropoda; class Insecta; order Hymenoptera; family Apidae; genus Anthophora; species Anthophora plumipes. Next base: position 4,399,416 of record OX638121.1, read on the forward strand.
GGGGGCGGTCACCCATCTTTGTCGGGTGCCCCGACAAATGAAGCTTCACTTTGATCAACGAGTACCCACCACGGCTTCGCGGCCAAGTACTCGACATTAGTTATATGTATCATTAAGCTATTTAGGGGGCCACTCGTATTTGATAAAAGTTAACTTTATGCAATGAATAAGTATCAGACAACTGTATTCACTTCTTTTTCAACAGATTAACGTTAAAATGATCTTTCTTCTTTCATAATGAGTTTCTAAAAAGTTTGTTTATATATTTGACATCGAAAGAATAACAGTCTTGCTAAATCTGTACATTGGATTGTGTGGTTAGAACTTTTCACGATCTTTTAATAGCAGTAGAAATACACGCATAGGATGAATTATATCCTACACTAGAAACGAAATGTATCTCGTCCAATTAGCAATTCTATCGACAGGTTCGTTACAAAATCTATCCGGCATTGACAAAATAAAATTTGCATCAATTTAACCACCCCTCGCTGGGGAGAGTAAAGGCTGATTATACAACTAGGTAACCGTAATAGGTCAGAGGGGTGCGTGAAAGTTCGAAGGTTCATCCGAATTAGAAAGCGACCATAACTCGGAGAAAAGTTACCTTATCGTTATCGACCTTTATACGTGATCACAGCCGTGATACAAGATAGACCAATCACCTTATCGAATCCTTGTATCCTACGTTCTGAAATACCGACCGTTTAAAAAATCAAAGGTTTTATTACGCCCTCTACGATTTAAAATAGTGAGTTTAGGAATTATATTCAATCAACCCATCAAAAATTAATCATCTTATTGGTTAGTCGATTCTTTATTATTTACTTGAGTCTATATTATTTATTTTTGGTCAATGGTTTTTAATTGTTACATATTTCAAATTTAATATAAACGAAGAAACTTGTACGAAATAAATTATTTTACGGTATTGCAATAAATAAGCGTTGATTAAGCATTTAATCCCCATAAAAATAATATTCCTAATTATTGATACTTATTATGAAATTATCAATGGATACTGAATATTTCTAAATTATTTCATGTCTCTATATTCTAATACTCAAAACTCTTAAAACTTTCACTTTGGATTCTCGATTATTGCACGCTTTCCTTTCACACTCTTTCATTATTTTATTCCCTCATTTTCTCTTTCTTTATTTCTCTGTCTCTTTCAAAACACATGCGGTCATGTCCATCGAAAGATTTCGGTAGTCACGTATTCTTCGTTCACTCAATACTCTCACGCTCTCAATCTAAACACTTTTCGTCCACACCTCTATCGCTCCGGTTCGAGTATCCTTCGTTCGTGCAATTAACACTCCAAGCTAAACATTCACTCGTCTATCTCTTTGATTCAAGCACTTGTCTAAACAAATTCTGTTATTCTCACAATATACTGAATCACGAAATTAATTAAACTTTTTTATTACTATTTTGTAATGTGACAAATAATAAATTGAAAGAGTAATTCCGACCTTTATTTCTTATCTCTTTGCCTTTGACACTGAATCACGTAACTTTGATTTCAAACTTGTGTTCAATAAAATAGAGCTTTTGCAAATTAAACTCTCTTCTGTTACAGCTTATTTTTTAGTTTAATATTCAATTAAAATTATCTAGTATTCAATCAAATCCTTTTTTTGTTAAAGCTTATTTTTAAGTTTATGTCAATATTATTAATTTAGTTAAAGTTAGTTAAAGTATTTTCCTGCAGAGATATATTGGTTACCACTTAAGAAAAATTTCTCTTAATTTTGCAAGTACGTAAAAGTCGAAATTGTTCGATATCGAAAAAAAAATTTTTTATCATTTTTGAAAACGATACTAAGCTAAGGATTACTGAATCTTGGACTATAAATATTCCTTGTTAATCACCCGTCGAGATAATTTTCTGGTTGTCTACTTAACACTTTGCTACAACATTTTAAAAGCTCTTGTACGCAAACTTTGTTCATGGTTTAATAATTGCGAAGAATATCCAGTGTTCTTGATTTTAAACCCTTCCGCTAATAGCGCAGTGATATAATACTAGTTCCAATCGATAATACATAGTATAATGTGACGTGAAAATGCCAACGGGGTGTTCTAGAGTCACAGGAACGTGACAAAAAAAAAAAAAATACATCGAAAGAACGATCTACTCTATATCTCGTCTGTGGCGTGACCATCCGTACGCCTAAATCCTTGCGATTTCCCTAAACGTCAAGGTCCTGGCCTCGTCGCGGCGTCTGGTGTCGGCCTTCTTCGATTTCCACTAGATACCGACACGTTTTCTCTCTCCCGCTACGTTCCCTTTAAATAGAATTGAGTTCAATAGGACGAGCGTGCTAACGCTCGCCTAACCTTTATACTTTCGTTGGGGAAAAAAAAAGGAAAAAGAAAAAAGAAGAAGACTTTTATCCAACCAGTAACCTCAAGATGGAGAGAAAGAATGGGGGAAACAATGAGGCTGTGCCAGAGCTTCTTCGATAGCTGTGACAAAAGGGGGCCAGAGAATGGAGAATATCGGACCTGTTTCACTGGCGAACCATAAATCAATGCCAGCACGCGGGGGAGAAAATAAATTCGATACTTCGCGGTGCATTCCATCGGTAAGGAATGTATATATATACAATGAACATGTAAGTTTTCATAATTAGAATGAAAGATGAGACTTAAGAGAATTTTACTTAAGAGTATTGAAACGATGGCGTGGTCTTTGTTGTAAAGGTGAGAAGGTTTTGGAAGGTGTGCATTGATTAGGTAGGCCAAGTAACCTGTCCGTGAGTCATTCTGTGGATGTGTGAGTGAGTCTATCGAGGAGAATGATGAGAACTTCCTTTGATTCTGATCTACTTTTCAAGGGGTTAGCAGTGTACAAGCCTCTGTTTGTATACGTGTGTGTACAATACCGATATTCCTCAGTTTTGCAGATATAAATGGTTAAAAAGAAAAATATTGATAGTTGTGAATAAAATGATGAATTGAACAATTGATCTATGTGAATGGAATCGATTTATTCGGATAGAATATGTTTGTACACACGTGAGCGAGTGTATGGGGCTGAGATTGAAATACGACGTTGATCTCGATATTTGGAAGAATTATGAACAATCATTATTCTAAATAAATAGACTGCGGATTTTTATACAAATTCACGCTTCTGAGAATATAGTAAAAAAAAAAATTTTTTAAAAAAGCAGAACTTTGAAAATTATTGCACCTACTAGGTATGTGCTTAAAATTTCCGCGAAAGCGAAACAAATTTCATATCAATTCGCGTATCTACTCACGAGGAATATGTGGTTAAAATTTGATTTTGATATCTCTTATAGTTTTTCCTTTTTTTTTTTTTTTAGGAAAAAAGATACATATACATAAAGTTGGCAAATTTAACAAGGAAAATTAAACGTATATTTATGTAGTTACCGAAGAAATACTGCAATGGTGAATACAAGGATAATTTGAACGTCATGATAAATCAATTATCCTTTTTCTCGTTCGGAGGAAAAAAGAAAATTTGAAATTCCTCGAACAAGAGACTATCCTGGCGAAATATCGCGCACATTCTCGCGGCACTTTGCACGTACATTTTCATCGTCGTGCAAACGCACACTCTTGACACAATTGCCAGACTTAAAGGCTCGAGTGGCAAGTGTACAGTGGCGAAATAGCGCAATTAAAACACCTAAGGAACTTTCAAAAAAAAGTCCGACCTTTTTTTCGCCATACACGAGAACCCGTTTCAAGTACACCGGGGCTTTTAGTTTTGCGCCGCGTGTACTACTAAAGTGCTCGCTCGACAAGTGGCTGCGACAAAACTACGATATTCAACTTTTCGATCCTTTCAGCGAATCAATGCGGCGCGGAAAAATAAACAGTCCTTTCGACTCGATTTAACTCTCCTTTTTCTTTTTTTCTTTTTTCTCCTCCTTCAATTCAATGTCTTTACCTATTCAAACGCGTTCGAGTACCCTCTTTTGATTTTATCAAATCACTGAAACCGGGGATTATTAGTATCCCTTTTCTTTTTTTAATTTAATAATTTAATGAGACACTCTTCCGAGGCGGTCTATTGGTTAAATTAAGAAACAGATATAATTCGTTCAACAACGCGAAGTACTTTCTTTGATATTACTACATTGATAAAAATGTTTTAAAGAAATTGTCGGTAAGAATAAACAAGTGTCAGGGATTTTGTGAAAAGAAGTTTATCAGATAATCTATGAACAAATGTAACCTCTTTAATCACACGCAGCAGAGAAAAATAACACAGAAAATATTGTTACTATTATTTATATTAAAAATATTTTTGTATTATTTATGTTAAAAATTATCGTCTAGTGACGTAGTAAAAGTAATATAAAAAGTATCGATATTATCGATAGAATTACTGATTCCTGATCATAAAATTATGATTTTTTAAAGAACGTAATTTATCAAATTAATTCTTCCACACGTGAATCGAATTTTCCGAAAAGCAAACTTCACCGATCTCCGCTACATTCCTCCCATTTTAATCTCACCGCTGGGTACAGACGATCGAAAGTTGAACCCATCTATCCTGCCTGAAAACTTGTAAGCAGAATCCCGAAACTTTACGGCGACGTCTCGCGAAATAGTAATCGTCGTGACACACTTTTAGGCTGGCAAGAGTATAAAAGCTGGATCGATATCTAACGGACACGTACGTGTGTATGTGTGTGCGTGTCTTGTTGCGAAAAAAGAGAAAAAAAAAAACTACTGTTAAAAGCCGCACGCTTTACGACAAAGCTCGTACAACATTGTATTCCAACACTTTGATCGTCGAAAGCAATTCATATACGCGCATACTCGAGCTGTCATTTATTTTCTGCACGCTTTGCGTACAGAAACAACGTACGCGGTGGATACGTCGATCAATCTATCGCGCCTAGGGCGCTCGTTCATTCGAAATGTTCGTATTTCAAATAAGATCGATAGAAAAACAAAAAGAAAAAGAGAATTTTTATACTGTTTCACAAGACACTGCGTTAAGCATAGGGCAAACCACGTGGAAACGCGTTAAAGGAGATCCACGACGGTCCTCGAGGATGATATCGACTATACACCAAGCGAGATAGGCCATCGCTTCATTGTCTAGCTACCCGTGCCAGCTATCTTCATCGATGGCTATCGAAAACTGAAGCGTTCGGACTGAAGCTGACTTTTAACCGACGGTTAAATGAACCGTCAGATCATTATTAAATATCGGTAGCTTATAGGCAGAGAATATGGCCCCTATTTCATCGTGAATGGTAGATTAACTCACTTTTTTATTTTTGACGTTTTTCTTGAAAGTTAAGAAAACGTCTAGGCGAGTTTATGTAAATTAGATAAGGAGATTGGGTAGAAGAGAAAGTGTTGTAGAACATTTGATAAAGGGGACACTTATATTATTTGAAAACCAAGTTTAAAAATTGATCTAAAAATTTAGGATCGGAGAAGATTGCGGAATATTGTGAAATATTCAATTGCAAAACTGATGGTACAAACGTGAAAAATTGAGTCGAAAGTGTAGACTAAAATTTTTTCATTTGACGCATGGTTTTCGAGAAACATCAGTTTGAAAATTTTCGATTCAATTTTTTATTTGAAATCGATCCCTGGACCTGTATATTTAAATTCATTAGAATCTATTTTCAAGCTGTGGCCTTTTCAAAATGTTAATTTTCTCGAATAAACAATGCACGACGAGGAAAAGGGAAATGTTTAATTTAATTTACCGTGAATAAAGAACTTCAACGATGACACATTCACGTGTACACGGAAAAGTATTACGTTCACACAGAGTGTTTCACTTTGAAGCACTCCGTGGTCAAAGGGTTAATACTTTCCGTGAAAATTACAGAGAAAATATTTTCGTACATTTAATATAAAGTTTCACAGGGTATTAACTATCGCAAAGCCACCGGTAACCTAGATAATAGGACACCCGTTAATTCTACGCCAACAATAATGTTACCGCTCGGAATAATGGTGTATTTAATTCGCTCAATTTGTCGGAAGCGGACGCGGAGCGCACAACATTGGTAAATCCCTGTTGAAGAATAGAAAGTTCTGACCTCGGCGAGTTGCCGCGAAACGTACAGGTGGTTTCTGCCACAATTCCAAAACTCATTTGTCTGCGGGAAAGTTACGTCGGTTGATGAAGGGAACGTGGATAAGTAGCTTGAAACGTTTAAACGTGACCGAAAAATTAGATTTGAAAGGAGGGGACACGCTTGTCGTTCAAGAATTGTTTCTCCTTCGCTGAAATAAATTTCTGTTTGCCAAGTGGAAAAGGAAAGAGGAGGAGGAGGTGGGGGAGCTGCTCAAGGAGAGAATGCTTCTTGAAAGGTGGCCAAAAATACCCACCGTTTCCGACGTAGAAATTAATAAAACCCGAAACGGTCGGAGCAAGCTAGATTGCTTTTTTAATTATTCATTTTTCTAATTATTCACGATGGCACCTTCGCGATTCCAGCCGCCGATTCTCGCAGTTTGAACGCGATCGATTACCGATTCGATATTAGACGTCTCGATTAAAGGTTCAGAAATTAGCTATCTGTTTTAGAATTTTCACGAAGTTTTCCTTTTCCAGTTTTTTTTTTCTCGCGAAATAGCTTCTCCAAGTATTCTAGGTCGAATTGTTAAAAATGCAAATACCACATATATAAACATCAAACGTACGAAAGTTGGGCTACGAAGGAGAAATATTACAGTGCTATAACGTCACTTTTTTCATTACGTTTATAGACATCAAACCGGAAGTAGGCTGTATAACCAAGAGAAACGCACGTACTCCTATTAAAACTCGTGAAACGGCGCTAAAGGAGGTAGTTTCGTAGAATATTTATTCGAACGGAGGATACCTCGGATTTTTCCTCTTGCATAATTTATCGAAAGTCTCGGAGCTTTTAAACGTTGAAACTTCTAATTCGTTGATCGCTTAAAATTCGTCAGACAAAGCTTCGAATTTGTAATATCGTTATTAACTCGAATAACTGTACAACTTCGTTGTATTATATAGAAAGCAATGTCAACCTTGAGGAAATCTAAGAAGAGAAACTACCGGCTGTACTAACCCCTCGAAACGCTACGTAAATATTTTACGAGTGACGTGGGGACTGGCGTGTCAGTTACGTTTCTCTCTTTCTCTCTTTCTCTGCAAGCCTCTAAGATTCGTTTGTCGCGAAAATAACGCGCGAAATTCCACCAGTCCCACGTCAAGGCCATATTCGTCACGGAAATCGCTGGGCATTGCGTGTGCAATGCCGGCTAGAATGAAATTATTCTCCCGTGTACTATGCGGGAAACAAATGAGGAATTTAGCAATTGTAATTACTATAATTTTCATAGATTTGTTAACCATAAGTACGTTCAGTTTTTTTTTTTTTCTTTCCACAAAGTAACCTACGATAGTATATTTATGCCTGAGATAGTAAATGCATTTAACAATTGGACCGTTTACTTCGAAATTTGTGTATGTCCATTTTTTTTTCTTCTTTCGAGATAATTGTTTCCTTATATACTAATACAACTGTAAGTAATCGAATTAGGTGTTAAATTAAACCTTAAAATTAAAAATTTGAAATTAAACTTTCCAACAACATGAATTTATTAATGTTAACGTTGCAACTATGTGACTATAATGTATCAAAAAGTGTACTACAATGTGTACATGTTTTAATATATACTGATTTGGTTAATTTAAATGCTTTAAATAAATTTTGGGAATTAACTTGTGCACCGTTAAGGAAATGCGGCGAACCAATAATTCTTGCGGTGATATTCCCTGTATACCGCATAATTGAGCTAACTACTTTAAATGAATTGATGTTCTTCGGGGAGCCATGTTGTGCAATAGCGTAGAAGAGTGTGATTCTACAGAAACTTCCACCTAATTTTTTTAAATACCCTACCGCACAACATAGCTCATATCCTCGTGAGAATAATTTCTACAAATCTTCCTTTCACAATTCTAAAGTAAGTTCGTTCCCAAATGAATCACCCTAATCGCGTACACAAGCTCAGGAACGAAATTAGGGCGAGCTATAATCTCCATTTCGCTGGTATCTTAATAAAACGACTGAAGTGCGGCAAAAACTGCTTGTTTTTACACCACCACTACGAATTACCTTAACCTAACCTCCCAGACGCGAAAAGGATACGCAATCTCAGTATCTGGTAACTCTTGAAGGAAAAACAAATTACCTTAAAATTTGTTTCGCAACACTTTTATATTTATCCTACGCTTCGCTAGGTTCTTCACTTTTTAATCGGCCAAAAAATGCTCTCTTCGTTACAATATACAAGAGGCAAGGTGTTCATTCGACGAAGAATATTTCCAGCTTGAGCATCACATGAGAGAGAGGGAGAAAGGTACTCGAAATAAGGTCTCGTTCTCATGAATATTCATATGATAGAAAATTATAGCAGGGAAAATTAATGGCAGCTCGAGAATGCAAACTGGCTGCACGGAAAGTGCAGAAGTATAATTTTACGAACGGGATCGAACTAGAAACTTGACGACTTGCGAATCCTGTTTAGCCGATCTCGCTGTTAAATGTTGTATGGAACTTTGTGTCGAAACAATCTAGCAACTGTAGGTTAGTCTACATGAATCCATTAACGATCTATAGTATTACAAATTTACGCCAAGTTAATAGCCAGAGGAGCTAACAAACTTTGGTCGAGAGATGCCGACTGAGTTATGATTCTTGGCACGACTTGAATGAGAAAACAATTCAAGGGATTCTGGTGTGATATTATTTGGTAAATAAATTGAGGGCTTCGTGGAAGCCGTGCGATATAGGTGAAGGAGAAGGGGATATTAGTGTGATAAAATTGGCGGGGGTGGATTTAATTCGGAATTTATACGACATTGTATTTCACGTACAATGCCATCAAATGTACTTTAAAATAAAGCAACGAGTACTACATTATCTTCCATACTTTTCATTTTATTTCAACTCAAAGTTCTATCGCTTTTATTGGAAGGCTCTATACATATTTTTCTTTTTTTGTTTGTAACATATCGTCAATTATGATCCATGAAAGCAATAAACGAAAATTCAATTTCCACGATCACTCTGTAGAGATTAAAGTGTAGTCTGGTCAGTCGACGATGAGTCATGTCTGTTCTAACTGTTCCACGAACCACACGCCTGCATCATCAGACGTATTTTCAGAGTTGATATTCAGTGTCGCTCACCTGCTTAAATCCCCGGTACATCACTCGTATCTCCTGTCTGGAGAACTTGGTCTGTCGGAGCAGTTCCTCGAGGGCTACCGGCCTGGTGGTCTGTTGCCTGGTTCGCGAGCTCTCGAAGTCGAACAGGGCATCTTCCGGTCCTGGCGAATCCGGCGGCGTAGTCATTTCGTGTCAGCCTTTCGTTTCCTGCCCTATTTTCAATTCTTTCCTACGGATACACTCCTTTGGATTGGTTCACGCCACGATTACTTCATCCCTCTCCATCAGTTAGTTCCGCTTGTTCCGTTTCCAGAGCGGCAAAGAGGACTCGAACGATCGGTCACTGCAAAACAGAAATTCTTCATAATTCTTTAAATATTTCTACTTCAAATTTCTATCTGTCATTCTATAAATCTCCTTGTAAAATTGTGAACATTTTAAAATATTCTATAAATCTCCAATATGAAAAATTAGTAAGGAATGGAATCAGGTCAAGTGAGTGTAACTTGATTTTGGTACTTAAATTTACGTCCTCGCTATGTTTCTTCAAAGTTATACATGCAGGACTGCTCAATCTACACGACAAATTTGATAACAATTCGTTTGTGACGATTGTCAGAAGAACAGTAGCAAATTTCGTTGAATTTAGGAGTCTAGCTAATGCAGGCTAATCCACAGAATTGAGTTGAGAGAAAGGGTGACAGGGTAAAGGATGAAATTCAATTTTAAGTTTGAAAGTAGATAAGGTAGGTCATTGATCAGACTCTAGGCTGGATTTATTGATCGAGGTAAGTGAAACTTGTAACGATAAAAGTGATATTTCTCTGAAATTATATGGAAACGAAAAAGAAACGATACACCATAAATAATATTTCGATTTCTCTTTCACAAAGAACTTCGTACAAAAAAAAAAGTGGAAAATTCTAAAACAAAAAGGAAAAAAGAGGGGAAAAAAAAATAAAGAAATATAAATTTCTACGATATTCTCTTTTTAAATAAAACAATATGTACACGTTGTGATCTCTTTTGTCCCGTTGTCGTGGCGAGAATATTAAATTCGGCAAAGTTCAGTTTTCAAAATGACAGATACAATTCAAATTTCCAAAAACGTGCGCTTCATAAGTATGCACGGGGCTCGCCCCTGTATTTTGCATACTTGGCTAGACCGGCCGCTTCCATAAACATCCGTATGGAGCAGATTCGCGAGCACCCGCTCGAGCCTCTGTAAAATGACGGATTTAAAGCTTCGCTACGTGCCTGGTTTTACACACGTAAGCGTGCTGAAACGGCAAACCGAACGCGAACGGTCGAATCAAATATTTGTGCAAGGATAGAGGGGGCAGGGGAAGCAGGGGGAGAGGTATGGAGGGGATCCCTGTGAATCTGCAACGGAAACCGAATCCAAACGACGATGGCCAATCGATCTCCTAACGAATCGAATTTCACGCGGAGAGCCACGTGTTGCGGATCGCGTGGTCTGACCTGGTATGGTCTTATTCTACTTAAACTGTAAATGGAAACACTCGAGAGAGAGACGATGAACGCTTCGCCGGACATTTTTAACACTTGTCACGGGGAAAATGTAAATTTTTTGAAAACTTTTGAGACGACGTTAAAAAGCTACAATTCAAAAATTTTGTAAAATTTCGGAGTACCTTTCAAGATATATTTGAAAACTTGTACAAACTTGCGTACAATGCTTTCAAATGCACTATCAACAATCCCTACATAATAATAATATATATTTTTAGTTCAATGTTTGTTAAATAAAATTAAAAAAAATATATTTACAAATCCACGTTTTCGTTTTCCTTTTAAAAACCAAAAGTACTCTTTCTCTTGAATTCAAGAGTACTCTCTTTCACCTAACAGAAGTTTCTTCATTGAAAAATTATGTTTCTTTATTATATTTTATGCATCCATAATTTGTATGAAAGAATAATTTTAGAGTGCAATTATATGGAAAATAAAATTCCTTGGGATATCCTCCATGTTAGTGTTCTAGGATTAATCTCTTTGAAACACGTTATATATTTTCCAATTCGACATTGTTATATTTGAATTACGTTGAACTTAAGAAGCCACGTGTATTCTAAAACATGATCCCGTAACAACCTCCAAGTAACTTTAGCGAAAAAATACAAAAGGGAAAATTACGGAAGGGTCTGTACGAATAACAGGATTCAGGTCACTCGGTTAACACCTATTGAATCACAACACAATATCAGAACCGTATTTTGTGTAAAGAAGTAGACAGAGGAAGAAAAAAAGGAAAAATAATATACGCGCGGATACTCGTCAAGCATCGCTGGTTTCTTTCAAGAATCGATGATGATGAACTCAAAGCCACAGACCTCTCCACAAATGACATTTTCGAATCGTTTCATTCGCGTTCTCACGCCTTTCCCGCTACGCTTGAACACGCCCTTTCAAAAATTGCTTCGAATTACTTTTCCTTCAACTATGAAATTCATATTTTTGTAACAATAGAACGTGTCAATTAACGAACTAAATTACGAGGGTATTATTTTATCATTGAATTATATCATAATTATCGTTATCATGAATATAGAACAAAATTTATCGAATATAAGATACAATAATTACATTTTATTATAGAATTTCATTTAACTAATTATCGCGTTTAATCGAGCTCCTTCTAATTTGATTACGAAACACGGTGCAACGGTAGAATGGTAATTTAACGAATTGTTGTATTTAATTAAATCACCGAGTCTGAATGATGTTATTATTACGCCGATATTAACATAATTATAAAATTTTCGTTTGACGATACTTTGGCTTAATTGAATTACGACGCAAAATATCGACTAAATTTTCGTTTATTCGTAACTTAAACTATGTAGATATACGAGTACTTTGTTTCAAAAACGAGGCGAAAGAAAAGGAGCGACGAATAGATCAACAAATGTATAGAAAGAGAGAGAGTCGCTGGAGACAAAGAAACGACCTATCGATTTCGTCGATTTCTTTCACTGTATCGGTCTTGTACGCCAGCTTTCATTCATTTCAAAATTGATTTTCACTTGAAGGATGCCTTTCATCGCTTTTGCCACACGGCTACACACAGACTTCAATCTATTTCTAGAACTTTTTCACGTGCTCACTCGACTCGAAATATTTTATGGTGGTTGTTTCCTGATAGTTCCCTTTTTCCCGTCGAACGCTTTGTACAATTTTCCCGGACTGAAAAATTCCGTTAATAAATAACGACGATCCCTGGTGAAATGAAAAATCTGAGAGCTGTGTATTTCAGTGTATAAAAAAGGAAGAGAAGATAATACTAATATGAAATTAATTTAGATTGATTGTTGTCCTTAAGGAGACGATTAGACTCAAGATAATTACAATGGAAGAGCTCTTTTTTTTCTGAGACTCTGCATCCTCTATATGACGCATTTTAAAACTTCTTCTACCATTTTGTTAGCGTGATACCTTTATCTAGATGAAGCCGAGAGAATTTAAAAGCTTCTGTACACATAAATCTTGTCGAAACAGTGCGATTCCCTGAACATTACAAACTTCAAAATACCTTCAGGATTATACAGTTTGCAACTCTGCTACGTTGCTCCAGATTTTCCCTTTCTTCCTTTTTGGGGACACGGTGCATTAAAAAATTTTCTAACTTTTAACATAACCACGAGAAACGTGAAACGTATATACACGTCAGTAACAACGGAAAAAAAGAAAAAATGAATCTTTACATTCTTCTCGAAACAATGAATATTTCTGAAGAACACCCGAAGTTAATTTTCAATTTTGATATCGTTGCAAAGTTTTCGAAATCATAAAAATTCATTGTCCACTTTTCCAAAAGACCGTCAAAACCGTGCAAATGTAACTTTAAAGCAGAAATAACTATCGTTCAAATCTTGAACATTTGAAACGCCGCTAAAAGCGTACCGCGCATTTTCCTAAACAAAACGTTGCCGCCGTCGCAATGAGCGACAATCATCGTTTTGTCCTGTCGTACAAGAGAGAACGAACACAACGAAAACGCTTCAGAAGTTCGAATGAATCGTCCCGCGTAGTGTTACGTGGCTGTAGTAATAACAGCTCTCCCCGTAACAACCTGCGAGGATCGATAGATAAAGCGAATTTTTATTTTTCATAGGCATACACGAGCGGCATGTGGCTATTATGTGATACATATGTAATCCACGATGCATAACCTCGTTACAGAACGATGGCTATAACCTCCGGTGCAGTTATTCGACGGCGTTTCCGTGGCAAAAGTTGGCAAAAGCAATGCATGTGCGAATTTCCGGAATAAATTTCGATACTCTCTCTCTCTCTCTCTTTCTCTCTTTCTGCTTAAATCTACACCGTAGTTCCAACTGTCCCTCTCGCCTCTTTATCGACCCTCCGCTGAGAATGGTAGATGTAAATCTTGACGATTCGTGGATTCTTCGTGAAATGAAACCGTGTGGTAATGATGAGAACAGTGTTGGTACAACTGGGGAGCTTTATGGATAATGCAAGCGTTATCGAAAAGTGCTGGGAGCAATTTGAGAATAACTCAAGTACCATAGTTGGTAGAAATTATTAAATATTTGCCGTAGAATTAGTCGAAATATTACGAATAATATAAATTTTAGAGTTAACAGTAGAGATATGAAATTTTTCGAAAAAATGAGATACTTTCTGCATGAACTATGATGAATGCGTAGAAAGGAAGCTGAACTTTTTTTTCTCTTAATTAATTAAAGAAAAATTGTATCGTATAAGAGATTTTTCCGTATCGATAACAGTTAGAATTTCTTTCGGATTTACACGCTCCTCCTATGAAGTTTCTGCAAGTAACACGAATCGCTAATTGCGGTCCTCGTTATCCACTTTACACGGCTACGTTCATTACGAGGTCCAACGCTGTAAAAACGAATTAATTAAATCGAGAAAACAAGTTTGCACTCTCTCTTTACGACGGTGAGGTTTCACTAACTATGTATTATAACATCCTCAGTCTATAATAAAAAATATATAAACACGATATATGTTCTTTTTCTACTACGTTTAATTTTTGTTTGGAAACATTTTTAATTGTTTCGAATTTCCAAGGGGGGAATTGTACGATAATAATTAGTCTGAGCTATTGAACGCTGTATAAGTAGAATTATTAAAAAGTCTCATTTTGAATCATTGCGGGTATATGTGTGTATTCATTGTCAGAGAGAAAATTTTCAGATCGCTCTTCTGGTGCCATCGAAAATAGACGGTGAAGTAAACTGAATACCATGCGTGCAAGAAATTAGCTACACATCGCGTTAAATCTTCCGGTGAATTGCTTTTCTATGGCGATGCTCGCGGGTCGTTTCGACAATAAACCCGCGTTACATCTTCGTTACCGCTACCCTGCTATCCGCTATTCGTTCCGCCGTCGGGTGAAACAGACACAATAGCATCGATTACACGGGGAAATGAAATATGAATTACGTTAGCCGTGTTGACAAATCGTCACTAGTTGCAAAAAGAAATTTAAAAAGGAGCTAGTAGCACAAACCGTTCGAACTATTTCACAGTTTTATAATAACATAAATATTAAATTGTCATTTTACTATAGTATGAGTTGTCCAGAAAATTCGTACCGATTTTTATATAAATAAGCCAATTTCATACTTCAAAGCATTTTCGTTTTGTTCTATAAGGTACGGATTTTTAAAATTTTACAATTTTTCTTCGTGTTTCCAGCAAATTGAAAAAGTCCATTTTACCAAACACTTTGTTTCTTTATTTTCTTTATAATCGAAATTCACATATTTAGATTTTATTAACCGTTTACGAAGAATATTTTCTGATAGGCTACCGCCTCTTTAAACATTACATATCTCGTTTAATGTTTTCCCAGTACTTTTCATTTTTCGTTGAAAGAAAGATATTCAAATTATCCCTTTCTCCGATTAATTACGCCGATCCAATAATTGCGAGTAATTGTTGATAATTTGTGTAATCATTTGAAAGCGTTCGTGAAACATTAACTATCATTTTAAACTGATCAAAATTAATGAAAGGACAAGCTGCACGAATGGGGATCTATGTTTAAACTGGTTTAAATATTTCAGCGGGCTACGCGAGCATTCAGTGAAGATATTACTACCATTATGCTTTGAAGGTTACTCGGACCTGTCCACCTGACGTGAGTTGTCGCTTGTTTCGAACCACAGGCGAAATATACAGGTTGTACAAGTTTTTCAAATAACGACTTCAAGGATTACCAGCTTCTTACGAGCCGTGCGACATATTCAGTCTACAAGTCGTAAATCTTGTTAGGCTACCAGGCACGAATGACTATGGAATATCGTCTCTTGCCAGGGACAATACAAGCGGAGAGCAATTTCCTACACCGGGGCGCACGATAAAACAACGTTACGTAATGCTCGCACCTGAACTTGTACATTAATTTTACAAATGGATAAAACGTACCATGAAATACAACATCTGTTTCTTATAGCTTGAACGCAATTGGATTTCGAGTAAAATGATTCAGATGAGAATGGAGCAGGTGTTTTGGTAAAGATAAGCACTGATTATAATACTACGTGGTTAATAAGTCATTTAATCATTTAAAAATTGCACTCTGACATTTCTCTTTCTAATTTGGAGAAAAGTTCATTGCATTTTTAAATAAAAAAGATATTATCTAAGTTATTTATTGACGAAGTATCGTGAGATAGAAGATTTCAGAAGTATTTTACTCTGAAATACCGAAAATTCATCATCAGAAGTAAAATATTACTTCTGGTTTATTTAACGCTCAGTTATGGCCAATCAATTAAGCTCCGGTTCAATCGAAAACAATCGGCCCCTCTCCCACCGTTCGCTGTCCGTCAAAACATTAAACAGCGATATCTTCCGATAACGAAGCAACAGCATCAGATACGCACGCCATATATCTTTCCTGTACTGCGTGATAACAAAAGCGCAGAGGTTCAATTTCCCCTCCCTCCGGTTTCAGACAAATGGTTGAACAGCCTTTAACGGTAAGATAACAGGAAGAAGTGGTACAGCTTACGTTTTCTCCGTGCAGTGGACGACGGGACTAGTCCGTTGGAGATTCGATCGGGATAACACAGCGTGGTGGTCAAAGAGGGCCAGTGGCACAACGACGGCAAAACAGGAAAACAGCGTAGCCTCTGGAGGACAACGTGAGCACGCTGCTGGAGTGTAAGGTGAACGACCCTGGTCGAGGGAAGAGACGCGACGTTCCAGGGAGGACCGGTGGAGAGAGTCAAGCTGGTCCGTGCACCGGCATACCCGTGTGTATTCTCTATTTTCTGATGGTATATACTCGGTACACTCAGGCAGAGACACTGCGCAACTACGCAGTCGGCGGCGGACTGGATGTGGCCGGGTTAGAGCGGACCACGCATCCTCTGCCCCGCCCAATCGTCGCTTTCCTTCTCTCGCCCCCTACGATCCTTTCGGCGAAAACCTCCCTTTACCGAGTCCGTGGCTCCTTTCTGAATCTCCTCTCCGCCGACTGCTCGATTCTCCTTCCTTTGTCTCTCCTCGCTGGAGGGAATGTACATTGTGCCGTTGTGAAAATGCTCCGGTTGATGAAGAGCGGCGGGGATGGAAGGGGGCGGCAATTTTGGTATCGTTGATGAGTCAAAAAGGAAAGAGAAAAAGGTCTCCGTGTGTATACTTTTTGAAATTGTCGAGGAAAAGATTTGGAACGTTCAAGTCCGCTTTTCCCTCCACCTCGTGGGTACTTGGTTATCTCGCTGTGCTCCAATGGCTTCCTCTTTTATCTCTCGTGCTTTGAACGAGATTTCTGTGAATCTGAAAGGTAGAAAATGTTTTGATAAAGAAAAAACAGCACGTGTACGATGTGTAGAATTTATTGAGTGTAAGGAGGAACTAACGATTTGGTAGGAAGATCGAATGGTTGTAATTGTTTGGTATGGTGGGGGGGCTTCCAGTTGATCCTTGTAGTAGCGAGGTAATCAAACTGCTTGTATCTTGACAAATTTGAAGAATTAAATAATTTATTTTTAAATTCACGCCTGAAAAAATTAATTTCCTAATGCGTGATATTACATGGTTTGGTTAAGATCGCTATTTCACGGTAGAAGCTTATGTAAATAGACAGGATAATACGTAGGGAACATTTCGAATGAAGCGATGAAATGTTCACTATGGTAAAGTAGATTTCTAACGTAAAATATATACCTCATAAGCTGCTCGCTCTACGATTACTACCGGCACATACTCGCTCGTAAAACAACAGGAAAATCAATTTATGGCATGATAACGTGATTATAAAATAATTCTGTTGAAAGAAAAATGATCTCTGAAATAATTCTGTACAGTTAATATATTTTCTACGATAGAACGTAAATTTCGATGTTTGCAATAACAGCAAAGGAGATCGTCACGAATAAATCGTTACGTCCTCGTTTAAAATATCACGAGAAATTAAATAAATTTACTCCAAGTTACGTGACTTTTTTTACGAGCGATATCAAGTAACGTTTTACCTCGATGCAAGTAGGACATGCGCATATATATAATTCTTCGATTAATAAATTAAATATATATCGGAAAGTGATTTCTTTCCGACGTCTAATATCAACATAGAAACTTGACCGAAATTCGAAGCACGCGACGAGTTTACCACGTATAACCGATAATGAGCTCGTTAAACACACTTTTTTTTTTCTTTCCTTAACCCTTCTTACGCCGTAGATAAGTTAAAAGACCACGAAAGTAACGGTCATTTCCAGTAATTCGATATATCGATAAATCTGTTTAGAGGGTACTACCAATTTCAAAATGTTGAGCGAAACGTCATTGGCTCGTTTGAAATTGCGACAAAGTTTTGCTAAATTATGTTGCAAACTATATAATTTTATAAAAATAATTATTGAAAACAATTTATTTTCTTAGTTTTCTTTTACACTCGTTATTTAAATCAAAGCATAAAAATTGATTTACCAAATTACGAAATTTATTCAACGTCATTAACCTCACTTCAACCAGAAAAATATTTTTCTGGAAAATTATAGTTTAAAGCGTAAAATATTGAATTTGAATATTGTTAATGGTCTACTGTTACGATGATTAAAAATTTGTATCATTTCTTCACACTTCGATATTATACAAAATATAACCTTTTAATACAAAAATATTAAATATTCGTTTAATTACAATAGTACTTAATCATCAATATTTTAATCCCATTATCGCGACAGACGAACTATATATATATTTGTATTCCTCGGTCATTTATTTTGAATTTTCATTACGATCATACAAGCAGAGACATCTTACCGTGTCAGTAAATAACCTGTTACTTATATGTAGAACTAAATACTAATAAGTTAATGGATATTTACATTATTTCTATAATATCGGTCTTCATCGTCGTTATCATTCCTCGTTAACATAAAACAAGTACTCGAGGCATATGCTTGTTTTTTAGTCGATTTAAATACGACATTAAGCACTGAATCTAGTCAAAGAATTTGCGGCAAAAGGAAGTTATGGCGAAAATGGATCTATCATTGTTGCGAAGTAAATTTCGCGGTTCTATGCTTGGTGCTTTAATCGGCGATTGTCTCGGTAGTCCTTATGATAATGGCTACAATTATTTGTCAAACGGTATGAAATTGGTTTTACAAAAATCGTTCGATAAATTGGAAGGACCAATGTTCAAAGGTACGTCTATAAAAATCTATAATTTGTAGATAATGTTAAACGTAAAAGTAATTGTGTTTTTGTTTGTTCACTTTAATATCGGGTATTCTTTTAACTCTATAGCACCTGTCATGCAGTTTACAGATGATTCTGCCATGACTTATTCTTTGGCCAAATCTCTAGTTGAACAAAAAGGATTGGAAGTTGTTGATGTTGCAAAGAGATTTGTTAAAAGTTACTTCCTGGAACCTAATCGTGGTTATGGGGCTGGTGTTGTGACGGTAGGATGCCAAGAGTATGATATGCTGTGTAATGTTAACACAGCATATGGGAATTTATTCTGAAAGCCACGTTATTTTGAAGGTATTTCAAAAGTTACGGGGTGACAAATTTGCAGACATTATAACACCTGCCAAACAACAATTCAATAATCAAGGATCATGGGGAAATGGTGGTGCTATGAGAGTTGCACCTGTTGCATTGTTCTGTTATGAGAACTATGATAATCTTTTAGATACAGTTAGGAAAGTGACTCAAATCACTCATACACATAAAGTTGGAATAGATGGTGCTATTTTACAAGTACTTATATTTAAAATATATCACATTCCACATTCATTGTAATTTTGCTAATTTACACTATCTTTCATTTTATAGGCAGCAGCAATTTATCAGAGTCTTCATTTAAATCCCAATGAAACATTAAATGTGATAAGTTTTGTGGATGATTTAATTCAGAAAATGGATCAAATAGAGAAGGATGAAGAGGGGTATGTTTTTATAATATAAAAATGAACGTACAACTTGAACTGTATGTATATATAGAAAATTAAATTCTCGAAATTACTATTTGCCCAAACTTCTTATTTTTCGCAGTTTAGGCTTGGCAGAACCACAACCGTACAAGATACAATTGGGTGTGGTAAAAGCATTAATATCTGAAGACGGTGATGGTCCGAGCGTTGAAGAAGTATTAAACAAATTAGGAAACAGCGTCGCGGCTTTGTACTCAGTGCCCACTGCGATATTCTGTTTTCTAAGAGCGCAAAAACCAATTTCAGGGATACAAACAGAAAACCCGTTCAGAAGAGCAATTCAGTATGCTGTATGTAACTTAAAAATAAAACGAAGTACGATTAAATTCGATTGAAATGCTGAAAAAAATGTTCTACTTTTCAGATCAGTTTAGGCGGTGATACGGATACTATCGGTAGTATGACGGGCGCAATCGCTGGAGCATATTACGGAGAAGAGAAAATCAATTCCAATATTTTACAACACTGCGAATCCTCAGAGGAATTTAGGGTCTTAGGAGATAAATTATTCGAAATCGCAGTGAAACAGTAAACATTTCCGTTTCTACACCAGATTAAATATAAAAATCATTTTATTTTTTAATGAGATTTTGGTAGATGTATAATTACAATTAAGACTGTCGTTTTTAACTATTCAAATATTATCGAATTATTCTTAAAATATTTGTACATTAAATGTATAACTTTCTGTGTATCTGTAATGTATGAACTACATTTATCGAATAAATAATCTTTACAGTCTCGAAATAGTTCTAATTTTTCTGGAAACCAGGAGAAAGTGGCTTCAGCGAATTCATTCTAGATAATCATACGAGATTACGATGAAAAAGTAATATTAAACATTAATTTGAAAAAACTGAAGATATTGATTATTTAAATTTTCTCAAGGTACATTGGTTTAAATTATAAAAAGAAACTGAACGATTAATTAAAAAAAACGTAATTTTTTTATTTATTAGATTAAAATATTTGCGTAAAGGTTTGACATTTCTATCAGCTGATTTAAATTCAATATGGCTGCTCAAAAAACACGTTGTCTTTCTACAATTGAAGAGACGCCTACAAATGATTTACATCGTGTATGAAACAGAGGATAATTATAAAAGAAGATAGTGAAAGTTTTGTAAACATTATATTTTACAATGGCCGGCAGTGAAGAAGTATTGGAAGGATTTATTTGTCCAATATGCATGACAGATTTGAAAACACCTCATCAATTAACTAAACACTTCGAAGACTTTCATAATGATGATACAGAAATTTTAAAGTCGCTTAAAGGTAGAGAGTTTTCTTTCCACGGTTGCCTAAAATTTTCGATAATTTGTCGAAATAAAAATTAAAAGATAAAATTCGTATATGCATGTAAAAAGTGTGTTAACATATACAACAAAGTGGATCAGTGTTCTATTTATTTTTTTAGATCTTTTTGGCAAAGCTAAAAAAAAGATTTTGAAGCAAGATGAAATATCAGAATCATTTGCAGTTAGCATACCATCGGCTACCAGACAGTGCAGTCCAGAACTTAATTGGGGACCCCAAGAAATAGGTATTAATTCATATCAAATCTAGAATAAATTGTAATTTGCAAAAGATGAATAGAAATTTTGTAAAATCCATTGTTTGCTGAAAAATTTTCAGGTGCAATAAAATCACATACAAAGTACTTCAAAGAAATAAGAAATGCAAGACTGGAGCGATATTCTACAGAAACAAATAAACTTCTCATAAGATTAGATAAATTACTAAACAATCTACCAGCTGATCCAGTGGATAGAAAAGGTAAGATTACAATATTTTCTATTGTTTGACAAATAAAATGAATTAACATATCTTGTTTTTTTTTTTTATTACAACAGTTCATGAGCGTACAATTGTACCATGGATAGATGAGAAAGATGTCAAGTTGTGTCCCTCTTGTGCAAAAAGTTTTCATGTTGCAAGGAGAAAACATCACTGTAGACTTTGTGGAGCTGTTATGTGTCATAATTGTACAATATTCCTCTCTCTACAAGATGCAAGTGGGTAGTTTTGAAATTATTACAAAGAGAAAATAAAATTAAGAAATAAACTTGATTGTTTTAATTTGTAGGAAAAATGACAAATCCTGTGTCTGTGCAAGATGATTCAGCAGTATCTCCTACTTCAGAACGACCAATTACGGAACGTATAGTACGTGCGGGTATCGGTCTTACAAAATTGGCGAGATCACCATCTAGTGGTAGTTTAAATAGCGTACTATCCTTGGTTAATGATTCGGCAGGTAGCGAACAGCATTTCAGAATTTGTACACATTGTGCAAATCTGCTTGATGCTAGAGAAAAGCAAAAAGCAAAGCATTTTGACAAACCAATTGTATGTCAGTTTTATGAAAAAATGAGGACGTACATGCAGGAAGCTTCGCAACACGTAAAAATGTATAACAAAATGTGGGAATCCTTGAAGTATGTCGTCCAATAATTATAAGACGAATAATTATAGTGCTATAACGTTAGCATAAATTTCGTATTGTCCTTAAACTTTTCATATAAAGTTAACAAATGTATTTTTCAGTGAAGGAGAAACTACGTATAATTTAGAAGATGCTCAAGCTTTAAGAGTTAAGATTGCAAAGTTAGGCGAGAATATAGATTTAATTAGCAAAAGAATTTCAGTACTCGGAACGAGATGTGTAGAAAATCCACCGCAAGAACAAGAACTTCGTTTACATCACATGGTCAGGGTATCCGCGATGATTTTTCTAAAAGACGAATTATTGAGTGTGCAATCATTGCCTTCGGTTGAGAGATACGAGGAGTTGCAAAACGAACGACAAAAGCGATTGGAAGCTAGAATCGCATACGAAAGGCAACTGGAGGAAGAACAAAGAGAAAAATCGAAAGAACAACGTAGAAAGGAAACGTGGAATATCGAAGTGTCGCCTTCTACAAAGGAAAATCAGGTAGTACTAATAATTATATAATTTCGAATAAAATTAAGATCAGAATTCTTGATTTTTAATTCAACGGTTTGAATAGCCAACTGTGGTGTTAAACCAATCAGAAGGTTGGGGTCCTTCTACTGTTACTCCTATGATGCCTTCTTCTATGGATCCTCTTATCGAACAAATGAGCAATCTGCGAGCTTACATTAAGCAAGCACGAGCTGATTGCAGATACGACGAAGTTGCAACCTTAGAGAGCAATCTTAAAGAACTTCAAAGCGCCTACTTCACCATGAAACAGAGTAATAATAGCGACGAATAGATCGCAAACATATCTGCATTTTTTACTAGGTAATCTTGTATTTCTTATCGATTTTAGTAACACTTAATAAACCTTTCTATTGTATCGAAAGTTTCACGTATCACTGCATCCATTTAATATATTATTGCACAGTGTGATATATTTCAAAAGTTCCTTTTACACGTTCGTGAACATTGATTGCAAATATCGTCGTGATATTTCATAATACATACTATCGTTAAATTATTATTGTATATAATGATATTAAGAAATATGATTTTTAATATGATATTTATATGAAATTTAAATGTACAAAAAACAAAGGTATAATATAAAACAAATTCTCATAATATTTATTTGTACCCCCTATAATTATTATTAAAAATTGTTACTAATTTAGCTTTGTTATGTAAACACTATGCATTTTGTATTAACGACATTGTTCTCGTTAGATTATAAGTGAGGTTGCATGTATATCTGTAATATAAGGAATATGCATGTGCTTTTGTATGAAAAATTAGTTTACTCAAACCGAAGTTTGTACTTGTTTTAACAAATGTGTAATACGTGAAAATTGTTCCTCCGTTAAAGTATGTATCCATGAACCATGACCGATATTTTAAAATGCTGTTCGTAAAATAAGAAAGTATGGTATATATAATTAATAAATATTACCGATAAATATAATATACTATGTGTTGTATTCTAAAACTGTAATTGGTAATTCTTGCGAATTCAGCACATTCTTCGCTAGATTCTGATTATTTTCGGTACTGCGAGTATCGTCCGAATTTGGCGCATCATTTATACGAAGTTCAACGATGCATTGAGGTAATTCCATAGAAGTGATCTCATTTTCATCAATATTCAAATTAGACAAATGAAACGAATCATTTGTTTCGACGTTGGATAAAATATTATTCGACATGGACGAATTGTTATTTAAGAAAACCGGAAGTTCCTGGGACAGTACTTCCTGATTCAATTTCATTTGTTCCCCAGTTTGCCGAAATTCATTTAGAAACACGGGCAACTCGCGAGACGACATTTCTTGCTGTTCATAAACATGTTCTACGTTCTGTTTGCTGCTAAATTTCATTAAATCAGATATCTGCAAATTTGATGCTCCTTTAGCGTTTTCCGAACGATTCTCATTATGTTTCCCTTTAGCAGAAACTAATTTTGTCGATTGCATATTTCCCTCTAAAGAACTACCGTTCATCATATTATGCACTGCATTAGGATTAGCTGTTTCATTGTTATTAACTTTAGAGGGTAATCCGAATATCAAGGATTCGTTGAAACCAAGATTTTGAAGTTTCATTTTCTCTTCTAATAACTTATTTATAACTTCATCTGAAATATCTACGGGTGCTGCTGGTCCACGTTCCGGTCGTTTTGGAAGTTCGTCTGTATAAAAAAAAAAAAAAAAGAATATGCACTTAAGTTGCATTTGTATATGTTACAGCAATGTTATTGTTGTACCGTTTAATATATCCCCTGCTACATAATCAGCCGCTCTAAATAATTCTGCTTTTACCAAAAGGTTTAATAAAATACGCAATGTTGGTCTGTTTTTACCCATTGTTCCCCATTCTGAAAGAAATATTTCGGCAGCACTTCTCCTTTGTTGCTGCGCAGCTTGCTCGATCATACTATGAAAATGTAAACGGAAAACATGAATTTAATTACATTTTTTTTCTTTTTAATACAATAAAATATGAATATTGTATTAATATTTACAAGTTTACCTAAAATGCTCGGTAGTAAATTTAGGAAGATTGCAAGCGTCTTCTTTCGGTACGATTGCCATTAACTTTTTCCACGAATCCGATATATTCAAAATTTGCCCGAGCGTATACAACTCTGCGGGTCTTAATTTTCGCAACTCTGTATCCCAGCATATTATATTTCGCGACATATTTTAATTGCCAATTTTGGCAAGATATAAAATGAACAGGAAAATGAGGACAAATGATTTATTAATTATGCAACATACCAGAAAAATAGTTTCTAACCTCTTTACAATTGATCTGAATTTTTTTAAACAAATCCAATTGTCTTATATTATTTCTTATGACTTTTTTAGACGTTCATTTCTGGATGTACTTGATTTTTATAAGCAAGCGTACAAATTAAAGAAATGAATAATAAATCTTGTCTTGCGTTCATCTGGGATATGCACATTATCGTATTATTTTACCGAGGAAAGTTTACTACTGAAATTTTATAAAAATATCTTTTTCACATACAAACGTGTTTGAAAGGGTTTTTAAATTTTGAATAAACTTCATTCATTGGTGTATAAATTGTAAATCATAAAAATCAAATAGATGTAAAATTTATTATTAAAATGTTTTATTTTATTTTCATATATTGTAAAAAAATTTGTATACATTTTCATTAAAAATAATATATTTGCAAGATACAAACACACACATTATATTCAAGCATAAGATATACAAGAGCTGTAACAATATCACAGACTTGCAGAAAATAGGCATATTTCTGAGGTAGATTGTAATACGTTTAGAAAAAGTATAAATGACTGATTCAGTGAACAAACGAACATTGAAACATTGTAGCTTTATTCTTTTTTGGTCTTTTAAACTTAGCTCTGCTTATGAAGCTTTGCAGAACTATCATACACATGTTCAGAAACAAGTGATTAAATTCTTTCAACAATCTGTTTGCTTGAGGCACTAATTTTCCATTGCTCATTAGAAACCTCTGGATGCCTATTTCAATTACAAACCATTTTTACATGCACAATTCGTCGAATGTAATTATATACAAGCATCGTTATTATCATAATCTCAAAATATAAAAGCTCTGTGAATACATATGCACGCGCATTTCAAAATTCATCTGAAACATATGGAATAAATAATTTTATAATTAGTTATTTAAAATTTGGTTTGTCGACACCTATATAAAAAGTACAAATACCATTTTTTTTTTCTTTCACAATCGATCCGATATATCTTTAGCGTTCTCTTTGCCATTAGCAATGCGAGATCCAAACTGAAAAGCTCGTTTAGGAAAGTTGGCAGTGTGTTGGAAACCAAGTTTACACGCCACCAAACGTAAAAGTAACTTGTCTCCTAAACCTGATGGCATTTTATCTGTTGGATAACACCTACGAAGAATTCGATAATATTGATTTCTCATTTTACTTTATTCATTTTCTATTACTTCAATTTACCTTTCCCATGGTTTTAACTTTTGAACATATTCTACTATGTTCTCATCTAAATACGGCAGTCTAGACTGTCTCCCATGATCAGATACAATCCGATCATCTCGGCCTAAATTTCTTTCAGAGATTCTAGCTAATTCAATATTTAATTCTTGCGTCAGAGCATCCCAACCTCTGTGTCTTAATATTGTCCTATGTCTCATGTATCCACCAAATAATTCATCTGCTCCCATGCCTAGGAGGAGTACTCTACACGGGGATTCATAGATATCGGTACTCGAATTGATTATACCTTTCGCACGACTTGCAAACCACACAGCACAACCTAAACTTTCGTCTAATATAGTGCAAAGTGGATATAGCAAATTACTAATTCGCGAGGAACGATACGTCTGCAGTTCTATCTGACTGATATTTACCTGAAATAATTATATATTATTAAAACGTATTTTATACATCGAAATTTAGGACCATTCCTGACAGTCGCAGACCGTTTATTATAAGTTAAATTTGAATAATAAGCACAGCGATATTGTTTTTATGCCTGAACGACCAACAACCCAGGAACAGCCCTGTAAAATAAAATATAAAAATATAAAAATATTTAAATTTATTATGTACTTCTATAAAATTCCATTTCCGTTTTGGACAAATATTCGAAAGTTCCATAAACGTTTGCTTCCCAGTTTTCCTATCAGGAACATCATACTGATCCTCTATATCTTGTTTCTCATTATTTGTATTAGTTTTTCTGGATGTGTTAATTGTCTTTTCAAATGCAACATTGAACAAGTCAATAGGTTCATGCTGTGGTATGTATTTATCAGCAATCAGTGTTAAAATTGCAGAATCCAAACCCCCAGAGAATAATATTCCTATTTTCGCATGATTGCATACAATATCCTCTCCATTCACTACCAATTTAATACAAGATTTACAAAATTTCGGCTGCTTCTTTATTCTAACTTCTACAGCTTTGTAAAGAAGCTGTAATAAATGATCTACTCTTCCCTGTATATCCTCATTTTCTAACAAGTATTCTAATGTTCTATGGCAGTCTTCAAAGTAAGGACTATTCTCCAAATATTCTAAATCTTTAATATTAGGATGGAGATGAAGGCATGTTGATGTATTTGATTCTAATATAGTATCTTTGATATCAATATCTACACCCAACTGTGTTTCCAATGCTTCAATAATATCTGTAAATCTCAAATCTGGCTCTCTCCATGGGTGGCATGCAAGATTTATTCTTGTATTAGCTAAGTTCACAGCAAAAATACCAATTGCTGGAACTTCTATGATTCTATTTACTTCTTTAGTGGCAACTGATGTCAAAGTTAAAACATCTTGGTTGTTCACTTTTAGAAGTAAACTATGTCTTCCTATAATATCTCTGCCAAAGTACAAGAGATTACTGGATTTTTGATAATATACAAAACTATATGGGCCTTGTATTTCCTGAAATACTTGTATAACATTTGATGCTGTTTCTAAAGCATTTAATAGAACATCAGTGTCACATATATTATCATGAGCCTAAAACAAGTAATAATAATTTCATAAGAATGTAATACATCAAAGTTTGTAATGCATTTAATACATTCACCATAATGTAAAATATTTACCAAATTTCCTAGAAATATATCTCCATTCCAGAGAAGAATATTCCCACTAGAATCTGAAGCAGGTTGCTCTCTCAAATTAGAACCTTGCATCCATAATACAGAGCCAACAAAGTGTCCAAACCAATTTTGAGTTAAATTCTCAAACTTTTCTCCTACCTTATCAGGACCGCGAGCGGCTATTAAATTCTTGCAAATATTCCACTGAGAAAATAATGTTAAATCATTTTGTAATTCGTCAGTTTAAATTTCCTTTCCGTATATTTAAATTAACAATACCTCCTGCGAAGTTTCTTTACTATTTTCATGATTTCGTGAAATGTGACAGAATATCCCGCACATTGTTATTCCGGTACAAACATAACCCTGATTCCGGAATATTTTGTAAATAAAATATTTAACACAGCGGCATGTATAATTAACTGTTCGATCTGTGTAATGAAATTTTATAAAATTTCATTTTCTCATGCACATGTAAGATATCCTTTAAATTTCGTATTACTATCATTGACTGATAGCTACTCCAACTAGCGGCAACGATATTGTAAAATATATAATTTATTACATTAATACTGCAACAAATGTATTTCTTTTTACGCTTTGTTTAAACATGCTTGTACATGTGCGTAAGATAAGAATACAAAATTCATGAAACTTATGCTATCCAAATAAATAAAAACCCTATGAAGCAACGTCAGAATTGAACTTTCATTTAAACAAATATTTTTCAAATTTCATTATACTTCCAATATTTGTACTCGTAGAATTACAGGTAGTGAAAGTGAAATTTATACGAATTAAATTAAGACATTAAGTTTACTATTATTGTTTGTTACACGTAAATATTCGCCATGTTGTCAAAAGCAGAAATCTTAGTGTAAAGATAATTGACGTAATTCGCGAATTGGACATTGAACTGTCGATTCTCAGTGACATTATTATTCAAAACGATATTATCTTTTTTCTTGAATACTTTTTGTTCAATTATTTTTACTCTGGCTTCAATAAGCAGTCAAAGAATTAAATAGTTGCTTTTATAGTTTATGACAGGTCTCTGATCTACTAGCAATATGATCAATACTGGGTATGTATCAAAAATATTGAATGTTTTCAAAATGGTCAAGAAAATCGTTTAAAAGTACAAGCTGTTTATTTTCGTTTTTTTTAAAACAATTATACCAGTGGAAAAGTTATAGATGTAAATTTATTTCTTGAAAAAAATCTAGCAGATTTGAACAAAAAAAAAAGTCATTTACTGTTATTTCGTGCTAAATTTTATTTGTACAAAAAGCAGTTATAAACACCAAAGACTGAATAAATTAATACTATAGTTAATACTACACTGTTACATTTACAAATATGTCTTGTTACTGTAATATTGAAAATATTTAGGTCACTTAATTCAACTAACTAATTTAATATTTTATTATATAACATGATTGACAGGAAGCTTGCTGGTCGAACTATATTTATTACTGGAGCATCACGAGGAATTGGGAAAAGTATAGCTTTAAAGGCTGCAAGAGATGGAGCAAATATTGTCATTGCAGCTAAAACTGCAGAACCACATCCAAAGTTACCAGGCACCATATATAGTGCTGCAAAAGAAAGTAGTTATAAAAATGACAAAAATTTTCAATAGCAGTGAAGCTTCATTATTAAGGAAAATACATATTTGTTTTAGTTGAGCAAGTGGGTGGAAAAGCATTGCCCTGTGTTGTAGATGTAAGAGATGAAGTACAAGTAGTTTCTGCAGTAGAGAATGCTGTTAGCAAATTTGGTGGTATTGATATTGTTATTAATAATGCAAGTGCAATTTCCCTAACAGGAACAGAATCTACAGATATGAAAAAGTATGATCTAATGAATAATATCAATACCAGAGGGACATTTCTAGTGTAAGTATGTAAATTCCATACTAAATTATACGAACTGAAATTAATAATGTTGGAATGTTTATTTTAAGGTCTAAAATCTGTTTACCTTTCTTGAAAAAAAGCAAAAATCCTCATATAGTAAATATAAGTCCACCATTGAGTATGAACCCAATATGGTTTAAGAATCATGTTGCATATACAATATCAAAATTTGGGATGTCTATGTGTGCTCTTGGAATGGCAGATGAATTTAAAGAGGATGGCATAGCTGTGAATGCTGTATGGCCAAAAACTGGTAAATTATTATTTCATAATTGAAGAGAAATTCTTGTTCCAAATGTTTATTCATTGTTGTACATTTAAGATTTCCTTTATTTTAGCTATTCATACTGCTGCAATCGAAATGTTGTCTGGTCCTGATTCAAGTAATTACAGTCGCAAACCGGAAATAATGGGGGATGCTGTGTATGCTTTGATTTGCAAAGATAGCAAATCCGTCACTGGACAATTTTTAATCGACGAGGAAATCTTAAAAAGTGAAGGAATCACCGATTTCACTGATTATGCGTGTAATCCAGGTATATTAAGCGGGAATGTTCAATTTATTTTATCCTCATCTGTAATTACTATTTTACTAAAAACATTTAATACAATTTTTCAGCAAATAAAGATAAATTGATGCTTGATTTCTTCTTAGAAGAAAATTTGCCAGGACTGGGTTTACAAAATAACATGATACTTAGTAACACACAAAAAAATGCACCTGGTGCACAATCAAATGAAAAAATTCCGCAAATATTCAATGCTATTAAGCAGAATTTAAATAGCGAACTTGTTAACAAAACGGGTGCCATATTTCAGTTTAATGTTAAAGGTACTGTTGTTTGTAAAAAATTATTTTATCAATTCTACAGTTATAATATTTAATGTAAATCTAACAGGAGATGAAGCTGGTATATGGTTCGTGGATCTTAAAAATGGCAAAGGTTCGGCGGGTAAAGGGGAACCTAGCCATCCACCAGACGCTACACTGACAATGGATTCTCAAAACTTTTTCGCAATGTTTTCTGGTAACGAGATACACTTATTTCCGTATAAAATATATTTGAAATTAAATTAAGGTTCGTCTGTGAATTATTCGAAATTCAATGTTTATTTAGGAAAATTGAAACCTACATCGGCATTTATGATGGGAAAATTGAAAATTAACGGCGATCTTCAGAAAGCGATGAAACTGGAAAAGCTGATGCACAGTTTGAAATCTAAACTTTAAATTTAAATACGAAACATTCTTACTTTAAAAATATTATCTTTTGTAAAAGTTTAATGTTAAATGTAAAATGTTTATACAGTCTTCGAATGTTAATATAAAATATATTTTTATAATATTCTTCTAATATATTTTGTAACAACAAGCAAAGAATTATGCAAATTAAAATTTTCCCAGTTATTTATATATTTCGTGGAAATTTATATATATATGATACATATCATTGATATTTCTTATTCTCTGTAGGTACAATATGTAAAGTTGCACAATATTTTGTTATTATAGTACGTGCCATTTCGTACGTTCCGAAGAAGATAAAACCTCCAACTGTTATCCAAATTATTCTAGGACTCACGCCAGCAAAAAGTCTATAAAGTTCAGACACTATTTCATACAATATCTGAAAGATTATCAATTGTAAATTGAATGTTACAACTTACCCATATATCCCTTTCTCTGTATATACATTTTTTAATACATACAATATCTTTAAATTTGAAGCCTTTTCGTTTCTATTTGAAAGCATTATTCTCGTTTTTATAACATCTAATGGTGTAGTAATAGCAGCAGAAATACCACCTAATGGAGGTTCATATAAGTAGTAGCATATCAAACAGAAGTTTACAATATAAGTTTCAAACCTGCAACTGCTCCACATACAGCACTTTCTACAGGAAGAATATCTCTATTTGCATTTGAGCTCCAAACTTTCTTAAAGTACTCCCATATTGGAAATTGTATTAAACTAAAGGGCATATCTCTTAATATGGTACTCCAATAGCCACAATAAAGCATTCTAAAATTAATATCCCTTACATCTAATATCAAAGCTTGCTTTCTTTGTTTTATTACTTCTATAGGTACTCTCACCAAGCAGGCTACCTTCATTTAAATCATACAATATTTTACAGAAATTGTATTTTTTTATAAAGTTTTAATAAACATGATTTTTCATTTACCATTTCTGCCAGAGATGCTGAACCCATGTGAAGGAATGAATGATATTTTTCTGGAACTCTACATTGTGTTACAGTTTTAATGCCCTCATAAGTTACAAAAAATAAAGATGCTGAAATATTATTAAAAAAAAAAAACATTTTAACATAACAATAGTTTGATTCAAATAATTTTTTTAGTGTTCAGATGAATAGAGTAATTTCATTTTTGTATTATATTACCACTTGGTGCAGAGCCAATTAATACAGGAAGAAGTCCTTTATAAAGATTAGAAAAACCCCCCGATTTGATGAATCCTTGCTTAGATTGCAAACGTGTTTTTAACGTGTCCAGCGGGAATAATATTATGTCTACAGAAGTACCAGCCAATCCTCCTGCCTGTAGAAATGACTATCGAATTAAATTGTCAGAAATAAAATAAAAATTTAACTGCAATCGTTATACTTTATTTTATTTATAAAATAATTGTGTAAAAAATGTATTTATTTATAAAAATCATTAATACACAACAAACGTGTATTCGCGATTGAACTTCCCACGAACAATTTACAAATATTGAACATTATATAGAATATTGTTGCTTACTAGTAACGATGTGACGAAAATAGATTTCGTATCCGTTACTTTTATAGATTTATTATTTGTTGTCATTTAGTATTCTGATAAATGGACGAACAACTTCAAATGTGGTTTTCACTTAACCTTAAAGCACGTTGGCTCTCTCGTTAAAAAGTTATTGAACATTATTACTGGAATGATACTTTCATGCAATCACTGAATTCAGTGTAATTTTTTATATTAAACGCTACCTAGTCGTGTAATATGAATGACATTTTTACTATAAAAATATTATTACTACTTTGCTCGTCGTTGTGCTAATGCATATATTGTTATCTACTTTAAGAAATATGTCTGCAAGTAACACTTTTCGTATCGATTACTATAGATTGTCATTTTTCAATGAACGAATTTGGATTCTTATTTCATGAAATTAGCATTCTTTTTTATTATACATTTTATTTAAATTTTTCTGTTTTTGCGTTCAGATAATGCTTTTAATAACCTCATTTTATATCTTAATCTTTTATTAATCACATATCACGTCCAACTGAATATTGCTTTCGCAACTATAGAATGAAAGGGTAAATATA
This sequence comes from Anthophora plumipes, assembly GCA_951804975.1. NCBI lineage: Eukaryota > Metazoa > Arthropoda > Insecta > Hymenoptera > Apidae > Anthophora > Anthophora plumipes. The sequence continues at coordinate 4,432,363 of OX638121.1, forward strand.
TTGTAATATTATTATTTTATTGTTTATTTTTCGGAATTTATTAAAAAACAAGGTTTGATTATTATTTTGATCGTGTAGATGTAGAGTAAAAGTGTTATTTCAGCTAAGGTCGAAATGTGTAATTAGAATTCGTGTCAGAGGTTGCACGAGAACCGGCTGATCTTATAGATTGAGGATGAGGAATGCGAAAACCTGTCAGTACTGGTCTTCCTTTTTCTATGTTGAAAGATTGGTTTAATATACCAGTTCCACAAGATGAGAAGTATGAATTCGATCCATTTCTATAAGTAGAAAAAATTATTCAAAATGATTACTTAGCAATTACACATGCCTCTTTTAATTTCACTTAATTGCAACGCTAATTTTGACATTGTCATTTGTTTGTGCATTTTATACCTGATTTTTGCACTTCTTTGATTAGCAGAATTTACCGGCGTAGAAATATTATTCAAAGAATGTAGAGTTCTATTTTGCATCTCGTAAGACATCAACTTTTTCCTCTGTTCTGCATTTTCCATTTTTAATTTCATGTACTTTTCTCTGATCAGTTTCACGTTTTGAGTGAGATTGTAGTAGTGGGATTTCAATGTTTCGTACTTTTTGTCCTTAAATTTGATCAACAAGTTGAGTATATATTTTTTTTTATCAAATGTACAGAAAAAAAAGAACGCACAATTTCGTGAAAACGTTGTGTCAGAATTTTCATTTGGTTATTTTGGAATCCGCATATCTTATGCAACGATTCCAACGACTCACTGAGAGGGACGAAGAAATTTTCTACTCTCGATAATGACGGTTGTTGTAATTCCACGGAAAAAATGTCCATTTGCTGACACTGAGGACATTGTTTCTCAGCTGAATACAAAAAATTATTTTAACGTAAACGTAGAACAGCGTTAATCAATCTATTTCATTTATTATATCTAATTTTATTTATCATCACCCTGTTGTATACACCCGTGACAATATATATGACCACACTGTGTTAAGCAAAATGGTTTTTTTCCTCTGGGAGGTGTAGCAAAACACTTGTTACAAATGAACGAATTCTCCATATTTTCAGTATAACACAATGCTATTCTGAAATAATGAATTTTCTATATTTTAAGTTAGGTTGCATAATTATTTAAACGAATATTTTTATGTAATTTTTACTTTTTAAAACGAAACAAAAAATGTTTGTATGTCGTATTTAGATCGATTTTACTATTTTCGAAAAATATCGATACGAGTTCCTACTATCAAAATACTTTACAAAAATCTGATCGTAGTTTACGATTATAAAACTTTGTACGAATGATTAATGGAAATAGTAAATTCTTTAAATAATCAAAGCAAATAATTGTACTACATACAAGCCACATGAATATTCCTGAATAAGTCGAGTGCTTTTAAATTTAACCGGATGGAAGAAATTAAAAATGGCCCAGTCCACAAGCGTACACTTGACTAATAAAATCTGTTTAATTAATATATCATTCTTACATATGAATGACTTAAAATAAACAGTAAATATATTTTATTGTCGTACGTTTATTTTTTATTTATTACAAAATAAAAGATTAAACAAAAACATATTTCAATGGGAGGATAAAAAAGCATCAACCCTGTACACCATGTCACGTGTCTTTATTAAGGCACAAATATACATAGATATAGGATTAAATGTAATATATCACGGTAGAACATAAAAGTGCATAGAGTATCAAGTACGAAATTAAACGTATAATACATCGATGACTACAACAGAAGTGGTATAAAAAAGAACAAATTAAACATCGTTGTATTTCCCTATTGTTTTGGAATCGGAACGAAAGATTTTTACCGCTTAAAACCATTAAGCCACATTCTCAACGTGTGATTGCTCCGTTGTGCTATACTTCGTTCTTTCGTCGCATCTAATGAGAACCTAAAAAACCAAGACAAATAATACTTCAATTTAGGCATATAGCGTGCAATGCGTGTAATGACTTTAAGTAGTTAGAATTCTTAATTCTGACTATAAGTTTGCAACACTGTGGTGTAACGTGACAGTTTAAAATTCTGACACAAACCTATATGGCAACGATAATACCACAGGCCCAACGATCTCCCGAGTTTCCTGTGGACAAAGAAAGTGTGTGGTTTCCTCTTCCCAAATCATCCTCGCCAGAGTGAATGACTATTGCACGTCCCATAATACTATTCTTTCCACTAAGAGAAATGACAGAATCCTTGATGTGCACGTTTGCTTCTCCTTTAGCGTTTGCTACGATGTTACCTAAATCTCCAACGTGTCTTACTGGACTATCTGGTGCACCGTGCGTAACCTACGCGTAAAGATAACAAAAAAAGTTCTCTTTTATAAATTCTAATTTATAACAATGTAATGCTTCACGTCGTAATACGTTGAGTATATGTTAAATATTTATCGCATTACCGCCATGTAAGCAATGACTTACATTCTCAGGATTAAAGTGTGGACCTGTAGACATGCAACCGTCTCGTAAATCTCCTTTTTCGTGTACATGGAAACCGTGTAATCCTTCCGTGAGGCCGCACACCTTGCCGGTGATTTCAACAACATTATCGTCACCCTGAACGATGGTTAATTCTCCCGTAACATTTTTCTTTTCGGCATCGTGGGGCATCAGGTGCACATACACAGTTTTTTGCTGAATTATAATGTAAAAAATATCTTGTGAATGCAACTTATATTTTGGTTTTTTTCGTACAACAGATTATTGTTTTTTTTTTGCTAGTAAGGTTGCTTTTTATTTCTTCTTTTGAAATGTCTTTTTCGTAAAATCGATATTTTCGCGCGCTTACCTCTGCAACGGCGGCTGCCACAATTCCAAGAAGAAGTACAACAATTATTCGATTCATGATGAATGATCTAAAATCAATGATTAATTATCATATAACGCTTAATCAAGGGAAAAATGTATTTTTCATTCTTCCGTGAAGCTTAATTTTCGCAAAATCCACTTTTTTTTTTACAACATTTAATATCTACAAGGAAACCGGTTTCTCAAAGTTTGGAAATATGAAAAGGAACTATATTTGTATGAAAAGGAAAACATGAATGAAACATGGACGCCGAGGTTACACTGTAATTCTTTTAAATATTAAAAACTCTTTTTTCAGCTATTACCATAAACTTATTTTCTAATTATTGTTACAATCATATTTTTTAATTACTATAGACGAGAAAATTTTCAACGATATTTATCGTGAGTAAGGAGTTCGATTACACCGGCGCGCAATAATTGAATACTACGCCACAAGCGAGTAAACTTCTCAACCTTGATTGACAAACGTAGAAAGTGAAAGGAACGTACCCCATACACGTATTCACAATCACGGACACTGTCTAACTGGCTGAATGCTGGGCAAAAGTTCTGCTTATACGAGTAACCCGTTCTATCTACACGCATCCCCCACTCGTTGCTTGTTCCGAAATGGTTACGAACAACTACCTCGAGAACGATCGTGCGCTATTAAATCATGTAACATCACGACAGGATGATAGTCAAAGACGATAAAAGATTCTGGACCTAGATTTCACTCGCAAAAAAGTGACTATTGTCCTTATACAGAGCGGTCAATTAGAAACGGTCTAGTAGCTTGTAGCAAAAAGATGTATCAGCATTGTTAAACCTTTAAAGGAGACAAAAGTACTTTCTTCTTGCAACACCAATTTCACTGACATTTATGAATGTTTCGATACGCTGTTGCACGTACTATTGTATTTAATTTTTCAGTTTGTATACGTTTTCTTCACTTGATAAATATTCAATGTTCCTCATTCTTAATGAGTCTTTATTTATTGCTGAGTAATATATGTTAATCAATTTTCCTGGCGGCTTCAGTAATACGTGTAAACACGATCAAAGACATAAATCTTGCATATAGTTTGCATAATAGGTTACATAATACTATGAGAAAAGAAAAGAATGTGAAGCTGTCAAACAACTTTGGTAACTAAGTCTATCCAGCATGGAATCAATCATTCATGGAAAATTTCACGAAACAACTTTCAGTTAGTTGCAGATTGAAAAAGGAGGAATAGGAGAACACGTTTGAGCAATACAACCGGTTGAACAACCGTGTTGAGCGAAGATTTTCATTGGGCCAACTTTATTTTATAACTACAAATTTCTTTCACACGAAGATTTCATATGATTGTCCTATATTTTTCACCTGACCACCAGGGACGATTGTTCGAAAACAAGTGTGGCAAAATTGTCGAACATTTGCGACGTATAAAACGAAAGGAGGGGGGATAATTACGGGGTAGATTGCTCTCTTTTGTCTGCTTGAATCCTTCTTATAACGAATACCGGATATTATATTTGCAGTCCACTGATTGTCAGTTCACCTACGAATGTGAATCACCTGATTGTGATTCACCTACGCAGCACTATTCCGTGCAATTGAAACTTCGTCAACTGTTCTTGCCACTTGTAATTTCCAGTCGTAACTGGAACTTCTTAATACACTTGTACATTATAAATTAGACTTTATTCCTAGAACACATTTTCATTATCGTTTTATCGACGGAACATTCAGCTTCTCCGCTTCTTCCTGGTCTTGTTCAATTTTCTCAATTCAGTGTCCAACGATAATCGCCTGGTTCTGCCTTTCATTAAGATTTCTTTCCAATTGAAGGTGTGCTGGAACGGTGTCTTTTGCAGGTCACTTAATACCTTGGCCTGAGTTTCCATGAAATGGTAGACGATCTCTTCGTTTGGATCAACTTGATGCATATCCTTGCATTTAATTCAGATAAGAGGTTTTTTTTTTTTAATTAATTAAGAATTATCGCAATCTATTGATATTCATAAATTTAATTAATTATTTTTTCCGATTACTTGTACTTCCTGTGCAAGAATTTTGTCCTCCACAGTTACAGTTTCCACTTTACCAGGGGGTACAATACTGATTCGTCTCGGCTCTGTTTGATGTTTCGGGAAGAAGAGACTCTTGGTATGCTCGAAAATGGTCTCCTGCATTTGCAATGCCTCGCGTAAACGTTGCTTCTTCCTTTTCGCCTCTTGTCGTAACTTCAGGATCGGTTCACGCTGTTTCTCCAGATCATCCTTCTTCAGACCTTTCTTCTCTAGAATAACCTGCTGCATATGCTTCAATTCCCTAGCTTTCCATCTTTCGCGTGACTCCTCGATGATTTCCCATGGTTTCTATCAATACGTTTATTGAAACATTGTTCGAATTATCGAGGCTCTCGGTTTTTATACTGGATATCAATTAACTTCATTCGTATCGTAGGAAACTCAAACCTTCAATTAATTGATTCACACAAAAATTGAACCATACCAAACTTCTTTTTTGAATCTCTACAGCAGCTTCCACCTCTACCGCAGTAGTTGTGGCCCTTTTTTCTTCCTCCATTTGTTTCTTCTTCTCCTCCTCCATTTGCTTCAGCCTTTTCACTTCCTCGATGATCTCCTGGTTCGCCTTTAACCACGCCTCTTGCCAGCTTTTGCAATTTTTCACCTGAAGTCGACGAACGTATTCATCTGTATGAAATTATTAATTTACTAAGAATTCTTAATATTCGTCTACTCTTGTAATTTGCCGTTCGACGAAGTTCTTCATCCAGTTGAAAGTGGTTATGTCCGTTTTGAGAAAAATCGTCGGAGCGAGAAACATCCTCAAAATACCATTAAAATCACAGAATCCTACGCATTGGGTGGTTGTGTAGGTCAACTCGTGAGTATAAATCCCCGTGATTATGCGACCCGACAAACTCTGCAGCACGCACGGTTCTTCACTTTTAACCATAAAATCCCACAGTTCAACGCTACCATCTATTCGCGTCAAGATTAATATCGTGGGCCGGAAACTTCCCCACGAAATTGCAGTGAGCCTGTACAAAACAAAAAATTAAGAAACTTCTAAGAATAGTTAAATAAATAAATGTAAAAAAATTTATAAGAATAGAGAAACTATGGTTTATGCCTCTGTTTAGGCTGCTAATTCAGTAATAACAACCTGTATCTAAATCTCACTTAGATGTATATTACTCATTACTAAGATCTAATGATGGTTATTAAAAATTCGTTGCAGTGAAACGACCATACTTAGACCACAAACATTTAAAGTAATCCCCATGTATACTTTGTATAATTAAGTATTCTAAAATTCCAGACGTACGTGACGTCTGATTTCTTCCATATCAACGGTATACCCAGATCCTCTTTCCAAAGGGCGAATATTTTGCCTCCTATAGTGGCAATCAGGCTTCCATCCTCTCTGGATCTAACGGAATGTGTTATTGGACCGTCGTGTACTTTTTTGATCCAGCACCATGTACACGTTTCAGTATTAATAGCCAAGTCTGTAGTGAAATCATATCCTTCCCACGTGATGCAACCAAAATCACCTATTTAACAGTGATGGGACGGAATTATTCAATTTTGTTAATGCGTCTCGGCTGACCAAGTTGAATTCTCCGTCTTATAGATGATATTTGTTTTTTTTTCCTCTTTTGTTATTTTTGTTTCTTTTTGTTTTATACCTTCCACTGTGCCAACGTGTATTCTTGGTTGCATCACAAAATCCGGTTTCTTAATTATGTTTCTAAATGTTCTCCTGACGGTGATATCGTCTGTAGGTTGAATGGTGTCCACACATTCTTTCTTGAATTTCTGTACAAAAATCGTTATAGTGGTGATCACTGCATTTCGACTTTCGTTCGGTAGCTGGATGGTTAAGAGATAGTGGGGCTTGAAGATGCGATCTAGTTTCTTGAATGGGGAAATGGACTTCGTTAGCGCTTCCGGTCGTTTCGCCTGGCCTTTCTTCTTCGGACGACTCTTCTTCTCGAACTTGCTCCACCTTGTAATAAATAAAAATAAGCGTAACAGAAGCGATAAATAACAAATTGTAGTAAAATAAATGATTATTATTCTTTAACGATAATAGAAAAAAAATATTTTCTATTTTATTTCGCTCACAAAAAATTATAATCGTGTTTGAATTAAAAATAGTTTCACAGCAAATTACTGTTTATATACAATACTGTTACTATTAACGGGAAATCATTGTCTATGTGTAATCCTATATAATAGTATAGGAAAAATAAGAAGTATATATATTTTTGAAGTTAATAAAAAATAAGCAACCTTTTATCTTTCAAATCCCAGAAGGCGATTGTGCCGTCCTCGCTAGCAGTTACAAATTGCGACGATAAATCCTCAACGCTAGTATCCTCCGGTAACGATTGAATTCTACCATTCATATCGAGCGTGTTGTACGGTGAAAACCATATTATCTGTGTCACGGCTCCTTTTTGGCTATTTTTTAACGAAGACATGGCGGTGGGTCGAATTAGAGACAATCCAAGCGGTTCCTGCATCCAGGTGGTCAAACTTTTGATCGTGATCTTGTGCTTTATTTGAGCTGCAGTGTGCACAACAACAGACTCGACTTTCTCAATTTTTCCGGGAATATGCCAGATTACTACCTACATTTTTTAAAATTTCCTGTTCATCAGGTTGCCTATAATAATGTCCCATTAATACTTATACTCTTGATACTTAATTGGCCATTTCCACAACCACCGACAACCAAGTTCCCATCCAGTGGATTCACAGCCACGGATGTCACCTCTCTTGGACACTCGAGTACCAATTTTGGCGATAGACAATCGTTGAATGACCACACCAAGACGTAATTATCCTCGGAAGCTTTGATCACCTAGAGTGAAGAATTTAATACATAAAACACAGTGGAAGTTTTCTTTTTCTTCTTCTTTTAAACCACCTCTTTGTCTGATTTAGGTCCAACTAGATGTTGACTCTTCGCATAGCTCGTATAAGCTGCGAACGCTATTCCACTCCATAATGGATGCCAGCAGAGATCATTGATGACTTTATCAACAACGTGTTTCTCGTCATGAAAGCTCAGATGCTCTTCGTAACTCACTGGTATTGGCCATTGAGTGTCTCTTATGTTCCTCACCAGATTGGCATAGTCATTAGTATAAATGTCCCAAGTAGCGTTCAACAGCAACTACAGTCATTACTATTATTATTATACCATAATGACAAATTATTGTAAATACAGCTTACTTAAACAAAATGTTAACACTTGCATTGCCACTCATGAACTTTAAAAAAATTGTATTTTGTTTGTCAGAAAAAAGATTAAATCTTTGACTTCTTCATTGGAAACTGGTTAAATGAAGTTGCTCATTGAAATAAAGAATAATGGGTGGGCAAATATTTACGAGTGATAGTGTACAGAGTATTTTGTCTATCTTAAAAAATTCCTTCCACATAAATGTTAACATATCTGTTTTCTTTTTTTCATTCTTAAGCATTCAGTATTGCAAATATCTCCAATTCAGATTTTAATTACTGACTTGATCGCACATTTTGTCAGTGAAACGTTCAAGGAAGCTCTTCAGTGATTCCAGTTGCACTTCGTTGAACTGCGCTATATCAGGAGACTTGTACTCGTACTCGTACTGTACCCAACAATTCGTGGGTACCGAAAGCTCTGTTTGTGCTTCGGTGTTTCGAACTGCTGGTGTCACTTGCGTCATAATGTGTATTAATTTACGCTCGACGTTTTTGAATGTCTGACGATAAGGAAGAAGCTCGATATATCCGTCCCTTACATCATCAACCTTTCGGTCCTCTAGGTTCAACACCGTGTTCAACACATCCGCCGTGGCTACCACCTAAGATGAACTAATAATGAAACAACCTGTACAATAATATGAGAACTGAAATTTAGGATAAAAGAGAAGAGTGTTCAGGCTGATAAGATGAACGCACAAAAAGTAATTCTTAGATTTTAATGAAATTTTCCAGGTTAACAATACATAGAATTGAACATGGCTGTACATCTATCCGTTTAGCAATTTCTACAGAAGCAATAATCGTGGCACTTTCTCCCTTGTCTCGTGTCTTCCGCATTTTTGTACCTCGATCTCCAAAAGCGGCCTCATGTTTTTGATCATGGCCGTCTGAATCTCCATCCCGCTGCCAAGCTCTTTCCATTCCCCTAATGGCTTGTACACGGCTGTTCTCACACGGTTTTCATGTTCCTCGCGCTGCTTTTGGATATGTTCGACAACCACATCCCGACCTTTCTCTGTCAGGCATATGTAGAATTGGCCTTCCTCGGTTAACGAGGGAACGTAGCCAATCAACAACTTCGAGTTCGGAAACTTGCGTATCTCGTCTTTTATGGGTAAAAAATCGCTACTATCCTCGTGTAGGTCTATATTGTCCTCGATGATTTCCTTCCTAACGTATACCCAAGGATACTCGGTGCTCACGTTCTCTCCAATAACGCAGCCGATAACTTTCTGCGTCAATGGTGATAGATTGATTCTTGCTATACCTGGGGCACCCTGAACAGGAAAGCCCACGATCGACTTAGTCAACTCAGATTGCAAGTGACTGATGAAGAGTCTTTTGTTTCGATCATCGTCAGAAAATTGAATGATCGACTTTAGCATATGATTTTGAAACACCTATTATAGATATGATTTTTACCAGAGAAACAGAGTAACGAATCTTCGGTTTCTTCGGCTCCGGTACGTAATCTTTCGAAGTAAGTTTCATGAGGTCGCTTTCTGATGGCCCAGCAGAGGCATAAGAATCTAGCTCGTAAATGGTTTTCCGTCTTTCTCTTAACCCTGTGATCGTTGGATCTAAACGGATCGTTTCCTTTGCCTCCTTCTCCCAGTCTATGGTTCCTGTAGAAGCGGCTGCAAAACAGGAATTTCATTGCTATTAACCCTTTGATATACTGTTGGCGCCTGTAGGCGTTTTGGAAATTTGGCTCGTACACTTTTGTCATCGCCCTTCCGCTCTGAATTTTATTCTTTCCGCACTTCCATTTTAATTTAGCGAAAGGAACATTATATTTTTACGAATATAAAAATTATTAATTGTTAAACTTTCGAAACGAATTTGACAAATTTCTCAGGTGAAAATTGAACATCTACCTTTCTCTCGAAATCTACCATAGCGAAAGGGTTAATTGATTCTGTCTTATATTGTATATTATTTGTGAATCATTCTGTATGTGTGTAAAATTGTATTATATGTCATTTGGATGTTATAAATACAGAGATACGATAGTCAGGAACTTTGATCTCGTCAAAAGAGGAATGTAAATATGGAACATCTAGTTTCCTTAAAGTTATAATCGTTGGCTTTCAAGATCAATGTTATCTAACAGCCCACATACATCTCGTATCTTGACTATGATTTTTAATGCTATTTAAATAAAAAATATTTATATATTCGTATGTAAATCAGGACTAACATCCTGCCTCTTCCCCTCCCCTTTCCCTTGCATCTTTCGACAAGTACTCGTAGTCTCCGAACTCCGTGAAATCGTCATCGTAAGTACGGCTCTCTGCTCGCACCGATTCTTCACTTTTATTTAGGTTTCTAGTTTTAACATCGCTTTGTTCGTGTTGTTCAGTTTGTTCCCATTGTACACTTTGTCCTGTCTCCTCCTTGCTACGACTTTCCTGTTTCTCTTCCATTATATCTTAATTAACCTTCAAGAAATAATCAAATATTCTGATGATATTAAGTTGTTTGCAAATGTTAATCGAAGGATATATCGAAAATGTACATCTACTTGTTCTTTCGAGAAAAAAAAGATTATCGTAATCGTGTTTATTGATTTAGCAAATGTCATTATCGACATTATTAATGCTGTTGACTTTACCGACTGACCATAACTTTCTGGAATATCACAAACGAGATAGATTTATCATCTAATGTACTTTTTTGTCTACGCGTGTCATTGAAACACGCCGGGATTTGCCGATGTCTGCAATTTTCTACGTTAAAATAAGATTATAACGTTAGTTGTGTGTTGGAATTAAAATGAAACAATAAAAGTGCAAATAAAGTATAGGATATGATTCATCCCACACGCTATCTGTTCTACTGCTATCAAAAAATAACGAACAATTTTAATCGTGCAATTCAATACATAGAGATCTTATCGTTCCTAAGAATGTATCGTGTAGAATTCTATTAAGAGGGGGTGTAAGACATATTTAAAGACAATTCGGTCTATCAATAATAAGAGAAAAGTATAAAGTAATATTGAATATAACTATAAAGTTAAATAAAAGTTGTGTTGGCAAGTGACAGATCTGAAATGAAAAAAATTTCGAAACCTTCTCGAAAAGGTTTCCATCCTTTATTCTTCTCTGAAAAACTTAGAGAAACAGGATTTTCGTCCACCGGCTTGAATATAATTCTTAAGCTCGCCGTTTTCAAATCGTAGAGGGCATAATGAATAACTCTGTTTTTGTAGTACGCATATACTTTATTTATAATTTTATTGTAACATTTAGTTTTAATTCAAACTACTACTACTCTATGTTTAATCGGTAACGTTGGGAATTGCAGATACCGATGAATCCTGTGTATGCCACCTTGATGTATACGAAAATGTGTATTAGATGATGGATCTATTCTGTACCTTGTCTGTGGTAACATTTTTAAATTACATATAAACAACATGAAATACATTTATTAATGCATCGGGAAAAAAACGAATTCTGTGAACGTTTGTTTTACTCGTACAAATTATTGAATTGTAAAAATGGTGAATTTAATATTTCACCAAACCACGAAAAAATGATAATTCCGATATATAGTAAACTATGCAAATTTCTGATCGAAAATTATTTTTTAACTGTTTAGATTTAAATATTTCAATATTTTTGCTAGGATATTGTCAATGGATCGTTTTAAATATCGTCATTTTCACATTCACGCATACGCATCGGCATAGTATGGCTTCTCGTGGTGTGCGTAAGAGTAAGTCAAACTGGTGGGAATTCAGTAACAGTTTCAACGACGCGTCCCGTTTAGAAGAGTACGTTTTGTCGTGTGTTGCTCTTCAAAAGGGCAATGATACGATGAATACTATCAGGTGTTTTGTGTTCGTATTGGCAATTGCAAGTAATTCATTCACTTTTGCATGTGAGTATACCTTACTATCTACTTGGTCGAATTATTTTTTTCTTTACAAAGGAAAATAATTTTCCGAGATGATTCCATGCAGCCAAGCCCACTTTACAACATGGCGTAGCAGAGTTATAATGTAACAGACTTACTGGAAAAACGAATAAACTTTAATTTCTGATAGAACCGTCTCACATACCGATGTGTTATTTAAAAATGTTAATTCTCCGTAATTTTAACGCATCACCCAATCACACATTCGTTGTTCCGTAATATGCGTATTTATATTATTAAATAAGCATAATATTTCATGCTGATTACATAAAATCAAACTCTTTAATCGTATTATCAAATCAATAGAGATTACTGTATGAAATATGATGAAAATATCGCACGGAATTTAGAATGTTGAAGAATTATTTTAATAATATCGATAACCTTAATATAACGCATTACTAATTTTTATATAATTTTTAATTAGACGATGAATGTAACGAACCACTTTTGGACAGAGCTCACTTAACAGCTACCACATCATTGAATAATAGGGGTCCAAAAAATGCCAGGCTCAATGGTAAAGTTTTTTTGATTTTTCTTTTTTCAAATTTTATAGTGCATTTTTCCATAGGTATTTATTTAATAACATTTCCTATGTTACTTTCTTGTACAAGTATAGAATATATATTCATGATTCGTAGTTTGTTGCTTGCTACCTATCATATCTTTGAAAAAGTATGTGAATATCTGTAACTGTTACTAAGATTGCTTTTCTTCATCTATTTATATGATTAAGTTTAACAACAACACAGGTAGTGTATTACATATTATCTGTATTATGTATATTTGTCTTTAAATTTAAAGATACAGAATTCTCTTAGTGTAAAGAACTTAAATTAAAGAGGTGTTGTCTTCATCAACACCCACATGTCTCACCCAATTAAAACAACTTCAGATCTGAATTAGGTGAACTCAACTCACTGACTCATTGCACAGTTATTTTGTACATCTTTGTCACATGATCTCTGCTTCAGCAGTAAGCACTCTGTCTTTCAAATATTAAATTAAACAATTCTAAGAGATATTAATATGCAATAATAAATATTATTGTTTGCTGGAAAAGTAATACAATGTCTTGTCTATTTGCTTCAGGTGGATGCTAAAGAGTAGCCTGGTTTTGTTTAAAAACAAGATCCTTTATAAAATAGTGCTTTAACAAAAAAGGAGCAAATAACAATTCATGGGACATTTAACATATTAAGAAAATAGATAAATTAAATAAGATAAAGTACATGATAAAAGAAATGTTGCAAAGTGTTCGGTGGGCATTCAATTGGAAGGAATGGAACCTAGGTGAAAAGGATTTTGCTTATGCAATATCTTGCATACAATTAGAGGAGAAAGAAAGATTAGGCAGATTTATGTTTCGTAAAGATGTTAGGGCTTCTCTTGTTGGTAGATTAATGATGAGAAAGTTTGTCAATGAATATGCTCATATACCTTACAATAACATAGTATTTACAAGGGATACACACAATAGACCTGTTGTAGAAAAGATTTCCTCAAATTTGAGCTTTAATGTATCCCATCAGGGTGATTATACAGTTTTAGCTGGTGAAATGAGAAATGTAAAATTAGGAATAGATATAATGAAACTTGAATATACCGGCGGTAAACAATTGTCTGAATTTTTTCGCATAATGAATCGAAATTTTTCGCCTTCCGAATGGGCAGAAATAAAAGACTTTTCTTTAAATAAATCTGAACAAGTCGGTATGTTTTGTAGACATTGGGCATTGAAGGAAAGTTATGTGAAGGCCATAGGTATAGGTATTACCACTGATCTTGGACTACTTAGTTTTAAAACCAATTCAGAGCTTATGGAAAATGCTGTTACAACTGATACAGTATTATATATTAATGGTATAGAGCAGAAATGGTTGTTTGAGGAAACATTGTTGGATTCCCAATATTGTGTTGCTGTAGCATTAGAAAAAGTTGGGGAAACACCCAAATCTGAAAGTAACACTTTTAATATTCTAAGCAGTGGTGAACTTTTAGCAAACTGTATTCCATTATTTTCACAAGATTTCGAATATGCAAAGAAATATTTAGAAAAGGAGGAACATCCATAAGTTTAGATTTTATATATTATTAAATTATTTTTATAAGTAACTTATGTATGTGTAATAAAGATGTACATATATAACGTTTGGTCAGTGAGTATAATAAAAGTAGTTAGAAATATGTGTGAAAATTTTATTTTACCTTCATATAGAATGTTCAATATTGTTAGAATTATAATTCACAATCCTATGTACATATATAATTGAATATTCGCGGAAATACGTAAAATTACTTACAAAATTTTTTAATTGTTAGTTTCAGAAGTTTGAAATTTGTAATTTAAAATTTGTAATTTGAAAATTTTTTAAATATAAGTTCTTTCAAGTTAAAGTTTCAAGTTTTAGAGTTGTTCCAAATGCATGTGTCAGAGTTCTCCTTTCGAATGAGGATATTTTTTATTACAGTAAAAGTAAATTAAATTAAAGAAACGTTTATTAATCAATAGGAATTAGTTTATAAATAATATTAAATACAATACACTAAACCTGTTACTTGTAATTTTTCCATTCTTATGCTTGGAAAGGGGGGAGTACTCCAGAAATAACAAATAACATTGTAGATTCTTTTTACACATTTGTATTTCATTTTCGTTAAAAGGAGGGCTATTCCAAACTATTTTAATAAAATTTCGATGGTCAGCTATGTATAAATATTTAATCTTAATTATATCATAATTATCTTAAGTTCGTACATGATACTCGATTACAGTAGTATTTAATTCCGCGACTTGCCCTATTTTGTTAAATACATTTGCTTCCTTAAGTTCATTTTGAGTTGCATGCATGCGTATATGTTGTGGCGTAGGCAGAAACGCATGGACGGCTAGCAGCTCAGACTTTGGTCAGTACCTTATTATCGACCTGGGTCATGTAACGAACATCACGGCTGTGGCGACCCAGGGACGAGCAGTACAAAATGAGTATGTTATGGAATATGGTATCAGTTATGGTACAAATGGCCTGGACTACGTTGATTTCAAAGAAGAAGATGGTAATGTTAAGGTAAACAGATTCTATACAACATTTCAATCACTGTCTGTGCTAACATAGCCATAATCCATGAAAGGATATGTTGGAAAGGTATATTTGTATTTAGTAATTAATGTAAACTAATAACTAATAGAAACTTATTGCAACATAATAATACCAAAAGACATGGTTCAGGTTCAAAAGTTCTCTGCTATTCTCTGGCTAAATACTTCAGCATGAGCAAAGTAATGAATGATTATTATCTCACATTATACCATAAGGAATTGTAGGTATGTACTGTGCATGTTCTGCATATAAATGTACATTTTTAGAATGCTTCTTTGTTCATAGGAGATAAATACACACAAGCTGAATCATTTTAACACATTGTGCACATAATTATGATGGTGTTTATAGTAACACTTAAAGAAGTTTCCTTTTCATTGGATAAAATATTCAAATAAATTATGTTATTCTCCATAGATACCATCATAAGTGTATTTAAAATGTAAAACATACATTCATTAAAATGAAAACAATTGAAGATCATTATTTTACAATTTTTTCAATATCTCATAACACTTCCTTCCTCCTACTTACCTGCTTTGCTTCTACTCTTTTTCTTTTACACATGGACATGGGGCTGGGCTTTGCAGGAGGTTCTACGTGGTCACCAGAGCTTAGCAGTTATGATCAACATCTTACTGTGGAACTGGGGGACAGATATGAGATACGCAGCATTGCCACACGAGGTCGTGCTCATACTAACGAGTATGTGACAGAGTATATTGTCCAATACTCTGACGATGGGCAAGCCTGGGCCAGTTATGAAAGTCAGGATGGTGTAGATGAGGTATTACTAGAGATATTGATTATAAAGAAACGTAGAACTTTTCTGTAAGAAACTTCATTTACAAATGAAATTTCGTTCAATTTCATTCTCCAAAATACAATATATGTAATACAATGTTTTTCACAGTGTATACATTGAAATATTTCTATCCTTTCAAACGGACTGAGAAATATATAATAGATGGTTAGCTCTTTTTACTGGTGGAGGTACAAAGGCAACTCTAATGCCACCTTCATACTTTTTAATGGTTCTCTAATTTTCATATTAAAAGCTATTGTCAGTACTCAACATCTTTTTCTTTTTTTTTTTCAAGTTACAGTAATGAAAAAAAATGTCTATATTTATTTTAAATAAGAATAATTTAAAAATTTTCTAATACATTCTCCAAGCATGTAGTTTGAAATTACAAGTCCTTCTTATATTCTTTAATATCTCAGTCACTGTATATTAAAGATCTCTATATATAACTTGTCTCTTTTACTTTGTTCAAGGACCTTTAATGGAATTATAATATATTTACTCTTATGCTTTTGCACTTATAGTTAATAATGCTATACTAACATATCTATACATACAAGCATGCCAAATCTTTACTGCTTTATGTTTAATTTACTCCTGTTCATTTCTATGCATTACAATTTAGGCAATCAATGTTATACTCACTACAAACATATAACTAACTATGCAAGAATTGTAACATATTTTGTATAAAAAATTTCCCTGTTTACGAAACGATTATAATTATTTAAAAAAAAATTATAATTAATGAAAAAAGGATGTTTTTTTCCTTTTTTTTTTATAGATGTTTAAGGGTAACAAAGATGGTGACACCATAAAACTGAATAAATTTGAAGTACCAATTATTGCACAATGGATTAGAATAAATCCGACCCGATGGCGGGACAGAATATCGTTAAGATTAGAATTGTACGGATGTAATTACGGTAAGATGCAATATATTTTTAGAAGGAAGTTGTAAACAAAATGCAAATAGCTTTTCACTAATTTCTTTCTTTTTTACAGCATCTGACGTCCTTTCCTTTAATGGTTCGTCTCTCCTACGATACGATTTACTACGGGAACCAATAGAAACCGATAGACATTTTATACGCTTCCGATTTAAAACAAACAACGCCGATGGTATTTTGATGTACTCTCGCGGGACGCAAGGAGATTACATAGCTTTGCAATTAAGAGACAATAGAATGTTACTAAACATAGATCTCGGATCCGGTATAATGACAAGTTTGTCAGTTGGGAGCCTTTTGGATGACAATATGTGGCATGATGTTTTAATATCACGCAACAGAAAGAATATTTCATTCTCCGTAGATAGGGTATTGATTAAGGGAAGAATAAAAGGAGAGTTTCATAGACTGGATTTAAATAGAGCAGTAAGTAATTGAACAACGTATACTATTCTGTATTGCATTTTCAAACATTCAATATTAATTTGAAAATATTTATCAGCTTTACATAGGTGGTGTACCCAATAAACAGGATGGGCTAGTAGTTAATCAAAACTTCACAGGGTGTATAGAGAATTTTTACCTCAACGCAACTAACATTATTCATGATTTAAAAGACACAGAAATCACTGGTGAAAATTTGAGATATTACAAAGTAAATACTGTTTATAGTTGTCCGGAACCACCTATAATCCCCGTCACATTTTTAACACACGGCTCGTACGCCAGACTCAAGGGATACGAGGGAATATCTTCTCTAAATGTTTCTCTCACCTTTAGAACGTACGAGGATAAGGGAATTATTTTACATCATCAGTTTACTTCTGTAGGTTACGTAAAGGTTCGTAAATCCTATCTTCAAAATCACCAACACCTATTCATTAAATGTATTAATAATTTCTTTACATTATGTATTACTTATAGTTATTTTTGGAAGATGGCAAATTGAAAGTTGACATTCAAACGAAAGGAAGTCCTCAAGTGATTCTGGACAATTTTGATGAAATGTTTAACGATGGGAAATGGCATCAGGTCATTTTAACTATTTCCAAGAACAGTCTTATCTTGAACGTTGATGGAACGCCTATGAGAACGAAACGTATGCTAGAAATGATTACGGGTCCTATATATATGATCGGTGGTATGACGGGGATAGAGAACAACCGCGGTTTCGTCGGTTGTATGCGAATGATCAGTATCGATGGCAATTACAAATTGCCAACTGATTGGAAAGAAGAGGAATACTGTTGTAAGAATGAAATCGTGTTCGACGCGTGTCAGATGATGGATCGTTGCAATCCGAATCCATGCAAACACTCCGGCGTATGCCGGCAAAACTCTGATGAATTCTTCTGCGATTGTGCCAATACAGGATATACAGGAGCGGTGTGTCACACTTCCTTAAATCCTCTATCGTGTGAAGCTTATAAAAATATAAACTCGGTAAATCAACGTGCAGATATTAAAATAGACGTCGATGGAAGTGGTCCTTTGAAACCGTTCCCGGTAGTGTGCGAATTTTACTCGGACGGACGGGTAAGAACGATCGTGAGACACAATAACGAGCGCATGACACCTGTGGACGGTTTCCAAGAACCGGGCAGTTTCGTTCAAGATATTATTTATGACGCAGACATGGATCAAATCGAAGCTCTTCTTAATAGATCCACAGATTGTAGACAGAGGATCAGTTATGAGTGTGTTCAATCGAAGTTATTCAATTCACCGGGTAATTGTTTGATAATGAACTTAAGTTAAATGTGAATAGTCTTAGTCTGAAATTGAAGCTGACGATATACTTTTTATAACTTTAGTACCGCAAGGAGAACAGTTCCGACCAAATTCATGGTGGGTCAGCAGACATAATCAAAAAATGGACTATTGGGGCGGGGCGTTGCCGGGCTCCCGTAAATGTGAATGTGGTATACTAGGAAATTGCGTAGATCCTACGAAATGGTGCAATTGCGACTCTGATCTAGCAGGTGTTTTGCAAGATAGTGGCGATATCACCGAAAAAGAGTACCTTCCCGTTAAACAACTGCGATTTGGAGATACTGGTACACCGGTGGACAAAAAGGAGGGTCGTTATACGCTTGGACCTCTTATTTGCGAGGGCGATGGTAAGTTTAGAACACTTATATCAAGCTTGGGAATTAACTGTTTTTAAAAATTGGTCAAAGAGAGCAGTTCATTCCTGATGTACACTGTGAAAAGCAGTTTTTTGAAATTCCATCGTTTTAAGGATATCCTGCCGTCATTTAGAGCTGAACAGTAGCATTAAATCAAGATGCAAAAGCCGATAGAATGTGTAGCGCCATCTAGCGCAAAAGTGCTATTACTAAACTCCAGAAATCAGTTCTCGATTTAGCCCTTTCCATGGTTAGCCCGGTGCATATATTCCTCCGCTAGATGGTGTTGTGCACTCGGTAGCGCGTGCGGCGCCATCTAGCGGTTGATCATAGGTACTATAAAAACAGCTAAATCGGCGGTATAGCTTTTAGACTTTAGTAACAGCGCCTTCACGTTAGATGGTACCACACGTCTAGTTAAATTTTGCGTTCTGTTTTAATACCGTAACTCGCCGCTAGATGGCGTCACGATATCCTCAGAATAACCGAAGTTATGTATGTCTGTCATGCTTTAAAATTATTTCATTTGAAAAATGAACACTGAGATTAAAATTGATGCTTGTTAATAAGTAGACAAATATTAACTATCAACTGATTATCGTCGATAATAGTACATCACTCGTGATGTTGGAACTTATTGATAACGAGTTCCGCACGGTTCATGTGTTACGCGCCTGAAATCTATCGAACGCATAAGCCGTCATAGGGATCAAGACGCGCGACGGAAGAAAAAGAGAATGTTGCTTCTGAAAATAGGCTGAGAAGAGCCAGTTAAATTCCCAAGCTTGACTTTACACGATTCTATGCATGTGAATAAGGAGATTTAATTTATTTTAAATTGTTTGTAAGGGTCTGAATTACCTTGGTTGATCACCAAGGTAAGGTCAGGTAAGATTCGATGTTATTTCACGTAGTCATAAGTATCACATTGTTTTCGGTAAACACTTTAGCTATTGTAATACGATAGTTGACTAGTTTATTTATTGACCTCTGATTCCCATTCACACTTGTATCAATTTCTCGTAGTCCCTTCCATGTATTTGTATCACCATCTTTGTGTTTAAAGTACGACAACACAGTTCCGGTACGAATTATTAAGGAAAGTTTTGTTTTATTGTAGATTTATTCAAGAACGTAGTAACATTTCGTGTCGTTGATGCTACCATCAATCTACCGACCTTTGATATCGGTCACAGCGGTGATATCTATTTCGAGTTCAAAACTACTATCGAAAACGCTGTCATAATTCACAGCAAAGGGCCGACGGATTACATAAAAATTTCCATAAACAGCGGAAATCAGATTCAGTTCCAGTACTTAGCAGGTACCGGCCCGCTTACTGTCAGCGTACAGACCTCGTACAGATTAGCCGATAACAGATGGCATTCTGTTTCGGTCGAGAGAAATCGTAAGGAGGCTAGAATCGTAGTTGACGGAGCGTTGAAGAACGAAGTGAGAGAACCTCCGGGTCCTGTACGAGCACTTCATCTCACGTCAGATCTCGTACTTGGTGCTACGACAGATTACAGAGATGGTTACGTGGGATGTATTAGAGCGCTCCTTCTAAACGGTCATCTGCAAGATCTGAGAAGTTACACTCGTCAGAATTTGTACGGAATTTCTGGAGGTTGTATGGGCAAATGTGAGAGCAACCCGTGTCTCAATAATGGCACGTGCCACGAAAGATACGATGGCTATTCCTGCGACTGTCGTTGGACTGCTTTTAAGGGTCCCATTTGTGCAGATGGTACGTTATTTATTCTTGTTTTAAGTAAAAAATTTATTTGTATTTTAACGTCGCAAAAAGCTTTATCTAATGAACTTCAAACTTTGTTGCAGAAATTGGGGTAAACATGCGTCCAAGTTCGATAATAAAATATGATTTCATGGGCAGCTGGCGTTCGACAATTTCCGAAAAAATTAGGATCGGTTTCACAACGACGAATCCTAAAGGATTCTTGCTTGGTTTATTCTCAAACATCTCGGGAGAATATATGACGATTATGGTCTCAAATAGCGGTCACTTGCGCGTTGTTTTCGATTTTGGATTCGAACGGCAAGAGGTTATTTTCCCGAACAAGCATTTCGGTTTGGGTCAATACCACGACGTCAGAGTGGGAAGGAAAAATTCAGGAGCGACTCTTGTGTTACAAGTGGATAATTACGAACCGAAAGAATTTAACTTCAATATCAAGACTTCTGCTGACGCGCAGTTCAACAATATTCAATATATGTACATTGGAAGAAACGAATCCTTGACAGAAGGCTTTGCCGGTTGCATATCTAGAGTAGAGTTTGACGATATTTATCCTTTGAAGTTACTGTTCCAAGAAGATGGGCCTGGAAACATTCGTTCCTTCGGTACTCCTCTCACGGAAGATTTCTGTGGCGTAGAACCGATTACACACCCACCGGATATCGTAGAAACACGTCCACCGCCGCAGGTGGATGAAGAGAAAGTTCGAGCCGCTTACAACGAAACTAATACCGCCATTTTGGGGAGCGTGTTAGCTGTAATTATCATAGCGTTAGTAATAATGGCAGTACTTATAGGAAGATACATGTCGAGACACAAAGGTGAATATTTAACGCAAGAGGACAAGGGTGCTGAAATTGCATTGGACCCAGATTCAGCGGTGGTGCACTCAGCCACCGGCCATCAAGTTCAAAAGAAAAAAGAATGGTTTATTTAAGTACGAGGTTATATTACACTATATCGACGCTAGAGTATGTATAGGTAAAAGAAGAAAACTATGCTTATAAGTGCACTTTGAAGTGTCATAACGAAAGATTTTATAGGAAAGATAACAAGAGGAACTCCATTCTACTGTTTCGATTTAACGACAAAACAATATTAAAGAAAGGATTGCGGAGACTGCTAAACTTAACTAATTAACACGAACCAATTTATTGAATCTCTTGTAAACGAAAAATACCAAACTGGTACAAAGATCGTGAAATTTTCCTTTAAAGGATAAAGCACTGAGCTCTTCTTTTTTTATTTTCTTTTTTTTAATTTCGCTAACTTAGTTATTGTAATACAATACATTGATATCATAGAAAGTAAAAATTATACTACACGCTCTATGAGTTGAGAAACGTTATATCGAAGAAATACGACAACTATAGCAACACTATTTTGTTTACACTAGTGTTTTACCCTTTAAGGAGAAAATTCTCATTAATTATATTATTGAAATTTACTTCTGAAATTTCTTTCGATACTTTGTGTCAATCGTCGTATTGCTAGTGAGTAAGAGGTAGTAAAAACAATCGTTCTAATTATAGACTGTTATTATTTTATTATGGGGTGCATAAATATTTATTATGTACTTTTGTAATTTAGAATTAACACCACAGGCTAGATAGCACTATGCTAGATATTTCTTTATTTTTACGTTTAATCATTTTAAATATGAGAACAGCTAGTTGTTTCTTTCTTATTCCATCATAATAGTATCTTTACGTTTTAATTATTAATCACGAAGTTAACTTAACTTCTGTTTGAAAACACATTTTTGTAAGATCTATAAGGTATAGTTACTTTTTTCTATAAGTAATGAGAAATTATTTGTACATATAAGAACTTCTAAATCTCTTTTCAACAATTATGTTACATGTAAAATATTTCTCTTAGTTTTTTCTCTCACGGAAAATGTGTTCTCAGTACTATTTGTAATGCTTACCGTCCAAAGTGCATTTTAATTCTTTTTTTTTTTTTGTATTTATTTTGTTTACATTTGTTTATTATGTATTACAGATATTTTATTTCTTTTTTGTGAATTGTAATAATCCGAATTCATTACTATAACTTAACTATTAATCTAGTACCAATAATTGTCGTATAACAATACGTGTAACAATGAGAGTGTACTGTACATATATCATTTTTATACAACAGAAAAATCTTTTACTATAATAATTTGCCAGTGTATATTTTATATACTGTATCCAGCAGAACGCATGTGCTGCTCAATAAAGATAAAAAGTCGTGACTATGATTTTACGAGTCCTTGATATACAATTAGTTTAGCTGAAGCATTTAATTCGTAATATGATAAAAGTTTCGCGAAGTTGCCATAAACATGGAAAATTAACCGTGTACTTTCGTATTAGTTTCGAAAAAGTTAAACGTAACGAGGATATTCCAATGGTCATAGAAAAATAAACTGTCAAACTTGATTTTCACGTAAAATGTAAAGCGTTCTAATCCTATCAGGAAAGGATTATTTAAAAATGTAGCAATTAACAGAAATATATTGTATATAGTAATAAAATACTACACCTTTCTTTTCTTTTTATTTTTTAAAGAAAATCCGTGACTATTATAACAAATAATCAAAGAAATATTAAATAATAAAAATATTTGAACAAACAAGTTTTGAAATCTGTAACTCAAATTTTTCATGCTAGAAATACAGTTTATTTCTTCGTGTATTTTTACTTATAATACTTTCGCTGATCTGTAAATATTGCTTCGCGCTAAATTAACGCCTAATAACGTAAAAAAAAAAAATGTAGCATTACTTATTGAAAATCTTTGTTCAGTATATCCGATAAGTGTCATTTGTATAATACAAAATTATGTATTGTAAACACCTTTTTTTCAGTATGCAATATGCATAATCAGTATATCATACGTATATTTGAACATGTATTTAGTCTTTTTCTAAAATTTTATCGTATGTACATATCAATATAACGTTTCGTCATTAAAAATCATTTTTATGACTAACAATAAATTGTAAAAAGTTAATCGGTGCCAGACGTAGTACTACTGCTCCTACTAACTTCGCCCGGCAAATGTTGCTTCGATATTGCGTCAATTAGATCGGAATCTAAATTAAAAGCAATTAAACGACAGATAAATTATAACATTAGAAGTTCGTTGTTAGAAATGCAAAAATATTCGTTCCGCTTCGTTACCCGATTCATTGTCGCTGACTTCTTGTGGCGAAAGTCTGCAACCTCTGGCTAAGTAGGATTTTAATTTACCAACGCTAGCTAAAATTAAACCTAAGAACGGAGGTGAAGGTTTCAATGGCCTAGACAAGTATTCCGGGTGGAACTGTGTGGCAATGTAGTAAATATGTCCTTCTAATTCTGCTATTTCCATACGTAAATTCTCTTCATCGTGACCTGACAAGAAAAAATTGAACATGCACAAGACCGAAGCGACTAAATTTATTATAAGATTAGAAGATTAATATTTACCTACAAACTTCAATCCTGCCGCTTCTAAATCATTAATATACTTCGGATTAATTTCATACCGATGCCTATGCCTTTCCTCTATGTAATCCTTATTGCCATATAATTGTTCTACATGTACAAAACGATAATTTAGATACATTATATACTTTTTTAAATTACTTTTAAAATTTTTATACTAACTAATGACAGAGTTGTCATTTGTGAATCGAGTATATCTCTTTCCCAGCCTCATGGTACCTCCCATTTGACCTGGATTATACTCAGGCATGTCTATAATGAGAGGATTATCAGTTTCTGAATCAATTTCCACACTGTTTGCATTCTCTATGTTCAATACATTCCTCGCGAATTCAATAACCGCTACTTGTAGTCCCAAACAAATACCCAGAAATGGTTTATTGTTCGTTCTACACCATTTGCATGCCTCCATCTTCCCTTGCATACCTCTTTTACCAAATCCACCAGGTACTATAACACCGCTAAACATAATATCGTTCATAAAACTCGTAACAAACGACAAACTGTGAAACAGTAGTAAAGAAACTCACCTGCTTTTACAAAGTTGTTGCCAAGCTTCGTGATATAATACAGGATCTGCTGCTTTTGTAGTTTGTTGTAAATTATCAGCTTCTATATACTAAAATTATAGTCATACGATTATAATATGTTTGATATTTCAAAAATTACATACTTTAGGACATGTTTGATACTGTACTCTTAAATTAAGTTTGTAGCCAACTTCAATGCAAGCATGTTGTAATGCTTTTGTAACAGAGGCGTACGAATCTTCTAATTTCGTATATTTTCCAACTAACGCTATATTCACTTCCTTTCGCAAATAATCACTACGATCTGCTAAATTTTTCCATTTTCGCATAAAATACCGCGGACGTGGCATTCCAATATTTAATTCTAATCTATCGTTTAAATATTCAATTACACCTTGAGATTCCATTAATAAAGGTACGCGGTATATAGATGATAAATCGTGTATAGTTATAACCTGATGAAATTAAAATTTCTGTTAGTAAGTTTCAGTCAATTTTATCGATTTTTCGAGGAAATTACGGGGTTTTCACCTGTTCAGGTGCTACATGACAAAAATTTGAAATTTTCTCTTTTACACAATCGCCTATTGGTTTCTCAGATCTACAAACTATGAGATCAGGAGATAAACCTAATCCACGTAGTTCTCTTACACTAGATTGAGTTGGTTTTGTTTTTGGTTCTCCTGTAGATTTTGGCTAAAAGTAATATATATATATATTATGTATTATATTTTCATATATTTGATCAATTTCCTTAGATTTATTTATAATTTAAATGTTTATAAACACAGCTGTGAACTTTTATGAATTAAAATTGCATAATTCTAAGGGCTAAGAATAAACTAACTGGATACCTGGCATGAATTCAAAGTCAAGTTCTAGAACAACAAAGGAGCAATGATTAAATAAAAACAGTATCATACTTGTGGTACTAAAGAAACGTGTGCACAGCAGAAGTTCTCCTTCTTAACTCTAAATTGGAATTGTCTAAAAGCCTCTACAAATGGCATTCCTTCAATATCTCCTATAGTTCCACCCAGTTCAACAATACAAACCTGCAATGAACAAAATTTATATCAGTTCACGTACATTTATCTTTCATATTTATTCCTATACATAAATAGGAAATTACATCTGGTTTGTCACCATCCTTTGTCACTGATTGGGTTGCAACTCTTTCAACCCATTCTTGAATAGCATCTGTTATGTGTGGTACAACTATAGTACAAAAAAAAAACAATTTTAATATAAATTATATTTCACATTTTTATAGATTTTTTTGTTCTTACCTTGAACAGTTTTTCCCAAGTAGTCACCACGTCTCTCCTTTGATATAACATGTTGATAAATCTTCCCTGTTGTGATATTATTATCTTTGTGCAAGGTAATGTCCAGGAAACGTTCATAGTTGCCTAAATCCAGATCTACTTCTCCACCATCATCTAACACATATACTTCTCCTAAAGCATGTACAAACTTTATACAACTAAAATTTATGTTTGAAAATAATATTTGAAATGGTAAAATATTTATAAAAAAAAATTATAAAAAACATACCGTTACGATAAATTCTAATTATAAAACGGAGGGGATATCATTAGCTAAAATGCCGTATTCATTCGATCAAAAAATACTTGTAATTTGCAGAAAATAATCAACAGAGAAAAGGTTACATGAAAATACAACTTTTTTGCTTTCGTATTAAAATATACATACGTCTGTAAGTTACAAGGTTTTATAACATATTTATGAATGCGAAGAATGGTGAAACATGCGATACATGACATGAAGAAAAACGATTAATAAGCTGGATGTGTTTTGTTGTAGCTCAAATTTTGCATTTATATTTAAGATAAGAAACACAACACGTGATCGTACAATTGCGCGGCAGCAACGTGTAAAATGGCTTCTGAGACCACATGGCTATATACAATTTCAGATTTTCACAGAAACTTTTTCGAAAGTTGAATTTCACCGGAGAATAAAAGTAAGAGGAATATATTTTTACAGCATACCATGCTCGTACGGGGAGAAAGTACCGGCGTCAATATTTATGTAAGGATCTATCTTGATAGACGTCACATGAATACCGCAATGTTTAAGGATTGTTCCAAAGGAACTTGCAATAACACCTTTGCCGACTCCACTGATCACACCACCAGTTACTAAAATATATTTCATATTTTACAAGTAAACCGTTTTACGCAGAATTTGTATACCAATCTGTACTATGCATAGACGTCTATTATTCAGAGTTTCTCAAATCTATTCGATGATGTTCCGACCCAATAAGAATATACAGCCTGTTTTTACATCTGCAGGCGCAATAAACATAGTCAAGATTTAGCGCCTCTTTAACTGTGCATTTTTCATGGAAACTAAAAGATGATGGATTATAAGCGGGATTTTTGAGCGTACTGATATTTTCAATTACTTTTAACTTTTCTATAATACCTAATTAAACATTAAAGTCGTTTAATTTTTGTGGCTGAATAAGTACGTATTTACAAAGTTGGTTGAAAGAGACATTTTGTGTCGATCAAAATGGTTAATCCCTAAATTTAAAAATACTTTTAGACTTTTTATAACAACGATTTTTTCATTACAAATGAGTAGGATATATGTAAATCTTGTAGAAAAATTAATAAGATGAGTTAATTTTGAAATATCGGTAAGTAAACGATCGATAGTTTTGATGACGGAAAATGATACGTCTGTTTTCTATCTAGAAACATTTAGTTCGTGCCGGAATTGATTTTCACGTGAAAAGAACAGTTATATGCCTTATTGTTACGTCTCCTAAGTACAGCAAACATGGCAGAGGTGTGTATCGCGTATATAATAAAAAATATCTGATGAAATCTTGTTCATCTATTTAAAATGTTACATATAAATGTATTACAACAAGTTACAGATTTTCTTTTTAATTGAAGAACGCAATATTAATGTACAAGATCGAATGATTTCCAGTTTGCGACATAACCTCTCCCTAATTGTGTTATGATTTTCAGGCAGAGGAAACTCAGAAGAAGAAGAGGACTTTCCGGAAGTTCACATTTCGAGGAGTTGATCTCGATCAACTCCTTGATATGCCAAAGTGAGTATTTTACGTTACAGGAAGTACGAGATAAATACAAATTATCGTAGTTAAAGGGACAGGAATGTATTCGTCCTGCATTAATTTTCTATTATCCTTAACGTGCAAATATTCCTTTCAGTGAGCAGCTTATGGTTTTGATGCATGCCCGTGCACGCAGGCGGTTCTCTCACGGTTTAAAAAGGAAATCTATGGCACTCGTAAAAAAATTACGTAAAGCAAAGAAGGAAACACCACCAAATGAGAAACCAGAGATTGTTAAAACTCATTTGCGTAACATGATCATTGTCCCGGAAATGGTAGGATCAATTGTTGGTGTTTACAATGGCAAAACGTTTAATCAGGTTGAAATTAAGCCAGAAATGATTGGTCACTACTTGGGAGAATTCTCTGTCACTTACAAACCTGTGAAACATGGTAGACCAGGTATTGGTGCTACCCACTCTTCAAGATTTATTCCACTCAAATAATTTGTATTTTTTAATGTGAATAAAATGTACAAAAACTAATGTGATTGTGTTTTTTATGTATCCTTTTTGTTTTAGTTTAGAACCATTACCCTTGTTTTCTGCCATCTTACAGAAAACAATTTTTAAAATAGTACTAAACGTTTTTATCGATGTTAAAATTAAAATTTTTCAAATAAACGAAATACCCTATAAATAATATATTCGCTCCGTCTTAGATAAAAAGTATCAAGCGCTTTTACGTTTGAAATAATTACAAGTTCCGCGGCGAATTTACGTTTTATTGATTTTAACAAATCGTTAAAATCCTTTTGAAAAAATAATACGCACAGCTTAAAATGCGTTGTATTGTAAAATAGAAAAATTCGCTGTCATTTGTTCGCAAGTTACCTGTTACAATATTTAGACAATTGTGGCATGGTTCGCGTATGGTTCGTATAGGTCCAAGCCGGTTGTCACTATAAAGTGAAATCGTTTTAAACATGGCAAAACAATTGACAGATCAAATATTAGATTATCTAGATCAGCACGGAGAAGTAAATTCTCTCTATTTAGCGGAGATTTTTAAAGAGGATCACCAAAAAATTATTGGAGCCATTAAAAGCCTGGAAGCAATCGGTGATGTAAGTTATCAGCACAAGTTATTTAATTATTCGCGATAAAAGTATTTAGAAATTTTTATCGAAAATACGCATTTTTTGTGTAAATATATTTTCAAATATTTTAAATATTACAAATACGTATTTATACGATAAATTTACCAATACGAATTTAAATTTCGTTATAACCCTAAAATTCGTACTCTTAGTTACGAAATTTCATTTTTAAGAGACGTAACTTTAATTATTTATCAATTGTGTCATTTATTTTATAGTTAATCACCACTAAACAAATTACCGATACAAAGTGGGAATTAACATCAGAGGGACAACATGTTGTTGATCATGGAAGTCATGAAGCAGCAGTTTACAATGCAATTCCTGATGGAGGAGTACTTCAATCTGAAGTTATGCAGACAGTACCATTCGCAAAAATTGGATTCTCTAAAGCATTACAAAGCGGTTGGATAGAAATTGACAAGACCAAGGGTACTCCTATTATGAAGAAAAAAGTATCTTCTATCATAGACACCACACAAAATGATTTAAAAAATCTGGCAAATTTAACTGAACGTCTTAGAACTGACTATAAGAAGAGAAAATTGATTCAAGAAGTGTAAGCTTATTATTAATTTTTCAAAGCAATGAATATACCAGTTATAGCATATTAATAATTGTCTTATTAACAGTATTATAAAATCCTTGCAATTGGGAAAAGGTGTAAACTTCACAAGGAAAGTTGAAAAATTAGAGACAGAATTGACTGCTGATCTGTTGATGAATGGAGCATGGAAGAAAAAGAAATTTAAACCATATAACTTTGCTGCACTTGGTGCTGCTTTGGAAGTGGGTCATTTACATCCACTATTGAAAGTTAGAAGTGAATTCAGAAAAATTTTCCTTGAAATGGGGTATGTAAAACGAAGGAAAATAAACGAAATATTAAATTTTTGCAATATGTTTGACAATTTTATTGTACTTCTGCCATTATTCAGATTTACAGAGATGCCGACGAATAATTTCGTGGAAAGTTCATTTTGGAATTTTGATGTCCTGTTTCAACCTCAGCAACATCCAGCAAGAGATGCTCATGACACCTTTTTTATAGCTGGTATTTTTATCGATTACTTTATTACATCGAATAGTACAGCTGTCTAAGTAAACAAGTTTGAAAATATTCATTTCAGAGCCTTCTCACAGTTCAAACTTCCCAATGGACTATTTAGAGAGGGTGAGAAAGGTTCATAGCGAAGGCGGCTACGGTTCTCTCGGCTACCGTTACGATTGGAAAATAGAAGAAGCGCAAAAGAATGTTCTTCGTACTCATACGACTGCTGTTAGCGCGCGAATGCTGTACAAACTGATGCAGCAGGTAGTTGGATTAAAAATTCCGATTCTTGAAGTTTTAAAGAAGCTTGTACATTTAATTTTTGCAGGGCGAGTTTAAGCCGGTAAAGTTCTTCAGTATCGATCGAGTATTTCGTAACGAAACTTTGGATGCTACACATCTCGCAGAGTTTCACCAGATTGAAGGTGTAGTCGCAGATTACGATCTCACATTAGGTGACTTAATAGGAATTTTATATGAATTTTTTAAGAAACTTGGTATTACACAGCTTCAATTCAAGCCCGCGTACAATCCATACACTGAACCGAGTATGGAAATCTTTTGTTACCACGAGGGTTTGAAAAAATGGATAGAAATTGGGAATAGTGGAATGTTCCGACCGGAAATGTTATTACCAATGGGATTACCCGAAGATGTGAATGTAATTGCTTGGGGATTATCCTTGGAAAGGTAACATGAAAATACATATTTGTATTCACGTATTTCATCCTTTTTTAAAACTGATAAAACAATTTTTTACGATAGGCCAACAATGATTAAGTATGGGATAAACAATATACGAGATTTAGTTGGACACAAGGTGGATATGGAAATGGTTTATAACAATCCTATTTGTCGCTTAAACAAGTAAATATCTTTATAACAATTATTATTAAGGTATTTATACAAATGACTACGTCGCCGAAACTGAATATAAAAAGAAAAAATAAATGTGAAATGTAAAAACTTCTATACATAAAATAAGTAAATAAATAAGACAAATGAAATATCCTTCTGACAGGACCAGTCACGATTCTTCTCAGAGAAAGAAACTCGAAAAGAAGAAACAAGAATCGGATAAATGTGAAGGTGAATTTTGCTCGATTAAATGCGTAGGGAAAGTGGAGAGACAGAAACTGATCATATTTTGCGATCCAAAGTATCCGATCAAATTTCTCGAAAATCTCTTTCGTCATATTAAAACTTTTATCAATGTTTCCGTGACTTCTCATGTACATTCTGGTGTGCAACATTTGCCAGAAGATTTATTAGATTTTTGTTCGGAGTATCGGAACGTAGATCGAAATGTCGATATACATTTAACAATCATTTGGAAAGAAATTGGAATCGATCCTATAATGAAATTACCAGGAACTGTACAAATAATTGGCGAAGTGAATATCGCGCGATATTTTAATCGCTTAATTGAAAACTGCTGTCCGCAAGTGTTGCGCTACGAAAGCAAGGGTGCATTGTATGCGAATCAAATTGATAGTTATTTAGAAAAAATACACAGTTTGTTACATGCCAATGTGTATCAAGGTATTCACAAAAAATCACGTTACGTGATGGGCGAGGATATATCTATCGTAGATATGTTACTGGAACCCCTCGAAAAATCTAAATTACGCCAACATAAATAATGTATGAATAAAATTTTGTAAAATTGTTATAGTCTATTTCTGTCCTTTACGTTGTTTTCTACTAAATTAAATCGACAAATAGACTGTATGTAATTTATTTAATATTTATATTTTCAAGCGTCTTTAATTAAACAACGTTGAAATAAATTATTCGTAGTGAATTCTTTTAAACACCCGAAGTATACACAAACGCGCGAAATGTGCGTATGAGGTCACGTGTGCATTGCGCGCGCCGAACATCTGACATTCAAATAACGCGCGTTGAAAGTTGGTACCTCGAAATTCCAGTTATTTACGTTTTGAAAATGATACATTAAGTTGTAAAATATTAAAAAGTTCCAACTGTTTTAATTTACTGTAGGGCGTGTCTTCAAAGTAACAGAAGCATTTGTTTTACTTCGAACAATTCGAAAAACGGTAATAAAACTATCTCTTTAATACGCGGAAATGTTCGTTCAATTTCGATGGTATAGCGAGGGATGAGAAAAGGATTACCGTGAAGGTTCAATGTACTAGTTAACTTTCTGAAAATTTTTTATTAGTCTAACCTTATTTTCGAATAAATCCTGCATTGTGAAGAACACTGTATACCTTTTCCCGTGGAATTTTATCCGTATCACGATCGATCACCTACAATAAAAACAATAATCACCACAAAGTATGACTTGATATTAATCTCTTACTACGTGAATCATAATATGGTAACTAATATAACACAAAATTCATATCGACTTCAAGTGAAAGTTAATATAAAATCGTTATGCGTTTTCCGAAAAAAGAAAACCGATAATCCGAATCCGTGATAAACCTAAGGATTAAAATAAATACTAATCATGCTAAAAAGCATTGGATGCATTGTGCTGCGAATTCATAGCGTAATCTGATACGTTAGCAAAAGATGGAGGTAAAATCAGCGCAGGAGAGAGCAGCGAAGGTCGTATTCTCAGATTTCAGAAATAAATCCAACAACCTCGTTTCAAAATCGATCAAGGGTATCAACGGTACACTTTAAAATCTAACTATCCTCTGAAACGAAACGATTAAAGGCTGTAAAAAATTAACCTGCATCTCCTTATTGGAAATCCACGATTCTTTCGCGAGGCTCGCGGCTATTCGTGGATCTTTGTAGAAGTTGTTTCGCAGCTCGTTGGGTAGGGTGTCTTCTATCGCCGAATTCAATATGTTCGCCGGATGTTGATACACAAATTGTTGCTGGATATAATATTGTGGCGCGGCCGCGCATAGTCCCATCGCGACAATAAGCATGATTATCGCGTTCATGTTTTTTTTTCCACGTTAGACTGCAAAATAAGGAACTCTATTTAACTTAAATTAATTTTCGAGAAATTCATTAGAGTATACATAATCCTAAAGTATTCACTCGGAAAGGTTACAATTATTACCTTACATTTACACAAATATCACAATAATCAGGAAAATATGAAAAGATTTATACGAAGATTGAAAAAGGAAATTATTCGAAAAAAAAAAAGTTCACGATGGTTGAGTCACCGTTGCAACAAGCACGCTATTCAAAATTCCACGGAGAAAACCACCTCGCTTCGTCATTTAGTATGCACTATCATATTTCGTACGCGACACAGAAAGCATCGATCGCGTAACGTTTTCTTGCAATATTTCGAGTATTGCACCACTTTAGAATTCCAATTGTTCACCGAATTGCGATTCTATTTCACCGGTTCCCTTGTTTTAGGTGTTCTTCACTGAAAAACGCTAGGAACTTGAATTCTCTACTTTCATCGACCCTCATGATGTTTGATTTTCCATGGACCCGCTGCTGCTGCCGTATTCTCAACACTCACCTCTCTGTTCGTGCCGCAAGATCTAGTTATTACTCTGCCGCGTGTCTAACTGAATTCAAGATCCGTTACAGTGGTTACTTATATAGCAGTCCGCCGGTTACGATACGTTCCGGGCCTAAGGTTACCATCGGCGTTTTCTTGGTCATTACCCACCTTCTGGCTACCTCTGTTAGTCAGCCTTACCTACTGAGCGAGGTCATACAATCCCTCTTTTCATGTGTTTCAAGGGTGAAGATCCCTTCAAGTCGCCGTTCGCCGCCGTTCATCCATCGACCTTCCTGTTTCTCGTTGCTCGATTCAAGCCGTTCTGCGCGACATTAGATGCTGGATACACGATACATTGGCCTGATCGTGGGTTTCGAGTCACGCGGTATATGACAGATCTTGTACCGAGTAGAGTAATAAGAAGGTAGAATTGATAGATTGCACGGTAGTTTTGAAGATTATAGGTTAGAAGGAGACATGTACATATAAATTGGTACATTGTTGGTATAATTTGTGGAGGTATTCGGAAGATGAATGTTTTGCGTTCTGAGATTGTTTGAAAACTATTGTATTCTTTTTTTGGAAATCATTGGTACATATGTACATAGATACCCCATGGAAAATCTGTGGGAAATATTAGCTCGTAAAATTTATCGAAATGGTAGACAATTTTTGATTAGGTTCTTGTGAAAGGACTCGAAAAACATTATTTTTGGTGTTGGAAACGTTTTTGTTCTCGGCGAAATTTTTGGATTCACTTTTACTTTCTACTTTTCACATTTTAAATATTTTTATATTAATATTTAGTCTGTATTAATTTTTCCCTTTTAACTATTAATGTATTATTTATACCCTCAAAGGGTACAGCAAATCATGGTCAAGTTCGTATTAAGTATTTTCTAATTCGAACTGATGGTTCACTAGAAAAGGAACGTCGATGTAACTGTAACAGCATTACGATTCGGTGCATGCATCGTTACGAATCGATAAAACGCAACGAACCGTCGGATCACGTTGCCCCCCCATGGATATTCTGGAACTGTTCCTTCGGTTTTCACTTTGTTTGGGGGAATAATTCAGCAGGCGCAGGCATTCAGCTGATTCACAGCATTACGTACCATGAATTTCTTAAAAGTCTAAAAGCTAGTCTAAATGAGCTAGCGTGTACCGTGAAATTTGATAGGTGTAAAATCTGTTACGTGCACTGAACAATCAATTTTACACTATCTTTTTCTTCTAACCAAGATTTAATCACATATAAAAAAAGTATAACAATGCATCAATAATTACGTAATATTTTAATTGAAAAACTTATCTCGCTCTAAGAATCAGAAACAGCTTAAGAGTGAAATTAGAATCACAATATCAGTCCGCTTTATCTGATTAAGTGAAATATTCTACAGAAGTTACTTAATTCGATGAGAACGTTGGAGTGCTCAATTAGAAGTTAAAATAGCTCATGAAGAGAATTCTAGAAACTTTTAAGAAATTTTGAGAAAATGGAAAACACGGTTCTAGGGAAACTTAATTCTTAAAAATCGTACATTATTAACATATTTGACAATTCGTCGAGAGAGTTCACTAAACTGTTACGTTGCTCGTGCCGGTTGGCGAGTTTCAACCGCCCACGCAGGTTCTCGCGAACCTTTTTTTGTTTTTTCAGCCAGCGCAGTTTTCCGGTTTATGCGTTGCGCATATAATAGTGCCTCCGTTCGACGTGAGAGCTGGATCCGGGTTAAACTCACGAGCTACGCTATAACGTGCCCATACACCCATTCGGGATTCCGAACTTCTCCGCTTTTCTCCTGCGTTTGACCGTGCAGAATTTCGCTTTCTTCGCGCACGTTCGAACTTCGTGAAAATAAATCTTCTTTGTAATTGAAACACCACAACACTTGGGTATTATTTCCAGAATACCCCAGGTTAATTAGAGAAAATTTTTTTTGAGAATATCTTTAGCAAAAACAATAATATTCCGATATGAATGATCCAAGTTAGGTTAGGTTTCTACTGTATTACGCAATTGCATACAAAGTCAAATGAACAATGCTCGAAGAAATACACAATGGATATCTCCTGCTGAGTGAGAATTCGAAAACAAATTGACTCTTTGATCAAATTACAAAAAGGTACCGTGATTGTGCGTGTTTTATTATACACGTTCGACGGCTCGATTCGATAATAAGAATGTGCATTTTATTTAACACACACGAAACTGACAAGGGAACGAATATACATCTCGCGGTATTTGGGTCAATGTTACGTCCTTACAGGTAATACCCAGAGGCAGTGGTTACCCTTGTCGGAACTGACTCGCCTGTTACAGGAAGTTGACGTTTCTTGACACTTTGAATAATGCATGACGATACGACGAGATACAAAAGATGAGAAGAAACTGTCAGCGAACGAGAATACCAGTAACCTTGCACTTGGGCTGATGGTAATTAATATCGTCGAACATCTCATCTCATCCTCGTACATAAACAAGCCATAAAGAAGATTTTATATCTTTTTATAGCTCGTATTTATGTCATATTTCTTGTATCAGTTTGACACATATGACATCGATCTAATGTATATTTTTTTTTTTTAAATTGTAATCCTTTTTTTTTATTTTTTGTTATACTC
The DNA here is from genome assembly GCA_951804975.1 of Anthophora plumipes. Classification (NCBI taxonomy): domain Eukaryota; kingdom Metazoa; phylum Arthropoda; class Insecta; order Hymenoptera; family Apidae; genus Anthophora; species Anthophora plumipes. Next base: position 4,468,477 of record OX638121.1, read on the forward strand.
TTATATTGGGTTATGAATATTTTTTGGGACTTAGAATTTTGTAATAATTTAATTTTGTTTTTTTGGGGGGGGGGATCTAGAATATTGCTAATTTCCTTTCCATAAAATTATCTAGGGCAAATATATTTTTTTCTAAATGAACGTAATTGCATTTCTTTACTCTCTACAATAATAGAACAATCCACCTCCGTTTCGTTAACTCGATTTCCAATCGTCATTAAGATCGTTATCAATTAATAGTTTAATTCTACATTAGAGAACAATTTAAACGTGTCTTAAATATCGATGGGTTTCACAAGAAATGAACGAGTCACAGGATCTCCTTTCCATCTTTTATATACACATGTTTCAAAGTACAAAATAAAAATATAAGGTAAAGAAGTTTCCATCTGTTCACATTACTAAATGTTTCCTTCACGTTGCACTTTCATGCAGACTCTGGAACAATTACGAAAACTACATTGTAACATACAATTTCAACATAATTATGGGACCATTGTCAATTCGTTATGAACATGAAGAAAAGGTTAAAAAATAGAACATCTTTCCTAACGTATGATCTTGAATTTTTTTTTTTTATCAGAACATCAAAGAATTACGTATCACAAAATAATCAGTCGGTCTAGTGATAGTAGCCATAAGCTGGAGAGATGGTCTTTTGATAAAGTGGAACCGTAGCATGAGCGATAGTCGGTGTAAGAGCCTTTCCAACAACTGGGACCGAACCGTGAACCTGAACATGATCGAGACGTGCTGTTTTTATGAATGTAGGCTGTTGCACTGACACACGTTCAATTTTTGTCGCTGGTTCTACGACATTCACTTCCTGAAGGGTCTCGATGGGTCTGCTGAGCACGACACGTCGCGTGGAGACACGTTCGTCAGCTGGTTCTGCGTAGTCTGGAACAGGGGTGGCAGAAATCACACGTCCTCTAACCTGGCCAGCATCGCCAACATTAGATTTCTCGAATCCAAAGCGGCCGAATCCAACCTTTCAAAGTGTATTCAAATTATGATACATATCAAGAGTAAAGGTCTTACAATTAATAAAATAAATTAATAGAGAAAAGGAGTATATTCTCGATTATTTCTCCTCTACATTTTCTTGCATAAAAATTATGAAAAAGTTTCCACAACCTTGTATGACAGTCAACCTGTTGAATTACCTCAGCAACGTTGCCACGGGCAGTGAGCAGTTCGATCAGCCTGTTCTGATTTTGTTTGTCTTCTTCAGGAGAGGATTTGGGGCTGATGACAACACCTGGAGCAGGGTCGTGGGCAACGAAGGCACCCTTTGACGAGCCACTGTTTGAATTAGGTTGCACCTGCCCTCCAGCTGTGTTAGACTATATAAAAAAAAAATTGTTAAGTTCATTTAATCGAAGGGTGAATAATAATTCGAATCGTACCTGGCCTTGAGTACCAACATTACGGAAATCAGCGTTCTCCACTACGACAGTTTCGTTATCTTCAGGCGCTGGAGTAGAAGGTTGCGAAACTACGGAGGATGCAAAGGCTGGGGAGGATTCGAAATGTTGGTACAGAGGTTGGATCACAGCTGGTCCTTTGGCGATTTTAGAGGTTGGGTGGTCGAGCTCGACTACAGCTGAGCCAGCTGGACGGACCACCACGCGTTCCTCGATGTCGAAGAATTGCTTCTGGATTGCCGGGCGGCGTACCTGACGGAGAACAGTGTTTAATGTTTCGAAACGAGAAAGTATCGAGCATTGGTAGGTTAAGAGAGAGAACAAAATTGGAAGATGGAATTTACAAATGGATGAATATGGTAAAAAGTATCAAATACCATTGAATTTAGGAAGAAAAAGTGAGAAGAAAGGAAGAGGAACGAGGAAGAGACAGGGAGAGACATGGAGAGCCAAAAGATGCCAGAACAAAATAAATCCAAAGATAAGATTTATAAATGAAAGAAAACAGTAAAGAAACCTAAAAGAAAGGTAGAGAAGAAAGTAAAGAAGGCTTGGAAACAGAAAATTAAAAAAAACTCGTAAACTGAACAAACGAAAATTGACTTACTTCGAATTTACGAGTGGACACGGCCGGTTTCACAACGTCTAATTGCTTCTCGAAGAAAGCAGGCTGGGCTTCAATTTTCGTGACTGGCACATGAGAAACAGTCGGTATATGTTTGACATAAGGGACAGCGGCTACTGCTGGCACTTGGGCGGCGGCATAACCAATGTGTTGGGCTTCAACTTTAGCGGGAAAACTGTACGCAAGATGTGCCTGGGGCTCGACATTATTAATGTAGGTTACTCCTGCTGGATTCAGGTAGGGCATTTTGATAGATACGAAGCCGGCATGACCACCCTGCAGCAATACCACTGCCACCGTAACGAAGAGGATTCCAGACTGCATTCTGAAATGTAAATGCGAAAATTAAATGGAACCCTCCAAAGTGCAGGGTAAAATTGTTTGAAAAAGTTGTTAAGCGCTCGTCAATTATTTACAACATAAAAATTGTCCGTAAGACAGCGTACGTTGCATCCTTGAAACTTTCAGAAATCATGATGAAAAATCCTGAATAGAGAGATTTTAATTTTTAAATTTCGAAATAGTAACTTTTACATTTCAATTTAAATTTATACTTTTCAGAAAATTAAATTAATCAGACAGTTTATAACTATCGGTTGTTACGTTAATACTTGAAATTTTCGTTACCGCGCATGCAAAAGGAACAAGTATTACCACGTCAGTAATTACAAGCAAATGATGGTGACGCAAGTAACGAAAATATCAATTAGCAGCTTTCAACGTAGCGTAAGAAGCATCAGTGATCAAACGTCAAATTAAGAAGTCTTCTTGTCAAGCTTGTATTTTCCTGACAAAGTTACCTTGTTCGTTGAAGACAACGACGTGTGAATCAACGAAGGGGTGCAGAACTCTGTCTCGTCAGTGGCAGCAGACGTTGCTTATATGGCCACGTGGTAGTAAAGGGGACCCCTTCTCACAAAACCATGATTCCGGTACCCCTCCCATATGAACAAAGGCTCAAACTTGGCCAAAACTGGGTCGATCTACTTTGCTCTTCCACGTGTTTAATCTTCGAGAAACATTCTCCCCCAACAGTAGTCGACAGCTACGAATATCTCTACGTCTATTCGGTGATCGTTAATTCGTTCGTTTCGCAATCTCGCCTATTAGCTATTAAATGTTCCGTTGAAACTGTTTTCCCTTCCAGAAGAATCGACGTCTTCGCAAAAATTCGGTTAATCGTGAATGTAATATCTCAATATTCAGCAAAAAATTTATAAAAATTCAACAACTATGTGTTAACAATCAAACCTGACCTAACCTAAACAGAATTCAATATCAATTACAATTATCTCATTTAAATGTACCTATCAATTGTGTGGGAACCGCAGTAAAATCTGTAAAATAAAATTGTCACTTTATATTCTAATGATGTAAACATCTCAGTTGTTGCATAATTGCATTGAATAATGTCGAATTATCGTTGTTCCCCCTTTTTTTCGGTCACGCCTTTTACTTTCCTTCCATGGGTGTATTACTTCGATCTGTAGATTTCTACATTGATATCGATAAATAGAAAAAAGAAAAGAACATTCATAGCCCGTTTTCAGCTAACGTCGAAACACGGCTGAAAAAAGAAGAAAAAAGAAATTCGACAGCAGTACTCTCGTCTATTCATAGTAATTGATGACTGATAAATTGCCGAGAGCAATTTTGAATGCCAAAAGATTACGGGCGTTCGAAAGTGAAAACAGTGAATTCAACTGGGTCGATGCGCCTTTAGAATTCGATTGTTATTCATCCTGTGCACGTCGCGGGCCCGTGTTAAATTCAACACTCACGAAATGTTGACATTAAATTACCCGCGCTCCTGTCAGAAAAGAGAAAAGAACGTTTAGCGTACTTACGAATTGCACGAAAGTCTATTATTCCTGCATTTATTTAAGCGCGAGAAAATAAATACAGTGACTCTCATTAATATTCGGACACCCTTTAAAGCAAAATAACATCTTTAACCACTTAAGATCCCTATTGAAAAGCATGAGATGGGGAAAAAAAACTTGATTTTTTCTTTTAATTTATAGGAAGTTTTATTAAAGATGTTATTACATTAAAAAAATATCCAAAAAAATTAAATGTTAAATGAGAACTATAAAAAAAAAAGCATTGAAAAATCCAGAGATGTGATTTTTTTCACTAAGGTTGGTCAACGTAATATTACGTACCTGAATGTTAAATGGTTAAAATTCGACCGTGTTCTCGTAAGAAGTTAAAAGAATTAGTTTACTAAATGACGCGTACAAACAATTTTGAAAAAAAGAAAAAGTTCCAATTGGTCTGAAATTACGAACTCGGTCCATTTGGTTCAGTTTGAAAAAATGTTATTTTGTTTTAAACGATGTCCGAGTATTAACAGGAGTCATTGTGTATTAGGTTTTCGTACTAAAAGTCAAAATAAAAAAAGAAAATAAAAAGTACCAAGGTATTATTAACATTCCATTAAGTTCTTTATTTACGCAACCCATAAACAGTTCACCACTGCACATACCTTCTTAACCTGCCTGTTTTTTTCGGTAAGGGTATCAAGGTGATCTTCTCTCGTTTTATTTTTTTTCTCTTCTCAACGACATGCTTATTTTTTATTGACAATTTTAGAGCACCTTACGTCACACTTTAACATTTCCCTACGTGCCTGTTCTCGATCGGGCGATCGAGCGGCTAAAACCAAACACGGATCTAGGAAGGTTGAAATTCCGTTAATTGATTTCTCTCGGCTATCGAACGTTCTATCTCTAATCTCGTATCGATTACCATCGTTCGACTTCACGTAATACACTTACGTATATTGTGAACTACTTTCGTTTATCGAAAACATAACCTCTGTAGATAATTACCTTAAAACAACACGTACGAACGTGCCTAATTATTTATTATAAATTCTCCTGTAACATTAACGTAAGCGTTCCGAATGTGCGATATATTACAAGCATAACAGAGATCGCATCTTGATTTCACAGTTTAACTGAAATACAGGTTTTCTTCGCGAGATAACAAGATAATTACAAACTTCGTAACGAGCCGTGAAAAAAATCACGTTGCACTTGCATCTTGAACACGATAACCATTGTATTGTTTCTTAATTTCGTTGCTTCTGATACACTTTACGTATCGATCGTAACGATTGAGGATAATTGAGCTGTAAATACCGATTGAAAATCACTTATCTCGTGTTTCTAAGAAGATAATTGCATATTTTGATAATCTGTAAACAGCACACGTAGCATTACTAACTTATATTAAGCACAGTCGTCAATTAATCATTTTTAAGTGTTACTTAATATCTTTTTACACCAAGGTCGAGAGAACTGAGAGAATGACGATCGAATTTTTGTTCAACTTCTCAATCAGGATGAGAACGTTGCGCAAATTTCAAACGCAAGTATCCTAAATCGATCATTTATCCGCACGCCATCTTACTGCATTTGTATTTATTACATACACATTGAAACGCATGATAAATTGCATCTTTGTCTGATAATCACTGACATAAGCGTGCCTTTTGCCAGTTGAGCTACTACTGTAGTGAAAAAACCAGTTGTGTCGCTTGAATTGTATATCAGAACGAGATAAAATTCTCGAAGAAATGTAACGAATTAATACGGTCATTAATGTATGTCGTTTCACAAAATGTATTGTAATGCTGAAAAAGGAACGACTCACTTTAAATATACTTGATAATCAAGTTAATCGAATTTAATACTAACTCACATACTATTCTGATTTAAACGTTGAACTGATCTAGACTTAAGGTAACATAAACTGAATTTATGAAAATACAACCGCTTTTGAATTAACTAATTTAATAAAAAAATTGAAATTGCGAAAAAATTAAACTTGTATAATGACACGAAGGTAAACAACCACAGGAAAGACGACAAATGGTTTTTTCTGATAAACGGGTTACCGTTACCGGAGATTAAGTAGTCGCAACGACAAGTATTTAAATGCAAAGGGAAAGATGTAATTACAGAGAGAAACGAAGTCGAAACGGAACCGAATCGTTAATCTTACGTCATTTATAGAGGTTGCGTGAAGCAAGCAATGTCAACTTATTTACATTAATTGATCATTGTAAGCCCGCTTTTAATGACCTTTCTATTCCACTCTTCAGATCTAAATAAAAATATACAAACGCAAATGTTCCTGTTACACTCCATAGCGTTTGTTCATATCTTCTATATATAATATAATATATAATATATTTATATTGTAAATCGATCTGAATGTTACATTTTTTTTTTTTCGTATAAAATATATATATCAAATTATAAAATGCATTTTATACATAAAAAAAAAAAATGTAACGTTCAGTATGAGTTTACCACATAAAGCATTGTCAACTAAGATATTAGATTGATCAACGAATGACATGACCTTATCGAAACAAAACTATTCTGTCATACCGGACACTCAATTATGTTTTCTTTCATACAAATCTGTTCCCTCGTTATTCGTTCCTCTCTTCCCGTCCCACTAAGCCTTTTCCCATCAGTGAAACCGAAACCGAAAGTAAACTGCCCACCAGACATCGTATTCTGAAAACTGGTCGTCCTTCTTTCGCAATATCCAGCGATTCGTAATCCTCAAAAAAGTAAAAACAAAAGATACTCTTTTCTTGATTACCAACGCGATTCCGACCCCTTGCCACTTGTGCGCTATTTATCATACGTTGCTAAATTCACTGTTGTCGTTCAGGTATATTCTTGTACGTATCCGATGTATTGGTTGTTTGCTTTTATCAGTGCAATTAAATGTTCTCGAAACTTAATAGCATATATATCTTTCCTCGATGTGTCTCTGGCTTGTTTTATGGCTCTTGAAAGTGCAATAATTTTATGACATTTTGAAATTGTGGTTGATTATTTTTAATTCTTTTTTTTTCTTTACGCATAATGTTCTCAACACCTATATTCGTATATATAATCGTTTTTAGTGTGCTTTTAATGATTAATGACACATTAGATTAAGAGAATGAAAGCACAAAAAATGAACTCGTGTGTTTCTTCTTATAACAACAAGTTAGACTTGTGATATGGATTCTGACTGAGATTCAACAAGAATAGTTATATTATTAACGAACGTTAATTTTAATTCTAACATTCCTTTTCATTTGTAAGACCGAGGATTGTTAATAGTAATTAATCTATAATACATTAGCGTTTCATACGTAAAATGGTATTGAAACAATAAGTACATAAGTGATGCTTAGATGTATAGTCAGGAAAAGAAATGATAGGTTAAGGAGTTAAAAATAAAACCTCGTTTCAATCATGATTTTAACAATTTCACGACCAGTGGAATATGCTCCCGTTCATAAGTATTAGGACACTTATTGAATGCAAAATAAACTTAAACAATTATTACAAATTATTCAAAGACAGTCTAAAATGTCGTAGTACAATAAGTACGTACGCCAAATATTGTTACAGGTCGTTGAACTTGTCTGAGCAACCGTTTTCGTGTAATACAAGAAGAAAATTATAGCGCTATCAATTAAGAAAAGTTCATGGTATCGTAATTACGTGAAACTATTGCAAATTCGAAAAAATTATTCAAGCCATCGTATGGTGCATAAAAATTGATGAAACTTTGCCCTCTTCTATTTTTTCTCACAGATATACCATTTACGACAAAAATACTGTAAATTATTTGCGCGAAAACCATGCATATTTTTACTGATATAATACTTCCTCTACGAAGATAACAGTTGTCCTAATACTTACGCAGAAAAATGTATGATCCACTTAAAAATAGCCGAATAGAACTTGATATTAACTTTGTATTATTCATTACAGATATGCTCAATCAGTAGATAATGAATAAATTCTTAAAAAAGAATTCGGTGATAGAACGCAATTAACTCTTTCGCTACTACAGATTTTAATACGTAACATGCGTAGCAAAAGGTAGACGTCCAATAAATAGTTCAAAATTTGTGTAATTGATATCAAAAGGTTTCAAAATTTAAAGTTTCTTTCGCTAATTGAAACGGATGTGCGCAAAGGATAAAATTATGGATAAAATTCCAATAAAAGCGGTAACAGAAGAGTACGAAAAAATCTCAAAAGGCGTCTGTATAGCTTCCAACAGTAATGAAAGGGTTACAAATTAGGAAAAAGGACGTTTGACTGAATTTTCATTATTCAAAAAAAAGAAAAGAAAAATACCTCCTTTCTTACCATTGCAATCTCTTCTAACAAAGGGGAAAATAAAGTCCCATTTTTTTTTTTTTAAATCGTTAATAAACTGTGAAGTATTGAATACTTGCGAGAAAAATGCTGTGATTCATAGCCCTCTAGGAACATGTCAAAGAAACTTTGTTGTGAATCATATTCTACGACTATCTCTGTTCGCAGAGATTACGCACATAGTTTAAATATGCCTCGTTTGCGCTTATACGCAACTTCAAGCAGAGAGGACGCTAAATGTTAACGTTTTGTACTGAGTTTAATATAGAAGCAATGTGTGTATTTAATATGTAAAATCATGTTTATACGCAGAAATAAAATTATTAAATTGTCCAACGCTTGATTTCTATCAAGCACCGGGTGCACCGAAGTTTTGTCGAAAGAAACTTCTATGAGAAATGCACGCGACGTAGTAGCGGACAGGTTAATAAAAATAGCAGTGGACCTGTAAACATACCAATTCTATTTGAAAGATGTGTTCGAAGAACGATTACCAATTCGTATTGGAACGAATTAACATTCCGGGTAGGATCGTGCTTGATAAATCACAGCACATGGTACGTAAAGTATACTTAATTATCAGGTTTCTACAAGTGAAAATATGCGGCGAAATATTCCTCCTTTGAACTCATTCTTCCTAATTTTACTATATTTTTCTGAACAGATTCTTTGACAGTTCATTTTAGAAGCCTTCCTGCTACTGGTATTAACAGATAAAGTATTTTCAATGCAAAAAAAATTGATCTAAAAGTCAGGCAGAGGAATATAAAATGTTGATGTTGTTAATGTATAAAGTTGTCCTTTGGTGTGCATAATACTTTACTTTTTCTATGTTTTCAGTACACTTGTGGCAGAGCAAAAAACAATGAAATAGTATGCACTAGCCTGACAGTGTCTAGGCATCATTGTACATTTTTGCATAACAAAGATGAATTATATGTTACAGATTTAAAGGTATATATTTGAAAGTGAAGGTAATATCTGTTATAACGCTTGGGTGGATTTTTCAAAATGATTTTTTTATCATTTTCAGAGCTCTAATGGATTATATATAAATGGAGTTACACAGATACCATATCAAACAACGCAATTACAACCAAATGACATCATTGGCATTGGTTGTCCAGATATGAATATTATAGATCATACTATGTTTGCATATAAATTACGTAAAATTACAGTAAGATTTATCAATTTGTCATATAGATAATTCTCTTTTAATATATCTGTTGAATGACACTTTTCTATATCATGATAATTCCAGCAATCAGAAATTGTACAAAATAATCACAGTACCAGTGCCCTTTCAGAAACTGTATTAAACATTGATGGTTCATGTAACAAATTTGATGCCTTAGTTAAGCGTAAGAGAGCGTTGAAAAGTCATGATGCAAAAGTTGTGCCTAATAAGATTCCAAAATTGGATGTTGAAAATCATATTATAGGTGAAAGTTCATTGGAAGGTAATAATGTTTTTTATTTGTATTGCTAAAAATACGAAGCATGTAATAATTTTGTTTTTACAATAAAAACAGCTGTTCCAATTGTGGAGAAATGTAATGTGAATGATGAGAATGATATTGAAATAGTCCACATGTCGATAAATAATAGCATAATAAATACAGATAATAAAAATTGTGATAATATTACAAAAGATTCCGAATTGGATAATAAATCGCATTTGAGTAAACATATAAATGCTCATATATTTGAAACAAGTAATACTATCAAGGATATAAAATCTGAATCACATACAGATAGTAAAATGCACGTGAAATCACTCGTATCGGATGATACGGAGAAAATTAACAATGAAAAAGAGAACTCCATTCTTTCTAGTAGTAAGAGTCCAGTAATGAATTACACACTTCATAATCAGCAATCTAAGAACATGGTAGATAAAGCGAAATCTAATTCAGAAAGTGTAATACACAATTCGATAAAAAGTTGTATTACGTCATGCGATACTCTAAACGAAGAAGAAAAACGAAATATAACGAATAATGTAGATCGATTAATTCCTGAGAATAATAGAGCAGGAAGTACATCGTCATTACCTCCGAATTTTATACGTAATGAAGATGGTGTAATAAAATTAGAAAGCGAATTACTATTGACCGATACTGACGAAGATGCAATTTTGGATTCGTCGACATGCTTGCCACTCGTGTCTCCCATCAAATTGAGGAAAGTGCAACAAGAGCCGAAAACAAAGTTCTCAGAGATCGATGTTGTAAACTTGAGCGACAGCGAGGACGATATTTTCCCATGTTCCCAATTGTTTGATATTGGATTTGGCATGAATACATCCGTGAAGGATGAGATCAAAGAAGAACCCACAGAGATAGAAAACCAAAGATTTAATATACTTGACGATGCGGATCTAGTTATTTCACTAACTGACAGTGAAGACGAGGACAATAATTGGTTACATAGATTATCTCGAAGTCAAATACTCAACGAGAACGACGAAACGGATGTAACAAGCGAGAATATCGATGTAAAAAAGGAACAGATAGACGTAACAACTGTGCATCTTGAAGAGGCAAGTGTAGATAAACCTGAATCGCCTGTAAACGTGAAAACTAAAATAAACGAAGAGAAAGATGTAAAGGAATGTACAAATGTACAAGCTCCGTCGTTGCAAGATGTAATAGATTTTAATAAAATACGTTTGCCGTATGTTTCTTTAGAGAGATTGAAGGAGGATTTTAAAAATCAATTTGAACAGTCTATGGAAGCACCTAGCTTCAGGAATAATATCAAGAAGCTTGTACAATCATTGGTAAATGAGAGTCGATATCCGAAGCAAACAGAACGTGATATTCATACCTCAGCTAGCAATAAAGTAGAAACCGCAGAACGTTTGAAAAAGAAGAAATCACTCGAGAAAAAAGTCCCTCAAATCGAACCTCCACACTTACCAACTAAAAGACGAAGCAGCAGTTCGAATAAAGTCGAAGAAATTAGGAAGAAATCTTCTGATAAACCTGCTAAACAAAAATTAAGTAGTAAAGAGAGAAAGGAGCAACAAGAGAAATTAAAAATGCAACAATACTACCACATAAAAGAACAGAAGAACCGTAAGATAGTCCACAAATGGGCTGATTGCCTTCCTCCCAGCAAGATCAAAACAACTTCTCTCACCAAAGAAGAGAAGAAAACATTAGCGGACCACAGAAAGATGAAATTGCAGAAACTCGCGATGGAGAAGCGATTGTCCCTAGAAGAGAACCAGGAAAGGAAACGCATCGCTTCGAAGCCAAAGGCGAAGGTAACGACAAAAACGCGAAACGATTTTCTTGTCGAGGAAACGATCTCTGCGACGAAATCAGGAGATGCACCGCAGAAGGTTAAAGTTTCGTCTAGTCGTTCTACGTTAGCAAGCAGTTCTTCACCAAATAGAAAACCAACCGCGTCCACAAAAAGTACGGACACTCTTAAAGAGATAGAAACACATTTACAACAGAAATTAATTCTCACTGATATCTTCAATTTAGGCAGAATACCAAAAATATCTTCCGCGAATAAGGCTAAAGCGAATGTCGCAATGGCAGAAGAAGCATTGAAGGATCTTTCGTTGGAGAAAAAGACGGAGAATGTAGTGCAATCGAAAAACGTTGAATCAACGAATAAGTTAAGCATAGAATCACTCAAATCTGTTAAAAAGGTATCAGTGCCACCGAAATCGAATATAGAATCTCTGGTTAGCAAACAGAAAAAACGTGTATCTTTCGCTGCGACGATTGCAACTGTACGCGAATACGAAATTGAAGAGTCGAATGTTCTGAAAAAGATCAAAGGGAAAGATGCGCCTATACCTCTCGAGAAAGTCGCGATGAACAAACCTAAGAATATCATAGAATCTAACGCGAAGTATAATGAATTCTTGCTACGTATCTTCTTATGGAATCCGGTATGGTTGGAAGAGCAACAATATTTGAACATACTCGCACCTGTTGTATCCCCGGATGAGCTTAATGTGATGTTAACGCGTTATAGATCGTACGATGAGTACTATCGTATCATCGCTCCGCTATTGCTGCTGGAAACATGGTACGCCATAACTAGAGAAGTTCAGCGCAACGATGAAACATTCAGACGACCTACATTTATGTGTTCCATAGTTGAGCATTCTGTTCAAACGAACAAAGAACCTGGGAATATATCGTTTACAACTTTGTTGCTCGAGGTACTGGTCTCGAAAGAGGAAGCGTACAAACAGATACATCCGGTGTACGGAGATTTGGTGTTTTTCGAGTACGTTAAAAACTACGAGAAGGGGCAGACATTTCACAAAATATTCGCCTATGTTATAAACGTATATTCAACGGTACTAACACCTATGACGCGGTACAACAAAGATTTGCGACATTATGTGAAAAATCCTCATATATTGCTCACGTACACCATGAAAACAAGACTTCTCGACAGTCATAATATCTTGGTGAATCGTGTTCAACGATTAAGAGCCGTGACTTATTTGCGTCCTAATTTGAGAATGGTGCAAGCACTGCAGTACCTTCCAAGCTCGCCGCTAGTCAATTTAATTGTACATCCGAAAATTGAAATGTACAGATTACCTAGTGTGTCAGAGCCAGAGATGCTTATCACCGAGGATAAATTGAACTACAAACAGATGGAGGCTGTGTACAAAGTGACCAAAGCCGTGGTTCAAAAGGACGCAAAGCTGTGTTTTATTCAAGGTCCACCGGGTACAGGGAAGTCGAAAGTAATTGTAAATATCGTCACTCAAGTATTATATGGGAACAACAGATATACAAGCAATTCAAATGCTACGAAAATTCTAGTATGTGCACCATCGAACGCTGCCATAGACGAAATTGTTCTTAAACTGCTGGATATCAGGTCCGCCATAAAGAAAGAGGCGAAAGTAAAACCTTTTAGGATGGTTCGCATCGGACGAGAAGAAATGATGCATCCTACGGTGAAGAATATCTCTGTTACCGAACTGGCGAAACGTGACATGAAGAAGACAGCGGCTAATTCGAACAATATCCCGCTTGACAGCGTGGAGAACGAGAAACAGCTTTTAGATTCTAAGATGAACGCGTTGAAATGCGAGCTAATGAATTCTCGTAACGTCGACGAGACTTACAAGCAGCATATTCAAATGAAGTTAGCGGAATTAGCTGCGAAATGCGAGTTACTGAAGAATCGGACGCCACTAAGCGAGATAAACGACAGGGAACGCATGAAATTGCAACGCGGAGCGGAAAATCGAATTCTCGAGTACGCAGACATAATAACTTGTACGCTGTCGTCGTGCTACACCAATCAAATGGAATCCATCTTTGGCGGTATTAAGAAAAGGATATCCGTATGTATCGTGGATGAAGCTACTCAGAGTTGCGAAGCGGAGACTTTGATACCGTTGATGTTAGGTGTTAATATATTGGTATTAGTCGGCGATCCTAACCAATTGCCCGCCACCATATTGAGTCCAGAAGCTAAGAAATTAGGATTGGATCGGTCGATCTTTTCCCGGGTTCAAGATGCTTTCGACATGCAACCGAATAACCCGATAATTATGCTGGACACTCAATACAGAATGCAACACGATATTTCCTATTGGCCGAACAAGTTCTTCTATGGTGGTAAATTGAAAACTGCCGTCAAACGGGACAATAAATTTCCATTTCACTCGTATCGAATTTTAAACATGAATACAAATCAAAGTAACGACAATTTCTCGAACAACGGCGAAGCAGAGTTTGTAGCTAATATCATTCATTGTATGCTGATGTTCTCTAATTTGGATAACTGGGAATCGTGTATCTCGTGTGGTATTCTCACGCCGTATAACAATCAAAAGTCCGTTATATTAACGAAAATTAACGAAAAGTAAGTCGTAGAATTTAACACTAGGTTTATGGACTTTTCTTGAGTGAATGCGAAACCGAATTTCTCCTTCAAGAAATCGATTTATTAGAGTCATAAATTTCGATAGATTTTCGTATCATTATATTGATAAAAGTAAGGAAAAGTTGGTGGAAAATAATAGCAATTGCTCCTGTAATCGTTCGTGAAATCTTAAATGCGTCAAATTGACGTGCCCCGTGAATCTAGTGTTAATTACAAACATGTACAAAATATCATTGAAATTGTCTCGTCTGGTACGCTAACCGTTGATCTCATTTACTTCAGAATGTCTTCGTTGCCGGAGAATATTAAAAATAAGATGAGGATTGAGGTGAACACGGTGGATGGTTTTCAAGGACAGGAACGTGATGTGATAATTATGTCGTGTGTACGAAGTCAAAAGATCGGCTTCCTGTCTGACAAAGAAAGACTTTGCGTTGCTCTTACAAGAGCGAGGCACAGTTTGATAATATGTGGTAACTTCAACGTTTTTATGGTAAGATAATACGATAATTTATAACAATAAGTAAAAAATGAAAAAAAAGGAGAAATTAATGTGATTAATAAAATGTATCATTGTGTTGTAATATTGCAGAAAGATCCTATGTGGAATTCATTGTTGCAAGATGCAAAGTCACGCAAGGTATATTTTCACGTTAACGCGAATACAAAGTCTCAGAAAATAAAGTCGTATGTTATTAAGCGTATAAGGAAAAAATGATTGCGCACGCGAACGTTTCATTGTTAATACCATTCTTGTACATTTGTAAATCACACATTATCATCCCCCTCAATGCGCTTATAAAATGTATATTGTAGATTTTATTTCTTTTTCTACGATGTCGCCTTTGCAAGTAATAAATCTTTTAAAATAACCAGAATGTTCTGAATAGAAAAAGAAAGAAAAAGAAAGAAAAAGGTACGAAATACCTGTTGGTGAATGTAACAGTGGAATGTTTAAATATTTTTTGTATACAATCGGGAGTACATATTTTAGGTTATGCTTTGGTTAGGTTTATCGAACTCGCTATTTTTATATCATTTAACTTATTACCTCCCAGCTATTTAATATTTAAAAGATTATTACGTTGATCGTAATTTTTGTCACTATTTTAATTAATAAAATAATAATAAGAAAACGAGAAAATCATTCTAAATCAAACCGATATATTCTTTTTTGTTTTGTTTTAATTAATAATAATAAAAGGAAAAATCATCGTTGTTTAAATCGTTTATTGAAACATTCAGTTATATGAGAAATGAGATACTTTCTTAAATTTAATTTTAAAAAATTTTCCTAAGAAGAAAGATGTCATACAGTCGCTATGGAGTGTTTTTCCTAGAGGGTGTTACCTCCTTATTTATTATCTTTCTGTACATTTTAATATATTATTATTTATCACCTGAATTATACACAATTTTCTAAATCAAATTAAAAGAAACTATAATTACAATTCAAAATTTTCGAATTGACTGTATACTCTAACTGTATATATTAATCCTTCTAAATAATTCACATATGATCCGTTCACATATAGTGTTCCAACTATTCCATAATAGCAGTAAGTTTGAATCGTTATTCGATAACGTGTTTACAAGGAACGACAGGTTTGTAAGAAATAATTTCAAACGTTTTAATGCGAATAGTTTCAATTATTCACGATTATTTATATCGTTTCACATCAGAAATTCGTGTCAAAGTGACAATTTTAAATGCAATTATTCTTTTACACTATTATTTAGGTCTGTACTACGTTTTACCTGAATTGAATACGTAAGTGCTTGAACGTATTTCGACGTCGTTGTTACGATGGTTCGTTTTCAAACCATGACACCGGAAGGGTATAAAGCAAAACACGTGAACTTCAAAATACTATATGCATTTCATCCTACACCCTTTGGAGATTGTTTAATCGGAATTACGAACGTCGATAAAGCCGTAGTACATTTGGCGTTTGTTGATAAAAGTAAGACAGAAGCATTCGCCGAATTGAAGGATAATTGGCCGCTTTCCGAATTGATAGAAGACTGCACGAACGAAACGGGCGAAATTCTAAAAAAAATCTTTTCCGAACCGGTGTTTACAAATGATTTAATTACAGTACTCTTAAAGGGTACAGAATTTCAAATAAAGGTTTGGGAAGCTTTGACGCGTGTTACAGAAGGTATAACAATTACTTATGCAGAAGTTGCGTCGAACATAGGAAACCCGAAAGCGGTACGCGCCGTTGGAAATGCGGTAATGAAGAATAATATTGCGTATTTGGTACCATGTCATCGAGTCATAGGAAAATCCAGCAATAAATACAAATGGGGAACGAAAGTGAAAGAAAATATTTTGGCACATGAGCGTAAATTTTTAGATACTTAAGTATCGTTCCTTCTTCGTATTCTTACACGTATTTCGCTACCTTTCAACTTGATGTATTAATTGAACAATGTAATTATTAAACTCTCAACAATGTAAAAAGAGAAATCATTTATTTTTATACATTAAATGTTGAATAATACACAAACGCTTAAAACATACTGACTAATTATGTAAAATACTGCAAGGAAGAAACTCTGACTATGCTAGAAAAAATGATTTGTTATTCTTAATGTACAAACGCGCGATACAAATTATTTACACTTATGATTTATAGCTAAGTTGTTGATGAACCTCGCGAATATATAAAAGTTAACTCTTATTCCTTTACATTAAGACTTCATTGCACTTTTGCATATTGTAACAGGAACACTATGAAGTTAGGATGAACTTTCAGCACCTGTATGTAATAGTGCCAAGATGGTGATACAAATTAGACATAATTAAAATCACATTTTTATATTTTGTATTCAGATAATGATTTATATAACTGTTTGTATAAAAAAAAAATGTAGCATTTCTTAATATCTTGCATTAATGTAAAGAATACTGGATTGTTGTATGATCAAACAGTATTGAAACAGTTTGAAAATATAAATACACTTGTGAAATTTTGGTACATATTTATAAATGTACAAGCCTTTTAGATGTCAAAGTAATAAACTTAACGCTTTACCGACCGGAAGCCGATTAATCGCCTTTTTGCTGCCAGCGCAATAAATCAATTAATTACCCTATAATAAGAGAAACTGAACGATACAGTAAGTTCTCTCATAAATTTTTATTTGAAATTTTCAGAGCTATAAAAATAAGCGGAACAGCAAAAACCGAGCCAATATTAAATAGAATGCGCCGGTCGGTAAAGTATTAAAAAGAAGTTTGCGACTGATCAAACTAAAGCTGAGAAATCTAGTCATTGAAATCAGAAGAACTTGCAAAACATAGAGTTAGTAGTTTGGCATCTGATGGACTCACTGTAATTCTATACACAACAGCACTGAAAAAATACTATCTACATCGCAAATATTACTGTACCATTGATTCTATACATTAATAGATAAGATAGTAATGTTTATAAATACATATGTATATACATTTACATATAAATATAAAAATGAGTTATAAAAGCATTCCATAGAAAAGTGCAAAATCACTTCACACGATAAAAACTACTTTAGGTACAAGTAT
Organism: Anthophora plumipes; assembly: GCA_951804975.1. Classification (NCBI taxonomy): domain Eukaryota; kingdom Metazoa; phylum Arthropoda; class Insecta; order Hymenoptera; family Apidae; genus Anthophora; species Anthophora plumipes. The sequence continues at coordinate 4,486,156 of OX638121.1, forward strand.
GACACTTGTTCGTGTTTATTATAAAAATTCATGCTAAATTTCATTCAACCCTTTGTAATTTTTAAATACGAAAAACTGCAAGATTTGTTGTTGCTTATTATTAGAATTCTCCTGAAACAATCACAGGAAGTAACTTTCCTATCTTGTCGTAGTGATTAAGTCCATGATTCTCGCATATATATTGTAATAAAATATAGAATTCATTTTTTTTTTCTTCTTTAAGTACAAATTAGAAGCAATGTATATTTTGCTACTAGCAGATCATTCTGTACACATGTTGTTACTTCAGTCAGTCTCATTGATTAATTAGCAGTAATGCAGTGAACGTGTCTACTTAATTTAATACAAAACTGAAGATATACGAAAAAAAAGTGTATTAAAGTCGAAGAGTATGGTAAAAGCAAATTTCTTTGGATTCTCCTAGCAACATACAGTTTTCAGTTTACTATTACTTGTATCTTACAAGGCAGTGTTTGGTGGAAATGTGATAAAAGTTTATATATATCTACAGAAATATTAAAATCGCATCTTCGAAACACAGAATAAAGCATAATAGTCTCTTGTTAAGGGGAAGTACAATTCGTATTCGTATTACAACATATTCGAACATCTTTATGTTTCCCAAATGCAGTCAGATAAATATTACTTTGTTCATTTTGTATTGTTGTATTCAAAAAAATTTCTCACGACTACGCTGATAATATTTACTTGTTTCACGTCCCGTAACGGTATCCAGTTCCTAGTTCATTGTTCGTTATTAATGGCAGTATTCTTATTCAAATACACGCGTACGTGCTTTTCGAAAATGTAAGTACCATTATAAACAGTACGAAATCGTAAGATCCAGCTGCTTTCCTCGAAGCAAACGATGGAATATTATTCCCTGTTATACTGGGGGTACCTGTTATTTTATATTAAAGTAATCAATGGTAGAATACGTAACAAAATGTCAATGAAAAAAGGTAATTTTTCTTTTTGTTTTTACCTGACACCCTAGATCGCGGAGTTGTCGCGATTCTCATGATTGGATTGTGAGGAATTGGTTTCATTGGTGTTGGTGCAGGACTTGGAGAATTCCCATAACATTGGCCTAAATTATATGAAATCATTATATGTGTTACTTTAAATTTAAACTTCATTTGCGAATTCAGACACTTACCCTTTTTATACAAACGCATTCCTTCCTTTTTCGGATCAATATTTCTAATGCAATGATCACCCGCTTCCTTGATGTATATTTCTTCGTCGTTGACAATTAAACCAACGAAGCATTCGTTGGTACTCGTATCGTTTCTCATAGTATACGCATACATGACACCTTTTTCTTCCCACTGTCCTAAACACAAGTACGCCCGTTCTAAAAGAAAAATATTTGTTTTGTTTAATTTAAGATAGGTATTTTAATAAATATTTTTATTCTGAAATACGATATTTTACCTTCATAAAGTTCACCAGACTCACAATCAGTGACTTTAAAATACATTATTTCGCGGGTGTTGCAGTTGCTGCTTAACTCAGCGCACATTCCTGATAAATCAGTTATCATTCCCATATACTGGCCAGTAATTGGACACGGCGATTCCACTGCACGTTCGATCCCTAATTTCGAAAGTATCGCATGTAATATAATTCTTTGCTAAAACGTGTAATTTATCTCCTTGATTAACTTACGCGCTTGTGTCATCCAGACAGGTTTGTCTAAGTTTGGATCATCGCATAAATAAGGTTGATAAACCGGACTTAATACTATTCCTGTACAAATTTATGATTTTACAAATTGAATTATTTAATTGATATTTACAATATAATTATCAAAATAGTAAATACCTATAGTGAATTCTAATACATTTTCACTTCTCTGTCTCATCATTAGACACAGATAAGCTGCTTGCTCACTGAAAATATGTATGTTTTTTTAAAGACACGAGTATAAATAATTATACTTGATACTTTGTTAATTAACGTTGTATTGTACCATTGATCTTTCGAGTAAACTATGTAGCGGCCAGTTTCTTCGTTCGAGTCCACGGTAATGAAGGTATAACTATTATAGCCATTAAGATCAGTGAAAGTCATAGTACCATTAACAATCAGAGACTCTTCCCATAAACCCTGTGCCCATTTTGGAAACCTACGCAACAATAACTTTTAATTAATTAACATAACAGATTACTTCAAAGTTACGTTGTTACTGCGAATTTTTAATTAGGAAGAACACAATGGAAAAATATATACTAACGTTGCCACGTGAGTCTTTACATAATTCGGCATTTTCTTTTGATTCGGAATTTTACTAAGGATCAGTGTCTCGTATCCGCTGGTGGAATTTTCCAAATTTTGAGTACAGCTGGAATCACTGCTGAGCGCCATGTATGTCTTCCCTTTTTTATTGTCAACATGAAACAGCTATGAAAAGATGTTCTTTCAATTAAGAAAATCATGATTGTAAAGTATTATTTTCAACTTACCCCACACCTATACTGTGGTCTACCCTCACAAACTGCACTGTTATCCATCAGAGCAAAATAAGTGGAACTATTTGGGCCAGGCCAGTTACCCAAGCAATTAAATGTAAGATTTGCTGGAAACGTTCATAATTATCAAATGAATTTTTCTTTATCAACATACTAGAAAGAACAGTAACAAATAAAATCAATAAGAATATTACTGTGAGACTCAAAGTTGCAATGATTGAAGTGTAATCTCAGAACAGAGCCATCAGGACAATTGTTGAAGGAGGATGAGAAGCTGTTGCACTCTATAGCATTCTCAGATCCATTATTCAGATTGTACTTGAAGTGATACTGGCCAGTTATTGGACAATACTCGTTTCTGATAGGAACATTCCCAATCTCCCTGGTACCTATTCGAAAGTTCCGATTATCGTTAGATATATTTTATAATATATTTGAAACAAAAGAATTAACTGTTTTACTAACGATACAAGATCGATGTGGAGTTTAATTTATCACAGGAAGCCAGTGCAGTGGCCGCAGAGGTATAACACCTGTTCAAATCCTCCGAGAATACTTCTATAACGTTGCGTGATCTCCTCATCAACCGGAAGCATCGGATGCAGTCGCCGTCGCCGTACCTAAATCAAATGCAAATCGATTTCGTATTTAATTCACAGATGAAACGGTTAAGTAGGATAGAGGAGGAAGTAAAAGTCTTGCATTATTAAACGACCGTGACAGGGGAATGAAATCATCGCGCAACAGTGTTGGTGGTGCATCTCAGGTACAATTATACACCGTTAGCCGTGAAACAAGAAAGCGCGGCCGACACCGTCTGGAGCCTGATCTATTTCCATCCCAGACGCACTGCAGACGTCGCGGCATCTCTAAGGATATGCGTTAAGTAAGCGTGCATCGGGTAACTTTATTACGGATTTAGTTGCAACTTGACTTTTATAGAACCGCGCATGTTCGCAGACTAAACAGAAATTCTACGAAATTCATCCACCCGCGCTTCACGTCCACAATTGTTACGAATACGAAATATTATTGTAGCTGTTTTTAAATTTGAAATATTAAATATCTCAATATATAATACATTACTTGTAATATTGTCCATAAGTCACTTTATCGTTATAAATTTTCAAAATTTAAAGTAACAATTAAGAAGAAGTCGTTCAACTTTGAAAATGGTCAAGGAACTTATAGATTACCCGTTGTTACGCGTTAAAACGGATAAAATACCGTTCGTGAAATCAGAAGCAAATCGTGGTGACTTGTGGTCAGGTCGAATAAATTATTCGATGATTTGAACGTCGACCCACCTGTCCATTAGTAACACGTTATCGCCGACCCTCTTGTGGCAGTAGCCCCACACGTGGATAGCGTTGAACGTGATGTTGATGGTGGAATATTGAATGGGCTCGTTGCTCGTATCGCTCGCGTCCTTTCCGCTCACCTGTGTCACGAACTCACCCTGAAATTCCGCGGGAAAGTAACAGCCAACCATGAACTGGGGGTCGTAACCTTGAAGGCCGTCGCTCATGATCACAGTCGCATCTGTAAATAAACAAAAATGGTCATTCTAACCTAAAAAAAACGTTCTATTAAAAAAAAGAAAAAAAAAAAGATTTGTAATACAGAAATTAATTTGTTGATTAACTAGAGGTTAAACAATATTGAAAACGGTATAATCATTTCAAGAATCTTCTTCTAAAAAAGTAATTCGAATTTTTTCATTTGAAAGTGCATCTTCGAGAGAGGAATGAGAATTATATAATTGACGAGCAGAATATTTCGGTGAAACTTGGCATTGATTAAATACAACAATCCTTCCAGTCATGAAACAGATTTATTACAGCAGATAAAATGGTAATGGGCTTCGTGAAGCCATGTTTAAAACAAGAGTGGAGGTGATGAAGTGGTTTACGATGCGATTAAATTTTAAAAGATAATCCGATCTTCTTTCACGGTATTCATTGTTTCCGTGAAACGAATCAATACACCGAAGAAAATGGCAAAACGAATTCCCATGGACGTGCCGGGGGTCATGTGAACGACCTTAAGGCAACCGGCATCGCGCACATAATTTTTACAGCGTCAATGGCCTCCCGAGGTGAAAAAACGAGATCATCATCGATTTTTCATCGTGATATTTCACCCGCTGATATTGAATCAAACAAATACCGTACTTTGTAAATTACAAACACCCCTTTTTTAAAGCATCCATTATCAATCAAAACTACAAATTATACATATATAAAAAAATACATACAATATACTCAATAATAATCGAAAAAAACATCGTCACATCCATTTCGCTAAGCGTCTAATAATAGATTTACCTCGATCCACCGTCCTAATCGTAATTTCACCGAACAAAATGCAACGCAAGCACGCAACAAGTTCTCCACTTATTACTCAATCAGCTGCGACACGATTGACGGACCCACCACGCCGGTTTGCTACAACCCTTCTCGAGTAAACAGAGAGAAAATAATAGAGGGAGAGAAACATCGAGGAACATCGTCGACAACGTGGTCGATATTTAACATGTAGAATAAATCGCATTCCAGCTAACTGCCCACATGTCGTGCGGCCAACGATCCATGAATGGTCATTAACGTTGGCATTAAGTGGTTACGAAGGCAGGTGCGACGGTGACAGGTGGACCACCAGGGGAAACTTCGCAAACGAAACGTAATACTATCGGCTTCTTTCATTCTGTTCCGCCTGCAATCCCGTTCACGTGGTAGGGTGAAACTTCACTCTGAAGTCACTTTTATTTCCTCTCGATTCGTATCTCCTGTCGGATGAAGGGATCGATATACGCGGGATAATTAGTTACTCCCTGTGATCGATAACAGATGGCACTCATGCGCCTTTTCCTTTTGTGTCCCGAATTGGGGTTAGAGGTTACAATTTTGTCACGTGATAAAAAATTAAAAACGGAACGTAACGGTTCGGTTGTAAAGTGTTCTATTACAGCTTGAAGTGAGACAAAATGTTCTCTTTGTTTAAATATTGTCGAAACGGTGATTATTCTTTATCAATGTTTCGCGTTGTATTTACGCGGCCTTCAGAGTGGCATCGATTTCCTCGAGACTCGTTAAGGGGACATTTTATCGAGGAAGCCTCGTCTCGCTGACTCGTCGTCATTAGTGAACAATGACGTAATGACGGTAATCATATCGGTCTTTATCTTGAGATCGTATCTCTGGCTACGCTGTTTCGATGGGGATTCTTATCGGTTTCTCTACGTCAGAATTCTGGCAATTAAAAGTGTCACACACTTCCGGATGCAAAATCACGGATTCACTGAAGAAGTCCTATCTTATTGGTCGTTTTGCTTGTCATTTTTTTATACTTGTACTTTTCAATTATTCCTCGATACATTTTTATACTGTCTAATTATTCAAAATATATTTTCGTACTTTATAATTATTCCTTGTAAGTTAGAAGCTTTTTCTTGCAAATTGTAAACTGTACAATGTACGTCACAAATGTTATATGCACATTTGTAAGAACTAGTATGAAATAATTCGTTATAATTTCTCATTATAAACCGGAGAGAAGTTCCGTTTAAGAGGAGAATTCAGTTGACAGATTAACAATTTTCGATTGAATAAATTTACCTCGTTGTAAAAACCACATTATTCTATGCTAATCACGAAACAGTTACATAGTATTGAAATAGCTGTATCTCGTTCAATTTCAACCCCATATTTAGCCTAATTGTTCCAGCAGTCGCAAGGAACCAGAAATTCCATCTAACCCCCTGTTGGTAGCGATTCCAAGCATAGAAGCCATCCAATCAAGATCCAGTAACTCAACACCGTGACGTAACAAACGTAGGAGCAGCTTAGCCCTCTACATACACACACATTTATATATATATAGATCTTTTTCTCCGGAACGAAAATAATAAAAGGGAATCCCGTTGAATGAGGACGGTCACGTTGGACTCTATTTAGTCTGGCTGAGCGTCGTAGAAGAAGAAGAGGAGGAGGAGGAAGAAGAAGAAGAAGAAGAAGAAGAAGAAGAAGAAGGTGCGCCAGGCACCATGGGATCGACGTCGTTATGAGTCCTCGCCGGAGTTCGGTTCTCAGGAACCTGAGACCGCTGAGTTTAGTCGTATATAATGCACGAAGGAGAACGCGACAAGGCACCGCGAGAAGGAATGCGAGAAACAAGCTGCTTTGCCAAGGCATTACCGCCTCCGTCGCCCCATACCCTTCTTCTTTCTCTCTCTTTCTCTCTCGTTCTATGGTGCATACGAACGCGGATACACATTGTCTCTTTTACCCTCTCCTCTGCCCTCAACACCGGAGAATTCGTCTCTTTCCTGTGTCGCCTACGACGTTCTTTTCTCTTTTTTCTTTCTTTTTTTCTATTTGCCTTTCTCGTTCGGTTCTACTCGTAGATCAGCTGTACACGGTGTACCCTTGTTGGTCCGAAAGGGGGACCGAGACGATGGTCCTGGCGTTTGTCTTTTAAAAGGGAGGATTTCTCGTGATGAATGGTTACTCTCGTTTTGGTTATTTGGCTAATGAAACACAAGAGGGATTCTGAGTTTTAAAAGTTTCAAGAAAGAGTTAGAGGGAGGGTGGGTGGAGTATTTTTCAGTTGTAGTTTGAGTTTAAGAGTTGGTTGTACTTTTAGAGGGAGAGATTTATATAGTTCGAACGGACGGTAAAGTTTGCGTGACAGTAAGAGAGTTAGACGATGGTTTTCTTTCGTTGCGGAAGAACGGGTCTTGCGCAGAGAGCGATAATGAGCGTAGCAAGTGCAGCTGGATGCACGCTATAAATTGTATCTTATTTATTTCCTGGTTATTCTGACGGGTTAGAAGAAGAGTAACATATGTAGATTTCTGAGGAACGAATTCGTTGTTGTCGCGTACACACGCTTCCGTTCGTAAGTATTAGGGCACTTGCCGAACGAGAAATAAACCTGAAAAGTATGACAAAGGCTAATGACTCTATCGCTCCACTGCTGATCGAGGAACGGTATTTTCCCAAATTCGGCAGTTGTGTTTATCGACAATAGTCATTTGCCTAAAAGTGAGCTTTGGCGAAAATTGGGTTTGCTGTATTTACTCCATCAAACACAATTGCGGTAGTCATTTACACGATATTGTATTTCAAGTATAATGCCATTGAGTGTACTTTAAAATAAAGCAGCGAGTACTGGATTATCTTCCATACTTTTCGTTTCATTTTAATTCAAAGTTCTATCGCTCTCATTTGAAGAGCCCTCCATACTTGATCCTCAATGTCTAGTATTTTGGTATCTCGTTCGATATTTTCTATATTGCTTCCTTTATGGGTAGCTAGTATTTTATCGCAGTAAATGGCATTTTCGTATTCGAATATTATCCACCTTTCGGTACTCGATGTTTAACATTTAATAGACGGTTAAGAATGCAAAAAATAAAAAAAAAGAAAGAATAAGAAAAGAAAATTCTTTTAGCTACTCCCGTTTCTCGGAACAAGTATAATTCGAGTTCCCTCGGGGAATCGATTTTAATAGGTACCACGGAAGCCTTGAGAGATCGTCGATCGTGTGTAACGTGGTCGTTTAAAATCGTCGGAATTGTTCTGGCGCGGCTTTGATCTCGATTAGGGCTCGGTTTTTACCTTTCACGCGGGTACCTACGTTACCTCGTTGCCACGTAGGCTTACCTTCATAAACCGGAAACACGCTATTAGCCGGGACTCTTATTTTACCGTGATCACGTGTTCCTTTATAATTGCCTCGATGCTTTTTGTATTCATCAACCTTTAGTTTTCTTTTTTTTTCATTTGCCGTGGCTTGCATACGCTTTGAATGAAAACGGCTGGACGAAAGAATAGCTGTGTAACGTGACGGAGTATGTTGAAACAGGTTGTTCCCTTTAATTGCACATCGTTGACATTCGCCGAACGTGGACACTCTCTTGTTCATTCAACGTTTCACGTTCTTGTGTGATAGTGGATCAACGATTGCCGTGTAAACGGGACATTACGAGTTTCCTTATTACACACTGTTTCGCACATGTCGCGAAGAATCTTCGCCGAGCAGGAACGTGTTAACTCGTTATAAGACATTCGAGGCTCACGTGTACTCGTTAAATATCGTTCTAACATAGAAACAGTGCATGTCTCGATGCTTCTTTACGTACGTTTAATTTTCTTCTTCTTATAAAGAATATTTTACACTTTTCATTTCTAAGGCTACTCTACCGAAGTTTCTTTACAGCTTCACGATGGAACTTTCGAGGGTTTCGTACGTTCAATATTTCTAAATCCAAGCGATTATATCGAATTTTATCAATTTTCAAATTTAGATCGATATTGCAAATTTTCATCTTTTAATTTTATTAACTCTTTGACTGCTATCGATGCATAATATGCGTCTGTCTCGAGCTATCGATGTGAACTATGGACGAATATATACGTTCGACGATTACTTCTGTCTTATAGAAGGCAAGCTCTTCTTCGTCTATTGAATAACTAGACGATCGATTGCAACGAGGCATAACGCGCGGCTTCACGCTTTCTGAAGCTGGTCTCTACGAGGTGAAAATCGCGGCGAGGAAGAACGAGGTCTCTCTTTCATTTCCTTTCGGCTACCGTTAAGCAGCTCGCCAAATTGTTTGCACGCGGCGAAACTTTCGCGCAAACAATTGAGCAAACTCCTCGCCTTTCAAAATGTATTACATTTTTTTTTCTTTTTTATGTAACTCCCTTCGGATGGTGTAACGATGATGCGCACGGAAGATAATCTTGCAGTAATACTTAAAACAATTCAAACGTGCCTAAAACATCTTTGATCCTAGACGTGATTATATGTGTAATCAGGTCAAGATTGAAATGTGTGTGCAACATCTTTCCTTTTTTCTTTTTTCTCACTGTAATAAACATTTCTATTTCTCTTCATCTAATTTCTACATTATTAATTTAAAAAATGTTAAATTTTTTAAATGGTGGAGTAATTTATGGATCGCTTATCTTTCCCATACTCGGAGGAATGACTCTTTAATAATTTCTTTTCAGGATACTAAATAATAATCTATGCTTTCACAGGCGTCAGAGCAGTAGTTTAAAACAATCCATTTATCTATCGAAAATTGGAAGTTGAGACAAACGAAAGAAGCACGATGCTTGGTATTCTTCGATTGAATTTTTGCAGAAATTCATGATACTCGGAGATAACTATGAACTACCAAATCATCTCAAAACTAACACTTAGAATAATCAGTGATGATTAAAGTTGGAAAATTTTTGGGTTCATTTCTGCATGTATTCACAGTCGAAATCTGTACAAAGTGTACATCATTTAAAAGTTTTCTAAGGATGCAATTATTTCGAATTATCTCTAGCGTGATTATTAAATTAGAAACTTTCATGTTCATCAAATGGTGCAATTTCTATGGCCGTTATTATTTTAATATATAATAATATATATTATTATAAATTTCACAGCGTCGATCGAGAAAAATTCGCGTTTGGTTAGCAGTGTGTCAAGCAACGAGAACTTTTTCTTTCCTCTAAAAGGCAAGAAAGAAATTTCGACGGAAGTAGTTCTTGCAAGCGTAAGCTGGGCACATCCCTTTATCCCTCTTTAAAGGTCTCAATGAACCGGGATCGTTCGGCGACCGTTCAAAGATTTTAATCGCGCAATAAACGTTCACCGTCTGGTGTATCAAGAAAATCGTCGATGATCCACATCCGGTGGTCCATACACAAGCTCTCGATCTTTCGTTCAGCCAACCTTTTTCGAGATGAACGCGCTTGCAAAAAAAGCAGAGTGACCTTGCGCGCGCGGTATCCTTCGAGGCAAGATCGAGGCAAGCTTTGTACACCATCTGGCCTGACTGACAGATAGTTATGGTTGCCTCATTATCCTTAATACGAAACCCACCGACGGGTGATACCTAATTCTAGCTTTCCCCGAGTTCTTAATGGAGTCTGCAACCATTTTTATATCACTTTTTCTTCTCCTCTTTTTGTATTTATTTTGCATGGATTTTTGTGTAGAAAATGGATAACAAAAACAGGAATAATAGAGAAATTGAATTAACCCTCTGTGACACTATGTAATTTCGAAGTTGAAAATATGTGCAAATTAGAATTGTGATCGATTGCAATTTTTCTTCCCGTGAACAAAGAAAAATCGGGTTAAATAATTTTCTTTTTTTTTTTTTTTTTTAAAGAGGAAGGTTGTAATTATCGATTAGTGTCGGTAAATCATTATCGAAATTTGGAATTACTGATTTACATTTTTAGATAGTGGAAAACGTTTACCAGCTCTGATTTTATTCGAAACTTAAAAAACGCAAACGCCAAGGATCGAAAAATGTATCGTCAGAAAGAAGCGCGAAAATTGAAAATATAAAAAACATTTCGATTTACAAGATACAAAAGTACGAAGTTCGAAATATACGAACACAAATCTAACCGACGATTGTGAATACTATCTGTGAGATTCTTCGTTCGTAAAGTACTTATCAGAAGTGATTGAGCGAACGTTGAAAGAAATTGCCGTGTTAACGTTAAAAGAAACAAACGGTTGAGTAATAATCACGTAGTCTCAAAGTCCAACTCTCTCGTGAACGATTCTATGAAATAATTGATCGTTCAACCATCGATGCATCCGATTCATAGTTTTTTAACGATCGCGAGTGGAATCATTGATGAGGGGACGTGTGGCACTGAAAGCAAGGAAGAAAGGTGGCTGCTTTGCAATGCCGATTCTCTCTCTTTCTCTCTCTCTCTCGGCAAACGCGAGCAGAATTGTTATTCCTACGTTCAGTCAAGTCTTTTTCTAAATATAATCGGTTGGTTTCCGGTCGTGCAGCAGCCAGACGAGAAGTCGAAAACTATAAATACTTGTCCAGCGGTAGATGCACAACTGCAGGAAACCTTGTGTCTTCGTTCAACAATCTCTCACTGGCTGATGAATGAACGATTGTTCTACAATTTTTTTTTTTTCCTTTACTTTTTCCCTTACAGTCGAGCGCGACTTCCTTCGAATAATTGAATAACGCCGTAGCATAATTAATTTCATTCCGGTTCCGGCAATTTGCAACCCTTCGAATGCGGCACGATTTAGAAAAACCATTTTCTGATTTCTGAAATTTTCTCGCGTGAAAAATTCACGATATTCCATTCATATTCAATAACAATAAATGTAGCGTACTGAGTGAAAATTTCACAGAGTGTATATAAGATTATTTTACGTATAGATAGACACGTAAAAATGAAATGAAATTTACAAGATAAACAAAATAAGATAGGAATATAAAATGTTTAATGAATTAGAATGAAATTGATCATGATGACTGATTTATCTGAAAGATTTGATCGAATGGTTAATTATTATATCCCATTAAATTGAATGATAATAATTTTATATATTATTATTATCTTTAATTATTATTGATTAATTCCTTCGTGTATTTTCGGTAATTTTAATCAAACTGATTTATGGCGAATTAAAATTATTAATCACACGTAATAAATATGAATGTTTATTTGAAATAAAGTATCAATTAATATTACATTTTATTATTATTAATATTAAATTTTTCGATGAAATTTAGTTATCGAAAAAGTTGCAGATACGATACTAAAAACAATATTAAAGAAAGGAAAAAGATTGTTCTCCAACTGAACTTAAATCCCCGATTTCCCAAAAGAATCAGACGTCCCCTCTCACGTTGCATTAAAAGGGAAAGAAATTTTATTTTAATAGCATTGAAAAAAGAATAACGATGGCGATAACCAGATGTCGTCTGGCAGAATTGGCGCAGCATTTAGAAACCCCGTCGACAGGATGTTCGCTCTTATAATAAGGAAGAAGAAATCCGTCGAGTACTTTCGCCTTCTTTCTTCTCGTTTAACCAACTACGAGGAATGCGAATGTTCGGTCAAGGGTCAGATAAAATTTTTATATAATAAAAATATTTCAATAAACATTACAATACGAGTATTTGAATAGCGGACGAAATATTGAGAATTCGTTTAATTTGAAATTTGTCTTGAGATTTTGATTCTGTACAAACCGCGAAGATATTCCCATGGAAATACACTTTTATTTCTCTACGATTTAATCTCTGTGAAAAATATCTCTTTGCGTTACTGTCTCGCGACGTTCGAAAGTGTTTTTCGGGAATGAAGAGTTGAAGTTTATCATCGGAAAAACACTTGGCGATTCCACTCGTTCGAGCGCACAGAGAAGCGCGGACTCGTGTGTTTCCGTTCCGATCAAAGGGAACACGCACGGAAATAAGAAGCAACACCGTCGAAAAGACAGGCCGCCGAGAAGAGAAACGTCTAAATATAAACTTGGCGAACGGTGATGAAGGGTTCGTTGAACGGTCGAAAAACACTCCAGAAACGCCACTGTATCATCTCGTCGATTTCGTGAATTCAGCGGAAGTTACATTAACAACATGAACGATCTTTGTTTTTGAACAATTTTCGTGTAAAACGTAAAAAAAAGACGCAAAAGAAAAATGGACAATATCTTCAGAAATTTACTGAAATGAGATATTGATTTCTGAACATGTATAAAAAATTAGGAAGACTTTTTCTACGGATCTGCGATGGTGAAATTATATAGAGGATGGTTCAAAATTCAACTGCTGTAACAATTGAGAGACGAAGATAAAAGAGAAAAATAGGGGCGAAGGTTAGAAACGGAACGAGAACGATATTTGCAGGCTGTCTGAGAATTGCACAGACACTACACTTTGTAGAACCGCTAATCTAAATTTATTTCGACATAATAACACACTTCGAGCCTCTTCCCATCTCGCGTCCCGGACCACCCAGCATGAAATTTTACGACACCGCGTTATTACACATTAATCTTCGCACGATGAAGATTACGCGATAGGAAAAACAACTAACTGCCTTCGTTCGGTGAATGCGCAACACACGAGAACAGAATCCCTCTGTGATAACATGATAATTATACACCGTTTGATACGTCGAAACAAACGTCAAATTGTTACACTTACGAGAGATTTCTACAAATGAATATTCATCGTCTTTCCCATTTTTTTTTTCTTTATTTCTCTTTTAATTATATCAAGTAGGAGTTGTAGTTGCATAATTACTCTTCCTAATTCAATCTGTTTGGTAATTAGAAGTTAGATAGCTATGGTTTTGGTACTTTTTATAATTACGTTATCATTAACGTTTCATCGTTATTTCATTGATTTTAATTGATTGTAACGTTTCTCTAACACATTGAGTTCAATTAAAGTTTACTATATTATAGAGTACTATATTATTTATCTTTATAAAATACTACTTTATACTCATTTATTTATCTTCTCCGTGTCTTTATTAGATTTTAAATTTCGCTATTGCACCTCTTCTTCGGTCTAGTTCTCTTCCATTTCTTTCTCTTTCTGTCTTTTTCATTTCCTCCATCTCTTCTCCAGTTTCACTCAACAGTTCCTCAATTCATATTTCTCTTCTTTTGACCTCGCACTTCTCTATTACAAGCGTCAACGTTTCTTCTTCTTCCTCTTCTTTACAGATACTCCCTCTCTCTTCAGAGCAACAGTGTAATTAAGGTGATCACGTTACGCGGCTCACCTCGTGTACACCTTTCGCAGTTAAAGTGTTAACGCGGTAAAAGATTGAACTTTAAAACTGAATTAATTCGCGAAATATCTATCTAAGCAAATTCTTCATATCTTCCACTAAAAATATTCAGCGGATGGACTTCGATCGAAATTGACAGACGATCATTTTTTCTTTTTTCTGTCATTTTATCGCCATATTGCTACAGCACGCGTGTACATAATCAAGCCTATTCCTCGTATGGCGTTCATTTTTACCACCTGTGTGTATCTCTCGCCGCAGAATAACTCGTGTGCAGAGAACCACACGGAGCGTCCACGCGGAAAACAAGAAAGTGATGCAGGAAGCGAATGGACACGAGTCCATCTGTCCCTGAAATTACGTGACACACGTGCTCACACCTGCTTGTCACAGTTTCTTAGAGGGGAGGAGCGATAAGCGCCATGTGACCGTCAGAGGAGAAGAAAAGTGACCGCGCGAGAGAAGCCCTCATGGAGGAGAAAGAGGAAAGAAGCATCGAAAATGCGGGAGGACGATGTTAAAGAATATCCGGCTGTTCCGCGTGTAACATATGTTGCCTCGTGCCGAAGTATACTCGCGGACAACGTGTGTCAGCTGGATGGAGAGGAATAATTTGGACCATCGGGATACTTTCTCTGAATTTCAAGAATATAGAACGATTCGCCTAACTCGACGACTTGAAATTACAGGGAAAGGTTCATGAAGCTAAATGTTACGTGATTCTAAAGGTGTATACATTAGCATAATTATTCTTTTTGCACATTGCTTGCACGTAAGGTTTCGCAGATCATTTCTCAATTTTTTTTTTTAATATTTCTCTATGGAAATTAAAAGAGCGTTAAAAATCGAGTAAAGAAATATTCAGATACAGTATAACAAATGCAATGTGCATGTTTATTGAAACATTACCAACAGAAGTTCTAACAGAAGCAAGAAAAAATGATTAAGTTTGCACAACCTGAAGATGTGCGTATAACGATGATAAAGAAAAAGTTTTGCCGAGGTCATCTTAAAGATTATTCTGAGATAGTTATTCAAAAAGAGGAATTCGAAATTTATCAATTTTAATAGCAATTTAACAAGTTAAGCGCCATACGTTCGAGAATCAACGCTATCTAAACGAAAAGTCTAGCACTTAACGTATGAACAAATTTTTTCCCCATAAGTTAATACTTTACCGACCGGAAGTCTATTAATCGGCTTTTTGCTGCCAACATTTATCGACTTAGGAAGCTTATTAATCGGTTTCTTATTGCCACAGATTAATGTATTCCCCTATAATAAGAAAACGTGAACGATATATAGTAAGCCCTCTCATGAGTTTTAATTGAAAATTTTCAGAGCTGTAAGAATAAGTGCGATAGCAAAAATCGAACCAGTATTGAATAGAATGAGCCGATCGGTAAAGTGTTAAGTAAGAGTCTTCCAATTTTGGAAATATCCGAGAGTCTCCTCCCTCGAAATCTTCATGTTCCTCTCAGCCCTCTCGAATCGCCAGGAAAAAGCCGAAACCATCAGGAACCAAACACGTCCCGACCTAACACGAGCGTATCTTCGGTTCTATCGGTGTTCCTTTTTTTTCGTCACAGGCTGTCGTGTTCCCCCGTGAATAATCGTCCACGCACAAAAGGAGTATCGCTTCGATACAATAGAATGCAACGCCCACGGGATAGTGGCAGAATACATATTCCATAAGTGGAATCTTCGTTCAGTGACACGTCTCAAGGTGTATCTCCAAGAACGACACAATAAAAAATAGAGATCTATAGGCCCTGAATTCCGCCAGGAAATCTATTCATCTGCTTTCGTAAATGCCGCGTCACCAGGAGTAAAATCAAAAATTCATTTGCCTCTGTGAAAATTTAAAAACGGCTCCGAAAACCTACTCAAAATAATAAATATAACAAATAGAGAATAAAAAAGTCACCTTAAGATGATTGATCGTAGAAAAATATTGGTAATCTTGAATTATCGACGCTTTAAACTTTTTCCGCGCGTATTTTGTTCGAGTCATCGAGTTGAAAAATATTAATTTCCATTTTTGAAGACTATAACGCCTCACCAATGGTATATGTGACATGGAAGATGTTAATAATTATAAATTTTCAAATAAACGATGCATTTGTGAGACGAAATTTCCATTCATAGAGATAATGAATTAGCGAGAAAATATCAGAAACTACAGCGTTCTGAATTCGACTAATTTTCGTGGGAAAAATCAGTTGATCAATCGTCAATTACAATGTTTAATTTATTAAAAGAGATGTACTGTTATTGTTCAATGAACTGAAGAGCGAAATATTGTGCCATCGAATAAATAAATCGCTGAAATTGTATTCGACTAATTGGAGCGATTCAATGTAAAACAAAAAAGAGGGGGAAAAAAAGCTAAAAAACAGGTGAACGAGTCTAATTGCGACATGATCCGCATTAAACGAGATGGATCGTTCCTGGAATGTTAATGGATATCTGCACGGTGTTTCCTGCCTGTCAGCAACGACTACCAAAGTGTTCACCGGCTTAAGCTAACTCTTTAATACGCGCCTTAACGATGCAGTTCACGGCTACGATTACTCAACCACAGCTAGTTATATTTAGACGCGTTAATTGGGACCGCAATCCTCGATAGACACAATCGGCTATTAAAATCAACCGCGTCAAAACACGCGTATTAGATATACGTATACATACTTCGAACGGGTATTTCTCAGGCGAAAAAGGAGACATCAGTTGAACGACCTTGGGCTTGGGTTCGTTGAACTCTTTCTAACCTTGCCACTTATGAGCGTCGATTAATTAAAGAAACGAGATCGACGAAAAATATGCAAGTCGAGTTTGAATTTTTCGACGATTGGAAGTTTTCACGTAGGTTAAAAAGGTTCTATATTATTGAGAGAAATAGAGAAGTAAATTATATTCAATTATACAAGGTAATAAAATTTGCAAACTCTTGCTTGATACCGTTCTGATTTTTATCGTAAAAAATTCTTAACGCGTAAAACACACAGTGCAAAGAAATTCTATATTTTTACTGTACATAATATAATAAATTATTTCAGTTTGTATCATAAAGATCTTTAAATTCTTGAAATATCACATTTTTATCACGCGCGGTGTACAAAAATGAAAAGAAAAGAACTAAAATTTTCAGTATGAAAAAAATGTTGACTTTCAATTAAAAACAAATCTCAAATATTTTCATTCACGATTTAAGGACGTATTTCGAATAATTATTTATATTGTTTGATATACAAAAAAAAAAAATCTTAAATATTTTCAATCGTGGTTAAAAGACGCATTCCGAATAATTTGAGCGAGTTACTAACTCACACCGTCACACAGACATTTCCTCGAACGGGGCGCGAAAATAAGCAATAATTCTCGCGAGGTCTACGAGCATGAGGGAACGCACGATATATACTTGCAATAGGCGCGCGTCTCTTCCTAGCTCTCCTCCGTTTCCTGCGCGTGCACGCACGTATGCACGCATACAGGATCCTGCATACACAGTATATACGAACTAACTGTTCGAAAGGGCTGTGAACTACGTTCACATACTACACAACGAGCAGGGTGGCTGTTCCGTAGAACGCACACGAGGCATCCACGAGAATAGAATCCTTGCTCTAACGACGAACGTTAGTTGCTCGCTTCCGTATGATTCGTCGTCGTGTTTCTATTTGTCACAATACACGGTGTGTTAAAAAGTTGAAAATCTTAACTAAAATTTTAATTATTCTACATTCACATTTCCTATAATTTAGGAATAATAAATATTTATTTCCTAGTAGATTAAAACGGAATATTTCCTTTCAAATAATTCTTTTTAAATTGGATCAAACGACTTGATTCTTTTGTTGTTTCAATTAAAAAAAAAATTCTGTCACAAATGTAACGAAATTAGGTATTAAACAATGTATTGAATTTTGTGCAAATATTATTTTATCAAATCAGATTCGAAAAATTTACCCCCCTTACCGTTTGTTTATTTACAAGCTCGATTTTCTGTTATCTTATCGCGCAGACTAACTTCTCTGAAGCTTACGAATAATTTTATCTGTAGATTTATAAGAATGTAATTTTGTAGTGCGTGGAGAAATACTTTCAGAGAATTGTTGCGTAATATCTGAACGTCTTAGCGGCTAGTGTCGTTGTATTTGGTGTTTTTTTATTGTCACGAAGTATAACGGAGAGAAGTACTAATTTGTCGAAGAAATACTTTGTATCTTTGAGATATTTTACGAGAAAAATTAAAAATCTGATTAACTCTTCGCATTCCACTGATAATACGAATTTCATTTATATCGAAATAAAGCAAATTAAGAAAATAAATAAAAGTACAAATATTCCCGAAAGTCTGTAATTTTTTTTCATTCCAAAATGAGGCTTTCGATTTTCAAAAGTTCCATTGCAAAAGTGTGTAGTTCATAAATCGGACAATTAAAAAAAAAATATTCGAAGCATAAAGGATGAATTTTACGAAATAATCGAATGTTAATTTTCAAAATGGCGTTAATGTCGAAAATGTGAAAATTTCAATGTTCGATATTTTTCTTCAAGTAATTAAAGCAACATTTTTCCGCTGGAATAACTTGGCTGAAAAAAACAATTACAATCCACGTCATCGAATCGTTCAAACAAAGATGTTTGAATAGTCATTTCCGTCAACCCGCGTAATAATTACCATTAATATGCATTTTCAAGGAGGTGCTGAACGCGTACGCTGACTAATCCCTGAGAAAACAATCGTTAAAAGAGAAATTATCATGTAAATCCTGAACTGAGTCACGGCCGGGCAAACACATTCCTTTAAGCGAGCACACACGTTTCACCGTTTCCTCTGTTACACAGAACGATGCATGGGTGGTGGAGGAAATACCATGGGGATCTCACAGGCTAACGAGATCACGACACCGACCACTCAGAGGAGAATCGAACGCGTTGACCTGAAAATTACCGATAGCCCGTGAGAGAGATCGAGCATGGAATCGAGAATGCGTGCAAACGAAAGTGAATTCTCTCTCCTCGCGAAAGGTGGGGGACAGGTGCCGCGCCCCTTTCAACCGCAACACTGATTCCCATGAATTTTTTCTATTTTTTTTCTCAAATTAATACAAAAAAAGAAAAAGAATTTACAAACGTGTACAATTTTTTTCTCTTCGAAATGGAATTTCTCAGTTTCAAAAGTTTCGTTGCAAAAGTGTGTTAAGTACAGAAAAAAAAGAATACTCGGAATTCAAAGAGTTAATCCTTACGTAGGAAAGACAGAGTTCAGATAGATGCCACAGATTCCAAGGAAAAATCAGGAAGAATAAAGTTTAGAAACGACGAAGAAAAAAAAAGAACTACAGAATCGCAAGTATCTGTGAATTATAATTCCATTAGAATTTTTCGAATTTTAAATTCGGAACACGAGTAATTATGCTAAAAAAGAAACTAAGAAAAATTCAACTTCAGCATAAAAGCTTCGAGTGCCAAAGGGTTAACATTTCTGCTTTTGATTCGTTCAATCTGATTCTTAAGATACACGTAGAATGATCTCACGATTATCCTTGCGAACACGGTGGAAGCTCTGCTTGTTTCCGTTTCGATCAATTAGAACACGCGTGTTTTTACAAAGTGCATAAATTCCTCGCGAGAGGAATATGAGTTAAAAGAAAGGACACAGAAAAGAGAGGCGGCGAACAGGTGCCGCGCCTCGTTGAACCACAAGAGACGAGTTCCCAGTCGATTACTCACGACGTTTGAAACGAAGAAAGAAAGAAAGAAAGAAAAAAAAAAGCGGCACAATCGGACGTGGCCTCGTTCGACGTCGGAAATTACGTTTTAGAAACGTAATTCGTGGCGCGAGAAGGAACGCGTCTAGAAAGAACGGATCGAGGCTGTCGGGTCGTCACACTCGTTGCCGGTGCAACAATGACCATCGCCAGGAGCCGACCGGAAGTCTCTTGTAATCCGCGGATGCCTTGCCTAGGCTAGACGAGAAACGTCTTCGTCGACGTTGTAATGTTTTGTACTGATTGTGATGTTAATACGTGATACGATGAATAGCGAGTTCCTTCTTTTCTTTTTTTTTTCTTGTTTGAGTTTTATTCAAACCTGAGGACCCTGGGGAATATCGTCGATTGATTCGTGAAGATATTTTTCTTTGGATTTGAAATCTATCAGAACTATTGAATGCGTCTTTTTTTTTTATATTTGGAATTGATTGAAATTTAAAATTAAATAAAGTGAATATTTTTTAGTGGATAAAAATATTGTATGTGTGAGAGATTTGTTGGTGTTATATTTGTCAATAAAATTCACGTTTCTCAATGATGAATAATTGTTGCGACGATTAGAAATGAATGGAAAGCGTTATTGCTAGAACTTGGACAGAATAATACACAGCGATTTTGAATTATACGCGGATGATCTTAGAATAGGATCATTCACTTTTATCATTCTTTTATCCTTCAGATTTTACTATAATCCAGTTTTACTAGTTTGGCCACTTTAAACGAATACCCGTTGTTGTGCGTGTACAAGTGTATCAGCGGTATAAGTGAAGGCTCAACTGGCTAATGGAGCTCACTGAACGAAACAAAAAGTATATACGTACACCAGTACTTACAAGAAGGTACTTATACACTGGTTAATTACGTTCAAACGTGTTCTAAAATTACTTAAACTTGGTTACAAGAAATTGGTATGTTTATCACATTAGTATTATCTAGTAATAAAACGTTGGATTAAGGAAACGTATTAATTGCAAAAAAATATATTTAAATTAAGCATACATATCTGTAATCCACTTTTTTTTTTTCTTCACAAAACTCAGAAACATTACGATCTTCTTCTTTGGAAAGAATTCTTAATAACACAATAGAAGAAACGAATTCGTTGAAATTTCTATGGCAATTACAGTCAGCTCGAACATCTGGTTCCTTCTACGATAGATCACGAAAATTCTAAGATCGCGTGTGAGGTCCATAGATCGTTTCGAAATTCCTTCGAGCGTAATCGTCGGTCTGAACGGAAGTTCCAACGTGAATTTGTCTTTTGGACAACGGTGAAAGAAAAGGAAAAAAAAAAGAGGCACGAAAGGATCAGTCGCGTGACTAAAAAGGTCTATTCTCAATTCGTATATCTCTAGGGTGGCCAATTTTTCTTTTTTCTTGCTCCGTCGTAGCATGCTCCATCATCAAAAGGTAATTTTCGTATTCTTTCCGCTAACTATAATAGGAATTTCGGTAGAGATGGTAATGATACTGAATATAGGGTTCTACGGTGTCATTGTTCTTCATAAATGGGGATAATTTGAAGATTTAACAAGGAAGAATTGACGGAAACGGAGATTTTGTACCATTGTTCCGATTTTTACTTTGTGTCATTCTAATATTTGTCTTGCGAAATCTTACCATGATCTCCATGTCTCTTTTATCCTGTAGATGTATGTACATACGTGATTCAATTACGAAACAGGTATTCCGATAATTGATTATCTTAGCTTCGAGAGAATGATACGTGAAACATGAAAGATAAGAAAAATTCCGGCTAATAAGTTAATTTAAAATGATAAGAAAGAAGTTCCGAAGTTGAAATTTTCGAATAGAAAAATACTTCCAATGCAAAATTTTCTTGCTCCCAAAAACAAACGTTTCAAATGAAAAGTTTGTAAGAATTAATTTTAATAATTAAAAATTATGATAAATATTTTTAAAAATATTGCTTGAAGAATTAATTTTCTTTAAAATAAAAGATGTAGATGTAAAATAACAAAAAACTGCTTTTTCGACTGTTTTCGTAAGTAGTATTACTGCAGACGGTATTATACTTCTCGATAATTCTGTTGTATTGGTGAACGAGTTATCTGTTTTCCGTAAACCTAACGTAATCTAATCAATTCGTGTACTTTTTCGACCCACGCGTGAAATTGGCACGCTTCACCGCTCGAACGTGAAAAGGAAGACCTTTAGCGAACCGAACTTTACTTAGTGTACCATTTATTATAATATCTATCCGGTTACGGGTCATGCTTTTGGTCTGTTGGGGGTCTTGGCTGGTTATTAAGGTTTCACGTGGAGTCATCTTACCGTGACAGCCATCTCCTTACTTTATTTCGAATCCGGCAAACATATCAACATTCGTAGAAACGAGGTTTTGTCATACGATTTTACAAAAACATTGAAACGACTATATAAAAATGTGAAGATTCAAGTATTCGAAATTTTTTAATTTGAAGATTGAAATATTTAAATATTTGAATATACGGGAAGTTTGAAAATTTAAATATTTGAATATTTGAATATATGGAAAGTTTGAAAATTTAAATATATAATATTTGAACATACGAAAAATTTGAAAATTCAAAATATGAAAATTGAAATATTTAAATATTCGAATACACGAAAAATTTGAAAATTTAAATATTTGAATATTCGAATATTCGAAAAGTTTGAAAATTAAAATCGAAATAAAAAAATTTGAAAATTTCAATATACGAAAATTTGAATATCTGATCATTTCTTTTAATTTAAATCCCTCATAAAAAAATTGTCTGCTTTCTTCGGGAATGCAGTTTCTTTCGAGAAGAGATAAAAGATAATCATAGAATATGACCTACATACGCAAGCTTCACTGTGACTTCCAATGTAAATGAGAATTCAATGTTTCCACTTTACAAGTCACAGCCTTGTTTCATCTTATCGTGTTCATCGGAACCGTTTATTCCCGTTTCTAGATCCTATTTATACACCATACTAACTGAAATGATTTTTAGACACCGTAATACTCTAAATGGGGAACAGAAATGATTTTCATTAATATCTGCAATTGTTTCCAATTCTACTTTACACAGTATGCAACAAAATAATTTCATTCGTTCTTAATAATTTCTAAAACAATAGTATAAAACATCGAATATAGAAAATAACTAAAAAAAAACCCATTTACAATTTTCTTTTGCAAAAAAAAAAAGAAAATTAATTTCCATAGTACTATCTAGCGTAATTTTTCTGTTTTCACAAAGTGACTCGCGTTTTTTTCATTATTGAGAAACAAGCGTGATTAAAGGAAACTCAATCTTTTCCAACGATCGTCCATATGTCGCAAGGAGTACACAATACGCAACTATAAAGGCGGCACGCATATTCAGAGGTTGCTAAAGAAAGATTGCAAGTACGCGGCGGCCACTTATGCCTCGTAATACATCCCGTGTGCGTAAGTTCGCATGCACATACGCTTGTGCATTGTCCAGAATCGTCAGCCATGAAAACCAGTCTCTCACCGTAGCTCGTGCCGAACTTTCAGCGTTCGCATTGCGTGTACATACCTGGCGTCATTAAAGAGGGGAACGTACAGGAGATGAACAGATACTTGATGTATAATGTTATAGGAATTCACCGTGTGTCACGAGTCATTCTTCGATTGATAAAGTGGCGTCCGAAAAATCGACGTGAAAAGAAAGATTTGTTTCTCCTTTTGAAAGAAGAAACGCAGAATTTCCTGAAGATTAAAGTGCAAAGCTATCGACTGAGTAATTCGAAAGATTCTAATTTAATAAAATAGATAATGAAAAGTTCTGGAAAACGAAGATATAAAATAAAATCACAGAGACTTTTGGAAATTGCCTATCACAAAGATTATAAAGTTTAACTCCAAAGAAACTTCCAAATCTCTATGATTTCTGATTCCTCTACTTATTTCAAAAACATATACCTACAACAGAGATAAAAAATTTCTCAATTCGGAACCATAAAAATTTCTGAATTCTCCCGATCCAAATTTGGTCCAACTTTAAAATTTAAAAATTTACAAAATTTACAAGTAGCCTCATCCTGCAGAATCCTCTTTGAAAATGCACGGGGAACAGTAGTTCGACCCTCCGATAAAGATCGTTTTCAATTAAACAATAGAAAAACATTTGCATCTCGCGGACAAAAAGCTTCCCCCGAGGAAAGAAAAAAAAAAATGAGAAAAGAAATCACACAATGGAAATTGCAAGCTGTCCACTTTGTCGGGACAGGAACGACGAAGACGGAAGAAGGGAGAAGGAACTTGTGCTTCTCTCGTAACAATAAGGGCGCGTGTACGATATCGCGCAAAGAGGCAAAAGAATTTCGCGATATTCCTGATGGAAACATCTGCCATAAGTTCCGCCATCCATTTCCGACTGGGATCCCTTGTACCATGCTTCCGCCACCCTTCCACGAGACAACCATGGACATTCAATCCTTCTTCTAGCCGCTGGTCGAAAGAAGAAAGGTAGAACGAAGGCGCGAGACACGAAAAGGCACCTGGCCAAACTCTGTTCCTCTTAATCAGGGAACACTTTTGTTCCTCGAGATATTATTACATATGGAAAATTCGAAATTATTTCGAACATTCCAGCACAGATTTTTTGCGAATTTTTGTGGAATTCTTTTCTCTCTACTTTTTTTTTTTTTCTTTAATCTATGGGAATTTTGTTAGAGTGAACTTTCAATGAAGGAATTATTGGAATTTATAGGTACATTTTTATTGGTTAGAATTCTTCTCTGGACGATTTTAATTTAAAATTGTTACACTCTTCGATAGGGAATTGTGAAGTTAATTCCGAAGAGGTGAGAAATTAATTGTAATTAAAAATAATTATTTATAATCATATTTTATATTATTATATAAATATAATTTTTTTAATATATATTAAACTGTGTGCGACGGGATTCTTGATAAATGATGAAAATAGAATGTTTAATGAGTGTTTTCTCTGAAGGATCTTAGTTAGGATTATTATTTTTCGGTAGAAAAAATTGTAAAATTTGTAACAAAAATTGCTGTGATTTACAAGTGGATTTTTTGTGCCTATATGTAACATTTCTAGTAAAATATATAACAATTAATTACTTTAACTCTTTCATTACTATTGGAGCCTTCCAGATTTTCTTTCTTTCTCTTCTATTACCGCCTTTTAATCCTTCGTGCACTACGATTTTAATTACCGAAACAAACTTCGCATTTTTTAACTTTTGAAAAACAATTTGACAAATTTTCCAATTAAGAATTGAGCATCTACCTTTCACCACGCACCTTAAATACTAAAATCTATCATAACGAAAGAATTCAATTACTGTTGATCTCTAAATATAAATTCATACAAAATTCGACAAATTTCGTTTTATAAATTGCATAAAATTTCAAACACCGTGTTTGATTTTTACATAAAAATTGCATAAAATCCCTCGAGAAACTCGCGATTTCTGTTCGAATGGAACGAATGCCAAAAATGTCGCCGCTAGAACGCTTCCTGCGGAAGAGGAAACGCCGAGAGCATCGTCTGTTCGTCTCGAGATGGTGAATCGCGTGTTCCCTTGCCAAATCGATTTCACAGCGACTGCTAGGAAAAGGAGAAAAAGAAAGAAAGAAAGAAAAAAAGAGAAAGAAAGGAAAGATTCTGTTGGCTGGTAACGCGAGGCATCGTTGCGGTTATCGAAGGAATGTGCCAGCATCCCTGGTGATAATCTCAACGAAGTTGCACTCCTTATTTTCCGAATGATCGAACATTTGCGCGGCAAAACGGAACCAGCCATGGGATGAAGTGTGGGAAACGCAGAGGGCTTCGTATCGGACGCGAAATGCCGAAGCCATTGAATCGCCTGAGAGACAAAGAAACCGTGTGCCGTGCACTGGCTGAACAATGAGCCAATCTTTGGAAATCGAGAGGCGGCTCGAAACGCCCCGTGAACCGGTATCGTATACTGACACGCTTTATTGTTGTTCATCGGGAATATACACGCGTGTATACGCACGCTAGAAGCGGAATTTAACGCGGCGATTTGACTATGCTGGAAGCAGGAATCAGGTGTTGTTAGCCACTTGGTCGTTTTTCACATGGTGAAGTATTTATTGTATAATACAAAGATTCCTTTTTTCCTCAGAGTACTTAAAACTTTAAACGCTCTATATGTATTTATACTTTTTCAAGTAGAGTGAAGTGAAAACAATCGACTATGCCAATGTATGACTAAGTTACTATTTTAATTATTTACCCACGCCAAATTCGAATGAAACATTTTTAGTTCTTTTCCCCGTACGTATACTGTTTATTTAAAAATACGTCTTAAAAACATGCGGTAGCATATCGATGCATCCTCTTTAATCTCATCGTTACGGTACTCCTTTAAAACTGACACTTCCTGTAGTTCATTATTGAAACTATTCGATATTTTTAAGGTTTTACAGTAATTGAAAATAATGCAATAAATAATATATATCGTAAGTGAAATATTAAGATATTTTATTCCAACAAGAATGGAAGAAATAATTCCTTTTAATTTCTGTTAAAGAATAAGTGGTCGATATGAACAGAATTCTGATTATTCTCGTTGCTATACAATGTAAAAGATATATGTCGATTTGAAAAGTTGATTATTTTTGTTTTCATTGGATGTACAAGATAGCAACAATTGCCGGCGCGTATATGCGTCCATAGCAATTACAGAGTTAATTGACATGTAGATAGTAAATGTATCCATATCATACATAAAAATACAGGGTGTTTAAAAACGTGAAAAAATAAATCGAAAGAGTAACAATTGAATAATGTAAAATGTCAAGTTACCAGTTATAAAATAATTTACTAATAAAATATAATTTTTACGAATGTTTTTTTTGGGATAGAGAAATTCCGAATTTTCATATTTCTCTGACAAATATATTTATTTTCGTGTGACAAAGTGCGACACTCGAAACTTTCAGAGGATACTGTACACGTATACTGTGCAAACCCTCAAAACCTACTCATTACAATAGCACCACTGTTGATGCAGTTTCTTTTTTAAGCAAAGGTTTCCCTATCGATTGGTCGAGGGGTGGCACTCGTCTTAACCGTGGTGATTTACAAGACCCTATGGTATGAATCGAGAAGCATTAGACACGAGTTCGAGGGATCCAGGGCGAATGATATTCAACGTGTTCAAAGATTCAACTGACCCTTACGAGATAAATGTGTCTCGTGTCTCGTTCTCTCCCCGGAGAATTACATCTCGATGTATCCCTTGGTGAATGAATTATTCCTATACGATCTTCAATAATTTCAAGAACATTAAACTTTCATGGGGAAACAGGATGAAAAATTGAAAGAAACTAGGCTTAATATATTTCTGATGATTTATTCGATGGTACCATAAATACAGAAATTTTTATAATCCTCTAAGACAGACGAATTTTTTTTTTTTTTTGTTACACTGAACAGTAAAAACAGAAAAAAATACTAAACAATTCTCGATAAAAAATTCCTGAAAATTAAGCAGAAAAAAATTCGAACAGAGTTTTGCAAGGAGTGTAATTCGTGGAAGAATTGTTAAATAACGGGAAATGATTTGTGGAAAAAACAGAAACGGAATTTGAAGTAGGGTGTCAGAATTTATGAACCTTCTTCACCGATCATATTAGCCAGCAAACGTTCCATTGCTCGATGGTATCCAGGCTTGAAAGACACATTTGCATATCAATTATTTTCTGCCTACACACCGTTGCAATATTATACTTCGATAGTTCGCAGACAATCTCTCGCCACGAATATTATCCCTCAGTCAGCCACCTACAACGTTTTCGCTATTGTAAAACGTAATACCGCTTGTTCCGTCAGGTTTCTCGGTTTCCATCAACGTTTCAACGCACGGAGAATTGCAACATGGTTAATTACACTTCCTAATTGAGTTACCTCGCGAGAAATTACCGCTCGATTACGTTAACAAATAAACTAATTTAACTTATTACGTATAAACTGAATTAATTCGTTAAAAAAATAAATGAGAAATAACTTTCTTGTCTCCTGAAATTCTTGCCGAATTGTTTCTCCTTTCTTTTTCTTACAAATTTGCATTGTGCGTTTTGAAAAATATTTTTCTTTTGGTGCTGAGCTAAACTGACGTAGTTTGATCAGGTTTGAGAGAAAAAATTCAGTTTCAAATGAGAATTAAAAAATTTAAAAAGGAACATGTTAAAGAATAAGGAGAAAATGAATCGATAACTGAAGTATTTCGATACTTGAACATTCTGTCCAAATTTATTTCACAAGTACACTTAAACATGATGTTAAAACTGATGTATGAGAAATAAAAAAGAATCTCGAACATATTATTATTTATTACAAATAGTATTAAAATTATTTCATTATTCTTCATTTGTTAATTCCTGGAATTCATATCTCTAGCATAAAGGGTTAAATTTTCCGATGAATTTTTTGCAAATTTCGCGTCAAATTTTGTCAAATGTTAGAAAAAAGAAAATTATACAAATAATTCACCGTATGTTAAAGTAAATCGATCGTAGGAACGTTGCAAAATGCGGCGAATTAATTACAATGCCATTATAAAGTATTATGAGTCACTATCGAGAAGAAGGGACCTCCCGCGCGACGTATCCTTCAGGATTTCAAGGGCCATCTGTTAGAGAAAGATTCGTGATACGATCTGGAGCCCTCCGTAGAAGAATACTTAGGCTACGTGGATCCTCAAAGGGGAATCATAATCCGGCCTCCCACGATGTTCCTAAATTTAACGTTTCTCGTGAATTACGAGAGGCCGGTGCACAATTTTCGTGTCCTATCCAACGCGTGTTTCATAAAACGCGACCCACGTGTGTGCACACGAGCGTAATCGACGCGATGAATTGATCGGTACAGTACTGTGCAAAAGTTCAACATCGTTTTGATCACGTTCAATTTTTACCTTTGATAATGAACAAACTCCAATTTTTTTTAACCCTTTCTATTCGAACCTAAGACGTTCCTAATACATATCATTTCTCAATTAGAATTTGATTTACATCGAAGTAAAGCAAATTAATAGCAAATAACAGAGAATTCACAAAGGCGTATAATTTCTTCATTCCGAAACGAAATTTTTGATTATCCAAAGTTTCGAAAAAACCGATCATACAAGAGAAAATATTCGAAACGCAGTTTTAAGTTGAAACAATCACAGACGAATCTCCGTCAGCTTTTTCCACCTTTCTTTATTTAAACGATCAGAAATGAACGATTTAAAATCTACAAAATAACTGTTGTCGAGTCCTCGCTTGTGATATTACAATTTTCTCGCAACTTTGGAAATTCCCCGAAAAGAACTGCTATAAAAAAAAACAAAGATTCGCGAAAGTTAAGATGTCGGATTGAACGGAGAGAAAGTAACGCGTTCTCCACGCTAATGAGTCTAATGCTCTTTTCGTATCCTAATGGATCTCCGCCTGCGCACACGCGCTTTGTTCTTTGTGCGCCAGGGAAAATACACGTTTGAGAGCTATGCACACGTACACGTACACATATCTATATATCCAGGCGGTTTTGATAGCGCGGCTGTCGCTGAAGTGATGATGGATGACCCCTTCCCTCCACCTTTCCCTCTCTAACTCCCTTTGACTGTTACACAGGTAAGCAGTCTGGTTTGAGGGACAAAAGAGGAAACGAGATTCCTTTTTTCCGTTGTTACGACAATCGTGATTAATGGCTACGATCTTTTGCGAACAGGTGCCCACGAAAACCATGCTTAATCCCTCTTTAAACATTTTCGCCAGACTTTAAATTAAGATACTTCCAGGGAAATGTTCGACAAATCGAACTTCACGTCGAGATAACGATAATGAGCGATTAATACGATTTTATCAGATTTGAACTATTGGCAAAATTGCGAAAAATTATTTGAGACCACTTCAACGTAATACATGTTCTACTTTCTATCGGAATTCGTTTATTTTATTAAATAAAATTCCGAAGATTTGTCCTTTTTGTGTTCTTAGTATGTTTCCATTCGTCCAATTAGGCACACATCCTAATTAATTTTTCGTTCTGGATTACCTCTTGTTTCTAATTTGCGAGTTGCATCTATCTAATGCCTAAATCTAATCTGGTCTATTTAATGATAATAAGACACGAACTTCAGAATTGCAATTTAAATCGTACACTTTGTGTACGAACGTAATTGATGTTCTAAACATTCACAAATAGCGGTCTATGTATCACGAATCAAAGGGTAAGAGAAGGCGAGACTCTCTCCTCTTTGGAATCACGAAGAAATCACGCCCGTTTCCGGAAACGTTTCCCTCCGCCTTGGTACACGTGATTATCTTCGTCCAGAGTATTCTTCATTCAAGCTTTGATCGTGGTGAAAGTGGCATCGTGGATAACGATCTACCTGTTGTTTCGAGGGGTAGCGTACGCCTAAGGGCAGATGCGCCATGATCGATCCACGCACGAACGTGATCGCGATACGTTCTCGTATACATTAACGAGCTCAAAAATCGAGGTTGCTGTAAAGTATCATTTTTAAACGAAACACTAACGCATTGTCGATCGCGCGAATTTTTCGTTAGTTACGCTTAGAAAATTCACGCTGAAGGAACAGAAAATTCATTAACAAAGTGGAATAATCCACTCGCGAGAAAGTTCACTTCTCGTGAAATTAAAAACAATGAAAAGAATCAAGTTTTCCATATTTACAAATAAAAACTAGTGGAAGAAATTATTGTAAAATATTTAAAAATATTATAAGAAACACACAAATAGAGAATAATACTATATTTCGTTTTGATTGTTACACGTAATTTCTGTGCAAAACTGAAAGTAAAAAAGGAAACTGATCCACGCGTGACGAACCAGCTATTATCAGTTGAGCAAATTATCAATTTAGTAGCGTATTTAGAGCAGTAATGCAAAGTACAGACAAAGAGATTCCAGCTTAATCCTAAGCTGAATCGAGAGGAGGAAAAGCGGTCTCTTGCACGCTGTTTGAACAAGATCGCGTCCCAAACTTTTTTCCTACGATTCCACCGGAAAGAAACAAGACGAAACTCCATTTTCGTACCATGGTCCATTTACACCTCTCACGATCGCAAAAAAGGAAAGGGAGATGGTCGGTCTGGAAGCATCAAAAGTGAGACAGGGAAAAAATGTTTCTTATTCCAAGAGCGACCGCAACGTGGCTCGTTTCGGTCTCCTCTAATCTCGAAGAGTACCGCGAAAAGATCGAGCATGTTGGTGGGGAGGGTTTCGTTCTTTTGGTAGCAGTCGATGATGGCCTGTGTGAACCACCGGGTGAAACGAGAGGACCAACAAGAGAACGTTAATCGTCTGGAAGGTGGTAATTACACCACCGGTAGAAACTCCCTATCTTGAAACGCACGTTTCGTAAATGCAGAATTCCGACGAGAAATACCCCGAACGGATCCGCATTTCTCTGAAGATTGAATCCTTCCGAAATTGTAGGAAACTCGATGGCTTTTAACCCTTTCGCCGGGCAATTACCTTTTTTTTTTTTTTTAAAGAACTAGTCCACAAATAGGAAACGTGTAACGCGCAAATTTTCACATTTCGCATTAAAAAAAGTGGACTGAATGTGATCGAAAGAAGAGGATTTAAGTTAACGATGAATTTTAAGTCTAAAGTAAAGATTATCAGCGAGGAAATTTCAAGAATTCTCATCTCCAGCGTTATCTGATCACATTACACGTTCAGTGATGAATTTTCATAAGTTACTTTTGGGTTTCTGCCTCCGCGTATCGAAGAAGTTTCGAAAATACCACAATCTCGAAGGATAATCCTGGTGAAAGGTGTCAAACAATGATCGTAACAGGCCAATTTACATAGCTTCAGGTATTGTGAAGTGTAAAGAACGTTCTTAGTGATACAATTCGAAGGCAGACGCGCGAGAACGAGCCTTAAGAACGCTCGGGCTGAGAATGGATCATCTGTGGTCGTTGAAGGGAACACGCGTCTTCCGTGTCTCGAAGGGATTGCTGCAGGTAAATAGAGTTTCACCGCTCCGCAAGCTTGAAAACCTGGAAAGGTGGACTGACGGATGAAAGAAAATGGAGAGGGGAAAAAAAAAGGGGCGAGTATTTTGACCAACTCAGAATTGAGTTTGCTGTTGATTATCTCGAATACCGATCTCCGTTGGTGATGGGAACCTCAGTTTCGTTCAACAGTTATGGGGATTTATTAGAAGCGACACTGAGGCTTGTTTTGTCGTCTATTCGAGAAAAAGAAATCGAATGCTTTTTTTCTCAAGTAATAAGAATGAAAAAATGGCAAAATTGGCTAAAAAGATTAAGATATTAAAAATGGAAAAAAGTATCTAATATGGCCGAAAAAGCGAAGATAGTAAAAATGGTAAAAAATATCCAATATGGCCTACATCGATGAACAATTGTAATTTTCTATTGAAATCATATGCACCAATTGATCTTTAAGGTAACCTAGGATAAAAATGACCACAGCACCGGTCAGTATACCTGAGACGTAAAGTTCGAATTCCAACGAGATGAGCGATACCGCTGCGTAACGCGTGATTCACGGAAAACGACACCCTGATCGAACATTCAGATTTGAATATCGAACGGGAATCACGAGTGACACAAATTTCCGCAAGCAACAAGTATTTAACGTACTACAATTCCAGAAAAACTGGAAGACTGTTTGACTCGAGAATATTAGACGTATAATAACGAGTTACAGTGCATTCAAAGATTCAACGGAATAGAACGAACGATAATCACGAGGAACAATGAAAGAAACGTTTTAAGAGTTCAGTGACATTGTATCGTGAATAAAATGTGTTTGATCAATGGCCAGAAACGCGGCTTTTATACCGTGAAATTAAGATAAAAGAGTAGACTGGCACGAATGGGTTTCTGAACGGGTGATTTGCGTGTTGACGTCCACTAGAAATCTCGTCGAAGCGAATTCGGAATTGTAAACGCGGCATTATCGGATAAATAATGGTTACTGTTAAATATTCAATCACACGGATTCGCTTAATTCTGATTTTTAACAATCGCATAATTAATTAAAGAACTCTTTCAATCGTGTAGAACTGTATTTAAGTTCCTTGGACTATACGGTATAACTTGAATAAATGACAAAAAGAACAATTGAAAATATATACTCACTTTGACTGTAGACTGTACTCGCGATGACCAACAACACGAGCGTTCCTCTAAGCCTCATGTTCAGGTTGCTTCCGTCTTCCTTAAAACTTCAGTCTGTTCCGGCACCACTTGAACTCACTCACTATCGCTCCTCGAGATCAGTCTGAACCGCGGTGCATCGACTAGCGATCAAACTAACCCGTCCGCGCAAACGTTCATCGAATTACCGGCACGCGTAAACGACGTTCGCGTCAATTAACGATGAAACGGTACATCTCGTTCGACGTGGACGAGGTAAAAGAAAAAAAAAAGAGAGAGAGAAAAGAAACCAAAGAAAATCTACACTCGTCAGAGGATATCGGAATACGTCAACGAAGAGTCAGATGAGGAAAAGTTCGGTCGTGAGCACGCCTTTCTTCGATAAACGTGACTTCTCTCTTTCTCCCTTATTCCCTCTCTCGCTTGTTCCGTCCCTCTGAATAATGCACCGTGAACCGGAGCGTACAGCACTTTCCACGAGTTTTGCTGAAGAGGAACGCCGATGGAATACCGTTTGATACTGTTCTTACTTCGAAGTTTGTTTACTTCGACTACGAGACAAGGAAAATCGATCTTTGGAAATTTGAATCGATAGTCCGCCGCCACGAGGAAATTTCGGGGAGGATAACTTGTCAGTCTATTTTCTTCGGTTTTCTCGTGACTCGTCGCAAAAATGTTTTACTCTGTTAGACAACGTTAGACGATCGTGTATTAACATTCACCTCATTCGTGTTGTGTCAATGATCGAGACACCGTGAAACCGTGTTGGAGGGTTGAAATAAAAAGATCGAATCGAAAACGAGCACGAAATAACCACGAGCCGCACCGTCCTGCGGTTCGCAAACGAATGCCACTGAAGTTGCCGCTCTTCCGAATTCCGTGGTCACATAGGTGTGCGTGCGCCTTCTCCCCTCCATGTGAATTTAGTTATCCCCACCGCCAGTGCGCTGCTTCTCGGTTGCGCGCACCATCTTCCCCCTGCTATGAATACACACCACCACCGGTGTGCAGCATTCGATTAGCAATGGGTCCGATCTAATTTCAAGCTTCTTAAATTTATAATCGCACCGAGGATGGAACTCGATCTTTTTTACTGATCGATCCTTCGGAAATAACTTGGAATGCGTGCTGCGTGAGGAATGCGCTTGAAGGAAAAAAAAAAGTAAACGCGTACCATCGCGTTGCATACCGTTTGCGTTGCAGTGGATTAATAAGCACAGTGATTATATTGATGATATTGATAGAAGATCCACATACGAAGGTATTTAAACATATCAAAATTCAAGCTACGGATCGTCGAAATACGTATTTCGAACGGGAATTTCGTTCGTCCAATTAGTCTATGTGATATTTTAACTAGATACTGGTATTTCGATACAGTACGTCACGAACGTCAGAGCACTTCTGCAAGACATGATTTTAAGCGTCATTTTATTATGGCTTTTAAGTTTATTTTAAGCTACGTTTTCAACATCGTCTTTGAGGGGCTATTTCCAGTTCTAATTCGAGTTCCTGCAAAAGCAGCGGCTCACTCTCCGAGAGCCACGATCTTCGTTCTTTTTTTCGCGTAATTGTTTCGAGCAGCGGCGTTTCCACACGCTAGCTTGACTCCGTCCCTACTTTCCACCGGCCTCGAATCCGGTATATCCTCACTTCCTTTATCCTGTAAGGTATCTAGCGGAGCGCGTGTGCGGTCGACGCGTCAATTATAACCGAATCGAAGGCGACGTCTCGTCACGATTACGCTTGCAAAAATAAAGACCGGCTGGCTTTTTCGTCAATGAGTTCGAGTGGAGCCAGGCGTGTTTGCGCCACTTTTCACTAGCATGGTAATCGTCACGAGCGAATTCCAAGTCCTAATAGCGCACAATAAGCCTGTTCTCTGATAGAAAATTGCTCCACTTTTACTCGTTTAACTCGAACATATTTTGAGCGCATATAGGATTCGCGCAAAATACCGTCCACTTACCGAACGTTCTATTACTCATTCTCGTAATATATAACTTCATATAACTTACATAAATCAAAGTAGTTTGCTTGATAAAATGTTGAAATAATTAAAAATATATGAAACAATACAGCATTATTTTAAGGTGTACTAACATTCGAAACAGACAAATTTACGTAACGATTGTCCGATCGGTGTGTAAACTGTTAATTTAACCGTATCGTGAAGATGAAAACAATAAAAAATAGATTTTTCTTAAAGACTTTTCTCGCGCTGTGCGTAACGCGTTTTTTCTCCAACCAGTATACAAGCACCGGGTATGTTTCATTTAATCAGCGAACAACAACGCGTTTCTGATGTAATGTTTCACCGGTAATGTTTCACACACCACGCTCGCAATACGCCGTTTTATCATTAGGTTGCGAGAGGTACGGAGCGTAGAAACTCCGCGATTTATGAATGATTCGGAGGAGTGAATGAACGGGGCTGACGCATGCGCGCCGCCGTCCAGATTCCATTCCCATTCCGATCTCGCCTCTATTCTCATTGCTTTATCCTTTTGCCGCGCTGCGTAGGTACCGTGAACGCACAACAGCTGTAGAATTCATAAAAAGATCTGTCCGACTGGAACCCTTATCAAGGTCTCTCCCTCAATCTCCCCCTTCTCTCTCTCTCTTTTCTCTTTCTCTTTCACTTCTCTTTCCCCCTCTCTCTTTCTTTCTTTCTCGCTGTTCTCTGACACGGTGACGACGTCCGTCGGGGAGAAAAAGAAGGCGAGTTTCTTTCACCGTTACAAAATATTTGCACAACTACATGGAAACCATTCCCGGTTGGAATGAATTAGGCTGACCGCTTTGTAATTTCGGCCTCGCGACAACTGTGATTTTTCCTGGCTCAGATAAGAGGAGATTGTACTGTTGCTTTTCCCACGTGTACCTTCTTCTTCCGTTTGTCCATCCTAAATAACCAGAATTTTTTTTTTAAGGCGAAAGGAACACGGCACTGAATCAACGGAAATTTCTGTTGGTTTTTTTTTTATCTTTGGATAAAAAGTGGATTACTTTTGTCTGATTGCAAAATGAAATAAATAAATATCTTAAGAATATGTTTTCTTTATTCTTTTTTTCTTTTTCTTTTCTTTTTTTTTTTTAAGTAATAGTGAAGTTTTAGTTTGGTCAAACGCTACCGTCTTTCGTGAACTGTTTCGAAGATTACCATCTTTTCCACGCACAATTTC
Source organism: Anthophora plumipes (assembly GCA_951804975.1). NCBI lineage: Eukaryota > Metazoa > Arthropoda > Insecta > Hymenoptera > Apidae > Anthophora > Anthophora plumipes. The sequence continues at coordinate 4,522,324 of OX638121.1, forward strand.
ATTAGTATTCAACGAGGAATTACCCTCAGCCTAACAACTTCATCCTACGAACAACCGTGACAATAGATCTTTCACCAGATTAAATCGTCATCTTGGAAATCTAAATTAGCGACTCTCGAAGTAACAGAAACTCTTCTTCTAGTGCAATATTATTACTATTATATCCATTTTGTTATTAAATAAAGATAATACTTAAATTAAACATTTTGACATCGTCAAAAATGGACGAAAAAGGATAAATTTATTTTCCCCAAAATTTTTCTCATTAATCCTTTGGTTTATGATTTCTTTCACTGACTATACATTCAATTTATTTACTGTTTTAATCCGTAGTCTTATAAACTGAAAGAAAATTTAGAATTTAAATTAATTTTTTCTTGCTAATATAATTTCGTCGCAGTTTGATCGAAATCTGACTGGTTGTTATAAGGGAAGGGGTTAAATTCTCCAACGTTGATGAGGAAACATATCTGTTGCATATATAGGCAATGATATAAGTTTATTATCTTAGTTTTTACGAAAAGAAATATTTATTTAATTTATATTTGAGGAAGGCACGTCTATACTTAACGCACATAAAAAATAAAAGAAGAAAAAAAAAGAACGAAGATCAGTGTTATTTTTTAATAATAATTTTTCTTAGCATATTGACTCATTGTTGCGATCTCTTACAATACATATGAATTCATTTCACGAAGTAATTCAAAATAATTCAACAATATCGATTTTTATCATATTTATAAAGAAGGTTCCGTTTCTGAATGTGTAATTTTTTAAGGAATTTCTTTTACATCATTTATTCAAATAATTGAAATTTTTTTATGTAGATAGTTCAGTGTAAAATTTACATGTGAAACCTGCGTGGATTGGAATAGCGAGTAGGTTTACGTGGAATTTTTGTTTCCGTGAGAGTGAAAGCAGCGTGAATGAAAAGAATCGTCGATTTGCAGAGTGCCAAGTGGCAAGTCGATAGTTCGAAGAAGCAGCAGCATTTGCGATGCATATAACGGTCACAATAGCAGGTTACAAGTTGTCGGTACAAGCCGTGAACGGTGGTCTGCGCCTTTTAAAATTCGCAGCTGACAGTCAAAATGCGACAGTGCCCCAATGAATATTGAACACACGGAAACACCATTCGAATATCATTTCTCGTAGTTGACCAACACAACAATTGTAACGTTACGCGCTGATTTATTTATGAAGATGTTCCTCGTCCGCTTGTAACAAAGGCTCTAATTAAAAAGCGTGTAATATCACTTTTGATCGTGTCTCTGAATCATTACATCTCAATATTAAAACCATTCTTTTTTTCTGTTTTTTTTTTTTTCACGTAGGAAGCTCAGTTTCACAGAAAATCTATTTCAAAAATACTTTTCGTGAATTTTTCTCTCTCCTATAGTTTTCTCAGTTTGGCCCGAACAATTTTAAATTGGAAAAGCTAATGATTTTCAGTACGAAGGAAAAAGGAAATAAAATATTCAACGATAGAGGAAAATTTTGTAGTAATAATTATTATTGCGCGATTAAATAAATAATTATCGTGAAGATTAAATCAATAATAATTAAAGCATCGTATGTTAGGGGAAAAAATATGTCTATTTTGTTTTCTTCCCTTTTTTTATTTACACCCTCGTTGTTCCTGTTCAGCTTCCATTAAACGTGGCTCGCCTCTGCGTGGCAGAATGAAAGGGCAAGTGTTTGCCGAACAATTTTCTCCGACGGATAGTGGTTAACCCAGAAACCCGTAATCTCATCGATCGAATACGCTTCTTCTGCCAGCTTCGAACAGCTTTAAATATTTCCCCCTTTTTCTTTTCCCCGTTTTTCATTTGTTCACTGTAAGAAACGAAAGGAAACACACTGAGCTCCTTGAAAGGATTCATACGCTCTTTAAACTTAAAATAAAAAGAAAAGGATATTTAAATTAAAATTGATTTATTTTATTCATGTATAAAAATGGATAACTCAACGATCAATTACGATCAATTTCTTGACGAAAGTATACAGAATTGTACGAAGTAGGTAAAATGGAAATTCTGAGAAAAGACGACAGAGAAAAAAAAGAATCAATATTCGCGTTCGCGTTATTTGCAGACGAATATAAACGGATCTAGGACAGAGAAAAAAGAGTAGGTAAATGAATGATGAATCTAACATTTTTCCATGGAAATTAAAATTATGCAATATCGAATTTTATTGACCATATCTTTATCGATGCTCTCGTTTACTTTCACTTCGTCGTGTATATCGAGAATCCACAGCATATTTCATACGGTTCCACGGGTTTCTTAGAAATATAAAATTATACTTCGTTAGCTTCGACTTTTATTAGCCTGCGAAAATCGGTTGCAATATCACTTTACATCTTAAAACGCTCGAACGAGGATAATTTCGTTTGAACAACACGAAAATGATGTGTTACAATGTGTTAGAGTACTAATTATTGACGTTTTACTCCGATACGATTAATTATAAAACTCAAGATGAGGTAAACTGAGGGATCCATTTTGGAACGCCTCGAAGGCATAAAACATCTGGTGTTTTCGCTGTTACCTAAATTGTTTCGATCGTCGAACTTAGTAGGGAAGAGAGGTGAAATCGATTCTTCTCAAAAATTGTGCATTCGTTGAATTTTTTTATAGAATCTCATTTAACGGTAGATAACACGAATATACATATATTCTATTAAATTTTGTTTTATATTCTATTAAAATATAAGTCCATTTCAAAAATTTACCATTTTTTTCTTTAACCAAATTTTAATATTTGTGACATTTTTTTTTTTTTTGAACACTATGTACAAAAATTCGTACTAGCTCTTGCAACCGTTCTCACCGTTTCCTGTTTCTTTTTTCAAAGAGTCTGAAGTCTAATTTGCGCATGATTACAGTATCAATTTCTTTTTCTGGTGAAAAACTCCGGCAGAATTGCGTTTAATTAAGCAAACGCGAAACACGATATGGCGGCAGTTTTAATTTAATGGGGACCGGGTCACGGCGAAGAGCACACCGTAACGTAACTGTTTATTGAGGAACCTCGTCGCCCACGTTAATTGAGTGGTTACTGTCGAAATTATTAACGCCGGCGTAAAGTAACCTTGATCACGGCCAAGGCATACTAATTAGGCATGCTCTCACGACAATTAAACGAAAAATGTTTGGGAACATTACGGTGCAGCGGCGCATTGAACACGCGTGATTTTCATTCCAATTACCGAGCACACAAACGAGCAAATATCAATCATTTTTTCTTTCTTTTGTAAAAATTATTCTCCACTACTCGCGAACGCTCTAGCGTAATTACAATTTACTGTTTATTAAATAGTAAATGTAATTACTCGTTAACTGTAATATCTTCCAGGTCGATGAACATTCAGATAAAGCTCGGTATTTAAATCTCAATAGCTATAAAAACGTCACGACGATTCTCTATTTAAATAACTGCAACCATTAACACTCCAACGAGCAATTCACAAATGAGTCACGACTTTAACTGAAAATACTTGTAAACCACTCTGGTTTACAAGTATTAAAACACTTATTGCATATAAAGCAAAATGATTAAGATCCAAAAAGAAAAGAATTTCGTATAATTATACATCTCGTAATTATTAATGTCAGTTATTGAGTGTAAAGCAAAATGACTGAGATAAAAAAAAAACATTTCGTACAATTATACATCTTAATGCTATAATTATCTCACACATAACAATTTTAAGAAAAGCGCATTTGAAAATTTTTTCGAAAACTTCAACTCATTCGAGGATCTCAATTAAGGCACCTATTTTTTTGTCAACCTCTTTTTCCAACAGTTACAGCTAAATTATGGAATGTTCTTAAAATGATTCATCTCTCGGTCGAATTCTATTTTATTGCACGCTTGTTGACAACTTTAGTGCCTGCGGAACTTGCATTGGAAATCAGTCAGGGCTGTCAAAGTTGCTAAGCAACTAAACGAACAAGCCCATCCTCTCTATTCAGCGTGTTTGCACGTTTTGTGCTCGAGGCAAACGTCGTAGCAGCACTTCTCCCGTCCGTTGCAATCCTCGTCACCGTTGCAAAAAGTCGGCGGTGAGTACCAATCGTAACTTCGTGGACAATAGGTTCTTGAAGGTGGGCAATGCTTCGCGGTTTCTTTTTCGTGGACGATTATTTCTGACTCGAACGTGTCCGTCAGGATAGATTCACCGGTTCTCCATAGCCACGGATACAGAAACGAATGCCAAATATATTCCGGCCAGCTTTCCGCTTTTCCACTTGGGCAACAATAATATCGATGATCGATCGTTCTACACCAATATCTGCAAAAGTGACCCGGCTCTCTTCCGTAAGCTCTCATTGGATAAACGGCGAGGCAAAGTATCACGAGCAAACTGTGCATGCTGAAACACTACAGCAGCTTTCATTAATTCTCGATTGTCCGCTCTTTTTCTATGAGAATTTGGATAACTGGTATACAGGGCGTTTCAAAACATGGAATTTAGTACGCTAAGATAAGAAAAAAAAAAAAGTTTGTACAAATATATACTCGATATGATTTTATTTGCGAATTATAGCCGTTTATGTCTTACAACTCTATCGATTGGTTCCTTTAATTATTTATAAGTAACAATTTTAACACTTTGCGAACCGTAAAATTCGTCGATATACACTGTTCCTCCGTCTCTAATAATGTTCAAGGTATCAGTACAAAAATGTTCACTACACTCAACTTTAGGAATGATTTTCATTACTTCACAATGAATGATTGCCAATAAAAAAGGAATTCGTGGAAAATATTTTCTTTTTTAGAATGAGTCGTTAAAGCGTTAAGACATGGGTCAAAAGTGACCCGGCACTGGTTAGGCGAGGCTTAATTAATTTGTTGCGCTGGCAACAAAAAGCTGATTAACAGACTTCCGGTCGATAAAGTGTTAATTTATATGACCGAGGATATCGCATGTAATTAATCTGTAATACACTAGCGTTTCATATGTAAAATGGTACTAAAACTATAGCCGTCGCTTGGATGTATAGCCAAGGAAAGGAATCATAGGTTAAGGGGTTAACATTGCAATTGTAAGAATTGTTTATTTTAAAGAGAAGTATGTGTAGAAAAAAAAAGAAATCCACTTAGTACGTTTCATACTGAGGGTAAAAATATTCCTGTGATAGTTATCAAAATTTGAAAGTATTCAATTGTAGTACAGGTATTAAATTAATTAAATATCAGGTGTTTAATTACAGCGCAGATTTAATGGCGTTGTATGGTACAGTTGCAACCTAATAATATGAATAACTGAACGAAGAGTTTTGTACTCACCCGCATTCTGACTTCCGTCTACGACAAGTACCGCGGCGAACATCCTTATAAGTGAAGGAAGCAACGTTTCCTTAGTTAAAGTTCCGTCACGAAACAATTGCGAATTATTACATTATTGTCGTGCGTAAATTACTTCTGTACAGCGGGACGATTATCGAAAACCTCGTTAGAAATCTCATTCGGTAAGGCAACGTAGCTGACATCCCCATGAATTTAGTGAAAAGAGTAAAAATTTAATACCGATTTGAGAAAACCACTTTCCATAGAAAGTAGTACCGTACATAAATTACAACACGCTCGAACATGCATTATTTCAGTTTTAAAACAAAAGTGTTTCTTCCTCTTCGAATTGTTAGAATTTTCTTAAAGTAGAACAAATTTTCCGTGCAACTATTCCTGTTCTTTTACTGTTTCGTTTTGATAAGTTGACGAACTATCGGTAATTCTCGATCGTTCGATCGTATACCGGCAATAACTATAATGCCAATCGTCGGTAAATAACTAGAATTTACCGCTAAGTCACTAAATTTTGCAACTTTCGCGTAACGATGTGGAAATATTGCAAAAATTCGAAAAATGATCACAGTCGAATAAACGTTTATACTTATGTACATGGAAATTGTGTTTAATATCGAAATGAAATATTTGACAATAAACGATAAATAAATAAATTCATAATGTGTTAAAAGTTCAAGCTATTCTAATCGTGATTGCAGAATAATAAAACAGAATTCAACATTTCAGCAAATGTTCTTTGAAATGTTAGTAAAACTAACCGATACTCGTAAAACTAACCAATACTTGTGTCGCGAAAATAACAGTCGTTCCTCTTTATAAAAGAAAAAGGCAGAAACTTCATTGTTATATTTTTGCCTGCTAATACTGCGCAGTTTCAAAGGAACAATTAAATAGAGCAGCTTACGTACGAAAGGTAAGAGCCTTTGTACTTTCGTTCAATCGGATCGCTCTACAACGGAAAGTTTCCTCGGGATTGGCCGAGATAGGAAGAACCACGAGTCAGCGTTAATAATGAGCTTAAGTCCCGTTCACAACGAGTATTTCGCAAGGCATGACTGAGCCACTCTCGAAGCGTTTCTAGACGCATGTTCAACGACGACGACACATAATGAGGAACAGTTACGAATAGTTACGAGGCGTCCTATCATACGTAGTGTATCTCGGAAGCGAGCGAATCAGAAAAATCCGTATAGAGAGTAGGACACACGGTTCGCCACATAATTCTCGGAATTGCGCAGCGGATAGAATGCTAGCGTACGGTTTTAAAGAATTTCCAGGCGAAAGATGCGAAGTAGCTAGCAGTGGTTAGCAGCCGTGTTACCCTGTTCGCTCTTGTCTATGGTGATATATATAAGTGCGCGTATACAAGCAGTCAGTACGGTGTATTCGGTGGAATAAAATCGTTGCTTGACTAAAGCCATTGGTGACCGCGGCGGAGTTGTGCAGTGTCGCGCGAAGGTCGTGAACTTCTGCAAGATTGTTCGAGAAGCTTGCGGGTCCTAAAGCACGTTACCCAGAGGAAAGGTTAAAAAGGAAAGGTGGACGATCCTCCGCGAAAAGCCTCGGTTAAAATGGCGGTGATCGGTACTCCGATTGGCGCTAAGCGATAGAAGAGGATCGCGCTCTATTCACACTCGCCAAGTTTTGTTTTGATCCAGTTCGATAGCCAGCCTCCCCGAGAACCGGTCGATTCTCGTCCAACCAAATCATTCGGTTTCGTTACGTCCCGTTCTACCTTCTGAGCATTGTGCGAAATTTTAAAAACGGCGTCTCATTGACCGTAAAAAATATATAATCCACTTGAGGACGATCAGGGTGGTGAGAACCACCGACAGAACGGTTTTCGACGGCCGTGATGCCGCATCGTTCCGACCTCGAATTTATCGAAAGGCCGTACGACAAGGACGACTCTATCGAATCCTTGTCGGCTTATCTATAGGTAAGTTTCGTGCCACGAGTGCATCTCTGCTTTCACCTTTCCAATGTATTCTGCGCTCGGTTTTCCCCGCGGCTTTGATCCGCTGCTTGCTTCGATTTGTCACTCTCAGCTTGTAACTGCGATCTAAAGATTTTTTTGCGCATATAGTTCCGTTTGTTGTTATTTTGCGCTCGTTGAAATGGGCCTATGTTAGGTTAGGCCCTAGAAACCAATGACTCTGCATCTTAACGAAAATCCAGGTTGTTTTCGTTCCTAATCATGCTTCTAACGGTTCCATCTTTCGGCGTGTTACAGTGGTGCGACGTAACTTTTTGACATTTTTCTAGAAAACTTCCTTGTTTATCTTGCTCCTTTTTCACTTTTGTCGGAACCGATATAACTTCCCTTATATAGATTCTCTCGTTTAACTATTTGCGACGCAAACGATACGTTTTGTTGCAATTTGTCATGTTTTCAAGGCTTTTGTCCACAGATTCGTAACGTCATTGTTGCTCCTTGTACGAATATTGTGTCATGAGTAACTGTGCTCTGCATTTTGATTTTTTAATCGATAATTATTACACCACGTCACGATCATTTTTATTAATAAAATTTTATTGATCGATAACTGAAAAAAATGATCGATTTACGGTTATTTATGTATTAAAAACAACTATTTTTAGTCTCCGCATAGCCTTCAAAAAAACCATATGGAAATTTTTTTTTTTAACAAATACGAAAATAATAAAGCGCTTCCTTTATTTCGTATTATTTCGTTGATTTTTTAATTTTTTTTCCGTGTAGAAATCTAATAAACTTGACTTATATGTTACAACATTTTCGTAATACACAGCAATTTTTGTGCAATAAAGAGAAAATTTGTGTAATACATCACAATTCTAGATAACTGCTTAATTTTTTATTATTGCGAATTAAGCATAAAAAATGTGACCTTTTTTTCTTTTATTATACAGTGCTTCTGTTGTGTTCATTGATTAACAATTTATCATTCTTGTAACATGTGATTGCAGAAATATTATATAAGTTTAATTTTCTTATTATGAATGTGATTAACAATTTAAAAATTTTGTTATCAGATAAAGATTTTTAATTGCGATTTTATATTAAAAATATAGTGATTGTAAAAGCACTGTCTCCAACACATTGATAGAAATGAATCACTGAAGATTTTATTACCTGTAAATGCATGTCTTGAAATAATGTTGCAGATTTTAAATTTATAAAGAAGCCCTTTATCTGTCAAAATGAAAATTGATCGGAATAGGTTGAGAAAATATACATCAGAAGCGGTGAGTGATACTTTCATGGTATTTTTGAAAGTGTACATTAATGGATGAAAAGTATAGGAAAACAGATAATGATGTGGATAAATCAATTTTCAGCCTGCAAAATGTCAGGTGCTTATAAACAAGTTGCGCTCATGCTCCCATGCAGAATTGTTGGAGGAGCTGAAGCAGATAGATGCATGGACTTTTGGTAAATGTGAACTATTTCATTGGGTTGATGTATTGGATCTTAGTGACAGCATTTTGGAAGAAGCTGCAGCTAAAAGTCCAGATAATCCATGGGAATTAGCTTGTGATCTCCCTCAAAATAGAGAGGTAGAATAACCATATAATTTTTATATGTATATATGTATTTTCTTTTTTAAGGCTAATACTTCAAATATTTGTCAATGTAAATTAGAGAAAATTAATAAAGTTCAACTTGTTTTTAATAGGCAAAAGAACTTCTTCTTTGGGTTCTTCACCTCACAACATTGTTGATTGAACATTCATACTCTAGACATCTGTACAACAGTATGGAGCATTTGGTGACACTGTTGTCAAGTTGTGACATGAATGTTGTTCTTGGAGTATTAAGTATTCTCTACATGTTTAGCAAGCGCAGCAATTTTATTGCACGTTTGAACAGTGACAAGAGGCAAGCTTTACTAAGTAGACTTACCCTTTTAGCAGAGGTAAGATATGTTTGTTAATTAAACAGTATTATATCAGCACATAAAACTGTTGAAAATATTTCAAATGCAATCTTTACATTGTAGAGCTGGGGTGGTAAGGAGAATGGATTTGGTTTGGCAGAATGTTGTAAAGAATATCCAGATAAGGTAACCAGAACTCTATAAACGATCATCACCTTTAGAATAATACGTTTTACGTAGCGCGCTATATAATTTTTCTTTTGTTTTTTTATTCAATTTTTCCAGCCACTTCCCGCTAGTGCCACAACGTTGCATTTCGAATTTTACGCAGAAAATCCCACAACTGATGCGACTGCTACAGCAAATACAGGCACAAAAAAATCTGGACAAACAAATTTTGTAACATGTATACACATCGAGAATGTGGATAAATTGGGTAAAACACCTGCACAAATTATGAACGATTTGTTGAAAGTCTATAATGTACCCCAAGATCGACAGGTAATTAATGTTCATGCGCATTCGAAACGCACAGATTATTTAATTGAAAATATGGATAAACAAATGTCTCACGTAAAATCATTTTTAATTTTTTCTTTAGATTGCGTTATTCACACATATAAGACTGGCACACAGTTTCTCCGACTATCGAAGACGATTGCAATGTGTGCACGCTCGGCTGCAAGCATTATCGATACTTGTATATAATAGCGAACTCGAAGAAAATGCACATAGTCTGCTGCATCCTGGGCTTTTAGAGGAATTAGTCGAATTACTAGAACTTCCACACGCACATCTTGTTGAAATACGCGCAGCTGCACTGCGTACTCTCACTAGTATCATTCACTTGGATCGAAATCCACATTTTCCAAAGTAAGTGAAAGTTTAACTAACCACACGATCCTCGTGTTTTAGCTTTGTGAAACTGTTACGATTACTTGCCTGACCAATGTTGTTTTAATTAATTTTTAGAAAACCTAACTCAAGGTTAAACATGATCATCGATGTAACCGGAGCTAACTCGTATCACGGATTTTTTCCTGTTCTAATCCGTACTTGCATCTCAACGTTGATTTCCCCTCAACCTGAAGGACAACCTTTTCCCCTGCCGCTTGCTACAGCTTTGTTCAGCTTTCTTTATCACCTTTCAAGTTACGAAGCGGGCAGCGAAGCTCTCGTTAGTTGTGGAATGATGGAAAGCTTGTTGAAAATTATAAATTGGCCTGGTAGCGAGTTCGAACATTTAACGGTAATATTCTTCTCCATTTTGCGTAAAATTTCATTTTACATTTAATTCCATGGAACTTCGACGTTTTATTTACTTTACAGTTCGTAACGAGGGCGGTTCGCGTGATAGATTTAATAACGAACATAGACATGCAAGGTTTCCAAGCTCATGGTGGTCTAGCGAGCTTCATCAATCGCCTTGACATGGAAGTGAACGTTTGCAGAAAGGAACAACCGTTTGAGATAGAGCCGATGCATTATCAAGACAACACACAGGTGACTCGTGAAAGATCCATGGATCGAGATGAGAATTCCACGTCTTCACGTGCTTTCGACGAACGCGAGGAATCGTCAAACCCTATGGAATTTTCCGAGGATGAAAATATGAGTTCTAAAGCGGATGAGAAACCAGAGCAAATGCCAGATTATTCAGCTGTGAAGACTGGCAAAACCTGTCTGCCACAACGAGTCACACTTCTGAAAGCGTTATTAAATTTTATCAAGAAGATCATTCAAGATCCGACATTTTCTGATAGCATTAGACACGTAATGGAGGGTACTCTGCCTTCCTCTCTGAGGCATATTATCAGCAATTCAGAATATTACGGGCCCTCTCTATTTCTTATCGCAACCGATGTTGTAACGGTGTATGTTTTCCAAGAACCATCCTTATTGTCATCTCTGCAGGATAACGGGCTAACAGATCTAGTATTGCATGCTTTGCTCATCAAGGAGATTCCAGCTAGCAAAGAGGTTTTAGGTTCCTTGCCGAACGTGTTCAGCGCTCTGTGTTTGAATCAACGTGGACTGGAATCATTTGTGAAGCGACGTCCCTTCGAACGTCTGTTCAAAGTACTACTGTCACCGATTTATCTCCCTGCGATGAAACGACGCCGTAGCACAGATCCACTGGGCGACACGGCTTCGAATCTAGGCAACGCGATGGACGAACTAATGAGACATCAACCAAGCTTAAGAGTAGACGCAATCGCAGCTGTAATTAAACTGTTAGAGGAGCTCTGCGTGCTGGGATGCGATCCCCGTTACATATGCCTCCAGGCTGAGGACAAATTCGATAATTCTCAATCAAACACAAGCTCCGGAAATCGTCAATCCTCTGGACAATCTGTTGGAGTTGGAGTCGGTGATTCTGGCGGAGGAGGAGGCGGTGGAAGCGGGAGCAGTAGCGACGAAGAAGAGGAAGACGAAGAGGAGGCTAGTACGAGCTCCCATCCACAGCGTGAGGAACAGTGTTCGTCATCCTCTACACAACCTGTTCCACCACCTCAACCAAGAGAAAAAACCCCGATTGCTTTGATGGAGTACATACAGAACGTCACGAAATTCGTCGACGCAATTCTCAGCAACAATTCAACAGACGACCATTGCAGAGAATTCGTTGCTCAGAAGGGTCTGGTGCCTTTGTTATCGATCCTAGGATTGCCCAACCTTCCGGTAGATCATTCAGTCGCCCAGACAGCTCAAGCTGTGGCCACTGTTTGCAAGAGCATCTTAAACCTGGCGCACGAACCCCAGGTACTGAAGACCGGCTTGTCTCAGTTGAACGAAGTTTTGAATCTGTTGAAACCGCTGTACAGCTACATGGAGGCACCTGGAGGTTCTGTTTTGTTGCATGAACTCGTATCTGCACCAAATCTGGAGACAGCCTTCACTAGCGACACAGCAACGCCTTTGCTTCATGCCATGAACGCTGCTTATGGCTACATAATAATGTTTGCCCAAGTGTGTCGTACCAGCCAGAGCGAGATTAGAAATCTAGCTATGAATCATTGGGGATCAGAGTTAGGTCTGACTGTCCTAAAAGGACTTTCAGAACTGTATACAGCATTGATGTGGGAGAGCACAGCCTTGCTGGCTCTCACTACAGATGACTTTATCCCAGCTGGTTGTGACTTTGGAAAAGAGGACATGGATAAATTGATACGTCCAGAGTCAAAGAATGAGGGTGAGAGTTCTGGTTGGTCAGCCACTACATCTTCTGATATGGGAAGCAATGGAATGACCACAGCCATGGAAGCTTTGAGTACTGATCCACCACCTGTACCCATGGAGGTGGATGAGAAACCAGCTGTTAGTACAGGAAGAGCATCACCAAGTTCTTATAGAGTTACTTATCCTAAACAGTTACTGGTCCTGACATCTAAAATGGGCAGAGCATTGGCAGAATTGTTTGCCATACTCGTGAAGGTATTTGAAAATTGATTAGATTAGGTATTCAACAATTTTCAATGATTCAGTTTGTTTGATTAATTGTTAAAATTTTTTTTAGCTTTGCATGGGTTCTCCCATCAGACAACGCAGAGGGCAACAAATGCCACCAATACCAGCGCTTCCTTCACAAGCATCTAGAAGCGTGGCGACTGCTTTAAATTGCGTATTGATTCGCGGATTATCGTGGGACAAATTGCCTCCATCGACCGTACCTAAGCTTCAAGTGACCTTTTTGATGTGCACACTGAGCTTCGTATCTCCTGCATTATTCGACGAGAAGGGATATCCGTTTCATCTGATGCTTCAAAAGTTTGTTAAGCTCGGCGGGCAAAATGCATTTTTCGCGTGAGTTTCTACTATAATTTTTGATATAATTCCAGCTGAAATAGTTTGTTATACATAATATTTTTTTTATACATATTTGCAGTGCTTTCCATTGGGTGTTATCTGGAGGAGGACAATTTCCATTGTCAATGGGATTAGAACATCCTAATCTTCCTGATTGCACAGGAGAATTCTTAGACGGTTGGTTGATGATCTTGGAAAAAATGGTAAATCCAAAAACCCTCTTAGATTCACCTTACGCCGTCTCCTCGAAATGTAGCGGAATGTACAAAGTATACGAAACATTCGACCCGATAAAATATCTCACGGAAATTCACAAGGTTTGTTCACAAGTAACGCGTGTAAAATGTTTCATGCATGACGCATTGATTTATGTATTTATATACATATAAAACTAATTACAGGAAGCTTTCGAGGCAGTGATGTTAATGTGGGGGAAGAAACCTTTGAAGAACTATGGAGTTCATATGACAGAACTAATTTTATCAATCTTACGACATATTCTGCGCAGCGAGCAAATCATCAAGGTACGTTTTAAACATCTATATAAAAGATTTCAATCGTTTTTTTAAAATTCAAATAAATATTACCTTTAGATTCCCCCAAATTATACGAACTTTAACTTAATAAAAATTAAAAAAAAATCAGAACATTTTAACACTCGAGTGATCAGAAATTCGACGTTTATTATTATGCGGTCTAATAAATACAATAAATTATTTGAGAAAATATTTAACAGGAGGACGCTGAGAAGGAAGAAAAGAATGAGGGTGGTATCGGTGGAAGTAGTAGCAGTACCAGTGGTATAGGAAGAGGCGGAACGATAGCCGATCGCAGAGAAGAACCCGAAGCAGACGTGAACTCGGAGCACCTTAGACAGTTGATGGACATGGGTTTCAGTAGAGCTCATTGCATAGAAGCTCTGCTTCACACGTTATCGCTCGAGCAGGCTACAGATTATTTACTGAGCAATCCTGCTACATTACGTAGATCAGACGTTCCAGCTGGCGATGCTAGCAGTCAGGATTTGATAATGGACCTGGAATTAATAGATGACGATCAGATAATGCATGCGATAGCGATGTCCCTTGGAGAAACAGAAACGCGGAAGGTTTTCACGTGGGAAGAGCCTGCTCGCGAGACCACTATCACAGAGAGCATAGACGAATTCACACATAACGCCCTCAGTCAGTGCTTAAATCTACTGGACCTGATGCCTGACACTGTGTACAGAATTTGCGACCTATTGGTCGCCATTGCTAAAAGAAACGGGGATGTATGGCGTGACAACATGTTGCGACAGCTTATGAAGGAAATTGGTAATCTGGTGGATTATTTAATCGAGGTAGCAGAGAGTCAAGATCCGAATGCTGGTGCGAAATTGGTGGAATGTAAAGAGGCTAATAAGGTCACCGGGCGTATCTATCTATACACTATGTTTTTTGAAGGAACGTTCCAGGAAATGCGAGTACCCTGTGCCCAGATTGTCGAAGAATTTGCAATTCTGCATAAACTTGTGCGTTTATTAGTGGTGAGCGAGGGTCCGCTTACAGCCAATAAAAATAAGATCATGAAAGAGGGTAACAAAGACACGCCATCTGCGAAAACTCCAAAATGGTTGGCCCCATTGTTATTACTGGTCGAGCGTTTAGAGAAGGTAGCGATACTGACGAAGAGGAAAGAATTAATGTACAAGGTAACAACGAGGATGTGGAAATGGTTTGACTTGAGCACAGGAAAATGGAACATGTATTCGCCGGTGAACAACCGGACGATCAATGATGCATACTGGGCCGGGGAGTCTAGTGTCAGAGTGACGTGCAATAGACGAAGATACGTAATTAACTTCTCCTGTATGACACAGATGAACGAGGAGAGTGGCAACAGAAGGCCCATCACTATGGGTTTCAAACTGCACACCGGAACCGGAGACGGTGGTTCTGGTTCCGACACGAATATGGACACTGACGAGAACCGAGTGGAGGATAAACGAAACACTGTTATACAAGGACTCGATCCAAGTATGGCGCCGGGAATTATACGCGCTTGTGTGAAATTGATGGCTATACCGGTGGACAGAGATGCTTTACACGCTTCCATGAAGGTCTGCCTTAGGCTTACTAGAGATTACGAGAACGCAGAGATATTCGTTCGCGAGGGTGGCGTGAAGCTTCTTCTAGAGATGGCTCAAGCGAGCAGTTTCATTGGATGTACAAATCTGAGCACACTTTTGATACGGCATACTCTAGAGGAACCGTGTACTCTTCGATTGGCCATGGAGAAGTTGATCCGAAGCCGTTCCCAGAGCAACATACCTCCAGCCTGCAAGGAAATTCTATATATGACCCGACAAATTAACGGCGCTGTTTGTCGTAACCCTGAAGTTTATCGAGAAGTTTGTGAAAGTATTCTGAGAGTTGATATCAGTCTGCTGGGTAAAGAGGACACTGATAACAAGTTGATCGTAAAAGCTCTACCTTTGAATCACCCTTCAGTCCTACCAATGGTGGAAGAAGCATCTATATCTGTCGTGAAGGATCTTTTGAATGCCCTGATAAAGCCTATGCCAGTTATCCCCGACGAGAAATCCTCTACACCAACCAGAAGCCCAGAGAAGAAGGCGTCTTATTCGAATTCGAACGTAGGAAGTTCATCTACGCGACGTGATGTTCTTAGAAATAACGCAACAACGACAAACGACACTCTCGACGACGACGATCAGGTCTCTCAAATTATACCCATGAAGATCTATCCAGAGACTAGTAACAACACCAAAGTAGAACCGGAAGAGGCAAAGAAACCTTTGTTCCCAAAGTCTGCTATTCTGAAGATACTTGCCGAAGCTGTCCGCTCGTATAGTATAGTAGCAAGTTTGATCACAGAACATGTATATCATGCAGGGCAAAGTGAAATGGTAACAGAAGACACAACAGCTCTTGCCTTCCTTCTGGACAAGCTTCTGCCGACGTTGCCGGAGAATTCAAGTGACAGACAGTGCAGCAACATGGCCAGAATGTTAATAGCTGCCATTGCTTCCTGCAACCATTCTCCAGATGTTCAAGGTACTCTAGTGACTGAGGTGAAAGCAGCTTTGACCAGAACCCTTGCTCTTCCCGAAAGCTCAGAGAAACATGCACAACTTCAGTTGTTAGTTGGTTTGATCTCTACAATGATCGATAGCTGTCCACCAACACCTCATAATCAACTGAGAACCTCTCTGAAGATGCATCAGTATAACAATGTCAATTATATAGTGAGATTTATGCTGAGGAAAGGCATAATCACAGATTTGGCTAAGATTCCGCACAGTCTGGACCTGTCCAGTCCAAATATGGCTGGAACCATTAACGCAGCTTTGAAACCGTTGGAAACACTTTCGCGAATTCTAAATCAACCGATGCCCGGTACTGTGAATAACAAATTTTCCAAGCCGAAAAGTAGGACGGTTCAAGAAGAGCCTATTGGAGAGCAAACAGGAACCACGACGTCGGAGGCGACACACGCGGTTGGTGAGGAGACAAACGAAGACGCAGAGAACACGGAACACGACATATCTGTCACTGCTGAAAGTCTTGAGCCAACTTCAGAAAGTCAAGTGCACGAGGAAGGGGACGAAGCTGCTCTGGAAGACATCATGGACCAGCTTCTCGAAAGGTAATCATAAATGATTGTATATGTTTGTGGAATTGATAAAGATACATTTCAAGATATTTATAGGATGAAAATTTCTGAATAATTTCTGATACTTTTATAAATATACATATGTAAATATATTATATCTATTCTAGGTGCGTATAAGCTACTGTACTTATAATCAAGTAGTGTACTATTTTCCAGGGACGGGCCGGGCGTGAACGAAGATCAATCTTCTCGACCGCATAGGCCAATGGACATTGACGAAGAGAGTCTTGCGATACGCGACGGAGAAGCTGACTTTGACCCAACGCGAGACGCCACAATAAGAGTAACATCGTTTTCTTTCCTTTTATAATCTCTATCTCTCTCTGCACACCTCTAGATTTTTTCCTCTTTAGAAAGGTATAATTATAATTATACATTCTCTTTTCAGGAGGATCTGTTGAGTTCTGATTCAGATTCTGAGAGTAACCCATCCGACGATAACGAGGACGAAGTGCAAGATGATGAAGACGAGGAGGAGGAAGAAGAAGATGATGGTAATTTAATTGTATATCTTATAAATTAGGTTGCTCAGTCAAGTTCAACGTGTACTAAAATGTTATCTATCAGGAGAAGAAAACGAAGAAGAAGAAGAGGAAGAAGAAGAAGGATCCTCAAATTACGAGGAGGATGGAATAGAGTTTTACGAAGATGTAGGTGAAAGTGGCGTATTCCGAATGATTCCATCAACTGATCGCGATGGTAGCAATGTCGTGATGATTCGGCATAATATCGATAATCAGGACAACGTGAACTCCTCTTCTACGGTGACGCCGCGATCTAGTCTTCCATGGACAACAACGTTTCCTCTACCTCTGGGTCTGTTCGAAGATCCTCCTTCAATTTCTGAAAGTAGTGGTGAGCATAATATTGTGATTCTGGTGCAGTGTGATTCAATAACAGCATCAAGCAAATTGTTATGCAACAAAACAAATAATTATATAATGGAAAAGGAACTGGATAAAAATGTTTCAGAAAAAAAAAACAACTTGATTTTCTTCCACAGGTATTAATTCCCATTCATTGCTAATATCGCAAAGCGGTTTGGACGCTAGTAATACAAGGGCTCAGAGAGCTGTTCGACCACGAAGATATCAATATCTTCATTTACCAAATCCACGAAATCCGAATCCACCGGTTATATTGCAAAGGTGAATTAACTTAAACTAAATCGATTCATTTTACAAATAAAATGAGATCGAAACATTGGACATAAAATGAAAATATTCAAGTGTGCGAAAGGGACAAAAATTTATGTTCCCATGAAAGCTTTTTGTTTCTATCTATTGGAATATTTTTTCTTTTTTTGTTTCTTGTTTAGTCATGCAAAATACAGTTGAGGGTTTTAATTTTACGACAACGTTCGTGTGATAATACTGTATTCGCAATTGCAGACTTTTAGGTCCAGCTGCACAAACGATTCCATTGTCTGCCAGTCAAGTTTTGGCCTCGAGTTTCCGCGATACAAGAGTTGTTGTCATGGACAACGGTGTCGGAATATTAACGAACCCGGAAGAAGAACAAATAGACTTTGTGGTTTGTGTATTTCGTACTCGCTGGACTGTTACAAACTGTTCTACACGTGTTTCATTATCCATTTATGGAATCCTTTCTTTCAGGATCAGTCTGGATATTTGTTCGGATCAAATCTCGCAACTACAATGAATAACACTCCAACTGCGTTACACTGGTGGATCGAAGAGAGTAAATTATTGGACGGAGATTCTCAGACAGATTGCTGTGTTGGTAAGTGTCGGTGTTAAAATATTGTATCTGTATTTAATGAAATCGTACTTAAAAGAATTTCTTTTCTACGTGTGAAAGGTGTTGTACATAAGCTAATTCCCGGATTGGAGAAACACAAAAACGCCGAATTGGCGGAACGACGAGAGAGACGCAAAAAGCAGCACGCTTCTGAGAAGAAAGGAGAAAAGGATAACAAAGACGGAAAAGATCACTTAAATAATACAGAATGTGTGTATTAATTATAAATAATTACTTTGATTTTATAATTATAAGTATTAGAATACATTTGATTCAATGATAATTATTTTTAGCTGGTTCATCTGTGGGAGAACAAAGATCGACAGCGTCAACATCACGAAGAGAGTTTCGATTCGTCATCACAAATCGACCGGATACAGGAATCGATGGAGATATGATCCGTACGATTTTAATAATTTTTGAAATTATAATATATAAATGTGTTCTATCAAGACTAATTCTATCTTAACTTTTCCTTAGATCTGCCTCCGATCGCGGATGAAGAGCGACCTCCGCCTCCGCCCCCGGAAGAGCAACCATCAGAACCCAGAGATCCTCGAGACCCCATGGAAGAAGTAATGAGAGAAATCGACTCGGCTGATTGGTTCAGAACAATGTTCATGGATAACAGTCGATCGAACGTAGAAGAAGGGTAAGTGTACTTTGTAACTATTATTACAGTTCGATGAAATTAATAAAAAACAATCCATTAATATGTGTGTGTTTATTATGTAGTGTGGATATCTTGAATCAAGGCCCTACCACTTCCGCACCGGAAACTGTTAACCCAGAAACTCCTGAACAACAACAGCAACAACCACAACAAGAAGAACAGCAACAACCACAACAACAACCACCGCCGCCGCCGCCACCGCAACAGCAGCAACAACAACCACCACCACAACAGCAGCAGCAACCAGAACAAATAGAACAGCCGCAACAATCACAAGAACAACCACAGCAGCAGCAGCAACAACAGCAACAAAATCAACAGTCTCAGGAACAACAGCTACCAGACGGAGTGGATCCGTCTTTCTTAGCTGCATTGCCGGAATATATGCGAGACGAAGTTATAGCTGAGCACATTAGGTATTTATTATATTATGTTCACACGCTAATAACGAAATTGAAATTATTATTCATGGGAAATATTTCTTAGGCTTCAACGAATTCGACAACGAGCACAGGCAACGGTAGTCGAGGAATTGTCAGGTCCAGTCGAGGTTAATCCCGAGTTTTTAGCTGCTTTACCGCCAGCTATACAAGAAGAAGTTCTAGCGCAACAACGTTTAGAACAACAACGGCATGCAGCTGCAAGCGCTAATCCGGAAGATCCAGTCGACGCTGCTGCATTCTTCCAGAATTTGCAACCTTCCCTCCGACAAGCGGTTAGTGAGATAATTCGTAACTTAAGCCTTATTTTTCTTATCAACATATCCAAAATGTAATTACTATTTTTTCTTTCTTTACTTGTCATTTACAGATTTTAACTGACATGGAAGAATCACAGATATCCGTTCTTCCGCCTGATCTAGCTCAAGAGGCTCAGAATCTCAGGAGAGAATGGGAAGCTCGAAATCGACACATAATGCAAGATCGATTTCTTAATCATGTCAGCCAAGGAAATACCACCCTGTCCAGTATACTAAGGAATTCTGGTAGAGGTAAATGAGAGATTAATAATTTTCTTTTTTTTTATTTTATATAAATTTAATACATTCGTCGAAGAAAATTGATTGAATATAAAAACAAAATAATAGGTAGAGGTGGTGGTACGCGTTATGCGATTCACACAGTAGCACAAGGAGGTTGGCAACCATGGAGTACACGTGGTGATCCTAGTATAGCACATCACGGAGCGGGTCTAAGACTCAGAGGCAGACAATTGTTGGACCATGAGTCGATGGCTTGCGTATTGGTATTACTGTTTGTCGATGAACCAAAAATTAATACGTTAAGGCTTCATAGAGTTATCAGGAATCTTTGCTATCACGGTAGCACAAGGGAATGGGTAGTTAGAGCCTTACTAAGTATCATGGAAAGAAGTAACGATGAGAACAAAGATATAGCCATGGATTTTGGCGGAAAATTCCGAAGGAAAAGCCTGGTGCCTATGATGCACCACGATTATTGGTGCGTAATTTTACTTAATCGAAATATCCCTTGATAGTGGCGAGATTGAAAAAAAAAATGATTTTGTGTTTACAGTGCCCCAAAAATTTTTGACCAAAGAAGCAATGCGCAATCGTGGTTAAACATCAGTATTGATGCTGCACTTGGATGCAGAGCAAACGTTTTTCACATTGTCAGACATGGTGGTAAAAAATCAGAGAGGCAAGGTAGTAGTATCGCTATTCACCCACAGGCAGCACCCACAGTATGCAGGTGAATTAATTAAATTTAATATATATATATATAACATACGTATACTGTTTTCAAAACTTATATACATTTTTTTTTCTTCAACTTTTCATTGTTTGTATTCCAGACATACACTGGAGTTACTAATATCGTTGGCTAAAGGTTTCCCCGGATACTTTGTGCCAATTAAGTCTAAAGAATCAGATGACAAAGAGATCAGCAAAGAAAAAGACTCAAGTAACAAAGAAGAGACCGGTTCGAAGGGTAAATCCGCATCGAAGCCGGGAAAGAGCGATCAACCAGACTTCTGGGACATGTTGTTAAAATTGGACTCATGTGCCTCGAAAAAAGGGAAATCAGTTGCCAGATCCCACTCGAATTCGAACTTAGGAAACGACTCTGAACATAATACGACTACATTCGAGTCCTCCGCGTTTGGTCAATTGATCTCGATGTTGAACTGGTCGTTCATCAAACGTAGTAGCCAGTTAACGGATAAATTATTAAGATTGCTGTCCCTGATCTCGATCGGGCTGACAGAAGTGAATCCGTATCGTAGACAAGAAGGAAATAAGAATAAGAGAACAGACGTGAACAAAGAACAAAGCGTCGCTGCGCCAGAGGAGCATCTAAAATTGGCTGTACAAGTATTAACCAGCAAGAGTTGTTCCGAGGAGGGACTTGAGGATGCAACAGCTTTGCTGCTTAACTTGTCCCATTGTCCTGATCCTACTAGACAATTGGTAATGTCTTCATTACATACTGTATTCTATTTCCACGATATTGCTATATATTTTGAAGGGAGAAATCATTTATTTTAGTTGTTGTTACAGATACTAAAGTTACTCTTGGAAGGCGCCATGGAACTCGCAAATGTTGTCTGCGAACACATCAAGGATTTACTGATGGAGTTAAAAGTTTTGAACCGCGAACTGAGACGAAATTCCATCGAAGAACAACCTTCGACCAGTTCCGGAGGTTCTCGTGGAATTCTTTTGGACAGGTATATAAAGTATATTTACAGAAGAATAATAATAAATGAAAGGGTTTCAACTTGAATCATTTTTCATAGGTTTACGAACGAGAGTGTGGTCGTCACTGCGCCAAGTAAAGTCAAAGCTGGAAGCGATCTTCAGTTACCATCCATGGCTGCACTTGTTAGCAAAACTTCTAGTCAGGCATTCTTCTTAAGAATACTTAAGGTGATTGTACAAATAAGAGAAGCTGTACGTTTAGCGAACAATAAGAAAACATGTACGTATGGTGAATATAATTCTCATGCTGAACTATCAAATCCTGAAGTGATAAAACAAAAGACTCTAATTATTGATATTTTCTTTTACAGCCAATCAAAGTTCAGAAAGCTCTGTAGATACCGGAAATACTAACCAAGCTTCAGAATCAGGTCATTTGTGATTTTATATTTTTACAAATATAGATTTACTTATATGTAATTCGTATATTTATTTATTTATTTATTTTCTTTTACAGGCGAAGAAAAACTTCCATTATTAAGCGAAAGCTTAGTATTGGACCATTTGTGGGAAACACTCAGCGCTTGTTTATTGGAATTAGAATATACTCCCGATCAGCATGCAGTCTTAGTGTTACAGGTAAATCATCCAAAATGCCTTTACCTTTGTTTCAGTTACTTTCAAGTGAAAGTTATATATGTATTTTATATTTTACATTTTACAGCCTGCAGTAGAAGCATTTTTCCTGGTACATTCATCATCGAGTACCTCTCGCGATCGTCATTTGAACACGAATACAGAAACTCGCGAAGTTGTTCCTGACCTAACGCCGGTTTCACCCATATACTCTGACAATGAGGGCACATCTCAGTCAGAAGTTACTATCAACACTTCATGGGACATGCAACCACCGCCACAGAAAACGCTACCACCGGACCAACTCAAGTTCCTCAAATTTGCTGGTAACTTACACCGAAATATGAACTCATTTATATAATTATCGAATAACTTAGGAATTATGTTCTACTCTTTTCTTTTGTTTTATTTACAGAAACGCACAGAACTGTTCTAAATCAGATTCTTCGCCAAACAACCACACATCTAGCAGATGGACCATTCTCGGTATTAGTGGATCATACGAGAGTCCTAGATTTCGACGTGAAGAGACGATACTTCCGGACAGAACTGGAACGAATGGACGAAGGTATTCGTAGGGAAGAATTGGCTGTGCATGTTCGCAGAAACAACGTCTTCGAGGACTCGTTCCGAGAGCTTCACAGGCGAAACGCCGACGAATGGAAAAACCGCTTTTACATTGTCTTCGAAGGTAAAATAACGCACAACATTGCTTTACTTAATTTGTACGATTATTTCAATTCTATTGTGAAATATTTCCATTTTAGGCGAAGAGGGTCAAGACGCCGGAGGATTACTTCGAGAGTGGTACGTCATTATTTCCAGGGAAATTTTCAATCCCATGTACGCTCTGTTCACCGTGAGCCCCGGAGATCGAGTTACATATATGATAAACTCTTCATCGCATTGCAATCCTAATCATTTGTGTTATTACAAATTCGTCGGACGAGTTATCGGTTAGTTTTCATCTTTCTATCTTTTGGGTAATGTTTGATAAAAATCAGGATTATTAATACTGATTATTCTAATTACAGCTAAGGCAATTTATGACAACAAATTACTGGAATGTTACTTCACACGTAGTTTCTATAAACACATATTGGGAATACTGGTGAAACACACAGATATGGAAAGCGAGGATTATAGTTTCTACAAAGGACTCGTGTACCTCACGGAACACAACATCGCTGATCTTGGATACGAATTAACCTTCTCCACTGAGGTAATTTCAAGTTCCCACTTATACATCGATATTCTTTTAATTAAATTTTCTTTCATAACGTTTTACACGTAATTGTAATTGTTGTCACTAGGTAAATGAATTTGGCGTGAATGATGTACGTGATTTAATACCGAACGGGCGTAACATCGTTGTTACCGAAGAAACGAAATTAGAGTACATTCGGCTCGTGTGTCAAATGAAGATGACTGGAGCAATTCGTAAACAGTAAGTGAAATAAAGATCGACGAATTCTTTTTTTCTTTCTTTCTCTTATGTATTTGAACGTTCCATGTTTATTTTCACAGATTGAACGCGTTCCTAGAAGGTTTTTACGACATTATCCCGAAACGACTGATCTCTATATTCAATGAACAAGAACTTGAGTTGTTAATTAGTGGTTTACCCAATGTAGATATCGAAGATCTTAAAGCTAACACTGAATATCATAAATATAATGCAAATTGTTTACAAGTACGTATATTGATGTTCGCTGTTTTAAAAGTGTTATGAATTTACCCTAATTTGACTTTATATTGTTGGAATATTCAATGGTTCTGCAGATTCAATGGTTTTGGCGAGCACTACGCGGTTTCGATCAGGCAGATAGAGCGAAGTTCTTGCAGTTCGTCACTGGAACTTCGAAAGTGCCGTTACAAGGTTTCGCAGCTTTGGAGGGAATGAATGGTATACAAAAGTTCCAAATTCATCGTGAAGATAGATCGACAGACAGGCTTCCATCGGCGCATACATGGTAAATTCCATGCATCATGTTCTTTGCTCTAAATATCGAGTTTTTGGGTAAAACTTAATCCCTGAAATTCTCATTTTCTTCTTTTCCTTTTAGTTTCAATCAACTGGATCTGCCCGTTTATGAAACGTACGACAAGCTACGCACGAATTTGCTGAAAGCGATTCATGAATGCAGCGAAGGATTCGGTTTCGCCTAAATTTCTGCAAAATTTGAGCAAAACTCGTATGATTTTGCATGGAAACTCGTCGAGCGAAGAGACAAAGAGCAAAGGGATACAATAGAACAGCCGAACGATAAGAAAAAAAAAAAAGAGGAAATTAAAACATTGATAAACCGATTGTAAAAGTACCGATTGATCTTCGCTCAAGATCTAGTATATAAATTTTTACTCCGCTATATACATATTAAAAACTAAAGGCGTATGTATATACGTAAAATTAACGATGTAATTAACGATGATTCGTCGCTAGAGTTTATTTTGTTGAACGATCTTTAAAAAAGAAAATGAAAAATACAGACGGAGAGACGCGCAGAGCTTAACGATAATTCCCCATGGAAAGAAGACTTAAAAGGAAAAAAGAAACAAGAAATCGGACACTTTAGTTAAGGATTTTAACGGTTAAGAGAGTAACAGATAAGGATTCAATGTAATTCATCGTTAAAAAAAAATGAAAAAAGGGAATGCAGCGGACTAAAAATAAATGTAATATAATTGCGTCTCGAAGCCGCTCTCCTCTTGAACCGATTCGAACCCGGGGGGGGAGTAAAAGGATAAAAAGAGAGAAACGAATTGTTGTCCTGACGAGAGAAAGGCGGAAAAGCGATGGAAATGTGTGCCTGTATTCCGTGTACGTGTTTATTTCCTTATATTATGCGTGGAAAAAAGCTGCCAGAAACATAGAATACATGGGGATCTGTACGTAAGAAAAAAGAACAAAAAAAAGAGAGAGAGAAAGAGAGAAGAAATATGTTGTATGTAAAGCGCGAATGCGTGTGTATGTATATGAGCGAATGAGAGAAAAAAAAGCCGAGAGTAATCAAGAGAAACCGATTAAATACGAGCCTAAATAACGAAAGAAAAAAAAAGAAGAAGAAAGAAACATTTCACGATGTTTATCATCCTTAAACGCCCGCAAGAAAAAAAGAAAAAAATAACGTATGGTTGTACACTATTAGTATTAATAATTATATCTAATTCTTAATCGATAGTAATAATCATTAATTAATATCGTTTTAATATTAATCATTTGAGAAATGTGATGTTAAAAAAGGAAGTCATGTAACGTTTTTTTTTCCTTTTCTTTTCTTTCTCCTATGGATTAGCGTAAAATCACGTCCAATACGCGGCCCGGCCCAAAGCTCTCCCCCCATCTTGATAACAAATTCCTACAACTTCCTTTTATCGATGTTGATCGATCTCTTCTCACTTTGTGCTCTGGGGAAACGTACGTAACGAGACATACACGATCGAACGGATGTTGATTTTTGTAAACACATCGAATGGGACAATATACCATTGGGAAAAGTATATAGGTCCACTGGACCCTTTTTTTCGCGATATAAACCGTTAGAGAGTTTGATGCTTAGGAGATTCGCAAAAATAAACTAAATGTTGTATTTCTTATAAAACACGATTGCATCGTTTGTTTTTTTTTTTCTTGGTTTTTATACACAATAACGCCTTGATAGTGTAGTAATTTAGTGAACGTTAAATTACATAATACGCGTATATAAAGTATGAAAGTTACCGTGAGAATGTTACGGGAGTCACTTGATCAAAAAATTACGTTTGAAAGAGATGTACCCATCCGTTTAAGGTTTCTTATTTTTATCATTTCGTTTTTGCTATATGTACAAAATGATATACAAACAATAGAAGTATAAATTTCACTCTTATTTCTTACAATTCCAATGAACATCAGCGATTTGTTAGAACGTATAATTTGAAAGTTGAACTATTTTTGTTTTGACGAACTTTCTAATAAGAATATCTTTTGTCAATTAATAGTATCACACCACTGAAGCTAAATTTGATTTGTATTTGTTTGCAAAAAAGGACAAGAATAAGTTACTTTACGTGTCGGTTTATCAGATATAAAGGAATTTTTACCGGAGTTATTTTTTTACATTTCTACACTCGTGAATAGAGAACAAGACTCTTCTTGCATGTATATACATCTTTGTACAATGAGCTTGTGTGAAAAAGTCAAACTATATATATAAATATATATATATATATACACAATGAGAATATAAACTACAACTGTATTGTACATCAAAAGCTATTTACAAATTTATTATAATGAAATAACACTGGAAAAAGTTCTCGTATAACTAAATGATAGGAAAGATAATTTATTAATGTAAACGGTATATTCTGAAACTGTAATTATAAAAAGCCATTATCTGAAAACACAAAGATTCTTGTGAATTCCAAAAATTCTTTAGCCTGTTTAGATAGCGTTCCTTTGCTCTTCAAGGTGAAGCTTTAGGCTTTAGCTCTTCAAAGCATGGTCTGAGGAATATAGAATTCTTTTTCGCTCGGTTATAATATTCGTGACCCTGAAAAATGTTTTCACGATAAAATATTTTCATTATGTAAGACTTATTTACGCGAAATAATTAATAATACCTTTGACCAATCGTAAGATACCGCGTATGCGAATATTTGTCCGTTATGATTGAAACAACATCGAGTAATTGGCTGCTCCATAGGATCCGAGGACTTTAGCTTAGTTCTCGCATCCTTGTCCCAAAATCCAAACGTACCGTCACCTCCGACAGTCGCAACAGTACCATGAACTGGATGAAATGCGATGTCATTCACCTAAACACAAAGGAATTTAAATGGTAGATGATTTCTAAAAAATTTAGGGACAAATTTGACCGAATTTATACTGACTGCATAAATATCTTGATAACCATTAGGAGTGCCATTTGTCCTATGACATTTAAATGTGAAATTTTCCTTTGAACTTAAATTCAAATGGTGTATAGCCACACGACCTTCTGTACTACCAATTGCAAAACCAGTAGGAACCTTTTTCTTATCTCTAAAAATTGCAACACATCTGTACTGATATTTTAGACTGAGTTCTACTGTTTTATACTCGCGGGGACTGCCTTCTAACTGATAAACAATCAATCCACGTCCTGCAGTTCCTACTACAGCCATTGGATAGTCCTGTAGCAGTTAATAGATCAATTAAAATGTTTAAGTAATTACAACTAAAATAAATAATTACAAATAAAACATGAAGATTATACATATGTGTACTTACAACATCAGCACAATAGCATCTTTCAATTAAATTTATGGTCAGTCCTGGCTTAGGACTTCTTAAATCCCAAAACTATAAAGCATTTCATCATTAGCATACATATCACACAAGAAAATATTACAAATAATATAACTAGAAACATACTCTCAATGTTTTATCCCAAGAGCCTGTCATAAGGCATGAATACGTGCTAGCTTTAATCCAATGGCAAGTTTTAATTGGTGCATCATGTGCTGCTACTTGAATACACTGATTTGAAGCCAAGTCCCAACATTTTGCTGTTTTATCGCAACCAGCCATGAATACCTTTGTTCCATCCTGTTTCAAAGAAAGTTATAGTTTTAATATTAGTTCCATTGAGGAATCTTGAAAGATTTAACTACAATAGAAAACTTCAAGAACTTACATCGCACCAACAAACATCCAGAACTGGAGCTGCCATAGATTGCATTGATTTAGGAACTGTTTTGCCAGATTGCTCGACTTCCCAGCAGCGAACATTGTTGTCCCACGAGCCAGCGACAAGAAAATTTTGCGGAATAGATGCTGGACTAAATGCGAGACTGGAGATAGAATCATCGGGAGGAGAGATAACCTCGAAATCCTGCATCGGATTAGACGAAGACGAAGTGCCAGTTCGTAGCCCTCCGCTTTGATTGAACATTTTTTCAACTTTGTCCTACCGTGTTTGATTTAATACAAAATACTCTTGTTAATCGAAATGCACTCGACAGATATATACTACACACAATAAACATTCCAGCACTCACGCGTTTGCATTATTTGCATTTCAAACAGCGGCAAATAATACTGTGATTTAAAAAGTTTCGATAGAACGGATACTTGATGTCAATTTTCGAATCGTAGAATTATAGAAATGACGCAATTACAGAACCGCTCTATCTAGCGATACCACACGGAAACTAGACGAAACAATCCATAAATTTAGACAGGTTTCCATGTAATACCGATCCAATGAAAATACTTAAAAAAGGGGAATTTTTTTTAGACTTTCACTGCCATATGTATTTTAGTTCACTTTTAATTCAAGCCAAGTGGATTACTTTATAATGAAATACATAATTGAGTTGTAATATTGAATTGCGCGAAAGTATAACCTGTGACGCATTTATTTGTGAACACGAGTGACATCTATGTAAGTACCTACTACTTTATGCTGTAACGATAAATAGTAAAACCGCTGTGTAAAACAGGAAGTTCAGTGTTAATTTCTGGCTTAGTGTGAATGTAAAATCAACACTTATTTGGAACATATATATATGTACACACACACACACACACACATGTACAAATTATCATATACAACGCACATTACATACAATTAACTCCAATGGGAAGATACTTGATATTCACCCATCTTAAATTTTAATTGTATAAATCTAAACGTGCATTTTAACGTAAAAAAAATGACTAAGGGAACGATCAAAATTGAATATGAACATGGAACAGTAATTTATTTAAAGTTTAAACACTCAATGTAAATGATAATATACAACTTTGAAAGCTCAAGTCCTTGTACAATCTTAAAATAGATATTTCGTATACAAATAAAATTTTTCTTATGAACACGTTAAGCGCGCTCAAACAGAAAATTCACTGTCAATCCCTAGGGTCTGACGCCGCGCTCAACGCGTTAAACATTACATCCTTATTTTATTAAATAGAGCAATACTAATCTTTTCACGGCGATGAGCATGAAACAAAAAAAAAAATCGCTCTACTGGATAAAACAGTTATTATTCAACATTGACATACAGACTATTCGTCCACTTAAGGCGTCCGTTTCTATTTTTTTTTTTTTAAATAAGCTGTAACTTCGTTAGAATAATTAGAACTGTATTTTCGAAGTTAACATAATTTCTAGCTCTAAGGTAATTTGTCATCCCGTTCAGGATATGCCAAGCACGCGACGATAAATGCAACTGGTATTACCACATACCTTTGCTACTTTCGCATCAGAAATTTTCTTCGGTTCGAAAGTGTAACACACCTGTTTGTATCTTATTATTCCTTGTTTATAGAATACATCACATTCTTTTCACGGTGACTCTCGTCTTCGCCAGTTAACCGGCGGATCCTTTTCATTCTGAATTCCGAATACGACACACGTGCATAACTCACAAAAGATACGGTGTTCTATATGCAACGACATCAAAGAAGTGCCCGCTTGGAATTAGTTTAGCGTCTACTTTCCATTTTCATTTTACTTTCTTTGTGCTACACTAATACCTCGTATTACGTGGACACGACTTTTACCGTTTCCATGATCATTTAATGACCCCTTGAGAAGGGACAATTTGTACTTCAAAGTAATAACGCATGTTTCGCGGAGAATTCAAACAATACAGAGAACTTATGTACTGCAATTATAACTTAATTTTAACGTATTGTTACCAAGGAAACCAGTATAATGCCTTGTGAAACATAACCTGTAACTTTCACACTTTTTCTTTTTTTTTTGAAAAATAAATTTCTGGTTGAAAAATAAATTTCGTAGGGGTAAAACCAGAAGCAAATAAATTGTTCTAAATGATAAGAGTATAATGTATTTTAACCATAATACATTCAAGCGTTCTGAAGACAAAAATGGCCAACGAGGATCCTAAACCGTAGTTATTAACGTATTGGGATTCAACAGATCGATGCACACGGTCGATTTATGTATCAAATAAATACGTTTGTATGTATGTGCGGAAAGTAGAAAGCATTGCAAAAGATAATGACAAGGATGCAGCGATGTCATTCCGGTTTTCGTGTCAAAACGCAGCGTGCGATCGTTCCTTTGCGACGCTCGCGATCTACATATGCTGTCTCATAACTTTCGTGTCACGATCTTAAATTTCCTTTTACCATCAGTTTTTCTTTTTTCTTCCAAACGTTAGAAACATTTTTCAAAACGTAACACGAAATTGTACGATGTTCTTCCAAAGTAACTTTTGTTTAAAAAGAAAAAGAAAGAAAGGGACCACTTCGACACAAGGAAAACGTAGTTTTGCATTTTAAAGTACCGCGATTTATTTGCAAAACCGAGTTTCTCTTTGTTAATACCAATGCGTCATCAAATTCCCAACAGAGCTACTGACAATATCGGTGAAACGTTTGGAATACTTTCCCAAAACATCCGGAAATTTCTATTGCAAGAGGTGTCCGAATAAAAGAAACAAAAGAAGCGCGCGAATTCAAGTCATATTCACGTGTTATGCACGAAACTATAATACAGGAAGATAAACATTGCCTTCTGCTTGTTTTTAACGATCTTGACGATTCAATGCCACGTTGTATTGCTCAACGTTACATTTCAATCGTCGTTCTATTGTTCACCACCTTACCAACATACGCTAATCGATGTAAATTATTCACGCACGAGAGAAAGTCCGTTTGTGTAGCACGTTTGCATAATAATCAAGGTAGTGAGAGGATCATTTCCCCATTAGGGTGGGATCAATCTGATCTACGCTATTTTCTTTTTTCAACGTGACTTGTTTCTTACCTATTGGTAAACTTTAACACAAACGCAACCTAACCCCTTTCTAATCAATTAAACGATTCACACATTTCGTCGATTCTCTCCATAAGATCCAATCTAACCTCGTTTCACCTTGTGCAAAATCAGCGTGACAATTCATCGCCTGGTATTTTCACGATACTATCAAGTCAGAATTCAATCACGCCTAAAATCATCGATCAGGATTTTTCGAAGGAAGTCTAGAGAAACTTTCTTTCGTACGAAAGGCAATTGGTATTCAAGAAACTCGCACGTTTTATACGGGATGTAAACCGAGCGAACCGCTCTTTCTGATGTTTACGAATTTCCATCCCTGGAGAGGGAGATACTCACGTGGGTGTTTTCTATGGGCATGCTTCGAAATTAAACCGTGTCGTGTTTTAAAATAAGTTTCCTAAATATCGCGTGCGAACCTCGTAAACAAAATTGTAACAATAATCTTGTACAAGGGTTATTCAACTTTACCGATGTTCTTTAAATGTTGTTTCGCGTGTCGTGTATTAAATGTTGTTTCATTCACGAATGCACATTAAATTGTTCTTCCTAGACGAGGCAAATCGAAGGGGTTAGGATTGAATTTACGATATCGATCATTTCCTTAAGTGTCCCTAAGCTTGTGCCGTTTTTAACGAAGAAAAAGAAAGAGAAAAACAGTAACGAAATAAACGATATAAACTGAACACGGTGATTGAAAGATTAACGAGCAACGTGAATATGATCATTAGTGGAAATGATGGTATTCGCAATACGGAGGAAGACGTAACGCGGCTTCCTTTCTCGCCGGATGAAAGTTATCCACCCACCGTAACAAATGTCTGTTAACCTTGGCAATGGTAATGCATAGAAATCGGGGCAGCATTTTTTACGAAAGCTCGCGATCGACTGGTTGCGTCGCAGCCTCTCGGATCGTGTTAATCTACAGTTTTAGAAGTAATCTACAGTATTACGTTTATTTCTACATTACACAGGGAACACACATAAAGTATTAATGCTTAAAGAGACATGTACTATGTAATTTATTTAAAATAAAGAACATAAAATTTAACTCTATTTCATCTTGTTCTATTTCACATGTATATTCCAAATCCAAATGTCTCGTAGCGAGACTAATCTCAACGGGACACCCTATATATGGGTGTAACAAGGTTGTTGTTACGTTCCGAGGAGGCGAACCGGAGTTCTGTGAAAGGGACACTTTTTCTATATGCATTAAAAAGTCTAATTACGCTAGGTAGGTCATGCTCTTCATAGTTCACTGAATAGTTAGCTGCACGAGGACTGACCCATTGCTTTCCCCGTAAAAGTGAAGAGTTAAATCAGGTTGACTCTTTCTCCCTGCTCTGTATGGTCGGGTACCAACCAATGTCCTATCAGTATGTGCACATCAAGATCGCTTTTACCTTTTTGTGAGCGAGGAGGGATTCCTAGGAGTATAAAACGGTAAGGAGCCGATTCGCGTGTCAGTATATGTGTGTTGTTTCCGATTTGCCTGAGATACTCGGTGGTTTGTTTAGATAGAGACGAGAGATATTTTTGGGATCTTCCTTTTGTCATGGCGAAAATCATTTCGCTCGTGAGTAACCGAATAGAGATTGTAATTAGCTATTTCTCGTGCGATACGTGAATGTCAAATTTGTAATTAAATTTTTTTTTTGTAAGTTTGTTTTCTTATCTATCTTTTTCTCTTCTTTTTTTTATTTTCCAAACCGGTTTTAGAGTAAAAAAAATTTTTCAGTGTTTCACGTTTTAAGTAGGAAGATTATTAAGAGTTACAAGGTGATCATTAATTTACGGTGAAAATGTTCCACTTTTAGAGTTCAGTGATCCTCGGCTGCATCCTGCTGGTTCGCGCAGAATCGCCGGTTAGCAGTAAGTATCTCTATCTTTGCTTAACAAAAAAAAAAAAAAAAAGAAAAAAAGGGCAATTCAATCTGTAACTGTTCATTAAGAGTATTTTTTCATTTCTTGATATCAATAAATAGGACAAATTGTTAACGAAACAATAATTCTTCAGTTATATGTTAAAGAAATTTTATGCCAATTTTATAACAATTATCAGAATAAGATTTTCCTAATTCATTTTATTTTACGAATTTCTCACAGGCTACTCCATCACTGGAGATAATAATGGGTTCGAGTACAACAGCAACGTGATCAGCGGGGGGGCCTACATGCCCGGGAAAGAAGGTCACAGAGAAAACACCGACTTTTACACTGTAGGAAGTGGTGGACACGCGGTGTCTAACGGCAGGAGCCAAGGAAATCTCGAAGAAAGTTTAAGGAGTACCTCTTATAGCGGATTTTCTCCTAGTAGTCATAACTCTGCCTTTTCCACTTACTCTACCGCCAGTCGTGATGGTCTAGCCACTAGTCCTTACTACAATACTGCCCAATCCAACTATGATAGCTATACAAGCAGCAGTAACAACGGTGATACTAGCTTTGAGTCTTACACTCAGGGTAGTGATCAAGCAGGATCAGATTTCAGTCAGTTCTCTACCACTAAGACTAAGAGTCCTACTTACATCAGATATACTGATAATCTATCTGGCGCTACAAACACAGGAAGCTATCCTGAATTAAATACAGATACTTCTTCATACAGAGGAGAGTATACAGGTGACTCTTTTAGGGGTCAAGCAACGCATACTGCAGGATTTGTGGACAGCGGTGATCAAACCTACAACAGAGAGTCCTCGAATTTATTCAACAGTCCCAGCAATGATTATTCATACGGAAAACACAAGGATGGTTCGTATGGAGTGGCGGGAAGCACCAAGTTCATGAATGATGTGTACTCCCTTCATCCTGAGACACGTTACGTGAGAGGAAGTCACGGAGGCATGGCTCATAATTACGGTTCTTCCATGTTATTGTCCAATTCTGCCAGCAGTCCCTTCAGTAACGTACGAGCAAGCCCTAGTCCTTATGGTTCTGGGAAATTCAGCAAATACAACAAATATTTGGGCGAGTATGGTCCCACTGCAAGTTTGAACTATCTCACCAAGGAGCAAGATGTTGATTACTTGCTCAGCCAATACGGTAAAGGCAGTGGAAAACTGGGTTCGATAAAAGAGAGCAGGCCGAGCAGTTATAGCGGTCAGCCTTACGTCGGTGGACCCTCGTATCTCAGCAAGATCGTCGGTGGTTACAAAAGCAAACCGAGTTTTATCAGCACGTATCCCAACAGTTCTCCGGTAGGTTACACGTCGATGGCCAATTTACATAGTAGTTTCAGTGGTAACAGTTACAACGATGGCCCCTTATTGAGAAGATATCGAAGCAGTAGTTATGTACCTGGACACGGTAGCACATACTCCGGTTTCTTCTAACATTAATTTTTAACGAGGCGTGAGACGTGATGACGGTATGTTATGTTACGTTTTGTACATATTTATTGTATGAAATATTTAATGTTAATTAAATATATTGTTATCTATAACGTCGTTTAAAATAAAACTATTAAGAAAACGGTACAGATGCTCTTTTTTATTCCTTGTTGTTTCTATGCTTGAGAAATTTCATTTCAATTTACGGCGGAGTACGTGGAAGCTTTGGCTTGGCTAAGAATGCCTCTTCCGTGTCGAGTTCCGCCATATGTATCCATGGAATACTATCGTTCGTGATTTTATCGCTGCCCTCGATATTTCTATAAAGAAAATTCAACTTTCGAACGATAATCTTTGTATTCCAATGCAGAGAAGCTTAATGAACACAGTGAACAAAGCGTGTAATTTATTCGAAAGTTCAGGTGACGTATAAAAACGTGTAAAATGTATGTGTGTATGTATAACGGTGCATAACTAGATAAGAGATCACACGGTGCGGTTTGTGACACGTCGAAATCTTGACTCACAGTGACGCTATGCTGCTGATTTTCTCCGTTACTGAAAACATACGAAAATTCCAAAATAATCGTAAGATTTATAACTTTACGTCTATTCTAATGAAGAAGAAAAAAAGAGGCAATTTTATTTAGTAATTGTATGGTTAATAAATATAGTTCATCCTAAACATCGTTACTTTCATTTGCTTGCTCCAATTTTCCCCATCATGACCAAATATATATGTTTTAGAGAAAGTTCTAAAGCTTTCACTGTACAGTGCTTATAATGTACTTTACTTGTCAAACGTAGCAAACGGTTTAGAAATTTGTAAACAACTAATTACTCATCGCGTGCTCCTTTTTTAATAAAGTGAAAATACAATGAAACTTCATAACGGATTCCGACCTGTTGATTCGGCCGGACTGCCAATTTCTAAGAGCACCGAAGATGCTACGACCGTGTTGCTGCTTTCTCTGTAATTTAAAAGAAACAGAAAAATTAATTTTAAATATTTGGCTGTGTCTTGCTTCTATGCGAACAGAGTTACAACGAACTTGGCAATTTGATTTTCATAGAGGTACGTAGCGCTTTCGTTGTAATCTTTTTTCATGGAAATCTTATCTACCAAGTTCCACTTGTCGTTCACGATTTGCCGTTTGGAAATTTGCTGATCCTTGAAAAGTATCACGTCAATTTCAATTTAGAAATAATCGCGCGACGCTTGATTTTTTTTTTTTTAACTACCTTAAACGAGGAAGATCTGAATTCGATTGCACGCAACTGCGGTTTCGAATATGGTAGCATTTTTTGAACAGAATCTTCTATCGTCATATCGCTACTTCTATTTCTGATATCGCGCTTTTTGTTTAATGATTTTCTTGAAATACACGAGAAAAGATCTCATAATTTTTATGATATAAATTTGAGACTTTTACAGAATTTCTCGTAATAATACCTCGATAAATTTTCTTCGCCAGTTTGCGGTACTAATTCTTGGTGGCGATATAAATTTTTCACTTGATTACTCTGAACAGTATTCATCCCATTCGGTCTTAAGTCCGCGAACGATGACACGTCTGAAATTATTTCTTTCTTCTGAATTACTTTCGGCGAGATCATGTAATACGTCTCCAACAATGATTCCCCACATAATTCTCCGTAATTATTTTTCACTGGATCGTTTTCATCCAGTTGACTTTCCAATACATCAAATTCTTCCTGCAAAGAAAACAACTCTTCGTGAAAGAGTGGAAAATATTGAAAAAAATCTTTCCTTACATTATCATTATCAATCATTTGTTCATCTTCCATTTTAACAATAATTTCACCCCTGTGTATCCTCAGTATATGATCCAAGTGATCCCTATAATAAAACCATTTATCAAAATATATATTTTTTTTCATACAGCACAGCTTCCATATTAAGAAAACTATTTTACCTTATTTTACCAGTTTTACATTTACTGTACTGTTCCAATATAGCTGAAAATTTCATCTTCTTTGCTTCCTCGTTAATCACACGATTCGTTAGAAAATTATTCAAAGCTCCGTTAATATACGGCAACGCCTGGGGCATAAATGTACATCATACCTAATTGTAATTAGAAAATGTAAAAAAAAATCATACCATCGCATGATCCATTAATAGTAAATCGATTAACGTTGAAATAAGCAAAGATGCCATTGTTGACGCTCTCTTCTGAGCTACTTGATGAAGCGACAAATTCATCAAAAGGGCCGTAGCGTATTCCAATCGATAAGAATCCATAACTCGACACTGCTCGTGCAAATGACGAATCAACCATTCCACCAATCCATTTTCTATCATATATATCCTCTGCTGTTTGCGTAGCGATAATTTTTGCAGCATTGCAATAATCATATTGCAGGTCAACGTGTCTATATTATTAGCACAGGTGCTATTGAGGCACTTGAACACCTGGAATAATTCTTATTATTTTATGTTTCTTTCTCGTTAAGCGAAAAATTTTCATTTCCTCATTTACTCATGTACCATATCAACAACGGTGGAATCAAACGACAAATAATCTCTTCCACACCTGAACGACGCCAAAGCGTTCAGTAATCTCATGATTGACTGTTGCAAAGGATGTGGTATAACAACGTTTTGCGGAGTTAATAAATATGGCAAGATAGATTTGCCTTTGTAATTGGCGATTTTACTATGAAGACCCAGTAAATCTTTACTTATGTATTCGTGCACCGTTTCATCTCGATCTCCGGGCTGACTGAATGTTATTTTCTAAAATATATGTATTATTACTATATGAGAAATTTATGGATCATTAGATATTGATCATTTTCTCTTACCCTTCGTAATGCTTGTAAGAGGAACAATTTTATTTTGATACTTCCGTTGATTAAATGCAGCTTGATCTTTTTGAAGTCCAATAATTTCGGCGGGACGAATATACTGTACGATTCGGGATACTGAATGATCTTCATATTAGAACGAGATTTGTCTAACAGCGATTCAGACGAGAACTGTACAATGAAACGAAATTATATCGTTTAAACTGATTAATAAAATAATGAAGATATAATAAGGCACATACATGTGAAGTATCTTTCACGTTTTGATTAAATAAATCTGGAAAGATTTTTATGCAAGACTCTAGTATGTCTTGGAAATCGATCATTTGACCTTTTATCGAATCCTCCAAAGCTGTTGTTAATACCCTTGCGATATTCATTAACTTATGATAGTCGGCGTGTAGCTTATGAAACCTGACCTTCACTTTTTCATAGTTAGAGTGAATGTTGCACAAATGAGATTTAGTTACAGCCAGTTCTTGAGTACATTGCAGTAACTGTTTGTTCTTTTTGGTAAAATGTGTTGAATAGAGATCTTCCTCGGAAGAATTCACCGATACGGTTTGTATACTTCTATAAAAAAATCAAACAACAGAAATTAGTATCTATAAAATGTTATGTCAGAGAAATATTGAAGATTTTTCTTACTTTGATTTTTTACTATATGTTATATTATCATATGAACTGCATTGTTCATCAATTTCACCAGCTTCAAAAAATATTGGAATGTTTCTATCATTCGGTATGATCGGTATATTATTGTTGATTAATTTCTCTGTAATTATATCACTTTTCGGCTCTTCCGACGCGGACGTATAATTTGAAGGAAATTTACTATTATTCTCGTCTATATGTTTTATATCGCTAAAAATCTGTAAAGTTGCGATATAAAATTTTATAAAATATTCTTTAACACAAAAAGATCTTCCATTATTCTTGTTGAACTGACTCACTTACTTGAGGTTTATACAATTTAAGAAGAACTAGTAAGTTTTCGGTCAATTCGTCTGTCCAACTTTGTTCAAATATTTTAGAAAGAAATGGTTCCGCGTATGGATCCTCGATAAAGGGTAACGCGAAATAAGGACGCAATTCTGTATCATTTTCTAATTCTTTACCTGTTGTATTTAGAAAGTTGCGTAACTGTTCCATACTATCATTCAAATTCTTCTCTATTTCAGTCATAAAATTCTGTATGTTATTAATGTTAAATCAGTCATCACAAATGCATTACTTTTTTTGTCAGGCTATTTATATTATTAATGTTAAAATCTCAACAGAATGCTTAACTTATTGTGATAGGAAAAGGAGGGATTTAAAATTTCTAGTTCCTTCAAACAAGAAACTTAATGTATGAAAACAGAATAAATATGACATGAACTAAAAAAAAAAAAAGAAGCTATTAGAACTGATTGAAATTACCTCTTCGAACTCAGGATCTTGTGGATTCAATGTAGCTAAAGGATCACCTATGTTTGATTCTGCTTTATCTAAATAATTTCATACATAGTAATTAGTATAAATTAAAAATATGTAGTTCATATGTATTTTACACTTGTTTAATACTACATCATACCTTTTTCTTTGTACCAATGTAACAGCAACACACGTTTGGATAACATTACAAAATACACATATAGATGCAACATCAAAATTTTACAAGCTTTTGTTTGCATGGCATCTTTGGGTATTAGTAAATTCCACAGCTAGAAATGAAAATTTTTTAAATTTATGTATTTCTTCCTTAAAAAAATTTCTTCTTTAAAATTCATTATATTTAAAAGATGTATTTGGCATACTTTGAAGAATGTCCTCCAGTCACCATTTTTGTAACTCATCATTATTTGTTCATAGTAATATTCATAAATCTCATCTTTGGTTCTCAAGTCTGTTTTGAAATCTTTGAAACCTTTTATTGTGGCTTCAACCATCAATGCATCAGCAGTATTCTCAAAATTGTGTTGTATAAGAAACTACAGGATTTATTACATTTATTACATATAAAATAGTAAGAATTTTATTGAAAAATTGAAGTAATATATGTAAAAAATATGATTTCTTTTACGATTACGATAATATTTAAAAATATACCTGATGAACAAATTTTAACTCCTTGTTATCCAACTGATCTACTATATGGTTCCTATCCATGTTGTCCCTTTATTTATTTAAATAATCACGCGACATCACATACAATTAACATAACGAAAATTAAGGGAGTTCTATGTCGCTATGCATTTATTAAGGACTTGCGTTTTGCATACGGTTGCGCGAAAGATATTCCCTTCCATAAAATTGATTTTACGTAAACGCATCGCTGAGGGGTTCGTAATGTTCGCGTTTACATATTTACTAAGGCAACATTTTTCAACATCATACAAAACAAAAAAAATCGTATCTCGACGAAGAAAAAAGTAACTTTTAATTTATTTTCGATGACGATTAAAAAAAATTTGGCTTAACGGACATCAAATGTCTAATGGTTACCGTACCAAAAAAAGGGGCGAGCTTTCTTATTATAAACATGCATGAAGTGCCGAAAATTTAAGAACAAAAGCTTCTCGATTAATTACGTAAATGATACAATGCACAATATCGATAATGCTTGAAAAGTATATAAATTGAAAGGAATTCAATAAAGTTGTAAACATCTCCTAAAATGGAAGTTCGTTTTATTTAAAAAAAACCTACATCATTTTATTTACAGATATGCATGTCATAGTACATAGAACATATATAAATCCAGTGCTTAAAAATAATAACTCCTAAATAAGTATCAAATTATTATTTAATTATTTTTTAATTAGTTTTTTAACCATTTTGTAGCGCTTAATTGTAAAATGGAAGAGTGCAAACGTGTTTTTCACGAAAACGTAATTCCAGAGGTTTGTTTCAATAGCTTCCTTCTGAAGGTTATGTTTTATTCTTTTTTTTTTTTTTAAGTAATTATGCCATTTTCATTTATCACAGGTTCCTGACTTAGCTATTTATATACCGAATTTTATTACACAAGAAGAAGAGGATGAGATAGTGAAACATGTTAACAATGCTCCTCTGCCAAAGTGGACACAATTGAGTCACCGTAGATTACAAAACTGGGGTGGTATTCCACATCCAAAAGGGATGATAGCAGAAGAAATACCAGGTGTAAGTATTTTCTTATAATCTATAGAACTACATTCTAAAAACCTATGAATTGTATAAAAGAGTACAAATAAGTTTTCCAGTGGCTGCAAAAATATATCAATCAAGTATCAGCCTGTAATATATTTGAAAGAGAAAAGTTGCCAAATCATGTTTTGATTAATGAGTATTTACCTGGCCAAGGAATAATGGTACAATCGGAAATTATGCACTTTTTATTATTATAATATAATGTATGAAACAATTCATAAAAAGTGAAATGTAACATTTATCAGGCACACTCAGATGGCCCACTTTTTCACCCCATTGTAACAACTATTAGTTGTGGTTCACATACATTCCTAGACTTCTTTAAGAGAGTCAGCAGTGATGAGGTTGTAATAACTATGATCATAGTGTAACAGCCTATATTTAAATGTACATTACTTGAAATATTTTATTTCAGCAACATCAACCTGATTTACAGTTCAGTTTCCTCTTAGAGCCTAAAAGTCTGTTTATCCTTCAAGGAGATTTATATCACAACTATTTGCATTCAATAGCAGAGAGAGACACAGATGTTGTTGCAAAGTCTTTGATAAAAAATTTAGATATATGCGGAGAAAAGTTTTCGGAAGGACAAACGTTAAAACGGGGAATTAGATTGTCTTTAACCATAAGACATGTACCGAAAACTAGTAAATTAAAATTGAAAATTGGGTAGTATATTTTTATACATATAAATCTTACACATATAATTTATTATCGATTTCTTCAAATTTTAATTAAAACAAAAATTCTGTAAACGATAGCTTTTTTTATCGTTACGATAGATGTATAATATAATCGTGAAGAAAAGGTGAATCCTTACAGAAGGTGGTTAACACAATGCTTCAATGTGTTAAGACACTTATAAAATTAATAAACATTTATTTATAGAGTAACATTATTTCATGATGCTTCAGTCTTGGATGGTGTTGATGTATCTGTGTCCTCATAATTCTCCAAACTCACATCCATCATCTCCTCATCACCTTCATCTAACATTCCTTGCAAAGAATGTATGGAAGATATTAAAACATGAAACTGTTTACGTCTCATTTCCAATTTAAGTTCTAACTGTTCAGACTTTTCCTATAATTCAACATGTTCACACATTAATTTCTTTAATTTTACAAGAAAATACAGCATTCTATTTTTAAATATAGTGTAAATTTTTTTACCTTTAATTTGCCTAATTCTTCGCGCAATGTAGCAAGTTTCAAGTTGGTTTCCACTCTGTCTGGTTGCTCATTTATAACTTTTGCAAGTACATCATATTCAATCCTGTTTTTCCTAACACGTTTTGCATTTTGTAGCTCTGCTTTGGTTTTCTCTATGTCTTTCTTAGCCTCTTCTATTTGAATTTCAATTTCCTGTGATAACTGTTCATAATTTTTTAACTCCTCTTGACTCATATTTGAGACTAGTCTGGATTTTCTTTGTGCAAATTCACACTGAGCAAGTTGTGACAGCATTCTTTCGTGCAAAGTATTATCTACATCTGGACTATTTGCCCATTTTATGAACGATTTTAAAAGCATGTTAATTCTACGATCATCTCCAGTTCCATCTCCGTCTATGAGTAATCTTCGACGTATTACTTCTTCTGTAAAACAAATAAATTATCTTAAAATTTTGACAGAAATGCAGAAGCAATCGATTGTTGTATAAGGTTATATTTAGCAGTAGAATAAATGACTTACCTTCGGCCATTTCTTTGACAATACGAAATACACAAATACGGCAAAAAAATATATTAATTTTTATTGTAGTTTATTCATTTATTATCAGCGTAAGTAGTAACAAGTATTAACGAACGAACAGTTTCTTTCGATAGAGCGCATCGTGTACCATTTGACGCGAAACGTTTGTACTGCAACGCCATCTATGCAACTAACATGTTTCTAACTTAAAAATTAATTTAAAATTATAAAAAATACATTAAAAAAGTCTCGAGTATTTTTCACAACCAACACAAAAATAATACTTTTCTCCCGCGAAGTGGAATTTTAAACAATTATCGTTAATTACGAGAGTACAAAATACTATTCAAAATTATTGCATTATATGTTCGAAAAGTAAAATAAATATTTTTGATGTATTAAAATTTCCCTAGAAACAATTATCACGTTTTTAGCTATAGCCAAATTTCATACTCGTATATTTTCTCTCATGCATTCTTTTTTACGAGAAGAATTAGTTTATCGTATATTTAACAAAGAAATAAAAAAATAAAGAAATAAAAATAAAAAGAAATAAAAATAAAAAGAAATAAAAAAAAAACGTTTAAAAAGTTTTACAATCTCGTTACTGCCTCGGTTCGATGTACCTTTCTAATTGCGCGAAATTTAAAAGTTTCATTGAAGAGATTAGGAGGTAATATCGTCGAAAAAAAAAAAAAAATGTTATTAAGTTCCACAAGTCAGCGAATGCAACGCGTTCCCATTGGAATATTAAAATGATCCGCCATTACTTTAATAAACCTGTCTTCTTTGTTCCCTTCATCCAGGCACCTTTTCCAACACTCCTTGAAGACTTTCGACACAGCAGTCGCAGATGTCACTGTACCCCTAATGAGCGCGCTATTTTTCACCAGTATTTTTATCCCGTTTATTGGCTGCCCGTTTCACAAACTGTCAGCCGGATATTAATCATCCCACTGTTACGACTTCGCCTTTATTTCTTCTAAGGATAAAGAATGAAAGGGCTTCTAGAAGAAGGGGGATGGAAGGAAGGAAAACTTGTGTTCCTTCATTAGTAGTATGAGAGCGGCTCTAATACGACGGGATTTTATTCCATTGAAACTGGCTACTTGTTAGTTCTCAACGCATTTTTCATATTTTTCAATTATTTACGAATCATCGTAATAACAGGCATAAAACGTAACACATTTTCTTGTAATTTTATAAGCATATCGAATATAACGGGCGTATTATTCGATTTCTTACAGGAGTCGATGTTAACGATGTAGCGAACAGTTGTCTATACAAGAATCTGTTATCCTATGGGATCTATTGGACTGAAACTGATGTACCGACAACGTTAACATTGATCCTAACTGTAACACAGCGCACTCTGGGAAGTGACATTTTTAATCATTGACAGTAACCTTACTTTTGCAACAAGGTTCATTTATTATACATTAACAAACTGAAATATACGAGAATTATATATACGTTGATTGTACTTTAATTCAAGTTCCTTTTCAAGAACTGTAATTTCATTAATTAAACCAACAGTTTTCTTGGAACAATAAGCAATCGCTTTATTTCTTTCTCCAGTTTATTTAGAGTGAGTACTGTAAATTTTTATCTCATACAAACACTAAGGACACATAAATAAGTAACCCTTTGATAAATCATTCGCCTCGTACACACATGAATTTGTAGTATTGTTTCTCGTGAAATTTATCTTTTTTTATTTTACATTAA
This sequence comes from Anthophora plumipes, assembly GCA_951804975.1. NCBI lineage: Eukaryota > Metazoa > Arthropoda > Insecta > Hymenoptera > Apidae > Anthophora > Anthophora plumipes. Next base: position 4,566,257 of record OX638121.1, read on the forward strand.
AAATGATCAACGATTGTTGACGAGACACATTTGTGAATATATGGACGAGTTCTTTCTGTCAGGGGGAAAAAAGAGAGAGAGAGAGAGAGAGAGAGAGAGAGAGAGAAAAATGTAACCGTGAAATTTATATTGGGTATAATAAATCGAAAGAATAAACTTTGAAACGAGACACGTAACTAAAAATCCCGTCTTAATTCTGATAGTAAAGTGGTGATTCGTGTTATTATCATTGTAACATTGACGCTCACACAATACCGACGTATAACGCGCGCGACTCAATGAGTGGCCATAACAGTTTCTTCCACGGCGATATAAAACCGAGAGAACAGAGAGGGCCTAATATATCACGATTTATTCCGCGATAGATCCTCGAAGAAGATACTCGCAATGAAACGGCGCGTCGAGTTACATTGTACGTTCCTTTCACTCCCGTCGATCCCATAAAAGTCCCAATAATAATTTCTGATGTTTTCCGATGCAACATGTTTGATTTAGTGTCGGACATTTTGTGATCGCATATCTGCCTCGTAAATCTCTCCGCGGTGGCGCCACTGCATAAAAATATCAAACGTCGATGTGTCCGCGTTCAACCCCAATCCCACGTAAAATATTGCCCGTGATTCCGGTGCGACGGAAATAGCCTTTCATTCCGGCTGCCTGATAATTCCAGAATTTCGCGATTTATACTCCGAAAGGTTATAAAAGATACGCCCGATTGCGCTGTTATTATTAATTGCTGCGCGGGCACGATAAAGTGAAACGTTTAGTTTTAAAAAAATGCCCTCAAACGAATATCGGAGGACCGCGCGAAATATACGGTAAGATTATTCGGTCAGATTAATCGGTATTCAAATTGAAAACGGTCGGTGGAGGAAACGGAAAATAAAACTTCCGTGGCCATCAACGTCTCTATCGCGTATACTAATTACGCGTAGCCAGGCGATTTCAGTATTTTCCCGGGTGGTCGGGTTTCCCCCGTGATTGATCGAATCAAACTTTTCGATGATAAACCATCGCGGAACATTCCCGTTTGCTAGAGGTACGTTTCAGTTTTACCATTTTCTCGAAGAATTAATCTTTTTTTTTTTTCATTTATTTACGCGAAATCGAAGGTTCATTGTTAACCTGTACTGCGATGCATGAATATTCAAGTACATACAAGAGACGGTGTTTCGAAAATCATATAATATGCAAAGTGGTAGATACGCATATTTTCAGATCAGGTCCTCTTTTCATTAAACCTAGGGTACGTTTTATTTTCAACAAACGACGATCATTTCCATATGTATCAACAGAAAATACTATTATTCACCTGCAAGTGTCGCTTCGATTCAATCGGTATTCCATTTACGTATCCAATGAAAACGCGATCGCGATTCTACACACGAATAAACGTATACGAGTAATTATCAACAATGTTCGTCTCGCGTTTCATTACAATTCAATGCTAGGAGGAACATGTACTACGGTACGTAATAGGCAATGGCAAACACACTGCGTCATGTGTTCCGAAACGATCGAAAGACAGGCGATCGAAACGCCACTTGAACTAGTCGATCTTTGAGCAAATAGTACTATGATATTCCTTCGCGACGGGACACTGATTGGAAAGGAGCACGTAGCTCATCGATCGAAGCAGCCACTGGTGACCATTAAATAAAGCTCGCGTCGCTTGTCCGCCAATAGGATGCATTTATCTCGGTGACGTCACCGTGATGCACGAGTGGTTGAAATGATAAGTAATGATGTTAATAAATAGTGGAGTCTGCATCGGCGCAAATAGGAAATTGCAGAATGGTGCCCCCTTCTCTCTCTCTCTCTCTCTCCCTCTCTCTCTCTCTCTCTCTCTCTCTCTCTCTCTCTCTCTCTGCTCGTCGGATCAGGGGTCGCGCGTGAAAACGGCCGCGCGTGTACTAATCGTGTTGGAAAGGGTGCCGTGAGTTATGAGTGCTCTATGATATCAATGCATCAATTTGACTAAACGAAGGATTAATTTAATAACAAGTCAGCAGATGAGTAGTCGGATGATAAATAGAGAAGGGGGAGGATAGCAAACGATGTTAGACGCGGGGCGGCCAGTAGAAATGAAAAAGAAACGCAACACAACCTTATCTCTTGTGTTCTTTCCTTTTCATCGGATTATCCTCGAAGTTCTTGCGAATTTGAATCGTTCACTACTGAAGAAACAACCGGCGTTACGTTCGATTCACTATTGTCATCTACTGCCGGTACAGGAATGTTTGTTTTACTTGCACAACGATCGAGAGCTTCGGAAAAAGTGTCTTGAAAAATAAAGGTTTCATCTCGGTGTGATTGTTTGAATGAAGGAATAAATGGGAATCCACGTTAAGGTAATTTGCAAAACATTTTACGGTTATACGAGGTTATGTTAAAATTATTCGACGGTTTGAAAAGAACTTTTCGAGGTTATCTATCGCGCGACGCATCGACGTTGCGTTTGTTATTTGTAGGTTAGCGAGGAAACGTTTAAAGGAGTGATAGATTTTTTGTTAGCACCGTTATAGAACAATGTTCGTGAACGTAGATTCAACATTTGAAAGGGATTATTGAAAGTCTGTGAGTGTTCTAATATTCTATTCATACAATAAGTTACCGTTTCAACGATGAGAACGAGAGAGAAAGAGAGGACGGTAAGAGGTGGAGTGGAAATAAAGCCGGAATTCTTCAATTTACGAAACTAATGCAGTAAGTTAAGGGCGGTTAGGGTGTCCGAGGATAAGAGGGGAAAATCCCCCAGTTATACTCGGTAACAAAGTCAGCCGTTACTTCAATATTGTCGTAATCGCTGTTATTATTGTACTGTCAATCATAGACTACACTAGGTTCGGAGAAATATCGCTCTTTCGAATTATTCGACCGATTTGCGAAAATGACATAACCTAAGAAGCGGCATATGTCCATCGCAGTAACCATAATCGTATCATATAGCACATTATACACACACAATCTAACAATATTTCCTAAACATTTTATTACCTATAATAAATACATTCGTAATAATTCATAGTCAATTGAACATTTCGACAGTGAATTCGGCGAAACGTTTCTCGAGTGAAATTAACAATAATCAATTTCTTCGATATATTCAAGTTGAATCCTCATCGCGCGATAGAACGTTTCACCTTAAACGTATCATATTCTTGTTTCAACGTTCCACCACACGGACGTTTACAGCGAATAAAATTAAACTGGTTACGGTTCCCGAGGCCCGTTCGTGTCTCCCATTCGCGCGGACGTTAGCGTTAGTCAAAATTGTACCTACGTGGATTTCCTCGTCTTCGCTGGCGTTCCACGGATGTCGTTCGCCCACCCACACGCCTCTTCCCTTCTCTCTTTCTCTCTCTCTCTCTCTCTCTCTCTCTCTCTCTCTCTCTCTCTACCAGAAACCCTCTACCATCTAACCCCTCCGTGTTTCGTTCACGGCGCCGATTTAATCCGGGATTCAGCACTCGATTTGATACGTTACACAGCGGTTTGTATGCCCTAACTCGCCTTACTCAACACGGTACACCCTGTTCGTATTACTGCTCCTACGACCCGCCCATACTAGATCGCTTCATTTTGTTTCACCCTCGCTTCTCTCATTATCTCGTGCAACCGCTCTCTCTGCTCCGTCCTTGCTCCCTCCCCTCTGCCGTCTGATGTCTTCTTCCCTCCCTCGTTCAATGTATATATATATGTAAGCGCATATACATGTATGTATATATATACACGTTTCTACGCGTCTTCCTTTTCTCGTTCGTTCTCGCCACGGATTCGAACACTTCCACCCTTCTAACACACGAAAGTCTTTTCTCCGAATCCCCATTTTTCTCTTTGTCTCTCGGTCGCTGCTCACACTATCTCGCTTAATGTTCCTTGCTCCTGGTTTCTGTTTCCGTCTCTGTCGACTTTCTACCCGTTTGTAGTATCACATGGTTACACCACAAGGGTTCGTCCCCTGCAGTCTACTCGAACGAAAAGTGGAAGCGAGACAATATCTGTCTCTTCTCCTTTATCTCTCTCTCTCTCTCTCTCTCTCTCTCTCTCTCTCTCTCTCTCTCTCTCTCTCTTTCTCTATCTATCTGCCGTGGATTCGCTGCTCACACCCCCGTTCGCATTTAAATTAGATTAGATAAGTTAATCAATGCGGTATTCGAAGTAAAACCCGGGATTTCGTGTCAGCCGGTCGGCGAGGAGAGAAATTATTGGCAGTTCGGATCGCGATCGGTAGATCTCCGGCGCTGTGGAAATCGTCGAGTCACGGTAGGGGGTGAGAGGGAGAGAGAAGGCTTTTAACTCGATGGCTTTTACCTTCGCGCGTGCCGCGTTCTTGGAAATCCTCGCGTTACCGATCGTCATCCCCTAATACCGAGATTTCCAATTCTTTGCTGGTTGGTGTCGTTCGATGGTGCGTATGGTGTGTTCCTGATGAATCACGCTGTTGTTTTTATTCGTGTTTTAACCTGTTAACTCTGCATGACGAGTTAACTCGTCGATGGTTAATCGATACTTTGGAACACGATAGTTTGTGTACAGAGATATATGAACTTGGCATAGCAATAATCATTTCAAAAATGTTACTTTAGATTATACGCGTTACGCGAGAAAAATTCCCGTACAGCACGATTTCCTATAACGCGAATTGATACATAGCAAGTAACATATTAACCGCGTTATAGTCTACTGTAATTGAGAAGGGTACGAATATATTTGTCCACCTAATAGATCAGTCTAACCATGTACCCCGTGTGATGTAAAGGCTGATTCAGATTTCCACCTGGACCTGAACGAGCGTACTTCAGAATTCGTTCCATAAATAAAAAAAAAAAGCAACGCAATTACCGTGTAACAGCAACCCGGTACACGGTTTCCTCTGCCATTCTTGAATATCACGTGACACATTAACGAAGCCCGGCGAGCGTAACCGAACGCTCGCGATTCGGCAAATTAGTAAACTTGCTTCGCATTCTAAGAATCTATAGGTCAATATACACGTTCGTCGAACGAGCCCCCTGAGGTGTGTGGAGGGCCTCAGCCAAGGAAAAAACTTTTTGCCATTTTTCTTTTGCACGCCTCTCGTTAAGACAATTTATATTCTATTCGGTAACACGGGGCCGCGAGTTCTCTCTCCTTTCGGCTTCAACCTCCGCCCACATTTGCCTCCTCGCCTGCCTCCCTCCTTCCCTCTTATTTCCAATTGGCATCGGCACCCTCCGTCACACGGCTTGCCAACTTTTTTCATATTCCAATTAGAATATTTTTCATTGATTTAATGCCCGGCGCAGCGCAAATATTAACGGCTTAACACCACGATAAATTTACACTGCCAATGTCTACTCTCCTCCCACCATTTTTCCCTCTGTCGTTTGCTCGCCTCTCTAAGGGTGTTGGAGTACTGGCGGAAGTGGAGGAAGGGTAAGAGGTGGTGGAGGTTTGAGGGGGAGGAGGAGTAGGTTGGAAGTGTAAGGATCGCGTTCACTATTTTTCTCTCCCTCTTTCTACTCTGTTCTCTCTTCCTAACTGTGAAACGGTAACTTTATGACTCACGAAAACTCTCGTAACATTAATCACACGGCTATTCGTATTCGAAATCGATACCGGTTACGAAAATGCTCGAGCTCGCGCCTTTTTTTTTTTCTTGCCGAACTTTATCGCGATTCCACCTGATGGTCCAAGACGCGTCGATGCTGTTCGTTCCCTCGGTTATCGAGTGTCTAGCACGATTACGAGGACGAGCTTTTTTCTTTTTTTTTTTTGTGTTCAGTGTGTTTTTAAGATATTTATACTGTTGTTATTTACATATATATCTTGGGAGACTTATTGAATGCATAGTAAACTTAACACTTTACCAACCGGAAGCCGATTAATCGGCTTTTTGCTGTCGACGCAACAAATTAATTAACCTTCGTCTAACCAATGCTGGGTCACTTTTGACCCATATCTTAATTACCCTGTAATAAGAGAAAGTGAGCGATATGGCAAAGTCCTCTCACGAATTTTGATTTAAAAGTTTTAGAGCTTTAAGAATAAGCGCGATAACAAAAACCGAGCTAGTATTGAATAGAACGAGCCGGTCGGTAAAATGTTAAACAATAATTGTAAAATTATTAATATTCTAAAAAAAAAAGGATGATTCAGTCTGATTAGTGTAGAATAATGTAACTTAAATATTATGATACTCTGAACAAATGTAATGGGAGTGTTATGTACGATGAACCGTTTATTTTAAAAGTGGCGTAAGTCCATTATTTGGAAAAATTTGAGAAATCATGTAACTTGTGTATAATTGAGTGTAAACTTATTATTTATGAGCAAAGATATTTTTTACATAAATCCAAAAGAGAAACTTTTAAATATCTCGAAATGAAAACTGTATTACTCAGTTCACTTTTGTAATCACGGAACAGAATTAATTTCTTCGCGGAATATGTTTTAATTTTACTTCGAATCCTTTCCATCGGAAAATCTTGATAGATTTTTTTATTCGTGGATATTGAAATTTTTAATAAAATTTTTGTATATAATCCGAGAAGAATTCTTTCTTTCTCGCAATTAGCAGTCGTCGGAGGTGAAGAAGTCAGTTGGACTTAATTTCGCGGTGAATGCGTTAAAAATTACGTCGTTCAAGTGTCTTCCATTATGATTGATGCGTTCCCTTGCAACGCACCGGTACATCGTTCATTACGACCCCTTGCATGTCGTTATCAATGCTCTCCTGATGGCCTTGGTGATTTTCGTCTTCAATTCACCTACCTCGTACCCTCGCGATCGATCTTCACCAAAGATTAATTAAAAACTCACCTACTGTCTGTTAAACTGACAGAACATTAACATCAATGAATTGTCGATTTAAGTGGAAAGCTCTTTCTTAATTGAAAATTAAATTTTCACTTCTGTATATTTTATATATATATATACATTCTACAAAAATATGAATACCTTAGATTGAAAGGATTTTACTAGACTGTAAATATTTATGCAAATATCTTATAAAAAAAAAAAGAATAATAAAGATGATGAGAATGAAATTTTTTTCTTTCTAATTTTTGAAAATGAAAGGGGAATGAAAAGTTTGATTTTCAAGAAATAATATCTACTATTGTCGATGAGCTTTCGCCATTTTTCTGTCACCTTGTAAATCTCGATTTGAATAGTTGTACCAACTATATGAATCCAGTCGAAAAGAATTTATTTCTATAGATATTCAATTGTTTTCTATTTTATTTTTATTTTTTGCATTTTATTTCGTATACGAATGGATCCATATTCGTAGAAATAACCGAGAAAACGAAGAAATAAAAAAAAATGTAAGGGGTGAAAGATTTAAAACAGCGTAATTTTATAATTACCATAATACGTGTTCCATTTATTAAATTGGAGATATAATACACAAGCGATAGATAACACGTATGTATAATTTATACAATACTTTATACAGATTGTCTCTACCTCGGTTCGCTTAGCGATTTATCTAAATACTGTACATAGTAACACGTTCAATGCTCTTGAGTATTTAACGCCTAGCATAATCGTCGCGTTATGTTTCGATTTGTGAAACTTCTCGTTAAACCCAGCCGCAAGCTTTCTTCAAATTAAAATCGATCGAACCCGACAACGACACAGATATTCAAATACAGGCGGCAAAATATTTGGAAAGGTGTAATTAATGTCGGGTATTAGGAGGGTCTTAAAGTGACTTCCGGTTCTTCGATTTGGGGTGGTACACAACACGCCTTCCTGCGATTATACATTTTTATACGTGTACTCCTACGTGTTTCCTATTTGCTTCTTCTTCTTCTTCTTCTTCTTTATTTTTTTTTTTCGTTTTATTTCTTTTTTAACTTCTTCGTGTTTAATTGGGGAATACCTATACTCTTTGAACGATTCTGGAGTAAGCGGGCGAGTTTTCTTTTCCTTTCTTGAAATTGTATCCTAATCATTTTGGTAAATATTATTTGTAAAACGAAGAATCTTCTTTTAATCATTTGGAATATGAAAGTGAAGCGGAGGATTGTAGTTCTTTTTTTCTATATTTCGTTGAATTCGGAAACTCTAGAGGATTTCAGTTTTTCTTGAAATTTCGAACGCGGAGCTTTGTTTCAATTTGACGCAGTGATCTTAGATTTTCTTTAAAATTTCTAGAAAAATATTTTCCTTAGTCGCTTTGTATTTTTTTTTTTCTGATTACGAATCGGACAGATTGGACGTGGAAAATTATTTTACTTTTGAAAAGAAAAAGTAGTTTCATATTTTCTAGTGGCCCTTCGTATTTTCCTTTTTTTTCCGAGTATGAATCGAAAAGATTGGACGTGGAAAATCGGGAAATTATTTTACTTTAGAAAAGAAAAAAATAGTTTTCTTAGTCGCTTTGTATTTTCCTTTTTTTTTTCACAGTGTGAATCGGAAAGATTGGACGTGGAAAATCGGGAAATTATTTTACTTTAGAAAAGAAAAAAATAGTTCTGAGGAAAATGGCTTTCTTTGGCCCTTCATATTTTCTTTTTTTCGCCTCAGGATGAATCGGAGAGATATTGGAAGTGGAAAATTGTATTTTCCGGAGCACATTGATTTGGAAAGAAAAATCTCGAGGAATGAATGTATTTTCTTTTTTCACACAATGAATGGGAAAGTATTTTCCGGAAAAATCGGATTAACTGATATCTCAGATTCAGAAATGAAAAAGATAATTCTTCTTTTAACTCTAAGAATTTTTTGCATATTATAAAATGATCAAGATACTTTTTTACTTCGTTAAACTTCGTCAACTCGCTCCAGAATTGTTCTATACGTATATGTTTATACGTCAGATTCTTATTAAATACGTTAAATATCACATTCACGTTTATCGTATCTACAGAATATACAAAATTCATTTCGATCCGCTTTATGGTTCATTGGCATAGTTCACTGGGACGTTTAATAGACAATTTTCAATTTGGAATCTTTCGATTCACATCCTTCCATTAAATCATCACATCCTCGTTCATTTCGCGTTTGCATTTAATTTACTCGAATATTTATAATATTTATATTTATAGTGGTGGTGTAACGGCATGTCTGATATTCAGCATACATTTACTATACACGTGCTGTTTAACTGAATACGAGCTTACCAGCGTTTCTTTTATTTATTATAGTTGATTACTTGCAGGACTGATCGATAGAGAGGAACAGTATCTTTTTAGTCTTGAATTTTGTCTAATTTTAAGGCAAGATTCAAGAAAAATTTAGCGTGTCCGAAAATTGCAAATTTTACAATTCACAGTTCGTCGATTTGCGTAATTTTCAGTTGGAAAAATTTTCAAATTTCCAAGAATTGACTTTTTCGAATTAAGATTGGAAAAAAATTATCTAATTCTTTTCTTTGCACTTCGAGCTATTTTTAGGTCGCACAAAGGGTTAATTGTTTCGAATTGATAGCAATTTGAAACCGCTTTTCTGTGGAAAAATTATACTCATTGTATTTTCATATTTTTTCTATGGCAAATATTGAAATTTTCAAAAGAGCTAATTTTGAATGACCTTGAAGAGTTTAATTTTAAATTTTCCTTCGAATATTCTTTTTTCTCAACCTTCGAAACAGAAAAGGAACCACAGCTATTTCTTCAATCGATAGAATTCGAATCTCCGGATGCTAAAATAAATTATTACTGAATAAATTACTCTTTTTTTATAATGTACATTTGACTAGATTCACCGATCAGGATTTATCAATATTCCCGATCAATTGAGCTAACTAATTACATCTACGATGATATAATTTTAGGTTCGCAATTGAGATATAAAAAGTTGTTTCGTTTATTCGGTTGACTGTACATCTGCGGAAAAAGAAACGATCTCTCTTGCCTTAAAATTCACGAAGAAAACAATTGCAATATTTTTTCTGCGACACCAGGATCCTGCAAATAATTGCATACGTATAATTACTGTCATCCAAGTTATAATATAATAATTTTGCGTTTAGTTTCGTTTATTTTTAACGATCGTCTCCCTCGTTATGCATTATGCGAGCATCCTTAGTACAAATATATACAAATGACGATAGATCTCTATAAACATTAAAAATTCGTCGGAGCAATTTTTCTTCTTCCTCTTCTTTTTTCTTTTTTCTTTTTCAAAAAACGCAAGTGCATTCGTTGAACTGAAATAGCTTGATAACATGATAATCTCGAATCTATTGTGCCACTAAAACTGATTATCTTGAAAAAGAAATCGATCGAAAATAATTTAAACATCCCGTTAAGATCCTTTTTGAACTTCGTATAAAAAAAAATTAATCAAATCTCTTTTAAACATTTCCTAGCTAACACATATCGATCTTTGGTTCCTTCGATAATTATCACGATAATATTAACAATAAATTCATACTTAGAAAATCGTATACATCGTTTTGTCGAAACACTTTCATCCACAAGCTAACGCGGTTTTAACGGCACAATATTGTGTTTTACTGTCGGAGAATCAAATATTTACTCAACTCGTCAGTCTTAGCAGCTTTGAGTGGACATTTTCTGTTTTAGTAATTTTCAGAGGCAAACTTAATCAATAAGCTTCGAATTTCACTTTTCTTTTTCTCTCTTTCTCTTTCGATAAAATAAATTGCTCGGATCGCCAACAATTTGTGTCAGAAAGTAATTACGTTTGACAGTTGCAAAAAAATAAAATCGGATTAGATATTTACTTTCCTTTATTTTTTAAATAGAGATTCGATGGAACCTCCTTAAAATTCCGAAATTAAAGCGCCCCAAACAAATTTGCTTAGCTTGAGCAAAAAAATAATCGCCGTGAATTATTGTAATTCGCCGTCGTAAATATTCTGTTCGATGTATTTTTATGAATATTCATTGTTGGAGTTTCCAATTGAATGATTAATAAAAAAGGAGGATTTTTTTATGAAACACCCGGTAGGAATCGGATCGACAGAAAACTTTACGAGAAATGAAACGAAGCACCGCAAAATTCAGGATGAAATTCTTCATTTTTCTAATATTCATTTCCGCCACTCACACACTTTCACTTTTTCGCACGAGTACGTTCTAGTGAATCTAGTCTTTTTTTCTCGTGCATTCATGTTTTTTTTTTTCACGCGTCCTTTAATGCCTATACTGTTGCTCTAGTTCTCTTCTGAGCCTTTTCGCGGCTGTTTCACTGTTCCCATCAGCCTCGGTATCGCTACAACCGTCCTCGCCCTCCGCGACGACGCCCTCGACCTCTTCTTGCCGCCTCTTCGCCGTCGCCATCTCGGCTGCGTGCTTTTTCCGCCATTTTGTCCGCCTGTTCTGGAACCACACCTGTAAGTACAAGCGAATTCTTCCGTTGGAAACACGTCTTTGTCGTGAAAAAGAATAATTCTCCACCGCCTATTATCTCCGATCGTTTTTCTATTGGAAACTCGCCTTATAAACGCGAAAAAAAAATTATTCTTCGCGGGAAACGATAATTTGTGGCTTTCTATCATTTTTGATTATCTTTCCATTGGAAACTAGCCTTATAAACGTGAAAAAAATATTATTTTTCGAATTGAAACTATAATTTATCTATTATTCGTCAGTTTTGAATATGAAGATACTTAAAAACCTTTGAATTTCTAACATACAAATATCAACTCTTCAGTTCTTACATTACCAACATACAAATCCTATCACCAAATAATACATTATAAAAAGTAATTGTCACTTGTATGCGGACCACGAACCTTACGACACACAGGAATACATTTAACCAATATTAACTCATTCTTAAATTTCCAACACATAGAAATACTGAAGAAAACTGATTCCATAAAAAGTATCCTTCAGCAATCTTCTAAAAATAAAATTTCTTGCGAAATAATTCTAGAGGAAGAGAAGGAATAGGAGAAAGTTTAATATATAACTATTAACTCCTTCATCTTTAAAATTTCCAACACATATAAATTTTCTGAAGAAAAACAAAAAACTAATACTTCTATCATCAATTCCGTAAAAATCATCTCTCAACAAGCCTATCACTCAACCCACTAAAACTGAAGCTTCCTGAGAAGAAAAGAAGAAAAAGAAGGATCAACGTATATTAATATACAAATATCAACTCTTTCATTCTTAAATTTCCAACACATAGAGATCCTCCGAACAACACTACTCCTAGCAATTCCATAAAAATCACCCCTCAACAAGCTTATCACCCAACCCACTAAAACTAAAGCTTCTTGAGAAACGGGTTTCTCGAGTAAAAGAAGAAAGAGACGAAGGGATTAACGTATCTCTCCACCTGTACGAAGGAAGAGAGAGAGAGAGAAAGAGAGAGAGGGTGACTTAAGGTGGTCCCGTACATCTATAAAGCTCGAAATACGCAGCAGGAGTCTGTGTCCCCACAACAATGTATTTAATTAACGTAACGGGCGTCAGGGGACGAGCGGGAAGAGAGAAAGAGAAAGAGAAAGAGAGAGAGATAGAGAGAGAGAGACTCTGAGCGTACCGATTGCACCCACAAACCACCCTCTATCCATAGAACGGCGAAGCGCCGCGTGACCCCAACTAAACTCCACCTCCCCGTGGCGGCGGCCCCTCTTTTCTCGCCAATCCGCAGGCTTGTTCAATGGCCGCCAAGTCGAGAGCTTAAATTAAAGATATAAGCGGCGGCGGGCGCGGTGGCGGGCCGTGCCCAGGCGTGAGGCGGTAAACGAATTAAAAAGTAAACGGCCAGCCGTAAAAGTTAATAGCTGTTCGGATGAAAATTAAAACACTCGAGGAATTAAGATAACGGAGAGAGAAAGGAAGCTAGACAATCTGGGTGAGATTGACTGCTGCTGCCCCGCGGCCACCCTGGGACCCTGGATGCCGCGTAAAACGTCAATTCCTCTCTTTAAACGATGTTCAGCTGTTGGCTGGCTTTTGTTCCCTTGCTTACCTAGGTTTTCTTCCTCGACTTTCCGACACTTTTTCTTTCCCTTCTCGTTCGATACGTTCCCCCTTGTTCTCTTAACCCTTTCTTTTCGGAAGAAACGGTGTTCGAAAGGAAGCAGCGGGAGAATCGAGTTTAAGAATTCTTTTGGAGGAGATTCACTCAGAGGATTGGGGGAGGTTTCATAAGCTGGAACTTCAGGGAGAATTTTTATTTGGTTTAGAAGCTGAGTTTTTATATTTTTTTGTATATTTTATAAGTTTTTGATAGTGTAACCTGATATTTCTGTGTTTGCCAGAAGAAAGATTACAGTTGATTAGGATTTTATTTATGTTAACTTAATTCGATAAGTTCCTGACACGTAATGTACAATAAGTACAATATACAGGGTGTTTAGAATTGAATAAATTATGAAAAAAGGAAATTGTTTGTTGGTTGAGTAAAATGATCGGGAAATTGCACGCGAGGTGGAGAAGATTTGCGTGCTTTTGTGTGCTTCCCTGATATCGATTATCAATTTCACGATTCAATTGGAGGAACGTAGAGCGAAATTTGCGTTTAGAAGGGGGTCAACGACCTCTCGCTGGAAACCTTGACCTTTGCTTGTGGAAAGCGTTCGAGGAGACACCGTTATAGATGGCAGAGTGGTCGAGCTACCCGAAAGCGAAAATTTTCATGAAAAATTTCGGATGAATTGAAGTTTCCTCTCCTCTCTGGAGTGAAATTTCTCGAGGCTGTCCTCGAACCTGAAAATAATTCGCTGCGTAATTTAAAAGAACACACCTCGAGGAAAACACTTTTTTTTTCTTTTTATTTTTTCGAGAGAGGGAAAAGTTTCTCCTTCGTTCCACGCGGTATACGAAATTTTTATCGCGATTGTGTTCGTGATATTCGCCAAAAGAAAACTTTTTGTTTCTTATTTAACTATAATTATTAATATTTTTCAAGACTTGAAAAATTTATAAAAATTACTTCAAAACTTGACAGGCTATTTATTTCTCGGCTTTCCTAATTTTCTCTATTCTCAGTATTAGAGTCAATTTCCAAAAGAAAAATCCACTGGAAACTTGAGAGACAATTTTTCTTTGATTCTAAATCTGAAAATCAATATATATAAAAAAGAAAAAAAATTCACCGAGTTCAGTTTACTCTAAATTTGTATAAACAAGGTAGTTCACAGTTTAAAAGTTTAAAAATGGCCATCAGTCACTTAAGAGTTAAGAAAAACAAGTTTCCTCATCCTTCGAGAAAGTACGCGACAAAAATAACGCTTCGAAATGGATAATTTCGAAACGACCAACGAAACGATCAATATTTTACCGCGAGAATCAGCTCGAAATTGGCAAATCAGAGTTACAGAGCTCCCTTATCAGTTTCTCCATTTGATAAGAGTGCCCGACTTAATAATTCGTCCGCGCGATTTCCGGTCGCGATATGTTGATCGGTTCATCGATCGAACGTTTTATCGTCGCCGATAAAAGCGAAGGGAGCACAATAAAAAAGATAAGCGGGAACCGGGAATGGTTAAGGATAAATTTTTATTACGAGCCCGCGAAGACAGCGACTCTCTCCTTTCGAAAAGAGAAAGAAAGGAAGAAGCTGGCAGCGAACCTTGCAGTCAGATTGAAAATCGTATTTCTGTCTCTCGAAATTCGACTTTCATCTCACGCTAGCTCTATTCTCTTGTCGCTTTTCAGGGCTTCAGTTTATACAGTGGGTGATCAAATTATTACGATCACTTCGAAATTATATATCGTTTATTTCGAGTTCGAACAGGATTCGGAATCGAACGTACGCTTAAAATGAAATCTTTCAACGTGTAACAGGGATTTTCAAATTTCTACAAATCTCCAGAAATTCTTCGAGATATTTACAGCTCCTAAATCTTTCTTTTTAATGAAACATAAACTATTTGGAATTTTTTTTATTGAAAGTATGATTCTTTACATAGAATAAAATTTCGCTTAAAATAATCTTTTTTTTTAATTCGCTTGGAAGTCTCGAAATTTTTATACGGAGCATGATTTTTCAATCATTCTCGAACAATGTAACAAGAGATAATTATTAATCAGAATTTTGTTTGTGTAAAAAATGGCTAAAATGAGTATAATGATAACGAAAATTTCGAAAATAATTTACTTTCATAGTGAATCATGTAACTGTTCTTCTATATTACGAATAACTGAAATATGATTTAAGAAAAAGAGAAAAAAAAGACAAAAAGAAGAGAGGGAAAAAATTTATTGATTTCTCTTTTTAGCGTTTTTCGCTAATTCGTCATATTTAAGTTAAATGGAAGAAGCAGCAACAAGAAGGATGATTCTGTTTCTGTTTAGTTGGTGTGTTTGATGAATAGTCCTTAACCAGAAGCAGAATGGTCCCAGCGAGCCGTAAGAATTGATTTTCGGCTAATATTATGGCGGCGCACTGTTTAACCAGGAATTACCTCTAATTTAATAGACCGTAATGGGGCCAAAACGTGACGCAAGTAACCGATAATAAGCCATTAAAATCTCTCTGCGCTTTACATTACCCTCAAATTGGACGTTAACATTAGAACAGCCAGCTGAATGAGCCCGTACTAATAATTACACCCCGTCACTCACCGAAGAAACCTGTTCAGATTGTTTCATTGGTTTACTCTTTCAAGTTACATCGATCTCGTCATTTATATTCACGAAAGAATTATGAAAATTCGAAAAATGTAAATTCACTTTTGTTTTATCGACACTCGGGTAAAATTAGTAGAATTTCCAGAAAGTAAAGAAACCCATGGAGAAAGTGCAACTCTCGAGAGACCCTTTAAAACCGCATCTATCCTAATTCAAGTTACACTTGGTAAAAAAAAAGTGGAAAATTCTCAGAATTTTGAAAAAAAAGAAATATTTCTGAAGATGCACGAACCAAATAACAGTTTCTTTAAAAAAGCGAAAAGATTTATCAGAAATTATTTCAAGTAAATCAAAAGAGAAAGGAAAAAAGGATCTAATTCATCTATCATAAACAAAAAGGAAAAAAAAAAGAAAAATTAGCAACTGAATAGCAGCAAATCCTGCGCAGCTTTGGATCGGTATTTTCGGGATTTTTCTCGCTCCACGAGAGATATAGTGGCGAAATGTAAATGTGTACCAGGCGAGGCCTCTTCGACGCCCGCCGCGTCATTCATCTTGTTTTTGAACGCGTTAGTCACGCGGGGCCGCGTTGTGAACGAGCTGCTCCCTACCTCGCAACTGTTCGATTTATTAAATCAGGATTATCTAAGCCCATTACTTTGTCCTGTAAAGCTAGATACAAAACCGCATTTATAACTGCGTAAAGCCCTTACAACGACGGGGTTCGAGTGTCGATCTCTCTCTTTCCCCCCTGTCTCTGCCTCTCTCTTTTCTATTGTCTCTCTTCCCTTCCCTTCTCTCATCCCTGTCTTTCTTTTTTTCGTCTCTCTTCCGTCCTCTCTCGCTCTCTCTCGCGCTGACTCTCTCGCGATCACTCTCTCCCGCGTTGACTCTCTCTCGCGTTAATATTCTCTCGTGTTGACACTCTCTCACGTTGATATTCTCTCGCATTGATTCTCTCTCGCGTTGACTCTCTCTCGCTCTGATTTTCTCTCGTGTTGACACTCTCTCGCTTTGACTCTCTCGCATTGATTCTCTCTCGCGTTGACTCTCTCTCGCTCTGATTTTCTCTCGCATTGATTCTCTCTCGCATTGATTCTCTCTCGCGTTGATTCTCTCTCGCGTTGACTCTCTCTCGCGTTGATATTCTCTCGCGTTGACACTCTCTCGCTCTGATTTTCTCTCGCATTGATTCTCTCTCGCATTGATTCTCTCTCGCGTTGACTCTCTCTCGCTCTGATTTTCTCTCGCATTGATTCTCTCATTGATTCTCTCTCGCTCTGATTCACTCTCGCTCTGACTCTCTCTCGCTCTGTTTCTCATTCTCTTTCGCATTTCACTTTCTCTCTCTGCCTTATTTTTTCTGTGTTTCCTTTTCCCCTACTCTTTCTCTTTACCCTCCTCTTCCTTTTTCTCATTCTAAACGAGGTTTCCATCTTCCCTCCTCAACCACTTCAGTTTCCATCTCCCTCTCTTTCATTTTCTGCGTCTTTTTATCCCCTTCATACCCTCCCTCCCTCTCCATTGTAACAGATAATACCGGCCGGTATATCTGATCTCGTTGATATTGGCGGATAATTTACTATGCGAAAGATTACAGGCGTGACTCACATCTTGATACGCGGAATCCTATGCTGGCGAATTTGCATGGACACACGCCTTGCGATTACCAGCGGAGGACAAGCTGGGTTTACGGGTGTTGGTAAGGGTGCTTCTACAGACTGGCTTGATTTTCTCTAATATGTATTGTGCTTTAAGTAGTGTGTTAAGGGTGGGGTTTTTTTTTTTTTTTCAGTAATGGTAGGATTACATGTATAGTTGGTGGTAATAGTGTAATGGTCGGATGTTCCTGTGGTTGGATTATTCGGATTATTCGTGTGCCTCTTTTAAAGCAGCGGTGCAGTTTTACTTAGCATTTGTACTATAGATTGTTTGAATTTTAATTGGATTTTTCTTTTTCTTTTCCACGATCTAGTATCGAGATTATCTTTTTCCTTTTCTAGGTGTACCGGTGCGAATTATAATCGAAGTTTTCGGTTTCAAATTTAATTAAAAGATAGTTTCAGTTTAGTAACGGAGATTACTGTTCTTGTATTTCACCGTACAATTAATATATCATTTTATTTTTATACATTTCCATCAGGTATATTCGATATTCATTTAATTCCTGTGGCAGAAAGTCACGGTCGTTCCGCGATTTCCCTTTCGGCTCGAATTTTCCACCCTGTCACATGTTCTGCTCGACTTCTACTTTCTCCCTACTTTCACCCTCTCCACCTCACCGCCCGTTATTCCGCTTTGCTGCGTCCGCTCTTATTATTCCTTCTGTCAATAGAACGAAACGTTCCGTGTAACAGAAGAGCTTAATACGATTATGTTTACCGGCCCTCTTACGAATTAACAACTCCTCCCTAATTATGAACTTCGATTGTGAAACTATCTACGGTAATTCCGTAACTGTGGTACTGCTTGTATGTTAAACTATTCTTCGAACATTATTGTCGTCGAATTTTGTAACGTTATCACATCGATTTTACGTTCAAATTATGTGTTTGTGCATTGTAATAAATTTTCAATAAATACCGTACCGTAATTCAATGTACAGGTTGTTTCAAAATTATCCACTTTCAAAAAGTACCTGGAAAAAATTGTCTTCTATCTATTTGTGGAACCTAATCTAACAGTACGACAATTCCAGAACGGATAATATACTAATTCAATATACAGGATGCTTAAAAAATTACAAACTTGGAAAAGAAAGATCATCTATCATCAAATCAGAGTGAATTTCGTCGAACTAACATTACTACGTGAAACAAGGGAGATTCATAAATTTGAAATGGATAGAGTATCGCAATTCAATATACAGGATGTTTCAAACATTGCAAACTTGGAAAAAGAAAAGATTATCTATCCTGAAATTAAAAGAAAATCCTTGAATTAGTGTGAATTTCATCGAACGAACATTATCGTCGAAAACAAGGGAGATTTGCTCGTCCATTCGATTCACTTTTCTATAAATTAATCCACGTGCAATTCGAATCCACCTGTAATAAACCAACTGCAGCGGGGTTTTTATCGGTGTGTACGACGAGAGAGAGAAAGAGAAAGAGAGATTGGTTCGCATATCATTCTAAACTGCCGGATAAATTTATCGGCACGGTGGATCAATGAGGCCTTAATGAGATATATTACCAAATGAGAGTGTTTATATCGAATGCGGTCGACCACGGGCTGGCTAAGCGCCGATCATACGTTGTCGATCTATAACGTTCACCCAAAATGACCATCGTTATATTCCACCGACGAAATAAGCAATTTAACTTTTTACCCCTTATTAAACGCCGCTCCAATCGAATTTCCCGCTCAAACGCGTGTTATCGCAATAACGACGTTATTTAATTTTTATCGTTCGCCTTTTTTCTTGTTTCTTTTTTTCTCATATAATTACACCCGTTGGTGGTTTAATCTTTTATTAAAAAAATAAATTGAAATTTTTTGGTGTGGGTTTTTTCTGTTTTCTAATTAAGTTAATTTTTCGACATATTTCTTCCGGTAACCTGCGGCTTTGATTTTTCAGCTCACACGATTTTCTCGTTTCACGCGGTTTTCTTGTCACTTCTGCATTTTAATTGATAATTGAAAATTTGACAGAGATTTTTTAAATTGAAATTGAAACGTAAACTGTATTATACGGACAAAAATGTGTCTGGGAAAACTTAAATTTCATTCAACTTTAACCTGTTAATAACTTATTTAGTAATGGATTATTTATTCTTTAATTGCATTGTTATACAATCAAATACATCACATTCGTATTTGCAAAAACTAAAATAACGCAATTATATATAATTTTTGCTGATTTTTAAATATAAACTGTGTAGAGATTCTATTTTCGCTTGAAAGGCGAATGCAGTTAAAATGATCAATGATTGTAACACATGTAGCTTCTAAAAAAATACATGTGTAACACATGTATAAACCGCCTTGTCACTTTACAATTCACCCCGTACATTTTGAACAAGACAAAATTCAAAAGCGGTGTCGTCGGGTTGAAATTCGCGGGATTTTCCCGGTTTAAAGATGCGTAAGCGAGAGAAAGGGACCCGCGGGATCGGTGGAAAAGCGAAATTCACAAAGGGTGGATGGTTAATGACGCGTGGAAAGTCATGTGTGACATTCACTCGCGGCCGCTTTCCGCGTCATTGGGTTCGCTTATCATTCAAATGGTACCGTCTCATTGACACGTCCATAAATTTTTAAGGTCGGTCGCACGTTCGTGGAAAAACGGAGTCGTGGACCTGTCGAGGGATCTTCGATCGACCGCCAATTTCCGTTCAAACGTTGGCTTCCGGTCCTCCAAGTTCACCCTTGGTAAGTCTTTTCTCATTCACTAGTTTCGCCTCTCTTTCAAGTAGTCTTAATAATCCATTAGAATCATTTCTCGCACAATTAAAGATTTGTATATGTACGATAAAAAAAAGTAGCAATCACTTATAATGCGCGAAAAGAGAGTACAAAATTTTCCGAGTACTCTCATAAAAATCATTCGGAGCAACGTTCTTTAATCATCTAATCGAACGACTAAAATATGCAATTATTAAAAAAGAATAAACAAATTCCACTCCTGGTGCAAAGAATCCCAACTATAATCCACAACAAGCAGCGCGAATAAAATCACTTTGAAAGTGTTCTCCACTTTCGACATGTCTCGGGGACGTAGGAAGACCGCAGAAACGAGGAAATTTTCCGAGAGGAACATCTCTAGTAGGCATACTTTCTACGTCCATTACCAATATCCATCGTGAATGAAATCAAGACACACAAGGCGATCCTTAAACCGGAATTTCACTAGGGTTTTTCCATAACAGAGAGAGAGAGAGAGAGAGAAAGGAAGAGAAAGAAAGAGAGAATCGTAAAGCTCGGCAGTTTCCCGGTTGCCGTCGGTCGCGAAATTTGATTCCGAAATAAAAATAGAATATTGGGGATAACGCGAATCGGTGAAGCCATTTGATCTTCGAGTGAGGCGAAATGGTCGGTCGGGTGGGGTGCGGGGTTGGGCGAGGAAACATATCGATATGGGGAAACGGTACGAGAACGGAATACAGAGGAGCGCATTATCGCCAACAGCCAACTACCCTCTGCCATTCTCGCGGATCGCATTACTTATTATTTGAAGAAACATTCTGCTCGAAGCACTTTGTAATATTACGGGGAAATTACTTTTGGACCGATTGATTTCCAAACATTACGATCACGTCACCTCTTGGGGAATCTCTCGCGATTGATCGAATTCCTCTTGTTTGATCCTGTCTATCGAAGATCTCTCGATAAGTTGCAAGATGTTTTTGTTTTTTTCTTCGTTCAATTATTAAGCGTAGAAATAAATTCTTTCCGACTGTCGGGAACAGTTGAAGTTTTATTCAGAAAAAATGAAAGCAGATCGATCATCGTTAAAAAAGAAATAAAAATAAAAGTCAAGAAGTTTCAGAAAACTTTTTCCACAAATGACCGAATAATACAATCTTTTCCCTTGAAAAACGTGTTAAATTGTCACAAATAATAGATGAGGGTTAATTTCTTTGAGAGAAATGAAAAATTTCTGATTTAAAGGGTAGCAGATGTATTATCTCGTTGTTCGTTTTTAAATTGTGTACAGGTAACAGAAATAAAGTTAATCGAACGAGTGTAACTGGAAGATGATAGAAGGGGTTGGTGTTTTAATTCAATTGAACGCCTCTTTGGCAACGCGAAAAGGGCCGAAAGTCAATTAAATAATCCCCATTCCGTTGAAGAGAACTAGTAACCCCGGATCAGTAGGAAATCTTATTGATCACATCTGCGATGCGTGTCCTCCTTTGTTTCCTAAGCGGCGCACTGATCTCTGCAGCCCGTGGATGAATTATTGGGGCAGGGGAATATTAATACGTGTGTACAGTGATACAGATACATTCATCAAATTTGATCAAGGAAACACTCGAGGGTGTTACAGGATTAAGTCTATCTCTCCCCTTCATAGAAGCTCGATTTTGATCAGACGGATTTTTAGCCTCGCCAACCCCCCGTAAATGTTCTTTTTTTCTACCTTCTTCCATCGCCTTTTTTCTTTCTTTCTTTCTTTCTTTCTTTCTTTTCTTTTTTTATTTTCCGCGTCGAGTGACCAAGGGAAAATTGGACAGGCGTTTACGACCATGGGAAAGATCGTATCGAAAAATAATCAGCGCGGTCTGAATTCGATATTCGTCAACGAGATTTGTTATATCGTCGATGGGAGATTTGACGATTTTTAGGGATTCAATTTGCACCTGCGATTTGTCCCTGTTTTTACGATTTTATGCGCGTGGAATCTTTCTTTCTTTGTTTCCTTTTTGGTATTAAAATATGTGATAACTGATTCACAATGTTTCTGCTGATTCTAATTCCAGAAAAATGAATTTTTTAAGAAAAATTATTGTATATTTGAATGAAGTTTGTTTTAACTAATTCGGTGATCCGAACATCTTGTACTTTTCTCGTAGAAAAAAGTCAGAAGTTCTCCTTCCCATCGAAGAAACACGAAATTCTTATTAGCAGAACAGAACCTAAATACCATCACCACCAATATTCCCAAGTATCACAAATCGACCAAAATCCCCCCTTAAGTAATTCCACCGTAACATTCTAACACCAAGTACCATCATCAACCTACCCCATCTCTGTCCCCACGGTACTCGTAACACCTGACCAACGTCCATATTCCTATCCGCCTGAAAGAACGAAATATCACCTTCGATCCGTTGCAATTACACATACCATAAACCGTAACAGGAAGGACAGGTCGCGGCTGTCTCGGTTATAATATCCCTCCTTGTTCGAAAAATTGCCGCAAAGAAACAACCTTTCTAACCTAAACCGCAGAACACCACTGACCATTTCCTACCCCTTGAAATAAACTCTCAGGGTTCTTATCCAATAGTGGAAAAGAAAGAAAAAAGAAAATCTTAATCTAAAGAGAGAGAGAGGGAGAAAGCTCGAGGTAAACCTTAATCTAAAGAGAGAAAGAGAGAGAGAGGAAATAGAGTATGTGTGTGTATGTGAAACACAGAGAGCACAGCTCGTGGAATCGAGCATTATGGAGTCAAGTACATGTGGGCCAATTTCGAGGGTACGAGCTGTGGGAGGTGAATGAAGGGAACGCCGCCTGCTGCCGTGATTTATCACGCCACGCCACGCCGCGCCGTACATACATACACCACCATGATGATACATGGTGGAGGAAAAGCGGGTAGGAGGCTTTCGCTCGTACTAATTGACGTCATCGATATTGGTATCCGTCGACGAGCAGATTACTCCGCCGTAAACAACTCCACCCCCCCTCCCTCCCACTCTTGCCTGCCTGCCTGCGTTTGCTACTGCAGCCTACCACCCCGATTCCGTTCCACCGCCACTTTACTACCACCACCACTGCGTAAACACCATCTAAGCCCTCGTTCCTTCCGCGCTCACGGTTCTACCCTCTGTTTACCCCCACCATAACGGTTACCCTTTCCCCCACTCCTTTTGCACGCGTTTCGAGGGTCGCGCGCGCTTCCCCCACCGTGCAACTTCCCCCACCACCTCACCCATACGCCTCCACTACTGCCCAGTCGAGCGACCACTCTCTCTCTATCGGTTGAGCACTTCAACTTGTTACCACCATCTACGAATGTTTCTATCTTTTTCTCTCTTTCTACAGCCGACATTATACCGGGACGAATAATAAATTCGATGTTTTTTGGTACGCTGCACGGCCAACTTAATGATCAGCAGTTGATTTTAATTAGGGTTTTAGAATCAGCGGAGATAACCGCGGGTCGATCGGTTCCGTTAAACAATCACGATTAGCTATTGAATCGTTGCGACCGTGGACCATGTGGATGTCGCTAGTTTGGTGTTCATTGCTAGATTGAATCTCGTTTTGAAATTTCGTTTGAAAACTTTGTCGATACCTTTGGAATGTTAATTCTTCTTCGGAAAAATTGATTTTAATTTATGCATCTTGGAAAGCCGAGGTAAGGTGGAGATTGGTCAAAAACTCCAAAATGTAACGATTGGTTCAATTAGGGTGCGTGGTGCCCTGTAGTGTAAAAAATGAGAAAGAGGAATTTCGTGGAAAGGTATTAACGATCATAGAAAGGAATTGTTCTAATTCACTGTTTTTCGTCCATATCCATAGCCTCATTGTGTCACAGAGCGTTAAAGAAAATCATTAGCGTCAATGTGTTTAACCCCCATATGTGTAACCGTTAAGCGTTCAAACAAGTCGTCGTTAATTAAAATGAAAATCTTTGGCAATCCAGAGAAGCTGTGAAGCTCTAATAGTCTGAGTTCTAGAACGGAACACTCTCTATCTGTCTGTCCGTTTTCTACAACCACCCTCTCTTTCTAATGGGATACACGCGCTGATACGCCTACGAGTGGTCGGGGTGTCACGCTCTTTAACTCGCAAATGCTTCGCCGTTCACTTTGCCGTATTAGATTCTAATAGAAGGGGGGAGAAGCGTAGCTATTCGGGGATAGAGTTCGTCTTTGTTACACCGATAGGACTTTTTCGTTTGTGTCTCTGTTGTACCAAAGAGAGAGAGAGAGAGAGAGATTCTCCCCTCTGGTTTCTCTGGCAAGCGGTAGTGGTTCTGTTTGGTGCACTTTGCTCACCGTTCGCTTCAACGAGCCGGCTAACTAAATCATGCGACGGATATCGTTGGCAATTTGAACGTCGATCCGGGTAATAGTCTTAATAGCCGGTCTCGTTTCGCTCTCTCGCGTGTGATACATGCATGTGGATGACAACGGTGTACGTTGATGTCACGAGTGATGATTGCTGTGGCGTCAGGACGCATTTGTGATATTTTCTGCCGAGGCTGACAGCGCTCTTTCTTTCGCGCGCGCGCATGGTGAATGGAGGATGATTTAGAGGTTTGGAGAGTAGGTTTGAAGAGGATTGAGGTTGTTTTTCGGATTGCTGAGAAATATCGGGATATCTGTGCTGTGTTTTTATTGACACTTTCTGAAATTTCTTTGAAAAGCTTTTTTGTTTTTTATTTTTTGTTTGAACTGTTAAGAGTACGTGAGTAAAGTTAACTTATCGTTGGTTCAATAATATTTCGGATGACAATAACTTATTTATACTGATTTTGTTTGTTACTCATTTGTTTCAGTGCACTGTTATGCTTGTTTTAAATGTAACTTTTTCCACTTCACTGGCGTCATTAGAGAGACGTTCATAATACGGAGTATAATTGCATTCAAATTTTATTTGCTCTGAAGTAAAGTAAATTCTTGAACGCGTGTAATTTTCTGTTTCGAAAAGGAAAGTTTCGTTTCGTTTTTGAAACGCAAAAAAGGAAGTTTTTTTTTAAACTTTCTATCGGATTGATTATGTTTAGTATAGTAATTCGACGTTAAAGATTTAAATCGTGAAAGAATCAATCAAATCTCATAAAAAGAAAATTGAAAGTTTTAAATCCATGTTCTTCACTTTTGTTATTTTCAGTCAATAAAATTCTTGTGTTTATTATTAAGAATCTATGAATTTTGAGTATTTACCGACGAATAATATGTACGTGTATGATGTTGCTTCGATTAATCTTTCGTGCAACGACGCACGAACGTTGTCCTGGTTGCGTGGAGAATTTAACGTGTGTTTGGTAAAAAAAAAAAAAAAAACAAAAAGGAAAACGAAAAAAGAAAGAAAAGAATGGGGGAGAAAAGGAGAAAACCGAACGCGTATCGGTGGGATACACGTTTCGAAAACGAAAAAGTGATAAATCTGGAAATGTGGAATGACAGAACACATATATCTTCGTTGGGCGGGACTAGCGAATCCCTATATGCCGTACTAATCCTTTTCCGATACTGAAAAAATGATAAATCTCGGATGTAAAACCACGAACGTAGGATATCGATTTTGTATACAGGACGATCCATAAGTGAGCCATAAGAAGTTTAACGTTTAAGCTCGTTCGCAGATCGTATAAACGATATATTTGCACACTGGACGGCTTAACGCGTGATCCTTAATTCTCAAACAATATAAAACAGAATATTGTTCTTGATAGAAAGTACACGCGTAATTATTTCGCTACGAAAATTCGTAAAATAAAACACTTATCATTCCGATAAAATTATTATCTGAAAATCCTTGCAATTTACTTAATAATATGGATTTTTTATTTTGAAAATGGTATAATTCCATCCTTTTCTTTTTTCGAGATACTTAAGAGTTTGTATGTTAGTTGATTCAAATTTTCTATTTGTATAGTCAATCATAAATTTTTAAAAATGATACAAAATATAAAATTTTATTTTCTATGTAAATTTAACTTGATCAATATGAACTTACACTATTTTCATAATTATCGAACTATAAAAATCCGTAAAAAATCTCTTTTGAGATTCTAAAGAAGTTTTCGTAATTTTCATTCAGAAATATCTTCTTTTTTCTCCCAAGAAAGGCAAGCAAAAAAAATATTTAAATATTATTCTTCTATGAGTTTCTTTCTTAAATAAAAATAAAAATTTAAATAAAAATTTCCCTGAAAGATTTGAGATGGAAAACGCGGAAAGATGAAGCGAGGGAGGAAGCTTTCGTTTAATCAGATCACGTGCAAACGTTTCACGTAAATTTCATTGCTGAATATACTTCATAAATTCACGTTCATCCGGGGACGCATGATATTAATTCGACGGAAAGCTATACGTAAATAATGTAATGATTGATATATCGTCGTGTCCCATGGAAGATAAGTTTATTACGCGTCGCTCCCGAGCAAAACGCTTGCGACAACGTGTGCAGAGCAAATAATTTCTCGCGAAATAATGCAAATGTTTATAAATCCAATACGCTTTAATCCTGGTGTTTAGTCGCGATCGTTTATCAATGATGAATACAGTCGGCGTAGCACGGAGATCATTTTTAGGCATCTAGAGAGACTTCAACGCATGATCGTTGCTGTCACGCACGTTAGACATATTAGATAAACTATATTTTAAATATGAAACAACACTGAAGCGTGAAATTTACGACTCAGAAATTATTCAGGAAATATGAACAATTGTTTATCGCAAATATATTTGGGGAAATTCTAATTTTCCAGTGAGAATTTTTCGATTTTTATCGATTTACTATTCTGGTCTTTTTTCACATTTTTCATCGTTGAAAATTATGAAGGTATGTTTTATTATTTTCTCATGTGACTGATGGTGAAAAATTGGCAAGAAATAAATATTTAATAAAAATTACCTGAATCAGCGATTCAGGATAAAATTAAAACGAATATTACTGTAATTGTAGGAATTTTAAATAATGAATTTCACGATGGAAATTAAGTTCAATTTTCATAGTTCACAATTAGCTCACAAATATGAATTTAACTTCAAAAGTCAGAACTTTTCAACGCATTATTAACTCACACTATTAGAAAACCAAAATTTCAGAGTACACTTATTTCACGAAAAGTAGAAAAATTCTATTTTCGTCTGAAAGAATTATTTTCTATTTTATTAGGTGTAGAAATAAATTTTTTCCGAGTTTTAGGTATGATAAGAATTTTATTTAAAAAGAATAAAAACATTTACGCCGTCGAAATAATTTCCATTAATTATTGGCGATCTTTTGGCCGTTTTTTGTAAATATTTTCATTTAAATTAATAGCATTGATTATGCAGCTTCAGTTGGAAAGAATTAATTCCTACACTTAAAACGAATTCTTGCGGAAACGTAGGAAGATTTTTTTCTCAAGAGTCGGAGACAATTGTCCTCGATTTCTATTCTTCCGTCTGTTCGATGGAACTTCTACGCGCTTAACAATAACAGAGGACAATAAATTTCTGTTATCTACCAGCTGACATCGAGAAAAGCAGAGAGTAAGAATGTAATACCGGGCACATGATCGTAACACAGAAGCAAACGAGGAAAGTTCGCGACGAAAGACTGTTTCGCCAGTGTATCAAACGGAAGTGCCGCCATATCTTGATTTTTCTCGCGATAAAAGTTCGATCTGGTTTCTTTTTTATTTACGGAAATCACTTTCACCAAGAGAATATAGGATAAAGCATGAATTTATCAAATTCCTTCGATATTTTCGATAAATATAAATATAATAAAATTTGTTTTTATTTTTTTATAACAATTTTAAATGTTCCTTCTTTAATTATATTTTATAGAGTATTCGAAAGAATAATTATTATTAAGTTTTCCTCTCTTCGTCCCCCTCTGTTTTGCCAATTATATCTTGATCATTAGCTTCAAGCCCCGATCTTCCGTGTTTCCTTATTTTTAATTTCCCTTCCTCGCTGTTTATTCCAGCTCGGTTATTCCGAGTCCCTTTTCTTCCTCCTGTTATCTTTTTTTTTCGTCCATCACCGTTCCAACGGAGCGCTTGGAATATTAAAGTTGATCTTGTTACGAAAGAAAGAAGTTTGGTCGCTGGATTCGTAGTAATTTTTACGTTTTCCTTTCATTCGAGTATATTCTTTCCCATTCAAATTAGCAAACGCATTCGTTTCGTGATAGTTCTATCGAATTACAATTTTTTTTCGTATAGTTCATATTATTCTTTCTGTCATATAAACGAATGAAGTACATTAATGTGGACCATCACACTCGAAATTACTTTATATCGATCAATATTCTATTTACAAGCGTCGCTCGCGAAAAATGCACAGTCGTCAATGTGTTAAAATTGTTGGAAAAGTTAAAAAAAGTGTTAAAAGACAGTAGCAAAGTGTGTATAAACAAAAAAGAATCCCTCTGGAAGGCCACTGTCTTCTCTCCGTTCCCAACCTGTTCACTGAAAGGCCGAAAGCCGCGCAACAACAGAGAATCTCCCTCGACGAGCAAACCACCTCACCAAAAACATCCTCGAAAGCAAGAATCGATGCCTCTGAATCAGCTACCTCTCTCGTCCTACTATCCGCCAGTATATATTGTCGTAATATTTCGGGGGAAACGCCGCGGCGGCGGCAATCTCGCCCCCGGAGGATGGCGTATATACGCGGAGGTGAATCGCCTCTTGCCGAGGAAATCCGAGGTAATTGAATGCTAACCCTCCCTCCCTCTTCATCCTTTCTGTACCACCTTCCCTTCCTCCCTTCTGATACATCCAATACCATCATCTCTATCCGTGCACACATACAGGATGGTGTACCTACTCTCCTGAAGGGTAGAAAAGGGGAAGGTGAAACGTCCAACGCTCATCCCCTTGCACATCACTCACCGACACAGACGTTGTAGCTTTCAATAAAAATGTAAATATGGCGGCGTAGAACGAGCCAATGACAGCGCTACATCGACGGGCCGCGACGACACGCGCGCCCTGCTGCCGCGCGATGGTTGAGGGGTCGTGGCGGCGCGAGGTGAAGAGGAGAGGGAGATGGTGGTGACGGCGGCGGTGGCGGAAGCGGTGGTGGTTGAGGGAGAGAACCTTCGAGGCTCGAAAGATGGCGAACCTCTCAGAGGAGGAACGAAACGGGACAACGTTGGTGGAAGAAAGTCTTCGGTGAGAGAGGTTCCTTCGTATAGCGGCAGAGCTAGAGTGCTATATAGCAGTGGTACTACAGATGTAGCTCGAGAGGCGGGAGTAAAAGTGGAGGCGGAAGCTTCTCTCTCTTCGGAGGGATCGTTGAGGAAGGGGGTGGGACGGATACTGTGGCGGAGATAGGTAATAGGGGTTTTCTCTCTCTCTTTCTTTTACTTATTCCCTCGCTTTCTCTCTCTCTTCGATTCTCTCACTATTTTTCTCCTTCTCTCTGTGAGTTGCTCTCTTTTACTTATTCTCTCACCTCTTCTTCCTTTTTCTCTCGCGCTGAATTTCTCGCGTAGACTTTCTCGTGCTGACTCTCTCTCATGCGCTGATTCTCTCGCGTTGACTCTGTGTTGTGCTGACTCTCTCGCTTTGACTCTCTCTCACGCTGTCTCTCTCGCTCTGAATCTTCCTCTCGCGCTGATTCTCTCGCGCTGATTCTCTCTCTCTCTCTCTCTCTCTCTCTCTCTCTTTCTCTCTCTGTCGCTATTTTTCTCTCCCTCCCTTTGAATAGAAAAAGGGGGAGGAAGAGAAGAAGCAGTGACGCGAGCCCGTCGTCGCCTGCAGAGGAGGGTTCCGTTTCTGTCCTCGTCCTTCCTCCCGCCTGTCCTATGATACGTTTCCACGGGAGGGTGGAGGAGGAGGGTTAGAGGAGATGACGCAGGTGCCGCAAAGCTTGACACGTCTCCGGCTGTTTTGTCACCTTCTTTCAGCGGGGCGAACTTTTTACAGGCGGCCTCGTTAGAAGCTTGCTCGCGGCGTTGATGGAGTAAGCCGCCCGGCGAACAAATGCGTTTTAAAATTATAGCTGCACAGGGGTGGCCCGTTCTGGTGAACCAGAGCTCATATCTCCTCCCTTCTTTTATGTGTTCGACGATACCAACACTCTCTTCTTCTGTTTTTCATTTTTTTTTTTTTTGTTCAGGAGGAGGATTATAAGTCCAATTTTGTCGTTTCGCGAGTTAAAGATCACTTTCGCATAATTTTGTTTGAATTTCAACCGGTTGATTCCTAGGTTTTTTTGGAAAAATTTTGTAAAGAGCGATGTAATTTATTTCTTTTATTATAATTAAACAGAAAGAACGAAATATTTGATAATTTCCATTGCGAATTGATCCAACGAAACAGAATCGAACTCGAAGGGATAAAAAGTTCTTTCTCTCTATCACCATAGGATTTTGGTGATTAAAACAGATGATTTTTCGAGGTTGTAATCTGTGCTTAAACAATTAAGCCGACAAGGAAATATTAAACGATGGCGGCCGTTAAAAAACAGCGGCAGTTAAGTTGATTTTACTTTTTTTTATCGCCGAGCTACTACTACTACTCCTCCTCCTTTTCCTCCTTCGCCCTCCCACTTCGTTCGTTCCATCATTCACGGATTAATATCGGAGCCGGCGAAAACGCTTTAAACTGTTATGAATTTTTATTAACCCATCTACATCTGTTACTCATAATTAGCCGAGCACCGGGCTTAAATCACGCTGACGTTTTTATCGAAGATTAGCGTAAAGTTTATTAAAAGCGCCGTGTATACACACGCACACCTGGAATTTTACTCGCAGTTTTCTTACGTTAATGTTCACTGTGGAATGAAAATTCACTCACGCTTGGAAAGCAGGAAAAGTATTCGCTCTTTCGATAGAATATATGGATCGTTTACTTTGAAACGAGTGAACGTCCATTTTTCTTTTTTATCTTCGAGATATTTAAGACTGAACTATTTTATAAGTTTATTGTTATTACATACGGTTTTCATTTACCTCGCAAATTAATTAATTATCTTCTACCAACCCTTTGAGTGCTATGAGTCTGGCGAAAATAATCGGCATGAACTATGAACTCATACTATGCGTTTTTCAAGTTCCAATATTCAGAGTCTAGTGATTACTTAGTCGTATATATAAAAGATATGGAAAATTATTTTCAAAGAGTTAAAGAATCTCCAGTGATACCAAAATTCCCTTGCAACATCACATAATTAAAAAAAAAAAATGTATATTTTTCTTTATAATCTAACTCGAGGATCTTTCTTCACGCGCCATGTAATACGAAAATTATTCTGTTCATCAAAATTTTCCAATACTTTCAAAATCTTTCTCTCGTCAACATCGAAGAAAATCCCTCAAACCTAATTCCTAACAGCTCACCGTAAGAACCACGACAGACTCATCAACGAGAAAACCCAAACATGTCGACAAACTAATGGCCTCTTAATCGTCAGAGACTCGCCCCAGAAGGCAGCAAAGAAAGAAAAAAGAAAGGAAAACGAAAAAAAGAAAAAGAGAGAACAAACACGAGACGCTTACCTTGACTTGGGATTCCGACATGCCGAGGGCGTAGGCCAATTTAGCTCTCTCCGGGCCAGCTAGGTATTTCGTCTGCTCGAACGTTTTCTCGAGGGCGAAGATTTGCTGGCCGCTGAACGTCGGCCTGGTGTGCTTCTTCTTGCCACCCTCGTGTTCGCCAGTTCCACCGGAGCCTGTCATCGTTTGCTGACAACCCAGCTGTTGCGACACTGTAACATCGATATCTTCCAGGGATTCTCTTCGTCGCTTCAATAACATCTTTCTATTTCTCTCCCTTCCCCTTCCCCCTCGAGGCTACTTTTCTCTCTTTCTTTTTCCCTCGTTTATTTCTATTCATCCGGCGAAAAAATCACGGGCCACTCGGCGCATCCGGTGCGCGACTTCAGTGACTTAAGGCTCGATTGTTTGGGAAGAAAACGAACTCTGTTTTGGGATCGGACTTTGGTGCTAGATACAGTCAGTTGCAAAAGTCTTCGCATAGCTTCTTTAAAGTAGAATAATTTTTTCAAAATTGGATCAAACGATCTGAGTTTGGTTTTTTCTTTTTTTTGAGAAGCTAGGATTAGTTTACTAGATGACGCGTTAAAAAGTTTTGGGAAAAAATAGAAAATGATCTATATTGCAAAAAGAAAATAGCAAACGTCACTTTTTACAATTTTGTCCTTTTTTTTTTTGCCCAGCTTGTAATGAAAATTTTTGAAAAATACATTTCGTATTTATGTGTAATTTGTTCAAGTTCGACAATGATTATTTCAGAAAAATTAACCGATGTTCGTTTTGATTTAATATACTGCTTCGAATGTAATTTTAGGTATATTTATTTTGGAAAAGTGTAAGTTTTTATATTGAAAAAGGATGATCATATTGATATTGTCTATTTGATGGTACGAACAAGCGAAACTTATCCAACCAATCAGATTCCACCTCCCTTTTACCAAGCAATTAATCTTCATCAATTTTGCGTCATTCTTCTTGCTAACGGCCGCGCGTTTCGTATCGACGATTTACATAGGCTATCGATAATTGGCGTCATAAATTTACATCTCGTTACACGCCAAAAATGTTCTGTACGACACATCTATTAAAAACCATCCAATTATTCGACGATAACACGCCGTGATTTGCGGCGATACTCTGTTCGATCTCTCTATCTCGTTCACCTCATCAACATTAAAAAGTGATATTAATCGTGGGAACGTATTTTCTCACGATCAGAAAACTCGTCTGAATTAAAAATTGATTCTTAATTTTTACATCAATCTTATCCATATTTTTTCTTAATACAGAGCGTGTAACAGTCGGCAAAATTTATTATTCCTTCACTTTTTAATTCAAGTTCTCTTCACCATTCAACAGTTTCCATTATTCGCAGAATTTTCTACATTTTAAACTTCTCTAAATTTTTTGCAAATTTTCTCTCTCCTTTCCCATTTCCACGTTTCTCCAATTTTTTTTTATCTCTCTCCTTTTCTCTGATCTATATTATTTTCCTCTTATAGCACCAATTCCACGATTCCCCAATTTACATATTTACAACGTCTCGTCAAACGTTCGCGAGACACTTCGACGAGAGGAAAAAATAAATAGGGGAGATTAGAGTTTAATTTGACAGAATCACGCGTTTCAAGGGTTAAACACTTGTGCGATAGACCGCAATCATGGCGTCTCGACGGCTGCCGGCACGTGGCGGCCACGTGAGCTTAGCGTTCCGCAAATAGGCGGACTTTGTTATCGTTATCCTTGCCTTCACGGCTTGATCCTGGTTACTCGAGAAGGGAGACACGATCCTACGGAACAGATAACACCGTCGAATAGAACGGCACGTGACAGAGGGGTGAAATTGGCTTGGCATTATCACGGCGTGAACATGTTCACGGACCATCTAACGCGGGGGAACCATAGTGATTAGCATGTGTCTTAGGTTCAGTGAACTAATCGTGTGGAAAATTGCGAGAAAATTGTCTTTTAATATTTTATACGTATCTATAGAGTACGCATGGTTGATTCCTCTTATCCTTTACACTTGAAACACTTGTAGATAAGAGGAACGAATTGTAGATAAGGATATATTAGCAATTTTTCATGTTCAAGGGCACTTCAAAATCATAAAAGCATAGTTTGATAGATTTGCCCCGATGAGATATGTATAATGAAAAATTATAAATAACAATATTTTGAAGCTGACAAAAATGTAATTGTTTTTATATAAACAATTGTTTTTAATAAACGTTTTTCATGAGGTCATTCAAGTATAGAGCATTTGTTGCATTTGTAACTAACCGTGAAATCTTGAAATTTGAAAAATTAAGTGAAAGTTATTTTATCAATCATTATATACATCCTTTCGAATCGAATTGTTCTGTCAAAAATAGTTTACTTTACTAATAAAATAAATGGAAATATTTTGGATGCAAGAGTTGGTTTAAATATCAATGTAACATGATGTTTCGAAGATTAATTGTTTAGTTTTGCAAATGTCTTACTTGATTTTTTTTTTACTTTTGCATAGAATATTCATGCAAATAAAAGAACATCTAATTTGAATTTTTTAAGGTTTAGTGTTCGTGGAAGTAAGTGAAACAGGTCCAGTTACTTGTTGAGTGATCATCAATTGCTACTAAAATTTAATTTTACTTGAATAACAATTTTTGTTATGATGGATAAATCTTAATTTATGAATTTCTATATAAAATTATTTTGTTAATAATGTTTATACATAGAGAGCGTAAAAATTAACAACCTAATATATTTTTATCGTTAATCTTTAACCTGTTAACTGGGTTCACCTTTCGTAAAACAAATAAATCTCTCTAGTTCATAATACAAAAAAATGTGAAACAAATTATAACCGATTAATTGATTTCAATTTTTGCGAATATAAATCTGTCGTATTTCAGATTTAATATAAGCATAAAAATACAATTAAAGATGAACAATTTTTAGGTTCTGAGTATTTGTGAAATAACGACGAATTAACTCGTCTTCCCCGATTATCAAATTCTTTCAATCTTCTTGTAGATAACAATAAAAGAGAAGATTAACGTCCTTCTCCCAACTACAACATATGTACGTATTATATGTACCTTTATCCCTTCTCTAAATCGTCCAAAGGTCCGGTAGCTTATATACCAGAATGTACCTGCAATTTATTACTCCTTTGATACCAATAAAATTACCATAGTACCGAACGATAGTTTTCATCCTTTGATTAACCCCTGTCTTTTTTCTCTCAATCGGCGTTTTAACAATTCTTCAACAAAATTCTCGCAACTGTTATAAATTCCTCCAAAAAATCATTTCAAACCCTCCATACATGGAAGGGTATTAGAAAAATGATAAAAATGCTCTCGTAATGCATGAATTTCAAACTATAATAAAATAGTAAACTAAACTACCTGTTCGTACACCTGATACTTGAATCTCTATTACAAATCCGTTGCACGATTTTGACACCCGGTACACCTCCACATATACGTACACACATACACACAGTAATAGTAGAAGCGAGATCAATCTTGCCTTAGGGATGACAGGTCGGCAAGACTGACACGCATAAATTTCCGCAAAAAGCACGGACTTATCGAATTACCAGGCAGAGGAAAGTTCTGTAGAGAGTTTACGCAGTTTCTAAGTAGATGAATAGGGGATATCCCGTGAAACGTGTAGCGCCCGATCGTGAGCAGAGAGGGTGGAGAGTGCGGTAAGCAGCTCATTAGAACCCTCCCCGCCGACTGGCCATTATTGCCTCGTTCCGTATTCCGTTACAAATTGCTTTATTAAATTAAAGTCCCACAACCCATACTGTTGTGACGACCCCACGCCTCTGTTCTCTCTCTTTCTCTCTCTCTCTCCTGTGGTCCCTTTCTCTGTACTGTTCTCCTTTGCGTTTGCATCATCCCCTCGACCCATGTGCCGCTCGCGTAAACGCGCCTGACCGCGTGCTGCAGCCTTCCTGAGCCCTTCTTAATTACGCGAACCGAATTCTACTGAATATCTCCTTCGGACTGTTGTCCACTACGCAGATACGCTTATGGTATTTTTTTTTTTCAAGATTTTTTTGTAGCATTTTTTTCTTGGGTATTTGGCATTTTTGGAGGGGATGCGGTTTAAGTTTGATTTCTTTTTATAAAAAGTAAAATAATGAACTTGGATTGTTGTCTATGTATCCAATAAGCGATAATGAATATTTGTTTTCAAACGAGGAAGCTAGAGAACGGCATTGGTACTAGAGATTTTTTTATCAATATCGATCTGAGCTTCTCATGAGTAGAATAAAGTTCAGGTTCTTGGAAAGAATAAATAAATAAATAAAATAGAAACGAGGTTTGTCAGAGATCGTTAGTGATATAATACGTATGTGTTTAATTAATATGGAATAAATATATTTTTATTCGATAAATTTTTTTCTGCAATCGTTAAAAATTGAAAAAATGGTGTGTACTTACGAATTTTATATTTTTCAACGTTAAATTTGTGAAATATGAGCGCGATAGGGAATGTGTTAATACGTTACGAGGTACTGCTCTATGTCTGACTAGTGCCGTACTCATTCTACTCAACGCGTTCGCTACAGCGTCGCGGAGATACCAACTACAGCCCCCTTATTCGAGAGTTTCTGCAAAATATACTGCAGATTTTTATTCTGCAGATTGTATGAAAATTCAGTAAATCAGAATATAAAGCTAGTTTAAAAAAAAATATGTGACGCTAGGTTATATGAATAATTTTATCTGTTTATGCAGACACAACATAAAATTTGTGACGGTGGGCTCGTTATAAAAATCGGCGTGTTACAGATTTGGAATGTTGGTAGCAAACGTGTTAAAATCTCAGATTTCTGTATTTTTTTCTTCCGTTTATTACTTAATTTTCTTTATAGTCAGTTGTCCATCAAGACGGTAATACTACCTTAATAATCCTGCATCCTGTATAATCTCTCCCAATACCCTCAAGCCAACAAGATCATTGTCTACTCCCGCCATAACCCTTTGAGGACGATGAACCCATAGACGCGTTCAGCAAACGCTATCAACGTAGTCGATGAATTCGTATATGATCTCCTGTATACTTTAACCCTATTCCACCTAAGAATAACTATAACTATCACGGAGAATTCTAATTCTTTCAAATTTAAAATTATTCCATCATCAAAATAAATCCGTCACGTACGCAACGCGTCAAACGAAAAAATATTCAAAAATACAGAAAAGGAACTCGTCACGAAGAAAGGAAGCACAATACTCCCCACGTTTAAAACAAAAAAGAAACTCAAATTCACAAGATTCCAAGATTCACCCCCTTGAAGCTGCGAAATTCCAACAGTAGCCTCCCTCTCGGAAACTTCTCTCGTATATCGGTTCCATGGCCCCAGCGATTTGTAAAAGCGATTAAGGGCGCCGCATAGAGAAAGCCAAAAGAAAAAAAAGGATAAAAAATCACAAACAAAGTGAAAGAACACGTGACGTCGGTGGCCATCGCGAGAAAGACACACAGATAGAAAGAGAACGAGAGAGGAACATCCCCTTTCGAGAGCATACATCAGCCTCGCCGCCGGTGGCACATGTGCCACACCAACCACACACACACATACACACACCAAACTCTACAATACACGCATACACTTGCAATTCACCAAAAGAAGAAGAAGAACCAAGGGAAAGCATATACACCGAACGAGGACAGTATTCAGACTCTCCCCCTCCTTCTTCCATCCCTTTCGTTCCTCTTTAGAAAGAGGGTAGTGTAGCAAGAAGGGTGACGAGATAGGATACTAGCATGTAAGTACGGTGGAACGCGTGTGGAAGGGCGTGGACGGGGGCGAGCGTGTGTTGTTTCAGCGTTTCGTGTCGGCCACGGATGTCACTGCGGGACGAATAAGAGGGTGGCGCTCAGCGGTAGGAATATCATATTCAATATCAACCCTCGTATCCCAGCGAGGCCTGTTCCTCTCGAAAACCTCCCCCTCCTCCTACCACATTCTATATCCTTTTTCCTCTCCCTTTTCTCCTACCACATCGAGTTTCACGGGTGCCTGTGGCCTCCCTGCTTTCCACACTCACGTGAATAACTCTGGCAATATTTTAACTGTGCGGTGTATCCGCGTTTCTGGCCGCGCCTTTTGCAGATCCAAGGGTTCTATACGAGAAGCTGACTTACATACGTCGTGAAATATATAATATATCGATATGTGATGTATATGTCTGTATGTGTATGTATTTGTGTAGAGCTCCGGCGATCGGACAGTGTGGAAGGAGCGACGAAACGAGCGTTGTGGGAGTTAGTGGGCGAAATGTTTATTGGTATAACGGTAGGGGAGTTGTTTTATGTTTCGTGTTAAATAATAGGTGAGGGAATAGCAAGTGATGATTTGTAAATTCTTGTTTTAGGTAATATTAGTTATATTTCTGGTGTAAATTGTAGTCAAGGTACATGTTTCTTTTTTATGAAACGCAGACTATTAATATGGCGTCTGTGTGATAGAATATTGTATATCTTAATTAATTCTTGTTTAATTTTATGCTCTGCACGTGTAATCTTTTGATGTAATAACAGACCTGTCTTTTTGTGTCTATACGTAATTTAGGTTTGTACGAAACAGTTAGAAATCGATCCTCGTTCTTAAATATAACGTAAAAGTGCAAATGTTGTGTTTTTTTTTTAATGTAGTACTCTATTTAGAATTACATTTTCTAATTACGAAAATAATATCGAAGTATAAAATTGATTATTCTATATAATTTTTTATTTTTTGCTCGTACGAAAGGAATTTCACGCTGTGATTCTATTTACGACGAATCGTTTCAGCTTGAAAAAGTGAGATTTGATTCTCGTCGATTTGTCTCCCCGTTTTTCATGCAGCTAAAGAAGGAAAAAAAAAACTGTTTTCTTAGATGTCAGTGAAGCGGCATTTAGCATCGTACGAGGACACGTGTTTTTTCGCTTCGGTCAACCGATTTCCACGGTCGCAAAAGCAAACACGAGCAGCTGTCAAATCTGTACTAATATCGGCCCGAAAACGAAATATCCCGCGGCGAGAAAAATATATCTCAGGCCCTCTCTCATTGCTACGTATCTCTTTCACTTCAACGTCCTCATTTTTTTCTCCTTTCCTCTCTCCTTTTTTTTTTTTTTTACTTTTTATCATCTCTATTCCAGTGACGATCTTACGCGTGGAGATAAATATTGTTCCTTCCGGTTCGAGACATCGATACGCTCCTGTGTCCGTTGTATTTTCACAGTTGCGAAACAAATTGTAATTGGAGAGAGAGAGAAATATTGGGTGTGTAATTATTGAACGTCAGGGAAGAATAATACGTTCATTTGTAAAATTACTTTCACTGGACGTGTTTCTGTTGTTATTATAAATCCGTGAAGAAACAAAACAGAATTCTTCTGAGAACTCGTTAGAAATTATATTTGTCCAAAAATAATTACCTTTAATATTGTTGGATAAATTTTGCAAAATTGTATTCTCTTATTTTCCAACGATTAATAAAATTCATTTCGTCATCGAACATTTTTCTCTTTAATATATATTCTATCTAATATTTAATTTACAAAATATTAATTTAAGAAATAACATTCACTGGAAATGTTTCACTTACTATATCCCTTTGATTGTATAATTTACAAACGTCGAGAACAATCTCTGTTCTAATACTTTCGAGTGAATTATATTTATTTCCGCGGGGCGAAACGCGAAATACATCTCGAAAAGGAAACTCACGTGTGTGTAGTCTTGCTCGCCATGCCAGGGGATCACTGACTAATCCCTGAAGACCTGGCCAATAGACAGCAGGATGCCGTGGCTCCGTTCTTTGTTGAAATTGCCCGATACCTGCATTCAGAACCAAACACACAACAGATAAACGTACTGAGTATATAGATGTTCTCTCTTC
This sequence comes from Anthophora plumipes, assembly GCA_951804975.1. Classification (NCBI taxonomy): domain Eukaryota; kingdom Metazoa; phylum Arthropoda; class Insecta; order Hymenoptera; family Apidae; genus Anthophora; species Anthophora plumipes. The sequence goes on from OX638121.1 coordinate 4,605,502, forward strand.
TCGTCTTTGCTTCTTAAAATCTTCTTATGTTTCATCTATCATTCTCTCAATTAAACATTCTCCGTATAAAACCAATTAATCAACAAATTAAAAAAAAAAAAAGAAAAATATACCATCCATTAGAGTATATAATATTTTGAAAGTTACTTGTAAATTAAAACGCGTTTTAAGATACTTTCTACAGTAGAATAATAAAATTGAATTTTTGCATAAATAATTACTCGAAAATTATAATAATATTCAATTTTTGCTTTTTATTAAAAATCGTTTCAGAAAAGCATATTAGATTTAAAAAGTAACGAAATATTTATTAATTTATTATTCATTAATCAAGCATATAAAGATCAGCTTTTTAACGACGATAATCCTGAGAAATAGTAGATAATAGAAAATCCATTTCGTAATTGATGATAATAATTGCTTGAATATTCTTCGATTTCTCGTTAAAAATTGTTCCATATATTTATCAATTAAATATAGAAAGACGATCTTTTTAACGAAGATAATGCTGAGAAATAGCAGGTAATAGAAAATCCATTTCGTAATTGATCATAATAATAACCTGAATCTTCGATCTCTTGTTAAAAATTGTTCCATAAAAATGTAGCAATCAGATTAGCATATTGCGGTGATTTATGTAACCCAGTGTCACGACGCTATATACATACGTACGTAACAGCAGGAAATCGAGAAAGTAATATTATTTGTATCCCCTTTACAGTTCACTATATCTTTCAAAGAGATCGTGCCAGCGCCGGAGAACCGCAACGCGACGCGTGTGGCCACGAACAATCCAATCACTAGAGAGGCTTCCAGTCTCGCAAAAAACTGCCTTCACCCTTTACAAACCTATCGTCGCCATTACAGTACTATTTTGCATCGTTCGTGACTTTAAAATGTCTCTCGATCTTTCGTTTATCCGAAAATCCAACGCTTCTCGTCATTTACTAATTTTTCAACGAAAAATCATCACATCAATAATTATACTATCATAGTTATTACTTCATAACTATTATAGTACAGTTATTGCAGGATTTTTATCCTATCTGTTTTGACGGATGTTCGAGATTCAGTATTTTTCTTTTTTTTTTTTTTTTTTTAATATACTATATACTGTTCGGTGAAAATTTGTAAAGTTTTTAATATTAGCCATTTTCTTTTAGTAGAAAGTAGTACAATTTTAATCGTAGGCAAGATAACATTACAAGAACGCATTTATTTAAAGGGTAAATTCGATGATTCTATTTTTTTAATGTCCAGTCAGGTGTCGGTATTTAGTTGGCGTGCAGCGTGCCAATACAAATATTTTGGAATAGAATTTCTTAAGAATAAAACAGAGAATTTGAAGATAAAAAAAAAAGTAGTAACTACAACAAAACGAAAAATTTACTTCGACATCCTTGAATTAATACACGATGATTCAATAGAAAAAAGATTCTCACAAGTTTTCACCTGGAAAATCTAGAATTTTTAAAACTTTACAGTATTAATTTCTCACATTTGAACCTATCAATTAAATCAAATTATTATTGTCCACAATTGAATACAATTTAACAGCAGATTAATCATCCAATGTGCTCACAAAGACTGTCATCTGTACAATTAACCGAGCTTCGATAAATTAGCCAAACCTGACGTTCACAACGAACTTAAAACCATCTGACCATCTGGTTTATACCGGGTTTATAAAATCCCTGCCGGTAATATTTGTTACGTCGGTTAGATTGTTAGTCGAGCCAAGACGTAATTCGAAGAAAAGCGTACGGTACACTCTTTCCTTTTCTAACCGGAAAATTTCCCCTCTACCGGTGATCACCACCTTTTCTAAAAGTTCTTTTTAGACGTCCACCAATAAAACGTTAGGTTCGGTTTTAGTGTTCTACCGAGCGGCGCGGTCTCGAGGAACGAGCATTGGAAACGCGACACGAGAGATACGATCGTTACCCCTTTTTGTCCGCTACGTTGAAATCAAATAAAATTTATTGGATCGTAAACGGGGGCGAGGCTTGCTTGCTTGCTGCATGCCTCATCAACAAAAATATTCCGGACGTTCTTGGGATTCTATCTGTGTCGTAACTACGCTGGATCGGTTCACGAACGATGAATCCACGGGGCTTTAATTGAACTTCCAGCGGAGATTTTTATACGATTTTTCCTTTTTTTAAGTGCACGCAGTTTGTATGGTACAATGGTGATCGACAGGTGTAGTTTGATCGAACGGTTTCGTTTCGATAGCTGATGTAAATAAGTGCCGCGCATTGAGTAGAGAATTTGGAATAATTTAGAGGTTGTCCGGTGTTTTATTGCGTTGAGGATCGTTCGATGATGATGCTTTTGGTGTAAGGATTACTTAATTATGGTTTAATTTATGTTCGACAGGAAGTTTCTAATTTTTTATGATTGTTCAGTATTCAGATTCCTAGATTTTTTAGTGTCTGTAAGGATATTTAGAGCCTGTTGATGTTTTATGGCGTTTGTGATAGTTTGACGATGATACTTTTCCGAATGGTATAATTGTGACTTATGTTCGATAAGAATTTTCAAATTTTTCTTGATTGTTCAATATGTAGTTTTTTAAATTTTTTAGTGTTGAAGAATATTTAAGTATATCTTTATTTAAATGTATTTTTCAATGAGAAACAATTTTTTTTTTGGGGTTTTTTCGACGATTTAAATGGAAGGGATGTTCAAATGTTAGAAAATGCCTAGTGCACGAATATTCCACCGTTTTTTATATATTCAAATATTCGACATGCTTTTTCCCCAATATTCAGAGATCTCGACCATTTTAATATTCACAAGTTCGAGGTATTTAAATTGTTCAAATTTTTCGATATTCAAATATCCAGTTATTCCGAACCTTTCAAATAACATCAAACACGTATGGATTTTAAATATTCGGAGTATTAAATGAAATAAACTAATTCAATACACTCGATGTATGAGTTTTTAAATATTCAACAAGTTAGAACAATTTTCGAATATCCATTTTATTGAAAAATATATTCCATATATTCCAAATCGTTTAACCCTTTAACTGCGAATGTGGTTTATAAACCACATATTAAAATTATAGTCAACTTGTGTATGTTTACTCTTTATTATATGATACTTTCTTACTTTGTACACTTTTTGTAATTCGTAAAATCATTAGAATTATATTGTCTTATAAGTATTATAATTTAATTTTAGTAAAATATATTTGTTTGTCTTTTTTTGCGAGTTTAGAGTAATCGGCTATGCTTAAAGTATCCGCAGTTAAAGAGTTAATCGATCAAACTTGTGTTATTCGAAGTGTGCAATTGATTCGTAGGTAGAAAATCGTTAAAATTAAAGGTACGTTATCGAATGAAGAGAAACATGGAAATGGAAGTGGTGGGAACGTTGAAACGGAAACGATCTGGTACGATGGTAAAATTAAAGGGTTGTTCCGGTTCCGTGGGCGCGTGAAACGGCGGTGAATTATCGCGAAAGCAGATGCAGCAGCCACGGCGGAAGCCAAGAGGAGGCTGAATGAACACACGGACGCGTATCGAACCTGCGCATTCCGTATTGCGCGACATGCATTGCTCGCCCATTTTACTCGGGGGCGGGTATACATGTTTATACAGCGTGCACCATGAAAAGCGTACTCGCAACAGCTTACACAAGCCGCCGTCGCCGACGCTCGGAAGAATTATACAAACCGGAAGTAGCTGGTGTTCGTTTAACTATGTATTCACTTCTACCAGTCTTTTATGAGTATTATTTCATTCTTTCGAGTATGACGAGACACTTGATAAATCTGTCTTGGGTGTCTCCTTTTTTTATTTTTTTATTTATTTTTTTTTATTTTTATCCAGCGAAATATTTGGAAGATTTGCAAACGTTTGATTATTTTTAGAAGATAGTTTCCCTTGGTCGATGAAATAAAAAGAAAAATGGAGAATTTTAAGATTGAGAGTTAGAAATTTTCATTTTTGAGAGAGGTCGAGATTCTTTCATGCAAGCTCTGTAAAAAGGAGTTAGTGGTAGAATTCTTAAGGAAAAAGAATTGAGAATTTAGAGAAATTAAAGAAAAAGAATGGAAAATTTTATGATTTGATGTTAGAAAGGTTTGAGATTGAGGATATCGAGACTTTTTTCATACAGGATCTGTAAGAAAGAGTTAGTGAAATTGAGAATATTTAAAAATAGAACTCTTAAAGAAGCGAAACTGAAAGATTATTCTTCTAAATTGAGAATTCTTTTTAGTAATTCTTTTGAGATCAGTCCTTTACGTATTATATTCCTTTTTAAGATTTGACAATTAACTCGTGTAATCTGTTTGACAAATAATTAATTTCCCAATAATTCAACAAGATTTCTATACTAATAACAATCTCGTATCAATACAGATAATTAATACTACTGTCTCAAGTATAATTAAACCAGCTTAGATATAGTCTGAAGGATACTAATATCCAATTACTAATCCACCCTAGCATCTCTAAAGTATCCTAAACATCTAATTGCTACAATTTACCAAACGTTTGCTCGTTATTCCAAAATTTGATTGAAATATCACATGAAATCCAAGTGAATTTATTAAAATAGGTACTTGTATTATATAGCCATAGAGATTTCAATATTACACAGTCAGTACCGTAAAAGCATATAAAAGCGTAGATTTACACAGATCGTTCGATATGGAGTACACATAGATGTAACACAATGTACAAGAGCTTGGCCAGAATCTGAATCACCCGATTTCAAGTCATTACGGGCACGTTTCTGAGCCAGGTCTCCTTTAGACCTCCTTTAAGGTATAAACACTTCATAAAGATTCCCCTAGAATCTTCAGTATTTCGCGATCAGTATTGATCTAATATTTTTTCTTCTTTTCTTTTTTTTTTTTATTCACTTGAAGATTTATGAATCTTTATTGTCGTATTCTTCGAATATTCTATTCTGTTTTTTTTTTCAATTAATTAGAATGACTGATATTTAAAAAAAAAATCAGTTTCAGAAATTTACTATTTCGGAGATTGGAAGAAACTGGAAACTGTGGATGCATGATTAGATCTTTAGTGGAACAAGAAAATAAGGCTTAAAGAAGGTTGAAGAATGAGAAGAAAATTTAAAAAAGCTCGTAAAATAAAAAAAAAGAATGGTAGAAGTGATCAGAAAGCGTCGAACAATTTTACGATAGAAGAGGAATTCGTAGATTTTAAAAATTAGAGCTGGAAAAAAGCGTTCTATTGTTCTTTGTGATGACGTTGTTCGATTAATTCTGCCGACCGAATAATTTTCTTTTTATATTAAATACTCAGTGAAAATATTACCATGAACCATATTAGTGTGAAATTATCCATTCAACAATGTCAATAAGTGTAATTCAGAATGAAAATTCGGTTGTGAAATTTAACATTCACAGTATTATTCTTCTTTAGGGGATGGGGGAGGGACATAATATTTTCATGAGGGAAAACTACGATAAAATATTGAAATTCTTAAGTGTACTAGTGTGTGTTACTGATAGAGCTGTCTGTAGAAGCGTTCCACGACACGCGAGTAACACGGTCGAACAGCACTGTAGACACTATAAAATTGTTTTCCTTCCAATAAAAGAAGAAATCCTCAGCGTGGCACCCGTAAAAGCTACCGTGGGGTCCCGAAAGAATCTTTCGCGATTTATATCCGGCTGCTGTGCTACTTTTGCTCGTGGCGAACGTTCAAATATCTCCGAGGAATCGTTCTCATAATTCGTAATAATGGAACCCGGCTATAGTTTAAAAAGACAGCGTGAAGATTATTTAAGGTCCTTCCTTCCCTTTCCCACTTATTTGTCTCTTATGTTCTGTGTAATCCTCCTTTCTTTTCTATTCAGAATGCTTCCCCACTCGTTCTTACTCACACAAAACTGAATTAAATATTATTAAATAATAATAAACTATTGAATAACAAATTGTTTCTCAAATATAATAGTAACAACGAATATTGTATATAATTTTAATTGTTATTTATTAATCCTTTAACTGAATTAGAGCCAATTTGTATGTTTACGCTTCATTATATGATACTTTCTTACTCTGTATACTTTTTGTAATTTATAAAATAATTAGAATTATATTGTTTAGTATTATGATTTGATTTTAGTAAACATTTGTTTTTGCGTTTAGAGCGATCGGTTGTGGTAAAAATACCCGCAGTTAAAGGATTAATAATAAAAACTAACAATTCAGATTGTTGCTGTGATCTTTATTTTCCAATTTTCGATCTAATTTTATCGTGCACGAAATTTAAGGAAGAATATCTAAATTATTGAACGACGAATTTTTTTTTCTTTAAAAAAACAAGAAAAAAATGGTGTGTTTGTCTCTGATATCAGCTTCATTGCTATAAATCGTCGAAAGATGAGACACCGTGATAGTTTCGAACGATGTAAACGCAGAAACTCGATGGCCCTTAAAATCTGACCTTCCTCGTGGCGTCGCGAGCCTAATTCATGAACTCATGAACCCCGGTCACGTGCCTCCCTCGTTCATAAAATGTGTTTAGTATTTCTATGCCGCTCTTGATGGTCCTGCTTTTAAATTTATGGCGTGCTCTCTATGTGTGCGCCGCGATATCATTAATAATGGACGTACGAGCTCGATGAACCCTTCAATGCCATGAAACACCCTCGATTCTCACGTTCGACGCTACAATACTCTTCAAATGGCGAAATAAAAGCGGAATTTTTCGATGGATCTATCCAATTGTTGCGAAATACATTCACTGAAAAAAAAAAAAACAAAATCCTAAAACAAATTCAAATGCAATCTAAGAAATTCCTTATTTCTTTTTTCTGGGATACATTTAAGTATATTCAATCTTTTTTATCAAACAGAAACCTTATCTAATAAGTTCCTAACTTTTTTCTCTCAATGTGTACAACTTTCCAAATGATCCTCAAACAAATTCAAAAACCTAACCTAATAAGAAATTCCTTAATTGTTCTCTTCTCAGTATATTTAATGTATATTAAATCTTTTTTACGAAAGCAGCGTAACAAAATTGGTAGCTTTCTTTTTTTTTTCAATATATACAATTTTTGAAATGATTTTCGAACAAATTTTTCTTGGTGTTTTTTAATTATATTAAATCTTTTTTTTTATCAAACAAGTGAGTACCTTTTCCCTTCGAATATACACAATTATTCCAAACGATCTTGACCAAAAGAAGTTCAAACGCAAATTCAAACCTTCCATTCATATTTCATCCAATTTTCGTGCTGATATAGAATACGGAAAAATTCCATATTTAACTTTTCCCGTGTTCACTGACTGTACGATCTTGAACAGTTGATTCGTTCGAGAGTTAAGTAGCATGCCCATGATCAAAATCTCCAGCCAAGTTGGCTACCGTCGTCAGGTGGTTAACCCGAAATACGCTAACTTCGGTTCGTGTGAGTCTACGCGTTTATCTAATTCGGTTAGGTAAGTTTGCGATGTGGGATCGAGTTCGACCCTTCTGTGAATCCCCAGAACCTCAGGTTTCAATCAGCGAAGGAAAGAATATTTCTCGGAGAGATAAGAGATTGTCTTGGCTTTTCCTTCTTCGTTGCAAAACTTTCTTATTTACGAACAGAAAAATCTCGTCCCTTTCGATATAATTCATTCGATATTCTTGATCGTTAAAAATTCCTTTACGACGAATTCAATTGATTTAACGTGTGAAATATTGTCCTCGGAATTTATTTGAAAATTTTATTACCCTACTTCAACTGTTAATTCTGTCACATTTTCATAAATTATACAAAGGAACGATACTTGGTCCGATAAATTTATTTAATTGGTACCATTATAATTCCAGAAGCAAGTATTATGCTGATAAATTTATCGAAATAACTGTTAAAGTGAATTGAATTTTTCTAATCGTAATTGGAAGAAAAAGAAGTGATAAGAAATTTTTAAAACGAACGAATCGTACTGAATTACTCAGAATGATATCTATAATCTTCAAATTTTACAAAAATTACGCCAACATTCTTCCCGTCATTTTGCAACAATATCTTCTTATTGCAGTCGCAAAAATATATACCAAGATTACTATTCCACGCGTAAAACGTTGAATAAATGCAGAGAAAAATGTGAAATTCCGCATGCAAATGCCCGAATGCATTTTCAATCTTTAATCGTCCACCTCTCTGCATTTTTTCTTTTTCCTTTTTTCTTTTTTTGCTTTCCGTTTTTACCCGATCTCTTATATTCCTCGCACGAGAGTAATTAAAATATCAGGAATTTACGATCATGCATTGCCGTCCGTCACGAGTAACGATCCGCAATCGTAACGAGGGGAATTACACGAAATTCACTTTCGTTACGTCGGTAACGCGAAACGGCAGCACGGTTTGCTAAATAATTGCCGCTTTAATCATTTTAAATGCACGGATAATCTCGGATCAAGTTCAAGATAGAGCCCCCGGACAGATACAGATTATGCTCGTGCACGATTGTACCTAGAGCTGTGTTGTTTGCACGGGACATGTTTAATTTCGTGTAAAACAATTGAATAAACATTTTGAATAAATAGAGAAAATTCTCTATTTCGACCGTCCATGATTTTTCTGTGTTCGCGAGAAGAAAAGTTACAATTCTTTACAATTTTACATCTCGAAGAATGTTGAAAACGAGAATTGATAATTAATACGTGTTATGCAATAGTATAGCAACAAACAAATCAAATAAACGTGTTAGAAATTATAGAAATTTCCTCGAAAAACTGATTGATTTATGACAGTGATAGAACATCGGTGATTTAGATTAGAATTTAATTAATAGTAATTATTTGCACTCTTTTGCACTATTCTAGCATTTTTTTGCAATGGAATTTTTGAAAACGAATAATTCTGGCTTGAAACGAAAAAATGATACATGATTATGGATGTGCATATTTTTATTTATTTTGTTAATGTGAATAAGAATTACATGAAATTATGGTCTATATTACAAACGTCCCCATAATGGCACTTATAAAGTGCAAATGGTTAATATAAATGTTCTCGAACAATTTTAATCTTGAAACAAAAAAAGAAAACAATTCATTTTTTATCTGTGATGTTAAAAAGTAAGTACACGAGAAGTTCTTAGTAAATTGTGATAATTTGTGAGAATAACACAGTGGTAATTCGAATTAGATTTTTTAAGGATATTTGATTAATATCAATTTGAATACTTCGGTACAATTTTATTCTTCAAACAGAGCAGAGATTTAATTCTCCTCTGCAAGTAATATTAAACAGTACAAAGAATTAAAAAGAAACTATACTAATTTCTAATGACAATAGAACAGTGATAATTCAAATTAGAATCTTCAAAAGAATTTTAACAAATATTCATTTCAATCACGTTCGTACATTTGAATTTTGAAAAGTTTAATGGTTTGGAAAAGTTAATGTAATTCGATTTTAATGGAACTAAGGTCGATTTTCAAGAGGCTTCCACTTGATCGTCGGAAGAGAATTTTCCAAATGTAGATTTCGAATTAATAGCAATCGTAAGAATAGATAGACGTTTATGCCGTGTGAAACATCGTATTTAAATACTATTGTACATATTATAGTACGAAACGAGGATCATTTTTATTCTTCGATTGTCGACACGATCGATCATACGCGCTGGTCAAATTATAAATCCGGAATCGGTCGCGTTTTTGATTTTATTGAAATTAATTCGCGCGATATTAATGCCCATATACACGTGTACCAGTTGGATAAATCAGAATAAAAGTCGTGGAAAACGGATTCGACGCGTTCTTTCAATCAAATTCTTGTGAATTTTATTCCCTCGCGAGAGAATCGTCAAAATTCTTTGACAGAATTTTCATTGTTGAATTGACTGTTGTTTCGCCCGTTGATTGAGTACAACGTATGCTCTAGTCCACGTTAAATTCATCTCTATTCCATTCAGTTATTTTCCTTCTTTTTTTTTTTTTTGTTAATCTTCTAATAATATACTTTATTATCATATAAAGTAGCAAAGTTTTCCAATTCTCGCAACGCTTAGATTTATAATATGTTTTATAAATAAATAAATAGAAAAATCTGGTTATAAATAAAAAGAAAAGAGGGAGATGTATGATAGAAAGAGAATTCAACAAGGTTTGTACGATTATTTTCGTTATTTGTCAGAATTAGCTTTTTAATTCATCGAAACACTTGAATTATCTATTTTTTCTATTTAATGTCACGTTGATTTCTTCGAAATTTGTGTATTAGTCATATTTTCTGAGCTTCATAAACCTAGATACCGATCATTCCAATCTTGGAATTTCAAAGTATTATAGCCTTCCATAAAAGTGGTTCTCGCATCAGTTTACAATAGAAATCGTATTACTTATTCACCAACTCTGTCCAATAAATTATCCGATACCGAAACTATCATCTCTCTTATCTTATTTTTCTTCCACTTATTCTCTCAATTGCGAAAATTTCAAGCTGTCATCTTTAATTTTTTACACCTACAATATTGTCCATAATATTTTAACAGAAATTACCTAATTATATTTGAAACTTTATTTTTTATATCGATTACAATCTTTAACCCTTTGATTTTATTACTGTGACAATTTTCGCCCCTTCGAAAACTTCATAAATCTACACAACCATTCCTCCTTAGAATTCTAAAGTATCACCAAGAACCTCCCTTTCGAAATACACCTTAAACTTCCCGTCTCGTCTATACGTATACTACACAGTGTCCCACAAATACCATTTATCCCCAACCCATAACTCCAATTTTTCACAAATACCTCGACAATCTTTCTTTATTCTCCACATCCCTACGTCTCCATCATAACCCAACCACCACGATCAATCAACCCACCAACCAATCCTCATAATCATCTAAAAACCTCCAAGCAAACCAATGTACCACGGATGGTACATGATCATTTGAGAATGTATAATTTTTCCTTGATTTCAAGGTTCAGACACAAGTGATGAGAACATACCAATGTGTCAGTAGATTGTTTAAACGAACTCAGAAAAATATAAAGTGCAGAATAAATTGAGATGCGACGAACCACTTTTTTTTTTTTAAGTAGAATAAATGAAGTTACAGTCGTAATTTTCAGTAACACAGAAATTTTAATTTCTTTTTTTCAAGACAGCAATAAATAAGCAGATGAGAAATTATAGCAATTGTTCGATTAAGTGTCACATACACTCTGTGTTTAATTGAGCTACAATATGTGGACTAGAAGTATATTAAAGACAAACACAAGGAATGAAATATACATAGTCTCTCTTTTTTCAAATATATATTTATTATGGTAATCCATCATCTTTTATTTGTAATTTTACTCTTTAATTTAACAGGTATTTCAAAAAGTTACTTAGATGCTGCATTTCTCACATAATGTCCATCAATCCTTTACTTAGATAGCTAAATAACAAGCAAAATGAGTTTATCTCAAGTGGTGTCAACATAATTTCGTAACTTCTTCTCAGAAATCTCTTGAAAACTTTCATTTATCCCCATAGAAATGGCTAGAAATCCTCGAAAAAATTTGTATTAACCATCGATACTTGTGAAAGATCGTTAGAATAGTAATCCCAAGACGTATCAACGCAACTTTTTAATTGCCTCTGAAAAACCCCTTCGAAAATTCTTATTTTTCCCCTTGTAAATGAGCAGAAACCCTCGAAAAGTTTACATCGACTATCGGAACGTCGAAAAAGTCCTTAAAATACTAACCGGAAGATGCGGTGAATCCCGCGTGCATGCCGTACCGAGGCGCGGTCATGTGTTGCGGATGCGGCGTCGGTTGTAGCGCGGCGTGCGTCGCTGAGACAGGCGCCTGAGGATGCGTGGCCGCCGGTCTAGACAATATCGTATCGATACCATGAGGATTACTTCCTACAGATGTAATCGAAGTAGCAGGTGAATGTTTCCCACTTCCAGTCGGCGATGCTTGTCCCTGTGTGATTGTCGACAAAGGTACATTGATTCTCGGCAACTGTATACCACCACCTTGTTGTTGTTGCTGTTGATGATGATTAAGGCTCTGTTGTTGTTGCTGTTGTTGTTGTTGCTGTTGTTGATGTTGATGTTGTTGATGATGACTTCTCTCTGCCATCGAGTGTAACGCTGCCAATGGTTGACTTGCTGCTAACATGCTACCACCAGCTGCGCTTAGGTTTAAAAATTGGAGAACATGAGGTGCGGCCGCTGCGTGGAAATCATGCAACCATGGTGGCCTTGGCGGTGGTGGTGAATGACTGGATGCCGGCGGTGGTGAACACGAGCCCAGAGAGGAGCCTGCTGAAGAGCTACGATCGCCTTCTAAATGACTGTTTCGTCTGTGAGCGTCGCTAAGCGACGACATGTTCTCGCCAGGCTGCGGCTCCGGGCTGGACCGCGACTGCGAGCAGGAATCGCCAACTGTCTCGTTGCAACTCTTGCTAACACTGTTGTGGTTGTTGTTATTGTTGTTGGTGTTATTGTTGTTGTTGGTCAGAGAACACACCATCTCGCACCACGCATAGTTCGGCAATGAGCGGAAAATCTCGGCCGCGATGGAGACCGGTGGAGGAAAGTTGAGTATCTCGCTGGAATTGTCGATGGTGTATCTTGATGAAATTGTTGGGTTAGAGGCGTGTGATTGAAGGTTGCACTGGTAACAAGGGGCTCACTGATAAACACTGAATGGGTACGTTCACTATTGGTCACTGACACGCTGATCCATTGTGGAATTAAGTTTGGGTCGTTGAGGTGTGAAGTGTAGATTTTGGGATTTTCTTTTTTAAGTTTGCAGAAGAACGTTGCAGAGGGAAGTGGCGAGTCTAGATTTCCTTATGATTGTTTTCAATGTTGAACTTTTGGAAAAGGTAGCTCGAAAAGATAGGATATCTGAGAATCAGAGTTTCCAATGGACTTTCAGGGGTTAGATTTCTTCAGTCTTCAACGGAATACTTCAGATTCTCGAGCTAATCCTCCACTTCTCACTATACTTTCCCAGAGATTAAAAAATCTCAGAATTAATTCCACTTGAAAATTTCAAATCCTCCTCTGCTTGCCAATTTACAATCTTCCACAGAGATTGAGATCTCCGGAAATCAATTATCCTCTTAATATACAATTCCAAAGCTCGCACGATTATCCTCCAAGATGGAACCGTTAAAAAGAACTATATACGTAGCACCAAAAAAATGAACAAGAGTCTGCGGTTAAAGCAGTCTGCCCAACGTGGCAGAACCTCGTCGTCGCCGTCGTCGTCGTCGTCGTCGTGGGTCCGTTGCGATCGCGCTCGAGGACACTATACTAATGGGGGGTAAGCGAGGGACTCGTCTCGCCAAGTGGTGTACAACTGGGGTGCAGCGAAGAGAACCACGTATCCCATGGGTTGGGATAGATCGCGTTCTGATAGGTTCACTATAACCGGCTGCTGAACGCCAGAAACCCGTGGATTGGCGTGTGGATAGTGGGTGGGACGTAGAGCTAGGGGCGTTCCTCGACGGTGATTGGCTCGACTATGGTCGTTCCTCCGGCACGAGAGGTGTTCCGGGCGGGGCCTCTCAATCTCGCGTTAGCTTCTTGTTAAGCGTCTTTCATTGTGTGTTTAAATTCGTAATTTATGATCCCGACTGAATAAAACAAGAACTCGCCGGTTCGCTTACTGGCTGGCTCGGCTGGCTGGTCTGGCTGTGTTGGCCGGCTAGCTGGCTTGGCTGAGCTGTTTGGCTGACTGGCTCGCTAGTTTGCTCGACAACTGGGCACCTCTGTATGACTATGGTGACACTACCCGCCTCGATAACTTCCTTGCTTCCTTCCACTCTGTATGATACTTGTGCGCCGCTGGTATATGTGCGTACGTACACGTATGTACTGGGTGAGCCAGGTGTAACCTCACCGGAAGATCCTTTTTTCTTTCCTTTCTTCTTGCAGGGGTTTCTATTGTTAAGGTGAATTGATTGGAAATTCATTTGGATACCGTTCTGGTATATTAACCCCTTTCGTACAGGCAAATAATTTAGATTATATATACTCAGTTTTTTATTTTGATCTATTGACACGTTTGAACCTCTTCAACTGATCACGCTTTAATTGCAAAAGATAGAAATTGGAAAAAAATAATCACCTTTAAGATCGTTCCAGAGTCACTGAAATTTTCTTACATGTTAAGCTCAATTTTTATAGCGCGATATTTGAACGTTCATATGAGTACACCTCGAAGTGATCTTAAATAGTAAACAGAAGAACGTCGATAATGTTGAAATGATCTTTGAGATAACTTTGAGAGGAAACTTGGTAGATCTTTTTTTTTTTGTTTTTTCTAACTTTCGATATAAGCGTAAAGAATTTTCGTTGCACATTGCAAACGAGACACCCTGTACGATACCAACACTGTATGATCCTGAACGTTTCTGCGTCTCTGTCCTCCTCGAAGCGAGCTTTCCAGCCAGTCAAGTACGCGTAGAACCGAGCAAATCGAGTTATTTGCTCCGGATGGTCCATTTGGCTTGTTCCTACGTATGGCGATGCACGTGTCAACGGGAATTCGGTTACTTCGGTCCGGTTGGAACCATCGCCACCAGTATGACGTAACCAATGTGTCACCGATGGACATGCTTTGTGCTTAGATATTGGTGTGCGAGGTTTCTATGCTCTCTGGTTTTCGACCAATCTAACGATCGACACCGAACCGAAGCTTTTCGCCTATTTTCCAATGGCGAATGAATTATTTATCATCGGTATATATAAACTTAACGATGTTCTCTTTCGAACTTCCATTGTTCGAGGCGTGTCGAAGACGAGTTATTGTAAGTAAGTACTTACTTCGGGTTTATCTAGAGTAGAATCGATGGTCGTGGCTCGCTAGGGTGGAGTATCGTTCGAGATGGAATTGTTTTGGACAAGGGATAGGGTTGTAGAAGTTTGATGGTACTTTTGCCGGATGCTGGGATGTCAAATCAAAATTAGATTATATCTTAACCCTTTGTAGGATTATGTACTATGTCGAGACACTGATTACTTGTACAATAGGTATGTTAATTATATTAAATTATATATTCTTTCTTGTCAAATTAAATTATGCTTGTCTGAAAGTATTTTGAAAGTGCAGAGATATGAGTATAATACAAGTGATATTGCCACTATACACTTCACTCGGAGTTTTCATTTCTTAAGTTTCCTCGGAGCATAGTGATTTAAAAAGGAGAATTTGTGTTTCCTTAGGAGGAATGGAATTTGCTTGGTATGGAGGAAATCACAATGCGTGGATGTTTTCCACGATTCAGTTTATTTGAAGTTGTTGGGACATGGTGCTCTTTGGAATGTTAACGACTCGACGTTGAGAGTCCAATACTCTGGAAGATTAGTTCGCCTCTATTCCCTGTTACTTCGATTAACTTGAACTTTTATTAACTAAATCGTAATTTTATCAAATTTTACATATCCGTAAATTTGTCACTAAACATTTCAATGTTCTGCAAATTAAAAATTAAGCATTGATAAAAATTTCAAGGAAACAATTTTTTTGTAACTTGTTTTGTTACATATGCTACGCTGTTTTGTACAGTCTTGCAATATTTTTATTTTAATGTTTCAAAGTATTATCAACCCCTTTCTTTATAATAGCAGATAGTGCAGATTTTGGGCAAGCTGTGACAAAAGATTTTTTATTTTTTTTTTATCTTTCTTAATTCATTTATTTAAAGTCGCGTCGACTTACGGAAGTCATTAGCGACTAAGAACAGAAATTACCTGCTTATTAAATTTGTATTTTTGCTCGAACTACATTTTTAATTACAGACTAAGGATTATTAAATATAATTCAGAATAATCGAAGTTAACTAGCGATTGAAAAATCGTACAAGTGGTTGATTAAAAAGAAAAATTTTATTTTATGGCAAAAAGATGAAAATCCAATGGTACCTAAGGATAATCTTTTTTCTACATCCAATCTTAAATTTTTCTGATATTACATGTTACCATTTATTTACCATTTTCGAATATCCTATAATTTCCTCATATATAATAATTTTTATCAAAGATATTCCATGTTTATTTTCTCTTTAAAAGGATATTCTACAGTATCGTTTCGTTATCTACCTGCAGCTAATTTCGATTTATTTCCACGTGCAATAGACGGGAGGAGAGAGAAACAGATAGATAGATAGAGAGAGAGAGAGAGAGAGAGAGCAGTTGAGGTCGATACAGATCTATTAGGGACCGGTTCTCGTAATAATCCGTATTAAACGGTTGCGATACAGCCCGGTATAATAATATAGAGACAATGATACGCGATAAACGGGGCGACGCTTCATGAAGACGCGGCATATGGCGCGTTTTATGACTATCCTCGATAGCGGTGTTTCAATTATAGAAAATAATCTGTCGATCCTCTGTTTGAATAAGATCACTTTTATTACTAATATTATTTTTTTATAATATTCTACTTCACATTGTTTTACGTCCGAGTGTAACATCTGTCAGGCTTATTCATAGTTCACCCGAAATATTAATAAATCAATATATGCTCGTATATTTCGTAGTGAAAGGGTTAAAAATTTTCGGTAGAGAATGGAACATCGGTGGAAGTAGCTCGTTCCCTTAACAGTTCATTCGAGACACGAGTAGCAATCTAAAATCCATTTGCCGTGGTAACGCGTTCACGCGTGCACGTATAGATACATACACGTGAGGCAAACGTAACGTCGTTCCACCGTGGCGCATATAATTCGAAAAAAATCGCGTTTCCGTCGGCCGTAATCCGCGATGTGCCAGAGAATAAATCTCTCGTTAAGAACCCGCCACAGGCCAGGCACATCGTTCGACTTTTATCTCCTTTCCTTTATATGGAAAGTCATTACGCGCCTCCTTTCATTTGTCCTTCAAACGAATAATCCATCCGTTTGTGTTCTATACCTCCTCTTCTGTTCTTTGATTCACGTATCGATGTAATACACGATTTCGCTTCCTGTTTAGAGGAATCGCGATTATTATACCTGAAGTTTCCTTCGATCGGACCAATAAAATCGGTTGCAAATTACATCGTTCAATCGGCGATCAACCGGCAATAAAGCTCTACGCTACGCGCAAACCGATTCGACGGGCAACCTCTCTCTCTCTCTCTCTCTCTCTCTCTCTCTCTCTCTCTCTCTCTCTTTCTCTCTCGATTAATGGACTCGCGGGCATTTGGCCTCCTCGCGACGGGAATTGAAACGCTCGACCCGTGGTGTACGGTGATTAGCGAATTCATTTGCAAATCGAAGCGGCTCCACCCCCCGTTTACGAAAGTGTACTTCCCTGGGAAGATCGATGGTACTCGATGGCGGAAGGACGAGGGAAGCGAGGAATTGCGGAGTTTCATTCCTTGAAAACGTGCGGGAATGAATATTTCGATGGAATTGTCGGAATTGACGTCGATTCTTTATAATTATTGAAAGTGTTGGTTTCTTTTTCGAATTCTTGGAGTTGTTGAAATTCCTCAGAGTATGCGATTATTGAAGAAGCAAGCGACAACTCTGTCGAATTGTCGGAGCACATCGATATTTTGTCACGCAATTCCTTGGGTTTCTTAGAATTTTGTAATTTCATAAGTTTGTGCTTGTTTGACAATTCCCCTGAGTTGAAAATACCTGCAATTGCTTCTAGAAACTCTCTAAAATTTAAAACCCAAATTGGCTATCTTTAAAAGTTTCTTTCAGACAGCGAAATCTCTTGGAATTGAATGTATAATACGTCAGTTCCCAATTTAGATTCATTTGAAATAGAAATAAGTCACGTAGCAATAAAGAATAAACGTGTACAAAAATTCCTTGCAATTCCATCCACAGAGTACCAATTAATATAGAAATCGTTTGATGTTTTAAATCGAGAATAATATAGAAATCGACGATTCAAATCGGGAGGAATACGAAAATCATCCCACGATCCACAAAGAGATACTTATTCCTCTCTGTCCCTCGGTATAAAACTACTCCCATATACATAGATATCGTCGCTCCCTATTTTCCCCGGCGAAATATTTGTTTCGAACTCGTACACGGGGGAGAGAAACGCATTATCAGATAGTACAAAACGCGGTGTCGCATAAAAGTCCAGCTAAGTTTCACTTCGGACGATTTTTGCAAAAGTGTCCTCTTATAAAGCTGAAACGAAGGTAGAAATGATGGCGAGAGAGAGGAATCGCGGATGAAATCGTTTTCGTTTCTTTGCCTCTTCGAGTTTTATATTTCTGTACGAATTTTTATGATATTTCTGTAAATCGAATCTCTCGTCTGAACTTTTTTTTTTTTTTTTTTTTTTTTTTAAAGGGATAAATGTAAATTAAATCGCGTAGGTGTTCTTCCGAGAATAACAGCGAATTTAAAGGTAGCAGAAATAACTTGTTGAAAGTATGCGTGTTTGAGTATGAAGTATGGTATACACAATGGAATTTAAAGGCTAAATTGACCTGATGTATGCATTGGAATATTTAATGGGGTGAGGATAATCTGAACCCTCAGCTGTACCGGGTACGGTAAATCAGACTATACGTGAATTTACACCGTGAGCAAAAATAAAAAAATGAACGGAAGCAATTCGTTCTAAGGTGGAAAGGAAATTTTTCTAATCAACTGTACTTTCGATTAACTCAGAATTCGTCGATTTAGCGAATTTGTGAAAGCGTCCTTCGATCGTTTATTCCTAGAACTGAACGAAATGATTCTCAAACAAAAAAGACTATTTCTGCAAATTTTCGAAGAAAAAACCACGACTCCGTTCAAATTTTGTTCATGTTGAAATGTAACAAATTAGTAAAATGGGTGAAAGTAAACAAATTCACGAGATTTTTCTTTCTTTTCGATGTGAAACTTTCGATTTTTGAAAGATTCGTTGCAAAAGTGTGTTGGAGTTAGTAAGTCAATGAAAAAAAAAAAAAAAAAAAAACTGAGCGCGAAATGTTGACACAACTATTATCCTCGTCACAGTGATCGTATATTTCCAGAATCTGCAAAGAAAGATCAGCTTGCGATTTATCTACTCGTACCTACAAATAATTTTCCCAAATTTTCACCAAGTTCCTTCCGTCCCGTCTCGTTTTACGGGACATAAAGCGATAATTGAGCAGGGCTCTTCTCACCATGATAAATGTCCGCTAATTTCACGCGTGATCGACTTTCACTAACGGCCCACGGAATGTCACGCGCGACGGAAAAAGGCAGAGCATTCGAGAGTGGCGTCTAACATCGAAGAACTCAGCCATTTTGCAGCCGGTTCAATGGCCATTGTGCCTCGATCATTACACGCCGATGATTGCATTATATTAGCCATGCAACGTGATCCTTTTGCCCACCGGTGATCCGTGTCATCGTGTGTTCCACGCCAGATGATACCACAATTTCGTGTCTATACACACATACACACATACACACAGTTAGCTTATTCTTTTCACTACACCTACCCCATCATCTACGTCTAATCGTTTCGTTTTTCCATGGTGTTATAGTCTGTGATTGTATTTAAATCGCGTGATCGGTATGCGACTGGTGAGTTTAGTATTGTTAGAGAGGGGTGGGATAATTCGTGGCCATTTTCGGGTGGTTTCAGAGGGAGAAAATGAAATTCATTTAGAGAGAATTTTATTATTATTAGTTTGATCGATAATTCTGTTGCAGATTTTTCTTTTTTGGAAATTGAACCAAACGACGTGTTTTTTTCTTTCTTTTTTATTTGAGAAGTTTGGAGGATTAGTTTACTAGATGATGTGCAAAAAAAGAATGTTGAAAGAATTACAGTTGATTAGAATTGAGAAGAAAATAATAAAGGTTGCTTTTTTACAATTTTCTTTATTTGAGCCTGTAGTAAACACTTCAAAAAATACATATTTTGTAGATTTATATGTGTTATATAGGTGTTGAAAGTTTCATTGAAATTGGTTAACGTTTCCCGTAATTGCAAACGGGTAGAAATGGCGAAAATCGGAGTCTTTCAGAGTTGCAAAAATAATTCATACGAATATCTCATAAATCAAGAGAAAAAGAAAATTACTCGGCTATCGTAAATTTTTTAACAAAACATCAATCACGCTGTATTCTTGGCTATTTTATTAATTTTTATTCTTGACAATTCCGCCAATTTTTGTGCTATTTTTCTTTAGATATTAACAACAGGATATAAATCGTCGAAGAAATCATTAATATTTCAAGCTAATAAACCAAATTACACGTGTACCAGTCGAGTATTATTAGATAAAGGAAGAAATTCAATGGGAACGGTATTGCTCGATGAATTTCAGCGATATTTTCATAAAAGAGTAGGACGAGAAAGGAAGGAAAAGCCTGGGAAAAGTCTTGGTACCTAGTGGCGCGAACAAAATAGAAAAACTCTTGTCTTCTGGATATCGATTTTCGCATTAGGTCGCGATTGGATAGACTTTCATTAATATTGTCCCCGAAAGATCATCGCATTATCGAGGTTCACAGTCGTCACTGGGTTTCGTTCCGCGTCGTTGCCTCCTTCGGGATGGTCCCATTAAACCCGCCTCTCTGCACGCTGAAACGACTCAATTCCTCTATTTTAATCTACGTAAGTAGTTGCCAGGCTCAATCGAAACCCCTTTGCAATTGTACGAATCGCTCGTAAATATTAATTAAACATCATACCGTAAGTATTATACCGGTTTATTTTAATCAGTTTCATTCCGAACCTGACACGTATACACTGCAATTTTCGTTTAATATTGCACACTGCTCGTTTAGAATATTCGAAACTTACACTTCTTTTTTATATTATTGGATAAAAAATATCTAATTTTTTATGTATTTTATTTAATTTAAATTGATAGCATTTTAACTATTTTTCACTGGAATTTCCATATGTTCTGGAATTTTGAAAAATAACTACAACTAAAGTAAACGTACACATATGTATATTGTATCAGTGTTGATTGAAAAAGTTAAGTTCGAGTTGATCTGTGAATTCATGATTGCTAAACATAGATTTTAAATTAAATCAATTCATCTCTCTCATTGAACAATTACGCGAATACGATCACCATAATACTCCCATAAACATCGTACTATATGAACTTCCACACAGTTCTAACAAAAATTCACCATCATCCTCGATCACCATCTAACCATTCCTTTCAGTCGTGATTCGCGAAAGACACGATCATCTTCTCACTTAAATCTTCTTCATCATCGTCGTCGTCGTCACAATGAAAGAGAGAAAGAGAGGGGAACAAAAAAAAGTAAAAATCGTCCAAGCCGCTCGAACGACCTTCCAAACTCGCCCTTAAACCACCTTTTCACGCGGACCAAGCACAAAAGGGTTCCAGCTAGGATGAAATCCAAAAAGAAAGAAATAAAAATTCCACTTTTCTCTCTCCTTCTCTCTCTTTCTCTCTCATCTCCCTCTCTTCCCCCGGATAATAGGCTAATTATAATTAACGAAGCGTCCAAGAAGGGCTACCTGCTATTCTAAGATCCGAGTTAAGCCGGAAATAGAGGAGAGCTGAATGGATGATTAATAACGTCTGCAGGACCGAAAGTCCACCGCCATCATGAGCTACTATACGATCAACGACCGTATATACCTAGAGCTTAAAGCGCACAGGGCTAGAAATACCGCTTCCGTTTGATCTTCTTAGGTGTATCTTTTTACACCTTAGGAAACAATTATTGAAGATGAATCTTATGATTAGCTCTGACGTTTTAGCAACGGCTAAAAGATGATTTTCTTTCGATTGTTTCTGTAAACGAATAAGCCACAGTTTTTCATCTTTAACCCTCTGTAACCCAATTTTTCTGTATTTACGAAGAAAAAAAAAATTAAAGTTCAGCGCAATTTTGAAACCTTGGAAAATATTGAGAAAATAAGATGAGGAATTTTTGAAGAATTTTCAGACGAATTTAAAATGTAAAAGTAATAAAGACAAATAGTGTTATGTTATTGTCACTTTAATCTACTTTTCACCAGACGGAAGAGTGACTTGACTAGAAGAGTCGAGAAAGTCGAGGATTCGATGGTCCCCGGTATTACACATACCGTTCAGAGGTCCTGTGAAACTATTTCATTGAGCAAATTTAACGCTAATACTGTCCAAATACGACAGGGCCCATTGTTGGTCCCCATAAAGGGCCACGCAGCTACGTGCACAGCTGCTCCTGATTCGTGAGGGCCGACAAACAGGCTTAAGTCCCTGTCCTTTCTCGGTCTATCAGTCATTTCGTTCACGATGCAGCACAGAGAGAGAGAGAGAAAGGGAGAGAACAAGAGCGAGAGAAAACACAAAAAGGGAGAAAAAGATAGAGTGAGAAAAGCCCAAGAAGAGAGAGGAAGAGGAAGAGAGAACGCAGGAGGGAGAAAATAGAAAGAGAGCAAGAGATGAAAAAGGCACAAGGCAGAAAAAAGAGAAAGAGAGCGCAAGAGAGAGAGAGAGAGAGAGAGAAATGAACAAGAAAAGAGAGAGAAGAACGAAATGGCCGAGAGAAGGAGAGGCACTATACATAGGACTATAGATTCGAACATTATGTCGGTCCATTCACAGGAGATATCTTCCGCTGCCCGGTGGCGACGTTTACGCTACTCAAAGTCTGCTTTCGAGCCGCTTTGCATACGCTTATCGTTTGTCACCTGACGATCGTCCGACGGATCCACGCTGATACCAGATCGTCCGCCATTTGTCACCGATCTGTCCGCCTTTTTCCTTAAGGAATCAGGACGAATCCTCACCTGACTTCTACCTTTGATCATTTTCTTAGAATTTTTCTGATTTATTACGAATTGTCACCATCTTCACACTTTTCCATCGTAATGCTAGATTTCGTTCTACATATTCTCCGATTAGCAAATATTAAATTGAGATTCTTATGATAATGTTTCATGGTGAAACGAATGATCGTTTATAGTACAAATTATGACGATGAAAATTGAAGAAAATGATCGTTTCGGTCGATGAAATTTCACGTTAGACTTTTTTTTTTAAGAATTTCATGTAAAAATTCACAGGTAACAGAATTTTAGTTGTATCACGAAAAGAATTGGTAAAATGAAAATATGAAATCCGCATACTTTCAGTTTTCCTAAAGTTTCACATTTTTCCTGTCTGCACGCAGCGAGATTTTCACGGTAAATCACGCCGATTCGAGGCCCCGGTCGGGAACAAAAGATTTGAATTGTCCGGGAATCACGTGCGCAACCCTCTTTATCCCCATGTTACTACACACACGCGGACATTTGCATATTTCAGTCTGACTATCGCGAAATAGCCTCCTCCTCCTCCTCCCACACGACCCTCCTGTTTACTTCGCTCTCGATCTCTCGTTTATTTTTACATTTATTCTGGAAATGTATTCGCGTTATTCTCTCTCACTTAACGTTACGACTCTCTGCTACCGGATACCCGACGAACAGCTTCCAGTGAATTCTTCGGTTTCACGAGAATACAGGGTGTTTAAAAAAAACAGTAATAGTTGTGTATATGAAGAATTTGTGCAGGTGTGTATTTTCTATTTTTTTTTTTCGCTCCCAAATCTCTCCAGAAAAAAAAAGTACAAACAACTACATACTTTCTTTAATCCTCTCCTGAATTATTAAACATTTGACAAATTAAATTATACGACAGATTAAATATTTATTCACTTCAATATTCGAACAAATATCGATCCCAGTTTTGTTACCCGTTACGAACATGATGATCAATAGACAAATGACTCCCAGAAAGAAAGGAAAATCTCTGCTAACGAAAATGATACAAAAGAAAAAAAGAAAGAAAAATTAATAAAAAATACCACACGTCAAGGAATTAATGTAAAATTAGCCATCGGTGTTTCCAAATCGTGATTACCGCCGATAATTCTTATAATCGCCAATCAGAAGTCACTGAGTATACACAAATGATCGTGCGCGGCGATGCAAACATTGCGGACGCAATGTATAGATACTCCGGCTTTCAAAGCCCCGTGCACTTTTCCGATGTCGCGAGTTTAGCACGTGTAAATTCCAATATTTAACCGATCGCATTAACCTCTAATGCACAACGATGGACTAATGAAAATTGTATGCAAAACTGTTGGATTCTCATCGGACGGAAGTTTGGCCCTGTATACGTGGGCTATCTGGTACGCGCGTGCGCTCGCGCGCGCATGCCACCAGTAATTACCAAACGAATAACTCTTACGCTAAATACTAATTACGAAACAAATTACTTGCGTGCGTCATAAAGAAAACATTAATAGCTAAATATTTGCATAATATACTATCGAGTGGTACTCGTATTCGAAACGATATACAAAGCGATATCGATCGGCGTCGCACGCTCGCGAACCTACTTCGCGCGAATTTATTGCTATATTAGCGTGAATGTTAATAAACCACTCCCTACCTCTCCCTCCGCCAATTATTGTTTGTACACGATCCTTCAATCGGCATTCAGCCACCGGAAATGATCGTTTGTCCCTGGTGTTCTCGATGAACGTCGCATCCTGCGGACAGGAAATCGATCCTGGAAAGTTTGCGCGATTTTAGTTAGCCGCTGGTATGTTTTCGGCTTGGATGGTATCGCGAAGTATTTCTACTTTTGATACCGTGAAATCGGACATGGTTCGTTTTCAAATTTGCGAACGTTGCAAGTTGGAAATTTTTATAAGTAACGAAAAAGTGTTTCTATTAGCCGGTTTCGAAAGTGTGTTAATATATAGTGTCGAATTAATTTTGTACTACTTTCTTATTTCGATATTTTTACGATAAATATAATAGAAATGTTAACCCCTTGCCGTATAATAACGAGTCTCACTCGTGATGTAGATTATGGTCAAGGTGTGACAAAAGAAGTATTTATACGTCTGTCAAATTTGTATTTTTCTTCTAACTTTAGTTTGAATTCAAGATAGAGGATTTTTAATTAAAAATTGATATATAATATCTTGACTTTCTTTATTTAAAATTGTATTGGAACAGTGAACATTCGAGACTAATATGACAATCTCACTTTATTTTTTCGCTACGTTTTTCTAATTCTCTTTCGCGAAAAAATTCCCACGTTATTTGAATCAATCCCATAACCTCTTACTCCCCTTCCACACACATACACGGAATAAACAAGATATCATTGGAAATTCGTGAAAAACGTGACCGAACGGCTGCCGTAGGATGCCTAATTGTTCGTCGAGATGCCCACCTTTCCCCATGGCGGGTGCAATAAGTAACGCTAGGCTAAAGATGAGGTCCAATGCATCAATGTCATCGCGTACAACATTGTTCCCGGGACGGCGAGGACTTAGCTCTAACGACGTATTTATGGCGTCAAGTTGCGGCTTAAATAATAACCAGTCGATGATGGATGGTGCGGCCGTGCACGCAGAAAATCGACATCATTATTGTTGTTAGGGTTTTGTAACATCCGCCAAGATGTTTCACGAGCCTGCACAATAAGCGTTCGCGCACGCGCATTCGGTATAGCCGAGGCGAGAGTGCGCAACGGCAGATGCGTATAATCTATCTGTATTAACGATAGCACACGATCGGGCCCTCTGGCCTTTTATCTCGCAAATCAGTTCTTGGGAAAGACGCGGTGGCGTCATCTATTTTTCAGCGATTTTGGTTCGTGAAAAGGCGGCTTGCTAATGAGAGCGCGGCTTGAGACGATATGGCAACGTTGGATTAGGTGGTGGGGGAAATTACAGCGAGTGAAGGTTTGACGGTGATATAGTTACAGTCTGTCGTTATTGAAAATCTTACGTTTTTCGTAAATGTTGAAGTGATTTCAAACGTTTCTACAGAGCACGACAGAAGTTCAGATAATTGAATAACCAAATGAAAGGGGACGATAAGATAACGCGTAGATTCGATGTATTGACTCGCAAATAATCGTCGAGTGAAGTGTACATAGTTATCTGGGCAATAATTACGAATAAAAGATAGAGATAAGGGTAATATTAAAGGAATACCTTCTGTGTTATTTTATCAAATACAAATAATCGGGAATAATAGCGGAATTTTTGTGTTCAATTCTTTCGAATGGTAATTTTTTCAAATCTGTGATTAAACATATGAAATTCGCTGTAAAAGTATTGAAACAGAGCATAAAAAGCATAACCCCCTCCCACCATGTACAACGTGTGTAATTTGCGAAAATATTTATGCCGGGGCGTATCGGTTTATTAGAGATAATACGCATTGCAGATAATACAGATTTTCTGTTTCACATTTAAACGGCACGATAAGCTGTAATTTATTCTTTTATTACATGTAATAAAATGGTCGATGACACTCGGCGTTGCCGGGGATGAAATTCCAAGTGCATCCAATGTAACAAAATATTTCGCGATGAAGCAAGAGATATACGATTCGCGTAATTCCTTCTCCCTTGTTCTGCGTTCATTTCAAAAGCTAACGACGCTTCTAACACGGGGTTCTACGTGAAATCTACAATCGGTCACGTAGAACAGCTTGTATCAATTCGAAGTGTAATATTGACGGTTGTAGAAATTTCTAAAAGCTTAACGAGACATCCTCCTTTCGTTCGTATACACATTTAAATATTACATAAAATAATTTCAATTAATTACAATTAATTCACTAAACTATATCCAATCGTTTCGTTACCATTTGCATCTAATTTACCTCTAACCTAAAATCCAGTATGTACAGTCTGTCGAATTTGACAAATTCTCTATTATCACATGAACATACTCTAATCAAGTATACTATTATATAATCTCTAAGGGACCCCTTTAAACTCTCTCGAATTAATACCAAATAAATCACCTAACCTATAAACCATCTACTAAAAAAAAGTAAAGGTGACACCGGACAATGTATGCATTTAGCTCCTCCTTGAAAACTCGACAAATTGATCGCATACACTATTCAATGCTCTCGCTATAATAATTCCGAACGTATCCACCCTCGACCAGAAAAACGAAAGGAAGCTAGCTACACGTCCTCCGGACGCCGATACACTCTATTCCACATCCTGTCCGCGTTCCTCAACACACTGTCAGAAGAACCACGCGTTTTCAGTTTGGGGGCCCCCATTGAAAACGCGCCGACAATAGGTTAAAGCGTCAAATTAGGCGGTGCAGGTCAACTGCATGGGCGTCCCTGGCAATGCAGTCTAGTCGTCGCCGTGTCGGCTGAATTCTGTGCCCCGGATATAGGGTTGCCTCTATAATGCCATAATACAAATAAGTCAGTCAGTCAGTTGGAGCCCCGTCGCGTTATACCCTACGGTCTATTATGGTTCTTGATCTCCGACCATTATGCGTCCACCTTTCTCCCTCGATTGTTGCCTGCAAAGTCATTCGTACTATAGCGTAAAGCTTCTGTGTCTCCCCCCTCTGCACACGCGCTCTGTCCTCTTTTTCCACGACGTTATAGGTTATTATCTTCTCTCTCGCACGCTTGGACTGTTTATGCTCTTTTGGTAACCTCTTCTGACGTGGAGTTTAGTATGTCCCACGTCTCACCCACGTTCGAACACACTTTTCGCCACACTGTGCGACTACCTTGCTGTTCTTTAGCAGGAATATTCTTTCGACGAAAGAGATTAGACGGATTGGATTATTGTCCGTGACTGGAGATTAAGGATCTTACTGGTTGGCTCGATGACAACGACACTGTGATCGATATGTTCTATTTCTTTTTTTTTTTTTTTATGACTGAGTTAAGATTCTTTTTTTATGGAATTTTTAAATGTGTTATATAAAAGAATTTTTGAAATAAAGTTATTTGATTGTGGTGTTTTTAAGAGGTTAAAAAATCGATGTTATAACGTAGAACACAAGGGACGATCGAAAATACAGGAATTATTAATAGTGAATTACAAGAGTAAAAGTTTCTATGGATTTATTATTGTAACTAACACTCCTCCGTTTATTGACTTTGATTTGTCTGTTGGTAGAAATGTGTTCAGGGAGTCCAGTTACCAGTAGGGTACAAGATAGACTAACAATAAGCTTGTCTCCCTTTCTTTGATCGTGTACGGCCCCTCGGCCCTCCCCCTTGTGCAAATAGATCGAAATATTTATTTGAAAAGCGAAGTCACGGCGCGGAAAGAAAAATTAGTTCCGACGAATTTCAAATAAGATTGCTAATTCCTAACCTAAAAAGTCATGTTTAACTTTAATTTAAATTTACAAATGATCAACGATTAAATTTTAATTAAAATTCTGAAATTTTCGAATTAAATTTTCCAAGTAATATTTTGAAAAAAAAAAAAATCACAATTCAGCGTTTCGTGGTAAAGAAGATTCATTCGTTCCGGTATCTATACTGCACTTGCCGTCTCGCTGTGTTATGCTAACAGCTGGCCATCCCCAAGGGTCCTTTCCGGTTCGTTTAGCGTCGCGCGAAGACAACCGTGTGTCATCGTTGTTGCCCGCTCGCTAATTGAATATCGCACCCTTACACCGACTGCCATTTCATCTCGCGGCGATAGAGCTTTTAAGTAAAATTTCATTTCCATCGAACGACCCGTTCCTACCATAGAACTCGGCACCACCACCAGCTTTGTTTATGATCGAAACGAATAAAACGATCGTTTCAATTAGTTAATTGGGGACAGCGAGCAATTCCGTCGCTCGCGAAGCTTGTCCACGCAATTTTGTTTGTCTCAAAACAGGAACACAATCCGTGGAAAGCAAAAGGAGAAAACCGGAGGAGGGGGAAAGAGAAAAAAAAAAAGAAACTCGAGTAGATTAGTAGAAATGTACTCTTCCATATTCGTAATACCGTGGAAATGCAGTTAGTTTTATTCACGAGAACGATGGTTATTGCTTTTAGTAGCCTGTTTACGTATTTTTGAATTGTATCTCTGCCAAAATTTCGTATATTCCAGCGATTTCGGTATCAAAATTGGGTTACTGTTTCCCTTTTCCGTACATCTCAGAGATACATCGATCACACATTATCTTCGATTAGGAAACAATAAATAAATAAATACTTCACACATGTCAAATCACTTATTCTCCATAACCTAATTCACGTACGACTATTTCTAACCAACGATACGTCGGACCAGTGACACTGACGAAGCGTCACGTGACCGCTCGCAATCGGTAATATCGCACAAACAGCACCCTTCGTTCGAAACAATCTAACCTCTCCATTTACTCGATTCGATTAACACAAAACACCAATTATTCCGATGCAAAATCACGTACGCGGTTACCTATTCTTTAGTTAACCAAAAAACTTAAGCGTAAACGAACTCGACTGATCTCTCTCGATCGGTAAATGCATGCACGATCGAAATAAGTTAATCGTTCGATAGCCAGGGGGAGCAGTTTCGAAAAAAAAAGAAGGTGGACGCCTGTGTGGAAGGTGAAACAGCGAGAGGTGAACGAAGTGAACAGAATCGAGTAGTCGAGTGAAGCGACGCCCGGGGTAGGCCATAAACAAGTGCTTACCGCAATCTAATGCGTCTGTAATTGCTCGAGCACCAGTATCTTCCCCAACGGTCCCACTTGCTCCCGCGATTTAATTACTATGTAAATGTCGCATTCCCTAAACTGTCCGTTTCCCCTCCCCGCGCGCCTCGTCCGGCCACCCTACCCTTTTCCAGGCTGTCGCCCGATGTCCTTAATTACTTTATACGTTATTATAGCCCACCAACTACTGTCGACCGTACTCACTCCATCCGACAGCCGGTCGTTTCACTCCATTCCGTTCGGCCATATTGTTGCTGGCTTAAGCTCCAATCTCTTTACCTTCTTCCTTGGATTCTCTTCTCTTGCTTCTGATTGTCGCGCGAGAATGAAAATCATGGCTACGCGGAACTTCTTCTTCTACAGTAAGATTCGTATGAATTTTACGAGAATGAAAATTGTGCGTGGTTTTCTATACGTTGGAATGAATGTTTTTTTTTTATTTTTATTTTTTCTCGTATACGTTGGGAGTTTATTTTGTGGAGGTTAGGTGTGTTTAAGTGAATAATTGAATAAATGAAGAAAAAAAATGGGAGTGAAAGAATATATTTTTTTCCGCTTCGTGAAAATGACATTGCATGCGAAAGAATTTCGTCGAGTTCTTACGTCCTTTTTCTTTTTCTCCTCGAAATAAGAGACAATTTATCTCGTTAATTCATAAAGATCGGTTTCCCCTTTATGAAAGCATTTAGCAATCTCGAACTGGGTACGCTTCTTAACTACGTTTTGATCGCAAAGTCGTTTCACGATATACTTTATAACATCGTAACACGGCGCGGAATTACGTATCTCATTATTCTTGTCTCGTACGGCAGCGTGTAGCACTCCGTGTCATTAACTGGGGCCATTTCCGAAAAGTAAAATCTGCACGAGTTTCGTTTCCGTTGCACGCTCACCGGCGAAGATCTGAAATTCATTCGTTCCTCAAGTTGAAATCATTTGCAGGTTATCCGACGGTAAATTTTCACGCGTCAAAATTCGTCTAACGTCTTTACCACAAGAAAAAAAAAAAAGAAAATTGGAAGAAAATTCAAAATAAAATGTTACTAATCTCGATAAAAAAAAAAACATCATTTTATCACACGATAGGTTTACGGTGATTTTCACAGTTCTCGTCGATTGTTTTAAAGCCATGTCGATAAATGTGTCAGGTTCGATGGTCGATTACCGATTGGTTCAAGTCGTACGATCGTCTTTATCCCCCGGCCCTAGTACGTCTTAACCGGTGGACAGTATAAATGGGTTTGCTGTCCACAGGAGTCCGATAATTTGGCAGCAGAGAGGGTTGTAAGAGGGCTTTGACCAGTTTGTCAGCCACCGATGTACCTAAGAGGGTCCTCTACGGCACCGCTACGTCAATTTGTCTTGCACCGCAATGGATAAACTCCCTGCGATTTGTCACCGGCCGATTCTCATTGAAAATCAATCGTTCGCGAACACGCTTCGCCTATTTTGAATATTCCTCCTCGTACCCTATTCGAGATCAATACTATACTCGTTTGGAAACGCGTTCAAACGTTACGATCGCTTTATTGCTGGGAACTCGTCAATTTCGAGAGTCGTCGATACTTTTATTTTTTTTTTTCCCCGGTGTTAATCGTGTTCGATCGAAAGTGTCGTCGCGTGTAAATTGGATCAGATGTTCGAAAATATTTAGTGTGTTAAAAATGTGTCGAATGTGTGAAATTAATTAAGAAATTAACGTGTTGTATATTAACACGTTTTCTTGTTTTCAAACGTAGAAATTTTAGGTTAATTGTCACGAGAAGTCGAGACATTTTTATCTCCGACCGAGAGAAATAATCCATTAATTATTTCATGAACTAAAAGTAGAAAGGTGTACGTGCACGGGTAAGTTACATTTGCCACATTTTCGTATATTTATTACCGGCAGTGTACACGAGACCGCGCGATACGCGTGTTCGTGTACAATTTTTTAAAGTGGGTTTGCCCGGTGTAACATGATACCCAGCGTACAGAGCTACATGAATTCTCCCATGTGTGTAACGCATCAGATTTCTGCGGCAACTTTATTGCCGCGAAGGAAACAGCGAAGGAAATGTAACCAAGAATGCCAGCACAGATTGAAGATCGCTCCGACGTTTAATTAAATACAAATTATCGAAGAGCTGCAACGAATTTGTTGCAGCTATTGCTTCGATAATTGATACCCAACATTTCTGTAGCGTTGGACAATTTTTATTGCTATCCGTTTCTCTAAACCAGGCTTGGGAATTGATTCCTTCTTCCCGCTGATTTTCAGAAGCATCGTCGCTCTATTCACTTGCTTCCCACTCGACCGATTTGCACAGTTGCATCTCGGTTGTGTATCAAATGATCAGTCTGACTCATTCATATCATGGTTTTCCGTATCACCCACGGGATACTGTGTTATCAAAGATAACGAGCTGATCAATTATCAAGCACGAATTTCGATTTCAAATTGTCCATTTCCGGAAGGGAATGATGTTACGGTACTACGTTACAGCGCCATCTGGCGGTTAATAGGGCTATTAAACCACAATGCAAAACCTGATAGTACATGTGGCGCCATCTACCGTAAAGTTGCTATTACTAAACTGCAGAAATCTACTCTCGATTTAGCCTGTTCGCGTAGTTCCAATAATTGCCGCCAGAGAGTGACACCCGCTTGACAGTACGAGTGGTACCATCTAGCGGTGAACTATCGTACTAAACTAGAGCGAAAACCAAACAGTGTATGTGGCGCCATCTAGTTTCAAAGTACTGGCACTAACTCCGAAAAATCAACTTCTGTTTTAGCCCTACGAATAGTACCTGCAATCCACCGCTAGATGGTGTTAGGAGTAGTACCCAGTAAGTGACACCCCTTGCGGCAAATTTTGGAACTACGCCAAGGGGTTAAATCAAAAGTTGATTTTTCGAGTTAGTAATGATACCTCTGCGCTAGATGGCGCCACATATACCGTTTGGTTTGCGCTCCAGTTTAGTACAATGGTTTACCGCTAGATGGCGCTGCATGTCCGAACCGGGCGCATTATTTTTTTCAAACTAGACAATTTGAAATCAGAATTAGGGCTTGTTAATATGTAGACGATCATTAGCTATCAACTTATTATCATTAATAATAGTACTCTGTGGGCCATGTATGTGGTTAGAGGGCATTTATTCTGAAAGTTGAGTAAAATATAGCAATTCCCATGTCTGTTCTAGGAAGTTTGATGAGCAAATGTAATGAAGCATTTTTACCGATTGTTATCATCTTATGATAAGCGTATAGTTTATTGTATCTGATCTTCGTTATCAATGTATGATAATTTGTTCGTATGTCAAATATGTTTATATTTTAAATAAAATTTAGGCATGCTAGAAGATTGTATGTTTTTTTTCGAACTACCTTTTTGTGAGAAAAAGAATTTAATACTTCTAACTGACATAAATAAAATCATTTATGTAACATCTCTATATTAGAACATCAATATGAAACAAGATTACAGCAGAGAGACCAATAGATGAATAGTTACTTTACACTCGAACGAAATCTGAAAGATTGATCACCAATATGCGATTGTATTAAAAATTGTCCGTTTTTTGTTTGATCGTTGAAATATAAATTGTACATGCTTTTTTAAACTTTTCACCCTTGGCTTACTTTCGTATTAAGTGGACGGAATAAATAGATCCAATCAAACTCTATCTCCTAGAGTGTTGTAGATCGTTGACGACCCACGTGGCATTCGACGCATTAATTGAATCAGTACCGAAAACTTTACAGCAAACGAAATATCAAAGGTTTGTCTATGCAAAGTGTGTCAGAGGGCGCCAAAGTTTGGTACAATAAACGTCACGTTACTATAATGTAGAAAAGCGGTGGTACATCGCTTAAACGGCAAAATTTCATTGACTGCCAGTTTTTTTACGTGCATCTGACATTTCCAGCGGCAAATAAAAATGTCATTACATGTGACGTTCTCTACACCGTCGTGAGGGACAGTAACATCGAGATTTATAACCGTGCCCGTTCCCATAACAGACCCGTGAAGGGTGAAAACGCAAACGATTTCAATTACATTAGCGGTTTCCCTGCTAATTATGTCTGCTCGACAATATGTGTATTTTAAATTAAATTTATAGCTGCGCAGAAATTTGTTTTTTACTAGAACGCAAGTATTCGTTTTAAACTGTTCTATTGATCACGAAATGCTCGATGTTTTTAAAACTTTCTTCGTTTCAGCGTAGACGGTATACATTGAACGACTTTCTTTTTTCTATTGCAGGATATTACAGAATTGTTACATATTCAATTGAAGAACTGTATCATTGAAAGTCAGCAAAATGTCAGAGAAGACCTTATGTTACACCAGCATAAAGGAACTATCACAATTAGCCATAATTAAGTACAAGGGGAAACGGCCGTCGGATGTTTGCAAAAGGTTGCCAGAGATGTACAGCCTGGCAGAGACTGCCAGGTTAAAAGGAGATCAGGAGAAACAGTATATCTTGTTAAGGAGATGGTTGAATTCCATTGATTGGTTGAAAAGTACACCGGAATATAAAGACGACAAGATATTCTCCTTGTCGAATATACATGTCAATCAGGTGGGAAGTGGTGTATGCTTTATTAAACTTATCATTCACAGATAAAGGTATTCTGAATGTAAAGTTCTGAGATGCTACTTAGGTGTTTAATATTATCAGATGTTCAACAAGAACAACTATAACATATAAATATTTCTTCTAGATCAATGAAGTAAAAAAGATACTTGCAGACTTGAATGAAAGATTAGACGCATTGTACAGTTTAAAGATGAGAAGAAAAACATTACCAAAGGCTAATAGCACAGAGAAAATGGATGTAGACAATGATTCAGGAAGGGACACTTATATGGCTCCTGTTGATGGCCCCATAAAATTACCAGAGACTCCAACCAAGGATCCATTGGTCAGTGATAATGAGGAAATTATAAACTGTGATCAGCTGTTTCAATTGATACAAAAAACAGATAGTAGATATTTGATCATTGACATTAGGCCCAAGTTAGAATTTGAGGCATCAAGAATATTGTCTGACAAGTCTGTTAACATTCCAAATAACAAAATAAAACCAGGGTAGGTAAATGTAACTCTTAAAATAGGTAAAAATCAAATTTTGCCAAAGTGACTTGTTCTCTAACAAGTTCTTTCATTCCAGCGCATTAACGTCACATTTCGAACAATATTTTCGCAAAGACAAGGAATCTTTAGATCTATTTAGGCACAGGGGAGCACAATACGTCGACGTGATAATTTTACTCGACTGGGATACGTCGAGTAAAATATTGTCATCGGATAATCACTTAAACATATTAAGGAAGATTTTAGAAGACTGGGATCCCGGAATAAAGTATAAAAGAATCACAATTCTGGACGGAGGTTACGCTGAATGGATAACTCGTTATCCAGCCTACACTACAAATCCTAATGTCACAGTGCCTGCTTCGAACAATGTTCCAAACGAGATGTTGGATAATATAGAGTATCCAGAATGGATACACATGGACGAAGATGAGAACGTTATTAAATCGCGCGAAGCTAAATCCACCAACCTGAAGTCTGTAAATAAAGAGGAGAGCACGTTGAAGATAGCGAACGATAAACTATGGTACAAACACTTGGATACGGATAAAAGTAACGTTTCCACGAAGTCCAATAATTCCATGAGTACCTCTATCGTAGCAGACAAGATCCCGAAAATTAGTTCAAGTTTGCGATCGTTCGATGTTAATACGTTGAAACTTCAAGAGAAGAAAACTGCGACGATCATGAAGAAGAATGATATAATAACGAAACCAACTGTTGACAGAAGTAACAAACCAATTTCCTTCGACACGCCTGAATCGAAAGCTGTTTTAAAGCTAATGAGACAGCTGAACGAGGTGGCAAAGAATAAACAGGAATTGGAGCAAGAAATGTTGGAACAGGAACGCACTTTGTACATGCAACATGGCACTAAATATAAAGGCTCGGACGACGAGGACGATATTCGTGATATCGTGCAGTCTTTGTCTTCGAAATTGGAAGAGAAGGTAATACGGTATTACTACAGTATTAAAAGTAACAAATATGAAATTAAAAGAATACTTTTCTTTACAGCAAACAGAGTACAAGAAAATTGAAGATGAACTGACCAAGTATTACACGAAAATGGAAACAGTGAAATTCAATTCCGCTGAAGAAATTGAGAAGGGGAATCTGGAGCTTAATCTCGCTTTGTTAAAGGGGCGAATGAAGGATACGTCCTCGGATAGGAAAAAATTACGAGAGTAAGTGTAAAAAAGTACTTTAATATTTTCAATTGAATAATAAAATTTTTCGTCAGCAGAAAGTCTATGAAAATTAGTTACAAGGAATTGTCGACGAAGGAGAACGAAAATAACATTCATAAGGAGCCTCTGAAAAAGGACAGCGGTTCATCGATCGGTGGTAACTTGGAACGTTCGTATTCCAGTCCAAATTTACTGCAGGTACTATTGTCAACCTTAAAAAAAAAGAAGAAATGTTTAAACATACAGGCGTTTAAAAAAATCTGAAAAATTTGCTTTTACAAATCATTCAGTTAATCGATCGTAAAGCACCACAAGTGGACAGAAGCTCCAAACCACAAACACCGTCGTACAGTCAAAATGGAACCTATGGCGATAATAAATCCCATCATAGTTGGGCAAATCGCGAAGAACGAATGACACCTGTTCATGGAAGTGTCGTAAGTATCGAGACAATGTTGAAAAATGCAAACCGGAAGGAGAATGAAATTAAATTGTTTTTATGATCACTGTCACATGAATTTATGTAAAACGTTTTATCGATGATCACCGAGATAGCCACGTGTTCCTAGCCCACGTGGCTGATTCAGAGAAATAATGTTGAACGTACAAATTCATCAAATATCATTTTAAAGAATTCACTTCAATTCAATTACGTACACAAAGTCATTGTACGAAATTGTATTGATTGCAAGATTATACGAAACGAAGAGAAGAAGATAAATCAGAAGTTCGCAGTAAAAGAAAAGTCGCGTGACTTTCCCGATCCCGCGTGGCAGATACGCACGTGAGCAAAGAAACATTTTTCACTTGCACGGCTTCTGAATCCAATTTGCCGACAGCTTTTCGAATGCAACGCGTCACACACCTCTATCAGTATATGTTTGACTATCGTCATCGAATGCTACTGAGTGACGTTCTCATTTGCGTAAGCTTTAATTAAACGTTCAGCGACGCATTAATATTCAAAATTACGGATGCGTTGATTAACGAAATTCTGCTTATTGTGTTCAGTATGGTATAGTTGTGACGAATGTCGTGAAACGCGTAGACATGTAATTCTTTACTATCAGATAAAGTGTAAGCGAAAGATGGTAAATTTGCCCAGAAAGTTCGTGTCGAGTTTGAGTGTCTATCATTTTAGAAAGGTATAGATAAGATAATATTTCTAGAACTACCTTTCCTTTCAAAAATATCTATCTATCGATATAAAATATATACATATTAATATATACGCGTATTACATAATTCGAAGTGAAGAAACATTCAAGACAATGACACTTATGTTACAGCATCCAGGCATTACCGGGTTAAAGAACTTAGGTAACTCGTGTTATATGAACAGTATCGTACAGTGTTTAAGCAACACTACGCATCTGGCGAAATATTTTATGGACAATTTATACGCTGACGATCTTAACACGAATAACGATAACAACACGCAAGGGCAGGTTGTGGAAGAGGTGGCACAAGTGATCAAAGCACTCTGGAGAGGGCAATACAAGAGTATATCTCCTCACGATCTTAAAGTACGATTTTATATAAAAATTAACAAAAACATCTCTATGAAAAAAATCAATTTGCCGTTAGTCATAGTTTATCATTTAACTTCTTGTACGTTAAAGTGTGTATTATAATTGTTAGATTGCAGTGGGACAGTACAAATTACAATTTGAAAGTTACGAGCAACAGGACTCGCATGAATTCCTCACCTTTCTTCTAGACTGGATGCATAATGACCTAAAGAAGGTAACGTCTCTCACGCTACTGTTATTCACAGTTATTTTATGCTGATAAACACTATATTCTTTGACTTATAGAACTGTAAAATACCATTGGAGATGACAGTAGCTGAGAAAGCCTGGGATAAAGCTATGGGATCACAGAGATCCATAATATCCGATCTGTTCTTCGGCCAGTTGAGATCTACCATAACGTGTAGCTTTTGCAAACAAAGCAGCACCACGTACGAGATTTTCAACAGTTTGACGATGTCGTTACCTCACTCTAACCGATGCACACTGAACGTAAGCCTCTGCTTTAACTTCGTCACGTAAATGATGTTTTCTGTTGTGTGTACATTTGACTGTTGCGCAGGATTGCATACTAAAATTCGTCAGCGGGCAGAAAGTGGTAGGCTGGAAGTGTCCAAAGTGTCAGACAGCACGCGAAGCAACAAAGAAGTTCGACTTCGTGAAATTGGCGCCGATTATAGTGATACATTTGAACCGTTTCGCTGAAAGTGGTGGATGGCTCGAGAAGAGGAATACAGCAGTTGATTTCCCGCTTACGGACTTCAATTTGAAACCGTATCTAGTAACAGATAGTAACAGTGCGACGATTTCGAATATTCGCAACTATAGTTACAGTCTGTATGCGATGTCCAATCATTACGGAACCATGGGAGGCGGGCACTACACGTCGTTCTGTAAAAACGCTGCTCAAAATAAGTAAGTAACAATGTTTTCTTTCTTTTTTTTTTTTTTTTTTTAAGTTATAGCAATAATTTAACGAGAATAAAATAATAATTTAATGGAATTAATTGCATGAACCATATGTTGTTTGTTCAGGTGGTATAAATATGACGACCAAACGGTTACGGAAGTGACGATAAGTCAAGTAAGGTCTCAAAATACTACTGCCTATCTGTTATTTTACACATCATTCTCGAGCAATATTATTTAGTATTAACACGAACGGTCAACGGGTTGGCCGAATTTATTACTTAAATAGTCATGAGTGTTCTGTGACGATGTAGATAATTGAATATTTTTTGTATGTACGTGTATGAAATATATTATTAATTATGCGGACGTCATGCATAAGATCGCGACGATATTAAGGGCTTCTCATTGGTGCTGGGATATACATTGAAAACGATAATGTAAATAAAGTAACGTTTAAGCCGGAAACTGTTATTTCAGTACCGTATGGAAATTATATTGCGCGGTAGAAAGAGATTTGATTGAAAAGCGGGAAAATGCATCGTGAGAAAGAGAGAGAAAACAAAAAGAAAGAATATATACGTAGTATGTACTGTACTCTATTCTGATTGTACGTTTCGACTATATTGTTTCGCTCATGATCTTTGTACGTTGTAATATAAATAATCTTACGTTCACTTTGCATTTTCTTCGTACACACACATGCAACACTCTTCTGTTTGACACGATTTGTTGATAGAGAAACTATCGTACTCGTTAATTTTCTTAAAAAAGAAAAGAAAAAGAAAGAAAAAACTGCACTTTGTATAAAATTATTTATAATCATTTTTTTTCAAAATATCTTTTCCATGTTATCTGAAGGTAAATTTACAATTATTCCAAATAAATTGAATAGATGAACTTCGTTGCAAAAGTACCAGGTTACGTAAACGATTGTTGCACATTGATATTTTCTTTTCAGTATTTTGTAATTCTGTACTTACAATTAGATGTATTGCAAAATTCATTGAAACACGACATATTATTATTATTATTATTATTATTATTATTATTATTATTATTATTATTATTATTATTGTGTAATGGAAGATAAATGGAGAAAAAAAATTAAAGGTAGCAGAATATGTTAACGCTTTTCGAGCAGACGTAAGCGATCATAGTAGTACAACAGTTGCGAGACTGTTTTTATATATCACATTCGACAAACGTATATAAATATATATATATAAAATATATATATATATATATATATATATATATATATATATATATATATGTATATATATATGTATATCAAATTGTGTTCAGATATAGATGCTTGCAAAAGTCGTTGTTAAACAAAGAATGAAATTATATGATACGTATCGAATTACAAATGTCTCCAACAAGTGCCATCACTAGTTCGCTTATTTTGTATATAAAATAAACATTTTCGAACTTACAAACACAATAAGGGTTTTCTCATTTTATACTCCCAATCACACAAGTCGACGATTCGTTTTATCATTTTATTGGATAAACACTTACATTCGTTTCAACATAATCTCGATAAATTTTCTTTTTTATAAATTAATTGTTAAATATAAACATAATACAGGATGTAACATGTACTTCTTAACCATCATGAAATTGTAGATATGGAATGTTTCTACGTATCCGGAAATCGAATTTATGCAATCAATATCGGTACGTTCGTCTTCCCAGTAAAATCATACTACGTCCGAATTAAAAAAAAAAAAACTTAATAAAACATTAAAATACGCGTAAGACATGGCAAAGCATTGTTATCAAACTTCGAGTATTTCGATGAAATCGTATAAATTAGTGCTAGAACTATCGATCCTTCAATTGGATATCTATTGATAACGATCGATCGTCTTTGTTCTCTAAACTTTGTCGGAAAAGTTGCGCGTGCTGCCACGCGCAATCGCCTTCACCACCGGAAACAGTTGCCGTGAGAATTAACTTCCTCGATCCTTTCAATTCGTCCGTGTGATAATTGGAACAATCGTTGATAATTAAAACTACTGATTTACTTTGACTGGCATCATCGAAGAATCCTTCCACCTCCCATAACACTTTACCGTTTTGAAATTCTTTTATGGTGGCGCGTAAATCGAACGTTCTCACGCATAAAGTTTTATTCAATACAACGAAATGCCATTTTACTTTACCGGAACTGGTACCTGGTGAACGAGCCAAATAAGCTCTCTTCCAATCATTCTCATTTTTACGGAACATTCCACCTTGTGCTTCGTTTACACCATTCTGCCAACCTGACAAATCCATCAATACTTTATCATCATTATCTGTCACCGTGTATGCGTCGTTAACGATCGAATAGTGTAAATGAAATGCCTCTCCATATTTTGAAATATCCCAAGAATATTTCGCGGTTGAAGTTGCCTGAAAAGTTTGGTTGGGAATATTTTATTACCGATAATATTTTAAATATAACGCTCGATTTTTTTTGGTTTGGTTCTTGTACCTCAGAAATTTCACCTCGTGCCAATTTCCATGCGTAGGAACCGGTGATCCGCCCTTGATAATTGTCATCGTCGTCGGATTTATGTTTTTTCGGCACGTGTATCAATTCCAAGAGTTCTAACACTCTTCTTTTTATCACATACTGCCTACGAGAGGCACTGTAGTTGAGAGAGGATTGGCGATACTTGTTCAACGACTCGATAAACTGCAACAATTTAGTCTCAGAGCATAAATTTCTTCTTTTCATTACTCCTTTCAGGTCGCCAGTATACCGCCAAGTAACATCCTGCACCTCGTCTTTTGAAAAAGCTAATACGTAGGATAGTTTTTTTTTCCAACCCTTTTCATACATCAATGGTCTGTCCATGATGTCTTCACATGGATCTAGGTGAATCCATCTCTTTTCATGTATGGACCATACCTAAATTATTCATATGTTATTGGTCATTTAACTAGTTTAATGCATACTGGAAATGTTTTAGAGAACAGTTAATACTCTTGCATGAACAATTTCCATACTGCAATGAGTTAATGGATACCTTTGCACATATTTTCCATTTACGTAAGGTCATTGACCATTACACACCTCTGTCCAAACGTGATCTGTGTGATCATGTATAAATCTTGCATCATATCCCAGTGTTCTACATAACAGTGTGAACACATTAGCCCATTCCCCGCAACGTCCACGTCTTAGAGTTAACAACGGTTCTGGGTCGGAATAACGAGGGAATTTCACCCGCACCGCGCATTTAGTACATCTAAAATAACATTCAACCCGGTTTTTCATTTGTCAAACATGAAACATCAGTGTTGAAATCTGAGTAGAGGAAATTACTTGTATATTTCTATTTCAGAACACTTAGGATCATTAGAAGATATAGTCTCTAGGCTTCTACATTGTGAGAAACATGTAGTACACTTTGGACTGTCTATCCATGTGAAAAATTTATACTTGAACCAATGCAACAACTCCATTAGAAACAAGTCCCTTGCATCATCTATATCAGCATCACTGTACTGACTTTTAACTGCTTTATCTGGACAGCTCTGATTTATTTTAACATGTCTAAAAGAAAAAGTACAATGAACAATAGAAAAAAACCTAGTCTATGAACTAAAACTCTATATAACAAATTATTACTTGTGCAGTTGCCTGATCCTTGTCATAGTGGCAATCTCAAGCTCTTCAACCGGTATAACTTTCTTAGCTTTTTCTTGTAAGCTAGCATTCTCATATCGCAAAACACTTTCAAAGTGGTTTATTATTGATCTGAAAAACTGTCTCTCATAGACAGTGGATGATACAGGCATCAATTCATACAATGCTGTATTCCTAGGGACACTTATTTTATGAGAACTGTTCTTGCTAAGCAAACTTTGTAGAGCTTGCAATTTAGCAAGTGGTGTTCCCTGTGGCAAGGAAAGATGTTCAGTGGCCTATTGAACAAGCAGACGTGTTAGTACGAAGAATTTATCGCATAAAGATCGATGTTTTAATTATCATACACAATTACCTCGACGAAACCAATATCGAACAAACATTCTATGGCTCCGAGAGCTGGGAGTAATTTTTTAATAACCATAGGATCATCGAGCCGTACTTCGCGATACTGTTTGTCATTT
The DNA here is from genome assembly GCA_951804975.1 of Anthophora plumipes. Lineage (NCBI taxonomy): Eukaryota > Metazoa > Arthropoda > Insecta > Hymenoptera > Apidae > Anthophora > Anthophora plumipes. The sequence goes on from OX638121.1 coordinate 4,647,702, forward strand.
GGATGCGACAGAATATTCTGACAGACGGTTAACAATGCACTTTCGGCATCGTTTCGTATCTGTTCTTCGTTCTCTTTCAGCAAATCCAACGATCGTTGCAAATCCTTATCCATGATTGAAATACGCCCACAACCGATGAAGATGACACGTGTAACGCTAAAGGAAAAATGCGATTCCGTACTTCGAAACGCAAGTCACCCACCAAACCTCTGCGTTCCGGTGTTGTTAAAGATTTATCAACGCTGTTTGTGAGTAACGAAAAGAAATACACGGAACTGACAATACAATTATATCCATCCGAGTATTTGTGTATTTTAATTAACTGCGCACATTATTATTTATTCAAAATCTGTTGCGGTTACATTTTCTCATGGAAGATCTTGCGTCGATAAGGTAGACAATTTCTATGTGTAAAAGAAAAAAGAAAATTTTTATAACCACGGTTATCGTACGATGGTAAAGCAACTACAGAAGATACGATACCATAGGTAAGATACAGGATAAATTAGGTGTAGAAAAAAGTCAAAGATTTTCTATTAAAATACCGTATAATTTCATTATTAATTTATATTCCTAAAAAATCTGTTACACCTTATTTATAAATTTTAGTGTGAAGTGTGCGAAGTGACTAATCTATTCTATGCCTTGTTTGTGGTGATGTGTCTATATTCGTGCATTCTGTTTTACCAATTGTAGACACACAAGACCCGACGATAACGAGGAAAGAAAATTAATCCAAACATTTAATATCTCCAGAACCAATTTCTTATTTTACTATTTAACATATTACCAAAATTACAAAATGTACAGAATATTTCGTTCTCCTATTCCCCCTTTCTTTCGCATGAAATAATTCGTACAATATAAAATGAACATTTTCAAACTTTTTTTCGCTGCATTGTTTCAACTATTTTTACGCGAGAGAAAGAGAGTTCTCGGAGCAAACATTCCATTAGAATACACCGTGAGACAACAATCGCCATACACGGAGGGTCGTGCGTTATTCTCAAACGAAACCTGTTAGAAACACAAAAGTTCTTTTCCGTTCGAAATATAATGGCATGTCCATAAACAACGTCCGACGCTATTGTATGGTACTGATATCGTTAAGGAGCATCGTATACGATGCCAGGAGAATGGGCATTGAGATAAGAAAAGCATATCCAGCCGCGTCTCAGAATGTTCTCGAAATGTATATACGACTTCTGTATGAAAACGACACCGACACTGGTGGCAGAGCTATACGCTTGCTCAACGAGATAAAAAGGCACCATCTCTATGAGTATCGCGACGAAGTCGAATCAGATTAAGGTATTCACAATCATACGTACGACATTCTTTCTTCTGATTCCTTCTCGTTACGTTCGAATAAGACATTCTTCTGTTCACCGTAAGAAGAATAGAATTCGTATGGTAACACGGTGAATGGAAGAATGTAAAGATTACAGTATCCTCGAATGTTACAAAGAGATTGGTCCACTCGAAATCCTATATAGTTATGGGAAACCAACCTATCCAGAATTTGAGGTTATGATTCCTACCCAGGAGCACGAGATTAAGGAGGTGGTCCTTTACGAACTTAAACTTATAAAGGCAATTCTCACCAAACACGTAGATTATGGGGTACGACCTTTACGAATTCCAAGCTTGTATAACCCCAAGATTTTAAGGTTATGGTGGGGAAAAGTTGAGATTGCACGAAGGTGAATTTTCGACTGCTAGTGGTTATAGAAATAGTTTCTTCGGCTTTGTAAGGTTACGAGTAGGAACTTTGTCAAACTTCACGCTTATGAAATACGGTTTCATGTATTTTCCGAGATAACAAGGGAAGTTTGCAAATTTGCAAAATTAAATGTATCAGTTTTTAAAAGAATCTTTGTGAAATATAATTTAATCAATAAATTCTGTTTTTCTTCTTTTGCTTGAAAGCAACAGGAGATAGAATGGAAAAATTCAGACCGGAGCCGATTTAGTGGGACGCAATTTATGATAAGAGCAAAGTTGCAGATTAGAGATACAATTTCAGAATGGAACGGCCCTAGCGTTTCACTTTACCGGGCCGCATTACGGCCTGATTTTCTACAACATTACTTTCTTTCAAACTCTGGACAATCGGTCGAAAGTGGAGCACCTCTTTTGTTCCATTTTTTGATTATGTACAGCTGCCAGCATCGCGTTCTTAAGGTGGCCAACTTCTCGACACTGTATACCCGGACTTTTCTTCCCGTGAGCACACGGACTCCTCCACGTCGATTAACAAATTAACGACGCTTCAATTTAAAGCTAACTTTAACAAATAAACTGGGAACGTGAGGTAAATAAAATTATTGCATTAAAAAAAAATTTAATATACATAAATATTAAGCTGAAATTAATTGCTTTATTGCAAAGATTTGTAACTTTCTCTTCTTAAGATTTCAAGGTTAACCTACGTTAATTATCTTGAGACAACGTGGAACGTGAGAAATTACTTTTTTAATAATTAATCTTTCAAATACTTTTAAATAAACGTTTCGCTTCATATACGACGAAATTAAACGGACAGTATTATTTCACTCAGCAGCTATAAATTTCCATTTATTAGCCGATTCATATCTTCCCATCTCCCTCCAACTTAAATCGTTCAGGATGCCGTGTTAAATAACATTTAAACGGCAACGTCCGGTTTTCGAAAGGTGCGCGCGTTTCTCTTTTTTTCTTTTTCTTTTTTTTTTTCTTCTTTCCGGTCGAGGAAATTCCCAACGGCGGAATTATGAAATTGAATGTGCACGGGAATAAATTACTACCGAGTTCACGCGGAAATAAACTTGATGGACAAATACGACGATGTCCGAGAGCGTCGACCGGCGCAGATGTTTGTGCAGCCGCGCAATTTTGCTGATTCCGCGGAAGTTTCGTGAGATATTTACTCTTCGAAGCGTCGCGACTCCTCATAATCGAATAGAACGAGACGATTCCATTTAGCTCAGCTGGAAGTGCTCTGATAGAGTGTCGCCTCGAAGAACAAATTTTCTACCTCATTAGAAACTATTTGTATAATTTTATTTAATAACGGAGAATGTCGGAAACGATCGTAATCGCTTGAGGTAATTTTCTGTTTTCTTCTAACAGAATAAACAATTTTTCTGTTCGATGAAATATAATTTTCAACAGTTAATCGTTAAAAAAGAAAAAGATAATTCTTTTCAAAGGGAATTTCTCGATATATAAATCGATCAAATTGTAACAGGTATCGTTAGATTAAATTGCTTCTTACAGAAATATCAGTCAGAGTAAATTTTATCTTCGTCGAAAATGCTTTCAAACAGAATTCCCCAGAAATAAAAATCCTTCTTTCCTTTACGGCGAAACTTTGCGAAATATAAAATCGAACGAACTTAAAACCATCCCTCGTAAAATGTCATATCGAGGGAAAATATTTTTCCCGGGAAAACAAAAGCCGCACCTTTACTGTTAATCGTAAAGGAAAATATGTTTCTTCTCTTTTTCTTTATCGTTTGAATTTTTCTCTCCCTTTTTCCTTTTTCTCGATGTATAGATCGATCCCATTCGACGATCGGCGATCGGTCAAGGCAAACCGGATGTAACGTTCAGTTGCCACGCCGTTAAATACGGCAAATGAAATAATGGATAAAGTTTTACACGGTATAGAGTTCAGGAACAATATTGCTTTTAGAAAGCAATATTTCAACTGCTCGTAAAGTTGCCCGCCGACGTATCGTTAATCGGTTTCCGTTTCGAGCGTGAGCGGCTCGGTTTTATTGAAAAACCACGTCGAAGATTCTAAATAACATTTATAAATGCTACGCGAAAATGCAATCCCGCGGTCGTTTTTATCCCTCCCTTTAATTAAATATCATATTACCGTCGATGAAGAGAAATGATTCGAGCAATATTACCGTGGCCTGTTCCAACCTATTTTCACGGGGGAAATATTCATTTTATTTCACGTGTAACGTTTATTCCTTCCCCTTTCGATTTCGAATATTTTCCGACTAATTATGTGTAACATTTGCTGACTGACAGGCCATTGTCGCTAGAAGCGTTGACTTATACTACTAGATGGCGAAGAAACGGAATAATCGACTTTAATTATATTGAACAAAGTGGAAAATGGATAAATATATTTTGTTTAGATAGCTAAAAATATATTTCTAAGATTTTCTGGTTCGTAGAATTATTTTTAAATAATTTGTTATTATAAGTATATATATTGCAGTGTAAAAATAATAGCCAAGCTGGAAAAATTAAAAAGTTGGTTTCAGAAATTTATATTTAAAGAACCAGTTCAGTTACAATTATTTTGCTGGATTACTTCGGTGGATTTTTAGAACCGTCTGACTATACACGTACACTATCTACTGATTACGTACAATTTGCTGAAAGCGTTGAGTTATATCACTTACTGGCATCTTTATTACTGCCAATTATATTATGGATAGGAAAAATGTGAGAAATATGTTTTATTAGATAATTTCAAATACATACCCTATAAATAAACAAATAAATAGTTATAAATAATAGTGTACAAGTTTGTAAAACCAATTTCCTTAAAAAGGTGCAATTCAGGAAATCACTTTTATTTATGCAATTTAGCTATTTTTATAGAAAGTGAACAGTCGTCTCAAGCATTGACCTGTACTACTTAGCGCTCGCACGATACCTTTGCTATCAACTATAATATTCCATGCAAAGGGAAAACAAAATTTCCTCACATGTACTCGATAATTCTCAAATGAATCACAAATAAACAACAATGTTCAATTTTATAATTTTTTCTCTTGCAGATTTTTCATGAAAAAAGAGAAAGAGTAATATCGTGCATTTGAATAAGAAACTGCGCGGCTAATCGATCGATGATTCTCAATAAACTCGACGCCGCCTTTGCCACGGGCCCGATACGCGAAGGGATCGGCGCAGCAGAAAAGAAACAGGAGCGTGGAACGAGGCTTCTTTTCTGGCGCATAATAATCCGCTCGCATCCGCGGCCCCAACAATGAAGATCGATAATTCGAAAGGGTCGAGTAGCCATGCCGTTGAAAAAGATTCGCCCCGGCTAACGGAAATTCTCGCGGCCTAGCCGACGAAGAAAACACATCGAGACGGTACGACCACGCTCGTATTTCAAAGGATTCCACGACAATTCAACCTCCTCCGCGAGAGCTTTGTTATCTTCTTTCTCTTTTCCTCTACTCTTCTTCCCTCCTCTCTCTCGTTTTCTTTCTATCTATCTTTCTCTTCTTCTTCTTTCTAGCGTCTGTTCGCTTTCGCCGCGTTTCCACCTAGATATTCTAGGTCATCGTTGGTCAAACTGCCTTCTCTACTTCCCGTCTTCTATCAACCGAACTGAAATAAAGTTTCCACGAAGAAACGATCGTTTCTTATGGTAGTAGGTGTTATTAGCTCGCGTAGTACGCGAAGAGAACACCGGTGCACACGAGATTTCCTTAAGTTTGATGATTTGTGGTATGAAACTTCAGCGAAGTGGCCATTTTTAATTCCTCCGGGTGAGTTCAGAAGTACTCATAAACTTATGGCTTTCGAATTAAGCGATCCATAGTGTGAACTCCTCGAAGAACATTCTTAATGAGCTCTTTCTTTATTCCAAAAACAGTTTTTCCTGTTACGCGACGACCGCCATGTTGTTGCAAGACGCGTCACAAAAGTACGCCAGAAAAATATTCAAACGAAAAGAAAAAAAAAAGGAAGAAAATATTGGAATAAGCGTTCGTCATTGTTCCATTAGCCACGTAAAACTGGAACAGTCTCTCATTTTTCTCGCTGGTTGAAAAATCCTTCGCGCGTCAAATCTGAATCGATACTCGAATGCCTCGAGCGCTCTCTAAATATTAGTAAGTCTATGGAGAAACAAAAATCTCTTTTTCTTTCTTTCTCTCCCTATGTGCTTACTTATCCAACGATGTTTTACATGTCATTGAGCGTTCAAGTAGCGAACTGGTTAACGTTCGCGAAATTTCGAGGACGCGGAACACCTGAAACGCGTCGAACGCGTTTACGAAAATTCGATAAATTTCAATTTCCGACAAATAGCCCCGGCCCAAGGTTCATCCACTTATTCTACCTCCGATAAATTTTCAATATCCACGCCTCTATTGTACGCCAAACGTTGTCCTCTCTTCTCTCCTCTTCTCTTCTTCTCTTCTCTTCTCTTCTATCTGACACTCATGGTATCACAGGTTCTTCCCCGCATAGTGTACGGAGAAACGTCACACGTTCATTTTGCACACGTGCCGAGGTGGATACACGTGTACACACGGTCGTTAATGCCGGAACGTTGTTTTGCATCTCAAACGTTGCTTACAGCACGTTCCACGGCCGATCGACAAGACGCTGATTTGCCTCGAAAAAGCGAGGTCGAACACGGGCGGCGGCCTGGGAGTAAACAGGTTGAATTGGAGAGGCGTGTTTCGATCCAATCATCGTCGACATCCCCCCCTTAATTCGCCACGACAAACACGTATAAACCGGGTAAATTTCATTACCGTGTACTCTCTTTATTCTTTTCTTTTCTTTTCTTTTTTTTTTTCGGTAACGGCACATTTCCCTTTTTTTCTTCTTCTTCTTCTGATCAATGAAATTGGCAGCAACAGTTGTTCGATTCGGTGATTTTTAGGTTATGTAATTAAAGGTTGTGGTAATTAAAAGCTCCCTTTCCGCGTGTCAGAACGGTTATTCGCGATGGTATATTTGTGTGCAACAGTTGTTGTTTAATTCGACGCTGGGAAATAACGCGTTACGGAAATTGTAATGTTTGGCTGCGGGTTGTAAAATTTAATCACGCACTCCCGGATGGAAGGTGTAAAATGTTCTGTTCATTCGAGATTTAACGATCCGAGAATTATTCGAGGAATTTCAACGAAAACGTTAAACAATTTTAACGTTCAATTTTCTAAGATGGATAGCAAGTAAACGTTGGTATCGGTTAAAATGCGAATAAATTCACGAAAATGTAGAATTGAAAATTATAATTGTTCTCCTAGTTTATTCTTGGCCAACTCTGATTTAATTTTTCCAGTTTTGACATCTCATCTTGAGAATAAAGTGATTGCTTGCGATTATTTTAAGATCGGTTTATTTAATTGACAAAATAATTCGTAAAAAATACATAATGTTACAAGATCGAATTTTCACGAAAGAACAATATGCCTATGGATGCCTTATGCGTTGTCACACGTCACAAGTAGACATAATGCAGAGGATTAATAAATAAAACGTTTCGATACGTACGATTCCGCTATTACATTACAGATCGAGTTATCATAAAAGAATAATACATTCCTTAAACAGTACAAACTTGCATAACCTCACGTCACCCGGTTTCCTCTCTCTTTTGACGACACTATGCTCTCAGCACGGGGTGGCATTTTGGACAGCTTTAAGGAGCCCGTCGTCCCCGGGAAATCGCATTCATGCTGGCAAATATCGTTAGCGTTTGACGCATAATCTGCCGTTGCACGAGGCTGTTGGGAAGCATCAAAGGTGACGCCCGCCACGTTCATCCTTGGATAGCTGTGACGGGCCGATGTGCAAATAAAACAGCCCCGTACCACCTTCTCCACCTTCACCACCTCCTCCCGTAACTGAATATCGTTAGCGAGTGTTCAGCAAGTGTCGAGAGGCTCGTAGAACGCGTTATTAGTGTACGTTAATTCGCGTATAATAAGCTCATTAAATCTTCTTATTCGAGCAAGCTGAAGAGACGCTGCTTTCCTCCGCGTTCCTTTTTTTTTTCTTTCTTTCTTCCTTTCTCCCTTTTTTTTTTACTCTTCTTCCTCCTCCTCGCCGCGCGCCAACCCTCTTTTTTCACGAAGACTTTTGAATGGCGTTTATTAGGGCCACGAGTCCGCATCGAGAACTACTTCGAAGCCTGTAGTAACGTCGCGGAAGGATCATTAAATGGGAGGGGAGAGAGAGAGAGAGAGAGAGAAATTTCACTCCGCCACAACGAACTTCCGCCGTGAAATTCATTTTGTCCTATTTTTCGTTTTATTTCCCTCTTCTTTTTTTTCGGTTTTCGCATTGTACTCCTGCTCCCCTCTACCATCCTTGCATTCGCGATTCGCTTTTTTTCGCAACTTTTGAGGACGCGATCTCGTTATCGAGTTCGATCCTCGAGCTTCGTTTCGAAACACTCGAATTTCCCTCGCTCGTAATTATATATAGCGCGATTCACCGATGATGGCCTCGTTCTTCCTTTTTTTTTTTCTGTTTCTTTTCAGGTATTTTACGCGCTTTGTATCGCTGTCACACTTACAGGAACATCGGTTTTATTATCGTCGTGTATTCCTTATATAAATCGAGAATCTAACCTAGCATGCATTCGCAAAAGAAGTTTAACACATTGGTTAAATGTTGAAATAAGGTAGAAATATTTTAAACAACATAGCATATTTTTGAAGTGTGTTTATTCTTGAAAATTCACAAACGTATCACGCAGAAATTTGCACTCGTCGACGATATTTTTCACGAGTTTGCCATTTTATGCAGACAAACAGTATAATTTCCTTGATCTCAGGTTTGATTTTCAAATTTGCATTTTCTTTACTCGTTCATAACCACTATGAAATTTGCATCGTGCAACAACCAATGTTGCTTGCAAACAAAAATAATTTAATATCATCTATTGGAAACGGGGATGAATTTTTGTCTACAATCGAATTTATCGAGAGATAGAGAGAGAGGAGAATCGAGAGTCAGAGAAAAAGGGAAATTCCTCGGTAGGGTTAAGTCGGATATCACTTGAACGTATCTTTTGTCGAACGTCGGTATTCGCAATCAAGTTATTTACAGTTCGCGGAGCAGGAGGATATCCATAGTCACGGGATAACCTCTTTTTCTCGATCGTAATAGGGTTTACGTAATCTCTGGTAATAAACGAATCCATTTTCTCGTAAATAGATTTTTCGTAACCTGCTTTTTATCCGATGCTACTTAATGCCCTATCAGCCGGATGAAAACTTCCACCGCATATAAAAATCGCCGCTCGACGCGTCCTCTCTCGTTCACCAGAGAGAACAATAATATCTATCGAACCTCGATCCTCCTCTTCTTCCACTTCTCTCTTCATTGAAAGACACAGAGTCGCGTTGAAGTGTCTCTCTGTAACTGGTGGAATTAAGTTCTAGCAATTTCGATTGTATTCAGTGTCTCGTTACGAATGGTTTCACGTTCAATAAGGAGCTTTTAAAAAGCGTTTCGATATTCTGCTACATTCTCGTGATCGATGACGTACCTGCGTGAAAATATTTACCCTAACCTCTTATCTTAAGTATTTTTTTCTGTACTGCGCTAAATATGCGCAATTTGTGTTTGATATTTAGGAAAGTATTCCAGAATCACTAGTTCTTAATAAATTTCTTGAAAATCGCTAGAATTTTATGCATACTGAAGTTATTTTTAATAACTTTTTGAAAACTTCCTACATTTCTTAGGTTAGGTTAGAAAGAGCTACCAGTAATGCCCATTATTCTTTAAGAAGTCTTTACTATTCTCGAGTAAAGCTACGTTTCTAAGGAATTCTATCAATACCGAGTACCATCTTACAATACCATAATCCTTGCAATCCCAGTATCTTAAGCGTAGCTCTTAGCCAATGTTTCGCGTAATTAAGCACGGGAAGTCCTGAAACTGAATATATCGATCGATCGATCGATTACCACGCGATTCATCCGAACACAAGATGTCGCTAACTATTCTCTGAGTCAAGAAACTTTAAAAAAATTAACTTACTAATGTTAATAATTTAATACAGAGTAATGGATAGTGATCAAAAATACCCCTTAATACCTAGTAATAATTTCTCGACTCATTTTCACTCTTTAAAAAGACCAAACAAAAAAGCAAATGGCGAGTTAGGTGTACACGTTCTTCCTCGAACAAATTTCAGAGGAGCATCAATATTTCTTAAAAGTTTCAAAGTTACGTGTATGTTTATTACGTGACACGGGCCTTAAAAAGGGCCAAACGGAGATGAAATGTGGATGGCGAGGCTCAGGTGTGCCAGAGAAAAAAGCAGGGGAGAAGGTAGGAAATATTGAAGGGGAGAGGAAAGAAGATTTGTCGCGTACGTAAGAAATAAAAAGCACTCGAGCAACGAAACTATAACGGGAATGGAAGATGAAACCTACCTGCGACTCTGTACGGAAAAGGAAAGAAGGGAAACGGGAATGCCGTGAGACAAGTGCAAAGAAGATTACGGGAAGAAACATCGAACCGGGAGATACAGATATGCCTGTTGGAAGCTCTCCTTGCGAATTTACTTCTGCGAATTACCGACGGGCTGTGTCATAATGCTGCGCCCCCCCCCCACTTTCGTATAACATTTTATTTTCTCAAGGAAAATTTCACGAAATTGAAATCATATTCGAACCAGTAATATAGACCGATCGTTATTGGTATCCTAACTATTACTTAACTATTGGTTGTAACTTAAACAGTTATTTATAAGTAACTTTCATTATTTTGTTACTTAACCACAAGTAATTTGTTAATTCATAATTTTATTAAACTGTCGAAGGATCGAAGATCTGTATATAGGACAATAAATAATTTTTTGATCATTTTTTGCACAACCGGTGTAGAAATACATCGAATTTCGTTCTCCTATTTTCCGTGCCGCGGAAATTTTCGACAAGATCGAAATTTCACGTTTTAATAAAAGATGTATATACACAGAGAGAAAGAGGGAGAGGTGTTGCGAGTAAGGTTATGTACTTTAGCTTATAAAGAATATGCATTACACGGAGGGGCTCATCGATCATGCAAAACGTTACGAAATTCTCGGTACGTAGAACGCAATAGTTGGGAGGTTTTCACGTAAGAAAGTGTTCGAATCGATCAAAGCCTACGTAACACGAGCGTGTGAAATTTTAATGGAATTTTCGTTCGAACTTTCGATACTGCAGAAGGACGAAGAGGTAAAAATTGTCGAAGAGGACGAAACTTTTCGACGGGGAAAACGATCGAGACAAAAGGAGGAGGCGGTGATAAATGAAGCTCGCTTTAATCAGGCCGTGGCTATTTAATTATTATTCTGAACGAAAGTTGTTGCAACGAAAGAGAGAGAAAGAGAGAGAGAGAGAGAGAGAGAGCGATAGAAAGAGAGAAGGAGAAGAGTAAAAGGGGTGGGTTATAAATTCTGTAGAACGTAACGAACCGTATTATCACCTTAACATCAAGTATCATGTCGCAAGCTCGTGGTCGTGTGGAGTTTATGTAATAAATTCAACTTCACCATCCAAACAACTCATAAAATATTCAACGCTGACCTACAATCTGTTCATCATTTGAATATCGTGTCACGGACATAACAACATCCACTTCTGCACGGATTTCGTTATGATAATTCACGATCGTTGATACACAGATATAACAGATTTAGCGGATTGATCATTCATCCCCGGGTTATTAGATTCATTGTGACGCGAAATTATTCACGCCGCGTTCACGATACACTTTGTCCAAGTCCAAGTAATTATTCCGTATTTTATAGCTCGATCGATGCTACGTGAAGTGCACTAGAAGTTTCAGTAAACCGGAGGAGAGAAACGCTTCGAGGACAATTTTCGTTCGTTCATACCGTGGCTCACGCTGTCAATATTTATAACCCACAAAATTATTTAATTGATCATTTATCAATCCCCGTGGAACGAACTTTCGTATCACTGAATTCTCAAAATTTCTCACAAATGATTTCCGTTCGATAAACCTCCGCAGATATCGTAACAGAACATTTCAAATGTGCCACAGAACCGGATATCAACCGTGAAAAATAAGAACGAGTAACGACGATCGCAGAACAGTTGAAATTAATCAGCGTTCTTCGAACAACGTAACGATTCACCGAAACGCAAACCGGGAAGCTCGGTGGCGACAAAACGGCCGAGTGAATTTTCGTAATAAGAAAATCGAACGGATTCCTCCGCTTTGTTCTCGGTTGGCCTTTATGCGCGTTTAATGTTCCACCGTTGGAATCGACGTATTGCCAAGGTTAGCTGGTTGGCAGAAAGTGCAAAGATACGTGACGGTGATAGAAATGGAGAGAGGAGGAAAGGCGGGAAGAGGGAGTGGAAGAGAAAAAATTGACCAGAGAATTTGTAGTTGGAAGAATACAGCAGATATCTTCGGTATAGATCTGGCCGCGGGTGACAATGGCGGGCCACAGCTATTGGCCCGTTTCACAAGCACGGCCCATATCAATACCCCTTTGTTGCACATGACTGAGTTCGGGATAAAATCCTTCTCCCTCTTTCTCTCCCCTTCTGCTCCTCCACCTCTTTTCAACGTAGCTGTACAGAAAGCCGAGAAATAATGCGCAAACTTCTCTTACCCTCTCTCCTCAACCCTCACGGACGAAATCCTTTGGAAAAATATTTCTTACGCTTCTATGGAACACTTCGAGCGTGCCGATGCGTTTTTGTTCGCAATGAGTATAGTTACTTTCGACCGTGCGCCCTCCCCCCACTTCTCGTCGTCCAACGAGACGAAACAATAAGGATTTTCCGACGATTTCGTTGTTCGTGAATTTTTTTTTTTTTTTTTTTTTTTTTTAACGACCGTTCGAAGTGGTTGAAGGTGAAATACACAATTGGTGTATTGTGCGTTCGATATACACTTTGTAGATGGTGTATGGATAATCGGGACGGGAGAATTGAGGGGAATTTGTTTTATCTTAAATTGGAGTTAAATTTTGGAAAATTTAATGGATCTCTTGAAAGAGGATTTGTTTTTTTCTTTCTTACAGTAGGAAACAGTGATCTAACTAGGGATTTATGAAATAAGGCACTGGATTAATTTGTACATCTAGTTCATTTTGTAACTCTTATTTTCTTTAGTTCATTGTTACATTATTGCGCTACTGTATTATTAACAATTAATTTCCTTATAATAATTATTAATTTTTTCTTCTCTTATCAAAGCTTGAAGTTGTAATTAGCCGCAATTTTTCTTCTCGTGAACACAAAAGAAATGGGTTTATAGAAGGTTAATGTTTAAACGTTTGGATGAAAAATATTTTTTGTTCATGTAAGTTCCACTTAAAAAAAAAAAGATGGATTACAGAGGGTTAAAATGAAAATAATTGTACACCTGAGTTTATTCGTTTATTTTACAAGAAATCATCGTCTTCATCGTTGCGTCATTATTACTTCGAGACGCTCTGTGAATGAGAATTATGCTGCAAGCGAAATGTTTAAAAATTTGTGATGTTTTTTTAGATGTTATTATCAGTGTTGCGTGCTGAAATCGTAAACGTTAGCAGCCACTGGTATCTCAGTAAATATTCCAAGAAAATGTAAATATAAATATGGCGTGATTACGCGTTATTTACTATTCAATGAAACAAAGTCGAGTAAAGTGCATCTTTATTACGTTTCGCGATAGAAACGCATAACTATGCAAGTTTAAATTTGAAAAATACAAATTTCATTGACTACGTTTAAATAATTGTGTTTTCCTCTCGAGTATGTCGAATTTACGAAGGAAATAATTAGAAAAAAAAAAAATCCTTAATAATCTTATTTCTTTTCAATGATCTATTCAGTTTCGCGCGTTTATTTCAAAACACCGTGCGTCGCGTCGTCAAGTTGTTTTCGACGTAGTAATTCGGCTAATGTTTAATCGAGCTTCGAGTAGCAAAAAAAAAAAAGAAAAAATCAAAAAATAATAAACTGCAGAAAATTTCCCAACAGAATGTACTTTTATTAAAAACTTCCCTCTGAAACGTGTTCTTACTCATTTAATATTAACGCTAAATCACCGAGCCGTGAACGGCCGTTTCACGGGTCCGAGCTTTTTATTAAAAAGTTTCTCATTATTTTTAGAATGTGTAATCGTGATATGTACACGTATACACGAAGGAAAGACATGGGGACGACGGTTAAGCTAAATGCTTGTATTTAGACCGGACGATGAGTTTCAGCGAACCTTTATCGATGTTCAATTTTAATCAAATCCACTGAAATATTTAAAACGTTAAGTAGCACTGCTTCGTTGAAACTGCAACGAATTTGGCGAAATGCTACGAAGATAGATATACTCGTCGAAAATTGTTAAGAGCAATGAATTATTACATTACGAGAAGTTCTTAGCGACACACATCGAGTACCTTTGCGCAAATTATTATACTTTTGGCATCATTTAAGCAGCAGACACTCAACTCCTATGGTTCGTAATTAAATTTTGCGTTAGGTTAAGTTACGTTGAACCTTCGTTACAAAATTTCTGTCTTCAAAATTTTTGAAAAATTCAAAGTTTTTGAATCTCGGTGACAAATATTAAGCTTAGAACGTAACGAAATTGCTATCGATAAATATCAATATCTGTGAAATGTTTGCTAAGGCCTTCTTAATTTCCTTTACGAGTTTCACGCTAACCTATACACAAAGCTTTACCGTTTTTTTTTTCCACTCAAGCGTCTTTACCCGCGAGAAACTTGTCCGGATTCGGTGTTAAAAGAACGTTAAAGCTCCGTTGGAAATTCAAGCACGAATCTCCCTTGGTAGCAACAGTAAACGGCAGGCGATCGTTCCTTAATTTTCTGAAAAACATCGGCTTGCTGTGATGTTTTTTCTTTTTTTTTTCCACGAGCTGCTACGAGACGCTATTAGCGTCGCGTCCATGTGGACCGCCATGTTGGTGTATGAGCGCGCGCAACGGCACCTACACGCGGCCGCATTATAATAACCGTGTAGCCACAAAGGCGACAACTTACTTGCAGATTAGAAGAAGAAAAGTAGTACTTGAGCGGACTCTTGAGGCGAGCCGGTCTTTACCGTGGCACGTTTAAGACGACCGCACATATTTAAAGAGCGTGCAAGCGTTAAACTTTGCGAAAGGAAAGCCGTGTGAAAGCTCGCGAGGCCTCTCTCTCTCTCTCTCTTTCTCTCTCTCCTCACCGCCTGTCGCCATGTCAATTCACGTCCAATTAAACGTAATAACGATCCAACGCCGCTAAACGCTTCCTGAAAAGGAACAACCGCATCGTAGATGAACCCCTTTTGAGTCACGAGTGTCATTGCCGTTTTTCCAAAGCCGCAAAACCGTTGATTAATCCACTCGTCGACGTTTGGCGGGTTGTGAATCCTTTGTGACGAGTGTCTGGTACGAATGCTTGATTTACGATGATTTGATAGGTTAGGATTCCCTTCGAACGAAACGTCGCCGCGAAGAGATACGAGAATCTTTTCCTTCGGTGAATGCTAATGCTTCTTTAATGCGTGATTTAAGGTCCTGTTTTATTTGTCACTTGCCACCTGTTGGATGATGCTACTGTTCGCAATATATGATATTTTGATTACATTACAACTTGCAAGCTTTTGAATATTCAACGTGTCCTGTTTCCATGTTGTAGACACGCGTACACGTCGTTGATGTTACTCATTGTATAATTACACGATTATACCGTGAGCGTCGTAGAATGAAGAATTCCACAAGTATCGAATTATGGTAGTTTCATTGCCCGTCAAGTTGTATTATATTTTTCTCAACGTAAATTCCTAACCTCTTCCTGCGCACAAAGAAACACACTATTTCCACTGACTCAAGAATCTCACCTAAACAGGTTAGTTTCTTACAAATCCCATAAACGAAAAGCCACACATGTGTCTCTCTCCGGTTTGCTATTTACATTCATCTGCAAGACAGCGCCAAAAAGTGCCACTGTTTAGTCGAACGGGAACACAACATGGCAGAGCGAACGAACAGCTGATTAAATGAAACAGGTAACCTGACGCGCGAGAGGAAGAAGAAGAAGGGAGACGGGTCGCGGTAGATAAGAACAGATCGGGGTAACCGGGGCCAAGAAAAGTTATCCGGCAAAACAATTTATCCCGATACAAATTCTCGCTACAGATAACAAAGTGCACTCTTGACCCCAATAAAAAGAAATGATACGCCGTGCTGAACGAAACTAAGAGACTGGCAAACTAGGCTCTCTCTCTCTCTCTCTCTCTCTCTCTCTCTCTCTCCCCCTGAGCGCCCTCTTGTCGCGCCGTCCTATCGTCTCCGAGTAAGTCATTCTTTCCTCTCAGAGTAATCGTAGTATTTGTACGGTTTGCATTGCTTGTGAACGTTGAGCTGTATCGTGTTTATTTCATTCCGTATAGCGTTTTGTAAAGTTGCAAAGGGTTCCCCGTTTTCTCGCGTGGCTCGTGCGAACAGCTTCGTTACAGATTCTAACTACACGTTATCGTGAGCTTGGTTACGCGTCCATAGGTTCGTTACAGGTTGTTTCACAAATCGATGATCTTCGTGAAGGTGACTCGAGAGTAACATACTTTTATCGGTTAGTTATTTTCGAACGGTCGTGAGGGAGATTGTTTGTTTATATTTATCTTACTACAGGCTGTTTCACAAGAGGTGGACGTTCACTTCGACCGGTGTGTATTAAATGAATCCAATACACTGAGTGACAGGAAGAAGTTTCGTTCGATCGTGACAGTGTCGCTGTGAAGGTAGGCAATTTGTATAGGTTGTTTCAAAAGACGCAGACGTCGATTTTTTTTTCTCAATTTCGTTAGACACGCTGTTTTATTTGAGGTGATAATTTATGTTTACTTTAAGGTTCGTCGAGATGAACACAAGAATGGAGGTCCACGTGCGTCGTTTTTATTTGTGCTTACTCTTGCTCGTCACGATTAATAATTCCTACCAGGACATAGTATTTCCGGAAGATTCTAGGCTAATCGAGATTGCTAAAGGAATGTTCGAGAAAGTCGAGGAAAAGGTAGACGACACTGGCAAAAGGCTAAACTCCATTTTTCAGCCGTTGTGGGCTCAAACGACTACTACGACCACCACGGAAGAGCCAACCACGGAGCCATTGGACATAAATTTCAGACAGTTGATAGACGTACCAACCAGATGTCCTCCTAATCACAATTTTATAAGGGGCCACTGCCGCCGTATGCTCGGTTGAATTTTTCAATTCACCGATTTTCTCTCTTACTTCTTATCAATCCTACTTGTCTTTCGACATGCAATCAACAAACCTTTATTTCGATTTTGAAACACCCTGTATACCATACGAAGGATCCTTTTTACATTTTGTTAATTGTGTTTTGAAACACCCTATGCCTTCTTAGTTCTATTTTATCGTTAAATTTTCGATCTATAAATTCACTTCGATTTTGAAACGCCTTGTATATTATGATATAGAGTAAAGATTTATATTGTATTCTGTTATCTTTAGTTTTATTTTAATATAGAACGAACGAAATTCAAATTAAATTAACGTTCGATTATTGTCGAGATGTAAGCACGATTGTCAATATAGCGATCTGGCGCTAGTGTCGTCAGAGATTCGGATGGAATATGGCGGCGAATAAAACACAAAGAGGGGGAAGGAGAGAGAAAAAAAAAAGAGTTATTGGACGATGAGTTCCACGGAAGTAACTTTACGAGGATCGATGAATCCTGCGTCAAATGAAATGTGAAAAACTTATCGAATAAAGGTCCCGTGTAATTTTACGAGGATCTTGGAATCTTCCGTCAAATGAAATGTGAAATGATCACTGAATGAAATCGTTCTTTGCTTGAACGAGGCTTGATTTACGTAAGCTTCGACGGACCGGCTGAATACATGCGATAAAGTAAGAAATATAAGACGGAAAGTAAACATGCTTCCAGAATTTCTCATTAAAAAAAAATAAAAAAAAATACTCGACTCAGAGTAAGAACACCGTTCAATCCATCATCGGTTTACACTCTCTAAACAAATTCAATTTCACGTGGTTTCATGTCAGTTGCAAAACGAAAAGCGTGATATCTGATCGCGATAGGGATCGAGGTTTCTTGGCAAACGCGACCGAGACACGGAAAGAAATGTCCGAAATTCCGCGTCCGACCGACGGAACGTGATCGCGACACTTATCGTAATCATTCATTAAACATACTCCCCTTTCCTAACCAATTATCAATTACTATGTTTTATAAGTTGATTCATACTTGTTTCGCGTGACACGTGGCACACGACATACCGCAACTATGAATTAAAACTCCGCGATTACCTAACCTACAAATGTACACGTACCACACGTAATACACACCGAGGACACACACATATATAGTGGGAGAAAGAGTATGCACATATACACAGGTTTTAGAGAGTTAAACGATGAATGAAAAGGAGAGCCGAATTTGCGTGATCGCTAATTGTGAATGTGGAAGCTTTGCGACGAGTCCCCGTACTTCTCCTCCTTTTCCTCCTCCAGCTTGGTGCTCGCGTATTCGAGTCAGCCAGATTTTGTACTCATTGTCAGAAGTAAAGACCCCTCGACACTTGTTGCTCGCCATCGACATTTGTCTGCGCCTCGCCGTTATATACAGCGTGTGCATTTCGCTTTCGTGGTTGCATTCTTTGTCAAGTTACACGTGTACAACACATACACATATACAGACATCAACACAATACTAACCCGGGACAATATCGCGACGACGTAGAGACGACGACTTCATAATACATACCATACATACGACCGGTATTGCGTTTCCCTTACTTTCGCCACGCTGACGACGAACGCCCAGCCATCCATTGCTGACGGCCATATTGTATACGTAGAGTCTAATTGAAACGCCGATGATCTCTCATTGGTGAAAGAAACTTGGCGCCGGTTTTGTTTCATTGTTCGACAGTTTTTAAGGAAAAAAATACCACTGTATACCACTGTCTCGCTTCTTTTGTTTTTACAACAACTTTTTCTTGGTTTTTCGGTTTATATTATGCTCGTGTATATGAAATATCGTTTTTTTGTTCTTTTTTTTTTTTTTTTTTAATGAAACTTTGGATATATTGCGTTTCTTTTAGTATGTGTTTAATTAAAATAATTTTTAGACGATTCTATACACTTTTTTTTTTTTTTGGTTATTCAATATACGTGCACTATAGAAAATTTCTTTTTTTGGATTATTCTGCAACGAAATCTACATGACATCAATCCGCTAATTTCAACTGTTGAGGAAACGACATTTCTATTTCGATTAAAGACTAGATTTAATTAGAAAAAAAGTACATTAATTCCAGACACGAGTTAGACGCAAGTTAGGTGTGAATTAGGTTAGGTTCGACTTAAGCCGAGATTAGAACAGGTTCAGGATGAGTTAGGTCCTCGTGTAACCGGTTAGATTTAAACGATGTTTAGGTTAGGCTTATGTTAAATTGAACCTGGCCTTGAGCCGGCTCAGAAATTGCTAGTTTCGAAGTTAACCTAATTTAAATTAGGTGTGGCGTACAGGTAAGTCTGGATCAACGTGAATTACCTTAGAATTAGGCATGAATTTGGTTATAGCTTGAGTTACCATTCACATCAAGTCCTGGACGGTTTAAATTTAAACCTAATTTACGGCTACTGAAATCTTTTCATTGGAAAACAATGTTCGAGTAATAATTATCGGTGTTCTTTTTTTTTTAACCTACGACAGCATGTGAAATTAATTCCTGTTTATTTTAAAATAAATGTCCTGAAACGTGTTTGCGGAAGAGGGGGGATTTTATATTTCCCGATTTATCGGATGCAGCTCCAATGTTTCAGAAAGATAACGTTTAACACGTGATGGTAGATTTAACGAGGTGGCTAAATGCACAGAGAGAGAGAGAGAGAGAGTATGCGGTGAAATACTTTTTCATCGTATATTAAACGCGTCATTTTTCAATCGGCACGGAACCGACAATATTTAAAAAATCATACTTTCATTAGCACTCTTTTTCCACATAAATTTTCGTGCGGCATTTTCCTTTCGTGAATTTCAACAAATGTAATTCGATCATAAATATGATTTTCAATCGGTAACACGAATGAATTCCAATCGAATTCACTTAAACACACAGCAAGCAACGCAAACAACGTGACAAATTTTCATCGAGTTTTGTCTATAGTGATTTTTCTTCTTTTTTTTTTTTTTTGCCGAGGTTATACCGGCCGAGTGAATGCCGTAAAATCGTGGGGAACACGAGACAAGCGACGAGGAAATAAAAAGCACACCCAGGGTCTGGTCGATGATTTCGCCACGTACGGCGGCACGGTTTGAAAGCGAGCCAAAATTTGCTCTGGCCAGCGTGGAAAAACACATAAAAATTCCGACAACGACGTAACTTCATTTGCATCACTAATGCATCGCCGTTGTCGAAACAAATTCCCTCGTTTTTCCCGCCTCTTTGTTCTTGCCTTCTTTCTTCGTTTTTTTTCCATACACGAGCACATACACTGCTATAGAGAGAGAGAGAGAGAGAGAGAGAGAGAGAGAGAGAAATGCAAAAAATAACGAAAATCAAATTCAACGAATTCGAACGTCTGTTTTTAAACTTATCTAAAAAGTGGAAAGCATTTGTGCAGTTTTCCAAAGAGGCTGCTTTCGAGAGATATACATAATTCCGTCTTTTGCTTGCAATAATTCAGGTTGCTATCAAATAATCATTATAATTTTGTACGTTGATGAATAAATTAAATGTATTTTAAAATTAAATGTTCCTTTTAACCTCATGATTTTGTCAATATTTTGCAGTTTATGTTCCCGAGACTTCCGATAATTATTCAAATAATTATTCCACTTCCACTTCCAATAATTATTCAAAATGTTTTTAAGAATAATTATTTTGTCACATCGTATGCACAAAAATACAAAAAACTTAGCAATGAAAAATTCGGTTAAAACAAATATAGTCTGAATTACCATATAGTGAACCTGTAAAATCGGTTAGGCGTTAAACAATAAACATATTTCCGTTTTTGGGATAAAAACGAAATGACAGAAATGCAGGCAAAAAATAATTCAGCTTATTTTTGCACGTAGAGTCACCACCTTGCCGCTTGTACCACCAATTCGGAAACACTCTATATATATACATTACATATCCATTTTCGGAACATCCCCGTAGATCGATGCGACCCCGATTCGTCGGTACAGAAAAAAACACACAAAAAACAAAACAAAAGGGACACATTTATTTAAAGAGAGTTCTGACACGTTTCCAAAGACGTGAGACGACCTTGTAATTACACCGACGTCGGTGTTGTCGATAACTGGTGATATATTGCCCTCACCCCCGTAAGATACAAGCCTGAAGAAAATGTAGGTCTATTTCGTGGTGGGCCGGCTACAGAAACAGATGACCGGATATTGCCTTCACGGCCAATAATCCATTGTCGTTACTTCGTTACGACAATGGCGCCGATCATTATTGTCCACCTTGGTCAGGTAAGAATTCCCCTGGCGCTTTTACATTTTTACGAGCCATCCTTTCCCCTCCTCTCTCATTTTATTGAGCGTGGTAAGCGAAAATTTTTTTTGTTCGACCACGAGGAAGACAAATTCGCCTGCTGCTTCAGCGAGAACGATCAGCCGCGAAGTAGTCTCGATTATTATTATTTTTTCCTTTCCTTCTTTTTTTTCTTTTTACTACAGCAAATGACAGATCGGCCTGATATTCGCGGAATTCCGATGGACGAATTTTTTCCGCCGATATTTGTCGAATAAAAACATTCCCGGGGAATTCTTGCGGTCGATAAGCCGCATGGGAGATTTTTCGAATAGGGGGAGAAAAACAAGAGGAGAAATTAATTGCAAGAATTGTTTCCAGGGTCAATCTGGATAATTCGCAACATTTAATGGCGATCGCTGTAGGTACGTTGGCGAACGACAGCAACCGCAACTCTACCGTTCGCCGTTTAAAACGAAACGTTCCATCCTTCTCTATCAACCCATTCTTCCGTTAATATTTCCCTCCTGATATTAAAAACCAGTGGAACGTTTCCATCGTGATCAATCAATTTCCCAAATACATTCAATTCCTCCGAGGAACGATCCGATTCTCGCGCTCTTTCCACGCCAGTTTAAATATTTCCCTATTTCATCGTGCTCGTTGCGGAGGAGCCTTCGCCATTTGAAAAGCCGTCGATTCTGAAAGTTGATTCGAACGTTTCCCCCTCTTGTACACACATACACAGCACGCGACGCCAACACGAACGGAAAAAAGGAAAACAAAGAGAAAGAGGGAGAAGAATGAAAAAGAAGAAAAAAGAAACAGGACGAAGTAGAACGAAAAATTACTCCATTCGATTCGACCAATGGCTAAATACATCCACCACGGTTGAAAGAGGCCTGGGTAGTTGGAATTGGAGAGGGTGGGAGGAGGCAGCGTGACACGAAAACGAATTCGTCTCTTCCCCCCTCCACGGCTCGTCAAACACCGAATTTTTCCTCTGAGCCAATATCACGGCGTTTTTGCATACCCATAAGCGGCTGCGACGTCGAACAGCATCGATAACCCATAATCATTGGTGTCCCGTCTGCGCTGAAACCCGGGGTCCCCCCGTTGCTCGGCATGAATAAAACAAACATAAGTTTCGCAGCGAATTCAATATCCTCAAGCGCCTGCCGCTTGTGTGACGGGCTGAATCGACGGTAGACGGTAGTAGGGGAACCACGATGGGACGAGCTCGAGCCAGCAATCAGTTGCAGCCGCGTGCACAGACATTCGGATGCATGGCGATCGAGATCGGCTCGAGTTTCGACTGGAAGCTGTGTAAGCCAGAAGTTGGCTGAGTTTATGGTAGACGGATTTGCGATACAGAAACGTTTTTTTGTATTTTTTTTTAGGTATTTCAATCTATTATTGTTGAGGGGGAACAGATAAATTTTTGTTTCATTAGGCTGATCCTGTTCTACTTTTTTGTGTAATTTTTTCTTTTTGTAAAATGGCTCGAGTGAATCCTAGTAGTTTATACATGTTCTGTAGGTTAGGTTAATTGAACTGTTGTGTCAATTGTTAGAATATTTTTATGAATTTGAACATATTAAATGAATTTTTTAAAGAGAAATTTCTATGTGTATTAAATTGAACAATTAACAAGTGGAATATTAATTAATTTAAGTTACTATTATTCCATGTTATTAATACACGTTATTTATGTAGGTTATGCTAGGTCATGCTTTTTGTTTCTTACGAAAATTACGAATCCTCCGAGGTTGGCAATGGTGCTATGACTTTTACGGTGAACGATTGGTGATAGTGGTCTCTTGTTCCGTCACAAATTACTCGAGAAAACGAATGTATTCTTAAAAATTATTTTCACACAACGAAAGCAAAATGAACATCGATTTCTAATAAATCCGGCAAGTAAGAATTCAAGCGTTTCAATCGTCACCTTCTTTACGACGATCAGACATTGGTAATTGGAATTACAAGGAAAACTGCATACCTTGGAATTCCATCTACGTGTCAGTATTCCGCACTAAAGATTCGATCACAAAAAATCGATCAATTCATTCCTCAGAATTCCTTCAGATATATTAACATTATTCCCAGTAATCGTGACCATAACCTCAAAAGAGCAACGAAAATGATAAGATAAATATCCTCGACGATTCAACCAGACAGAAAATAAAAATCAACCAATCAATTCACTCTATCATAATTTCCCCGAGAATCATGTTACTTTTTTCCACTAACCTTAACCTCAAACCGAACAAACGGAAAATAAAAATAAAATGCCTGGTGGTGTGTAAGGTGGCCATATTGTGCTAGATTCCAAGGGCAAGAGCGACACAGAGAATACCATACCTCTATTTCCACACGTTGCACGTGGAATCGGAAGAAAACGACGGAGACCTGGAAAGCGGCGTTTCGGGCAATGCCGCTTTGAAAATCGATAAGCGGCTCCGCGTAGTCGACCAGTCAGGAGCTTTTCGGTGTATCCGCGACGGAGATCCTGGCTCTGGTCACATGGCGCTGCTTACGTCCACGGAAACACCAGACATCAGCTTAAAATTGCACACAATGGGTCACTATCGACAGACCTTTCGAAAAGATCACGGACACGAATTGATCGTACGGAGTCGAGTTAAGCTACGAAGATTAGGCCGCTGCCTTCTCTCCACACTCTATCGTCTCTGTCTTCGTACGCCAAGCGGAACACGTTGACTGATGCACCCGCTATACCGGGTGTTTCGAACTTAACCATCGCACATCGATACTTTTCATCGGTTACATTTTTTTTTTATTTATTCAGTTTTTTTTCGTTTTTTATGAAACTGTATTATTGCGAGTTTACCCCATTTACATAATTAGCGTATTTATACGCGCATCCATATTGTAAGCGAACAGGAAATAAATGTACTATTATTTTTGGTATTTGAAGGTGAGGTTAGGTTAGATTTTTTGAGAGGTTTTGGAGACGAAGAGCTTTCAAAACATAAGCGGCAGTCGCGTATAACTGTTTTACGTTCTAAAGGGCAACGTTCGAGCTGCAATTCGCGAAACTCCAGCAACACGTCGAGAAGTCATTGAAAATTTCGATAATCGAATTGATGTCTGCAGACGTAGTCGTGGTGCACATTTGAAAAATATCCTATTTCACTTACAATTGTAATAGATCGTGCTTTCAACAAAAAGAAGTAACTTTAAAATATTCCAAATAGTTTGTGTTTTATTAAGAAGAAATACGTAAGCGTGTAAATTGGATTCTCTGTGATTTCTGCGTTTGGAATAATGCACGGTAAAAAGGGTATCTTATACATAGACAAGATTGGTCGAAGCATAGTATTCTATCATAGTCCTCGGCATGTTACAAGGAGAAAGAGAAAGAGAGAGACGATTAAAACGTCCGATTAAAAGAGGGCTGTAAGTAATTGCATCTAGCAGATGACGCGGGATGATTGATCAAATTAATCAGGCTGACTACTTGAAGGGCTGTTAAAAAGCAACAGTGAAGTCGCGATAAATGGAACGTGGCCAAGTTGAACGAAACAAACCTGGAATATAGGCTGGCTAACTTATTCAACTTCAAAGTGAAAGCAATCAGTTCTACTATTTGGCCGGTTTAAATTCGACGGTGCCGTTACTAACCGTTCCAAATTTATCGACTCTGTGGGGTAGGGGAGGTCTCCGGGATAGGGTCCTAAAAATCTCAAATAGGTCACCAGTATCAAACAATCAATCCCGCTGTTTATCCTGCTTATTTTAATAGCGACATCCCTTTGTGCTCGTATATTAAAAAGAAGAAAAAAAAAAACGAACGAAGGATTTTTTTTCTGTTGATCAATTTTTCCGTAATTTTGACACTAGTCATTTCTGATTGAAAAAAAAGGAATTGAGTACCGTTGAAAATAAGTAATGTTGATCAGGTCATTTTTAACAGTAACGTCGTTCCTTTGTACTGATGTATTTTTAGAAAAGGAAAGAAAGAAATTCGGAGATTTTTTTGTTGATGAATTTTTCGATAATTTTGACATTAGTGTCTGATTAAAAAGAAAATTTGAACAGAGTTTTAAATCAACAATGTTGGTCGGGTTATTATTCGAGTTAATGTATTTTAAAAGAGAGAGAAAAAAATCGAGATATTTTTTTGTTGATTAACTTTCATAATTTTCATACCGATTATTCTCTCTGCGACAAATTGACAAACAGCGACCAGGTGGTCATTAATTCTAGGTAATTATACAGGAGATTTTATAAAAGCGCATACAAATTTTGTAATAAATTCGATAACCCTCGATTAAAGATATTTCATCATTCGAAATTTCCATATAAAAAGTTCCGACAGTATCGAAAAATTGGTAATGGCCGATCGGGTTACAAATTGGACTCAATCGAGTTTGATTAAGAGAGTTACTTTTCGAAATTGTCCAAAAAATAAACAGTAAATTTAATACAAAAGTCGACTGTTCGTTCATTAACGGAAATTCCATTCTTTTCCATTTTTCCGCTATAGAGGGGTTTTCAATATTATATAAAATTAGAGACGACAAGTAGGTCATACGTTGTACCAATGAAATTCAAGGAAAAATGTGAAAATTCAATAATAAATTTCCTTAACTAAAAAATGACTTCTTCCTCCTTTATGGCATTCAAAAAATTGTTAACAGCAATGGTACCAATCCAATTTAGCCTGTTACCTAAATCCACTTCTCCCTTCCAAATTAAATTCTCCAACTATGCATAAAAAAATGATCCCTTTCCCTCTCTCGCAAATACCACTACACACTTGTACATATAAACACAACAAAAAGAACCATCTATCCAATCAGAAAAAAAAAGAAAAATGTTTAGCATTTTCGGAAATCGAAGGAAAAATAAAAATAAAGACCGGTAAGCATTGGTCGTAAGCTAGAAAAAGAAAAGAGAAAAACCTATATACGTCATATACCATTCCCTTGTAAAACCATCTATCGAACAGTTTAAAAAATAAAGGAAAACGTCTGGTATCTTTAGAAATCAAAGGAAAAATAGCGACCGATGAGCATCGCTCGTAAGCTAGAAAAATTGCTAGTAGGTCGCGGCGAGGTAAAGGGCGAAGGCACAGGTGCGCCGTGTTTCCCGAAGGAAGCCTCTCTTCCATCCTCAACTCGTCCTGGCCCGCACAAGTGCGCAGACGTCCTCGACGAGGATGGCCTAACGGTTGGAAGCGGCGCGAAACGTTCCTCGTTTCCCCCGTGTATGTCCGGAAGCATCGATGTGGCTGAACGTCGAGCAGCGGCGGCGGCGGCAGCGGTGGAGGTGGTGGAGGCGACGAGGAGGGCCACCAGCCCGAGCATACAACCGAGCGAGACCGTACGAAACTGGCCGTTCCCTACGTTTCTGGTCGTGAGAAAAGGATAACGCGTTCGCGCACGCGCGGCATCTATGGCCGTTGGAACGGTCGAGCCGTAGATCTAGATGGAGTACGGATCGTGTACGAGCGTGAGAAAGATAGACATAGAAAGGAAGGAGACAGATAGAGAAGGAGGAACGTATACAGTGGTCTCTCGTAGGGCAGTCGTTCCTCCTTCGTCGTTCCTTCGCAAAGAGGCGCAGAGGCCAGACTTTAACCAGATTATTTCGCAAACGGGGAGGGAAAACGAAAAGAAAAATAATTCGGCGTCTACCGTGATTATAGACCACGTTTCCATTACTCGCGTTTATTCTCTATATGCGATCGTGTGACTATTACGTGACGTTCGTGTGCCGTTAAGCGGTGTCGCTGGCGCTCCTCTGTATATTAAACCAGTGGTGCAAGAGTGGTGTGCCGGTTGCCTAGCGAAAGGAGCAGGAGAAAAGGAAATCTAACACGTCAGAGAGAGAGAGAGAAAGAGAGAAAGAGATAGAGAAATAGAGTAGACCATTGCTCTGGTCCTTAGTGTCTACGTGTCACACGGGTCAGTATCGTTAAACCGAAGAGGAACAACAATCGTATAAGTAGAAAAAAGTAAAAAGAGAAAAAAATCTTAGTGAAGTTTCCTTTGATAGAAGAATTACCATGTAACATTTGGATATGATTATCGTTACGGAGTTTATTGATTCCCCACCGGTAGGGGTGATAAAACGAGGAGGAAGTTAGAATGGTTCCAAGTACAAAACGGTGTATTATAGAGGAAAATTTTTGGCCTGAGCTCGCGTATTCGCGCTTTGCGTTTTGCCGATCGATTCGTACACGCTCCTCTCTCCCACCAGTCCGACCCTATATACGCTCACCTCTGGCTCTCTCTCCTCTCTCTGTTCAGGAGTCGTTCACGCTTTTCCCCGTTTCCGTTCCGCTCCACGGTGGCCGGTGGTCGTCCGAGGAGCCGACGTGACCGGCCAGTCACGTCGCTCCGGGACCTGGAGAGTAACGCGACGCTGTTTCGAACCTCCCCCGTACATATAAGCCTTTTTCCTCGCTTTTACGAGCCTGCTGATCGATCCTTACGGGACTCTCCATCGGCTGTCAGTGTCTGTGCAATGTGTTTTCGACGGTGCTTGCCTTTCTCGTTGGCCATTTTCCGATGGTAGAGAGGGAAGGATAAGGAGAGGTGTTCATGGGACGAGTCGAAGGTTGGATCAACGAGGAACAGAGCCGTACGTCGTGAGTCCTTGTCAATTTATTTCTCAACTTTGACAAAAAATGGAAAATATCCTAGGATACCAATTTCATTTCGAAACGTTCCTCGTTTTTTCAAAATCTGAAAGAGAAATTAGACAACTCTGTGGCGAGAAAAAAAGGACGAAGATCGAGGAAGAAACGCGTCAGTTCGAAGGGGGGGAAAAACGCGAGAGGCCACATCCGTCTAGAGACGAGTCATCGCACTCAGAGTGGCCTCTTATCTTCTGTGGCTCTGGTTGTAGGTTAGAGACACTCCTCGTGGATCCAGCCGTCCTCGAACAAGGGGACAGAGACGTGGAAGATAGATAGGAGAAGTGAGAGAAAGATCGATCGATCGACGACTTTTCGAAAGGTTTCGCCTCTACTTGAGTTTTCCTGACCTAAGAACACAGCCGTGTGGAGTGGCGTGGAACGGGGTGGAGTGGACTCCACACAAAATGGGGGAAGGAGAGACATTCTCTCTCTCTCTCTCTCTCTCGTTCTCTCGTTCTCTGGAGAAAGAGTAGGGGGAGGAACCAACCCCGCCCCCTATTTCGAGCCTCCTCTCTTTTCCCCCCTCTTGCTCTCGACATGACGATGACTGCAGATTTGTCTTTTCTTTCTTGTCAGAGAGGCCTGTGCCACGACTCTTATCGGTGACTACGACGACGACGACACGCGTACTCTTCCCTTTCGTAACCCGCTCTCTTAAGGGGTTAGGTTAGGTCGAAAGACAACGTTGAAGGGGTGGCGGGAGGGAGGGAGATCTCTGAGTCGAATCGTCGCGTGACGTTGGCTAATTAAAAGTCTGCTCGTCCTGAGACATTCCTGCGGTGTTCGTGGATCGATCGTGGTCGCTTCGTTATCGTTTCACATTGTTGTTTTGCTTTTCCCCTTTTTGTTTTTCCTTCTGTTGGAAAGTTCGTTGATTCCCCGAGTTTCATACGTTTCGTTGGACGAATCGGACGGTGGTGTAAGGGTCGATCGGTGGATTTGCTTAGAAAGCTTCAGAGTGAAGCTTCTTCAAAGGAAATAGGTGTTTTCTGTCTTTCTTTTTTCGTTTTTTTTTCTAATCATTTTTGTGTGTGGCCACGTGGCAAGATAAGAGAGTGTTGCATTGTACACGTGATCAAGAAAGATTGAAGGGTGGTCTTTTTTTTTCTCTTGTCTGTTCTCCAACGTAGAATCGAGGCGAATGATGTCCAATTGACGAAGACCGCGCAACGCTAGGAATGGCACCATTCAGTACCGTCTTCCTGGGTGTCTGGGGAGTGTTCGTCATCGTCCTGATACAAGGTATATCGATGGTTACGTGTTTTAGGATCGTGTAACATGAAATGTCGAATTTCAACAAGTATCGAAAGAATTCGGAATTTTTTTCTTAAAGTTTATTCAATTATTCTTCGTAAATTATCGTTGAGGAATCTATAGGTTTGTATTGGTCGCCAATCAAGACGAACACAATTGTTTATTGTACATAATTTTTCAGTTTTTTCCGGTAAAATTTTGTTAGTATTTTCTGTAAGTTCAAAGACGGATAAAGTTAATTATACGTACTTATTAACTAAATAAAGTTACTTGTTGTAATAAGAAATAAGTTAACATATATAAAAAATAAAATATACTAAATTTAATTATATTTAAAATATACTACAGTTAATAAAACATTTCACAACGTGTTTGAAGTCAAAGTCAAAATCTTCATAAACCTTTTTGCCTTCCAAGGACCAGAATATCTCTTTTTTATCATCTATTTTTTAATCTAATTTGTCTGTTGACAAAGGTGCCCATTTCAGAATTTAGAAAACGATATTCACTAAAAACATTTTATATTACACGTCCCAACAGTTGGTTTCAGTAGTTCTTAACCTTAGCTCTCGCGGAACGTGAAATTCACAAGGTGGGCCATCGTTTATCAAAAATTTCATCCAATAAAATATATTAAAACATCAACACCGTAAAAAAAAAAAAAAAAAATACCAATGCACGGAACGTTTCACCGCAAATAAAACCAAGAAAATCCGCCAGTGACAATTGGTCCACCCGTTGGATCAAACGATCCCCTGAATCCTCTCGACTAGAGTTCGTTCGAAATTAATTGGCCACTCGTAGCCGCTGAAAGGAACGCAATGTTCACTTTAATTCTCAATTAAAATCATTCACATTGAAACACCATACGTATAGAAAATATTTCAGAATCTGTCGTTTCTTTTTCTTCTTCTTTTTTTTTATTTTCCTGTACATTGTTAAAAAGGGTTAAAGACGAGTGGTGGCTCGCAGACATGCGTTTTCTTAAAAACGTGTCTGAGAACGGTCGAGGCACACCTAGTGTCGCGAATAAGAGAGTGAGAATGAAAGGAAAAAAAAAAAAAGAAAAGTGGATAAAAGAAAGTAGTGGGGGGGAACGTCGCCGGTTGTGAAGTGACCTTGAGCGGCCAATTGACTCCTCGGGCGAACTATAGCAAGAAAGTGTATAATTGAGACGAGTGGCTCGTTATTCGGTGAAGTGTGGCCGAATATCCTTGCCACTCGACTCGCCGCAACTAGTTCTAGGTTAAGGACTGCTGTCGCATAAGTGACATAGCGTGGATTCTTGATAATGAACTATTTGCAGAATCTAGGCCCGTCAGCTGGGACGAATGGTGGACCTATGACGGTATTTCCGGTAAGGAATCTCATGTACATATCGATTAATCGAAAATAAGTTACACATTCCCCTTAACCCTTTGTGGTACGCGATATTTTTGCAATTTCCTTTCAGCCGGCCCGCGCTATATATTCAATTTTATTTTATTTTATATATATATTGTTATGTCTCGGAGTTTCATACAATAACTCGGAAAGCAAACGTTTATTGACAGTTAATAAATTTTACAATTGCTTAGAGTTTTCAGAAATGTATATTTGCTGCCGTTCGCAGCTCTCACGATTTTCTTTTCACGAATAAATGTCCAATCGTTTGTAATCACTGGAATATCTTTCGAGCTCGATTGTTAGAGCTTTTCTGCAACATCGTTCGACTCGATTATAAAAGCATGCTGTTAGGGTCGCAATAATATGTATGTGTAAAATAAACTAGTATAATTTTTGAAAAGTGACGTTAGATATATTCGGCATAGGACCTGCTGAAACGAAACGTGATGTCAAGTTATATTCAACGTAAAATTGCAAAAGGGTTAATATTCATCGGATGAACGATCTCGATCATTTTGAAAACGATTGTTTCACGTATAAAATAATTCAAGAATAATGAACAGGTTTCTCGGGTTTGAGCTGTGTTTAAAAGTGCAAAAACGTTGTGTAAAAATTCGATGGGTGAATTTTCATGTGTGAATCATTTGATATGGTGGAAAAAGTTAAAAGCATTCTTGTGTTTTATAGAAATGATGCGACACTGAAAGTGATTAGGGAGTGGCAGAACAATTTACGATACGATGTAATCGAATAGCTTCGAGCTTTTTTTTTTTCTTTTTCTTTAGATAACTCATGTTTCTACATGTAATATATTTTTACAACGCGCCTAAGAGATGTTCAAAATATCCTACTTTTTTTTTCTGTATAAAAATATGAAATATTTAGGATGATATGAAGGAAGAATTTACGATCCCAAGAAATGGAATGGATTGCAAGATTATTGGATGGATCGATGGGTGGGTTTCCATGCCTCGATATTTGCCAGAATTTCGACGCGTTATTGTGGACAGTATAAGACTACTTTCTCATACGAAAGAAATATTTTTGAAAAATTCACAATATACAAAAGAAAAAAAAAAAGAAACAAATCCTACAATTTACTCCATTTTTTCAGTTAGTAACTCAATTTTCAATTTTAAGAATTTTCTTAGTAAACTCTCTGTAACAAATTTACAAATCGTTTAAACTTTTCTCGATTCTACGAAAGTGATTTTATCCGAAACGATGTCTACTGTTAACCAGTCAGACTTTTCATACACAAATCATTACCTTTTCCATAAAACACTTTTTTCCCAGATATTTTCAAACCTCGAAAAACATGTCTTTCTAACATGGAAACACGCCCATCGACAGCTCTGAATAAAACAGCCCTCAAAATCGTTCAACTTCCTCCAATCTCATATTCTTCCTCTTTTCGAGTGATCCTCTTTCCCATCAAAAGTGAAATTTCAGCTATTCTCCGAAGCCTAAAAGACAATCCTCGCACGAATCAATAGAACCATCTAACAATCTTCGAGATATCTTTCATACTCGCCAGAATCCCATACTCTTTCCTATCTCATATAAAAACTAAAACTTCACCTATTTTCCGAATCACAAAAAACAATTTTCACGAGGAATTATTCCTCTATTATTTCCTATTTTCAATAGGAACCACCTAACAAACCCTGCGGAATCGTTCATTCTCACCAGAATCCCACGTACTTTCTCCTCCTCCCGTATAATTTCACGCCAACCCTTGTGTAGTAGTAGCCTAACCAAGCCGTACTGGCTTGGTAATCCCCAAGCTTAGCGTGGCGGAAAGTTCTAACGGGGGTAGTTAGTCGTTTCCCAAGGGTGGCCGCGTTAATCGATGCTCGAAAGTCGCGTTCGACGTGTCGTTTAATCGGCTCGCTTCGAAGGTCCTGGCTTCTGGGGTCTCATCAATCCGGAATGGTGGCTGTGTCACAAGGGCAGACGACAATCGCCGGTGAATTTGGAGCCTTCGAGGCTTCTCTTCGATCCGAATCTTCAACCACTTCATCTGGACAAGCACAGAGTTGGCGGTGTATTAGCAAATACTGGCCACAGCGTTGTATTCGCTGTCGACAACGACACGCGTCATCCTGTGAATATCTCTGGTGGCCCACTGAGCTATCGATATCAATTTCACGAGATACATTTACATTTTGGGCTGGACGATCGAACCGGTAGCGAGCACACTGTGGATGGACACGCTTTCCCTGCTGAGGTGAGTTTTTTATTCCTCACTTCAGGATTGAGTTCTGCTCAACAACTCGAAAATAAGCGATTTTTTACAATTTTTGTTTCTTCTTTTTGGCTAAATTAGTAACGATATGGTAGTAGTGTTTTTTTTGTTTTTAAATAGAAAGGTGCATTTTTAGACTATTTAAAATCTCGAAAGTTTCGAAGAAAAAATCAATTTTCCGTTCTTTGAACTCCTCGCAATTTTTAAGTATAAATGGAAAAATTGCAGAACCTTAAAATCACACCAATTACAACAATTCGACAAAAATTCCACAATTTTTCGAAACTACCAAAAAGTATAGATTTTTCGAAAACGAAATAAAAAATATTTATCCTGAGTTCGAAAAGGTACTTGAAACTTCCTCGTGCTTATCAACTTATCTCCGGCTAATCCAAAGATCTAGTATACCCAAGATGATCGGCTTTCAGCCACGATGCCTAGCCCATATCGAGGTCCGATTATCGATCTCACCTCTCGATACATATCATACTGTCTATCTAGATTCTTTTGCTCCTCGATTAGAGAAGAACGACTTTTATTCACTTGATCACGTAACTGGAACTGATTAACGTGAAAGCATCGCCCTCTATTCTCTCTCTATATATAATTTTTTGTTTTTTTGTTTTTTTTTTTCGTTTCATTCCTTGTTCGAAGTATTAATCTTCGAACTGGGTCAGAACTAGCGAACTGGGTTACTAGTATAGGAATCGCGATATACGTCGGAGACCCGCGAAAACGTACAGCTTTTAACAGTTCACGCTGACGTGCAAAAGTTGCACGAACATGGAATTTGAAAAAATTACAAAAGTTCAGAGAGGGAAAGAGCGATACATTTCGTTTTCTTTCCTCTCTTTTCCGTACGTTTTTCGCGCGCGGTTGGAAATTTTGATGAAATGTGAAAAACTGTGGAGCTGGACGCAGAAAATGAGGGAAGTATAACTATGAAAAAGCTGATTTTTTTTTGTTTTTTTTGAAAAATATTAGTCGAAAAGTGTGTGTAATGTAACTCAAATATTTCAAAAATCTCACTTTATGAAATTATTTTAGTAAATTTTCGTGTTGCTCATCTGTAAAGTCGATTGAAAGCTAGGCTGATTTATCGTTGACTCGTACTACTTAAAAGTATCTCGCGCAGCATTTCACTCGCAATATTTTCGTAGGAAATTCTCATTAAAAATTTCTGTTTTCTCATATTGCGATTATAATTATATTGAAAGTTTCAAAAAATTATTTAATATTTTTTTTTGCCACTATTTCTTCTTTTATATACAATGTTTCGAAATTTGAAGAAATTGAAGCATTTATAACACTAAGATTTTCTGTTTAAATCGTGGAAAAATTCTTATCCATGATTTTCATGTAGTATCTAGTCTTATAGCACAGTTTTTATATTTCTTAGAAATTTAACGACAATTCTTGGGAATTTTTATATTAAATATATATCTTTTTTCTTAGACACTTTTATAAGAAACAAATAATTATTATTTAATACATGCAATTATGACGTTACACTCTTCTTACATATATTTAACAATTGTCATTTTTCTTTTATATTATTATTCCAAAATGAAGCAGAAAAAGTGGTAAGAAAGTTCCCACTCTTTCTCATCCCTGTTTTTCGAAATATATTTCGACCAAAGCGATGAGAGACAGAAATAATTCAAGATAAATACCGCAAGTTGTATGCGAATTGGAAAATAAACCGAAACAATGAAAAGTTAACAACTCGTTCGCCATTTTATCCACCGTGAATTCCGGTTTTATCCTCGCGTTATCAATTTCTGACGAGGGATCGTCGATCATGTGTCCCACCTGTTCCCGACGAGGTTTACGATTTTTTTCGACGCGTTAGTTAAATAGTCGCTCGTTGGAAATTCATTAACAGCCGACATGGTTTTGGCACGCTTCGGGCTAAAGTGGGACAAATCCTCTTAAAACTGCCCTCGACGGTTTAAACTGTTTAAGTCTGAGAGGAGTGTACACGCGTGTTTTCCGGTAGGGTAAACTCGATCCTTACGAGGATTAGCCGAAGATTGCTCGAAATATTTACACGTTTGTTAATTATTTTTAACATTAGATAATACTTGCTCTTGCAATGATTTCGATAAAACGTTCGTAATTGAAATTTCGCGAGGAGATTCGTGTTTGTTTACAGTTAAGATTAATAAAAACAAAAAGGGAAGAAAAAAATTCTATTGGCTCAAAAATTATATCGAAAGTTTCAATCGGGCTGTTTATACATCAAAGTGAAAGAGCAGCGACGAGAAAGCATCGTCACGCTATTTATACCTCAAAGTTGCTCAAAGGCTGTGTTATCCTTGACTCGAACTACTTAAAAGTTTCGCCTCGCTGCTTACATCTCAGATTTATCAAAAGCCCCAATTAAGCCACCCCTGTCTCAAAATTGCTCAAAAGCTCATCAGTGTGTCATGCTGTGTACCGTGTGTTACACGGAATCTAGATCACACATGGTGTTCTCAAAATTTCAAGCTATTCCAAAGCATTTTCACATCTCAATCTATTCTAAAATTTCATGATTCCATTTGAAACTCAAAATATTACAAGATTTATCATACTACTGATCTTAAAATTACTCAAGCTTGGTGATACATTGATATTAAAACTACTGGAAAACTTAATCATGTCACTCAATCTCTGAAACGTTGCATTTCTCATCCTGCAATCTATTTCAAAACTTCGCCAGCTCGATCACAACTCAAAATAACCGTTGTCGATAAATAATCCAATTTCCTCTTTCTCTGTTCCATACAGTTGCAGATATTCGGGTTCAACTCGCAGCTGTACAACAATTTCTCGGATGCATTGCACCGGGCGCAGGGGATCGTCGCGGTGTCCCTTCTCCTCCAGGTATATGCCTCAGCTGACTCTCTTTCTCTTCCGCATCCTACCGTTTTCTACTCTCTCTCTCTCTCTCTCTCTTTCGCTTCTCTTACTCTCTCTCACGCTCTCCGACATTCCCCTTCTATTTTACGCTCTCCGCCTCTCTTTCACGCTCTCTGTCTCTCTTTCACGCTCTCTGTCTCTCCCCCCTCTCTTTTACGCCCTCTGTCTCTCTCTCCTCCTCTCTCTTATGCTCTCAGTCTCTCTTCCCCCCTCTCTTTCACGCGCTCTGCCCCTCTCTCTCCCCCACCCCCTTTTCACTCCCCCTCATTGTCTC
Source organism: Anthophora plumipes (assembly GCA_951804975.1). Classification (NCBI taxonomy): domain Eukaryota; kingdom Metazoa; phylum Arthropoda; class Insecta; order Hymenoptera; family Apidae; genus Anthophora; species Anthophora plumipes. The sequence continues at coordinate 4,683,652 of OX638121.1, forward strand.
TCACCGGTAAGAGAAAGATCAGGGATGAAAACGATCGGTGTAAGCGATACGCAATAGATACATACCAACCTCGATCGTGCTGGTTGCCTTTCAGGTAGGAGATCTCTCGAACCCAGAGCTACGAATATTCACCGAACAGCTGGATAAGATCAGATATGGAGGTAAGATCACCAGTAATTTAATACACCTAGCCGGACTCGAATTTCTCGAGGAAATCGAGTTTCCACGTTACTCGCGATCTACTAAAGCTCGCGGATATATACACCCGCCGCGCCTGAAATGTGTTCGATCGTGCCTCCCGATACGCTAGATACATTTCTCTTGCAGTTGCTTAATTAACTCATACTTCGCTGATTGGACTGTATGAAGGGAAGTTTGGTAAATGTTTCCCTTTTCAGTTTATTTAATCTGTCAATTTTATTTACTACGGTTGGTTTCGGAATTATTTGAAAGGAGAATTCCATCGTGATGTATGTATGTAATATCGAGAAAGGAAATTGGGTGTGATAATTTGGCTTCACTACATTCAGATAATTGAACTTTTTAACGGTGAATTCAATCATGAAATATGTTACATCGAGAGAGCAATTTAAGATAATTTGAATATTGTAGGGATTTTTTAAAAGGAGAATTCAATCATAAAGTATGTAAAATTAAGAGGAGAAACTCGGTGCGAAAATCTAGTTTGCACACATTACACCTTAAATTACACCTAATCCTCCTTTAGAGAATAGCATTCTTTAAAAAAAGAATTCTTATTTAGGTTCAACGATGTTTCCTCTACAGGCCAATGTATTACTAGAAAAAAATCCCGATAAAACCATTTCAAGAGCACCCTGTATATTACTTTAATCAAACTTAATCCTCGACTGGCTCAGACTAAATACCGTCGCTCACCTAACTCCACTTAATTTAATAATTAATATTAACCTGTGAAAAAGAAATCCTGGTAAAGAATGAATTAACTTTTTTTTTTTTTCTTTAATAATTCCTCCGGGAAGAAAGTAGGAGCAAGAAAAAGTAAAATTAAAATCCGACGACCGTGTCATCCTATAATATTCAAAAAAGAAAAAAAAAAGAAAAGAAAGAATAAAAAAAAAAGAAAACCTCACGACGATCTATTTTAATCTCGCGCTATCAGTCGAGGATTAATTCCGCCATTCGACCGGCAAGAGTCTTCATTTATTTATAGCAGCCAGTTCTAGAAAATAGAAACTCTGCTCCGACCTTCCTTCTTCATTAGATCTTTATTCTCGTCATCGGAAACATTTATGACTGCTATTCTATACTTCAACTACACACACACACATACATGTACACGAATGAATAGAATTTATTTCCGCGCGATTAAATCTAGACTAAACATTCTTTTCAAAGTAACAAGAGATAAAAAATTAAAAAAAAAAAAAGTACAGACAAGAAAAGAAAAAAAAGGAGAGGGTAGAAGCTTTTGAGCGAATGAAATTGAACGTTAACAAGCGAAAAGGATTTCAGATATTAAATTCCACTTCGGAGTTGCGTTTTCAATTGAGATCGTTCCTCTCGCCTTAAGTTGTCATTCTCGCGAATGAAGGGGGAATTAATTGCGAGTAATTGGCTACCTGATTGTCGAGAGAGAGAGAGAGAGAGAGGCGTACTTTTTTTTCTCTCTCTCGAGCGATGCACGTCAAAAGAAAACAGACGCGGCAACGCGAAATGGAAATGGGAAGATGGACGAGGACTCTCTTTTCGGGGGCACATCAGCTAATTAGAGAATGATATTGCCCGCTGTAAATGGAATCAGACCGGGTGGGGTCAATGATCCGCGACCAACCTCAAAAGCGAAATTTCTTTTTCCATCGATTGTTTGGACAAACTTTTCGATAGCCGGGACGCCATTTGCATAATTGGCTCGATTCCTCGACGGAGAAATTCGGTACACCGTAGAGAAAGCAGATGCTTCAAGTTTCAGATGATCAATGTTTATGCATCCCTTAAAGTCTGGGTATAATATTAATTAGGTAGAAAGAAAAATAACGTTGCGAGATAGTTCGAGTAATGTTTTATAGTTGTTCTCGTTAAAAAGTTCGTGATAAACTGGGTTACAGTTATTTTGATAACGTGTATCGGGTATTGGTAAATATGAACGGTGGACCTAACTTCAAAATAAGGTACACCGTAAAATCTTGAGACGATCGAAGCTCGTGTTTTTCAAATACAAACAATTCTTACTTCTATTCTTTCTTCAATCGAGGTGCAACTAACTCGAATTATATTCTCAAAATTCTTCAAAGTACACATTCGCACGTAATTTGAGAAATGAGAGGCAAACGGTGCCCCCGAAAAAAGAATAAGGTCCGGACGAAACGAGTTTCCTCGTCGATCGAAGCGAACACGCTCGAGGCGCCCTCTGGATCTAATCGTAATCTCGAGATGCATCGATCGAGGGTATACACGCCTCGAGCTTCTTCGAAACCTTTTCTCTCGGCCCGTTAACGTGCACGAAGCACGAAGTATTAAAGTGTAATATCAGGCGTCGGTGGCGCGTGTAGAGGAACGTCGATGCTAATTGGGGTACGTATGCGCGTCACGGTGGCTGTCGGATCGTCGCGTTATCGATCGAACCGATTGCACGCAGGCCAGGCGATGGAGATTAAGCGTTTCGTGGTGCGGGAATTGCTGCCGGACACGAAATATTACATGACGTACGACGGCTCCACAACGATGCCGGCCTGCCACGAGACCACCACGTGGATCATCCTGAACAAGCCGATATACATCACGAAGCAGCAGGTGAGAGAGATTTTCGTCTCACGTTTATCGATAGTCGATCGTTACCCCTTTTTGCACTTTCACGAGTTTTTCGACACTTTCCTTTTGGATGGTTCTCCAATTAAACACATCGACGATTCGTGTAGATTGTTACAGTTTATTTTGTGAAATATTTGTAACGTTTTGAATTAAAAAATTTTTGAGTTATCGAAATTCGTAAAAATGTGAAATATTTCACGATTTTCTTAGGACCGGGGTTCTTAAACTTATTTAGTCCCCCACAAAAATGAAAAATTTTTTTTCGTACGATGTTTATTAGCTATATAAAATATAGAAACATGAGAAAAAATCAACTTCTGACAAAAATACAAATAATAATGTAAATATTAAAGGTTCGTCAGTGATTATAATTGAAAGTGTATTACTTTATTTCATATTAAAATGAACGAAGCTTGAATCTTAACCTTTTGCAACGTGTCTTTAAGGTTATATTCTCACGCTTCTTATATTCTACAGTTCTTATTCCGTTCACACATCACCGCACTGTTATACTGCACTTATTTTATCACAACTATCAATACCTGTTTCTTCCAATGAAATAAGAATCTACGATCACCCGCATATCCTCTCGTGGACAGAGAAAAATCTGCATGCACGAAAAATTCGATCTTACGAACACCGTAATGCAGATTGCTATACGGCGCCGTTAACTGTGCCGGTAGAGTTGTTACGTTGATTACACGTATCGCCGTAACGGCGCTGGCCGTAGTGTAAAAGGTTAATATCTGACAGATGCTGCCGGAATTATCGATCAGCATTCGAGGCTCTTACGCGAAATTACCTTGATCCAGTCAACTTTGCACTATCCCCGTTGGGTGGCCTGTGTAACTTTCTGCTGATCTCTGTTCTCTTATGACTAGGAATAAGCGATTGTTTGCGACTGTTCGATGGCCGGCTTTGAGTTGGCCGGAAGGAGGTTTAGCTTCTCTAGTGCGATTGTCGAGGATATTGAGTGGTGAATAGAGGTGCTCGTGGATCTTACGATAACCGTGAAGTGGTGGAAACGGTTGATTGGTGGCCGTTCGGCCAGCGTCTCAAGTGAGGTTAGGTTTAGTGTTGGAATTAAAGAAATAGCTCGAGGAGGCTCGGGGAGAGTGTTCCGTGTGGGCGGATTTGAAGTGTTCATTGAAATATATTTACTAGAAATACATTTCTTTGTCGAAGTAATTTCGTTTCTCGATCGATCGTGTACACCGATATAATATCTCTTTGTACGGAAATAATTTCACTTCTAAACAATCGTGTACACTGGAATTAACGTAAATTGACGTGATTGAGAGAACACAGTAGGGAAATAATCGGTACACGAGGCAAAGCCTATTTTTCCAAAGAGCGACGCTGGTGGAAAAATATCGTATCAGGTTTTATCGTTCATTTCTCCTCGTTTTTCCTTTCTGTTTCGCTTACAATTGAAAGGCTCGACCGGTGTAATCGTCCCGGGATCTAGAACTTTATTTCGTTTCCGTTGTAGGCAGTGACGAGGGTCGTATCCGTGCCCCGGGACGACTTGAAGAATCGCGGTAACTCACGCACGAAAGTAGTTTCTGATGTTCTTTTAACGATTTCGCGTGGCTGGCCAACGGTGTACCGGTAATCTTGCGAGCACGTGACACGCACGGGAACCTCCGGGAAAATTGGTTTACGTGGCTTCCTTATCGTCTCGAGATCACGCTTTTGATGTCTTAATGTGTTCTTCTTTTTTTTTCTCTCCTTCCTCTTTCTTATCGCCTCTTTTTTTTCTCTTATTCGCGGTTTGGCAAATTACATCGACGGCTAATGAAATGAGGATCGAGTTTCAACGTGGTGTCGATTAATGGAGCGAGGCAAACGATCTCTAATGGACGCCTCTTATAGGCGGCGTTGTATTTTTTTCTTTGATTCGATCCTGGTGGAGGTTATTGGGTTAGGTCGCCACTCCTTGAGGTACGCCATATTTATTATACACTTTGACGTGTCTTAAAGCCATTCGAGCTGAAACGAATGTTTCTTTTTTTCTGTGTCATTTTATACTTGGCTCATTCTTGTCTTTTCCAGTTGGTGTAAAGTGTGTATGTTTAATTAATTTGTTAACATTAAAACTACCAGCGTTTAATTCTAATCCCAATTCTTGAGGTGAGGCGTGTTCGTTCGCCATTTGCCGCACGGCGGGCGGCCATTTTCTCGTATCTCGTGCACAATTTTTCAAAACGTTTCCAACGACGTATAGACGTTTTCATTCCGTGAACATCAGCGGATCAATCAGCCAAATGGATCGTTTACGCGCGCGATTCCCGCCGCGTGTCTCTCGAAAGTCGAAAAAAAAAAAAGAGAAAGAAAGAAGCGGAAAACGGGTACCGTTTCACGTTCGTCTCGTATTTGCAGTCCGCCTCGTATTTTAATATTACCCGACTGCGGAATCGGGAATCGATGCGTCGCATATTATCCACGAGAAATTCATTCACCATCGATATGAAGCGATACGAAGCGCTTCCGGTGAAGGGAGAGGAAGAAAAAAAAATAAAACACCAGCGCAAACAACGTCTCAGACGTGGATAATGGACGCTGAGTGTATTGACTTCCGGCGGAAGCTTTATCAGACGAAATCGACCGACTCGAATGAACATGGAATTGAACTTGATATGCGAGATAATTTTCTGACGTTAAAAATTGTTACGATCTTCTTTTATCTGTGTTGTACACTTGACAGAAATTCCGCAAACGGAATAATCCGCACACGATGATTGGTATTTATTAATAATAATAATAATAATCCTCTCGCGAGGATATTCACTTCTCGACAAATTAAACAGAAGAAATTATTGCAAAGCATTTAAAAAACAAAAGTAGTAGAGTGACATTGTTTATCAATGATTCAATAGCAAGATACACTGGCTATAACAGCAACAAATGGAACAAAACTATCTAAACGTTGAATTACACGTTTATCTAAGTCACTCAGAGGAGAATCTGTTTTTAAATACGATATCCGCGATGTATCGCTACGTATCGATCGTTTTAAAAATTATCACACTAATCAATAGAGTCTAATAAACTGTTCTAAGTTTATTTATCCATAAAAATTGATGATACATTTGTTTCGATTATTATACGTAATTTCTGAGCAAAAGCGAAAGTAAAAAAAAAAAAACTCATCGGACCAATTATTAGTTGAGCGTCCTTAATTTATCAGAATTGTGGTGCAAATGGGTTAATATAAAACGGTTGATAACAGTGTACAAACTGGAAAGAAAAAAAGAATCTCCAATTATCACCGAAATACAAATTTGCACAAAAACTCCACCAATTTATCCAGCTAACGATCAATTTTCTCCTAATCATCCCAATCGTGCTCTCAATTCCAATTTAAAAGTAGAGAAAAAAAAACAGGGATGTAACGAAAACTCTCCAACGATTGCACCTTTTTTTTTTTTATTTATTTATTTAAAGGGAGATACCTCCGGACAAAAGTTCGATGATCGAGAACTCGATGTCGAAAGTTCCCCCAAGGGGAAACTAATTTATTCGGGGTTTGGTATCGAGGGTTAGTGCAAGCTGGTTGATCGATGATTTAACAGGCACTTTTCACGGGATGATTTACGTATATAACGGGTGGTGGGCGATGCATTTTAATAAATTTATCGGGGACACACAGGGTCGGTGTGGTGGCGCGCGAAGAATTATACTTGCTAAAGCGGAGAGCGTCGAGATTCCGCGGCTAGTATTTTTCGGGGCAAGTTAGCTGTGGGACGACATCAAAGGGATGCAAAATAACCGACACATACACACACACACACACACATGTATATGTAACCAGGTGTACATCTACACGCAATGTGTTGCTCGTTATCCCGAAAAAAAAATCCAACGTGGAAACCACCGGTGCACGCCGGTACTATCGAATATTCTAAAGCTTATCCCCGTTCTCGCGAGCCTCCATTAAACCAATAAGAGCGTCCCGTGATGTCATCTCGCCGATTATTAGCCACTAGTACGCTTTTCAAACTGATTTTCACGAAATACTGCGAGCATAGCGTCAGACATTCTCAATGAAATTTTTCTCCCATTTCTGAGGAACTTTTTGCATTATTGCGAATTGTTCTTATGTTAAACATGGGTCGATCGTTAAACCCTCACAAAAGAGTAACATTTATGAAATTTGTAATCATACGCTTCTTCTTTGTTGAAACAATTACCTAATATTGATTAAACACGCCGAAAGTTCCTATCTAACTTTTTCTTCTTTCTTTCATCTTTCTAATTTTATTTGGAATTTAATAAAAAAGAAACTTAGATTCGCAAAACTACAACGTTAACCTTTAAATAATAATTTTGCAATTCTTTCAACTCTGTAGGTTCCCTTGGAATTTTTTATCTATGGAAATTAGAGTGCATTGACAGAAGGCAGTGTAGTATATCATTACGAATTCAGCGATACTTGATAATTCAGCACACGAATTTTTACGGGAGGCAGTAGTTTCATAATATTTCAAATATTCAGGAACACTCTACCAGCTACGAAAAAAAAATAAACAAAAAGAATAAAACAAACGCAAACGAAATATTTCAGAATACCGTGAAAAATATAAAATTGTTAGATAAGATATTTCATCTGAGAAGAGCGATATAAAAATATGAAAAAGGTTAATTAAAATCCAGAATGAGCCTCGTTATTTCGTCACACGTGACACGAATTTTTGTCGTCGATTTTTCCCACGTGGCTACTCAGCCGAATTGAACTTTTACTATCTGCCAACGACAAGAGAGGCGTTCTTGCGAACTATTCCTATCAAAAGTCAAGGAGTCGATGTCTATAGCAGACGTTCTAGCTCAGCCCAGCGAATATCTTAACTTTCAAGCTATTAGGATGTTATATACGAGGCAAAAGGTCAACTTGAAAGAGCAGAATGCAAAGGCGACAGGAACTAAAGGATTCGTTGTACTTTCTCAAAATTGACGAATCGATAAATCAATATTAGGTGTTCTCCTTTTACCTGTTACCTGACAAACGGCCATTTTCTGCCATTAAACCATCGTAGAGGTCAAAGATGATAAAAGAACAAGGTGTGGTGTTGTATTTACCTCGTTTTCGTCTTTTAATTATTCATACGAAAATAATAAAATTAGTCGGCACTCCGCGTTTAGGAAACGCTATGTAGCCTAACCTATTAAGGGTTATTTGACTCGTAGGCTGTTAACCAAGGTGCCACGTTTCCTCTGTTTTAACACTGAGTTAATCTAACAGGATCTGAGAAACCATAAACTGTAATTTTCATGGATATTTTTACATGTTTTACAATATGATTTGTATCAACTTTACTACTTCCCCTTATTTTCAGAATGAGATTTCAGTGATTCGAGGCTCATAATCCTTTCAATTGCAAGTCGAATTGATGTTTGACGAAGTTTGAGAAAAAAAATTCAGGTTTAAATGATAATTGCAAAATTTAAAAAGGAACATTACAAAGGGAAAACTAATGACTAAAGTATTTCGATATTTTTAGATATGATGCATGAAAAATAAAAATTCAGAAGCAATATTATTTATTAAAAGTAATACTAGAATTGTTTCATTATTTTTCTTATTCATTTGTTAATTCTCACAATTCACGCATTTAGGGTGATAAAAATTCACAGACAAATGCTTAGCGAAAGAAATTATCTTCTTTATTGAAAACAAATTTATTCGTTCATTAATTTTCTTGAAAATTTCAGTGTCCACATTGCGGAAAATATAAAAGAAATATTAAATATGTTAAGAATGTGTTAAAGTTCACATTAACGATGGCGGAATTTCAAAGAGATTTCATTAATACACCAGAATATAAAGATAACAAGAGCACCATGTTTACCCATTTCTAACCTCTCCAGTGTCTTACGGAGAGCTATCAATACTACTCTGTATTGACAAAAACTCCGAGAGAGATCGATTCTTACAAACCTCGCACAGTCCTCATTGCACACAATTAATCCACCAAGAATAAACAAGCAGAATACGAACATAAGACAAAGGACAAGGTGTCGGTAGTTACTTTAGAATTACAATTTTCACCTCGCTGAAGTTCATCGTCTCTTCGATATTAAAAAGACAGAAAAAAAAAAATACTCTATATCGATAGAAGTGAAAGAAATCAATTTCCATAGAGCAACGAACAATCCTCTTTTTAAAACCGCCCAAGCTTTCATTCCATTAATTCAGCCTTGAAACAACAAAAAAAAAAAAGGCAGAGAGACGTAGACGAAGGCAAAGACGCGCCGCTATGAGATAAAACAAACATGAAGGAAGCGTGATATTCACTCGATTCCACTGGTGTCGTGTTGCAGCTTCTCGCGCTGCGACAATTGATGCAAGGGGACAAGGTGAACCCGAACGCGCCGCTTGGGAATAATTTCAGACCGCCACAGCCGCTTCATCATCGTCCCGTTCGAACGAACATCGACTTTAATGTTCAGGTTAGTACGTATGTACGTGATTACTGATGCGTGCGTGTGTATGTACGTGTGTGCACATGTTTTCACACACTAGCTTTGAACGTGAAACGCGATAACCTGGTATAATTGTCTGGAAACTTTTTGCTCTTCAGGGACCGAAGAACTGTCCGACGATGAATAGGGACATATACTACAAAGGTATGAAAAGCTGTTCCCCGTCTCTCGCTGCCAGGTGAAATGGGAAAAGTTCGTTCGAATACAAAGCTCGAACTGTCGACTAATTTTCCGTGGCTCTCTCTTTGTCTGTGTTTTCCTGCGGCAAAAATGTCCACCCGGCTGTACTGTTGCCGATTATTGATAAGAACGGTTTGTGAAAAGTGTAGATGGTAAAAGTAGGGATCCTATTAACAACGTGAGTAGTAATAACGATGAAATGGTAAAAAGTAGATGATGGTAATATAACACAGACATGTGTTAAATAGTAGCATATTTTGACAAAGGATGCTGAACTCCGTGGACGATACTGTCAGTAAAATATAAACCTCGCTGTTTAACCTTAATTTATAAAATGACAAAACATGGCTCGCATTACTAACCTCAATTGTCAATTAACTAATTTAGCACATTAGTCCTTCAGAAACATAAAAAATGCAACCTACTAATCTAATATCACAATTTTAACAATTGGAGAATATAATTGAAACGCACATCAATTTACCTTAATAAAGAGGTTATGTTATCCTCGTGAAATATTTCACGTTTTACTGGATCCACTTTCTGGGCTTTTGTATTCCAACGAACTTAACCTATAAATAATAGTGAAGCAACGGATGTATTTCTGTCGAGGATAATAAACTTATATCGGTGTTTATTATTGCAGCAAACAGCTGGAAATAACCCCATGGCGAGTTATGGGGGCGGCCAGCGGCAAACTACGCTTTCCCTGGAACGAGTTGGGGCTACGCTGTTAAGAGGATAAAAACCCACTGACATATCAATTAATGAACGCGACCAGTGGTCATCGTGTCGATACGATCGACCAGAGGCCAACGTGGCGCGTATCGTTGAAAGGAAGCGAGAGAGAGAGAGAGAGAGAGAGAGAGAACGAAAGGAAGAGAGAACGAGCGAGAGCGAGAGACCGAGCGTGTGGAGAGAAAAAAAAAATAGAGAGAGAAAGGCCAGAATGACTAGAGAGAAAGAGAGCGAGAGAAAAAAAACAAGAAAAATGCTTCGTTGTACTATTAGACGTGAATTGCCAAGTATGTTTCCAGTAACGAGAACAAAACAAAAAACAGTAAAAAAAAACAAAAAGAAACACACAAGAACAGAGACACAAATAAAACACACGACAGGTTAACACTGAGAGACACATACAGAAGATATACCTATATATAGATTACAAATTTAGCGGAGATAAGGTAAAAAAAAAAAGTAAGATTAACACAAGATATATTATTATACGTATATCGATCAACTATCGAAAAAAAGCTATGACTATCGTGGCCTGCGTCGAGGTCGTCGGTGATGATCATAAGACGATAGGGCTAGGGACGGGGACTATAGAGACAAGAAATGCAAGATTCTATGTATAAACAAAAAAAAAAGAGAGAAACGAAGAAGACGAAGATGAAGAAATTGAAGATTCACGCGTGAACGAAGTCTCACGCGTAACACACTCACTCACACCACCACCACCACCACTGCCACAACCACCTGCATATACATATGACACATATCCGACACACATGCATACATACGAGTACATATACACACACTATCAAGCGAAAGTTTATACTATATTCTTGTAATAAAATGCTGAAAACGTAGACGGAAGTGGCGACATCGAAACCCTATCTTCCGCGTGAACACGTGCGACCACGTGAATAATCCCATCGATCCACTCCACATCCACATGTCTCCACATATGCGTCCACCATATATCCGCCATGACGATTTATCCCTGTACGAACCCCGCATGTAGCGACACGAAACGGAATAACGACCAGCCTCTGGAATTTGGTACTTTCATCTCGTGCATTTGTCGATAAGTCAGAAACCTATCGTACGCGTAAAAAATAAAAATTCAGTATCAACAGAGTCATCATCCTCGCAGCTAAAAATCGAACTAACTCCTTTCGCATGTTTCGAATTTTAGGTTAGGGTTACGTAGAATTCATAGTTAGCGAGACACTATGCTCGCCATGTTTCCCTTAGGATAGCAGCACGCGAGATAGGTAGAAATGTAATACTGATCGAACCGTCGCCTACGAGTCACGGGGGTTTCCACGAGCGCGATTTCGAAGGGGTCGAAAGGTTTGCCGTGGGTGGCAAGCCTGTGGAGGGGAGGTGGTAGGTTTCATTGAACCAAGAATTCGACGGTGCTGCCCGCGGACGGCTATGCGGCAAGGGAGCCAAAAAGGGACAGCTATGAGTAAACGAGTAAGCGAGAGGGCGGTGAAACAACCACCTCCGCGACGAGGGTGGGGGACAGAGGGACGTGAACGGTCGTAGAGGGTGGGGGAAGCGAGAGGAACAGACACGGGGATACGGAGGCATCGTGTCGCTGGCCTCTGCGGCAAATCTGCAGGTTTAGTGTGGCGTGTGCGTGGCACTATCGGTGGCTATTTGACAATTCGGAAGTGTGCTGCCCGGAAGAAAACGTGCTCCCTCTTTCCCCTGATAGTGTGTCATCCACCATCCGTTACAGTGATATCGAAAACTGTGTTCTCGGTGTTCTTATCTCGTGCCGTAAATGATATCGTAACCAAGTGGCTCGTGGCGTGTGTCGTAGGCGAGAGAATTTGGCCACAGCTCCGGGGGGGATGAAGATCTTCGATGGAGCGGCGCGGTCGCAGCATCCATTCTCTTGCTCGTGCATTGTCGTACACGACGGGATTCAACTCTAGCCGGGTAAAAATTACGATGGACTGATGAGGAGAAGGCTCCGGATTCTTATCGCGAAGGGTCTCGCTACGACCAGATTGATTGATCGGCCGAGAGGATAATAGAAAAGAGCTCGTCGATGTCAGTCGACGACCCCGCGGCCCAGGTGGGGGGTGTCCTCTCGTGAGAACGGGTGAACACACGTTCACGCGCCGCAAGACTACGCGTGGAGAGGAAGCTGACAAGTGCAACCCGTGCCGTCTGTCAGTCCGTTTCTGCTTCGTTTTTCTGCGGGCTTCGTTCTCGCTGGATAATCGACCGACCGTACGGTATACGGTTCTCTACCCCCTGCCCTCCCATTCCCGTGCTATGACATTAGTTCGTCGATGTGTCTTCTCTGGGATCGTGCTGATCTGTCGTGTTACACGGTGAACTACGATCCTGTTTGGTGGTGCTTCGATTCGATTCAGTGCTCGTATACATAGCTGGACGTACAACATCTCGCATCGAACCTGTCACAACGACGATCACGGCTACGATTCGTCTTTTTCCCTGTCAGAGAGAAAGAGGGGGGGATAGAATAAACAAAAGGACGAGACGGCCGAGGGAAAGGACAAAGAAAGAAAAAGAGAAAGAAAGAACGAGAGAGAGAGAGAAAGAGATAGAGGCAAGACAAGACACGGATGAAGCATAGGGAAATGGACAGAGAGTGGTACAGTGTGCTCTCTCGCGTTTAATTTTTCAACGAGCCAGTGAGCGGCGCCGCGATTGGTCGGACCGGGTGGCTGGCGAGGAACCGTACGGATTTTTCGTCGCGTCCGCAGATTCTCTCATGGCAAGTACGTGTATAAGCGAATTTGCCGCGGTCGATGCACTCGAAAGCTCGCTCGGGGGAGTCGAGTGACACGTAGCAGCACGATATACACGACGACGTCTACAACGAGGAGACCCCCGTGTGCTGCTACTGCTACTGCTGGCTGGCTGGTTGCTGCTGCTACTGCTGCTGCTGCTGCTGCTGTTTCTGGCAAAGTCGATTTGAGTAATCGAGCGTCGCATCGAGCGTCAAACCACCACAGCCTGGCCGCCCCTGGCTCTTCTCTGCTAACGAACCAGTGTGTCAATCTAGATGATACTGGTTCTAACTAGTAACACATACCCGTAGAACACAACGAGTTCGATTCCTCAGATTTACGATCGCGCGTAACGGTAGTTTCGAATTGCTGTACTATGAATCCCCTTTGCACCGGTGATATCTATACACGTTTATTCGTTTATACGCTGGCTGATTTTACCATTCCGTATGTCAATTGGTCACTTATCGTCTGTCTTACCGAGAGTATCTCCTTGTCTCTACGAAATTTCAAACCGTTATCGAGAGTTATTGGCCGGCTACCAAGCGACTTTCTGACTAATTTATGATCGATATAAATTTCGCGGCGCATTACGCGGGCATACCATTAGCGGACGTCAGCAATTAATATGCCTTAGTGGGCGGCCGGAAGCGGCTCGGAGGAGAAGCATGGCTGTGTGTTGGAATTCCCTACCTCGTAGCTCAGCCTCGTTTATTTTCACGAGAAATATCCGTACACTATTTCTCCGTTCGATTAAGAGGATCAATGAAATATTCAATTAACTTTTCTTTTTTTTCTCTCTCTCTTGAATTTTACTTTCATAACTGATTTGTTAGAGGATGTTCGTACGGAAGGGGGGTTGGAAGGGAGGATGTATTAGAGTTACATAATTGTTGCAAGGACGTGTGTATTTGTTTTTATTACAGATTAATCCTACGGCCAGGGTGTAATTGGAAAAGTGGGCCAGCGTGCACGGAGGGGGAACTCCGCGCGGCTTAATCAGAATGAAATCTAAGAAGTCCCGGGCAACAATGGCTTTGTGATGCCCGAAGGAGGACCGGTCGGCGAAATGAAAGCCCCTGAGAAACAATGGAAGCGTCCACGCAAGCATGACGGCCCCATTCAGATTCGCAGACGGCATGCTTAGTGGCGGCCAAAGGAGACGCTCAAGTAAGAATAAGCTGAGCATCGTTAGACCGAGAAACAGAGACAGAATGAATGTGTGTATGAGAGAGAAAGACCTCGCTTTCCCCGTGGATACGATCGAATATCATGATATACACCCAACATACACACCATGCGCCTCGATGTTGCCGTTTTATTTCTACTAGATCATCCTCGGTGCATGTCGACCATTTATTCTTCTTTCTTAGAAAACTTATTTTATTTTTTCTTATCTTCACCGCAGTGATATTGTTTTTTTTTTAAGTTAGCAATTTGTGGTTTGTTGTTTTTTAATTGTTTTTTTAAAACGACGTGAAATTGAATATTAGAGGTCCATTTATTTTTTTCGATTATATTTGTGTGTAAACACCAGTGATGCAGTGAAAATTGTTTCGAGTAATTGTTTAGAAAAAAAAAAAAAAAGAGCAAGTGCTTGTAATTTGTGTTTTTCGGTTATCGTTTTTGTACGCGACAACAGGACACGTTTTTCGTTGATTCGAGTATCATTAGAGGTGTATCGGTGTGTACCTGTGATCAGTATAGTTGGTCGTTTCGAGGAACGGGTGAAAATTAAGGACATCTGCGCCTGATATCGACAGCCCCGTAGCGTCACATTGAGAAATACTGTGCCGGTAGGTGACAAGTGTCCGGTACAATAGCTTCTCTAGCCTAATAATTTCAACGTCCATAAAATTTTATTTTCTTGACTGATTTCTCAAGTGTTTGTTTCTTTTTTTATTTTTATTTTTATATAGGTAAAACTTTAAATAAAACTTTAAAACTAAAATTTTATATAGATAACTTTCAATAAGAGCGATAGAACTTTGAAGTGAAACAAAACGAAAAGTACGGAAGATAATTTAGTACTCGTGGCTTTATTTTAAAGAACATTCGATGGCATTATAGATGAAATACAATATCGTCTAAATAATTATCACGATTGCGTTTTTTTTTTTCGGCGAAAACTGAGTTCGTCGTACTCACTATATCAAACGCAATCGTGGTGGTTATTTATACGCTATTATATTTCCTGTACGATGCCATCGAATGTACTTTAAAATAAAGCCACGGGTATTAGATTATCTTTAGTACTTTTCCTGTCGTTTCAATTCAAAGTTCTATCGCTCTTATTGGAATATTCTGTACATTTCTTGTATATAATTTATCAAGCGAGAAAAGTCGACAATTTCCGCGGATTAACTCATTGATATAGTTATTCGCGATCCGACCTCTCGTCGTAATTCGATTCGCTTTCACGGTCCGCGCGACTTGGCGAGAACAGAGAGGTGGTGGCGGGCGATATATTCGAACGCGAAACACCGTTTAAAACACTCCGGCTGAACACTTAGCCGAATTTCCATTTCAATTGCCACAGGCATTAATATTCATAATCGTGTAAATAAATTAGACCGCCCGGTTACAGATGTAAACTATTACCTATTTATTAGCTGTGCATGTTTTACTGCGCCTTCCGTCGCTTGTTAATTATTTCGTCGCCCGAGTTCACCTTTTCGTATCTTAAACATCAAACACTTATTCTTTAAGACAGTTTATGAATTTTTATGAATTCTTTGAATTTCCATGTTCTCGACAAACTGTGCGAATTTGAAATTCTATCTAGAAAAACGTTCAGCCCCTTTTTACGTGACACTTTTGTGAATACAAATTTAGAAATCTTACTCGGTTCAGTGACTCTTTTCTTCTGGAAATTTTATATACTTGAAGATATTTGTATCTTCGAAAATTCGAGGATTTTTAAGAGATTTCAGAGACGAGTTATTATCTATGCTCTCTCTAGTGTTTCAAATACAGTCAAACCTATAACGCGATTAATTCGTACGGCGTTAAGTGAAATTCAGAAATAAATATTCAACGTAAAAATTTTTTTTCCGATTAGAGTTTCCTACTCCGTTTTACAGGGTGTCGGAATATTAATACGAGTCACAGTACGAAATGGAACGTAGGCACGTGGTCAGAAAAGTAGGATCCATTCCGAGTGGAGGGGGAAGGTGGCGCGAGTGGCCTTGAATGATCATACACTTCGATCGAGGCTATAGCGTACCAGCTCTGTGCTGAACCGTGTCTTCTAACTCTTCTAAATCAATTACCTCGCTGCGTCACATCTATTCGTATAGAAGCAATCGAGTAATGTTTTAATTGGTTCCACTTTTCACCGGTTCAGACGTTTAAGAGCGGTTTTGAAAATCTGATAAACGCCGGGGTTGTTGTTTAACCCAATGGCGCACGGTAATGCGTTAAGCAGAGCGATAGTTTCCCTCTAACGAGCGAACAGCGTCGCGGAGAGCGTGTTAATCCGGAAATTATCACGCGTAATTTTCCATGCTAACGCGAACGTGCTAAACGACAGTCGCGCGTTTGCGTTTCGGTACGTTTAACGCGAATTGTCCGCGGCGTTTCAGTCCGGCCCGAAATTGTAACGGGAAGGGGATTTTTTCTGTTATACCGAAAGGAAACAAAATTTTCGCGTTTCGAACGTGACGAGTGTCTTCTTTCTTCTTCTTTTTCGATTTTGAGACTCACTGTGAGACGAAATAACGAATCGAGTCCGTTAATTAGCCTCCTCGTTTCACCAGAGGAAGCGAATAGAGGCATATCAAAGCGTCCATTTTTCTTTTTGGCTCACCCGTTTTATAAAAAGTCTGTTTTACAGAACAGTCAACAGGTTCGATGCTGTTTTTTTTTTTTTTTTACGTGTGTGTATATATCGAAGAAGGAATGACGTTTCGAGCGTGTTTTTGTTATCGTTAAAATCCACGCTTTACAGGGCGACCTATTTTTAATTGATTCACAGAAGTGTATTTTAGACGAGCGAGCTCGTTCGCGTTGATATTGAATATACGAGGGTTTGTGGCTACATTCGTGAAATATGTCCGTTTTCTTTCCCTCTGTTCGGTGAATATTATAATTTGTACCTCTTATTTCGAAAGATCGCGATAGTTGCCATGGAGAAGCCTTATCTTCGTTTCCGCCCAACGGATTTCCTCCTTAATATTCCATTGCTCTCCCTAAACCTTCGACCTCATTTTATTCAGTTCCTTTTTTCCCCGCGTCACGTGATATTTCCCGAAAAAATATCAATCATTTTTATCGATTACGCGTTGACCTTTTAGAGGGGTGCGTCGTGTACAGAAAGAAAAAAAAGACACGAAATTCATCGTTAGATTGTTTTTCTTTTTGTTTTTTTTTTTTTGTACGCAGTGATGTTCGGAATCAGAGAAATTATCGGTATCAGAAGAACTTTTGAGAACACCTATTGCAGAGTGTAACAATTAAAATGGGTCACTCTGTGCACGAGAAGAAAAGTTCCAATCGCGGGAGATAACAAAATGTACCTTTCGCTACGCCGCTTCCTGTTCCATTATGTCGTACAAATACCGGTTACTGAAACTTTTGTCATCATCGTGGATCTGCGATAACTAAATATACTGAAAACATTGACTTTACGATTGTTGAAATGTAACAGTAGCGAAAACATTGATTTTACGATTGCTGAAATTCAACAGCGACAAATACATCGACTTTGGAGTACAGTGATTAATACATTGGCGTCGGGGCGTTTGGAAACGCGCCTTTTTTTCTTTTTAATTGTGTTACGTCGGAAAACATTGTTATAAGATTTCAATTAATTAATACTTTTCGAAGAAATGTTGCGAAAAGTGGTAAATTACTCTTTCGTGTCATAATTTACACTGTCTAACATGCAATTATCTGAAGTTTTCAACTTTTTCGATAAAAAAAATAAAAATTTAACATTTTTTCCACAGTAAGATATCAAAGTTAGAAGTCAGAAAACTATGAAATTTCATTTTTGACTGCGTACTTCATTTTATTCTGTTCTGAGGTTCTAGGGTAAGAGCTGTTTCTAACAGTCGTGTTATCTTCTGATTAGGTGGTGATCGTTTATAAGATATTATATTTCGTGTACAATGCCATCGAATGTACTTTAGAATAAAGTAGCGAATATCAGATTATCTTTCGTACTTTTCGTTTGATTCCAATTCAAAGTTCTATCGCTCTTATTGGAAGACTCAATACATCGTTCCTAACTAATTCATCGAACGATTCTCCCTCTTTCCAGTTGTCTAATTGACGGAGAGAGGATCCACGAGGACGACCTAGCAGCCAGCTGAAGAGAAACGAACAGTGGCATGATAGGGGTAAGGAACCACCCTCTACGAGGGCGCATTCTGCTAGCCCTTTTCTTCCTTCTCGGCACGTTCGCCCTACTCTCGAAAGCAGCAGCGTTCCCGGATTGGACCGACTGCCCAGCGGTGTGTCGTTGCAAGTGGACATCAGGCAAGAAGTCTGCCTTATGTCCTGACGCTGGCCTAACCTCTCTGCCAGCTTCACTGGATCCTGACATGCAAGTTCTCGATCTATCAGGGAACAAGATCCCTGCACTACAATCGGAGATCTTCAAACGATCAGGTCTGTTGAATCTACAGAGGGTGTTCCTTAGGAACGCTGGTATTCATCAGATTCACGCGGACTCGTTCAGAGACATGAGAATACTAGTAGAGATCGATCTGTCCGACAACCATGTGAAAGCACTCGAGCCTGGCACGTTCCTAGGTAACGAAAGACTGAGGATCCTAATATTAAGCGGGAATCCATTGAGCAGCCTAAGAACACATCAGTTCCCGGTACTTCAACACCTGAGAAACTTAGAGTTGCAAAGGTGCTCGTTAACCGAGATCCACGGCGAAGCATTTGTTCATCTAACCGGTCTAGAATCTCTAAGATTAGATCAAAATGAACTAGAGTATCTGGAGGTCTCGGTGATATCGAGTTTGCCACGTCTTAAAACCTTAACCTTGGACGGTAATCAATGGAGCTGCGACTGTAGGCTACGAGACTTTCGTACTTGGCTGATCCCCAGTAGACCAAGTAAACTCTACTCCGTGCCTCAAGTGTGTTCATCCCCGTTGAGATTAGAGGGACGTAAATGGGAGGACGTGAAGCCTGTGGAGTTCGCTTGTGAGCCTGAAGTGTTCGTGTTAGCAAGCAGTATCCAAGAGGAAACTAACGGTAACCTGAGCCTAGCATGTCTAGCAACCGGTGATCCAGAACCTGAAGTATGGTGGCAATTGAACGGTGGCCCGGTGAATGCCACCAAGCTGACCGATCAGGCATATTCAGGAACGTACGTGGCGTACGCGACGTCCGATATGATTTATAACGAGCATTCCTCGTCATCCAATAGACTCGTCGACAGGTGGAACAACCTGACTGTCTACAATGCCAGCGACGGTGACGCCGGAGAGTATTCCTGTTTCGCGAAGAATATCGCCGGTTTGGCTAGAGACACTGTGAACGTGGCTATTCCACGTGTGTACACTGCACCGACGTTATCTCAGAGCGACAATTGGCTACTCTGGGCAAGCTTAGCCGGCGGTGGTGCAGTCGCATTGTGCGCCTCTATATCGGCAGTTTTATTGGTGGTGTGCGTGTGCGGTGGAACTCGTCGGCAGAGTGCGCGCGAGAAGGTGAAGCTGCAAAATAGTACGAGCTTCGGTGATCAAGAGAAGAAGCTTCTGGATTTATCTGTCACCACTACTACACCTGGTAACAGCAACGACAGAGGTAGCGGTCACGGAAGTATAGTGGAAGCATGTAGCACAGGTGATCTTGAATTAGCTGAAAGAGGCTCGATATGCGATCCGATGAATGCTGCTACTGTAACTGTAGAGAGACTACGACCAGAGATCAGCACTGGTTCGATCAACGCTATGAGAAGTGTACCGTGTACCGCTATGTTTCCACCACCACCGCCAGAGTTTACCAGCGGTGTGCTACCAGCTGGAATTTTCGGTAATATATTCATCTCTGTGTCCGTGCCCCAGGATTCTTCGGATCGTTGTTATCCGGATTTGTTGGATATACCTGTACACGGGACGAGCGGTATATTGAACAAAACAACATCCGCACTGCCTGCGGCAAGTAGCGTGTCAAGTTTCGCCACGTTACCGCGACGAGCGTTGCGTTCGAGCGATCTTTGCTCCCCCTACGACAATATGGGGCCCCGTGTGACTGCGAATGGGAGCTCGGCGTTCTCATTGACGGACGTGGATCTGAGATTATCACCACCACCGCCGCCGCGAATTATACAACCGCCGCACGAGTTTGTGTCCCTGTGAAAAAAGACGCCCGCGTGGTTACGGCTTTCGAGCAAATAGTCGGTATACTCTTGTTCAAAGCTCGTCCGTCGCTTTATACCCTCTTCACCCCCATACCTCACACCTTCCTAACGATTGTGTCGGAGAGAAATCTTGGCCGTACCATCATGTCACTGTTCAGTCGCGCATCCAATCTCCTTCTATCATCATCATCATCATCACTCGATACGGTGTCTCGTTCGTTGTGTTCGTCATCGACAGTATTTCACGCGATGTGTGCCTGTGCTGTGTGTCGCATGTGTGTGTGTGAGAGAGAGAGCAAGAGAGAGAGAGAGAAAGAGTAAGTACACGCATTTTATACGGTGAGCCGTGTGCCTGTCAGGTGATGTTCGAAAGATGGGGAAATTGTAAATGTGCAACGGTGAAGATTGGAATTGGTTACTTGATATTCTCGTAACACTTGTGATACTACTTCTGTGTTCCTTCGTTTCGATGTACTTAATCATCTTTTCTCGGGGATATCGAGTGTTTCCTATCGTTTCGTAAAAATCGTATATAGATCTTTTTGTTTTCGTATCTGTTACCTACTGTTCAGCGATCGTAATTTGCTAGCAAGCGACAAAAATAAAAAATAGCCTGTTAGCTTTGAGTTAGCCGATAATGATAATACGTGGTGACCAGAAGCGGAGAAATTAATACTAGGTTTATGGGGTTTTATTAAGTGAACGAGAAATTGAATTTTTCCTTCAAGAAATCGATTAATTAGAGACAACTTAATTGTTCATTGTTAACTTACAAATTCAGATATACTTTCGTGCCATTCCATTAGTAAAAGTGAGGAAAAGTTGCTGGAAAATAATAGCAATTGTTTCTATAATTTCGCCGGTGAAATCCCAAATGCGTCAAATTGACGCGTCTCGTAAATCTAGTGTTAATTCGATCCGATCATAATTCACTCACGCAACTCAATATTCAGAGTCACGCGTTACCGTCATCTGACAAGCAGACGGTTCGCATTTTTAAATCATCCGAAGGCACACTCCTCGAAACGTACATCGAGCAAGGTTGTATGCATACAGGGACCTAGAAAGTTTGTATTAACTCGTGCGTATATTTAATGACGTCCGGCAGATTTATCGAGAAAGTAGTGGCACAGGATATTCGATCGAATTCAATCCAGTTATGTCTGTCCAACCTATTTCGATTACGTAAAGACGTCTCGAGTCTCGAAACTGCACGTATCCCTTATATCACAAATTCTCCCACATTTCCCCTATGAATGCTCGCATTTATACCAACGTTCAAGCGATATATTTGACGCTATTCGCGCATCAATTGATCGATGCCCGCCATTTGGAATTACTGTCGATACTCGATGGTGTAATCGATATGCTTGTCTTTTTCTTTCTTTTTTGCGCCGAACTGGACGGTTAGGTTTTTGTACATAGAACTTGAGAAGAATAAGAGAAAAAAAAAAAGAAAGAAAGAAGGAAATTGAGGTTCGTTTTGCTCAAGCATCAGACGGCGAAAAAGTATGAAAGAGAGAGAGAGAGAGAGAGAGAGAGAGAGAGAGAGAGAGAGAGAGACAGACTAATAAGAATTGTTTCTGACGCTAAGAACACTAAGTAAGAACTTTTGTGACGTTTTTTATATAACACGAAATCGGACTATGATAATACATATGCGTATAGTCGCGACAGGAGACGATATTTTTCGACGTTGATCGTTTTAGATACTCGTTGTGCATAATTTTAAGAATTCAATCAAACGCAAATCACTTCGTTTCGGTGTGTGTATAATATATTGGATGGTTTTTTTGGTTCGATGGACGGTAAATTATAGTGCTTCCAATAGAGTGCCTCGGTTATTTACTTTCCATCTAGCTCCCTGCTGATCCTCCTCCTCTTTGTCAATTAACTTTTTATTCCTGAAATGTTTTTTATAACGACCATATGTATGTCTGTCTGTATGTATGTATGTATATACACATACGTTTTTTTGTGGAAGGAGAGAAAATTTTTAATTTTATTTTTGGTAATTTGAAATATTGGTAGATGTATAAACTGAAGACTAAGGTAGACTGCGTTCGAAAAACATCGACTTGTTCAATTTCTACTGCCTTCTTCGCAGATATAAGCCTAAGAGAATCGTTAGATTTTTAGCAAGATAATTATTACTGCCAAACTCAAATCTACTACTTTCTTCTTTTCTTCGAACTATTTTTTAAATTAAACAATTTTCAAGTGTATCAATTTTTTTTATCTTTCTATATTTTGTTTAGACACTCATAGATTATCAATTCTCCAAGGTGTTCAAACAAATTCTAAACAAATCTCTTCATCTCCCAATTTACGTTTGTTTTCTCTTCGTCGAAATTTCTATTTTCCAATTTCCGTGTAATTTTCCTCTCATCTTCCAAATTCTCATTGTTCTGACATTCACATACTTCGAATGACCAAAATAAAAAAAAAAAAAGGAATGCTCTTACTGGCTTCAAATGTCCACCTTAATACAAATAAAAAAAAGGGGGGAAAGGAAAATGGGTCAACCCGTTTCTCCCGTAGTTGAAGCTCATTCCAGAACATCATCAATTCACGGCAGATATTTTTCTCGAACAACAGAAGACACTCAGCCAGGACACGTGCAGTTTCGAAAATCAAAAAACGAAAAGAAAAAAAAAAGAATCGCAGCCCTCGTGTCTGTCTGTTCGCTTGTCTGGCTGGCTTGCATGCTTGGTCGACGTATAGCCGGTGGAAGAGATGTAGCGAGGTCGTAAATTAAAGCTTCGTAAAAGGTCCTAAATTAAAGTCAAGAGTGGCTCGGGGCAGAGCGTCAAGTATGTTTTTGTTTATTTTAGACCTTAGGCAAAAACGATGAACAGCTAAAGAGGATAGTATATAGATATGTCAATTTAAATAATTTGTTTTATATTATATACAATATATTTATATTTTACTGTCTTCTTGAGTAAATTTAAATGTTTATTTTCAAAAACACAAACGGCATTTTATCGTTCGAAATGATCTTCGTTATTTCGAAGGAATTAATTTGAATTAATTTGTACACCCGATGGTATATATAATGATTTAATAATTCGAAATGAATAGTCGCGTACTCGACTCTCTCCTTCATTAAACTGTGAAGCGATTAATAAATCAAGGATACTTCGTTTGCAACATTTTACACTCTTCGAATTTGAATTGAATAGAAGTTAATTAATATCCTTCGTACAATCTTATCTAAAATTTTAAACTTCTCCTTCCTCAGGTTGTTTTTTTTAGTATATTGTAAACTTAGACATTTTACTACCTCGTTAAGTTTCTTTCATCGACTGTACAATGGCTGTTCGCAGAGGAAGCGTGTATACGATGACGAGAACGCGTGTGTGATGATCGTAAATAGTACCTAAGTCTCTTCTAGTTGCCAATACTCACGGATTCATTCAGGTGGTTTGTAAATAAACGAATTAATAAAGAGACGTGAAGGAGCAAAAGAGAAATAGAACATTCGAAGAAACGAAGAGTAAAATGGATGATTTTATCCTCCGTCGGCGGAAACAGAGGACGAAGTTGAAAAAGAAAAAAAATAATAAAAAAGAAAAGAAACGAAGAAAAGGAAAAAAAAACGTTATCTCCCATTCCTCATCCAAAAAACCTAATCTCATTCTCGAGGTGTATCACTAGTTTGTTACGTAATCTACCTAACGTGTGTACATATTTGTTAACGCAGTACACGTATTTAATAGCGTGGCAGGCGCGTCGTGCCGCGTCGCCGCCCATTATGAACACTTTGTCAATTAATAAAACGATTGAATTTTACACATGATCGAGTTATTGTTCTCACTTTTGTTCACGCCGTAAAGGATACCGGGGATCGAACCGTTTATTTCAGATTGTTTCAACTTCCAGGCTCTGTGTTAAACTTGGCCAAACTAGGGGATTGTCTTTAGAAATGGGGTTCATTGTACGAATAAGGAAGGGGCACGTCGCGATGGGTGGATTTCGTGAATGATGGAGCAGTTTAACTTTAACCCCTTTCGCTACGAACAACTATCCTCGATAGAAGAGATGTATATATAATGTGATCCTGTATCAACGATGTTTCAACATTTTGCACTCGAGAAGCGATTCTCAATTGCCACTTTGGTTCGATATACCCACTCGAATGACAATTAACATTTTCTCAATAAATAGATCTATAGGTTAATAGCTCTAAAAGGATCGATTCTAGGTGAGAAAAACTGTTGCTCGCCATAATCTCCAAACCTGTCACCACTAGATTTTTATTTATGGTATCACGTGATAGTTTAACATGTATTCTACAATTATGAGAAAAAAAATTATTACAGCACTTGGTCAATTAAAATTGTTCTATGTTTTCCAAAAATTCAAGCCTCGAACTCTTAGCCGAGAATTCTATCGTAATCGTGTTATTATGGCATTCCGGGGATTGAATGAAATTTTCGAAAGGTCGAAGCAATTAGTCCAATTATAATCGTTAAACCGAACCGCAGGAATTGAAA
The DNA here is from genome assembly GCA_951804975.1 of Anthophora plumipes. Classification (NCBI taxonomy): domain Eukaryota; kingdom Metazoa; phylum Arthropoda; class Insecta; order Hymenoptera; family Apidae; genus Anthophora; species Anthophora plumipes. The sequence continues at coordinate 4,708,428 of OX638121.1, forward strand.
GTGTGAAGTTAGCGGAGATAATGCAAGCATTGTTTGTTAAATTGTTGCAATATACGCGGTAATTATATTAGTAAACGCACGGATTCAAGTACCACGGCCTAAATACTCTCTGGCAAATTTTCGGGAATTCGTGAACCATAATTGCTGTTAATCGAACCATTGGTATTTATGCTGAGTTGATATTTTAATATTCATTTATATGCATTAGCGATTAAAATTTGATAAAAATTAATCTTCGATAGTTTCGACTATAAATTAAAATTAAAATTAAATAAAATACAGTTAAGAAGTGAAGTCAGAGATGTGTTTTTACTATTAATTAACACGTTTTCTGCGACGTGTATCGAAAATCGTACACGCTAAAACTCATTTCTACGCCGAACGATCTTTTTCTTATTAACACGTCCGCTGCGAACGTCACATACGCGTGACACGCCAATTCTCATGATAGATTGATATTGTCTACATGTAATACATCGTGCAGAATGCATAGTTTGCATATTTGACACGTATCACGTGTACATAGATTCAGGTACAAATTTCACTACGTAAAACTGATACAAATATGGATATTAAGATGTGATAGTGAACGTGTCAAGAGACAAAACGGTAAAAAAATTAACGAGTTGCAACTCTATAATGCGTCATCAGTCATTATTTTAATTTGTTATTTTATTATTGTCCGCTATTTGTTTTTGTTTCCTTGTTTTAACAAAATACATCGTTGCATGAAATTATACGTAAAACAAGAATTGTAAATGTATGTTATTTACTCCATATTCTCTTGCATACACACTGTCGTGTGGATTTTATTTCCGTTTTATTTATGTTTTTATTATTCCTGCATATATCGTGGATATGAACTAAATTTATTTGTTTGTTATTTACCATTATATATTCAATGATACACAAACAGAAAAAAGATAGGTAAAAATTGTGCAAATTTATCAAAGTTTGCACCATTTTTGGTACACATGACGCGGGAATGATATTTACAAAGAAACACCACGAACCCTTATTCACGGATTTTTATGAAACTCCGTGGGTTTATAGAGTGATCCAAGACAAGAATAACGATATACTTCATCCCTGCTCAATCGCTCTTTAATGGTGTGAAAACTAACCTCAAAGTCAAATCGGCACTCTCAACTTTTTCGCGCATTTCCCTTAAAGTACAATAGATAGAAAAATGTTTTAGGTAAAAGTTTAATAGCACAATGAGCGCTATAAATTTACCTTAAGAAAATTAAAAAACAAAATCTTGAAAAAAAAAACATTTTCGTTATTTTTAAAAATTTTAACATTTTTATAATAACTAAAAATATTACGTCTTTTATTCTGAAATCAACCACGTACACTAATTTGAGTATGCATCACCGGTTTATGCAGATAAACGACGAAATCTACACTGCACTTACATTATATGGTCAGCCAAGTAGTATAGCTCCGTACATCGTCAGGCATCTTTAAGTAGAACAAATCCACGCGTGGTCAAACACTCTTAAATAGAATAGGCCGACTCGAAAGTTTATGGTCAGACTAAAAAAACTTGGATGGTTAAAAAGAAAATTGTCTAAACTTCAGTTTGAAGAAATTTCAGTGGGAAGAGACGAAAAGAAAGAAGATAACTCGTAAGAGAGAAAAATTCTCTAAAAGTTTCGTTGCCCTAGTGGAGCAATTCAGCTCGATCCACTGTGAGATTTATATCTCAACGATCGCGTAGCATTTTTCAATTTGAAAGGAACGACAGGGAAATTCGGGGAAAAATCGATGGAGGATGTGAATGAAGAAAATTCGTGGGGAGAAGCAACGAGGATAGCTTCTTTCTAGGTTGGAGATCCTGTTCAGAAAGAAACGTTCGTTTCACCAGCTTTATTACTCGTCTTTTCGCGCGTGTGTCAGCAAAAATTCTACGAACGATCTACATATTGGCGGAAACCTCGAAGAATTTCACAATAAATACACGCGATACTCTTCGAAATCGTTTCTTTTTCCTGTACATAAGATGTTTCTAATACTTCAACACATTTGAAGAAAAATTTACAATAAAATACACTGTATTATAATTTCATTCAGCTGGTTACAGAGTTAACCTGTTAATTGGGTAACAATGACGATTAATATTCAAGACACGATAGTTTATTTAGTAAATTATTATTTATTTCTTTCAAATTGAAGAAACCAAGATGAAATAAGTGGTTACTGTTACATTTAACAATTACAAACTAGAAAGATTGAATTTCTGTTTTCAAAGATGATGAATCCGGTTAAAAGGTTAAAGATACGTTTGATCGGTTCGTGTGATTTCCATGCGGTCGGAAGTTGGTGTTTGAAGATCATTTGCAGAGAGCTCGATCGTCGTCGTTCTCGCGGCCCAACCTCGGCGTGTAACCGTTTACCTGGCTGTTACGAGAACCTGAAATTAGTGAAGAACGAAGCTAAGAAGTGATACAACGTGCGATATTATGATAACAGAATTGCCAAAGTAATCTTCGAAACGAGAGAAAATTGAAAAAAAAACAAAAAAAACAAAGTAGATGAAGATAAAAGCAATTAAGACAGCCATATTTGCATCGAAAGGTCCGTAAGCGTCAGCCATTTTGAACTCAGATACTTAAACGATAATTCCACTGTCAATATCAATTCAATTTCTTTATCTGTATCAACTCATAAATTACAAAATAACAATTTTCGAAAAAAAAAGTGAGAGAAACGATACTCGCTAAATTTACCAACGAAGGAGAACATTTTTGTAATATTCCCGAAAACAAAATCCAATCACAAATTCCAGAATAATTATCCTCAGTGTGATCACATTTTTCAAAACCCGAAAAGAAAAAAATACGAGAGAAACCACATTTGCCAAATTCGTCAAATTTGCCGATGAAACAAAATATTTTCGCAAAGTCGAGAAAAAGCAAAGCCTATGAGAAAATTTCAGAATAACCATCCTTACCGTTGTCAAATTTTTCAAAATAAAAAGAAAGGAAAAGGAAAATACTCAGGAGAGAAATTACACATGCGAAATTTGCGACGAGTGTTCGCCATCGCTTGGAGAACGTTTTTGCCAGTCGAAAAAAATCCCCTCTTAGCCCCGGCCATCGTCATCCAGGTCAGCCGGCATAAATAACGCATTAACAGCATTTTATTCGCCGCGAATCCGTTTCGTGCGTTACCCCGTCGCGGTATTGCGGCGACCCGTGGGTAGAGAAAGGGATGAAATACTATCCGTACGAGGGGAAAAATTAAATTGGCATTTGGACCGCCGTGCGTCAACAGAAACATTCGCGACACCACGTTTACGTTTTTGTTCAACGGATCACGTATCGAATCGAACACATTTTCACGTAAGCGATATTTGGGCACGGTTTCTCTTTTTTCTTCACTCGGGATTAGCGAATAAAAAAATGAAGAATAAAAATTAAAAGCTAATCAAGATTGAACTTTAACACGTTCACTGTCGCAAGAAAGTTATTTCAATCGATGAATTATTTCACCTTCTTTATGTCGAAATTTGCAACAATTTTTCCTTGATCTTTATTTGACAGCTCTTTTCCAATTTCATTGGTTTTAATTACTTAAAAGTTCTACGAACAATTTAATGTAAAAAAAAAAAAAATTGGAGAGTCAAAAGTGTGGTTAATAAAATCATTAGTTTAATTATATTCGTAATAATTCAAATACAGATTTCTTTGGATTGTATCTGTGTAGACGAGCTTAAATTATCATGAATTGTGGTTGATTCAGCAGATAATGAACGTATTAATTGTCGAACGATGAATCAGAAATGGATTATAAGCGAAAAAGAATGGTTTTTTTTGGTTACGTACCTCGAGTGAGTAGCAGAGAATTCGAGTAGGGGAATCTGGCATTGTCGATCTTCTGCCATGGTCGATAGTCCTTGGAACGTAGGCGATCTTGGATCAGCCATGATATTTCCTTTGGAATTTTGTCCGTGTGCTTGAGATTCGTCGATCTTCCGGGGAATCCAGTAGCTAGATTGCGCGGATCTGCGGATCAGATGGTAATTTATGCGATTAGGTTTGCTCGAAGTGCGTTTTCTTCCTCCGTATTACAGCGAAAGAAGGAAATTCTTCATTTCTCGATGCGTAATATCCGGGTAATTCGCTTAAGACGTTGTACAAATTGTCTTGTTCCTAATGAAAATCTGAATTATTCCTAATGATGCTAAAAGTAAGAAACAAATGACTAATAGGAATTTATATGGTTTGGAGACAAACTTATGCTGATAAGAGAAATGTTCACGTGATAAAAATATTTTTTTTTACTGTTTGAGATCACTTTAAGGTCATTTTATAAATTAGTGAACTCGAATAATCTTCGAGATTATTTGTTTAAAATATACTGTGAGAAAAATATTTTGGAAAATATAAATAAAATATTTTTAAGAATATAGCAGAGAAAGTAAAACTTCTGTAAAAAATTTGTTTTCATCTTCTAGGTATTAGAGGAATTTTTTATATAACATTGTCAAATTTTCACTCAAAATGAGACACTCGGTATATAAATTCTAGTGTCTTCCTGCACATTTCTATTTTTTTTTTACACTTCATTCGAAAGAAGAAAAACTGAAAAATTTTCTACGGAATATCTTTTTTTTTTATAGAACAGCAGGAAGATTTATGATTATTTACTAAACAATCCAAAATTTATAATATAATATACGAGAAACTTTAAATGACACGTTCCGCAGACAAAATGGCTGCAACGAATTGGCCCGTCGTTCATCGAGCAGAATAAATTACGCGTGAAACACAGAAACACGAGGAAGAGTATGCGAAAACACGTTTCAATATCGCCGATGATATATTGTCACCTTCGTAATCTTTATCCGGAGCGGAGTCGAAATCCGAATTGTAAAGCTGAAAATCCGGTTCCTGTTCCATGTCATGGCGGCGGTTGAAATTTAGGTTAGAAGTTGCCAGATCTGATCGACCGATCCTTGGATAAGCCATCAGACCGGAAGCTCGTCTCTCGTTCATTTTAAGCTTCTCTGCCTCTGTAATGTTGCAAATTAAACGATGCAGTGTATTATCAAAAAATATGAAGAAAATGTAACAAATAGAATTGAAAAATATTTGTGCTGGAATTTGACAAAGAATGTTTCCTTAAAATTAGACTTACCAAACAGCCAAAATTACTGGTTCCGTTGCACTGAAATACATCCAAAATATAAATTGCGGCCTTTTTTGGAAATTCATATTTGTGAGAATAATATAAGTAAAGTAAAATACTTCAGGAGTGAATAAATATTTTTTGATAAAATATTTTTGAGAATTTACAAAATTGATTATGAAACGAGAAAATTCAGGAAATACGTTATTTTAATTTTAAAATAAAAATTTTGATTAAAAAATTAGCTAGAACCAGTCATTTCGATTGGTTGATAAATCCAGTGTTTAAATGTAAAAAGTAATAAAAAATGGAGAATGTTTCTCTCCTTAAATTATAACGTTTGTTATTTTTCGACCATCCAAGCGCGAGGTTTAATATTGACAAAGAAATGAAAATTTTTCATATATTTTCGCGCTATTCCGCGAGGAATTTTTATTAACACTTTTGTTCCATTTAGTGGAGAATATTTTCCACAATGTTGTGTCTGTGTACATATACTGTAACAGTGTTGTGTTTTCCTCTTGTGCAACATAGCTGTTTTAAATGTATTCTTAATCGTGCGTGAGTTATGTGAACACGGTGAAAGATGTTGAAAAAACATGCAGAATTAAGAAGTAAATTTACTCAGGCATAAAAATGGCGATTGAAGTGACAAGTGTCGAATTGAAAACTTTGTTGAAAATCACTTTAGTTGAAAGTGTAGGCGAAACATTGATTAGCAGTGTCAATGAAACGATAATTGTAAAAACAGAATCGAGAAAATTGAAGAAACGGTGAAAAATTTGGTTTTTATCAACGAAAGTCCAAAACGAACAGTAAAAAGAAGTTAAGAAAATATTCATGCAACTGTCTTGCCTCTGTTTGACATGAGCTGTTGACCATGCTGGCATTGGGTTACTGAAAAAGAATTAGTCGGAATATGTAATTCAGTGAGAAACGATATTGTTATATTTGTTTCTTCGCGATTCTATAAATCCAGCGTAAATCTTCTCCAATAATTAAAACAAATAGCAAAAAAAAAAGAACTGATAATTCAGAAAATGATTGCAGAGTGAAGTAAAGTGATTCCAAGGTGGTGGAGAACAATACCACAGTTCCATTCACTTCCATGATTATTAATAGATCTCTGGCTCCCAATAATTGAAAAAAAAAAGAAAGGAATAAAAAAAGAGAAGCTATCGAGTGGCCGGAGATTGATCACCGATACCGTTCTTCCGATAATCAAATAATAATCTGCAAAAGACACTAAAATACAAAAATGGGGCAAAAGAATTCCAATTTCATCTAAACAATAATTTTATTCTTCCGATGATCGAATAACGAAAATAGAAAATTAATTTCTTTCAAAAATCAAACATGTAGTAATCTACAAAAAAAAAAAACTAAAAAAAACTTTCTCCAATTTCATCCAATGATTACTAACAATTTCCAAAAAAAAAATAAACAGAAAAACGACAAAGTAGAAAACAAATTTCTGTTAAAAATCAAATAATAAACTGCCTTCAAATTTCATCCAATTTTCTGGATAAAAAGTGACTCCTTAAAAATACGAAAAAGAAGAAAAATCAAAGAGAAACACTGTCGGAAAGAAGAAGGAAAATGGCGGGGTGTCATGGCCGCCGCGTATGGCGCGCAAACGAACCGCGAAACAGAGAGAGAGACAGAGAGAAATTCGGTACACTCTCTGCGCTCCTCTACATTTCTGTTACACTTACGATTTAGCGAGGTGGAAAATATTAGAACGATCAGGAATGCAAATAGCTGATTTCTCATTGCAACGGCGAAGAAGTTTCTCTGGTGATTCGACGTTTGAAAGTGGATGCTGAGCTGAGCACGGGATCCTGTACGACACTGAATACCCCCAGGTATCCGACGTCTGATTTTATACCTTGCTCCTCCGCCAGCTACGGGGTGTGCCGCACCAACCCCCTGTCGCCTTTCTCAACCCTCTCGTTTCGTATTCCCCATTCCAACTAGCCTCCTTCCACATCCCCCTTATTCTCTCTACGATCAGTATGGTGATTCCATGGTGTGTTCCGTGATGACTTTTAAACGTGAACGATGGATTCGTGGGGGGTCCTTCGACGAAGGAAATCCTTCGATAGAGGAAATTTTTAGACGACAGAGGAACGTCTTTGTCCAGATAAATCTGGATTATTAACACTTTGACAGTTTATCCACGGATTAGCGAAAAAAGAATGAGGAAAGAAACAACATATTACTGTAAAAAATTGTACCGAGGTATTGTGTATACAATGTTTGAAAATTATTGAACAGGTACTTGAGAAATATATTTTTTTCATTTTTCATCACATATAGAAACATTTTATAATATAAGAAAATTATATATTTTCTTTTTACCGGAAACCCTAATTTTATTAGACTGTTAAGGGATTAATAGTTTGACAGACGTTGTAGTGACCGTTTAATTTCGTACAATCGGTAGGTTTCGGCTAATATCGTGTATTTGCGATTTTCTGATTTTATATGTAAATAAAAAGTAATAATATGGAAATTTATTAAAATCGAAAAATGGCCATGGACGAGAATTTGTTTCATTTAGTTTTTTTTTTTTAATTCGTTCGATTTTTTGGCTTCGATATACTATTTAGTTTATACAAGGTTTGCAAACCCGTGAAAAATACTGGCAGCAAATGCGAAGGGATTTATAAATGTAATTTATAGGAAATTTGACGGAGATTTAAATTGACTTGCATGAAAATCACTTTCCTTTCAAAAATGTTTACAGAAAAAATTAATGAAAAAAAGGGACAAATATGTTGATTGACAAATCCTTTTTTACGGCATTTCAAGATCACCCACGTTTTTTCTTTTTTTTTTCAAATATATCAATACATTCTTATCACATTATTGTACCTCATAAGAAAGAACGAATTGAACGGTATACGATACGTTGATTTTCATATTTAAAAAGACTGCGACTTTGTTGATTTTCTCGTAAAAAAATTAAGTAAAAAATAAAGAAAGATCCTTTACACTCCGTTTATTTTCTTTCTGAATTGTGAAGAGTACACTGAGATATTTAAACTGCTCCAGTTAATCGAAACTTTAACCTGTATACATAGTGTAAAATACAAGAAAATTAAAAGAAGTAAATTTTAAATAAATTCTTTCATTGTGTTAGGTGTTTGTTTTATTGAATATGTGAAGTTTTATTATTGTGAAGTGGTAATTCGACGGTTGCAAATATCGTGTTCTACTACGAGAGATTACTGTGTTGAGGTTCCTTTTTGCTGTGCATAACTTAACCGTAAGGAGAATTTCTTTTGCTAAGGAAACTTCCGAGCTCGAAAGTTTCTTGTTATGAAGAAGCGGAAACTCGAAACGATATCAGCGAGAGCACAGTATTATTTCGAATATTCTCTATTCTTTAGAGACGATAATTAATCCTCGGAATCGTTACAATCAGCGATGAAATAACTTTTCTATCATTTTTCGTTGCTCTTTGAAATTAAAAACACAAAACGTTGAAATATCGTAGAGTAAAATGGCGAATAAAATTCATAAAATTTTCATTGAAATTTTTGTATTCACAGTACTTTTTATGTAAAGAATTGCTAAAAGAATTTTTCTTCGGAGATGAAAATTTTCAATAATTTCTTAAAGCACGCATTAAGTCGTTTTAACTTTTCAAGGACGAATAGCAAATAAAATTGCCGTATTTCTCGATGTAGAATCAGGAAACACGAGACAAAAGTTCATTACTTGTTTGGTAGAAGGAGAAGTATCATTTGATCAAGATCATATTCTATGAACTCTGAAAGCAAATATTTGCGCCGGAGAAAACCATAGCAGCGCTTTTCATACATTCAATTTAGTACTTACTCCTCGATCTCTGTAATATTTAACTCTGAAAGTTCTTTGAATCGTGCTCTTTTGACAAAGGAGCGAAATGGAATTTTTTCGCTTCTCAAGTGTAGAAATCGAAGGATACGAATTCTGGTATTTAACATTGCAAATAAATTATTCGATGGTTGTAGTATCAATGAAAATTCTAAATTGAAAGACTGTAGAATTCCTCCTCAAAGTGTAACGCAAATAATTAAACATTTAGAAAATTTTCCTTTGAATATTCTACAAATATTGTACTCGAATAAATGATTGTAATTAACAATTATACATCTCTGAAAAATGGATCGACACCAGTTGTACAATTAATGATGAATCAAATAAATATCTCTAGAAAGCAACCCGAACAGAGTATCTCCAAAATCTCCAAATTCTACTTAACAGAAACAATTAATCAGTCCTGCTAACCAAATGAAACGGTCCATTTTCCACGTGGCAAACTGGAAGATCGTTATACCACCGAAAGAATGACCACGAACACGATGCAACGATTACAGAACACAGAAGACAGCGAATTGTTAAAAGGCGTGGCGTGAAGCTTCTCTAATGAGACAGACCGGATGAACGCAAATACCCATATAATGTACAATAAAAGGCCACTTGGAAGTTCGTGTAAACAGGTAGAACAGCAATTAATGTTGAACCAAATTGTTCGATGTCTCCCCATAAATCCTATTTTGCAATTAACAGAAACCTCTGCTGCCTTCTCTCTGTATTTAATGCAATGACACGGAACCACTGCAACGAGTTTCATTTCGTTTATATATATAAACTACAAGATAGGCTCGAATTGATTTCTGGGTCGAATCAGACGACGCGACGTTGATTTCTCTTTTTCGAATTTGTTTGTTTTTTTAACTAATAAAACGGGAAGGGAGGAGAGAGAAATACGCGATGGACGACGAATTTGCATGTACTATATGATATATAAACTAAAAGATAGACTTGAATTGATTTCTGGGTCGAATTAGACGACACTGATCCCTTTTTTCCGCATTTGTTTATTTTTTTTTCCTTTTTTCTCTCTTTTTTTTTTGTTAAGTAATAAAACGGAAAGAGTGGAGAGAAAAATACGCTGTGGACGATGAATTTACAATGGATTGTTACGTTACGTACGTACAGTAGAAGCTAACCAGAGGGAATCGAATTAAAATTAAAATTGCTTTAATTAAGGGGTCGTGTCGTGATTACATATTTAAAATTTCGCGGCGCCGCGATTTCCATAACCGCGTGGAAATTGTTGTATCTGTTCGATCGTCCTGTATACACACAATGGTGTATTTATTTTTTTTATTCCTCTCTTTATATATTTTTTTTTCCTTTTTTTCATAGCAATTAAACCGTGGTTATTCTTGCGTACACGAGAATGGTGTTTCACGTGTACTACTATGGAATTAGCGGAGAATTTTATGGACCGTTTTTTAATAGTGGCTGGATTTCAAACTGTACACAAAATTCGTACACCAGCTGTATAGAAATTATCTACATGATATTTTGTGAGCTATTTCTACTTTTTCCTTCTTTTTTTTTTTTCAAATTGAAAGCAATCGATTTCAGAAGATTTTACGCTCGAATAAACGAATATTGGTGAAAAAACCAAACAAACAAACAAGCAAACACGATGTAACAATAAAAGGGTAAAATATACGTGTACAGCAAGTGAAATAAATTTTCGTGGTTACGATGCACGCTGTTTGACGATATTTCCAGAACTCTCCTCTATCCTTCTCCCTCTTTGTGTCCTTTGAGCTCAAAGCGGTGAAATATTTCACTTTCCAACATTTTTGAATACGGTAGATTTTCCACTTAAAAATTCGAGATATTTTTTCTTTCCTTTTTTCTTTTTTTTTTTTTTTTTTTGTAATACTAATATAGGAAATTTGAGAAATTTCCAACTTCTGAAATTTCATCAACCTTTGACGCAGTTGAAGAGGCGCGTTTACGAGACACGTGGGCGAATTGCTTGGAATAACTACTCGCGAGAAATCGTAACGTAGAATTTATTGCAATGAATGACGTCTTCTTTTGTCTCCTGTTGAACATACCTCACGAATCCACGTTTCTATCTTGTCCTTATCTTGACAAATTTGCGACGTCTCAGATCGAAACGAAGACTACACATCGTTCAGAAATGATCGATATTTTATATATCGACACGTTGTCGCAGCGGTTCGCGTGTTTCGTTTGAAAGTTGAACGATATGAGCGATTATCTGCGATAATCCAAATACACAGCGACGTCTGTCGCGTGTTCACAGGCTCGTATAAAGATTTATAAATTCGTGATATGATCATAATGACGCAGATTATACTGCATTACTCGAACGACCGTAATGCATTCCGTGTTTGAATGACAACGTTGTATTTAATCCCCTTTTGATTTTCCCTATCGATACTATTGCATATCGTACTTACAGGGTAAAGTTTTCTTCCGATAAAAAAAGAAAAAAAAAATAAAATAAAATTTTGGAACAATTTAATACTTACTGTCTACGCATTATAATAAAACGTCCGATGCTTACAGTTTTCTAGTATTCTCAAGGACCAATATTGAAACATTATCAGGAAAAGGGTTCAACAATTAACAGTACTTGTTATAGTGAGATGCTCACTAAAAATCTGAAACTTGCACTTCGAACAAAACGTAGAGAATTGCTTTCCACCGCTGTCCACACTGTCGACACTCTCCAACAGCTTCGTTTTGAGGTGTTGAAGCATCCTCTCTCTATAGTTCTCATCTCAGCCCATCGAACACCTGTTTAATCCCCTAAAGAAGCCCTAGAAGGACGAAGAAGCAAACACGGCGGTGCATTCGTGGTTCATAGCTCAGCCGAAAACACTTTTCAACGAAGGAATACGAAAGCTTCTTGACAGATGGTCAAAGCGTGTCGAAAAGCTGGGCGATTATGTCGGAAAACGATGTATTTGTCTTTTCTACAGCGAGAATGCGGGTAATTTTTCGCTCACTCTCGTATTACTCTTTTAAAACTCAGATCTAGAACTTTCGTCCCGGATAATTCACTTCATCGAACTTCTTTCCTTTCCTCGATGATCTTTTTCGTACGTCCTCGCCTGATTTGTACGCGCCGTTCGTTACAATATCGATCGTACGGTTTTCATATTTTTATTGTACACCACGTTTGAGGAAGTCGGAGTTATCGGGACGAAGAGGGCGCACGGCGAATCAGTCGAGTATTATTTTGTATCGGATAGCCAAGAGAACGCAGCGTTATCCGAGCCTAAATCGATACTATACTCTCTCTCCTGTTGGATACTATCGACGTGTATCTGTTGCATGCGAAATGAGGATTCTATAGTGCGTCGTACCACGGAGATATTGCTCCTGTGTAATGTTTCACGTGATGCCCGTGGATCGGTTGTCGAACCCGTTGACGAATTTGTCAGGGCGAAAAATTTTCTCGACACGTTCGCTAACTGCTGCGTTCACAGCCTGTGATTCCCGTACATTCGCAAGAGTACAGTCGAGAGAAGAAATATAGTAGCGTGGTAAATTAGCGCTTTCGCTACGACGAGCTTTTATAGTCACTGTCTGCGAAATGCTACATACAGTGACTTTTGCTAATATTTGGACAGCTTTGAACAACCAAATAGCTGTAATTTTTCTCAGGAAGTGGAAGGAATTAATTTACTAAACTATATATAAAATTTTTGAAAGAATTGCAGTTGCTCGAAATTGCGAAGAAACTAGAAAAACTCGATTTTTTACAACTTTTGTTTAAATCTGACTCTGTAAGGAAAATTTCGAAAATATATTTTGTAGATTTATGTCAGCTATATAAATTAATCTTAATTTTTCTGTAACTTACGTTTTATTAAACTATAATAGAAAGAATAACACATTTCAGGAAATAATTCGAAAAAAGTGCATTTAAAGTGAGGATTGTAAATAATATATAAAGGAAGAATATCGGTGACCTTGGAACAATATTTAAGATAATTATTGCGTTCCTTATAAAACGAGACACCTTGTAGATAATGCAAAAGGAAGACGAAATGTCAAGAACTCGATACCGTCGATATTTCTCTATAACTCGATATTTTAACGTGACTTTGTAATTCCGTATCGAAGTTCTGTTAAAACTTGTAATCCCCTTTTTTCCCTCTCTGTTGCAGCTTAACGTTATACGTTAAATCACGATCGTTTCCCCATGCAAATTCCTCGTGTAACGGCGAGCGGATAACCATTTTCCAGCGCGTCAAGCGGCCATCTTAGGCCTAAATTGAATCTCAGGCAAGCGTTAGAGACGCTCGTTTGCATACGTTCGCGTCTTGTTTGAATAGAAAGCGTTTCCTCCGGTAATAGGGGGGGGGAATGGTTGAAGATCGATTACGAGTGTGTTTTACGTTTCCAATTAAACGAGATTCTAACGACACAATAGGTTAATAACGGCCAATGTCGCGGCCATATTGGAATAGAATAGAGAGGGATACGACGGGGTTCGTACGCGATTCGAAGACCCGCAAAAACATTGGAAAATTGAAACATTTCCAAGCGACGTCGGGTGATTATATTTTCACCGTTGAAAATTGTTCTTTCTTTTTCGTTTTTTTTCATCGCGACCGTCACAGCGGGTCATTGTGTTAGGCACAATGAAAAGTTCCATTATTGTTAGCGTAGAATATACCCATAACCGAGACACCACCGGTCTCGCTACGGAACAAATTTACGACAAATAGTAAATTTTCCTTCTTGTTGCCTCTTCACTTAAGAAAAGGACAAGCTCGGCGTAATTTTCCTCGAGTTTCCCCGTGCAAGTCGGCGATCTTATCGCCGGAGATGTTTTCGTAATATTTTTTTACAGTTTTTTATTCACTTCTTACTTGTTTGTTTTAACATTTTTCCTTCTTTTCTTCTTTATTTTTCTGTGATTTGAACAGTCCTCTTGCGATATTGCACGTTCGTTCGAAATGTAAATTAAAGTTTTATCCCTTCATTTATCCACGAAGAAAAATAAAATTCACAGATATGCACGATTTTTCGGTTGTTTTTTAAGCGAGTATCTCAATTATCAAAATACAGTAAGTTTAGTGTGTAATTACCGGTTCGTTTATGTATGTTTCTATTGATTTATTCCGAAGCTCTGCTGGCGGATGTGGATCGTGTAAATTCATCATTATTCGCGTTCCACGTACCGCGAACAGAAAAACACGTGTTCACGGATGTTTCATTTATATTCCATCCGTTTCATTCCCGTTCACAAAATTTCAAATAACATTCGACGCAAAAGAAACATAAAAAATATGCAAAACTTCCAAGAAAATTTCATATTATCCAAAAAAGAATAGAACAACGTTAATCCTGTGAAAAACTGAATGACTTTCCTTTGATGTGTTGGAAAGTAAATATTTCCAAAAAAATATTTCACCGAGTATATTGAATATGTTAAAAAACTTAAAAAACTTCCACTGAGTTTAATATCACCAACAAAAACTTTTTACTCAGTTTAGTTAATATAAAAAAAAATTTTTCGCCAAGTCCAAATCTCAAAAAAGAAAAATTAAATATTTATAGGGACATGTGACTTTTGTTTGTATTTTATTGACATTTTAGTTTCTTATTATGTTATTAAAATTGTAATCAATCGTAAGTTTTCTTCTCATAAACGAAGAAAAATCAGATTATAATGTTCATATCTCAAAAAAAAAAGGAGAGAAGAAAACCTACCACTGTGTCTCGTTGCTTGAAATTTTCATACATAGATTAATTTAAAATTCGTAGCCTGAAAAGTGAGAGCGGGGAGCGGCGTTGCTCATTCAGACGCCGAAGCTATGAACGAGATTGAAAATCATAAATGGGTTTTCCATTTCAATTTTCAAGAGTCGAAATAATTACCATCGTCCCCTCGAAACTTCTTCGTGGCAGACGAATAATTAACAACGCGAAATTACACCGGGAATTATGGTAGACGGTGATTTCGATCTCTCGCGGTTTCATTCGCGAAACGAGAAAATTCACTGTGAAGGCAAAAGCCAACGTGAAGTAACGTGTTTCGCGATTATCTCTCTTGTAAAACAAGCTGTTTATGAGGGCAACGTTGGCCACGATGAAAAATACGAGGGTGAACCGTGATCCACCGATGGAAAATTACGCACCGTGGAAATTATGATCGTGACTAATGCCCGGCGAATAATTAATCCCATTCTTCAGCCGCGTCGAGTGAAATCACGATACGTTTTACAATATTAGCCGCAACGAGCTTAGGGGAAGATGAAGCGGCGGCTTTATGGGGCGATTTAATGGGAATCTTTGCCAGAAGTATGGTGAATCTGCATTTTAAGGTGAAGGAAAATTGATGGGCAATATTTACAATAATACGCATGATTTTCATGCGAAACGTGTTGAAAAAATAATTATATTTATTTATCATTTAATATGATATTATACATGATTCTATGTAAAAAAATGATGAAAATAATTCAAGATAAAATCACTGAATTTTTTCAAAAAATTATTAACTCTAATAGCAGTAGAAGAGTTTAAACGCACAGAAAACTAACGGTGAATTTTTCACCGAAATACAGAATCGTTTGTGGACGCGTGGATAATTAATACACAGACGCGAGAAACGTCGAAAAGTTCGGGTATTTTTCGCGAACGTCACGTATCAAAGCGAACCGAAAAAAACTCAGAAAAATATTGAATAAAAAAAAAAAAGAAGGAAGATGGATTCGAGTTACGCATTTGTAGCTGTTTCGAACTCGTTCATTTTTTATCTTGCACGATACGTTTCTTCGAAGAGGAAAAAAAAAGAACATCTACAATTTTATATTTATTCGCGAAAATGAAGTTAAATCGCGAGTTAACGAAATCATCGCCGCGATTAAATTGCCAAACTGCTGCCTACGCTATATCGGCACGGGTTGGACATAAATTACTAACCGTTTCAGCTGTATTGGCTACGGGCCGGAAGTGAATTCCGCGTGTTCACGTAGCCGAATAAACAGCGCGGTGTGTTTTCGACCCGAACTTTTAACCTGAACAGCCAGGCTCTTCGGGGACAATCAAAACCTGAAATATCGTCCGCCATTAAATCGCGAAAAACGTCCCATTTCGTCTAACGTATTTGTACCCCGGACGAGTTAATCATTTTATCGTTGCGCGATGCGTAACACTGAACGAATCGCGTGCACTTTTACGGGTCGTTTCCGTCCGTGACGCGGAACGAAATAGCAATGGTCGCAAACCAACTCCCGTTCCAATTCTCTGTGATTTCTTTTTTCCCTCTTTTTCGATGGGCAATTTGCAAAATTTCCCGGTTACAAACGCTCGGGATCTGCCACTCTCGACATTATAAAAATAAATATCACCCGGCGAATAACGGGAGCTTTTAATATTCCTCCTCGTTATACGTATTTCCGGTTGAGAACTTTTCGAAAAAACTAAGTTCGCATAAAAGGGATAAAAGAATGAGAATAATAGAGAAAAAGTCACCTTCGTTACTTGCAACACAACAGGTACATTTTATTACGGTCGTTTCTCATATATAAAAAAAAGAAAAAAAAAAAAGAAAAAGAAGAAAAACTTCTCGGGTAACCTACTTATTAAAATCTAGGATTTTTTCCACATTCGTACGAGTTCACGTTAAGGTGAAATCGTCGCTCAGCTTATTCAGCACATGTTTCACGCTGTATTGATAAATAGCCGTGTTGATTTTCTTGAGTTTACCGATCTCCTCTCTCATCTCGAGTAGCTTACGCGACGTTGGATCGCTTGACTTATCCGAATCGCTGGCATTGTTTCCAACGAACGATGCGAAATCCAATATGTCCATCATGTTGCAGTCTCTCGTGATCACCTCGACAGAACTCTCCATACCTGTGTCATCTGCTATCCTCTGTAGATTCGACAATTGTATATTCGGCTTAAGATCGTTCACACGGAAGTTCTCATAATACTTGGCGAAAAAAGCCGCTGTGATTGGGCCCTTGTGATTGATCGTACGTAGAATCTGATGACTGGCGACATCCCATACGTGAACATCGCCGTTGTTCGATCCCGAGAGGAGATATCGACCGCCGATCGATATCGACAACGATACCACGGTCGATTTGTTCCCGTGGAATACTATCACGCCCTCTGTATCCCCATCACCCCGCACCTGTACATGATGCTCGATTCCACGTGGCGGCTCGTGCAAATTGAATCGATATATGTCTCCGCTGGTACAGCCCACGAATAAATCACTTTCGCGTGTGTTCATGCAGACGGAAGTGAGAGGCACGTCGAACACAAGGGTGAGCAATAGCTGTCCGCTGGCCGGCTCGTAAATGTTGCATGTCCGATCGAGAGATACGGAACACAGTCTTCCTCGTGCGCAGTGCCCGAATTGTAGATCCTTCACCGGTAAAGAGTGATGAGAGAAGGCGTGCAACGACGTAGGACGATCCTCGTTCAATACACGATACAAAGACCACACAAACACTAAACCGTCCTCTGCGCCGCTGGCGAACAACGAACTGTCTTTGCTGAACGCCAAACAGCTTACCGTTTGATAATGTTGCGATAGATTCGTTAGTAAACGTCCGTTGCACGTTTGCCATATGAACAATTTTTCGGAAATAGCCGCGACAATATAGGCGCCACTGGGTGAACAAATCAGAGCAGTCACCTTACCTGGCGTTGTCAAACGGAGGTTAGGTACAGGCGTGTGATTATTCAATGGCCAGACGTGTATACGCGATTTCGTTAAATCTGCACCCACTATATAACTGTCACTCAAAAGCTGAAGGGTACGATGACTGAGAGCACCGGCATTTTTATAGGTCGATAATATCGAACCTGTTCGAGGATCCCATGCAGCGGCACTCCAGTGTTCGTTGCTGCTGTCACTCGTTAATATAACTTCCCTTGTGTCGACGATTCGAGACATTTTCGTGGATTTACTGTAGATTACAGAACGAGTGTAATTATGTTACTTTTAATACGATTCCATTGCGATGAGGTTGAAGGTTACTACTCTATTATGAAGACGGATTTCAAATTTCCCGTAAACACGTGCGTTGCACTAGGTTAGGTTACGGACATGGAATACGGCGACACTAGAGCGACCTATCGATGACCGTTCTAAACGCTACGAGAATCGATCAATCGAAGAAAAGTTACAATTACCATTTATTTTTGTGAAATATATGTATACAGTTTAAATAACGGTAATAAATATATCTAATTTGTTTGAAAATAAACCTGTTCCTTTTGGTTGTACCTTTTTTTCCTAAAACATACTATTTAATATTTTCGTTTATGTCGCACGGTGATTGGACCTGGCTATCGTATTAGAACATCTATCTTGTTTTTTAAATATTTCGTTACAAAAAGGAAAGAGTTAGAAGCTAATTACAAATTTGTACCATTGTTTTTATCATTACCAATCATTTTTGAATATTATTAAATTAGCCGAGATACGTAACATGATCCATCAGCAAGTAACAATGTTGATCCGTGTTTTAAAACACAGATGAGCGAACTAAGCACAGGTTCTTCGACTGACCTTGATCGTGATTGCATGACATAATTCTAATTTTCGGGAACTATACTACGCGGCATTTTGCCTGTGTAGTTTTCTACTAGTTTGGTTATGTTGTGTTAGTCTTTTGGATGTCCGATTCCATTTGATAACATAACCGATAAGGGACTGTTAGATTGTGAAACATTTGTTTCAATTTTCTCATGGGCTTTATCGATGATGAATTGCAAGAAGTGTCAAAACTTTGTCAAAATGTCGTTGATGGTAGCCGTCTCGTTTCTTGCGTTCGCACCATGGTGCGAGTGGAAATAACGTAAGTTTAATTTTTAGCGAATATAAGTGACTACAACTTTTGAACAATGTCACGATTTCCTGAATTATTTATCTCATTTTATATAATTCATAGAAAAACGAAGTTCAAGACGATTATTGTGTGCATTCAATTCTCTGAGGACTATCCCCGTACACCATTGTTAATTGAACTGAAAAGCAAAACTTTATCTGTGAAGTTGCTTGATGGACTAACAGAAGTCTGTGAGAAGGAATGCAAGAAATTACAAGGAAAAGCACAAGTGAGTATTTTAATTCAACAAATGTAACAAATTCCACTTTCCATTGAATTTTCTGTACATAGAATATTCTTACAGGTGTTACCCATATTAAAATTTATCCGTAATTACATTGATGAAAATCCCTTGATTTGTTGCTATGATGAAATTTCAGCCGTAAAAAAAATCTTAGAGAATGAGGATGAGTTAAAATTGAAGCAGAAGTATTCTTGCATTGGTCTGAAAGTTCAAAGAGGATTGTACTATTTCAAAGCCAAGATTGTAATACCGGACAATTATCCAGTTGCTTGTGCGAAGTATGTAGAAATTATGATAGCCAATAGCTAATTTGAACTAAATCTTTATCAGATTTTGCCTTGTGTTTAGATTGGAAGATGCAGATACCAATTTCCCTCCCTTATTTACCCGTCATTTTCTTGCTCAAGGAAGAGAAATAGGCAGGCAGTGTGTGGAACCAGCACTCAAGAAGCAACCACAGAAAGCTCCCTTTCAACCCTCACCTTCCTTGAAAATCGTCGCTTCCTTTCTCATAAAGTATATTAATTTACTAGTGATTGTTTTTCATAGTTTTATCGTTACTCTCGTTTAAATTTCTATTTATTTCATCCAGGGCTGTGAAAACTTTGCCGCAAGAGCATTGCCAATTATGCAGACAGCTATGTCTACCAACCAATCCAGAAAATGCAGAAACAAACGAGACTGCAGGTATGCATGTAGAGAGACTCTACTGTGGACATCTGTTTCACTTGCAGTGTCTTGTGAGATACATGAAGACTCCTCCATTCCATGGTAATAGAAGTAAAATTCAAAGCTATATAAACTTCGACTTCTGCATTGATATAAAGAATCATTTTTTTTTCTGAATTATTACAGGGGGTAAAAAATGTCCAGCTTGCGGGCAACGTATTTATCACGAAAAATGGGGATTAAGCGAAAAGCTTGCAGAGGATCGTTGGGCGCATCAGCAGGCCCGAGCAAGAGAGCTAGCAGAGGTAGAAGATTTCTTCAATTGAAATCCGTTCGATTCGAATCATATCTCGACAAGTGGTGAATTTCCACGAAAAATGCATCTCACGGAGGAAATATTACTAGAACAAGTTAAGAAGAAAAAGAAAAGGGAGGGGTGTGAAATAATCCATAAGTTTAACAAAAAAAAAAAAAAAAAAAAAAAAAATTCATAATTCTTCGTGTTTTAATATTCGGGAACGAGTGTTTCTAGGCCAGTTAAGAGAAGGTATTTTTAATACCATAATATACACTAAAACGGTTTATATTTGTATCGCACTTTATAATAACATTTTGCTTAATACGGTGCTAATACTTTAAACTATTCATTTATTTTTCTCTTTATTAAATTAATATTGTGGAATTTCCTAATCGAACTTTATATCTTACTAAAAAAAGGAATTTAATCGGTGTTTTTTTTTCTTTTTTACGACGTCGTACAATCAACGTGAAACTGACGCAGGAGTTTGGTAAATTTTGTATTTTATATGTATTTGTACTTCGAAGTAACCTTAGAGTTCGGTTCGTACTACGCCGATACCGAACGTAGATTAAATGTTTTTGTATTTGATTGAAATGTTCGACGGAAAAAAACAAACAAGAAAGAAAACAAGAATAAAATTTGAGGAGCTGTTGGTATTTATCACGTTATTAAAGTACTCACCAGTTTGTTTGGAAAGTGCCTTTGCATACTTCACCGTTGCGACGAGACTAATACGGGACGTTATTTGTAGAGTGTTGTGAAATGAGTCACAAGATTTCGTTGTCAATGTCACTTCTAAATGTGGATTCGAATTTCTCGAGGAAAACTACGTCGCGGTGTTTGCCAGTTCTTCGTTACAAATCACTAACGGTTTATTACCACAACAAATCGAGACACACTATTTTTCACGTCGAAACACGACTCTCAACCGTCAAAAAACTTTCAATTTTAACGTTCGAACGTTTGCTGTGCAAAAAAGAGCGCGATATTTAACCTACTGACTTCAGCGCCAACAGTGGCGAGGAGAACCAGTCGATAATATCGATAGTAAACTATACGTCCGATAAAAATTTTCGATTGCGGAAATTTTTCGAGACTAGGTACTTTCAATTGTATCATAGAAAAAGAAAATAATTAACTTTTACTAACAGTGATATAAAAAAAAAGGGTGTGACGTGTATGGTTTCTTACGTATAATATTCTTCTAAACGGAATGTACTTATAAATTTCCTTTCGTGATTGTAACAATAAATACATGTGAACGAACAATCCTCGTTGCGTTATTTTTCTTGAAAATAAAAATTGTATTTCATTTGTTTAATTTAGCGAAACGTTAACGTATCGAACGTATATATCATGTTAATATTCAAGTAGCAATTAAATAGTTACTTCAAGAACATTCTTGGTACACGTACATTTTTCGTGTAATCGATAATCGAAAGAAGTCGATACGCGGAGCAAAACACGAGAGGTAAGGGCATTTATTGCATACATCAACTACGTGTATACACGCTTTATTGTTCTGTGTATTTGTGACCGTGCTTGTGACATATTGATCCTTGGTACCGACTACGGCGATCCTCTATTTATCTCGGTCCCGTGTTGGCTTTCACGATGCAGTTTGCGCAGACATATTTTCATTTGTTCCCTAGTTTGGTCTTTTTGATATAACTGGCATTCTTTCCATGTACACTTTCAACGCGGAACGAACGTACGACAGTTTAGGTGGAGCCACAGAAAAAAACAGGAAGGTAAACTTTTACGAGTGAACTGGTTATGATAACCCAATTTCAAAATCGTTTATTTGTTCCAAGCGGAGACCTGTATCTTCGTTTCTCATTGTCATACTATTGATCGAAATTCTTGGTAGATTTAAATCGAAGTTAAGAATATTTTTCGAAGTAAAGAAAATTTTTAACAGCTGATTGTAAACGATCTCGTTAAAGTGTAAAAATCATAACCATCTCGTTTGTCGGGTATTCGTAGGAAGAAGCATTTTAATCTCGACTCGGTAACTGAAACAACGACATTATCGACCGTTCGGAACAAAAACTTTTCCCACTTTAGGTTATCCCTGTGAAATTTCTGTCACGTTAAGAATCGTTCCGCGAGACAGGAACGAAATCGGAAAACGATATTAATCCAATAGTTTTCCAGTCGGCATGCCAGTTATATCTAACTTGATTACTCGCACGATGTAATTACTTTAACATGATTGGCAAGGTTTTTCGCGTAGATGCACGGTACTTGGCTCTGGCAGACAGCCTGTCAGACTAATTCCCAGTTATCGATTCCACGCATACGTGGAAACGCACCGTTGTGTTGCATTCATAGGGTGGGTGAACTGTGTCTTTCTTCCACGCCACTTCACCAAAATATGTTACGAAAAATTACCACTTGCTATCGTACGTTCTCTACGAAATTTGCCCTTCTGAATTTTCTTACAAAAATTTACACTTTTGAATATTAACACCTAACCTTTTTCCAAGGGAAATATTACGATCGAACAATTTTAATTAAAATTCCAATTCGAATTTAGCAAATTGTATCAATTTAAATTTAACTGAGAAAAAGCAAATACACGAATGCACTTTAGATAAATAAAAATTAGTGCAAGTATTAAATTTAATTAATTTTGATCTCGAATCTAACGTGTACTAAATCAAGATCGAAGTTTTTCGAAATCTCACGTGTACAAAATTTGTAGACGAATTTATTCTTAATTGATTAATAAAGACTATTGGGAAAATGTTTCTAGAAAATTTGCAGATAAATTTATTCTAAATTTGTCAATGAAGAACGTTGATAAAAAATGTTTCTAGATTTCCAAGCGAGCCACGAAACAACAGAATTAACCTCTTTTTGCCAATGCATATATCTACATTCTGTTACATCGTGTCTAGGTGGATACAATTTGACCCGTTTTAGGAACTCTCCTGGCTGGAACGAGTTTTAAGCAACAGTGCAGCTGTCCTCAATAACGCGATCCGCGCACGGCCATCGAAGAATTTCGCGATCCCGGTTTCGCGGCCAAATTTTGGGGATCGTCCTTGTGCGCCTACGACGATCTACCCCACGGCTATGCATGTACCAGGGTCGTATTATACACACGATACACCTATAATTGCACGTAGGGCAGCTTCGTCGTAACGCTTCGTGGATCGATAGCTGGGAAATGGCCGGAAGCCAAGTCCGACGACGTCGTTTCGAGTTTTGCCGTTGTCACCGTATGGGACCTAACCCCTTTCTTGAATGTCCCACTTGTATCGGCCATCTCCCTCTTCCCCTGATACGTAGACTCTCTCCTACACCCATCTTCTTTCTTTCCTACGCGAGGAACTCGCCTTCTTCTCGTCCCTCTTTCGCTTGGTCCCTTCGAGAGATGGACGGAGGGGTCAGTATATTAAAGATGCTAGGTTCGTTCCGTTAATGTAGGGTGGAACGAGATGGACTAACGATAATTTAATTGGTTTTTTCCTTAGTTTCAGTTCGCCACTTTCCTTAGTGTGAGATACTAGGGAATATTGAAATTCGGAGTTTTTCGAATTTTTGAAATTTCGGATCGTCGAATTTTTGAATTTTTGAAATGGATATTCTCTTGATTTTCTCTTGCAAGTTATTTAAATTACTGGCGAATCTTGATATTCGGTGTTGTTTGAATTGTTGAAATTTTGAGATAGTCGAATTTTTTGGTTTTTGAACTTTCGAAGTTTTGGATGCTTAAAGTGTTCGAATATCTGAATTTCTTTCATTTTTTATCGCAAGTTATTTAAATTGCAAATATCGAGCATTTCTTTTCACTTTTACGGAACATTTTTCCTATTTTACTTTCCGGTTAATTCAAGGGGAACAGAGCTGAGGCTCTGTAGCAAATTACGACAATTGAACGCGGTCTTAGGAGCGGCAGTTTTTTCACCTGCTCCCCCAAGAGCCCCGTTGTTTGTCTTCCTTTATGCGTTCAATCATCGACGTTTGAATCGCGATCCGGGCTGTGCAATAGGCGCAACTGCGGGGTGCCATTT
Organism: Anthophora plumipes; assembly: GCA_951804975.1. Taxonomy (NCBI): domain Eukaryota; kingdom Metazoa; phylum Arthropoda; class Insecta; order Hymenoptera; family Apidae; genus Anthophora; species Anthophora plumipes. The sequence continues at coordinate 4,732,497 of OX638121.1, forward strand.
ATCCCAGCTTCTTTAAATCCTCAAGGGCAGCAGTTCGGAAAACACCCCCCGGTGAAATAGCGATATCGAAATATGATGCCGTGTTTAACCAGCAGGGTGCTCTGCGGAATAATATACGCATTGTTTCTTTTTCCTTTCGCCTCGCTGCTCCCGTTTATTTACCTAATTATAAAAGGGGTCTTACTTTTCTGCTTATTTTTTCATATCGAACAAAAGAAACACTTGAAATTGATACAAATTTTCTTAACTACGAGCAACAACATACAGGGTTGGTTCATGAAAATGGATTATTATTAAACTGCGAATTTTCAGGCAAATTCATATCTTTAGAGATTAATGCAATTTTGCACTTCTATATTTTTTAAAAATACATAAAAATTTACAGTTTAATTATTATTATCGTTAATGTAAGGTAAGTTCAAATTTTCACTTTTAATTCCACAGTTACTTTGGTGTAAATTGTAGTTAAGTTTCGAGAATTTTGAATTTCAATTATCTGGGGATGAAATAAATTGGAATTTAATACAAATTAAGCCTCTTTTATTCGAAAACCTATCGAAACTTTAGACACTGAACTTTAGCCAAAGTTTCTAGTACCAAGTCATCGTTCGAAGCGATTCGAATGTTACTTATGAATCAGCTTAGACGATACTTACCTCGCTACAAACAGGCGCTACACAAACCACCCTAACCGCTGAAACATTCGGCCAATTTTCCGTAATAAATCAGCGTTTCTCTGTGACAATATTCCCTTAGCAACGCGATCGCTGCAGAAACTTCAAAAGCTTGTGAATGGGTCTCGCGGACATGTATACAGTAACCATGGGTAGAGGAGTCGAAAACATCAAAGGCGCCCGAGGATATTTCTCTCTCTTTCTATACCTCGTGCACGTATATATACACCGAGTAACCGTAACATTCTAAAGAGTTCCCCAGCACGCAGTAGGGAGGATTCCTTATCCTGGGGATCTGAAAGGCGACGGCTGGCCGTACGACGACGACGAAAAAAAAAGGGAAAAAAAGAAGAGAGATAGAAAAGGTGGATCGTGGCGCGTGCCACGGCGAAGGGTGACCACACGGGAGGCTCCTCTATTTTGCGGAAGATCGTCCACGTATTCCTTTCACCGTGTACAATGGGGTCGTGTCCGAAGGACGTATCAGCTCGCAGCCAAGGGTGTATAACGGGCATCGTAAATGATCCATGGAAAGCAGCTGCGTGTGTCTTTCCACGAACTTTTCGCTTTTAACTCGCTGTGCATCTTGGCTACGTTTACGTCATTTGTGCGACCTCATAGATGAGGGGGGATTTGGTACACTGATTCTGGGAGTTGAAGTCTTCGAAATTTGCCGCCATCTGCGTTTGTTCAGCTTGTCGAAAGATTTTTGGGAAGTTTTGAACGAGATATTTTTTTTGTTTTGTTTGGAAGCGGTAAATTTCTTTTTTTTATTTTTGCTCAAGATTGTTGAGAAGTTTTTTTTCAAGGTTGTTGAGAGGATTTTTTTTCGAATTTGCATTTGGTTTTTTAATACTGTAGGTATTTCTCGTAGGAGTAAAGCCTGTTTACAAGTCAGGTGGGATGATGGCGAAAGGGGAGGCATGAACGAGACCCTAAACCCTAATCACCGGCTTCTACCTATTTGGAATGGTCTGACAGCCATCAAAGGTGCCATTACCGTGTCAATTACTGACCTACGTTGGATCGCTTAATTGAACTTCACACCTGTGTAGACTGTGTGCGATGTAACCGTTTTGAAAGAACTGTGATCATTCTTTTTCGATAAGAGAGAAATTTTAAACCTTTTCTAATATATAAAAATGAAAAACCTGCTATCGTAACACTTCGACGCACCATGTGCATCTTGCAAAAAACAATTTACTTCACAGTATTATTTTACCAAAGAAAAGAATATTTATTTAATCTACGATTGACCTAAATAGAGATTAAAAAATCGTAAGGCAAGAGGTTAACTTGCTCACAAATTTCCATATATTTTCCTATCATTTCACTAATAAAAAAATCATCTCAAAATTTCTAGAAAATAATAATAATAATAGCTTCTGCAATTTTTCTCTTGAAATATTAAATCCGTCAAATTCACTGGTCCTGTAAGTTTAGCGTTAAGTGTTAAATCGACTCGCGAATGTTGCAGCAACAGTACAAAAAAAAAAAAAACCACCATGGACACACGAAAGTGTGGAAGAGTGGCGGGGTGTCGCGGGGTGCCGCAACAACAAGTTGCAACCACCTGGCGAGGGTGATGCCGGCCACCCAGTGGCCTCCAGGTGCTCCTGAAACCCCCTGTCTTGTCCCGCATGCCTGCTGCCGACTCTCGAGCCGTCGTCGTTCATGGAAAAGGACGTCCACCACCGATCATCCCCGTAGACGCAGCAGCAGCAGCAGCATCTCCCTGTTCTCTCCATTTTCTGTGTCTACATCTGTGTCTATGTGTGTGTATGTATGTGTGTGCAACGAGGGGGCAACGGTATCGTTCTGGAACACGCGCGAATCAACGTTCCAAAATCGATACGTACATCTGCCGCAACGTAGAGTCTATTGACTCCTCTGGCTGGCCGCTCGGAGCATCTCCAAGGCGACTCAGGATGGAACGCGCGGCGTGTCCCGCTTTCCACGGGAGAACAAACGGTTCTCGTTGCATTCACGACACCATGGATTCCTGGTACCACTTTAGAAATGAATTACCTGGAAGCGTTTATCGTTAAGGCTTCAGAGGATTGCTCGATTGTCTAAATTTTACTTAGAGGATTGGAAGAATTGCGGATTGAAAATTTTACTTCGAAGATTGGAGGAAAAATAGATTGGAGAATAGGTTTCAGAGTGTTTCCACTTTTCTGTGAAACTGATGAGAGAGGAATGAACGAATGGCAACGTTACGAGATGGAGTTACACAGTTTGTTAATGGAAAAATTTAATCTGCCGTTTTTTTATATCTGTCTAACTGTTACAATTTTTCGATCTGCGAGGAATAAATTTCTGATTGGTACAGCTTGTCCAAATTTAACACTTTGATGGCCGCTTTTATTTCAAAGACCACGTGATTTTCGTTTAACCAGCGTTTATCGGCTTATATCACGTATTTGTGATATCTACATTCACACAACCGAAAACAAATTTTTCATACTTAAATAATTAAAAATAAAAAAATAAAAAAATCCTTTAATTTAGAATAGACGTGTAATGAACGTAAAATGTGGATTCATTGGAGTAAAGGTTACATAACACGCTTTCTCCTATTGCGTCAGACGAAGGAGAGAATTTGTCACGATTGCGATCTTGCGATAAGATTGTCATAATCGATACGTATGATCTATGGTACACAACAATTTATGATATCGAATTTGTAAGGTTCAATCGAGCATTTTTTACATTGTTTTCGATGATTTTCATACGAAGATTATTCCGTAGATTTTTCTTCGACGATTGTTACACTTTGTTTTGGCAAGCAGGGGAGCCATTTTGTCGGCGAGTCGAGCGTACCGTTAGGAAGGTGGAGAGAAAGAAACGACAAAGGAGAATTCCACGTTTGTGCCGAATACTGTGTGCCAACTCGGGGAAAACCGAACAAAAAGCTGCGGCACATTTTTATGGGTCGCGTACAACTTCCGCCCACGAGTTACGATACGCCGCAGTAATAACCTTCGTGGTTTTTTAGTACGTAACGTCTTATCAATCATTCTTAAAGTAAAACAATGGATTTTTCACGTTCGAGACGGATCTTGTGTATTTTTCCGCTCTTTTATTCGGATTTCTGTCGGTGGTCGGTGGAGAAATAAAGTTTCGGAGAAATTTTATCCTTCTATTGGTAGAGGAGAATTTTACAAACGTCAATTCCACCGCAATTCCTTCGTTGCCATAGATTATTTTATTCAAATTTATTTTGAAAGTTGGTGGAAAAGTGAAGTTTGAGCATTGAGATATTTTGGGAAATTTTAAAAGTTGGCAAAGTTTCAGAGAAATGTTATCTTTCTGTTGGTGAAAAGAAAAAAAAAAACACAGGCGAATTTTGCAAACGCCAATTCCAGCACAATTCCCTCATTGGCATAGGCTATTAGTTACAGCGATCGATCGGTGTCACTCGACACGACCGTTCATGGGACACCATTCATGCATCCCGCTGTAAAAAGAGAATACGTATCCGTTCATCCACGAAGAAAGAACACCGCCTGGCTACGAAAACCACCACACCTACCTAACCCATACACAAAACCTTCAAAACCAACCAACCAGTCTAACCAAAAAATAAAAGGAAAATAAAAAGGCAACTCGTATAACCGAGATACTTAGCCACTTCTGTATTCTACGAATTTCCATTACACATTGAAAAGATTCAATTTTTAGCTGAAAAATAAATCTAATTAACAAGTTAACTATTTGCTTCGTTTAATTACCCTATAATATTTTTTATGAATTTTAAATTTCAATTTTCTTCACCTTTAACCGCTTGTCTGACTATTTTTTGTCTAGTTATTCATTATTTTTTCGTATATTCATTCTTTACCTGGTTATCGTTCTCATTCTCATTCTTCCCAACAAATTTACTTTATATCACATGGTATAACCAAACATTCTCCATGAAATTCGATAACATTTAAGACACACCGTGTACAAGATCTTTCCAATCTCTATACCATTCAATAAACCAAATCCTTTCTCGTAACATACACTTTTAACCTGTTTGTTATTCTCATCTTTCACGATAAATTTACTTCGAGATCACACGGAATACAAACGAAAGATTCTTCCATGAAATTCGGCAACTTTTCGGACACACCGTGTACATAGCAGCGGCGCTTGATGGCACACAGGTCGGGCAAAACGGGGGTGGTTTCGAGAGACGACGTCGCGTTGCGGGGCATCGATTTCGGGCCAGGCCGATGGCATCGGCGGGGTATCGAGGGGGCGTCTCGCCGTTCCCGTGGAGCGCGTCGCGGCGCTGCTGTTTCCACCGAGCGTCCGTCGGCCACAGTGCCACCAGCCTACTACTACACCACACATTCTCTCTCTTCTCCTCCTCCTCCTTCTCTTCCGCCACCTCCTCCACCTCTTCGGCTCTCTACGTCTTCTTCCACCACTGAACGCACGCGCGCACGCGACAGTCAGACTCTCGGTATAACCGAACTGTACGCTTGTCGAGCGAGCCGCCTAAAGCAGTCGCGCGACCAGAGACCACCGCGTCGTGCTGCTGCTCGCCTCGGGTGCTCGCCTGGCCTTTCAGTGAGAACTTTTGCCACATACACACACACATACACAACTGCTTCTCTGACGTTACACGCGAGACACGCGACACGCGGATATTCAGTACACGCCGAGGAGCCCGCTGGTACGGAACACCCTTACCTATTCGTCACGAATTTACCTCTCTTCTTCTTTTCTTTTCTTTTTTATTTTACTTAAAAAGAAAAAGAAAGAAATAAGTACATGAGAATATATCAAGAGGAGAGAGAACGAGAGAATAATTATTCTGTAATAATCGAAGAGAAGAAATTAATATACATATATATATATATATATATATATATATATATATATATATATATATATACAGAGAGAATCAGAGAGAGAGAGCGAGAGAGAGAGCGAGAGAGAAGCAATAGAGAAGAGAATTGTCAGAGCACCTCACGCCGCGAGGTGCAGCCGGATGCGCCGGTGCACCACCAGCTGCAGCCTGCCAGTGCCGCTACTATCGCCACTGCTACCAGCACCGCCGGTGCTGCTACTGCCGCTGCTGCTGCCGCCGCTGGTGCTGCTGCCGCTGGCAGAGCCTCGCAGAGGTGTCCACCTCGTGGCAGTCGACACTTCCTGCCGGACGGTGGTAGTGTCCAGGCGCGCTGGACACATTACACGAGACCGAGCAACGATTAAACCGAGTTATACTAACGCGTGAGGTGTGATGGTCGGTGAGGAAAGGAAACGGAAAAAAGCGTAACCACTTTGATAAAATATAAATACAAGTGAACTACGAAAGGGGAAAGGGGTAGAAAACACGAGGAACATTAAGGGAAGAAAAAAAGAGAGAAAGAAAAAGAATAGGGATTGGTGGTTGTTGGTGACACGATTACATCTCTCATGCAAAGTGTGATTTGTTGGTGACTATTATACTGATAAAGTGTATTTAAAGCGGAAATCAGAGAAACAGACTGGAGGGGCGAAAGTTACCTTCTGTACGTTTCATATCAATTGTTGACGAAGGTGGAGGAGGATAGAAAGAAGACGAAGGGTCTCTTCTGCGTGAAAGTTGGAAAGGGAAGAAGCAAGGAGTGCGACGAACCCTTTACGCTGCTCCCTTAACACGCACGAGACCGCATACTCGTGCACGTACCAAGCGAGAGCCGCGACGTGTCGCCGGTAATATAGCGTGTACGCTTTTTCGTTTAGAGGGTTTCTTCCCTCCGACGACGACCACCACGACGACGACGGCGACGACGACGACGACAACGACGACGACGACGTGGCCACCACTGTGCGTGGCACACGAGTGCACGCGGTACCTCCTCTTCATCAACCTCTGTTGTAGAGTTCCGTCGGGGGTGATATCGTGTCTAATTTATTACGCGCTCCTTCCCGTCTCCATCCCTGTCTTTTCTCATTTTACACCTTTCTTCTCTCCAACTCTGCAACTCCACTCAGAGGTGGGGAAAAAAAAGAAACATGATAAACGTTTGTGCAAAGACATGAATTAGTATATATGTGTATAAACATATATGTATACACAACGAAACGTAAATATGAAAATATTCGTTCGAATATAAACAGCAGAGGGGGAAACGATTAAATTCCGTACAAGTTAAGAAACTCTTGGTAACGCAAGGTATATAAAAATAAAGAAGAGAAGAATTTTTTTCGGTGATATTGGTGAGAATTTGAAGAAATTCGTGTGCTCCGGTGGGTGTCTCTGGATCGTAGTCGCGCGAGCCAGGTCGTGGTGATGCCTCGCGGATTGTTCCTCAGCTCGCTGGCTGTCGTAGGTAAGGACGCCGCTGGTGCAGCACGCGGAGGTGCGTCGAGGATACGCTGACGAGCGCAGCCACCGGTGACACGGCAGTGGTCGCTCCTGCAGGCCATGTATTACGGTCCGGCAATCGACCGTACCGGCAGCAGCTGCAGTGCCAGCGACCTTCAGCAGCCGCGATCACCACGACCACAGAGACGGAGACGCGTTGCTGCTGCCGCGACGCCCGGCGTCGCGGACGACGCTGACGCCGAGGAGGAACGGCTGTATCAACGTGACCTGGACGAGCCGGCATACGTTGTCCTCGATGTTCAAACGAAAAATGGATTTGGTATGGTTTGTCACGGTGCACCGAGGCCAGGGAGAAGACGAACTGGCGGAAACGCGATTAGGATACTGCTGCTCGCCACTGCCGCTGCCTTCCTCGCACTCGCCGTCTCTCCTGGTAAGCTTCATCTTATTTTGCCTTTTCTTTTTTTTTTCTTCTTTTTATCAGAAGAGTTATGTTCTTTTGAAAGTTTCTCGAGGGCTGTAATGTGAAATGTTGGGTCGGTGCGATGATTAGGATATTTGGCAGTTTCTTCGTGTGTGGTATTTTCACTTGGCTCTCGCGTATGTGAGGTTTCGTCGCTTAGAGATTTTGAATCAGAGACTCGGGTCTCCTTTTGGACAAACGGCAGAAAGAAGGAACGAGGCATGTGCTCAACCTTCTATTTCGTTCAATTTAGCATAGTTTCTTAGTTACAAATTTCCCAACTTTCTGAGCTATATCAAGTCTTCTTAGATGTAGAAAAGAACGTCGTGCTCTTGAATGTTTCCTCGTTTCAATTAATAATCAATTAATATCGAGAGATGAAATTAATTTTCCGATGAAAGAGAAGTTTCCAAGGAACGTTTGCACCGGCCCAATGTGTCACTGGTAATTTATATTTAAATCAGAGCGTCAGATGAGAATTCTATCAGTGGTACAATTGCCCTCCGTCGTATCTCGAGCCATAATCTGTGCCACGAGAATGACTCGACGGAATAAGGCAAGGGGTTAAAGGGTGTGGATTAAGCGAGAACTCTCGGGAATAGAACGGCTATAGCCTGTGCGAAATCAATCGCCGCTCAAGGCCACTATCCCCACCATAGGGGCCTCGCTACGCGATCTAATTTGCACTAGCCTTAAAATGTTCCATTTTTTCACCCATAAACTGAATTTGTATTTTTTTTTTAACACTTTTGCAACCGGAGACGCAGACCTACGTCATTTCAAATTAAATTCACCCTATTTATTTTCTAAAGAAAATATTTTTTTAATTTTTAAAAATTTTGAACAACCATCCGTCGCAAAACTGTCGAGTATCTCTCTAATTCTTCTCTCACTGTTTCCTGATGGTACTAGTAGATCAGATTAATACTCCAATGTGTGTGTGTGTGTATGTGTTTTACTTTGAAATCGACTTTTCGGGAAAATTAGATAGTCCTTTCGCGAATAGTTCATTTTTTAGTCGCGAAACAGTTTGTTGCAACAGACAAAGCATGTGAAAATGGTTGGTGCATTCTTAAGAAAAGAATTCCTATTATGTAAAGAAGTATCATAGCAATCGTAACGTAGAACATAGCTTACCTTTATTTTATCGTAGAATAAATTTCTAAATCCTACATGAACGATACGAAAGCTACTGAAATACCTGAATTATACCGAGTCGAAGTTAGATTCAACAATGGTATTATAGTTTATTACTGGACCACGCCTTTTACCTCATTGGTTAGGTCACCGTGTGTCTTCGTTATGGTTCGTTTTATGCCTTCTGCTAGGAAACAGTTATACAACAGATACAGAACCTCCGGTAGAATTTTCTTTCCACTTCTAACAATCCACTTAAATATTAAATTAAAAAATATTTCATTTTCTGTACAAAGGCATTCTAAACGTTTCTTGGGGGTAGTGTGTGACATAAGGGAGGGATATCTAAGGGACACGTTCTCCTAGTCGTGAAATGTTGTCGAAAAAACGTGAGGCGCACGCTGTCCGGCTGGTCGAAACACGAAAAGTAAACAGCAGCACGGGATATGTCCGTCGGGCAAATAAGAGAAATATTCACGGCATGTTGGCGCCTGCAACGTGTCCACTCGAGCATGCAGATACGTGTATTATTAAAATGCTGCTGCTCCGTTTCGCGATTCGTCACTACGCGATTCGCCCACCCTCGTAGTCATCTTTTCATTCGTTCTTTTTTATTCCTCCTTTCCCCTTGGTCTCGTTTTATTCGCCTCGCACGATGATGATGATGAAAAAGGAAAAGGAAAAAAAAAATTGGAGGAAATTAAGGGAGATTAATTAAGAGAGAGAGAGAGAGAGAGAGAGAGAGAGAGAGAGAGAAAGATAGAGAGAAAGACAGACAGACGAGATAGAGGAGAGCTAGGTGTGCATTCAGCGCTTTTTAGGTCGACTTTTTCTTCGGAGAACAGTCAAGTGGCGAGTGGTGACAGTAACCATGTGACGCATTGCGTCAAAATCCGGTGTCGAGGAAACTGTTGCGCGAGATACGCCTCTGCTCCACCATTTTCGCGATTTTGGTTGATCCTCGTGCACCATCGAGGTCTCTCGTTTCAATTCACCGGGGAAATGTCGCGGTGGTGTGTCAACGTGAGACATTCTCTGTAGTCGACTCTCGATTTGCCTGTAATTCGAATAACTCGTGATTAAGCGAGATATTAGGTAAAATTTTAACGCTCGAAACTGGTTGAAATAATTGGGCAGTACTTGTTCCTGGAAATTTTAATTAATAACTTTCTCATGTATTAAATCTTCCTCGAAATCAATGATCAAAATGTGCAGCGATAAGATTGGATCAATTTACAAAGATTCAATGAATATTCTTGAAATAAATTCAATCTTCGTTGAAAATCTGTATCGATGAAATTAGAACATCTTCACCTTCCGCTAATTCGCGCGATAAATTCCGAAAAAATTTCCCGATGATAAAATATTCATAAACTTTCGAACGCCAACCTGAAGTAGCTAATTAACATTCTCTTCGAATCATTCTTAACGCGTTCCGCGTGCCACCGGTGGTACACGAGAGTTTTCAGAAATGAAACTTTCAACGAACGAGAAAAGAAAAAAAGCTTATTCTTTGACACAATGTTCAAACGAGGTTTCGAGATACTTTTCTACAATTAGACAATTCCACGTGAACCTGTTCTATCATCCAAAATGAACTATTAAGAATTTATGCATGTGCAGGCTTTTTCAATACTCTGTTTTTTCACCCCTCGATTTTCCAAAATCTCTTTTAATTAACCCCTTAACATCTTACTGAATTTTTCCAAACTATGTGGAAAAATTACTACCTTTATTTGTTTTCTTATTTTACTATATCAATTTTATAATATAAAACTTTTCTATTTGTATTAAAAATATATTCTAACGTTATCAATAGTTTAATATTAAAATAATATACTTTATCGAAAAATGGTTTGATAACATAATATTACGGAGGTGAAATTTCGAGACTATACGCAAGAAACGCAATATTACAGAGATAGCTATTAAGGGGTTAATCTCTCCGTTTCGTCGTTCATTTGAAGACGAACCCTTAACGTTCCTAAGCTCGAAGAAACAATCCTCGGTGAAGTATCCGTTGAGATCGTTTAAACAGTGCCAAGTTCTACGAGTGTAAGATACTACAAAGTCCACGGTACGCACAATGGTCGGTGAAAGCGACAAAAGGCTGAGGGAAAACGGTATTTTCCGTGGAAAGCGTTGTTCGAGGCGCGCGTCCTCGGCCACCTCCGGTGTTTTCCTCGGCTCCCTCTCATTCTCTCGGTCTTCGTGGCTGAGTCGTTCCGGTGGAAACGTGGCGTGTGGCCCGTAGACATCGGCGAGCCGCACCCACGCGCGCTATTTATCTCGTCGTCTGCCGAAGCCAAGTGCCAAGAGTGTATTTTTTCGCATACCACTAACTCGTCCCCGCTGTATCTTCTCTCTCTCTCTCTCTCTTTTGCTCTCTCTTCTACCTTTTACCTCCTCCTTCTCTTCATCCTTCTCCTGTCTATCCTCCACCTATTCGTCTATCCTCCTTCTATTTCTATCTCGATCGACTCTTTGAATTCTTCTTCCATCTTTTCCTCTCCTCTCCTCTCTCTCGCGTGTTTTCCACGATTTACAAGGAACGTGGCCATTCCCCAGAGAGACGAATCGTATCGAAGGAAACGGCGGTGGTGCCACTTCTTAAATTTAGATATCGTAGACAGGCGGGCGAACCTATATATCCGTGTCTCTCTCTCTTTTGTACACGCGGTTCACTGGTTCGTCGGATATAATAGATTTTCTGCGTCGTTTCTCGCGACACCGTCACCTGGCCGCGATAAATTTTTGCCCGTTTCTTTTTCGCCGATAGTATAGAGAAAATCGTGACGCGAGAGTCTCTCTCTCTCTTTTTTGTTTCTCGTAAGGAGTATATATCGAGAGGGTTTTTGAACAGGGTTCACCGAGATGATTCTGTTCGGGACATGTGGTTCGTAGTCGAGAGAAGTTTTACGTAATGCATCATTTTCTGGACGGCCTCTGATCGATAGACACCGTGTGCCATGCGAAGTTCGCAAAGCCACGCTTTGGAGGGGGTTGAGGCTGTGTAGTTCGAGAGAATCTTTCTTCGCTGTGCTTCTTTTTCGATGGTCTTACTGTGAGATCGAACTGAAAGAGGATAATTGGTTAGAATATCTGAAAATTGAAATTAAAATTTTTGTCCATATTGTTCGACAGGATTTTTATGAAATTATAAACATATTTGATTTTAATTCTGTACTTATATTCAATAAATTATTTTCATAAAATTCAATATTACATTCCATTCGATGTTACTTTAATTAAAATTCTTGAAAACGTAAGTCTTTCAATGTGTACTATCGTGCCTGAAAATATGTGTCCTCTAAATATTCCTCTCCAATTAACACTAACATCTTTCAACTAGGAAGACGAGTTAATTCGTCGCTGGTTAATCAACACTTAGAACACACTAATTAATTTTTAATTGCAGTGTTAAATATAAGACACATCATATTGACATTTGCAAAAAGAAAGTTAATAAAAAAGGTCCTTAATTATTCTTCACTTTGTAGGAATGTCGAATATTCCAGGAAACGCTCACTGAATTCGAAAGATTTTTTTTTGGTGAAAAATCACGGTTAGGGTTCCCTAAACGTGGCGCGAAGTATAAATAGATGTTTCTCCCTTCATATCCGTCATGTTTCCTATTAGCATTGCGCAATCGAAGCATTTGGATTATAAGCCGGGGTTCCTTCCCACCATCGGTATGAGCTCCCTTGAAACGCGGGTAAATGTGGATTTCTAAGAAAAACCCGGGATTTCTATGAGAGGCCGAACATTCGACGCTCGTAATTCTTTCTCACCGAGGGTGAGTCAGAGACCATCACCGTTTCCCCCTTATCTTACGAGACACGAGCCGGTTTCCCGATTTTATTTTATCGTAAATTAGTTCCCTCGCCCCTTCGCCGATAGATCGATACAATTACGATCGCGTGTGTATCTGGTAATTAACGTGTAATCACTAATTTCTTTAATATACTATCTCCTGTTATTACCAGAATTCGGATATACTCAGTTGTACGTCTTCGAAGAGATTTCTGGGAAATCGTACGCTTCAAATTAACGATACGACATGTTGAAATAGTGTTTACTTATTTATAAGCATTAAAACTGCAAAGTTTCTTAGAACTAGATATTATTTATCGTAGGTAAGAAATTTCCTCGAACAGTTGGCAGAACTGTCTCGATCATCAAGGTCGCTAAACTTTACTCGGTAAATATCGAAGGAAAATATTCATCGGTTATTTAATTTTATGTAACTGCGTGTAGTCGAAATAAGTATCTGGGGAAAATTTTCCCCTAGAAATCTTGCTGGATGTACTCTTGATTTCTTCTCTCTTTTTCTCGAAGTGTTTCATCGCAGTTGTTTTGCATCGATCATTCGAAAAAGTACTTACGCGATCTTGTCCTCCGCCAAAACTCTGACGTGTTCACAGAAATTTTGTCTTGCCTAATGCAACTTCGTTGAAAATCCACGTAGAAAGTCCAAGTTAACCTTTCAAGGTACTTTCAACGAGATGAAATTGAACGAAGTTGAATAACTGATCACTTTACGAATACTTCTTTGCAATATCATTCAGACACTTACTACGTGAATCGCTGATAACTTATGATAATCAATTGCGTCAACAAACACAACAGCTTTATTAGTTATAAAAGAAATAACAATCACCGAATCACCATAAAGCACAGAAAATATCGAACTGTCGGGTATTATCGTAATTCTTCGCGACGAAACACACCTTACTTAACCTCAATTTCGCGGTAAAACCAGCCGTTCCACGATGCATGCATGACACATACATACACACACACACACACACACTTGCACAAGTAGTAAACCTAGCAAATAAATCCGTGTTTTTCACAAACAATTACGAGCAATATTTCAATTGCTAGGCAAAGATTACGAGCAGTCATTAAGTGTCCACTGTAACCGACAAATGTTCCTTGTTCTTGAACTTTTCGCGACACGCTTAAGGGCGGCCTTTGTACGCGGACAGGCGCCAGACAACCGACCAATGGGAGCTGTTTATTGTAATGGTTTCGTACATTCACAGTATGATCATTGTGCGCTTCCGTCTACAGTGCTAGTAAATCGGTGGACGAGTATAATTCAACCGGCAATAATAGCGCGCGATTAGATACGTGTTTGAAGTGTGAATAAGCCTTAATTTCCTGCGGACTTTTATAAACTCTGTGAAACTGGTATACACGTGACTTATAGTGTAACATAGTGTTACTCGTCTATGGAAAATCGTCCCCTTTCGCGATCATTTCTACGGGTATCTCGAAGCATCTGTTTGCAGTTTAGAATGTTTACAAAGGTACGAATGTTTAATTCTTTCGAATTGTTTTTGGTAAATTAAAAGACACTGCGAAAGATGTATTGTACAGTTGAATATCTTAATGGCTATAGAAGACAGTTAGAGTGTATGTGAAAGAAAGTAACATAATAGCAGCGTTTGAACGTGGAACTGAGTGAAATATTGTTCCGTTTCGGAACGTTTTTGGGGTTATTTACTTCTTCAGTTCTTTTTCGATCCCCTCGTTGGCGTATAGATTAAAAGCAACGAAGCACGCATGCTTCCCACGCCATGATTACAGAATCTCCTTTCATCCTCCAATAATACTCTCTCACGTGTGTTGCCATTATTTTCCCTCGTTTGTCGAAGATTACATTTGTTTAATTTCTTTTTAATTGAAATCTTTCGCGAAGGCGAAACGAAAGTGGTGTCGTGACTGGAATATTTTGACTCGTTGGCTTCAATTTGCAAACGCGAAGGTTTCATACGTTCGGGTTAGAGAATTTTCGTTGTATAATCACGTTGATCGAGACAGCACGCGCGTCTCGTTCAAGTCATCGTGTCAGCAGGCGTCACTTCAGATTACGTCAGGTCGGCTTGAGCTTAACTTCCAACGATTTGTCAGCACTTCTAGAAACGTTCTACATCGTGAAAATAAAGTCCCTCGTCCGTCGTTCGAATATCAATGTAACATTTTTCAGGGAGAAAAAAAAATTAAAAATGTTCGATTTGCAATTTCGCTTAACCCTTTTACAATCCTGTGTCTAGCGTGACGCGATCTCATATTACATAAAATTGCGAATATATCCGCGGACCAGCTGGAACGAAATTGCGAAAATATCACAGATCGCAGAGGGTTATGCATTAAGTATTTCCAAGTAAATTACTCTTTTATTTTTCCCCATAAGTTCGATAGAAAATTTAGATAAAATAAGAGAAACATTAATGTATATACTTTTAATTAATTTTTCGTACATATATCGATACATTTGCCGATTAATTTCAGTGATTATAGGTTAGGTTAGAAAATTACAAAATTCATGTTATAGAAAATTTCATTTCGAGTGATTAAAAGTGTATTAACATTTTAAAAAATGGTAACGGTACTAGGATTGATATTACGAGTCAAAAAATGAACATATACCTGCGTGCTGAAATCTCAACGGAGCGGATAAAAGCGCGTAACTTTTGCCATACTGTATAAGGGGGGAAGAGGGGTACCACTTTCTCTAAAAGAGGCATTATCGTACCTGTCATCGCGGTTTTCACTCTATTCGAAAGGGATACGATTCTTCTTCCATTGTCGCGTCGCTCAGGTCCCCTCTGAACTGGTTTCAAAATAATAAAGGGCAACCCCTTCCGCCTGTACAAAAGACAGTGACCCAAATTCGGCTGCCGAATCGTAGGTTTACGTGACCTCGAAATGAAAACGCAGCTTGCACCGCGTCGTGCATGCTCGAGGTATTTTTTATCGATTTCTAAATTGTTCGCGACTTAATTTGTAAATTTTCTGCAACTTAATTTGTCTAATATTTCGAAACCTATTCGAGAAAAATTAGCTATTGCAATTTTCACTTTGCATCCTTGTTTAGGACAAATTGAAAAGTAGAAAACATACGATGCTCCAAACATTTCAGTGCACTCTCTCTGATAAAATTTCTTTTTTTATATTTACAAATAATTAAAGGAATTTAAAGAAACAATTCTAGCAATCCAAAAAAAAAATGTTCACATTTTCTCTTATTATTTTTTATATTTATCGTAAATTATGTTCACCAAAAATATTCCCAAATGCCGATTAATCAGCTTTAAAAATGAAAATAAAAGATTCCTTGCTGTCAGACCAATTCACTGAAAAAAATCGATGACCACAAATACTCTCGAACCATCGAGAATTTCAGCATGGAAACCATGCTCTCGCTGTATGATCGTGGTGCGAATGGGGGTGCGTCGAGCACATGGTCAGATCACCAGCCGTGACAGCAGCTGTCATATACCGGTCGTGCCACCATAAACACTCGCACCCAGTCTCATTGTCTTTTTCTCGACGCTTTTCGTGGGTTCGCAGGTGTTTGCAACGTACACTACCGTTCACGACTATTAGGACACCCGTTATATTTTCGTACTGCAAAGCATTAGGTTCTCCCAAAAGTTCTTTTCTTTTTATTGTGTCTAGCATCTTTCATTTTTGGTACAATTTCTAATTTATCACGAAAGACCTGTGACGTGATTTTTTTTTTTTCGAAAACTGCTATAATTTATTAGCAAAATATTATTCAAGGTGATTTTTTTAAATCTCATTTATAAACTTCGGCTGTGAGCCTTCTGAACTGTTTGAACAGTCACAGTATGGTCCCCCATACGCGACGTAAATTTTATTTACACTAAAACAACACTAACGTCACATGTAAATGAATTTTGCTGATATTCCAGTATTCAAAACGGCACAGAAAAATTCACGAGACACTTCATTAGGAACGAAATATATTAATGATTATAAAATCAATTTAACACACTCGTCAATTTCGCGAATATCTGAAAAATGTACATTTTTATGTAGTTATTTTGAAAGAAAATTTTCTCATGCCTAAATTTGGAAAATTCATTTTGAATATTATTCCCCCGAGTGAGAATGCCGAGGGGTGGTAAGAAAGCGAGTAATTAAATGGAAGCGCGTATCAACGATCGAAGTAGAGTAAAGATTTATGGTGTCATCGGTGAAAAGTTAGGGGAGGATTTGTTGTAGTACGCTCGATGGATGAGTGTGCGATGGTGATGGTTCTAGAGGGGGAACAAGGTGACGGTCCTTTGATGGTGGTTGTTTGCGTTGAATATTTGTGAATGGGATTAGAAACGGAGAGATTTATCGTTAGTACACAGGGCTAGGGGGATCGAGGTGGAGTTACGAAACATTCGTGAATGAAAGAGTGTATTTGTAATTGTCATGTACTGCGAACCCTGCCATCCCCTAGGAAAATGTAAAAAAATCGCAGAATCGACGAATGACAAAAAAAAAAAAAAAAATTTCACAAAATTGACGAGTGATAAAAACAAATATTTGCATCCACAGTATAACAGAAGTAGTTTCGAATTTCGAGGTGATCGAAACGATCATGAATGAAAGTTATTATTGCAAATCGTAACTTCCCTTGCAAGAAAAAAAAAAAAAAATCAAAAATTCGACGAGTGATAGAAAGAAAAATTTTGCATGAATCGTGTAGCAGAGATAGTTTCGAATTTCGAGGTGACCGAAACGATCGCGGTGCGGCTAAAGTTCCCGTTGATGATGGCGATGCTTCCGGCGGAGGGGTGGTGGTAGCGGGGGCGGCACGACGGTGGTCGCTCGCTCCGGGAGGGTTGCATAATACACAGCGAGCATCGAGCTGCCAGGGCGTTGACTTTGCGAGGCATTACGTTTCTTATGCTTTGCTTCTCCCCCATTGCTAATATCGCGCGCCCGTTACATGCCTCTGTCTCTCGCTTCAACAACCATCCGAAGGATTACCAGTCGAGAAACTCGTTCGACCGTGCTTCTACTCTCTTTCTCTCTTTTCCTCTCTTTTCTCGATTATCGTATGGTACAATTGAAAAACGAGACCTCTTTTTTTTCCTTCTTTTTCTGCTTGTACGTGGTAGAATGGAAAAATTGCGCCACATCGCCGAGAGAGAAACAATTTAGGGGAAATTGCGAGGAACGAAGGTGATTTCTTTCTATATGTGTGTGTGTATTTTACGTTGGGTGCGGGTTGTTCTTATTTCTTGGGGGATGCTGGAGAAATTAATGGGCGTAATATTGTCTGGTTTTGGTAGATCGAGACTTTCCGGGGAATTATTTTATGTCGAAGATTACACTTCAACGTGTTTGTTTATCGGTAATTGTTAAATTGCGAATTTTTATGCAAATTGATAATTTTGAGTAAGGAAAGGCAGAACTTCGATAGAAAATTCTTTCGTCTATTAGATATTAAAATATTAGATGTGAAAAGCATTATGATTTAGATATTTTGTATATTTTGTGCAATTTTTCACCTTTTAAATTTCCTTACAAATACATAAAAATCTGCAGTCATCAATTCATTTCGTTTAATTTTGTTTTTTAAGCTACAATTGCTTAAACTTGTAAATCAAACTTTCCGGAATTTCTCTCGCCAACTGTATCTTTCATCTTCCGGATCTTTTATCCGCGAGTAATTCATTTCCATTTTTATTCATGACAAAAGCACAATGGAAGTCGTTTCAATTGCAACGCGGTTACATCAGCATAGGGTGGCAATAACGTGGCTGTTTGTCGAATAAGGGTTGTGTAACGAGGAACGAGCTTTCAGTCGAACGTGTATCTGCTGCTCGTTTCCCCTTCCACCTCGTATCGCGCTTCAGCGTCTCTTCTGTTTGCACACCCTTAATGCACTTAGCGAATGCGAAAACACGTACATTTATAATTCTTCTGAGCGGCGCCATTTAAATGGAGAAGAAGAGCGATAAAGTAGAGAAAAAATGCACGAAAATCTCTCTGTCTCGACACTCGAAGACTTTGTCGCGAGGAATAACGATGATTTTAAAGAACCTTTCACGAATGTTAAATATTTCAGGAAATTCTGAATGAATTCGAAATATCTCTGGTGAAAAATTATAGTTAGGCGCCGTTTAAACGAAGAAAAAGAGAAATAGGAGGAAAAAATCCACGAAAATCTCTGTCTCGACTGGAAAACTTTATCGCGAGAAATAACCATAATTTTAAAGAACTTTTTTGTGAATGTTAAATATTTTAGGAAATTCGAAAAAATATCGGAAAAAATTCATTTCTGCATTTGAGAAATATATTTATATTAGAAAAATTGAAGTAACTAATTTTTATACCGAAGGCTTCAATTAGGATTCTTTTTCTTTTTTCTTCTTCTTTTTTTTTTAATTTATTCTGAAATGAATTTATGTAATTTATCGGCATTAAATAAATTCGTTTATTTAGGTTAACGACAACTCAGAGATTGCAGATTAATAACGAATTTAGTTTCCAGCGTGATTAACGTGAAAGCAGGCGGAGACTTGGTCGACGTTCGATAAAACTGATTAAGCTTTCTTGTTCTCGATTCGTTTGTTCCGTTGCTTCTTTAAGAAAACGGAAATACGTCGCTATATTCTCCATCTGATTCCTTTATTTTCCAATTTTACGTTTCACGTCGGTTTATCGCGATGATTCTAATGATAAATCACCGTTCTCCCAGCTTTATTATCAACGAAATGGAACGTCCGTGTAAATTAATATCCTTTTTATGAATAATTTAAAGAGCACTTCGATCTCGTTTGTTTCGACGAAGAAAAAGATGCTCCATTTTCTAAGAATAGAAAATAAAATCAGAAATTATCCCATTTGAATATCATATTAATTCTCAAACTGACTTTTAATATTCATTTAATGGAATTAAAGACAATAGATGAAATTTACATTACAGTTTATCAAAATAAATTTTTCTACGATAGTTAAGGACTTTTTCGTTTCACTTTGATGTGAATTTGCTAGAATCACGAGCACATCGATCCTGTATGAACAATACTCGCTGGAATCCTGAGGCCAGGCTTATTGATTCACGATGACGCTGTGCTTTCCTTTATAGCACGAATAGGACTAAATTTTCCTTGGCCAAGGAAATCACCGCGTCCATTGAGACTCATCGCGTGACCTGTCACTTTTTCCCGTATCGAAACGAACGTCCATAGATCGAAGTTCCTCTATTTTACTTCCTTCATCGATTGCAATTTCGGTGAAAGCAGGATGGTGCAGGCTATGGGAGATATTGACTCGAGTAACGAAAGGGAAATTAATTAGGAAATTGTGCAATGGCGATTTTATGCACCCATGTGAATAATATATTAATGAAATTTATGTTTGGTGCATATTTGATAGTTTAACAATTATTTATCATTTGGCGCATTTGTGAATTAATTGATCGAAGCCGAACTAATCAGTAATTCATTTCATTAACATTTTTAATTAATTTCCAGTAATTTTCTTCTGAATTTCTTCATTGTTTATGATATTCTAATAATAATTAGAAAATAGAAAGTACTGAATATGTGAGAATTTTTCTTCTTTTTAACTTTGTTAAATTAATTATCTTTTATCATCATTATCCATAATATTCTGCGTAATATAATTAAAAAAGGGAAAGAATTCAACATGTCAGAATTTTTTTCTTTCTTTTATCATTATTGATAGAATTATTTCTTAAATTTCATCACTTTCACAGTTTTGTATCATTCGCGATATTCACTGGAAGAGTAATTGCACACAGTATCCTTTGGTTTACAATTCATCGTTCATCCTTTATGTTAAACTGTTGCAATCGAAGTTACATTAGCGGTTAACGCGGACGAATCGATCCTGTACGTTCGCCTCATCCCTTCTGAGAGGGCTGCGAGAGCCACGGGTTGCGAAACGTGATATCACACGGTCGATTTGCAGGCTCAGAGGCGATTTGCAAGCTCTACGAAGTCAATGCCCTTCCGATTACGTTATACAATCCCGTTCCTTGGAAAAGAAGCTACGTAACTAGGGCGCCATCTATCTAGAGGATCTTTCAGAAACAAGTTTCTGCATTTTCCTAACTTTCACAACCAGTCTAAGAACATATCTCTCTATCTCTCTCTTGTATCTTTTTATTTTCCATTCTTTCTCTTGCAAAAGTTCTTGAAATGTTTAAAAAAATTATTTCATACGATGATGAATTTAACGGAAAAATTTTAACGATTGAAGACAGAAAAAGAACTCAATCGAGAGGTATTCTTTCTCGCAGACAATTAATCGGAATATTTTATTATTCTCCGAAATTATTACACGAGGAAGTTTACTTAATTTATTTCTGGCGATCGAGAAAGAGGACAGCATGAGTCACTGTAAGGGAGAATCGTACTTTTCTACGATCGAAGGGATGAAGAGAACCGTTCGACCGATAAATTTTTCCTCCTCGATGGCTCGATGACTTTCGTCTTCGTTATTGCCAATATCGTTTGTCTCCGTTGCCAACTTTTCATCTCTCTTGACTTTTCCACCTAGTTGAATCAACTTAGTTAGTTTACCCACGGAGGAATTACGATTAAAGGAAAAAGAGATAAGTTGAGGGTAATTAGACTGGTCATTTGATAATTCGAATTCAATACCGTGCTGAACACACCCTGCAGTCGTAGGGCGTGGCCAAAGATCACTATACTTTTTCCTCTAAGTGTACAAAGAGTCGTGAACTGTTTCTTTACGAGGGTCGTTTGAAAAGTTCACGGCTTCTTTCACCAAAACGACCATAATTTTCGTATTTCATTTATATGGGCTCGTTTATGTTATTTTTTAATGCATTGTCGATGGTGGACCGTAAAAAGGATCTTACGTCAGTTCTCGTACATTTTTCGATCAGGAAAAATACGAAGAATAAAAACGCTTATTTATTTCTTCGAAACACACTCTGTAGACAATTTCATGCAATTCTTCATCTCTTCCTTCGATTCTATCCAAATTTCCTATCTTTTTGTAACCTTTTAATAATCTCGACACGGTTGATCAATTAAATCCAACCCTGCTTGTGTGGAATAACAAATTTCTCAAAAGGGATAATTTTAACATACTTAGCCATAGTGATAAAAAATAGGTATAAAATTCTAAGTCAGAAGTTGCACATTTTTATTGGCGTATTAAAAATATTGCCCTAGTAATACTAACGACAACCAAGTATCTATCAAAATTGACGCTTGAACTTCGAGGAATGAAAGACTCGAGAGCAGAAACATTGAGAAAATTTAAAAATCACCGGTCGACGTTTCCAATTTGAAAGTGAATAGTTGCGTAGATTCGAACGTCGACGAATTTAAAGTCGAAGTTCGAAAGTTCAGATTCAGCGAGTCGAAAAGCTTTGCCGATGACGATTCTCTTCTGCAGATGGGGCGAACGAAGTTCGTGTGTTCTCACGGTGCTGCGAAATTGCCAATGTATAAAACCGAATCGAGATGACGTGTGACATCATCAACGGGGAATTCGAATTCGAATCGAACGCGGCGACACACGCCGAAACACACCAGGGGGGCTCGGGAGCGAGGCGGGGAGGTGCTTGATTCACCGCCAGGCCGCGTTTGATCTGTTGCCAAATCAGCCGGCCAATATTACTTCCATTTAAGAAGCACCGTCACGGTCGTTCCACGCGCATCGAATTCCTACGATATATCAATAAGTAATATGACATCCAGGCGGAGGACGTATGTATAGGACGAGCGAGGGTCACGGCCCGTTCACAAAGGTCGATTGTGCGTGTCTGCGACGATTTTTCGAGACCACCGTGAACGATTTGGCCACTCTGATGTTAAAGTAGTAGTCTATCGGCCACACACGTCGGTCCTCGCCTGATTTTCGCTTTATAGCCCCGTGATCATGTCGTCTGATTCGGTCGATTCGTCCGGGTGGAATTTTCGTTCTAGATTTGATTGGGTTCGCGTGTTGATTAGGCCGATTTAGGTGTCTGGGATATAGGTTAGGTCAATGATTCATGGAGGATTTTGAGGTTAGGAGAGAAATAGAGTACAGAGGTTTATTGCTCCAAGTGTAAATTATCACTGAAAATTGAGATTGTTGTTTGGGAATATTTATTGTGGATTTTCAAGTGTGGTTTGGGCTTTATTTTTACTTTAAACAGTAATCAAGTCACGTGAATATATGTAAAGATTAATATTCGAAGGGAGAATTTTTGAGATTGAAGTTTACGACTTTGAACATCCAAGTGTGTTTTGTGCTTTATTTCACTTCTACCTATCAACAAGATTCCATGCAAAGCGAGTCGCATACACGAACGTTACCGTTCTCAGGTGGATTAAATGATTAAATAATTGCAACCTTCCACCAACTTTTACGCGGATCGATCTCTTCCACGTAATGTAATCCGCCATATCGATTTTTTCCATTGTAGCCGCAATTTGTCGCGACTGTGGTACACGAGACTACCGTCCAAACCCATTATTAACTTTTATAAAACTAACAACACCATTCATATTTCCTCGCAAACACAACCCTCGAGTTTCCATACAAACAATTCCGAATTTTTCCCGAACGAGAAAAAGGAAGTAACACCATCAATCTATTAAAAAAAAAAAAAATACAAAGGAAAATTACCACTTTACATAAAAACGTGACTTATCCACACATATCAATTTTCATAAGATATATGTTTTTCACAAAATCTTTTCTCAACAAAGAAATGCATTTTCTTCACGTGTCAAATACTTTCCAAAGAACACTCGTAACACCATAAAAAAACAGATTTTTGTGCAAATTCATATTTTTGCGAATACAGTAAAAAAGATTAGAACTTAGACAATTATTTCACCCATTATAATTTGGATGTTTTATATATTTCTTCGTATTACACGCATTCCCTGTAATTTGCCACCTTTAAGTTTAAATTCGTAAAATTTCGCAGAAACCAATTTGTATACGATTTCGTCGCGTACCCTCAATTAGTCCAGGAAATTGTTTCGAATTAAAGTGTCACCCGTTGCGTAGAGAAAGGCTAACAATATTCAAGCAGAAAGGGATTGCATAGGTGTAGCTAGAGTCGAGTGACCTGCTGCCCCCGGCCTATCACCCCTTACATCCACCGTTCTCCTCGTGGCACCCTCGTGGCGCACGCTCCTCACCACACCTCCCGCCGCCCCCCGCCTAGCCAGTAACGTCCCCGCTCACCGTACGCCCCGATGGCCCCGCCGCAAGCCCAGCTTTTTCTCGGGGGTTCATCGATCGCCCCCAATCACCCACACCTGCCATCTTGCCCCTCTCTATCCCCTTAAAACCCCGAATGCTTTCTTACCTCGCCGTTAGCTTCTCTCTTGTTCTTGCTGGCTTTCTTGCGAGCTTCGGAAAACTTTCTTATCGGGCTCCTCCCTTATTCGCGCAGCTATCTCGTGATCTTTTTCTCTCTTTTTTTCTATTCTTTCTATTCCTTCTTCTTCGATATCCTCTTTGTTTTATAATTTCGGTAATTGATCCAGGATCTTTTTGTTTTGTTATTAGGAAATAAATTGGAAATGTTGTATGTGTACTTTGTATGGAATTTTGTGGTTTGTAATGTGAGTAATCAAAAGAGTGATGATTGATCCTTTTGTAAATTGTAATTTGAGATTATATTAATTGAAGTTTGGAGGTTGAAACTCACAGAAATCTCTCGGTTTTATGAAATGTATAATATTGGATTTTCTTCTATTTGCCCGCTAAGAAAGATAATTAATTTCGCGAAAATGTTCTCGTAAATCACGTACCTTCCGCCGTTGAAGCGAAGCAAATATTTTATAACGTAATAATCGTCGCTGAAAGTTTTAATTCGTATTCCGTGTTCGCTTTTGTTCCATCGTCGTCGGTTCTTCGCATTCTTTCAGTCCTTTGAACAGCCAAACCTCGGTTGGCCTCTTTATCTTGTGCAAACAGCGAGGTTTCATTTCACGGCTTTGTTCTCCCCTCATCCCTTATTCCATTTCCGGTATCGGTCGAGCGTGAGTCTATCTTACTTTCCATCGAAATTAGTTTTTCTTCCAGATCGTTCACACTCCCTTCTCATCCCCCTCGTTTTGCTTCACGGTGAGAAAAGCAAACGTTTGTTCGTCTTCTCTCATTTCGTTTTACCTTCACTACCTCTTCGTACCTCTTGCAATTATATCGATTGTGATTTACTCGTTAAGCATTTTATTACTCTCCAATAACGATTCTAAGCAATTTACACTACGGAATAAGCTGGAAAATTTGGAAATTGGGAAAATAGGAAAATTCAGAAGCACGAATAGTGGAAATTCGAAAACTTTGGAAATCAGGAAACAGAGATTCTATGCTTGGGAAATTAGAAAATTGGGGAATCTGAAAATTGAAAACTTGGAAATTAGGGAAATTAGTAGAAAATTTGGAAATTGGGAAACTGAGAGATTCTGCGCGCTTCAGAGATTCTACGTCAGGCAGATGAGAAAATTGAGAATTCGGAAAATACGAAAGCAGGAACTTTAGAAAACAGAGAGATTCTACGCTCGGCAAATTGAAAGATTAAGAAATTCGGAATATAGAAACTGAAACGTTTAGAAATTGACAAACTGAATGATTAAAAACTTTTAGAATATTCGAAATATCATAAATATCTCTATTTGTATCGTATATTCTTCGAAATAACTGTATCACAGCTCGAAGTTTCATTCGATTCGCGGTGTCGAAATTACGATCGATGTGGTTCGAAAATCGAGCGATTCAGAGGGGTCACGATACGGAGAGTGAGAGAGAATATCGATGCGATAGGCGAATATCAATGTCTCAGCAACGTCGGTGACGGCAATTGGTGCTAATTAGTGGCACGCATCCTCCTCAATTGAGGCTTGTTTCGGCCGCCACCCCCTTTCTGCCCATCGTGTTACACTCCAACACGATGTTCAGCCCACACGCATTCGGTAAGGTCACGGTCGTCGTCGAAGAGCGACGCGAGCTTCAGAAATTTCAGCAGCGAAACTACTCGCGGCCCGCTCCATTCCAACCCAATTCCTTTTCTTTCATAAGCGACTAGCGACGCGTGCGTGCCTCTGGACCGTTTCCAACCGGCCGGCCGGAAATTAATTTTCATGGGGAGAGCACGCGGAAATGGAACTCTTATCGCACCCTTCTACGTCGATTTCAAGTGATTCTTCTTCCTTTTTTTAGTTTCTTTTTCTTTCGAGGAAATTGCAACGTTTCTTTAAAGGATTTTGATGTCCAATTTTATTTAACACTAGGTGCACCGACTTTTTTTGTATGTCTATGTTTATAGACATCCTTCAAATTGACGAACGAACGAAGAGCCGAATTTTCCTAAAAAAAAAATCGATTTATTTGATTTAGAAATAGCTTGATTATATACTGTTAACTTAGTTATAAATTCAGATATATTTTTACATTTTATTCGATTAATAAAAGTTAGGAAAAATTGGTGGAAAATTATATCAGTAGTTTCTGTAAGTTTGCTTATGAAATCTCAAATCCGTGGAATTGACAAATTCTATAAATTTAGTGTTAACAGATTTTGATGGTTAAATACGATTACAAAATTTTCCTATTTTCTAAAAAACAATTTTTTTCGTTTTTGAATTTTTCCAATTAAATTCGATGTGATTTTTTTGTCTCTCGAGGAATTCTGATGCTTTTTTCAGAAATTGCATTAATTTTCTAGGCTTTTCCAACTGTTTCATCGATGATTTAAAATATTCCTGCTTTTTCGTACTCTCTTTTTCTATTTTTCTGCTTGACGTCAGAATATTGCATTTTTTTTCCAATTGAACAGAGTTCAATCACCTGGCAGAGATGACTAAAGAATTTTTCCATGCTGTCCATGAAGTTTGATCGATGGTGCTTCGATGTAACAGTTCAATCAACCCGAGCTACCTCGACAATTTTACGAATGTTAAAAATGATCTTTTCAACTAAATACAGGAATATGAAATTGAATTATTAAATATCTTAAAATTTTTTATTTTCAATCTCGAATATTTTATGAATTTAAAAATGTTCTTTTTAACATTACACAACGAATTTATGGCGTTGTTTTGATCGTTGAAATTGAATTTATCTTCGAACTGACACGGTTGATTGATAATTCAACATTTTCTCCAAATTTTCGCGAACAACAAACATCGTATAACATCACGAATCTATAAATATATGATTCTGATCTATTACCTGATACATTCCTGTCGTATTTACACAAGCTTGGCGATCGAATGCATTATGCAAGCGTGACGAATATGTAAGTCGTTCGATTCCGAATAGGCTATCGAGAAACTAGATCGCATAAAATTGAACGTGAGAAAGATGAGAAGCGGAAACGCCACGTTACTGAACATTTCATTCCTTCTTTTTTGTTTCCTTTTTCCTTCTTTCTTTTTTTTACAACCTGTCGCCGATATGATGAGGATGAGGGTGGCGAATTTACATTTCCATATGATAAATTCTGTATCTCTTGTCATACTTTTCCCTTGACGAAACGTCGTTAGATATGCAATATGCAAAACGATTTCTAACATATCACTTATTCGTTATTGTCATATACCATGCTCAAGAACATCGCCGTCACATTTCTATACATTTTGCATTACGAAATTTTACACATAATTTTACCGACTGCTCTTTTTTTTGTTTCTTTTGTTATAATCTGTACTATTTCCTGTTTCAAAATTTCTTTCAAATCAAAATCGAAATCTCGCAATTAAGGTTATGTTGTTTCGAACAAATAAACGACGAAGGTTATGTTACTCCACATTTTTAAAACTCGAAAATTTCGTTCGCCTTCAAAATAAAATAATTTCTCAAAATTTATGCTTCGTGTGTTTGTGAAAAAAAAATAGGAAATTTTTCAGATCGAAAGTGATAGGAAGGTGCAATGGTCGCGGAAGGACGTCGAGCACTTCCGGTCGCTGTATTCGGCGGGTTAGATCACTATATATGGCTCGTGTCCGTCACGTTGCGACGGATGCGACGCACGCAATTTTCTAGGTCGACACGACGCAGCAGGGAAGGTCAGGATTGGTTCAAGTCCAAGCGAGTGGTCGTCGCGGCCGTCGACGGCAACGCGTTCACCTCGTCGAAGCTAGTCGATCTATAATTAGCGAATTTCCGTCGTTCACTGGAAAGAGACCGAACGTACACCTCTGCGCTTCTCCCTATCCCGTTTTCTCTTCGCGAAACTACGAAAAATCACCGAATTTTTGGTTAAAGTTCGCATATATATCGTGAAAATCCCATTTCAACGAAGAAATTCATTTTTCAAAGCAGCGAATTTAAAAGTTTCTGTAGAACACGAAAAAGAAAGGATTTTAAATTTGTAGGTTGGTATTTCTTTGAAGAAATTTATCTTTTAGCGGATTAAATTTACAGATTTCTGTAGAATATGAGAAAGAAACGATTTAAAAATTTGTAGGCTGGTATTTCTGCGAAGAAATTTATTTTTCGGAGGATTCAGTTTAAAAATTTCAATGGAACATGAAAAAGACACGATATGAAAGTTTGTAGAGATATAAAAAAAGAAAATTATTTATCATCATATGAAACATAAAAGGAGAAGGAAGGTTACGAGGAAGTCACGTGTTATAGATTCAATTCAAATGATATAGTTTCACAGGTTGCCGCTTTGATGTGACAGCCAGTATTTAGGTTATGTCACCGTAAATGCTATCTTCCGAGAAATATAGGTTAAACAGTGTTAAAGAGGTTAGGATAGCAGTCATACACAGGATGATTGTAGGAATTTGGATAGCATGTAACTCTCTTGAATTTAATAGTACCAACATATAACTATACGCAGAGTAACCTATAAATCTCCTTTGATTTATGCTTGTTCCACAGTTTACGGTCAGTCTATCGTACCAATTTATTATCGGAAATCTGACAGTCACCTCTATGTGTCATTATTGCTACTTGCAATATTTTATTACCAACCTTGCAAACCTAACAAAACCTCAACAGTTTTCGTGTTAAATTATTTTCGATTTCTAGTGAATTTCGTAAACATTTCACTATTTTGGTTATTAAATTCTTCCATGCGTAGTGTATTTTGATTAAAAAAAAATCACTTATTTAACAGTCTACAAAATTTCTCTAACCTGATTAATACAGGGTGTCCTAAGTTTTAACGGCCAAACATTGTCAGTATATTCTATGACTCGAAATAAAAAAAAGATATTACGTAAACGTAGGTCTTTCGAAGTTTTATTAAAAAGTAATGGCAATAATAAGAAACTAAGGGAACAGTAGCAGACTTTTAGTTACTATAAAATTTACAAATATATCGAGATTGTCAATTTTTTTCGTAATATGGAAGAATCTCTTCAATCAATCGGAAAAGTGTTAAATATAACATGTTTTCCTAGAATATACGAAAAATACTTGGTTAATAAAACCTAAGACATTCTTTATAAAATATACCAAGTGTGGCAAATGAGTTTAATAAAAATTTGACCATCTTGATCAGCAAGTATGTACTGGTTTACCATGTGTTTTAGAGAAAAAGCCCATCAATGGTGGCTGTTGGTATACCATGTGCGTTGACGCGTGCTAGTTCTCGAGAGTTTCGCTCTTGACTCGCCCCTTCCTTGTCCCCTCGACATCCCACGCTCTCGCGATGAGGCTCCGCAGGTGGCCGGATGCATGAAAACGCCGCTTTACCCTGCGATAAGCACTAGTCCTCGCGAAATAGAGCTGACCTTTCTAGGATCGTTCTGGCGTTAGGTTGAAATAGGCCTGACATTTTTCGGTAGTGAACTTTAATGCACATTACCTTCGTTTAATATAAATAGGAATTGGTATTTTGGTCTCGTTGTTAGATGTTTCTGGACTTTCAGAATAACAAAGGTTAGAACTTTTTCTTCTTCTTTATTTTTTAATTGGTAAATTTGTTGAACTAGCGAATTAGTGGATTTTGAAAAATATGGCAATTTTATCACGGGAGCCAAAAATACATGGTCACATTCTTTTTTAAACGCAATATTAATTACATCGATCATCAACTTCAACACGCTTCTGCAACGACACCGTTGAAATTCTTAAACTTCGTTTAGAAAAGAAGAAATTATTAGCATTTACTTATACATTTATTAAAAATTATTAGGATCAATTTATTCTCGAGTTAATTTCACTCACGTTGAAATAAAACAAATTGACAAAATAAACGCTGCAGCAGCGTCAGTGGAGTTGCAAAGGGTTAAATAATTGTTTCCTAAAGAAAGGAAGAAAAATGATAAGACATTTAAAATAAAAAAAAATAAATAAAATAGCACTTCTTGTATGAAATAAATATATTTATCGCATGGATTATTACTTCCAAGTATCTTATTCTGAGATAAACAAGATGGTTGCCCGTCGCAGTGTCTCAGGGAGCCGTATTCATATATGCATTACAGTTTATAGGAAGTCCTTTGACAGTCGTTTAAGTATGAGTTATGGTAGCATCCGTCCTACCGGAAATCGTGATCGTAACCGGCAACATGTTGCAACATTTTGCGCGGGTACGGTCGTTTAGCATCGGAAAAATTCTAGCGAGCACTGTTTCGGCCCACGTGGTTTCCAGCTAGGCTAATAAAGTATGCCGGTAATAGACCTGGCCACCCTGCGACGTTCTTTGAAATATTGTTTCTGGGAACGGCGTTGTTTTATCGTTCGCTGGTATCGTATTCAAGGTAATCACCGTCCGTGTGAAAACGATTACACGATAAAAAAGAAAAGAAAAGGGTAATTTGTAAATAATTTCAACAGTGTAATCACCTGTTATCGCATAAAAACAGTTGGAAAAGTGAAGAGAAATAGTTCGAAAAAATGATTGTAAACAAAATTCTAATTTTCACGAACTGACATGACTCGTGTTATTTCGTTACTTTTTTCTTTAATATTACTGAATTTCCATTGTAAATGTGGAGGGGAAGTTTTTCTTTCTTTTTTTTCTTTTTTTCAATTTACTCTTACTCTTGTTTTCACTTTTACTTTCGTCGAGTGTTTCAATTGAACGCCAACACTCGGCGAAGTTATAACGATTTCTATATCCACGCCTCGGTATTGTAGACAGAGGCGAGCGAGTAATGAATATAAAGCAGCGGGGTGGTAGGAAATATGGGAAAATTATGCCTCTATTTCGCTCCTTTGTTTGCCACCCAGGCCTCTCTCTGTGTGATGCAATTGGAGAAAAAGCGGAAGAAGGTAACGCGGAAATTGAGTCTGCTGCTGGTACGTTTAAAATATTACCCATCGAGCAGTGGGAGGGCGGACCCGACGAAGTAAACAAAGCGTAAAAATAATGGCCGTTTTAAACAGAAGTGGATTGCACGGCGTAGTACGCGTTTAGATTACCGGACTGACATGACTGCTAAATCTCCTCGCGTTCTCTCCAATTCCGAACGATTACTCTTGTATATTTTTGCATTAATACGGCCTTTCGCAAATAGTTATTTGAATAGAGGCTGTTTTAGTGATGGAAAAAATGTTGATTATCAAAATGACCTTTTTTCTCAAAGTCTAACGAATTATTTATGGATTTTGAGTCACTAAGATGATTAATATATCGGTAGATTTTTTTTACCGATGGAAAACATTTTTTATCAGTGGATTACCATGATTGGTACAGTTTTTCGTATTTTTAGTAATTTTTTGTTTCCCCTTGGAGAAGAAATTCACCATTTTTTTTAACTATTTTGCACCAATATTGTTCTTTTATGAGTAATTATCGATGATTATTGGTTTTTTTTTTTTTTATAATCGACAAAATAAGTTTCGTCTCTCGGACTGACACGACTGGCCCAATTTTTCCATGTCTCTCCGCAACCGTCGCAATAACGTACACCTTTTCTACCCCATAACTCAACCAACCAATCACCACTCAAACCATACGCTACAGTCCCCAGTAAAATTATCCAGCAGTAAAACGCAAATCCGAAATTCCCAATAAATTGAAGTATCGCCATTTACCGTAGCCCCCCTGCCACGAATTCAATCGTCTCGACACCATAAAACACCGTGAACGACTCACTTCACCGTTTCTTCATAGTTTCACAGTGAAAAATCCTCGTTGGTTGTTGCAAAACGAGAAAAAGGTAATCGGAAACAAAGGAGGAAGGAACAAAAAAAAAAAAAAATAAAGGAACAAGATGCCAGGAGGTTGTAAAACGAATACTGCGACGACGAGGACGATCGAAGGACCTCGGACTTACGTAAAACACTTCGTACCGCTCGATCGAATTTCCTGGCCACCCGGTTTGCCTGTACGAACTGTGGTGCGCCTATTACGTCGCCTTTACGATCTCCTCGTAAACGTCCAGCCCCGCGAAATTGATAGACCACTATGTTACACGCACGTGTACACGCGACGCGCCACGATGTCTTCTTTCCACCTAACCTCAACCACCGTGTCTCCTGGCAATCTTCTCGATTTCTGTCGTAAAAGGTCGATACTCGTCTCGTGGCTTTCACGATTCTCTCGTTCAGTTTTTAAATTAGCTCGAGCACGGTTCTACGATAAAGATGTTTCCAGGGAAAATAGGCTTTGGCATTTCAATGGTCGCTCGCTTGTTTCTTTACGGAGGACAATGGTAAAAAAGCTTAGTTAGCGGAATGGCAAATTGTCGGAGAACCTGGAATCGAAAGTTCTCAGAAATGTTGGAATATTTTTCGATTCTGTTTTCTCTTCAGATTCGAGGAGTATCGTTTCTCTTATGAAATTTTCACAAATTCTTGTTGAAAAGTCAACGAGAAACGAAAAGAATATTTCATGTCTCTGGTCTCGTCCGATGAAAGGTAATTTCGTTGGTGAAATGGCAGGGAAGTAGGGAAGAACTGTGTGTCGGCAAAGACAGCACCTCACGGTTCTTACAATGAAAACTCTCGAGAGTGAGACAGCACGAAAAGTCGAGCGTCATAAAAAGGCTGCGTAATCGTTCAATTCTGTTATCGGCTGATGATTTTACGAGCGAGACGCGACTCCAGACGCCGACCAGACGCGGAGTGGTTCAACGCGAATAAATCTAGCTCTCGCCTACGCCCGTTGAAACGGCGCCGGAGTGTTGTCGCCCCGTGTAAAAATTATTCGCTAGTAGTGGACAGCTACCGTTTTGTCTGATTTAAAAATACGACGCTTATCTGACCGCTTTCGGAACATAGACCACCCGGAATTTCGTTTTTTTTTTCTTTCTTTTCTTTTCGGTAAACGTAGAGCGACCTATTTTGCACCGTCGAGCTTCCTATCGTAATTCTACGTGTTTCGTGACTTTTTTCCATTTAACTGATTGGAGTTTCAAACTTTAGAATTGCGGTAATTTAGCACATAAAGAAAAAAGCAGTGTCCAAAAATTAGAATTTAAAAGTAACATTTTAATAGATTGACAGATTTCTCGATCAATTTCCATTTGGTTAAATGATCATTAATAAATGTTGAAAGAAACGAAATGTCTCGTTGCATTTCACAATTTACGTCGCTTTGAAATATATCACACGGTAGAGAACTATTAATAACAATTTTTAGTGCCGCTATTAATCTTATATTTTACTTTCGTTTTAGAAACGATTCCAATCGTTTTGAACGAGTTCGTCATTAACGATTAAATTAGTTCTTACGAAAGAATTTCAAATTTTTCACTGCAATACACACGTTGATTGCCTGAACAACAATTAAAGATTTTTAAGAATTTAATTATAAATAACTGAGAATTTAATTGAAAAATAATTAAGAATTGAACTGTAAAACTTATACAGAGTACAGTATCGTGCAACTTGCACAAAGTACATTGTCTAGTAACTTCACTCGGGAAGAAACCACTCGACGTTTTAATCACCCGGGATAACAATTATCGAAGATATACTACCGTCCCGCGCGCGGGAAATTCAAATCGTCCAGACGTTCCCGCGGTAAAAGAAAAGGTGAAAAAAAGGGAGAGAATGAAAGAAGAAACGGAAGAGGGGAAGAGACAAGGGTGAAGTGGTCGACGTTGACGACGATGCGAACGACAAGAAGGGAATTGTAAAGTTGTCATAATTGATTGCATCTTTCGCGAGCAGAGAGGAGAACCTTGAAGAGGAGGCTGAAAGGAAGAAGACAGTGGAAGAGGACGAGTGGCTCTCTAGCTGATACGAGAGCCGTTGACATTACCGCGTTGCTCCTCGTCGCGAAACCACGCGCCACACACCGAGCACCGTGGATATTTTTCTTCGTTTCTTTCTTCTTTTTTCTCGTTCATTCTGGTTGGCAATAAACAGAGATCCATCGTCGACTCTTTTCATCCATTTCTGTCTACCCTTTATGCTCTCTTCTTCCTCCTCCTTTTCTTCTTCTTCTTCTTTTTCGTGTTTCACGATTTGTGTTTCT
The DNA here is from genome assembly GCA_951804975.1 of Anthophora plumipes. Lineage (NCBI taxonomy): Eukaryota > Metazoa > Arthropoda > Insecta > Hymenoptera > Apidae > Anthophora > Anthophora plumipes. The sequence continues at coordinate 4,766,237 of OX638121.1, forward strand.
TCAACGAGGTGAAGAATATATTAATTGAAGTAATTAGAGGTTGAAAAAAATTATCGCACGTTCAAATATTCAAATATTCGATGTATATGGATATTTTTCATTAGTTTGGATTTTTGTACAGGGTGTTTCAAATGTGTTCTAGCTGTAATTGTTTAAGGATGAAAATGAAGCATCCTGAATAATTTGGACAAAACGAACTGTTTTTTATTTTATTTTATTTGACGAATTTATTTTATTTAATCGTACAATTTCTTTAAAGTAATGTTTTTTGAAGATTCTTCGAACCTAACACCAATTTCTCGATAATTGCTTTCATTTATGAAAAAAGATGAGAAACGGCTTTGTATAATTTTGACAAAATTAGATTTTTTTTTATTATAACTGTAAAATTTCAAGCGGACAATTATTTGTTTTATGGAAATTACGTTGAAAAATGATCGAAACAAAATACTGTATAAGCATCGTACGTTTTATTCCGTTCCTCATTACAATCTACCTCGGGTGAGAATTTTTTTGAAAATTCGTTCGTAAATCGGTACGTGTACGCCTGCTTAGAATAGATCGGTTTGAGAATCATCGTGGTATTTTATATAAATCCACGAATTTTCATCGGAACGTACGGCCGACAATGTTCGTCTCGAGACGAAACACGACGATCGATGCCGGGCCGGCGTTTTTCTCGTGCCTTCGAACGTGCGAATGTCTTCGTCGCGTCGCATCAAGGACGGTTCGTCTCGTCCAAAGTGTCTCCGTGAGACGAATTTCTGGAACGTTTTCACGGTGCAAACCGCGTGAAAACATCGAACGATAGGAACTCAGACGAAAACAACCGATTTTTCCATTCTCCTTCATCGTCACCTTTAGACAGGACGTATCCGCCATGGAAATTCCCTAGATTAGCGAAGAATTCTCAAGGAAGCGTCTAAAATTGACGATCTTCAATCTTGACGAAACCAATTTATCGAAACCGATTTATCCAAAGTCTGTGGATATTTAAGAATCTAAATCGAATTATAAATAGAAAAAAAAGTCTAATAGAACAATCTAAAGAAAACTAAATCTACGGACTAAGGATTTCGCTATCAAAATTGCGAAGGCAGTGATTTTTTTATATGATTTTTGGAGTTGATTGTACAAAAAATTTCACTTAAAAAGGTTGCTCAATGGTTAGGTATATTTTTACAAAAAAGAAATTCTCCATGCAACCGTAGATCTAGTTCCAAGAAACACTGACAAACATTGGCAAACATGTACTTCTATGGAACACTGACAAGCCAGAGTCAATTATCACATACAAACAGCTCAATTTCGATAAGCATCAGGCGGCAGCCTTGACATTCGTCCCGTTTTCCCCTATTACGAAGTTGTCGCGAAAAAGAGATTCGTCAGAACTCGTTGAGAGAAGATGTTCTTCAAGGTGGATTCCTTCGTAGAAGTAGCGATGATTGATGCCAGAGCATACAGCGATCACCCTAGGGGATCGACGATCTCGTTTCACCAGGCGACCTCGACTCATCAAGGACGATCCTTATCGCGATAATGGACAAGAAGGATTTTCGAGCGAAAATTCACGTCCATGGGGGACAAGGATAAGGAAAACAGGATGAATCGACAGGATCCACAGGATCCAAATGGAAACGTACCCTCGTCAGCGTCAATTTTCCATTGAGTCTTCTTCTCCTTCTTCTTATTCTTCTTATTCTTTTTCTTCTTCTTCTTCTTCTGCATCTTTTTCGTGTCAACGTCGAAGTCTGGCTGTTTCTATGGAAGACAGGATGATTGTCGCGTATTGTGAACGAGATCTGACGACTACTGGGAAAATGTTCGTGAAGGGACGCCAGATTGTCGCGATTGTCGCTGGAATTACTTCTGTTAGGAGAGGTCTGTCTGCTGGGAGTAATGGTTGAGCAACGTTTATTGCGTTCGGAGGTTAGGTTCGCGGTGTGGGTGAGTGGATGTTCGAGTTTATGATTGATCAATTAATCGTGATTCGTTTAATCTCTTATCTCATGATGATTCTTTCCTACTTCTTCCTTTTTAATGCTCGCGTGTATTCGAGTTCGTTGATTGTTACTTTATATGCTGTGTCAGAGTTGCAATACTTCTGTACGATTACTATGTATGTAGTACACATTCAAAATTATCAGTGAGAATTAAAAAGTTTACATCGAAAAATATCACAATTTTTACTTTCATTGTACAAAAAAAGAAAGATTAAAAAATAGATTATTACATATCTAATGGTGTTCCTTTTCTTTTTTCTTTTAAATGCTCGTATATATTCGAATTCGTTGATTATTGTTGTACTGTATCAGATGAGAATATATTTGATAATACATTTACTATTATCAGTGATAATTAAATAGTTCGAGGCAGAAAATGTCAACTTTTATTTTTCTGTTAGATAAGATGAGGTACTTCTATACGATTACCATGTACATAATACAAATCTAAAATTGTCAAAGTTGAAAAATTCACCTAAAAAAATGTTTATATATAATTTTTATTTTCATTGTACCTCAAAAATAAAATTACTCCAACTCATCGACGAAAAAAAAAAAATGAAAAGAAAAGTAGACTGCAGGTGATGCGTAATAAATAAGGGGAGCCCCGTAAGAAGAAAGATGGCCGCCAGGCGAATTACGGTCGAACGAAAGCGAATGCAATTACGGGGGCCGTGGAAACGGGAAATAATGAATTCAAGCCCCGTTTCTACTGTGTGCTCCCTGAAGGGCCGGAGGGGGGAGGGCGAGGGAAAGGAGGGAGTGGGAAGGAGGGAATTGCCGCGAGATTTCACAGGGGGATGAGGAAGTTGAGGATTATTCCAGCATAGCAAAAGAGAATCTGGAAGCTATGACCTACTTCAATTTACCTCCTTCACATTCGTAGCCACTTCACGTACTTCATTTTTCTCGTAGTCGACGTTGTTGTTCTCTGCGACGACGACGACAACGACAACGACGACGACGACGACGACGACGACGACGACGATGAAGAAATGTGTTTCCTTTCCCCTCAACTCGCGGCCTTTCGCCACCAAATTGCCAGAGAGAAACGATGAAGACATCGAATAAATTCGAGGGAACATTATTTTTGGCTCCCCGTGTTTCTTCGAACGAGAGAACCTCTCTTTTCACCGATTCTCCTTGTTTTTAGGCCTGGGCGATGGCGGCCCCTGTTATATATGCGTTCGATAAATTGAACGAGATCCCTCGTCGTCCTTGTTTTTTCCCCGTCTACTTTATACTGTTTTCCTCGTGAGTCTTATGGGGTGTCTGGATTGCTCCGCGGGCTAACCTTAAAATAGACGAATTTATTTTATTTCAAGTGTACAGCAACGTTGACAGATGTTGAAGATGTGGTTCCGTTCGATACTCGGGTATTTTTAATTTTTTCCTTTTCTTTTTCAATGAAAAATAATATTCACTTTGCGCTTGAGTATTTTTAATCTTTCGTAAGAAAGGAATAGTTGAGGTTAGGTTCGCGAATATGAAGAATTATATATAGAAATTTAAGGTTAGATTTGATAATGTTTAATCACTTTTGAACTGATTATTTCGGACGGTTTCGGCAATGAAGAAGAAAGTTTCATGTTAAGTTTAAAATTGTTCGAGGGATAGGGAGAAAAATGGCGTTTGTTTATTGATCAGGGGAGAATTATTATTTCGGAGAGTGTCTAATTTATGTGAATTCCATGGGTATACCTCCCGCGAGGCAGGTGTTGCACAAGCAGATCGCTAAGCAGCACCTGGCTCCCCATACATTTCCCATATGACAACTCCCCCTCCACTTGCTACGCTAAATATAACAGAACTAGAATTTCTGCCTCGTTAGGGGACTAATTACGAGGAAAACCCTAAGTCCTGTTGGGAAGGTAAATAGAATTTTTCTCCTCCATAATTCAGTTCAACTAAACTATCCCCTCATTGCACAGCTTTTTTCTATAAACATCTTCCGATCCCTGAGAAATTAACCAGAACGTAACCAACAATTTTTATCTTTCACAAATCTCTTTAATAAAAAGGTATCTAATATTACCATTCTTACAAATAAAGTTTCTGTTAATTTATTACGATAAGGTTATTAAAGATATCTGTCTATGGTAATTTAGATTATCTAATTTTTTTCATGAGAATATTTAAAAAAATTCTCCAGTCCAACAATTAGTGAATATTCCTCTATAATTTAGTTACCCTAATCTCTATTATAGTAATGTATTAATAATATTGTAGTAAGGATCTTTTATACACAAACTTCAAAATCATTTATCGCCCTGATTAAATTACTCACCGTTGAAATAATTAACATCTCAAGTAACCAACACCTAACCTAAAAATCGCGAAAATATTCGCATCGTTTGGAGAAGACTTCATTTATAATAAATCTCCATTCTAAACGAGGAGCCACGAAAACTAATTAACCCAACGAGAAGTGGAAACGAGGATAATCTGGAAAAAAAAGTGGCCCAACGAAGGCATTCGGGGAGGAGTTGGAAATTCGTCCTCGACCAATTATCCCCGTTATCGACTGTAACGACTCGAGGACGAAAGATAGGCGAGAATTTATCCAGCATTCCATTGGCTTAACCACGGAAGCTGTCTCAGTCTGGCTGCATCCGTTGGAGCCGCAGCAACCGTGGGCAAAATTGATTTCGACGCTGTTCTTCGAGAGTAACCGCCCGAAAATCGGTCGCGTTCACAGCCTGCATCGGCCGGAAGTAGGCTGAAGGGGCGGAAACGAGGACGAGTCCTGGAGGAGGCTGCATTCGTGAGCGAAAAATTCGTAATTGTGTCGGAAGAACTAGGTACACTTGATCGAAAATAGGTGGTACAGAGGGGTTATGGACGTGATTTAGTACACCACGTAACCCCAATAGACGGGATAATGCGATATAAGATTACGTTACATCGTGAATTCTGATATAGAATTTAGGTCGACTACAGAACTGACATGACTCGAGTGTTTTCCCCCTATTTTCTTGCATGCCCGATCAACTTTTTACATAGTTTCTTTCGCTTACGCTCGTCCCTTCTAAAGATAATAATCGAAATATAAGGCTGTTTCGGAAACTGGAGCAACCTCGATTCCGAACTAACACGACTAGAGCTTCTTCTTTGTTTTCGACAAAGTTTGATCAATTATCGACGCAATTTTTTCACTTTAACCTGTTTTTCTTGATATCTAATATTAGAAAAGAGTAGTGTTTCGAAAATTTTCGAACTGACATAACTGTCAAACTTTTATTCGACGAAAATACCCACCGAATGTGCCCCGGGTGCTTGTGCAACAATGAGAATCGCACTTAAGCATTCGTACTGGCAAGGATATTGTTTTACACGCTTCTTGAGCGTGCCTCAAGTGCCACGCTATATTTCTCGCGCGAAGTATAGAGGAGAGATAGGTTCGAGAAAGGGTATACTAGCGAGTGAAAGATAGGGCGGCCGGGTTGTGTCCGGATTTTGCCGAGTTCACTGGCGCAATGCGGGGCGGCCAGACAACATGGCGCACCCTTCCTCTGCACGTTGAATCGCACGCATACAGCCACGTGTGCACGTACACACACACACGATGTGCGTGCGTGTGTACACGCGTTTATACGGACGTTTTCAGCTACCGTGTAAGAAACAGTCGATTGGTTTTTGGCTCGTTTGAGTGACGAGCGAAGTCTCTACGCGCTGCGTTTCCGTTTATTAGACGCTTTCAACGCGGCGCGTTGCTCTGCTCGTATAATCTTGGTTAGATTTTGCCGGAAGTTGTGCGTACAGGGTGTTTCAAATATAAACGCATCGATTTGTTTGATTTACTTGATTTACTGGATACGACGAAAAGTTTATATTTACGATCTCAACAACTTATTGAGAATATTATTAGACAATCGTACAGCAAGGAGATGTACAGTGTGATTCAAAAATGGACGCATCATTTTTTTTTTTCGAGTTATTGAATTTATTGGAAACGTTGATAAGTTTATGTTTATGATCTCAGGAATTGATTTAGAACATTATTTGGATAATTGTACAGCAACGAAATATACAGAGTGATTCAAAAACAGATGCATCGGTTTTCTTTGATTTATTTGGTTTATTAGAAACATCGAAAAGATTATGTTTATGGCCTCAGTAATTTATTGAGATTATTATTTGAATAATTTATCTCGTTTATTTGCAAAATTAAGAAATTTTCATATGCAATATGCTTTCTAAGTTTATTTGTACAGTATTAGAGGTATCTTTAAGGTGTCCAAACAAGTTTGTTCGAGAAATTTGTGTCTTTTGTCATTTTGGGAGGGAAGTTTCTTTTATATTTAATAAATCGATCAGATGTTGCGATTGAGGGCACTCGAGGACCCAACTGTACGCACCGTTACCTTTTGAGTACATACCTTCTTTCTTTCTTTTCTTTTTTTCATGGCACGTGCCTGATGGATCCCTTCGCTCCCCTCCTGTCACGAAACCCCTTTCTTACGTGTCGTTGTAATTCGGAACAGGTGTTGAGTCACTGTAAAACGGGTTATTCACGCGGATTAATTAGGGGTTCATCTGTTCGTGGTTAGTCAACAATCGCTACGTGATATGAAATTCTAATTGTGAATTTTGCACCATTTTGTACTATCATTTCTACCAGCATTTATATACTCATTAATATTTATATCCTCCATTTATGTAAAATATGCAAATACGTAAGTTCCATTTTTTTTTCTTGCATACTTGATGCAGAGAAGAAGTAAAAAATCTCAATTTTTTCACAACTTTCATCGACAGGTACGAATTAAAAAAAAAAAAAAGTGTAATAACTAGTGAAAGTTTTCTTATGATAAACGCATACAAGAAAGAACTTTGATCCGCGGTTTTGTGAAGGAAATTTTGAAAATAGCCCACGTTTGATGGGTGAATATTTATCATGAAATTACCATAAATAATCACAGTGGAACAGATATGATATAGAATATTTTTTTCTATGAAATTTATTTCAACGAAAAAATTGATATTAGAAATTTTTCAATATTCTTCAATAGAACATCAACGAGAGAAAGTTTGAGCAATTCTCTTCGCAATTTCCATGAAAAGAATAATTGGTTCTCAGTGAATAAACTGCAGGTAGACATATCGAATTGTTCGTTCCTTAATTCCATCCACGCTGACGAGATTTTTAACGAGGAAATTCGCTGGCTTCGAGGCTGAAAAGACCCGCCCGCGCGCGCGCGCGCAATTATCGAGAGCAGTTCGAATTCTTTTCATCACGAACAGCCGTTTTAACCAATTACCTCGGCCTTGACCCAGGCTTAGGGTAGCGGCACTCGAATTCTTCGACGCAGAGTGGCGTTCTTGAATTTCTCTCTCTTTTTTTTCCTTTTTTCCTCTCTCTCTTACGCTGTTCCTCGCGAATCTCGTCGCCACCTAACCTCAAATCCGCTTCACGCTTAATCCTCTCTACGGTGCATTGTAATTCTGCGATTTTCCAAACAATTTCTCGCTTTAGTGCAATTTTTAAACCAAACTTTTCTTCATTTAAAAATTTCAAATTGAACAATTCGTCGAGAAATTCCTGAATATTTTTAAATCAAAGTTTCGATATTACTGTCAAGTTTGATTGATCGATAATATTGATCGCGTACAAGTCGCTTTAAATATATATATTTTTTTTTCACGGACGTATCGAAGCTCCGTGAGACAAGTATCGATTATCGAAGGGGCAGGTTCCTCGATTATTTAAAAAGTGTCGTCGTCCTCGAGTAGCTTGTCGATCGTCCTCAATCGACTCTGAAGTGTGCAACATCGACGATGATTGACAGCTAATGGGAAAAGAGGAGAGAACTGAATAAATGATGATTATTTATATGTTACACTAATATACAATTCATGAATCGAATTGTAAGTTATTGCGAAAAAGAAGATTCTAACGAATTTCTCTACTATTTTGCGTTTCCTCTAGTTTTGTTTGAATATTTTCACTTGGATGCCAGGCTTAATATTTCAGCGTTCTCCTTTTTCGGTAGTTTGACTTTTTCATGAGGATGAGTCACGAGATATGAAATATTCAAACGATCCTCTTAGGCTCGAAAACGATGAAAATGTAATACTTTTAGTGAATGAATATTTTAGGCATTACTCCGCGACATAGCGTGACTGTTCCCCCAATTTTCTTTACTTTTATCAAAAGAAAAAAAAAAAGAAAAAAAAATGTCTATCTTCGTTCTTTATTTTTTCTACTGCTCTACCATACTTTATTCTTTAATTTGATTTATTCACGTTTAGGAAACAGAAAGTACTGTGCGTTGGTGAGACGACACAAGAGCAAGAGGGGTGATATTTCGTTCACATCGCCTAAATCTTCCGTCATGCGATGTTATAAGTTCCATTTTGTCGGTATTATCCCGTTTAGCTAATAATAAAAATACATGAGCCTTATTTCTTCAATTGTATTGGAGAAGGTGGGTCTATGGGGATATGACACAGTCAGACCCGCATTTTTCTCCAGCTGACATCTTCTCAGCAACACACAATACCTTCTTTCTTCTATTTTTACTTGAAAGAGAGTAAATATCTTCCTTTTCAAAATGGTTACATTAATCTTTCCTTTTACTTTCTCAAATTCTTGAAAAAAAAAAAAAAACACGAACCATACTTTTACCTTCTACACCAATTATCTGAGTGGTGTTAGAATCACTCGGAATGATTACACTTTGAAAAATGTTCGCTTTCGTAAACTAGATTTAGATGAGCCAAAAAAGAAATTCCCCTCATCATCGACAACTGTATTTTCCATCAGAGGAAATTTAATGCACAGAGAGTCTAGAGAGGCATTTGTACGTGCTACGGGATTCCCCTGATCTACCGAAATTCAGTCGCCTCCCCCAAACGAAACGAGCCGGTCTAACGAACATACGGCGTGTCCCGATGGAGCGTCGCTGGAGGGATGTGGACACGCGGCACGCGTCAACCAAGGGCCGTACACAAAAGGCTGGGAAATGGAGAGCGAATTGCTCATTATCGAGTGGTCAGGACGCATCGAGGGGGCTCTCTGGATTTCACGGTCGCTCCTGGAGGGACGAAAAGTCTCTCTCTTTCTGACGCTCTCTTCGTCTGACGTTCTTTCTCTCTGAGACTCTCTCACTCTGAGACTCTCTCGCTCTGACACTCTCACTCTGACACTTTCTCTCTCTCAGACTCTCTCTTTCTATCTGTGATGCTTTTGTCTCGGAGACTCTCACTCTGAGACTCTCTCTCTCTGACGCTTTCTTTCTCTCTGAGACTCTCTCACTCTGAGACTCTCTCGCTCTGACACTCTCACTCTGACACTTTCTCTCTCTCAGACTCTCTCTTTCTATCTGTGATGCTTTTGTCTCGGAGACTCTCACTCTGAGACTCTCTCTCTCTCTGACGCTTTCTTTCTCTCTGACGCTTTTTCTCTCTGAGACTCTCTCACTCTGACGCTGTCTCTCGCTTCCTGTTCGTGTCTACACGATTGAAGAGTAGGGGAACTGGAGGATCCCCGTCATAGGGAGAGAATGAATCGCGCGAAAATTGTCCTCACCGCCCCCGTTCATCCTCCATTGGGGATTTTCGTGTTCCTTGTGGAACTTTTAAGCGACCAACGCTCGTTCACCCGACGGAATTCCACTCTGTCCGTCGTATGGGATCAATCGAACCAACCCCCTCTATTTTACCTCACCCTCATGTGTCGTTTCGTCATGGTAAATACGAGGGGTGTAGGCTACGGAAGTGATTCGTACGAATTTCAGAAAGAACTCGAAGAATATTGTGTCTTGGAAATCACAATATAGTTACTGCTTTTTTAAAGTCATTTTGATTTATAGTAATCTGAAATATATTGAAACTTTAACACCGTCTGAAATTCTTGAATCTTTCTAATTGTTTCCATTAAAAAATGTTAAACAACGTGAATAACCAGATGGCATTTTGAAATAAAAACTTCACTGTTTAAAAAAAGAGGGAACATTTTTATTAGAACACATTTTACAAATATTATACATATATCAGGATGCGCTGTATGAAAACATTTCATGCAAAAGTATACAATTTTCTACTTCAGTCTCTTTTATAAATTTCAATATTCTAACGTTTAAGTGAAACACTTTTTCACCGATTTCCTATTAATCTCGGCTCATTTATAATGCAACATGAGAAGGAAGAGAGGAAGAGGAATAATAGTTTCGCCTTTCCCAATTTATCTGAGCGTTACAGAAGCTAGCTCTTGAGAGGCGCGCGGGAATAGCGTAATCACGGTGAGATTTTAAAGGAATCCTGTGCTTCAATTTCCAAGCAGGCTTTTAGCACGCTTCCGGATTGACTCCTTCCCCGGAAGTGCTTTCCTTTTACGCCGCGAACGAGTTCCAAATGGTCGTACTTCAACGAGAACTACTTTCGAACACACGAACCTCTTTCATACGCGAGTATACACGCTTCCCGTTAGTTGTGTGTATCCCCGTAAGAGGAAGAAAGTAATTTGTCATTGTCTCTGGCCAATTTTACAACTTGGAAAAAAACGTATTTATCATCCTTCGTATCTTTGCCAAGGTGTAAAATCTAGTTAAACTACGTTCCTTTTATTCTTCTTCAAAGAAAAAGAAACATTTTGTCTGAATAGGCATTTTTCGATGATTAAAAATGAATAAAATTGTCGTATCTATCGAAATTTGGTTAAATTTTAATCTATTTTAATATCTTATTAAGTATCGAAGATTAAAAATAGTAAAATACCCTTTGAAATTGCTGTTTCATACTTAAGAATCACCTTTTGTATTCTTGACACACTAAATGATTATTTTAATAAATAAAAGCTTCTCTTCCATATTAATTTTTTGTCTATTTCATTCTTTTCTATATTAATTATTATAGATATGTAATCAATTTCATTTCTATGTTAATCTTATTGTTACATGAATTTTATACTAACACAAATGTACGTGGAATTATTTTGAGATTAGGAGCTTTGTGAATACATAATTTCTTTTGATCAGAAAACGTATTTTCATGAAACATACAGATAAACAATTCAGCGTATCTTTGCCACGTTAACTGTCACTTTGAAAGATAATCACTTTTGAAAACACAGTATACACAAATTTCACAAAAAATAAAAGAAAAAAAAGAAATAACGTTTACTTAATTCCGTCGAAGAAATGTCTTCAATCTTGTCGACCACTGTAACATTTTCCTCAAAGGTTAACAATATCTCTGACGTAAATTTTCAAAGGAGAAAAGAAAAGGAAAAAATTGATCCATATTCTACATTTTTGCATAAATTTCATCGATCGAGAATATTTCCATGTTTCACTGTTAACCGACACGGTTCTATAAAGCTAAGAGTTCTACCAGAGAGCTGCAATATCAACGCAAGAAAGACCTCTCGTGTTTCGTGCAAGGCCGTGGATAAAATCGGCGCAACTGTCGGACTTCTATCGTTTGCTCGTCGATACGCGTTACGTATGCTACACGATGAAATATTCGAGAGACGTTTAATTATTGACTAATAAAAATCGATCATAGGCCACGAACGCTTCGATCCCGTGTCCATGGAATTGTTCGATTGCCCGATACCAGCAAATTCGTTCCCCTCTGCCAATCAGCAGATTCCGAAGTGCCCTCTGAAGTGCGCCAATTCCCTGTGAAAATGTGAATCGGAATTCGATGCTATATTGATCGCGATGATGTTTGCATTTTTGCGCTCGTGTCGGTATATTATTCATCGTGCCAATAAATTTAACGTTCCTGGATTATTATTCAGGTTAAAACGGTTGTTCGAGTATAATAGTTTACGTGTTGCGTTAGGTTAAAGATCTTTCGTGCTGTTCTGCGAACATACTAAATTGCGATGAAATGTATAATTTATTTGTACGTAAATTTAAACCGAGTGAAAGTGTGATTTTGTCGAAATTAATTTGCACCTTGACAACCGAAAAATTCGCAAAAAATATTTACACTTCCGTTTTTCTATTTCGATTCACGTTTCGACGTTTTATTTGTGAGAAATAACGAACAGAAGGAGATGAATTTGACGAATTCATAAATAATTGATCGGTAAATACGGCACACAGCGAGATGGCAACCGCTGTCAAGAGTCTCGAAAATATCTGTCGCGAATCGATGGATCTATTTTAACGTTTACGGAACGACGTCCGCTATTTTCGCGTTCCGGCAACGAGGTTTCTCTTAATCTCTATAAGCAGCTATTAATAAGCCGCGATAACCTTCGTTACTTTAAATACAACGAACTCGTTATGACCCTGTTAAAAGGGCAGTCTTCTTTCCCCCCTTTTTTTTTTTACCCATCATTCCTTTCGCTTAATAAAATCGTTTCGATATATAGCCTCTTCTTTTATGATCCGTGTTAATATTAAATTCCTCTGTGATTCACCCGTGTGATTCGTAAAATTGATGAAATTTTCGTGAACAATACGATAGAAAATTTAACGCTCGCTGAGCACCGTTTTATGAATATTTACGCGAGATAAAATTCTCAGGATCGTCGACGATTGCTTTCTTTTTTTTTTTTATTATATCATTACAATCTTTTATCACATAGTTGAATCAACGATTGCTCGTATCTTTTGTGCACAGTTCACCGAGTTTGTGAAATTGTTCCGTATAACGGTAATATGCAAGAGCCTTCTATCGTGATCTGACATCTGTGATTGGATAGTGAATGCCTTATTACGGTTGGCCATTGCGCGCCACCATAAAGTATTCGCGCAAAAGTCGAACGTTTGGAAATAAACGACCTATTTCGAGCGTCCAATAAAACCTCTCCCAGTCCCGATGTTTCTCTCCTTATATCTCCTCTCGTAACTCTCTGTTCTACGTGCTCGGTTAGTACACGTCTTTATTGAAGGAGCATTAATACTACGTAAGTCGTTGCTGTTTTCTAATCTACAGATTCCCCTTACTACGAAAAAAAAAAAAGAAAGAACGAAGAAATTTACTCAATACGCTTCATCTTAAAATTCTACACGTTAAATTGAATTAATCCTGCTCTTTGAAAGATGAAAAATCTCTACGTCGACGTTTATTCTATTAAACTGATTGGTTTAAGGAAATGTGAATAGCGAAACGACGAGGAAAGCACGGCAAAGAAATTGATGGAAAGAAGGAAATAAGGAAAGGATTACGGATATGCAGGCGGTTAGCTTGTTGCCTGTGACACGTTCGAATTTACGATATCTCGTTGCTGTGCTTGTGACAGAGCGAGAGATTCTGAGGGCAACGCAGGCCAATTGCAACGACGCGTGCACCTGACGCGAATTATGGATCACCGGTGTGTGGATCGTTTGGACTCGTCTCTGATCCTGACAGAGTGAAAATACCGATAGAAGTGGCCGTGACGTTCCCTGCAAGTTTGAACGATAGGTAGTTAACCTGTAAAACAGATTGATCGAGGGAATTGTAATATCTGGATGATTAGCTGTGATTAGGATATAGATTAGGTGTGACAGAATACAACTATCAATGATACAATACTACATTAGCCATTGAAATTAAAACTTCTGTGAAGTGAATGTTATTTAGTTAATTATTCTGAGGAAAATTTTAATTGTTGTTTAGATGTATGATTTTTATAATAGTGATATTAGATCAGTGTGATTAATCCGTTGATTATGCATAATTGCCAGTTATTACATATATAATCACCATTAAATTTAGTAAATGTGATGAATTCTTGAATATTTATCAAATTAACCAACGAGTTTATATAATTCCCAACTCGTAACGGCGAATGTGATAAATATTTCGACTGATTGAGCCAGTAGAATACAGCGCAGTTTTTTGAGTTAGGTTAGGTTAGATATAATCCAGTATTATTAGTTATAACAGTAGATTTAGATGTAACACAGTAACATTTCAATGTTACATTCATCGACAATGACTTACACGTGACATTTCACATTAAATTTTCCTTTAGAAGAAGACTTACGTATCTGAACTTTAAGCTTCAGTGTCAACCCGTTAAGTACAACAAAAAGTATGAATTAACTTCATTCCCTTTCGCTAATCAAGATTAATTAAAACATTTTAAACTTGTCTCGAAAAGATACTTCGATACTTTACCAAATGCGACTGTTACATCAAACAACTCGTTGTTCATCCACAGATGAAGATTAAAATCACACGTTCGATTATTTTCATTTTCTTATTAAAATTCCCAGTAAATCGCAATACATCAGAAGGTTAATTCCATCTGTAAATCATCGATCCACTCGATCACCATGAAACAATGCTATTGAATACCAAAGCGGGGTACATTCCAACCAGATTTAGAATCTGTTCCAGGAATATATAGATCAAAGGTTGTAGGAGAATCACAAACTGTCACATTGTACCACGAATAGTATCAGAATGGAGAGCGAAAAGGGGCGGCGTTTTCTTGGCTAGAACGTGTGTTGGAAAGGCTTCATTTTGGGGAACAGGGAGGAAAGAAACCGTCGACAACGACTGGGTCCTGGTGTGTTCCTCTCGTAAAACGGGCGCCATTCGTTGCTCGTACGAGCGAGCGCGCGTGCTCACGGCGCGCTTCTCGAAAATAGTAGTCGGCTCGTAAAGTCTTTTGTTGCGCCTGTGAAACACGCATTCTCACCGTCGTCTCTGCCGCGTCTCGTCGCCTTTCTTTTCTGTCTGACGGCCAGCGTCTCTCTGCCATTGGCGCCACGGTGACTTTGACCTTTCAACCCCTTCGATTCAACTCGCGAATCTAACCCCTCCACCCTCCCGAACCCATCCTAGCCATTTTCCTCGTCGTTGCGTTTCGGAAAATTCCGCCATGTTATGGTGGAACTTTTCACGATTCCATTTCATCGCGGCTGTAATAATCCGGATTTCGGAGGTTGGTATGGTGTAATGTGACACGTGGTCCCCTTATGGCGAATGTGGCTGACGCGAAATTAAATTAACCCTTGTAATAATAGTAACACAAAGACCCTCGGGTGATGTTTCACAAAGTTTCGCTTTACACATTCAATTCATTTTCTTGTATTGTATTGTATTGTACAGATAAATTGTTTTATTGTATTGCTTTTTTTATTTTACAATTACCTAAATTGTTACGGAATCGTAAGACTGCTTGGAACATAAAACCATTATGTATTATCTGCATAAACATTGTAGTGCAACATTTTCAGGGAACGTAAGGAGTACCTAGAATATGAAATTTTGATACGTGAATTTCTATAAACGTGTGAACGAAAGAAACAGCGTTGTATGATTTTTTGTTTTGTTTACTATATTAATACGTCAAAATATTAATCTCACATTTTAGACAAATACATCAAATTACAGCACGAGATGAAAAAAATCACATATTTTATCAAATTTAGAAACTGAAAATGAGTGAAATTTCATCTGAGAGTTAGAAAAGAAATTATACACGACACAGTTATGGTGATTTTTGTTAACACATAGCGGACCAGTTAAAGTGAATTCTTTATAAATAAAAAGTTGACGCAAAATTATACGCGAATTATGCGATTCTCAATTTTTTTCGAATAATGGATTTTCGTCACTTTCAAAATAAACGGTTCAAATGTCCCTGTGTTTCATGATAAAACGATGCATTCGTTTGCAAAATTAATTATTGCTTTAATAAAGGATACTTTTAGTTAGGTTAGCAATTTTCATAAAATAAAGAGGTAGTAGCATTCGCGACATAAACTGTGTCTAATTCCGAGGCTCGTGAATTGCTATTTCTTACGGGGAAACTTCAGTTTACTTTCCGAAAGAATATTTCGACGTTTATTGCAAGTTCTCTTCCTTTTTTTTTCACGGATGTTAGGAATTGTTGAGCATTCGAGGCCCGTAATAAATGTTAATGGGAGTTCCGTACGACTTCTGAGAGGAAACTTGCGGCTGTATGGGTATTCCATCGATCGTGCAGACCAAAAATATACACCGGTGATTTACGTAACAACGTATCATAAATTTTTCACACAGAAAGTTTTCGTGTTGCCCCGTAAAGTAAACGCGGCACGCGACCGCAGAGTAGATTGCACGATAAAAATTCGACTCTGACACATGATGCCGGTCGAAGCCTTGCAGCCTTGCCATGAAACTAATCCATTCTAATCCTTTCCCAGCCATATTCACGAATGTTTCATGAATTAGAATATCGTTGAAGTATCAAAAGTGTTCGTCGTTCAAACATTCCTGCATTTAACATTATTAACGGAAAAACAATCCTTTGTTAAATAAGTATAAAAACAAAAATACTTAAAAAACACAAATTAGCAGTGCTAACAATTTTTCGTATTTATTTTTACTATGATAAACAAAAATCACTGAAATATCAAAGTTCTAATAGTTAGATTTAATAAGACGAAAAATTTGGCGATAAGGACATTTTTAATTTCGTACAAAGTCGTATAATTTCCTGATTTATCGTTATTATATTGTTCCTGTGAAATTTAATTTTGAAAATTTGCTATTTGTACTGTTTCTGCAACAGTATTACGAATGTAATGTACTAAGTTCTGCGTGTTTGTGACAATTAAAATCCAGCTCACTGTACAGTTTCATGGGATAAGTGTATCACTTCTCTCATTCGTATGTCATGATTCTGTCGAAACCATTCTGCTCTGCAGACTAAAATACTGAAGTAAAATGATTCGATTCGAGGCAACCATAGAAAATGCGAGGTTAAGCCGTGCACCGGCACGAAATGCCATAGAGTCCACCACCAAAGGAACGACAAAGGCTGAATTCCCTCGCGACTGGCCGATCGAGCGACACCTCCATTAAGAATAGCACAAGGTGGATTTAAATATCCGTGGGGCCTTCGTCGTGGCGTAGGCACCTGACTGACGCGTACGAACGAACGAATGAACGTACGACCATACGAGAAAATAGCCTAATCTCTTTAGGCAAACGTGTACACAGGCCCCGACTATCACCAAATATTGACGCATCACGTTAACGCCGCACGTCTAACCACTTCTGACGCGTCTAAAAAACTTTTCTTCCTGTTTCATTTGCTTCTTATCTTCGGCTCGAATCACCTGGGCCTCCGTCGCCTCGAGATCGAGATCCTTATCGCTGGTTGGCGTGTCTTTGACCAGATAACGCTTCTCGAATACGCTGATAACACAGAGAGAACGAGAGAGAGAAGGCAAAAGTTTTCTTTCGCTTGGAGTGTTTGGGTTCGCGTCACCGCGGCCATTGCCACCTGACTACCATCTTGTTTGGGGAAGTGAAGTTGGCAACGGGTGAGTTTAAAGAATGTTCCCGTGGAATTCTTTTCTTCTCTCGTTCTTTCGTTCAAACGTCGTTGGAATTTTTAAAGAAATTTATTTAAGATAGACGTTTTAACACGTTGCCAATCGCGCGTATTTTTCGCGACGCTCACAAATTTAACGGTGAAAAATGTAAAATTGGTCAACATACACTCTTCGAGATATTAGCTCAAATATGCTTGCCACTTTTAACTTCGAGACTGATTTTCTATGTACAATTACTGATTACAAAAAAACAATAAACCTGTACAATTTTTTTTTTGAGAACTACTAATATATCAAAGTTTCCTTCTTAGTAGTATTTCATGTCACTTACACAAATCACAGTAATTTGTTTAGTAAAGTGTTGGAATAAAGTGAAAATTCGTTAAACAACACACTTTCTTCAAAGTGTGCCAGCGTTCAGAACAAATTTATGCAATGGTATACCAAGCATGTTCATTTTTTCTTGTTTTTTTCGTAATACAGTCGGCAAAAGTGTATAAATATTTTAAACGTGTGTTTCGATATGTAAGAAGCGTTATTAATGTCGGAAGTTTCGCGTGAAAATTAGCAAAAAACGGGAGAGAAGGAAATCGTGTTTCCGTGATGGCCGGCGATCGATCGACGAAGTATCGCGCACAAAAGCTCGCTGATTGAGGAAAGTATTAGCCTTAAGGCGGCTTTTTTCAGGCTGCAAAGGCGATTAAACGCGGCTGTTCCCGTTGGTCGCGGCCTTGTCACCACCGCAGTTTCCATCATTTCGCGCGCGGAGACGTTCAAACGAGACACCTCGTTGCGTAATCGAAGAACTGAAGACTAAACACGTTCTAAGTAGCTCTTTCCCAGCTCATCGATCAGAGGCCTTCTATTGTCATCGGTTCTACCTCTCGACGTTTCAATTTCCATGGCAATTATACGAATTGCAGAAAATCTTCCGAGAATTCCTTCATTCCCCATGAAATAGACATCCACGAATTTTAATCAACAACTAACCTCTATAAATTTCATAAATAGCACAAATAATGGATTATGCGTATGAAATTGTTGATTCCTGCATAGTGTGAAAATTAATGGGGGGACATATTTTTTCTCATCATCGGATGCTTATTTTAAAAACTGTATTAAACTTCTCTTTAGTCGTTTCTTTTTTGTTTTAGTTACTTTTTTTAATATTAGAGGAAATCATTTAAATGTTCTTTATAATTGAAACACCCTGTTAATGCAAATTTTCCCTCTTATTATTAATCAATAGCAGAGAAAATAAAGTAGGTGTACATTATAGATGAAACATCCTGTATATACAAATTTCCCCTTTGTATAGTTGCCCATTCTTTTCTTGCTCCTTTTCCTTGTTCACTAAGTGTTAGGGAAAGCAATGTAAGTGTTCATTATAAATCAAACATTCTGTATACACAAATTTTCCCACTTATCGTTAGTCTTTCCTTATTCATTCAGTATCAGAGAAAATAATGTAAGTGTTCATTACAATTGAAGCACTTTGTATTTAAAAATTTCCCCTTTCATTGTTAGTCACTCTTTTCTTATTCATTCAGAACATACATTTTAAGCTAAGAACAAAGTAGAAATTCTTGTTCTATTCACATTAATATCCACACTTGGAGCGTTCAATTAAAAACCTCTACGTTCAGAGTGAAACGGAAGTTTATGGTGGGGGGGTAAAGAAAGTCGCGAGGGTCGTGGTTGTGGCAAAGGTGATATTCCATGCCTATCGACCACGTGGAGGAGTAACCACCACGTCAACCTTGACCCTGGTCGCCCATTCGATGATCGAACCCTGACGGTGTTCTCACGGGGGAGGCTGGTTTTTGCCGTTCATGGCGGAAATTCAATCGACGCGAAGATGTTATCCGACGCCCGGTGTGACGGTCATTTCACGCGTCTGCCTTACTCCGTCATTGAGAAATTTCAATGATCCCGCGAAATACGGCGCGAAGGATCACGCCATCGTTTCCACGTAACGAAATCCGATCGCGGATGACGAAATCACGGGGAATCGAAAAAAGCTGCCACGTGTGTTACTTGGAACGAACAATTCCCTCGATGTTCTCTTTCCTCGTGTCAGTGTTGTCGCGGAGAACGATCGCTCATGTCGAGCTCTTTTGTGCTGCCATTTTGGATCTCCTTAGGTTCGTTCCTTCTCGTAACGATCGACGATTTCACGTTCGGAGGCGTGCAGCTGACAAATAGTATGTTCGACAGTGAGTACTTGATGTATTATCTATAGCCACAGGCGAAATCGTAATTGTAAATGCACGGGGAACATTTTTCACTCGACTGAGAAAATGACATTTCTCTCGGGAATTCGTGGATCGTCAAATATGTCAGTTTCGTGGAATTTCGAGAATGTTGAAAAATATTGAAAGAATCTTTTTGGAGGATGAGAATTTTAACAGCTCTGCGAGTTAAATCGAAGAGAATTGAAACTGTGAAGAAATCTTCGAAGCGTGCAGATCGCGGGATATTTGAAAATAATTGAAAATCCTCGTGTGTGATTTGAAATACGCGAATTAATCCCGAGGCTGTCGTAACGCGTTTCTAAAGTGCATTGAACAAGTCACCTTCGCAGCTGAATTGAATATTAAAGTACATCGGGGTTGTGAATAATTGAAAAATATCGAATGAATTGCCCACCGGTGAATTACACTTGGAATCGCGAACAATCGGCTAATACTTTCTCGTATCGAACGAACGTTTTCGCTGTTAAGCAAAATGACGTTCATTCATGGACGTCCCGACGAAATTTCGTCGGGCAATTATCACTGTCCGACAGCGATAATTGGCTTCGTGAAAGTCGCGTGTCGAATAAACGGATCGATGTACCTCGTACAATCGCATTTCTTCCTAGAAGTTTCGTGCTTCCATGGAACCTTCGAATAATGCATAACGATTCCTCCAATTATTACCATCGACTCTCTCGGCTGCATGAAACAATAAAACGAAGAGGAGGAGGACGCAGACGTATTATAGAAACTGGTGCAGTGAACCATTCGCGAAACCGATCGAGCGTTTTACGATGCCTGTTAGACGAAAGACAAAAGTTTGAGAATCTATAAAATTCCATGCTTTATACCAGTGCGTGGTATGACTTTCATTGATTAAAGTTTAAAGCGAGGCCAAGGCAAACAGATACTATAACCAATTAGGTTGTTACACGGACAATTTCGAATGTCCTTTGAACTCTTTCGTTCGTTCAACTCAAGCACTCCTCCTTTGTCGGTTTCAATTATTTAAAATATAACGCCCTATATGTCGATAATGGAATAACTAATAACCAAGCTAATTCCAAATGCTTCAAAATTGCAAAAATTAAATGAAAGAGATTTTCTTTTCATAGACAAGTCCATGCATGATCGCTCCAAGGTGAATTTCGATTTCCAAGTTACTCGAAATTGAAAAATAATTAATACCCCCTCCTCGATTGCCCGAATTAACTTTTCGCAGTATTAAAATTGAACCATGTAACATTCTCATAACCTCCAAAAATAAGGACAAAAATAAAACAATAGTCAACACCATTTTTTTTTAGAGATATAAGAAAAAAATTTCATACATCACACCTAATCTAACTTAATCTTTCGTCTCAGAAGTCCAATATTCTCCTCCCAGATTTGCAATAACTTAATATAAGAAAAAGACACCAGACGAATCATCCCTTGTACCATAAAAAGTTGAATTTCTATAAACGTTCCAGAAATCACACCTTTCGCCTCAGAAGTTCAATTTCCCCCATTCCACGCTTTCAGTAACCCTAATGTCCCTAAAGCAAAAAAGATACCAGACGAATCATCCCTCGTACCACTAAAATTTCCCCGTGACGCTAAACTTCAAGGTTCCTTCGATTCTCTCTCGGTACTCTAATGACGATAATCACCGCCGTCTGTCGGTCGCGTGATCGAGGGTACGGTTCCCCTGGTTCCAGGAACTCGTCGCAAGGCTTTCAACGAGGCTGGTTCGGGAGTGTCTGGACGCATGACGTGCGTATCTAACGAAATTCATCAGCGTTTCCGGGGGCTGCGACCCCCTTAGAGGTGGGAATGCATTCGACCAGCGTCGGTTGGATCGATGAAACAGGTCGTGGAACACGCTTGACCGTCGCGTGATATCGATTCGCAACGACGCCAGTCCCTGGCATTCGTCGACGTCGTTTCGTTTCCTTCGGCCGCTGCTGTGAATGAAAAATGCGGCGCGCGTTGCACGCAGCCGCTTAAAATAGAATTCCACCTCCTCCACCTCCGCCACCTTCACCATTCTATTAGATTGATGGCTCGAGCTTGTGATTACCCTCTATGTGGATCAGCCTTTTTCTGCAACATGTCGATAATTGGTGAATCGCGTGAAGTTTTGCTTCTCGAGGAGGTTATGCTTTTGGCGAGAGTTTCATACTTTCTTCGGAGGATGTGAATAATATAGTTTAATGTCTTTATTGTTGTCAAGTTCGAGTTGAGGCAAATGGGAATTGTTCGATGTCATTTGGCAAAGTTTCTAAGAAATAATACGATATGGTCTTTTATCGCTTGATATCGAATTAATAATAATACACTGTCTAGGGAATTTTTCTGACGACGAACGCCACCTGAAAGTGCCATTTGAATTTGAACAGATTTCAGACTGAAGAAATAAAGTTTTGCTTGTTACCAGATTTCGAATTACGGCGCCGATAGTGACCACGTTATTATTCTCAATTATACCCGTGCTGGTAGTTGAAAACGGAGCTTTGATTTCGTCGATAAAGTCTCTCGGAAGCATAAATCTGAACTGCATGCTGCAGAGTTGGTACGACCTGAAGTTCTGCTTTTGAAACGAACTAATTTGTGGCGTGTACCGGTTGCAAAATTCGATAACGCTAATAACTGTTAGGTGTGCGCGCCGGATTGTATCGCAAAGGGTGCGTTATGAATGATAAATGCAGGCATTACGCGCGCGAGAACGTGGAAAGGTCATTATCCTCGCGTGCGGAACATTTTCATTAAAAGGCCTCCGCGCGGTTCATTCGGATCACGTGTTGCAATATTGTTACGAATCTCGTTAATATTTCGCATAATTACATTAATGACTATGTCTGCCGGAATAATCCTGCAATAGGATACGTGATTGCAATATCCTCGCTGTACGAGATTAAATCGCTAGCTCCGAATTTGGGGATATTTTCGACTAATTTATTATTTCGTCACATTAACAATTATTGCTAACATATTAGTTCCATCTCAGTATACTTCGTTTTTAAACATTTTTACACGGAGACTTTATTTTCATAAAAAACCTCAAACTGTCAAGTATACCATAAAAATACACCGTTCCCATGGACATACGGACAACCCTCCTATAACGCTTAGTATTCTTATAACACGGTTTCTATATGATATGACTATTACGATTGAAATTGATGAATGAAAATAATTAATATTTTTTTGATATTTAATCTTTGTATCTATAGAATTTTATTTCGTAACCGTATTCATCGTAACATAACGCTCTGAAAAACAGTTTTTTATGTACATAGAAAGAATGAATCTAATTTATACGTACTTACCTCATGAGTTTCACTTAACACGGTACGAATTAATCCCATTTGTATCACTAATTCCGAGCTTCCTCTAATCGGGTACGAATTAATCGGTATTCATTTAAAAAGTAACAAGAAATACCCTATTTGGTAGCACATGAGACACAAGCACCATTCCGCGTAAATAATATACGGCCCTCGTGCCACTTCATCAGCATCCATTCAACCTAACCTAACTGCCAGCACTTTCTAAACGAAAAAATCTGAAACCACTCTACCAATCGTCAAGCTGACACCTACGATAAACATGCGAACACTCCGGTACTCCGTTAACACCTGCAGCGACATCTACGGCGAGAAGCTACGACGACAGAGGACCGGGAGAACCGTTAAGGTGATCTTTCGTCAAACGTCAAAAATCAGCCGTAAACCAGAAAAGTGTTATTTCACGCGGAAATAGTTGATCGAACATTGTGACACAAGAGGAGGCCCACAACGGTTGCCTCATTCTGGCTCATCAGCGCATACTGAACTTGACACCCAGAACCACCAATCATTCGCAGTCGAAGTCTAACTCTTCACGCGGAAGTAACGTTCGAGTGTGCGTAAGGTGCCACTTGTTAAATATCGAAGAAACCCGTGGTAGTTTTAGGCTCGTTAATCATCATCACGAGCATCGATACACTCGCGCCACGATCGCCAATGTTTATACACGCGTGTACGTGTACGTATGCGAATATGCACATGGGCGAGAACGTTTCATGAATGCACAGGGTGTTTCAAAACACGTGGACACAATTTCACTGATGAATTCAGTACGCTAAACTAAGGAAAAAAGTTCCTAAAAATCTGATATCACTTTACTTCCCGAATTACAGCCGTTTTTGTACGATACCTGTTATTTAATAATTTTCATAGAAATTGTTCGCAGTAGCCATCCTTCATAGATCTTCTCGCTCGTTCAAAAATACCAGGTGTTCAAATTCGCGAGGTGAGCTTCATCGCTGAAGATGATTTTCGTGCCAAAAATTGGGTCTGTCGTATTCACTCCACCAAACGCAATCCTCGTAGTCATTTATACGATATTATATTTCATGTATAATGCCTTCGAGTGTACTTTAAAATAAAGCAACGAGTAATAAATTATCTTTCGTACTTTTTGTATCATTTCAATTCAAAGTTCTATCACTCTTCTTGGAAGACCCTATATATATATATATATATATATATATATATACGTGAGAGTCGTTTTACGAGGTTGCACATCCTCGTGCTCCACCCTGTTCCCGTTATTCGCGTCTCTGTTGCTCGAAGTGAACGATAATGCCGCGTACGGTTCGATAGCGGGCGTCGCGACGCCCGGCAGTCTGCCACCGTCGTTCCATTCCATCCTGTTTCGTTCGGCGTCGGGCTACAACGCCACACACACACAACGGTGGCGCGGGTCGCTTGTGTATGTATACACACACACACACACACACACAATCGCGCGCGTTTTCGGACGCAAGAAGGCGACGTCGGCTCTTAGATGAGCATAGGCGCCGCCTCTGTGAAATTCACCCGGTTCGTTAACCCTTTGCGACGGGTACGACGAATCGATGGGGCTTGCACCACTTTTCTCGCTCTTCTCATGCCGTTTCCGACGACCTTATGCGCCTGGAAGAGGAAATCCAGCAGCTTTGCGAAGTTTTGTTCAGCGGGATTGTTCGAAGGCGTGGAACGAGAGGGTTGGGGGTGGAGGGAATTGTAAATAGGGTTCATCTGAGAGATGTTTCATTTTGTTTCTCGTTGCAGTCTTTCGTTGGGCAATTTGGCAATGATGGAGCGGAAGTGAGGTTATGAACGCGAATGAATTTTATTGTTCGTGTTATGTACATGTAGATAAATGTATTAAAGAAATTCGAGCTGCTTTAAAACAAGTTTCAATTGCTAGAAATCTTGTGAACATTTGTTTGAAGTCTATTGTCATACGACGACAAATTTTAGAGAATTGATATGCAGATTACCATCTGTGTTGTTCATACTCCACGTTTGTATTCTGAAACTGATCAGATTCACGGGTGCCTTGTATTATTAGTAATTGTACATTATAAACGAAGCTATCCTTAAATGACGTAAGTATTCAGTGTAAAAATAATTAATGTAAGAATTCGAAGACTGAATTTCCCTCAAAGTCGAACGTGAAAAAATTCCCTATGCGTAATCTAAGCTTTCCTAAATTATCGAAGTATTATTTAAAACACATATTAGGCGTTTAGAATTCCAGTGGAATTATCTCCAGCGAATTAGCAGTGGAAACAGTCCCCTCGAGTCACGACAAAGCGGAAACTCGGGGAAAAAGGTTACGCCAATGGATGAAAAGATGTAGCAGGCATGCGTTTGGCGGAACGGGGGCCGCTTTTAGCCGCGAAAACGAGCGTGTACTGGCAGCGCCATTAATTTACCGGACGATTTGCCCCGATTAATGTTCACGAGTGTCCCGCGCCTGCAAAATCCCCCGATTGTTCCATAGAGTTGAAGGGCGAAGAGATGGAACTTTCTCTCTTTCTCTCTCTCTTTTTCTCTCTTTCTTTCTCTTTACGCCTTTTCGCTCGTTACGCAATTAAAAAGAGCCTCTGCCCTGTGGCAAACCCGATTCACGGGACCGTTTTAGAAGCGTTCACCGGTGTTGTTTACGTTTTGTTAGTCCCGTTCCACGCGGTTCTTCAATGGCCCCGTTGATTCGTCACCAGTGAATCCCGGTCAATTAGCGAACGAGCCTTTAGAATTTCCGTTGGAATTTTTAAGTAGCTTTCTTTACTCTTCTCGAACGTTTTCTCGTTGCTGGAGAGGTTAGTCGAAAGCTCTTGAAGCTTTTTCAGGTTCGTAGGTAAAGGAAGGGTTCATTTTCAGTTTCTCTTTGAGAATTTCTGTGAGAATATTATCTAAGGGAAGCATTCACAGTCAGTTTTTAATTTTTTTTATTAACAATCTAAAGATAAAAAAATTGTCGGAAAGTATCAGAGAAATCCATTAGCCACGAGTGAAGATAGAAGTGGAAACGGGGAATAAAAATCAGAGCGAGGAACTCTCGTATACGATTCTATCGAGACGGTCGTATTGTCTGTCGCGACGACAGGTTAGCACCATAAGCGCCCCACGCTATAACCCACCACGGCGCCGATCTACTAGACGGTTGCATTTAGTATGTAGAAGAGAGACAGACTGGAATCCGTCGATCGAATCATACTATTTCTGGACTTTGTACAAAACTTTCTTCTTTCGTTGCTTCTCGTTCTTCTTAATATCTTCTGGAATATTCTTTCGCAAGAATTTCTTTAGTTTACGTATCCTTTTGTACAGGGTCTTCCAATAAGAGCGATACAACTTTGAATTGAAACGAAACGAAAAGTACGGAAGATAATTTAACACTTCCTGCTTTATTTTAAAGTACATTCGATGACATTATACATGGAATATAACATCATATAAATTACCACCACGATTATGTTTGGTGGAGTGAATACGACAAACTTAATTTTCGATTACTCTGGCACCATAAAGATTATCTTCTGTATACTTTTCGTTTTGTTTCAATTCAAAGTTCTATCAAGGAAAATTATACACCAGCCTTACTATCTCGCATTATTCTACGTCGAGAGTTTTTGAAAAACATTTGCAACACCATCTACTGAACAACGTACCGAAGATATTTCAATATCTACCTCTCTCTCTCTCTCTCTCTCTCTCTCGAATGGTCCATTTCCTGCTGCTTACAAAATCCACGGAAGAACTGTCCCTCACCCTTTCGATGTCTTCAGTCCGCGAAGCCTCCACTCGAACAAGCAATAAAGTTCAATGGCGTATTTCCACTCTCTTCTGTCCCCTGAAAAATGCTAAGAGCCGTTCGAGGAGCATCCATCGTCGAGGCGAGAGAATGGCAGAAAGACAGGGAAAGAACGAGTGGGGGAAATGAAGGGGAGAGATCTAGGCGGAAGAAGCAGAGAGATAAGGAAAAGGATAGGGAAAAGAGGCGGCGTGGTAGCCCTCTCGAAGAAGCATGCTGGTATCGATCGACTCTTCACGGTCGACGCTCGTTATCGGTGTTTCTACGCTTTTCCTCGTTTCTCTCAACCCAATCCTCGATCCCACTCCCGGTGAAACTCGTCTCCCGCCCCTTCTACTCTTTGCCACTGCCTCTCGTAAACAGTGAGCCGCTTTAGCTCGAGCTTTATATGAAAAATCCATTTCGCGTAACGATGATTGAACTCGTCTCGGTAGGGGGGAGGAGAAAAAGTCTTCCGTTCACGTTCGTCCTTCCTTCTGTTTCTGCCTTCGTCCGTTTCCACGGATCTGCCAATATCATTTTACACTGTACGTCAGTTACGGTTGCACACATCCGCTGATGGACATGACAACGGTTTGACCGCGCTAATGAAACTGTCTTCGTACCTCGGCGATCTCGCCGAGAGAGGGCAGCTCGTTTGGGAATTGAAAGCCTTTCTGGCAGGTGGCTGATGGGTCGTTCTTCCTTCTCGCTTCTAACCGTTTGTAACGGCTCGTGTAATGGTCGATGTTTTATCTCGAAAGAGAAGAATCTTTCATTTCTCTCTGTGATCATTTGCGTTACGAAATTTTCGAAGTTTCAGCATCTCTTTGTTTAAACCATCTGCATCCTCTTATGTGCATCCATTTATCACCGATCGCAGAATAATCCGCTAGCGAGGACTTGTCACTTATTGCCAAGCGTTAAGAAATCTGCGAACTTCTTGTAAATAATACGTCAATTACTTGATTACTACACGTAATTTCTAAGCAAAATTGAAGGTAAAACACTGGTTGGTACGCGGTAATATGAGCCGATTGGCTGTTGAACGTCTCTGATGCAAATGAGTTAAGGGATGTTCTGTTTCCATTTTTTGTTGTTTTTAATATTCTTTTTTACGCAGATAGAGCGCGCTATTATTGCTCACATTCTATTATAAACTTTCAAACAAACGATCCTGGACACGTGACATCTGTCATATACGCTGTACCCATGCTAGAAACCATTCGTCAGTGATACTATAAATAAGTAATGCACGTTCGATTCTTCGTTTATACGGTGGTGAAGAACCTCGTTCGTAAATCATGTGAAATGTTTTGACTGCCCTTTGTAGCATGTTGGAAAACGTTTAACGAGAGACGTGCACGTTTGTTTTGCAGTGTCTGGCACGACAAACAAGAAAGAGGAAGAGACGGCGGTGGCCACTGTTGATGCCACGGAGGAGAGCGCCGGTGTCCTGGGGACGAGACCCAGGACAGGGAGCGATCCTGGAGGAGGTATAGATCTTTTGGCAGCGTTACAGCTGCACAATACTACGCGGCAGGGTGTTACACAGGTGCCAGGACTGGTTAGGTTAAAGCCAGCCTATTATCTTCAGGGTGAGTCTTACACTATTCTACATTGTTTTATCATTCGGAAAATGATTTATTGTAAAACTATAAATTTATGAATAATTTTACTTATAAATCAAATAAAATGTATCCATAAGAATCAATAATTATGGAATTATAAATTTGTAAATAAAAAATCAATTATTACAGAGCTATAAAATATATAAAATAAAATGAAATGTATGAATAAAAGATCAATCGTTATGGAACTATAAATTTATTTATAATTTTACATTGTGCACTTTGCCATTGGGAAGATGAATTATTATAAAACTGTAAATTTATGGTTTTATTTGTAATTTTATTTGTATTTTATTTATGAATTTTTCACACCTTGATATTAATTTATCTTCTAACCTGTATTTATAAATTAACCTTCCGAGTACTGGAATAGTGGAAAATGTTGATAGTAATTACAAAGAATGTTTATCAAAAATTCGGTGACATGCGGCAATTATTGCTGGTAATGACATAATGGCATAAAACGCAGGGTGAAACGCGAGTAAATCATTTTGTGCGATGTACAACGGTACCCGGTATTGCGTGTTGATCGTATAGGGGCGCAGTAAATTTTACGAGAAGCGCAGTACCGAAGCTCGTTTCTACAAGGGGTTCTCTTAACCCGAATATAGCCTTATTTGCATATCGAAGGGTCGTTTTCGGCCGCGAAGCTATCTTCCTCTCGCGTTATTGCAATCATTGTCTGCTGTGAAATCGATTACTGTTTCCTATGAAATCATTTCTTTCCCTTTTTATACACGCTACTGGTAATTTGCAATTTTTGTACTTGTCAACTACAGTCTGTTAAAATAGGAAATCAAAATATTTCCGTAGTAAGAAATTAAATAGGAATATAACGAAGAGCATAACTAATTTTTTAAGTTATGTATTGAAACAATGTGAAAAGTTTAAATTCTAAATCTACACAACGAGGGATATATTTAACCCTTTGCGCTCCAATGACGCCTCTACGGAGACATTCATAATATACACCATAAAAGTAAATAAATTCATGAAGGTGTATAAATTTTTTCTTTTTACAGTGAAGTGTTTTCCAATGTTTCATCGTAGAAATGTGTTAAAGTTGATAAATCAATCGTATGAGAAATTTTACTTGGAGTGAAAAGGGTTAATATTAAAAATCTGATGCTGGAAATTCATTGAAACATCAAGTAAAATAAATTGCAATGCAGAAAGATTAAATATCAGTAGAATAAAGTTATTTGTTAGGTTAAAGTTGCAGGTTTAATGGAAACATTTTTAGTAGCTGAAGTAGTTTAATAAAATCGAGTTTATTCGTCGAAAGAGGCACGAAATTGATCTGATTTCGAAGTTTCACCGAGCAATAAGTCTCTTTGACAAACGAAGCTGTTGTTCCGATAGCTCTCGAAAAAGCGTTTTAATTGCTCAGAGCGGAACAAATGCGTATAGGGGGAGTGATCAACTGGAAAAAACAATTGGTGCTTATCGGTCGTCCCGTGATGGTTACATAACGACCGATTAATCGATATTGCGAAAGGTCAGTTTCATAGCCGCATCGTCTCCATTGGCAGACCTCCGTAGGGAATTCCCTCGCGACTATCGATTGTCCCTTCGAGTTTCGAGTGAATTGACCCGACATTTTCGCGCGGCATTTTGCATTTTAATTATCCCCTGAAACCCCGGTATAGATTTTCTCCCCACTCTGTCCCTTTCAAGGCTAACCTCTTCGAATTACGTTTCAGCTTTCTTCTTGCAAAATTTTATTTAACAATACACCTATAGAAATTATCGAATCGTCTTGAAAAATTCACAATAACCTTAAAAAAAAAGAAAATCGACGATAAATGTTTTCATTATTCTGAATTAATCCTTTAACTTATTATTTCTTTCACTGACTATACATCTAAGTGGTTGGTGTATTTATGACACGCGCTGTATTACAAATTAATTAAATTAAATTCACAAATGCCAACTAACTGCTTTGTGAATAAAAGGAACCATCGTTTATATTCACGAGATAGATATGGTAAAATGTACAATATTTGTGGACTGATCATTCATAGACATTTCACAGACGATGCCTTTAACTGTATACGTACGGGGGATATTAATTTCCACGCTGGGAAAAGATTTCAACGTTCCACGTGGAGCCGTATATTCAACAGCACCCTGTATAAAGCGTAAACGTTGCCACCCTCCCGTTCCCGCGGCTGATAGACGCCGCAGAAACGTGCACAGAGCCGGTTGGATGGCTGAAAGCGTGGGCGACGGTGCAACGTCCGCGAAAAGCGAAGCAGAAAACGGGGGTGGTTGGCCCAAGGGCGTCAGCCAGGGGTTTCCCCGAAAGAAATTTCAATTACCTGCACCCTCTGTCGACAGTTCCGCGGGAGTAGCCGAACGTTCTCTGCGGTTACCGACGCAGAACCCGAATTCAACCCCTCTAACGCCACTCACATTCTCTTTTTCGACCTCTTCTTTGTTTTCGTGCGAGGTTCTCTCGTTTTTTCTTTTTTCTTTTTTTTTTCTATGATGTGTTTGAAACGTTCCTACGGGAGTGTAAATCCCTTCGTAACAAAATGGCGACGGCTGTTTCTGAAGCGTTTTATGCGGTGATGCATAAAGTCGAGACCTGGATGATTCTAAACAATGAACGAAGTTGGCGTCCCGTACATTTCGCGCGGAGAAATTTACGTTGCGAGGTGATCGAGTGTTGCAGGCACTTTTTAGGTTAGTTCTTGTGTAACATCAAATTCGAAGGTTTGAACGTGAGTGTACAATGATTTAAGGTTGAGAAGAAATTATTTTTGGGATCGTAGAATATTTTAACGACGAGACTGATGATTTTGAAAATTCTCAATTGCTGCAGCACTTGTTGTGTCGCTTTTTAAGGTTAAATTTAATGTAGATCAAATTGGGAGGTTCGGGTGTGAGTATGGAACAATTTAGAATTAAGAAAAAGTTGTTTTTGGAATCACGAAGTAGTTTAACGATGAAATTGATAATTTAAAAAATTGTCGAATACTGTGCTGTTTTAGAAAAGTCATTTTTCAGACTATGGTATACATGCACATCTAAAAAAAAAGTTATTTCTAAAATTAGTATCAAAAAGAATTCATCTGCTCTGTTTCTCTATGAATACTCCATTATTTTTTCATTGACCTCCACAATACGCGTTCATTGCACTCCGAATTGCTCTTATTTTCCTCGTCACGCGTTCACCCTCTATAAATATCCCTTTTGCTGGACAGTCGAGCGAGGAAAGTGGAAACGTCCCTGAAATTCGATTTATTCAGTTCGAATTGGTAGGCCATTGTAATCGTCGAACAAAGCACGTGGACGATATACGCCGACACGTGTCAGAGTTTTCTCTGAACATGGAAAACAAGATTTCGCGATTCCCCCTCTTCCTTTTGTAGTGGAACGGGGAAACAGGCCTCTCTGGTCCTGAAATTGACCGACCCTATCGCCACCCCACTATGGGGACACACGATCCAATCTATATGCTATTTATTTCCGAAACGAATAACTCTCTCGTCGGCTATCTTCACAGATGTTAAACTAATGCTCGCTTCTGGTCTGCCTAAGCCCCTGATTTTGATAATTCTTTGTTGATTTCGAATATGGCAAGCTTGGGATTAATGGTGGACTAAATAGTACAAGAGCAATCGGTTAATGTAGAATTTTTACATTAGAGTCGCCTCACTAGGTTTTACATAGTCTATGGTCGAACTGTCCGAGTAAACCATCCTACTTTATCGAGCATATTCAAACGAACATTGTAAGTCCTTATAGTTCATTTTACAGTGCCTGTAACCCTATAAGTCTAACCTAACCCCTTCCCCGTTCCCCGACGAGCGACATGAAGTCATTGATACGTGTGCCAGTTGGAGGAGAACGATTAAGTACGCCAGGTAAGGGTCCGTTTCGTGCATTGACCAACTAACCAAGCGTGGACGTGGATAATTGAGCAGAGAGGAACGTTCGATGGTCTTTCTGAGTCCTCGTCACAGTGCACGGTGTTATGTTACATTTTATTAAGCTTCGCGGCTCGTCTGAAACTTGAGGCTACACGCGCAAGAAGCCTTGGCGCACGCGCGATTATAGCTTAGGGCGGTCCGCAATTGCGTGTAGGGCCCCCACTGGTCTGGATTACATGGCACGCCTGGCGTGGCCCACGCGAACAATTAATATCGCCGGTATGCTTAATCGAAGGATAAAGGATCAATTTTGTATACAGGGAACAAGAGAATGTTATGGCGCTTCCAGCGAAACATTATCGCGTCTACCGTATGCAAGCTAAACGAGTGTCGTGTTACGCGAACGTGTACATAGATGGCAGCAGGGAGGAGTCTGTTTTGGCATTTGTCGTCCGTTTCTTTTGAATCATTTTTTCAGCGGTTATCGATGCCAAATACATTTGTCTTTCGGATTGTTTCTTAGAAGTAATTTTCACGTTTTATTGTTCCTTTTCAGTTTAAAAATATGATACAGCGAAGAATTAAGCCACTTTTTCTATCATTTAATCACTGTTCTATTATATTTTTCCTTTTATTTCATTAGTTTTCTTTGTTTCAATTTCTTCGCAATTTTTCGTGTCTTTTGAATTATGTATTCAATGGTTATCAATACCGATATATTTAAATCTTGTGTAATTCTTTTTCTTTTTTTTTTGTGAGTAAGTGGGAGTTTCTCATCAGTGTTTAATTGCTTTGTTTAGATTTCTTTACAGTTTTCCATGTTTTGAAACGAACTTAATTATTATTTCATTCTTTCGAACTCTTTGCGATTATATTTTGAATCCATTTTGATCGTTTCTCTTAACACCTTAAATTGAAATCGAGCAAAAGATTACTTAAAAATTTTTTTTGTATTTAAAAAAAAATGGAATCTTGAAAAAGTTTAAATTCGTGTTCCCAGAAAATTTTTTGCACAATTTGCATAAGGAATATATAAAAATTAGACTCATCGATGCGAGAAAGCCGTTCGAATTGCCCACGGAGCCGGGTAACTGCGAACCAATTGTATTTCCATGTCGACTAGGCGATTACGTAACCGTGGAAGCAGGAACCGTGAATCGTACGAATCGATGCGAGCCACCAAAAATTTCGGCTGACCTACATCTCGAAATCTGCGAACTCTTTTGTCGTCGAGCTGAACAGCGTTCCGAAACTTCTACTAATTCGTCGAGTCCTACGGCGATAGATTGCTTCTACCGAACTTTGTAGCCCGTTCTGTCGATTATCTGGTAACTCGGATAACTTTGCTCAGATGGCAGCACCGAACCATGAACTAAATCATTAATAGATAGGAACTTGAACATTGAAATGAAATCTCTCATTGTGAGAATTGAATCTTCAGTAGTACAAAGCAATATTTCATTCCTATATGTAAATTGTAATGAAGTCACGATATTTTTATAACGTTCTTTTATTAATTGAACGAAATAAATTTTATTAGACCCACAAATTAAACAACTAGAAATTCCCAGTCACCGAAATAACAAATTTCCTTCATCTTTGTATTAAAATTATGATAAATTATAATATATACATTTATACAGAGTGATTCAAAAGTCATCTTACTGCTTAAAAAATACTTTACTCCCTATAATAAAAATTCTCAATTCTCCAGAGTAAAAAGTTTTCTTTAGTCCTTCATTTTTACATCAAAATCATGATAAATTATAATTTATACGCTTATACAGGATGATCCATAAATCGTTTTACCATTCAAACATTTTTTCATCTCTATAATATGTACAAATTTTTGTTTCAAATTCTGTGAATATTTAGTTTAGTAGATTTTTAAAGGATAATGCGATTTATGGATCACTCTGTATTTTTCTTGCTTTTTTTTTTAAATCGTATGCATATGCAAATTATGTTTAATTGTATTCCTTTCAAAATGGAATGAAATAAAATACGTTATTGTTATTATCAGTAGTGTTATTGAGAGGTACGAGCGAGGACGGAGGAATGATTGAGTTTTACTACTTCAGGCGAGGAGAGGGAGCTCCGACTGAACGAGGCGAACTTCGAACGAGCGGCCACGCTACTCCGGCGGGTTCCGGAATTCACTATAGCCGCCGCTCTGCGACAAGAGGAGGCCAATTCCGGGACGATCGTCGCCTTTTCACATGGGAACAATAGGTAGGGATCACACGTGCTATGTTTTCATTCCTCTCGTTCCATGCGAGATTTAATATCCATTCGTACATGTTGTGGACCTCGTGGAATGCGTTAAACATAAAATACCGCCGGATTCTTCACCTATCGTCCTCTCTCTTTTTCTTCTCTTTCGAAAAATATTATTCACATTCTCATGTTTTGGAAAGCTGTCGATTAATTCGTTTATTGCTGGTTAAACGGTTACTATACGTAGAAGAGATTTAATTTCATACTTTCTAATAGATAAATATTTAATAGACGAGATAAATAAATTTGCAAATATTTAGAATCTTTTCTTTTCAAAAGGAACCGTTCGCAATTTTCGAAAGTTTCTCTGCGAAAGCGTAAAGTTGTTAGTTACTTGAATCGAAAAATGTTCTCAAGGATCTCACTGCACATTTCAAAATAACATTTCATCTTCCTCTAAAATACTCCCAGATTAAAATACCGAGATCGGAATAAAAGAGAAAGGTGTATAAGTTAGGAATTTCAGAGACGTTCGATGTCATTTTATATCGATCGAAGTGCAATTACGATCGGCGAAAGAGTTAGCGGTGCGGCTAAATAGAATCGAGGAGCTGTAAAAGGTAGGAAAAGCCAGGTCTTAAAGAAGTTACTGTGTCAATTGTTGAGCCGGGACGAAGAGAGAGCACTTAACCCCAAAGTAGTCGCACCCCTCTGTGTTGGCACGTGAGTATCACAGTCTAGTCGTTTTGACCTGGCTGACACAAATTGGATGCATCCACCTACGTGTCCGCGTATTTAGAGAGTAATTAACACGCTCCGCGGAGCAGAAACCACCGTTCTGAGTTTAGGCGGAATTAAATGTTAATTCGATGCACCTTTTGATCCGTGGATTTGCATAAAATACGATTTAACCCCTGCTCTCTCATTGATTTCTGATTTAGAATGTTTCTGTGAGTCAGAAAAAATTAAATATTGAAATTTAGAATTTTTCATTTTAACGATGCTTCTGAAAATTAAAGATAATAAAATACTGGGGTTTCCATTTTGCTTTTTGTTTCATGTTCAATGTCAGTATTAATTTTATCTTCATTCACTTATTTTGAGGTAATTTTATCGTAAACGTTTAGAGAGTATTGAATAACATATTTATTATTATTAATATGATATTTATTATCAACGACAGTCGGATAATCTCATTGTGTTCCACATTAGAGGGAGAGAAAGAGAGAGAGAGAGCATGATGGATGATAAGCGGCAAACGGAAATCGCGATACACACACGCAATCAAAACTCCCTGCTGATTCAATCACGTAATCTATTTAATTCCGTGTACACGTTTCAATTAAGAGGCTGATACGGCTTTACAATCGATCCACGAGCACTGGCTCGTGTGTAGCCGCAGCCTCTAACTGCTATTGAATCACTTTGCTCCATTAGATCGTTGCTATAAAACAGTCACGTGTTAGTTCAAGCAACCGAGTGATATTATCTCCGATTTAAATTTCCTTTAAATTTCCTGAACGAAAAGTCTCAGCTGTCTTTATTCTTAATAACCTACTTCGATCAAAAATTATTCTGATCTCTTCGAAAAGTCCAACGTGGCGCTTAACGTGTTAAAATAGACGTACACACAAAAATTAAAAAAAGAAAAAAGGATAAAAATATTTCCCACCTAAATTCATCGCTAGAAAATTAAATTAGAGTTTTGAATGTTCTTTTTTTTTTTCTAAATGAATTTTCAGATATTTGGAGCTGCAGAGCAGCGGTCGTAAGGACGAGCTTCGACTTCACTACGTATCACGTCGGGACGGTAGCGTCCACGTGGAGGCGTTCCCCTTCCGGTTAGCCGATGGCGCCTGGCATAGGGTTGCCCTAAGCGTAAGCGGCTCGCAGGTCGAGCTGCTCGTCGACTGTCATCCCTTGTACAGGCGGCTACTTAGGCCTGGACCACCTGACACCAATTTCACTCTGCCACAACTACAGCTTTGGGTTGGACAGAGAAACGTCAGGCACTTTCTCTTCAAGGTACATACGACTTCTCCTCTTCGTCATCCTCATTACCCAATTTCTTTTTATCACACCTAGTGTCATCTAGTGTCTTCCGCTGTCTGTTATACAGTATCATACCTTTCTCTTCCTCTGTTATCGACTGTCAGTCATTTAGTATCGTCCACTGTTATCTTATACGCTGTGACGCAATGTTATCCGGTAATGAGACCTACAGGGTTATTCAAAAGACACACCGAATATGTTTCTTTTTAATAAAAAGAAAATTATTTGAAATTTTTTTGTTAGAACGTTATAAAGTTTCGTCCATTGTTCTCTACCAATCGTTTAATTATAAAGAACAAGGCAAACTATTAGTGAATAATGCATTATGTTGTCACACCGAATGTGAAAATTTCAACTCGACTGAGATAAGTTCGTACGATTGTCGCGCCACAGGGTGCTTTGCAGGATGTGAAGCTGATACCAGGGCCCCATGGCTACCTTTCCCAGTGTCCCCAGCTCGACTCGTCCTGTCCCACTTGCGGTCAATTTTCTATATTACAAAATACGGTGGAACAGCTGATGCATAACCTGAACGAGCTGACGCGTAGGGTGAGTATAGGGATATTTTTGCGGATACTATCGTAAGAATTTTCATGTACACGATGTCCCATTAACTTTGTTACTGAGATATTGCTTTGTAACAAAATTAATAGAACATCCTGTATATATATATACACACACACACACACACTACCGGTCCTGGAAGTACACACACTTGAAAAATAAAAGAAGAAATAAACACAGAAATTGCTTAACATAAAATCAATTTTACTTCTAATTAGTTTTTCAAAACAAGAGAAAAAGAACTTTTAAAACTAAATTCTCTTTTCGTCGAAAGGAAAATGTCACATAAAAAAGAGAAGAATTGCAAATAAATACATAACGAAGAAAGAACAGCCTCCAATTAATAACAAAAGACATCAGCTATTTTCTTTCGATTTGATTTGAGCGTAAGAAAAAGATCTTTCTTAAGAATAAATTTATATAAATCCCGAGAAAATAAAATACTGACTTATTTTTCGGTAAATTGGTAGAGGTAGATGACAATACAAACATATTTTACAAAAATCATGAGCTTTATAATTAATTTAATTTAATTTATCGAGAGAAGCTTTTCAACGAAGTGTCGATACTTCGACGAGCGGCAGAGTGCGTAAAAAATAATCCCAATATAAATCCAGTATTCGTTTATTCACGTCCTTCCTTTTAGCTAGCCGCTGCAGAGGGCAGGATAAGCAAAGTGGAGGAGTGCGAGTGCCAAAAGTCGTGCAGAGCGAACGGCACAGTCCATGAGGATGGCGCCACATGGGAGAAGGGTTGCCAACAGTGTTCTTGCGTCCACGGTGAGATAGAATGCAGGCCAACACCCTGTGCTCCTGTCACCTGCAAGAATCCTGTCGTTCCTTCAGGACAATGCTGTCCGATCTGCTTAAGTAAGTATTCGAAACTTCCGATAATTCGTTTGAAATTATAACAGATATATATATATATTCTCCATTATATTATACAATTTCTCCACGTTAAAATTACTAAAAACAATTCTGGCTCAGCTCTCAAAGTATTTCCAATATTCACACACTCTCTCTCTGACTAACCATTGTAAGTGACCCTTTAAAATTAGCCTAGAATCTAGATAGACAACTTTCTCGCTGAATTAGTGTTCATTTTGTTTCTTAAAAATCGCAATCTCTCGTTCGTAGTAATATAAAATCACCTTTGAACGCAAAATACACTTTTCGAGTTGTACCGTTTCGTATTTCTCGCTGAAAACTAGTCAACACTGCCGCGCATGCGTATAAGTTCCTTAATGTATAGTCGGTCGAAGCGATGTGTAACGCTTTAGGGGGGGAAATACCGTTGCTGCATGAGTGCTTGTGAATCAACTGTCGGTAATGCAGCAACCATTAACTGTTCGACAACAAAGATGTCGCTAGTTATTTTCCATCTCACATCTATTAACCTTAAATTCCCCTAGAAGCTTTATTTCTGCGAACATAGAAACAGTTGCCAATATTCGGCTATCTGCAACTGCTGTGTTATATGTAACGATAAATTCTATGTTAAAAAATAGTCGAGAAAACGATAAATGTGTTAAAGAGAAAAATTTAAAGGGCGTATATATACGTTCATATGTATTAGGACAGCTATTAGGTTCGCACAAAAAGTATTCACATGATTAGTTCACAGAATTTTTCTCGTAAGTGGAAGATTTGTGAGAAAAATGGACGAGGAAAAGATTCAATTATTTTTTGCGTACAATACGATGGTTTGTATAGATTTTCCAATTTTTCAATGGTTTTCTCGTAATTACGACACTGTGAGACTTTTTTGTAAATCGATAGCTATAATTTCTTTTTGAAATACACAAATTATGAACTTATTTTCATGAAAACAAGTATTTAAAAGTTTGTACTGTACCACGATTTTTCCAGACTGTCTTTTAGTGATTTGTAACTGACCGTTTGTGTTTGCTTTGCATTCGATAAGTGTCTTAATACTTAGAAATGGGAGTGTATATTGATAAATCAGCGCGGACGTATATATACGGCTTTCGTAGTCGAAGGATTAAATTATCGTAAAATATCGATTCCACTGACTATACACTGTGCAGTTATTATCGAATAAAATTGAAAAAAAAAAAATAAATTGTGTTTTGCGTTTACCCTGGCTGGTAGTAACACAATGGTGATAAATAAATTGAATCTCCAGAGCAATGTTATTTGCACGGAGTGATATACGATCACGGTGAGAAAGTCTCGCCGAAACAGTGCGTCGAGTGCGACTGTTTCGACGGCAGTTTCACGTGCCAGAGGTTCGACACCGAGACAAGATGTCCGCCACTGCCTTGTCCACCGAGCGAACAGATCAGCGTAGCCGAGGAATGCTGCAAATTCTGTCCAGGTACGTTCATACAGACAAGTATATTCCGTATCGCTGAGTATTTCATGCTGCTGGTCGCAATGATTAACGTTCTTCGATGTTTATGACGTTTCACGATCATCGGATCGACGTTAACCAATCATTCTTCCTGCTTATCGGACAATAATATCGCTTGATGGTGAAAATTAGTCGCGTATGCTTTTTCTTTTTAATATTTTAACGAAAGAACATTCAACGCATTTCGTTCGATCTGTGTGCTATTCGATTAACAAACTATCTGCTGTACTATCCTTAGCAAAACTATCGACCATGATAAAAATTGTGAAAAGTTAACGTTAAAAAAATTTATTTTTTTCTCTTTAATATACTTTAACACTGGAACTACCAATAAAATAAGTTATAAAATGAGCTTTAGACTGAAAGATATACATCAGTACCTTTTAATTCGTTTATACAAAGACTTAGCGTTATTCATCAGAAAATTTTTAGTTTTATTTGTCATTTAAAAATTTCTACACAAATGTAGCTCAATAAATTGCACTTCG
Source organism: Anthophora plumipes (assembly GCA_951804975.1). Lineage (NCBI taxonomy): Eukaryota > Metazoa > Arthropoda > Insecta > Hymenoptera > Apidae > Anthophora > Anthophora plumipes. The sequence goes on from OX638121.1 coordinate 4,805,987, forward strand.
AGAAATTTTAAAGAATTTTTTTAATTCGCGAATTCTGTCAAATTGACTCATGCAACAAAGACAAAACGAGAAGTGTATACTCGAAATAAAATCTATCTGCAAAAAGACATGCACCGTAGGCAGATTATAAAGAAAAATTATATCAATAATAAATATCTCAATTAAAAAATGTGGTTATACATCTTCTAATTGAAAATGAATTATTTAATAGATACGTAATTTTTATTTTAAAAAAGCTACACATGAAAGCACATCGAGTGTAATAGAATTAGATATACATTCTAATGTTAAACACACAAGTTCAAATTTTGCCAAGGATTGCTACAACAGAACCTGCATTTGATCGCTGAATCTCATCGAATCAGAAGCATGCCAATCCATAATACTATCTTTCATAAACAAAAAAAAAATGTCTAGATAAGATTCCCCCATTTGTATACCATTTTCACCTGAAAAAGCACGTCGAATGGCATGTCGGCCGATTAACAAAAAAAAAAAAAAAAAAAAAACAATAGGAAAGTAACTACCAACTGTCTGACATCCAAATTGCCATTAATAATCAAGAACCGAACTAAAAATTACTAATCAAATGTTCTAACTGTCTCTGCATCCGTCTGGCTAACACAATTTAACCAGGGGTGGACTACTGCGCGAAGGGTCACAAGTGTCACTCTAACGCGTCCTGCCTGAACCTCCAGACAACGTACGCCTGCCACTGCGATATCGGTTTCCAAGGGGACGGTCATAACTGTCACGGTACTTAATAAATGCTTCTCTAACATTCCTCTGTGTCTGACCAATCGTCGCTTCGATCGATACCCGCCATCTTACTGGGACGATCGAGACGCCTTACTACAATCGATATCACCTATGTCGTGAAATATGCAGAGGATCGATGCTGTTGGCACACGTGGTGACACGTGACAAACGCTTATGTTCGTTTGATTGTGTCTAGCGTCGAGATCGTCGACGATTATTTACTGTTACTCGTAAACTATCGTTTTTATCATTTGTAACTCTGCACTGGGGTTCCCGGAACTTCGTAATTTAATACACAAGTCGTTTCATTTTTTGCGTTTTTTTATTCTTAATATTCCGTATAACCTTAAATAACGAAATTCTCGAGCTTCACGGATAATTTGAAATGTACTATACAGAGATCGCAGGTTGCCCAGTCCCATTGAATTAAATTAGGCGCTTGCTCCATTAATTCTCTCCAAGAATCCCCATTTTTAACCGCTGGAGATCGCACTGCATAGCAGTGGAATTTTCGCAGATGGGAATCGTTATGCAAATTGAATCTTTTGTGTTTATTTTCTTAAATGTTAATAAAAAAGAATTATTCTCTTTTTTCTTAAATTACAGCAATAGCAATTAAGAGCAACTAATTTAATGCGTTCGATTCGCCGCTCTCTGTCGATATTAATCTCTTCATAACGACTTCTGTCACGTGATAGATTCGCAGATGTGACTTGACCAACGATGATAGTAATTAATTTAATTCGATGGCAATTTACGATCTCTGCACAGTATTCTGTGCAAAAAAAAAAGATCGAACTGCAAAATGATTGAATAAATTTCTATTGACGCCATAGACGTCGACGAGTGCAAGCAGCAAGGTGGCTCCGAGGGCCATCATTGCAACGCGAATACCAAATGCGTAAACGTGATTGGCTCCTACACGTGCGAGTGTCTTCCGGGTTACCATAGAGTGGACAAATTCAACTGCGCCGAGTTGGACGAATGCGCTACCGGTCATCACGCGTGCGACGAGCACGCCACCTGCGTTAACACCGCGGGAAGCTACTATTGTATTTGCAAGGATGGCTACACTGGCGACGGTTACACCTGCAAACGTACGTTCCACCCACAGCACTGGTTTACACCCTATCCCACCACCACTTGAATCTCAAAGCATTTGTAAGAAAGAAAAGATGTGTTTGAATTAAATGTAACTGTGAAAACTATTTCATTGTCATTTTTTATCATCTCTGCACACGTAGACTCATTTTTGCAACTGTCACTCGTACTTCTTTTAATCCATTCTGTGATTTTAAAGCATCTTTAATACGTTAAATGCCATGGAGATTTCGGTCGACTCTTCGTTCAACGGTTCAGTTTTGAAAATTTTGCAAACATCGTTATTGTACGATAAATTTCACGAAAATGAGTGGTAGTTTTGTAACGTCTGCAGAGGAAAGTCGTATCTTTGTTTAAATTGATTTAATCCCTTACTTAATGACGAAATTTGTATTTGTTCTCTAACTTCAATTTCAATTTAATAAAGACTGTATATAGTATTCTGACTTTTCTTTATTTAACACTGTTTTGGAATAGTAAATATTCGAGACTAACATATGTAGCGACTAAAAATCGCATTTCAACGGGTTAATGAAACTCATTAACGAATGATAAGGAATTATTTTTTAAATTCGAAGCCGTTCATTTTTCGAAAATCAACGCCGCCTGAACGGAAAGTCCGGCGTGGCACTTAACGTGTTAAAAAAAGGGAGGTTAGGTTAGACACGATTCCAAAAACATTTGCACCGTATCTATATTTACCTGTACTCTTGCATCCGTTTCTTTTTCTCCTTTATATTATCTCTGTTTTAACCCTTTGCACTCGAAGCTTTTGTGCTGAAGTAGTATTTTTCTTAGTTTCTCCTTAACATAATTAATTGTGTTTCACCTGTGGTTTCGTCGGTTAAAATTCGAAAGGTATAATGGTTCCGTTGCATATTCCAGCTATTCGAGATTCTGCTGTTTGTTTTCTCATTGTTTCTGAACTTTGTTCTTCCTGATCTTTATTCTCTCTCTCTCTCTCTCTCTCTCTCTCTCTCTCTCTCCTGTGTGCTATTAGAATCAGCTTCACGTGCAAAGGGTTAAACCAAACCTAACCGAAGGAGGTTAGGTTTTCTAGAAACATTGTCTCTTCTATTTCTCCATCCTTCGATGTTCAAACACCTGTCATCGTTCTAAGTACACCTTCCTGGTCCTCCTCAGCTGTTTGCAATCAGACCTGTCAGAATGGCGGCGAGTGCGTCGCGCCAGGAAGATGTTCCTGCAGACGCGGTTACATTGGTAACAGCTGCGAGCTCGATTTGGACGAGTGCGCGAGCGATCTTCATCGATGTCACCAATCGTCGACCTGTTTCAACATGCCCGGTTGGTACTACTGTCGCTGCAAGCCTGGCTACAGAAGCGCTCTTCACGACAGCACTCAGGGTACGCAGTGTCTCGATATCGACGAGTGCAACGACCAGACGATCGAGAGGAGGCATACCTGTCATCCTAGCGCCAAGTGTGTCAACACCAAAGGCGGTTACGAGTGCGTTTGCCCTCCTCAGGAGGACAATCACACCATGGTGGAGTGTCGACTGAGTACGTGTACATTTCTAAAGAAATTATCTAGGGAATTTCCATAGGTGACAGACGTGTTAATAATAACGATGGGTAAAATGTATTTCTTATGTATAGGTTGTTGGTTCGAGAGTCGAGAAGTGAGAAACGGAGAAACTTTGGCACCAACTGGGAATCCCTGTAGAAGATGCACATGCAAAGATGGCGTAGTGACTTGCAGAGATCCGATATGCGACTGCAGCGCCCCTGGGAGTCACAGGGACAAGTGTTGTCCTCAGTGCGATCCTGCTGCCTCCTGTAGGCATCAGGAACTTCATCACCTAGTCTTCAGAAGCGGCGAACGGTGGATATACCAGTGTCAGACTTGCGAATGCCTGGTAATTCAACTAACCTCCAATAATAGCTTAATGAAAACCCTTTTAACGCCGACCGAGATGGTTGTACTTAAGCAAAAAATGCCGAGATATGTTGATTATAGTTTAGTAATCAACCGTGATACTGATAAACGCACGTTAATGCACGCGAAACGATGTTTCGCTGTCGGCACTATAAGGGCTAACCTAATTTTTGCAATTTTGCAACGTTCCTTCCGCTACATCTGATTCACGTTAAAAATTTCCGTGGTCATTCATAGAGTTGGTGGACGTTTTTCGCAATAATCCTTCTTGAAATTTGCACAGTACGGCGAAATAGACTGCTGGCAGATGGAATGTCCACCTGTGATCTGCTCTAACCCAGTGACGGAGGATGGGGATTGTTGTCCCCGTTGCGAGGACGATCCTTGCGCGAGAGAATTGCCAGGGAATGGCACTTCCCTCTCGGTGCTGACCAGACCGCGGCCATGTAGCTATTCTGGAATCATCCATGATAGCGGCAGCTCCTGGCAGGATCCCCATGACAAGTGCACCACGTGCGAGTGCAAGGTAAGGAGGACGTCCGGCCTCGGTCACGTCGGGGGACCGAAGAATCGTCGGTCCCGCAGGATACGGATAGGATAGGGGGGTTCGTGGGGGAAGGGATGCGCGAATTCTCACGAAGAAACGATGGTCTCGATGGTTAAAAACATAAAATCGAAATTATATCGATCTTATTTCTCTTAGATTTTTCGTTACATCCATGAACGAGAAGTTCTACAATCAGATCGTCAAATAATATTTTCCAATTATTCTGTCGATCCCATTTACATATTTGTTTCTCGGAAGTGCAGATACAGGGTCTTCCAATAAGAGCGATAGAACTTTGAATTGAAATAAAACGAAAACTATGGAAAATAATCTAGCATTCGCTACTCTATTTTAAAGTACATTCGATGGCATTATACGTAAAATACAATATCACATAAATGACCATCATGATTGACAGACACAATTTTCACCACAAAAATAATCTTCAGCGATGAAGCTCATTTTCGAATAGATGGCTTTGTCGATAAATACAATTAATTATAAATTCATTATACATTTATATATAATGCCATCGAATGTGCTTTAAAATAAAGCAGCGAGTACTAGATTATCTTTCGTAATTTTCATTTCGTTTCAATTGAAACTTCTATCGCTCGTATGGGAAGATCCTATAGTAGTTTCACAGATAGCGCCACTTATCTGTCCTCGCGCGTCAGCCATCTTAGTCCAGACGTTTTTTCTACTCGCGCTCTCTTTTCGCGCGAGATCAAGAGCTCAAGGTCAGTAAATGATAAAGAACAAAAAAAAAAAAAACAAGCAAATAAATATCGCCTTCATTTAGCCGTGGATCTGTCGTATGTGTCTAATCAGTTGCGTTCACTGTGTTACGTCGAGGGTGCGACCAGTTGCTGTGCGGCAAGGCGACCGTTCAATATACATCGATGTGCATAAATACACGTGGCGGATTAACATAATCTCTCCTCATTTCTGTTCTATTTTTTTTATTCTCCTTTCTTTCTACTATTTTGTATGTGCTTCAGTTGCAAGAGTTTATCATTCAAAGCGCTGAATTAAACGTCGCTTGTGCGTTCTCTCTGCATGGACCAGCCATGAGCATCGATGTTGACCAAATAATCATAGAAATTATTTAAAATAATTGTAAATATATTTATTAAGAATTTTCTAAGCCGACCAAAAGGTAATACTTTCATTAATTTATTAACATTAAGATGCGTTAAATGGCGATATATACATATATATATAGTTGTATCGTTTAGAAAATTTGAAAGTGAGAAGCGATGCTGTTACAAGCTTGATGACACATTTCTAACGTGTTTCAAAGTTCGCTATCTTGATAATAGACGTACGCTTATTATTTTTTAATCGTTGCAAAACAGATTGCGTCCGCCACGTGTACGGCGAAAGTCACACACATTAGCGCATATATATATATACATATATAAATATTGAAATACCTGTGTTTTCTCTCGCTCTTTCTTTTCATCTATTTTTTTTATCTCTCTTTCTCTCTCTCTCTCTCTCTCTCTCTCTCTCACTTTTCTCTCTATCTGTCATTTATTTATCGCGTCAGTTGGTAACCCTCGTATAATACCAAGGTACCTCCATACTGACCGCCATTTCTTTCCAGTATGCCATTTACTTTTTTTGCGGTGTGTATAACGCGAATCAACTTTTTGCAAGGCTATGTGCGCTGAGAAAATATTCTGATTTCCAATACGCTGAGAGAAAGCTCAACATTCTTAATATACTTCGTTCAAGTCTTTGAAGTGTGGATCAAACAACATAACCTCACTTTTAATTAACGATACAATACAGACTTTAACTAAGATCCAGCTTAATATACACCTGAATTAAATTCAACTAGGTTCCAAGTATAACTTAGCTTGAGCATAGAGATTAGTCAAATTTAGGCTTAACTTGGAATTAGTCCGGACTTAAGCTGGATTTAGAACGGTGAAATTATGCCTCCTGGTAATTCTCTCTAATCTATATTTAACTCGAAGCTAATCTAACCTAATCTGTTTAACGAGTTCGAAATATCTGTCTTCAAAGGCTTGACGATATTTTTTTTTGTTGTTCTTTTAAATGAAATTGATCGATCGGGAGAAAAAGAAGAAAAATACAAAAATAATTCTCTCAGTGTGATCTGCCATTGCGTCGTGCTAGTCTTGCCATTATGCGACCAATCGGAAGCTGTGTTCGCAGCTTGTGAACTGTACTTCAAATTCGACCAGTCTGTTCTGGCAGTACCAGCGTACGAGACACGTTCAGGGGCGTCCCTAAGCTAGCATAGAAATTATTATGTGTAATTTTCTTTTTCTTTTTTCGTTGACTGCCTTGCACGCGGCAGTGTTCATTATTATTATTGTTATTAATATTATTAGTCTTTCACTTTGAGTAAGAAAGACGAGATTCCTAATTCGGCACCGTATATATATATTATATACATATATATAATTGTTCTGCATGTGTATCCAGTGATCAGAGTAACCATATACTATGCGTAACGTAGAAACGAAAGTCGTTATATCATTATTATTATTATTGTTATTATAATCGTTGTTGTTGTTATCATTATTTTTGTAGTGACAATTCATTTATCGAACGTACGACTGTTCTCCATTTTTTTTTTTGTTTTTTGTTTGATCCTCGCTCACTATATGGACCAGGTGTTGAATAAGCTTGGGCGAAAACGGTGTAGCTTTTGGGGATGTGTTTTCTATTGGACTATAGTATTGGTATCTTGGATCTTACAGACGTATTCGTATACTTTTCTTTTTTGTAAAGAAGGTTCAGCAAGTTTTGATTAGTTTACAAATTAATCGATAAAGAACGATTGTTAATATTATGGAACGAAGATTTGGAAAATTGTTTTTCTGAACGTTCGCAAAACAGCGGAGATCTGAGAAATCAACGCATCGAAATTTTTAAAGAAGAGAAGAGAGAAATACGTGTGAATTGAACACTGCCGCGAAACTCTGATCAACTTTCACATGAAAATGGTTTCGCCTAATTTTTCTGAACGTTCGAAAATACCAGAGATCTGAGAAATCAGTGAATCAAAATTAAAAAAAAAAAAAAGAACGCGTGAATTGAACACTGCCGCGAAACTCTGATCAACTTTCACATGAAAAGGAAATAGACAGTTCCTTAAAATTCGGATTGAAAAGAGAAAAGAATTTCACTGCTTCGGGTCGGCCCTGCATGGATCGTGTTCAGTACATATTCGCCTGATATCGATTAAATCGAAGGCGGATCTAACCTCAAATAGCCATCGAGCGTGTAGCATGACCTTAACCTCGTCGATGCATTAAAATTCACCTTAAACGTATAATTCACATTCTAAATCAATTTCTATAATACATCGCTAAATGATCACGCTAATGTGTAACAGAGAGATTACCAAAAGCGGCTAGAAATGTCACTGTTGAATCAAATATGGCGTCTTTCCTAACAAGCCTAATTAACAGGTTATTCCAAAGGAATGAGAATGGATCGACGAGGATAAAACGGGGCTGAGATGTGCTGAGCAAAGCATTGATTAACTCGGAAAGAGCGATACGAGTGCTGTGTAATAATCCCGCCATATTTACATTTAACAAAATGCATACACATCGCCCGTGAAACGACTAACCTGACTAGCCTAACGATGGGTATCCTTGCAGGTGCCGTACTGCGCCCAATTGGTGAGCAATAGCGCGTGTTGTGTGCATCGGTAATCACGTCACTTCTACCTCACCTATAATCTTCTCTACCTGCCTCTTCTTCTTATACTTTTCTGTTTTGTTGTTTGCCGTTGTTCTTGTTGTTCTTTCTTTTACCACTTTAACGCCTTCACTCTGTTTCTATTCACTTTCTGACAATGCTGAATTGTTCCTTTTCTTTCTTTCTTCTTTTTTTTACTTTTTTTTTATTTTTTTTTATTTTTTTTTATTTTTTTTATTTCTCCACCAGCTCGAATTGCTTTCGTTTCCTTCTGCCTGCTTCTTCTTTTGTTCTTTTACTGATTCTAAACTAGCACTTGGTAAATTCTCACCAGTATGCTTCTTTCTTCGTTTCAGATTTATTTACCACTCTTCTTTTTTTATTTTCTCTGTGTTGTAACGTTCGTTTAGAGTCGACTTATATACTATAGAGTAATCTGCGTGTCCCTGGTTCGTTCGTTCGTTCGTAGAGGTCTCTTACGTTCGTTAATCGCCGCACGCTGGTCACCAGGCTTGATATCTTGATGTTTCCTTGCGTTGGGTTTGTCACACTGGTTGTTTATGCCACGTGTTGAATTATTTCGAATTTTTTTTTTAACAGTGTTCGACGATAATAACTGGGAAATGATTATGATCGAAATTTTCGTTATTTATTTGATGATACTTTTATAGGGACTTTTTTTTTGGGAGAATATTGATAGAATTATTGGGGTGTTTGGTATGAATGATATGATTTATGGTTTGTACGATTTTTTTAACAGCCAGTGGCATAGAGACTGGTGGGAACCTAACTGCGTTAAGGAAACGTTAATTCCAAGGGTGAATCGCGAGCACGTCGCATGTTTCATATTTTAAATTAAAATTACAATTACTCTTGATCGAAATTGAGAATTGAAATTCTTTCGCTAGTCCACAGTAAAAGTAGAAATTTTATTATACAATTTTTTTAAATGAATAATCAACCTTGTCTTCAGTACCAGCTTTAAAATTCATTGTTTGACAATTACAATGGAAAGAAATGAAAGTACCAATTCAAATTACAACTTTTACATAACTTAAATTTTTACAAAAAAATGAAAAACATATTAACGTTTCTTTTTTAAATCGAATATTAACGTTTTTGTCTGTCAGTCGATCAAGAGGCGATTTTTCACTTTACTACAATGGCCGAATGCACGTTTACAAAAGATTCGCATGCACCGACTCACCCCATGCTCTTTTTCTGACTAAATATAAACTCGATTAACATGTCACTTTATCCGAAAACGCATATTCGTGGTTGCACTGTCGTTAAAAAAGAAAAAAAAAACATACAAGAAGAAAGAAAAAAACAAAATTCGAATTTCTCAAATATTTTGGTATCGGTCGGGGCGCACGACGCACGTGGTGACAGATACACGCACACGTACACACACACACACACACACACAGATTGCATTTTGATTAATTTTTTATCTTCTATTTTTTTATTACGTTTATTATTATTATTATTATTATGGTTTCGTTACACTTGAGCCTCTTTTGCACCCTCCTCTGATCTGCATTCGAGATTCGATAGAAGCACCAAGAGTCTCTTTCTCTTTGTCTATCGAGTGTTGTCCAGCAACGATTTTGGCAAAAGAATAGAAAATAAAAAAAAGAAAGAAATTTAGAATTACTCTTCTAGCTTTAAAAAAAAAAAGGAAAAAAATACATAAAACAGAAAAGGATTTAATATGAAAATTTGAGATATACGTGCTATAGGGTGATTCAAAATACACCTAATCTAACCTATTTTTCATAGTCTGTAAAATTAATTCTTTATAAAAGTAAAATTACACTTTTTTTTTTGTAAAATTTTCTGTAAGCTTGATTGAAAACTATAAAGTTCAAGGATTTCGCCAGAATCGTAGCAGGAAGTAGTAACCTAGACACGTTGTCGTCAAGGTGTCAGATACATACTATGGAAATTCATTGTTTTGTCCCCCCGAATGTCAGAGCATGATTGTCATGAGTCGAGTTTTTTGTAATTTGTGATCGTAAAAGATAAAAACGAAAAAAAAATACAAATCTATTTCTTCGCTTGTGAGAGAAAGGCGTCGAACAGGGTGTTGGACATCAGCAAATGGAAATTTTCACCGCAATACGAGACGTCACGTGTGCCGTATCAACGAAACAATGAATTACATACTATGTGGCGGATAACCTAACTGTCCCATCAGCGACGCGAAAAGTCTTGAGCTAACGTTGTGAGTCGACCAGAGTGACTACGGCATCCATAACGAATCCTATTCATCGCGTGAACTTTTTCTCTCACACGCTTCTTTCATGAAAGATTTTACAAAATTTACGAATCTAGCTGCAGAATTTTTTCGACATTTTTTTTTTTTTACGTAGCTGTGCACGTTCATGAAGAACACACCTCTTTGCTGACGGCACAAATCGAGAAGTAAACTTACAACGTGTTTTTTGTAGGTTGGTAATGATCACGAATTTAGATATTTTTATTGAAAGATTAAAACTGCTTCTTGGAGATTCAAAGTTTCACAAGATATTCAAATAATAGATATATTCGATATTATTTATAATTTCACGAACCGGTAAAACACTTCACTGTCGAGGAATAGAAACGTTTCTACTACTCTTTTAAAATATCACATTTGTAGGCACAGTTTTTTTCTAACAATATTCAAAATTTTCAATTGTACATTTAAAAAGCTGCAGAAGACACTTCACCGTGTGAACCAGACGAAAAGTAAATGAAAAGAAACAATTGCAAACCAACATAGCCGCCACTAGACCTCGATCATAGTCACCCGATTTGAATCTCCCGCTTCTGGTCATCCCCTCTACTTGCACCGCGCACCCGTCGGATGGAGCACGCACGCGCGCGCCAAGACTTTTCGCGCGCAAACAGGGGAAAAGTAGCCGCGTTGAGATTTCGCGTTGAAACTTGAGAAAAAAAAAAGAAAAAAAGAAAAAAAAATTAAATGAAAAAAAAAGTTTACGGAAGAGGGCGAAAGTCAGGCGAACACGGCAACACAAAAACGTCGCTTGGTCTCGTTCGTTTCGCCGTCGGCTAACCCAGTGTCCAACGAACCTCTCCGTAGGACGGGCAGCTATGCTGCAGCTACGATTACGGCTGCGCTGGCGATCTGGGCAGCAACGAGCAGCAGCAACGTCCTCCAGTCGTTGTTCCTGAGCCTCTCGTACGCGGTCTACCGAGCCCTGCGGGGTCACCGATGGTTGACGGTGCACCGGAAGCAGCTCTATCAGCGGTTACCGCATCATCCAGCCCCGTTGGTGCAACATCAGTCACCAGCGCATACCTTCTGTCAGCCTCGTCTTCTTCCTCATCCGTCAACAATGCCGCCAGTAGCAGCAGCAACGGGTCCACAGGCAGAAAGGTACACTGGACATTGCAGAATGGCTTGTCGAAGTCATCTCAGCAACAGAGGGACAACCGTCGTGTCCATACACAAGCACAGCAACCAGTCTCGACAGCCAGGTATCATCAGCTGTCCGTTGGAACAGCGACGGCGTCGTCGTCGACGGTTGAACGCGTTACACCTACGTCGACGTCGTCGACGACGACGGCGACGACCAAGGTACCGGTTAAACATGAGGCCAAGCAGCAAACGTCCGCGTCACGACGTCAACGCGTCAAAGTGTCCAACAACAGTAACGGTCTCGCGAGTCATCGTAGTAACGCGTCCTTCTCTTCCACCATCTCCTCCTCCTTCTCCTCTTCTTCGTCGCCATCTTCGTCCTCGCCGCCGCTCGCGATGCTGGTATCATCTAACGCGAACCAAGGAAACGGCAACGTCACGACCAGTAGCGTCGCCAGTGAGACAGTGGTTACAGCGAACGCTTATCGACAGCCGACGTCCACCGGTGGTCGACATAGGCGTAACAGCAACGCTGGAGAATCGGTGGTACGCGACAGTGGCGCCACCTGAGGCTGACGCTTCCGTGGACAGCTAGAAGAGACAGAAATGAACACTGGCAACGCATTCCAGGGGGTGTAGCAAGGCAAATAAATACCGGGCCGTGTGGCCCTAACGTAGGAGCGAGCGGAGAAGCGTTCTCTAATGGTCACCTATGGATAGAATCGGATTCGACGGTGTCGTCGCCGGGGGAAAAGCGAGTGCATGCAAGTGAACCGAAGAGCCAAGAGGAACGAGCGAGCAAACCATAGGGTGAAATGAAAACGAGCATCATAGAGTATCGACGAGCATCAGGGAAGAGTAGCTGTGTATCAAGTGTCAGCAGCAGCGGAAGATATTCTTCGTTTTCCTTGATGAGACCTGATGGTATCCCTCGTTCCAGCTTTTCGCGTGTCGTTGGATCGTCATCGATCTAGGGACATTTTCCTCTCGTCGTATTACGGCCTCTGAACGACGGTCACGCGAGGACTATTCATACTAACGGAAGCTCTGGATTTCTATGTGTAAAGGTTGTTGTTTAAGCTCGGTGCGTTTTAACACGATCACGAATAAACCGGTCGCGAGGAGGAGAGTTAGGTGTGTGCCAAAAACATGAGCCTCTGCCAACACCACGGGTTTGTCAAGTTCTAATAAATTTGTGACGAGCTACGATCTCGACGCGTAGCTTCGACGTGTTATCATCTTCGTCGTTCGACAATTGCAGAGCATTTTTTTTTTCTGTGTTCCTCGCGTTAATACGGCGCTGGGTCAAGCATATAACACGCTGGTGTGAGAGAGAATCGAGAAACTGAGCCCGTGACGCGTTTTCGTACGCGCGTGGTGTCCTCTGGGGGGCGTTTTCTGAAAGAACAGCACCGATTCATACATTATACACACACACACATACACATACACACAGAGTCACGTGTACACGCTTTCGCGATTTCTCTTTTTTTTTTTTTTTGGCGTATATCTCCATGTTGAACAGGTAGCGCACAATATTTGGGCCTTATAACAATTATAAACGGAGGAAGCGTAAAAGAAAAAAAAAAAGAACGAGAGAAACAGAATAAATAAATAAATAAATAAATAATTAAATAAATAAATAACGAGTCTTCTCGTCGTTCGTCGTTTCGCCACACGGTTAGGGGACTCTGTAATATCGTGTAACTTTGATCCCCGGTTCTCACGGCGAGACGAGGGAGAGAACAAAAAAAAAAACGTAACGTACGTTAGGAACTAGTAATTTATCATAAGGAATTGAATCTATCCCAAGGAGGACAAAGAAGAAGAAGATGAAGAGGGAGAAGAAAATACTAATAAATGGGACGATGTTATACGTATAGGGGGAGCTCGATAAACATATACCTATTAGTATACACGCAATATATATATATGTATATGTATACCGTATATGTATAAATATATATACATGTATATACGATGTATAATTCGATATTACGCGAGAAACGTTCGACGAGTCTATTTATCGAGTGACGTGGATCAAGAGAGAGATCGATCCTTGTCGATTGTATTATTATTGAAAAAAAAGAAAAAGGGGGAAAAATATGGTACACGCATATACACACACGTACACGTAAATACATGAAATGGAAAAGACGAGAAAAAAAAAACGAAAAAAAAAAGGGAAAAATGGTTATTCTACGATGGATGATATCTCGTGACGACAATATAGGTGAACGCGCGATATATACCGGGTGGCCATAATTGCGATCATGCGGAAAACTATAGAAGAGATGTGTTTCTCGGCGGGAAGGATCGAGAAAACGAATGGGGAAATGATAATTGATAATGATAATGATAATGATAATAATAATAATAATAATGTGGATAAAAAAAATCGTATAGTCTACGCTTGGAAGGAAGAAGAAAAAAAAATAATAACGTTAACGTTTAAGGATCATCGTTATGTATTAGGGTAATGCAGAGATTCCGATTCTCGTGAAGACCTCGAGAGAGAGAGATAGCGACGCCTCCTGTTTTTTTCTTCTTTTTTTTTCATTCTTCTAGGCAGCCATTTTATAGGCCGGTTCAGTTTCTCTGGTTCTGGAACGCTGACTGGTTTATGCCTGATCCACATGTGTCGAGTCATCGAGCGCGCATATACCTGTGCCTCCGAGCGGATTTATCCAGCCCTCGGACTCTTTTTGCACGGTGGAAATTAGACGCGTTCGTATTTGGAAAAAAAAAAGTAAATTAACCCCAAAACATGTTTCCTCGATTCTCTGTTGTTGTTCGACTGTCGTAACTGCGGGACAAGATTGTCAAGTGAGTTGTAAAAGATCATTTAGGTTAGGATTGCAGTGGAACCAGAAACATTAATTGGAGGTTATGTTCAATTCCACTTCTTTTCGTAAAACAACTTAGTTGTAGGAATCGACTTCATTCGTGCACATACGAATATGTGAAATTTATTTTAGTGATGAGAAGTTCTATTGCCAGAGAATTCGTTTCGTTTATACAGGGTTATAGTGATCTTGTCTCACAGTGTATTAATAACTTTTTTTTTTTTTGCATTTTGGGAGGGGTATTTCTCGTTTTAAAACAATACTGTACCACGTTTGATGAAATTTTTTTTTTTGAGGTTAAAATGAAAGACACGCCTAACTTTTCACCGGTGCAATTAAGTCTTCTGTTCAATTATTAGTTGTACACCGGACGATGAACGTGCCGGCTCGCTCGAACGATTCTTTATCTCGCTCAACCCAACGCGACCACTACGACTACATTCCTCCTTGATTAACAATAAGTAGGCACTAAAAATGAGAGAAACATATAAATATAAATATATATATATATATAAATATAAATATAAATATATAAATAAACGAATGAGGATAAGAGAAGTGGATAGATGATTAATTAAAAATGGCAAGATATGAATGGATATAAAAACAAATGAATATATATGTGTACACGAAATGGAGGCACGAGTATATATACATGTATGTATACATATGCAAATGAGAACAGTGAGGCATTCGGATGAATTTAATCGATTATCAAACGAACAAAACTCCTGGCGAAAAATAAGACGTGCTGAGAGAGACTTGTATAACCGTGCATTCGTAATCGTTTGTTCAATGTGCAATAACGTAACGGTAACGGCTTAATTTGTAAAGAGAAAACAAAAAAAAAAAAAGAAAACTCCTATTTAGTCACTTGGGATCCAATGTTGCTCCATGTTTTACGGAGGATTTTCATCATCGCTAAACTATCGTTCGCGGGAGTTGCGTGGCTGTCGCCTCGTAAAATTTCTTCACGAAGAAATGTAATTAAAGACAAACAAACAAAAAAAACTTTCTTTAAACAATCCTCGATCGAAAACGTTTTATTTCAGTTCCTAGTAGTTAACAAAAAGTCCCTAGGGTTATTGAGACAAAAGGTGGCCATCTTGTAATAAACTAGACACAGAGAAACGGGTATTTCCCGAAGAGCCACGCGGCTCGATCGGTAAAACAGTTTCCCCCATGTCCGATGCGTTATGTTTTCTTTATCGTTCGATCTCACCATTCAGATGATCGCAACGAAGAATCGATCCAACATGGCGATTAGCCACGTGACGTTGAAACTCCAGTGAAACGCGTACGAAACGTTCGAGTTCTTTGTACATGAGAGTATAATTTTCCATCGAGAGGTTGAAAAGAAGAAAAAAAATACAAAAAGAACGTACGTAGTTCCTCGAAATGAAAAGAATCAACGAAGAAACTGACGCATCTCGTACGTGGCAAAACAATGAAAGCGTGAATCGTAAATTAATTACCATTTGTCGTGATAGTGATCGATGAACACGCTGCGTTGCTCTGATTGTATATAGGACGTGTAATATTATAGCGACAACCTATAATAGCGGGGCGTATTATACATATATATACACAGGACACACGTATTATTACGAAATCGCGATTTTGATTACATAACGAATGAATAAAACAACTTGACGACACTTTCATGGAACAACAACAACGTGTGACACGAATTTCTTGACGAGCGACGAAAGGATGATGATGATGAATGATGATGGATGACGACGAGAGAGAACTTGATTGGTCTCGAATTATATTTCGATCGAAATCAATTTATTATCACGTCAGAATTAAAGCGGAGAAACAAAAGGAGACCAACGAGTAAGAGAAATTTTTCTATCTCTCTCTCTGAATCATTTTTTTAAATCTCTCTCTCTCTCTCTCTTCTCTCTTCTCTCTTTCGTTCTCTTCATGATATTTCCCAAAAATTCCCGAGAAGGAACGAAGAGATCGGCGCGTCGTATCGTAAACTAGCATACATTTAATTGATAAATAAATAGAAACGTATTAACTATTGTATTATTCGTTAATATCGAGTTAAGCATTTACGACGAGTTAATATCGTGGAGCTGGGGAGAAGCACGCGGGGGTCAAAACGAGCCCGATTATATGTTTACATGTGTATAAGCGTTCGGCACAAAACTGAAGATGAAAAACGAAAAAAAAAATGAAAAAAAGAAAAAAAAGAAAGAGCGATCATCGAAGATTAACGAAGACACTGATTGCTAAAAAAGTGTACTAAGTACGTTAGGTGTAACGTTGCATGGCCGGAAGGGGAGAGGAGGAGACGAGTGGAATGCCACGTTGCCAGCTTTCGTTCCTTCAGTGATCGCATCACTTTCATACGTACGCGCATTATAGTTTAAGATTGTTCTAGGCGTCACTTGAGGAAGTCTAACTTGGCCTACTAGACGACGAACTCTAAGTTCCGAAGCTTGTGAAAAATTAAAAAAGAAAAAAGAAAAAAAAAAGAAAAAAAAATGAGGGAAACAGAAAATGTTACATTCATTCGATCGTCTCTACATTTCTCAACGAGACCTTACAAAGTTGAGAAAAGCAACACTTTACCTTTTATATATATCACGCCTTCATACAATGGAGGAAGACGAAGAAAAGTCTATCTGGCCTAATTCTTTGAATTTCTATTTTGTAGAATTAATATTAAAGAGAAAAAAAAAAACAAAAAGAAAAATAATGCACCCATATTATAAAATAATATTCTTAGTGTGTTAAGGCAATCGTAAAATATCATACGCCATTCAATGTGATCATGAGGATCCACCGAGGAATCGACAGTCGATTTGGCAACGTGGCATTCGTCCGCCATCATCCGCGCGTTGTTCTTCGTTTGATTAGACAAGATAGCCAAGACAGTTCTCGTAATCAGGTAGGTAGGATAGGTAGGTTGGTAGATAGGGTAGATACCTGAAAGCAGGGCGGCGATAGGCAGAGCCAAAAAATGTCGCGCACCAATAGTCGGATCTAATCTTGTATAGTGTTCACTCGTTGCTCTTCGTACAGTTTTTTGGATAGCCTCGAAAACTCGCAAAAAGAAACAGAAAAAAAAGGGAACGATGAAACGAAAGCTCTGGGGACCTACCTTCAGTGGAAACGAAGACGAAGAAACTACTTCAAACGGACTATATTAAACGAAGAAGAAAGAAGAAGAAAAGAAACGAAAAAAAAAAGGAAAAAAGAAAAATCGTTGTTAAGGACACACAGCGAGAGAATCTCAGCCGGAGGACTTCTTTTATAGTGTTACCTAATTATTAATAACAGTTTACCACGTTACTCCTGACTACCGCCTAGTTAACGCCTAATTACTTATTACCGAAGTAACTAACTACACAACGACTAACTAGTAAGCGCTTTTAAATTAAACAAAGAATTAAAAAAAAAAAAAAATAATAAGGTGAAACGAGATTAACCGAGGATCTAACTACCTAACAAATGCCAGCCTAGTCCCAGTTTAATCTGTGCTAAACACTGTAGACGTTACTACTACCGTTACTAATCTACTGGCACTAACTGTTACCGTCATCGTCACTGTTTCGTTCGATTTCGTCGTTACCCACGATCGATGGTGTTTGCGCCGTTTCTCGTTGCCTATACCCTAGAAAAACACCACAAAAAAGGAAAATCACTCACTGGAGTGTATCTACTTTAACAACTCTAATGAGGAAACCTCTTAAATTAAATCAGAGTCAATTGAGAAATAAAAATTGCCTCTTTAAAGCTGCCAAAAATCAAGGAAGAATTTTCTCCAAATTGTACCAATTCATTCGCGCCGAGAATTAAGCTCCCCTTTGCTTTTCTATGATTTGATCAAACAACGATTGTCATAGTTTATAGCAACGAGTGCGATCGCAGCGCCGTTGATCACGCGTCGCGCATTCGCATGCGCGAATAGACAGACGAAAATCAAGAGAAGTGCCGCTAGTGTTTACTGTTTCCTACACATGTACACGTACAGATTACACACACACACACACACACACACACACACGACACGCACACATAGACGTATACACACGATACACACAAAAACTAGTGGCTGGCGCAATCGTCACTGCCGGGACTATCATCGCCATCTTCGTTCATTCGATCATCCGATCAGGATACAGGCGGCCGACCACGAGTCGAATGGACGTCGAGTGTTTCTAATTGTTAATCACACGTGTTGTAACTAACCGAAACGTTGTAACTCGCGTAACGTATTTACGAGAAAGAAGAACCTGTCGCTGTCGTCGATGACCAATGCGCGCGATACACCGAAGTGAGAGAATGGTCGTTGCATCTCCCATTTTTTTTTTATTCTCTCTTTTTTTCCCCCTTTTTCTTTCCGTGCACATTTCGAGAATGATCGCGAACATACGGAATTGGTAAAACGAACCGAGTGTTTGCAATATGCGCCGCCCTTCGCGTAATAGGTGTATTACGCTACCTAGTGATGTGACGTCGGTGAAATTCAGTTTGAACGTGGAACCTCGCTCTTCCAGTGTAATGTACCGATCCACCCTTCGACTGCCATAATCTTCAAAGCTCACTGTAATTTCGTCGGGATCGACTCACGTAGAGGCGAACGTACCGGAATACGTTTGGGTTGGAAAAAAAGAAGAAGAAAAAAAATAGTGTTAACCTACGTTGCTTTTTCGAACGTTTCTTGGCTAAATGGAATTGTGAATGTGAACGCCATTCAACGGCTGGATTCTGTATACTCGTCTCTGGAATAATTGTGAGTGAAAAAGAAATTGAAACAAGTGTTCGTCGATTTAGGATTGTTTTATCAACGAGTATATAGGATCGAATGGTGTCGTTGGTGTTATATACACATTTATTATAATTTCGGTTATTTCGGATGTTTTAACGATTTTACGATGTCATACTACGATCGCCATGTTCTATCTGTCTTGTTCTCCCCCCTCTCCCTTATATTTTCCTTCATTCGCCAGTACCGAGTCTCCGATAAAACAAACTTGCTCCCTGACCGAATTTCATTCGTTTCTACCTAATTGCTCACGATTAATCCATGCGATCATGAGACTGCTGGGCCACTACGAAACCGATCGAGTGTCCAAGATGATTGACTGACTGAAAACATTTATTGTTGTTGGCCCTCCCATATACCATAGACCATAGTTCCTAGCTCAAACTCTGATCCCAGACTAAATACCTAAAAACTAAGCCTAAGTTTCATCGAGACTTGAAACAACTGAATACGAGAACACTTGAAGACTTGACTCAGGCCTAACTTAATCCTATTACGATATACAATATGTACGTAGACGTGTAGTATAATCTAAAAAAAAAAAAAAGAAACAATTTCGTTCACCCTAGTGTCAACGTGAATATTCGTCGTAGCCCGGTGACGTCACCTAAACGCTTAGTTCAAATGCTAGTCTCTGATTTGATCGTGTACACCCGGTATATAGCGCTGCTCTGAAGGTTAATCGTTATAAATCAAGCCTGTTGTAAACGGTGAAATGCAAAAAGGAAAGAGAAAGAAATCGACGAAGGGTTAACGAGGGCAATAAAGGATTCTTGGACCCGATCGTTTCCTATTGGCCGTTCGTGAAATCGCTTGTGAACCGCGCGCAACGATTATACTAACTCGAGCGTGTTTTACGTCGGTCATGGACCTGAAGCTTGGCACGAAGAGAGGAACATTATGTGTGAATCGACGGATTCGCGGGATCCGACAATGCTATTATTATGATTAAAGAAAGAAAGAAAAAAAAAACGAAAAAAAAAAGAAGAAATAACGTGTTTCGAGCGTCGCCCGGACGAATAAAAAAGCAGTTACTATATACATATATGTATATCATACGGCTTTGTTCATTTTTCTTTTTTTTTTATTGTTTCTTCCAATGACTTACCAGTCTCATTTTATCCCTTCGATGTCACTGTTCGAGTCAGTTTCCCTTTGTCGAAGAGTCATTTGGAAAAAAGAAGAAGAAATGATCCCTATCATTTTGAGAAAACGCGAAATGAAGAAAACAAGTATAATTCCACGGCGACGTCCATCACGTTCCCATGCTTGTTGTGCGACGAATGTTTCTATGTCATGTACAACTGTAACTTGATAGCCTACGAAGAGAGAAGATGGATCCAGCGAGGCTCGTAACGTTAAGTTTGGTGGGGGGGGAGATAACATAACCTCGAAACCGTATTACTTTATCGTCGCAATAATAAAATTCAATCATCGTTGAGTAAATATTCATTCTATTTTTAGCGGAAAAATGTGTATTTTTCGTTTTATTTCTTTCTTATTTTTTTTTTTATCGTGTGTTCTCGTTTGATTAATTACCTCGAAGGTGACCCAGTATTTCCTGTCATTCCCCCCTTCCACCTAACCGTACAGCTGGATCTGTTCTCGTCCACGAATTCTATTGTACGGTACCATAGCCGTGTTAAGAGCGTTAAGGGAGTTGATTTTCTAGTCAAGTACGATTATAAATAATTATTTACGTTGACAGCCAAGGTCATTTTTACATCGCTGTGAATATGTAAGATGTTTCTCCTCTTCTCTCTTTCTCTCTCTATCTCTCTCTCTGTGTCTTTCTTTTCGTTTCATTTTTCTTCGGTCAATCGAGGGACGAGCGAACTATGTATAATCATAAATTACGCGTCGATAGACGACAGAGACGACGAATTATAAGATACGATTTCGATTTAATATATTCATTACGAATTTACCATCATTATTATTATTATTATTATTATTATTATTGTAATTCTTATGATTATTATTATGATTACGGTTATTAATTGATTGCTACCATCGTCGATTATTAGTTAACTACCACTACCAGTCATATAATACCTTTGTAAATGAGAATCAAGACACTGACGGCTAGGGAAAAGAACTTAATAAATTGAAATTCTATTAACCCAAACGCCTTCCATTGTTATTTCCCCCAGTTTTCGTCCGAGCGCGGTGAACGCGTTTGAATTTCCCGCGCTTTCCACGCTAATGGTTAACAAAGGTGAAGGGACGAATCTATGATTTATGACGCGATCATAGCGATGGATTGGACGATGATGATTTATTGTGATTTTCGAGATTGTCTTCGATTGGAATTCCTGAGAAATTTTTCTTACGATTGTATTTACCTGCTAGCCGGTGATCTATGAACGTGTGAATGAATCTACTGTATTGTATAGTCTCATATCGGCACAGGTTATCGTTCACGGTGTCGTTTATTGTTCGGTCTGCCAAGACTCGGATTCGTGAATTCTATGAGGTCACGACACTGGTTCTTTTGTGTGGCGCTAGGTGATCCTTGCGCCGGCCTTTTGAACACTGCTCTCTAGTGAAAACTTGAAGAGTTACTGTTTATTAGTGTTCTCGGTGTAGGTAAAAAAGAGCCTTCGAATATATTCTATCTTTCAACGAGGAATTTGTAAGTTTCTCTAGCGAATTATTTTGCATTCGTAATTAAGCTGAGAATAAATGATAAATTTGATATTAATCGGGGTTAAATGTATCAAAATTCATGAAAGTACCAGAGTAATAAAAGAAATCACGAAATTAATAAAACATGGAAAGTAAAAAAGATCAAAGGATCATCGATAATTTTACTACTACCGTTCTATTTCTTTGCATCGCATTTTCACTGATTTTTGGTCTCTGTATTTTTATCAGTTTTACTTATGTACATGTAATATGTATTAAATACGCAAATTGTTCACTTTGCATAACGAGTAGTCTCATATCACTGATAAGTCTCATTACATATAGATAAGAACGATTTATTAGAACAATTAACAAACCTGTTGATATATTTGTGAAAAATTCTCAGAGGATCACCAAAGAATTTTCAAAATCATAAAAACCTCAGTAGATTACTAAACTACCTTCGAATTAATTAAAAATAATAAATGAAATCTACAAATCCTGAGGCACTATCCTTTGTACTCCAAGTTCTCTTACAAAATTTCTTCGAATGACAAATATCCAAATTCCCATAGAACCAGCAGAAAGTCCTCGAAAGATTTTCCAAATTAAAAACAACAAACGAATCCTACGTGTTCTGAAGCACCATGAAAATATCCTCCAACATCTCAAAAGCAAAGAAAAAATTCCCTGAAAATCCAAAGTATCCGAACACCCATAGAGCCATCGGAAAATATTCGAAGGATGCTCTATACTTGGAGCATGCGCCACCAATCTCATCGAAACCCTTTCTCGCCGTGCATTCGGTAGTATGCACTGTCGTTCCATTCTCCGCGTGTGTCGTTTCATCGTACTCGAAGAATCAACGTTCCACAAAAAGAAAAAAAAAAGAAGAAAATATAAGAAGAAGGAGAAGAAAGAAGAAAAAAAGACTACACACGGCTAGTAACTACAAAAAGAAATGGTAAGTAGCGTGTCACCGCTTATCGGCGATGTTATCACGCAAGGATGGCGAATTTTCTTGGTGGCTGGTTTCAACCAACCTAGTCAGTCGAATTGCATCGAACAATCGACACGGTCCGCGTGTCGCAACCACAGTGTCTACCGAGTTTCATACTTGTCCACCTACGTCGATCATAAGCGAAAAATTATTCGCCACCACGATAGATCATGCCGGCAACCATAAACTTGACCCAGGCGAGCGTGGAAGAGATACAAGATTTTTTGAACTCGTTCGACGTCGTCTTATGTGATTGTGACGGTGAATTTTTTCGAGATTCTTTTACACAACTCTGTTCAATTATTATTCTCATCGTTCGATACGCGCGTGTTTCTATTGCGAATGGGAGAAACGGGTTAAATTGAGCGTGATTATTCTATTAGGTGTGATCTGGTACTTGGAGAAGGCAATTCCTGGCGCAATCACGACTGTCAAAAGGTTTCAAGAAATGCAGAAGAGATTATTCTTGGTGACGAATAACAGCACCATCCCCATAGATCGATTCTGCGAGAAGCTGCGGCTGAATGGTTTGGAAGTGAAGCAGGTGAGTTTATGAGCGTGAGAAATTGGTACTATAAGGATTTGATTATCCCTGTTCTGTCAGAGTTTGATATTCGCTTGTAGTGGTTAGTGAAAAATTACAAACAAGAAAAATTATCTATCTCCTATTTTAGTAAACATCACGCACACATATACACACAAATTTGCATATGAAGATTGCTTAATATTCAGTAAGAAAAATAACCGCAGAGAAAGAAAAAATTCAATTTTTAAATATTTTATACGAATAAACGAATTTCTTCGAAAGATGCTTCTTTTATGTGTCACACAATTTGAAAAAGTAACACGCTGCAGATTCTAAAAAATTGTTTTTCAACCTCCGAAGTTTCAAGGCTGTTTTCAATATGAAAACAAGTATTTCCAAAGAAAAAAAGGAAAAAAGGAAAAAGAAAAATACATGTCAACTGAACGCTGAATAATCTTCCCTTTAAGAGATTTTTTAGCGATCACTTTGTGTAAATTGACGATGTATTGATTGAAGTTATTTAAACGTGAGATATTTCCATCTTTGACAAGTCGAGAAAATTAATTCACAATTGATCGTTTTCCGTCAGCGTGTGTTTAATCTAGATCAGTAGACTGCGGCATTTTATACGCTTATAAAAAATTTAAAGACGCAATGAAAAAGGTGCAGTGTATTCTATAATACCTGTTTATATGAAATAATCACTTACCTCTTTTTTTCTTTTCTTTACTACATTCTCAAAGATATAAAATTGCATAAAAATTCGTATTCCAGTAATCGGATGAGAATTGAATTTGTAATACCTATACGGAGGGCACTTTGAAATTATGCTCACGGTCGTGTACATTTTATCATTGTCTGTCAACTTCACCTAACTAATCTCTTTCGTTCAAAGAGTAAAATAATCACATTACATCACAATTCCTTTCCGCGGTTTCACGTAATTACTGCGTGTAATTTCGAGGTTGCTATTATCCAACAGTTACGACATTCCAATGCTCAGGCTGAACGATAAATAGAGCAAAATGTAATTCGATTGAGAATAGATGTTTCAAAGAGTTGTATGATATATGTATTTTCCAGGAACAAATAGTAAACACAGCAAAAGTGATCAGTTGGTACTTGAAAAAGATCAATTTCACGGATGAAGCGTTCCTGATCGCCTCGTCGCCATTTCGACAAATCTTAATCGACAGCGGAATCAAACTGGCGCCGGAAAACGTGAGTGAAATTAAACGGAAGTACAGTATCGGAATCGTCGAGACGTTTCGTACTTGATATTCGAATCTACTTTCAATTCTGCATGCATGGAAGAAATTAGATATCTTCTGAATTATGAGCGACGATAGTTTCAACGGATAAGAAAAAGAGGAATGAAAGAAAATTGCAGATCGTTTTGTTTTTTTGTTTTTTTCTTTAGTTTAAAATCTCCGAAGCAGACGTGGAGGCTTCTGTAATGGCTATCCAGGATCGACCATCGGTCAAAGCAGTGATCGTAGATTTCTCAGTGTACTTTGACTGGGGAAAATTAGCCCACGCGATTTCTTGCTTGGAAAGGAAAGACGTTCTTTATATCACCGGCGCCCAAGACGAGTGGGTCATCTGTGGTCTCAATAACAAGTTTTTAGGTACTCAAGCTTTTAGTGCACTTAATCCTTCGATTGAATATTTCAATGGTACTTCAGACAAGTGCCCGAATTCTCTGGTTAAATAATCGTTCAAATACTCACCTGAGTATTCTCTCAAGTACTCACTTTCTTTTCGACGAATTTTAACATCAATTCAAGTACGTAATTATTGACCGAAGTACTCATTCGAAGATTTTTTAAGCATCGAATTCGGTATTGTGTCGAGTTAAGTACTCTTTAATTTCTTGTCAAGTTTTAACATTCATTTAAGTACTTAATTACCGAGTTAAGTACTCATTCGGAGATTTTTTAACCACCGAATTAAGTGTTGTGTTGAATGACTCAAGTGCCGAGTTAAGTACTCGCTAACTTTTCGTCAAATTTTAACGTTAATTTGAGTACTTAATTACCGAGTTAAATACTCATTCGTAAATTCTTTAAGCACCGAATTAAGTATTGTGTCGAGAGTGCTTAAGTGCCGAGTAAAGTACTTAACTAACGTATAGTAATCGGCTGTGTATTTAATTACCGAATTGTGTTTTGACTTAACTATTTAAGCATTGACCTAAGTATCGATATCAACTTGAGTATGTAAGTATTGAGTTAAATATCTCAACTCGATCGTTCAAACACTGACTTAAGTACACTAACTCACGCACACTTAAATGATGAGTCAAATAGTGACTTACATACTTACGTTTTTAACGAAACATCAACTTAACCATTGAATCAGTTATTTAACCCTTGGCATTCACAAATACCAGCACATTTATGCAATGAAATATTTGAAAAATAAAAAATTTTACTTTATTTTAATTGTTTCAAAAATTTATTTACTTGCATTTCTCTCTATTTCATTATACTAAATAATTTTTCCTTTCAATATTAACGCGTAACGTAAAAATAAAGAAATATCGGCTTGTAGCAGAGTTTGTGAAACACCCTGTACACGAAACTTGAATTCTATATTTTCTCCACAAATAGAGTGTAAAGGGTTAAATATCGACTCAGATATTTTGTTCAATAATTTCCATAGACTAATTTAACCCACAGGGTTTTTTTAAACACTTACAATAATTACTATACCTAGGTCCAGGTCCCTTAATTAACATAATCACCAAATACAGCGGAAGAACTCCAATAGAATGCGCGAAACCGAGCGAAGTTTTGCGCGATTACATTGTAACCGTGTGTAACGTGCAGGATCGGAAAAGGTGTTTGTTCATAGGTGACACGTGAGTATAATTAAATAATTAATAAATTGTACTGTTAATTTCATTTTATATTATATTTCTTCTGTTTCTTTCTTTCTTTTTTCTTTTTTTTTTGGTCTTGCAGGATAAACTACGATATGAAATTTGCCACGATGTGCGGATTTACGAAGCTGTTCGTCGGAACTGGCATAGATAATCTGGAGGACGCGGAGCGAAACGAAGAAACGCGTCCGGATTTCTACATTTCCAGTTTGGGGTTGCTGCACCCTATTATCGATTCGTTGTACAACGACTCTAAGAAGGATAGCCATTGACGTTCCAATACTACGGCAAATAGATAGCGCAATTTCTATACGAACTTTAACAATAAGAATTTCCGGAGTATCGAATAGAATCTGACAGTGAGAAACGTTTAACATTTTCCTCACGATTTTACGTTTCTATCTATTGAAAATAAAATATCCGAATATGGATGTTTATTACGTCAGATTCTTCGTTCTCTCTTTTCCTCTCTCTTGAAATTGTTCTTAAAAATTTGTCTACTTACTGCTGTTGAAGTTGATAGTTCAGAGAGCTGTTTGCAAAGGTATACATTACGGAATGATAAATCGAGAAGTCGAGATAGACGATGTTTTCCAATACCTGATATTTCATTAATTAGCTCGGATAAGAACGTCTGTGGAACGGACGATAAAATATTCTGCAAGTGCAATTTGCGTGTTGACGATGTAATTAGCATACAAAGCGAATTTATTTATATCAAAATAAACGAGGAATGTTTGAAAAAAAATAAGAATAGAATTTTCTTGCAGTCTTTCCTTACGTTATTTCCCGCTAACTTCTCTAATTCAACCTAATCTAATCGCATGTAATCGATTCATCTGGGAAAAAAAAGAAAAATAAGTCAATATCGTCGAACGATATTTTCTCGAACGCTTTTTCCGAGGAAATTCACTTGGAAAATTTGCTAGAGCAAACGACTCGCGACTCAGTGATTCTCAACCACGTTAATTTTACGTATTAATTTTCGTTTTTCGAAATACTGATTTTCTCATATCAGAGGAAGCAGATTGTTGAGGATATTAAACGAAATTATTCCACGATGATTTTTCTATGTTATATCGGGAAAAAAATTGCGGTGACATTGCACAATTTAATTGGTTCATTTTCCTTCTTTTTCTTTTTCTTTTTTTTTTCTTCTCTCACGAGTACTGCCTATAGATAAACACCGAATATGCTAATCTATTTATGACCGCGATAAAAAAAAAACGTCTCCAGCGCGCACGTGCTGGATCATTGACACTATACGCTCCATCTCGACTCGTGTAATTAACATAACAGTCATAATTCCTTTATTAGGCCACACACACACGTGCATACAAGGTTCATGCTCGTGTTGGTGAGATCGAAACCAGACATCTGCATTCGGAATTGAACGTTTTGAAACAGATAGCTGATGCAACACGCTCATACAGGATGGTAGAAAAGTATGTACCAAGTTGATCGCATTAAAAATCGTCCACGACCTTTCTTTTTTATATAAACAATATGCAAAATCATTCTACATATGTTACTTCATGATTTGCATGTGAAGAAATGTGTGTAATTTCTTGCAAAAATGAATGGAAATTAATTTTTCGAGCAATATTTAGAGTAAAATAGGTCACGCTAAAAATCGGGGATTCTCTGAATTAAAAAATGTATATTCTCAATTGTTTTTCGTTATATTTTGTAGTTTTCATTATAATTGTCTTCTTTATTAAGCGTTAGGTTAAGTTGCAGCGTGTTAGCAAAAAAGAGGCTAGGAAAAAGCAAACGGGAAACAGAAGAACGAAAGTATTCGCAAAATTTGGTTATAATTAAGGGAAAACACACAGAGAAATTTTTAAAAATAATAAATGAAAATCGAATTATGGTGCAATATATAAAACGACAGATAAAAATAAACGAGACTTAAAACAATGTATTGCTAACCGAATGAACGAAAATTTCAAGGATTTACGATTAAAATCGAGGTGTAAATAGATCAATAGTTGTGAAAAATAAGAGAAAAAAAAAAAAAAAAATCTTTCGATTTAATTTTTGTGTTTTACGACTAAAGATAAAGAGACAACTTTTAACGAGTTTATCCTTACTGTATCATAAAAGTTTTTATATCTTAGCCATATTTTATAACAAATACAAAAAATTTCTGTATTAATAATAAACACTTTTTTTTTGTTTCATTGGATTTTTTATTTTACGTAAACCAAAAGTGTAATTGATTTTCAACGTGAGTCACTGTAAATGCACGTGTACTATTACATATACATACAATCACACATTCGTCAAATTTATCATCAAACACAGAAACATCAGCCCCTTTCCCTCTCTCCGTGTCCAATCGAACATTCTCACATTTCACCGAACGAAATTAAAGAAAAACTAAATTGGACCAACCATCGAACGTTCCTTCTTCCACCGTTCTCCAACTTGCTTTTTATCGTCACAACCAAATTTCTTCATATCTCGACCGTGATCGACAATGTGGCGCCACGATCGAAACGAGAAAGAGAGAATAAAAAAAAAAGTTATCGGTCGAGGCTTGATAAAAACTTAATTATCGAGACGTGCAGTTGCCTCCTGGACAACGAGCAGAGCGTACAGCGCACAATCGCCGCGATTAGAGGCCTGCGCCTGATAGATCCGCGCGGAACTGAGAAGAGGGAGGGCGACACGAAGCCGGGACCATTGCATAATAGCAGGCGGAGACGCGGTTATCGTAGGAAATGGGAGAGGAACGCAGCTGAGCCAGGAGGAACCATCGGTTTGTTAAGCGCCAGGACCGCGAGGATCATGCAGGGACACCCGGTATGTAACACACGCATTTTTTCTTTCATTTTCCCCAATTTTCTTTCAATTTCTTTTGTCAGTAATTTTATAAAATTTAGCCTCGTTCGAACAGAATTACTATAGACAAAAGAAAACTGTAGACAGAGAAGTAGAAGAAATTTCTTTCTGTTGGTGATTTTATAAAATTTAGCCTCGTTCGAATAGAATCACTATAGATAAAAGAAAATTGTAGATATAGGAGAAGTAGAAGAAATTTCTTTCTGTTGGTGATTTTATAAAATTTAGCCTCGTTCGAATAGAATTACTATAGACAAAAGAAAATTGTAGAAATAGGAGAAGAATCTGCATGCAGTGTAAAACGTATTTCTGATGATTTTTTTTTTTTGTTAATAATTTTAATATTTTTAACGCTGGATTTGGTGAAATCTGGTGATTTGACGGATTTGGAATTTCACGAGCAAAATTAAAGAAACTGTTGGTGACTTTTATTAATGAAATGATACAAAAGTATATCCAATGTCGTAAATATATAATTCAGCTGTTTTTAAACGAAATAAATTGATTTTCTTGAAGAAAAATTCAGATTTTCTTTCGCTTGACAATTTTTGACAAGTGTTTGTAGAAATAAGCCTGTTAAACGTGGGATTAATAATAATATTCTCGTTTAATTATAATTTTCTCCTTTCCTGTGTGAAGTTGAGACGTTTTTAAAAAAATTGTAATTGCACGAGATTAATTTACAACGATTGATTTATTCTACAGCGATATTCTCCTTCTCTTCCAGATTAGTGTATTGAATTATTACAGGCGAATTTAAAAACAACAGTGCAATCAGCTTGAACTTAAAACGTTGAACGTAAAATTCGCGCTATAAGCAACGCGTTCTTTATGGTTGATTTGATATGAAATTTCGTAAAAATTTTCCCATGGTGATTCGAGTACGTAATAGGTGTACTTGGAATTTATTTTTTCCCGCAAAAGTATCGGAAGTTAGGGTACTCTGGCCGATTAAAACTGGCGGCGAAATAAATAAGCTGACTTAAGCCACTTTGAACGGAGAATTCGATTAGGAAACAATGGCACAATGCTCGATTGTGCCGTCACGTGTGCGACGTAACTTCTCCGATGGCAGGTTCGGTGAAAATATACATCCAAACAACGACTGTTGAATCTAAGTCAACTATAATTATTTCATTCATTTTTTCCCTGTTGCAATTTATTTCCAACAAGTTTCTTCTTTATGATGATATATTTTGAAAGAAATGTGGCAGAAAATTTAAATAGAGGACATTTTTATTCGCCAGAGATTGTGTACGTGTCCTCTGTCACATTTTACCGTGCTGAGAATGATTTGAAATGGGTCAATGACCCATCGATGCTTATCTAATCACGACCGAAATTTGTCCTTCATAATAATGCTTTAGATAAACACAACAGAATTAACGAGTATACAATTTCGAGATTTTTGCAACGACGTTGTTTAAATGGAACTGAAGCTTGCAAATTTTTTCTCTTCTCTGTGACGATTTTAAAACGAAATCGGAAAAAATCGATTCACAAAATCAAATTGAACACTGAGTGTCTTAAAAATTTCCATTTCTTTACGGAAAAAATTGAAATTTTTAAGTTAATTATTTCTTTCGAAAATTTTTCAAAATATTCCAACACGCTTTTCTTTCTCTTTTTTTTTTACCAGAATTGGTGCTCCACCGTCGCGATCACGTGTAGTTTCGCCATAGTCCTCGTGGTGGTGGTGTGGACCGTTCGAAAGACCTCGAAAAAGTCAGAGAAACGAAAAGAGTCTGAAATCACCGAAGCCAATGGAACAGAGGAAACGAAGGAAATTGAGGAAACAGAGATGACAGAGGAGCAGGAAAACGTAGTGGAAAACTCGAACGATAAAGAGAATGCGAATCACGTGGTCGTCGATGATACTGAATGCTCGAAGGACGATACGATTCCAGAATTGCCCGATCCGAAATGGGTGAAAGTGGGACAAATTCAAGAATTGTACATGTACCCGTTGAAATCAGGACGTGGGAAAAGTTTGAAACAATGTGACTTCACTGAATTTGGCATTAGTCTGGAGAACGAAGGGATGTTCACCCTCGTTGATAGGTAATCAGAAGTTTTTTATAGCCATTTCTACGTTTGTATCTTTCTGTAAATGAAACGATTGCATAGATCGCTTTATATACTTTTTAATTTTTTTTTTAGGAATCTCTTAACAGTTTTAATAACGAGTATTTTAACAATTAGAATGTTTCATGGAAATGTATAATTTTGATACGAATATGAAGACTCTATGCGTCGTTTTATTCACTTCTCCTTTTTTTCTTTTCTTTGGTGAATTTACTAATATTTTTAAAAAACAAAATTTTGCGGTAATTAGAATTTATAATAGAAACTTCAATATTTGTGTAAACTTTAACAAAATAAGTGTTTATTTTCTTTGACGAATTTATCAATATTCTTAGCAAATCATTTCACAGCAATTAGAATTTTTAGTGGAAAATTCAACATTTGCGTAAATTTTAGGGAATATAAATATTATAATTTTATTTACCCTCCTGTGTCGAAAATAATACATTTAATATCATTCTCACTTCTCTCCTACTAAATGAATCATTGATCGAACAAATTCTCAGCCAAAACATTTACACTCTTTTGATCCTTTACAAACAAAAAAAAGAATTACGATTATCTTACAAACACTTCTCTTCCCTTCTTCCTCGATATATTCTTCACATCAGTCTGTTCACTTAAAAAAACATATATATATTCAACGTGACACGCGACACAAGGACCCAGACAACGTTCCTCTCCCGAAAGAACCAAAGATGAATCAGTCGCTGTTCATCAGAATGTTTCTAGTGTACAACGAGGAGACTGGTCGGTTTCAAACGGGCAGACACTATCCAACGTTGATCCTGGTCAGTTTATCCGCGGTGGATGAGACAAAAGTAAAACTGGAGGCTGTTGGGATGTCAAGCGTGATCTTCGAGGTACCAAAATGGCTGGAGAACGCTTCTGAAGCCGTTCAATGCACCATGTGGTGGGGAGAGTCGGTGAAGTGTATCGATTGTGGCCCAGAACCTGCTGAATGGTTATCAAGGTTTGCATTTCTACACTTTCTTTCTCCACTTCTTCGCGAATACAATTTCGCCGATTCATCCTCGATGAAAATTCAATTGAAAGAATGAGAATTATTTCTGATGCTTCGAAATTAATTATCTTTGGTATTTTTAATGTGTATTATTTAAAATTTAAAATTTTCCGGACAGCTCAATATAAAGATAATTAAAATTCATGAAAATTTTATAAAAGTTTATTTTAACTATTCGAGCTTTCGAAAAAATTTGTATCACAATTATTTCTCGTGTTAAACACACTTGTCTGTGTATAAAATAAATTTTAAATAATCATTTCCTCCATGGATGATTTAAATCACACGAGAAAATTTGGATTTACGAAGAAATTGAATTTGATTTGTTTCAGATTTCTGACTGGAACGAATTCTGGCCTGAGATTAGGATGCACACTGATGGACAGAAGGAACGTTTTTGTCGAGCCTTGGAAAAAATTCACCGAAGTGTACGAAAGGCTCAGGAGCGAGGATACTGTAATTATTCTTTTGAATTGATTCGTTTCGATTATTTCTCTTCTTTCCTGTTTCTTTGGTAAGCTGAATTCCTGTCGTTTTCAGGGTTTGTTCAGTGACTTGGCCAGTTACATGCTGATGACCACGAGGTCTGTCGAGCAGTTGAACGAAAAATTGGAGAGGCCTGTGCCAACTCTACAATTCCGTCCAAATATTCTGGTCTCCACGCAGAAACCGTTCGAGGAGGATAATTGGGAGTGGATAAAGATCGGTGAACGGGTCGTTATTAGAAACGTCAAACCATGCTCACGGTATAAACAAAAAAAGAAATATTTTTTACATACTATTAATTTAATATAATAAAATTTTAGTATATGAAATTAAATATTTTATTAATATTTACTGTACATAAAAATATTAATTGTACAATAAATTTTATTGGAGTAAATAGAATTTCGTGAATAAATAATTGTTGAAAATAGAATCGTGAATAAAGTGAAATATACAGGGTGTTTCAAGGAAACGTGTTTCGTGAATGGCTTACTAATCCTCTATTTCAAGTTAAATCAGTTCTCTAATACTTATAAAAACAAGAAACAAGGAAAAAAGGGATATATTTATTCCCTAATTTTTTTTTATCAAAGAAAAAAGCATCAAGAAAATTCTAATTTGGAAATTATGAGAGGAATAACCTAAATGCACTTGTCACAGGTGTAAAATGGTTCGCGTGAACCCAGAAAATGGCGTGATGGACAAGGAGGAGCCATTGAAGACATTGAAAACGTACGAAACAGTGTCTTATCCTTTTTAAGATGAAACGATCGAAAGATTTATCGTCAGATAAGAAGAATCGATTCTTTTCGATCGTTTTATTTTTTTCCTTCGTCCATCTACGAACGAATATCTAACTTTTCTTAGTTTCAGGGAGCAAACCGATCCAGAACGTGTTTCACTCGAGGGAAACGCGCCGACGATGGGGATTTACTGTGGATTATACGTTCCTGGAAAGGTGAAAATCGGCGACGAGGTTTTCATTCACTCCTCCATCGAATCGAATCATCGTGAAGCAGCAAGCTAAAATAGAAAGACGTCGAACTTCTCGCAGATGATTAAAAATAAAATAAGAAAAAAATAAAACGCTTCCAAAATTGGCCTTTTCGTGATCGAAGGTAGTTGAAATTTGTCGATGTGTGTTCATTCTCTTAATAAGATAATCAAGATGATAGTATTTTGAGACGAGCAGATTTAATTCAGTTATATTTCAACTGAATCGTTCAAGATGTTTTCAAGACAATATTTACCAGCGATTTGTACGATCGATTGTCGTTGTATCGAGATTATGCAATTGTTGTATTGTACAACAGGTGTTCTAGAATAAGTGAAGTAATATAAAAGAGAACGATTCTCGAAAGGAAACGTTGTTTATAGGTTATGGTTCCTGGTATCACTTATACTAGGACACCTCTATGTGTACGTCGAATAACTGTTGCGTTAAATAAAGTTCCGATTGTTACAAAATCCTCTTGTGTTTTTATTTATTTTTTTTCTTTCTCCAAGGAAAAGATCGGGCTAATTTTTGTTTTTAAACCAAAGGAAACAGAGGCGAAAAATTTTAAAGTTACTCTCGTCATCTCAAAATGTGCAAAACACTATCGAAAATTGTTTCTTTTTGCAAGGAACAGATCTAATCACTTTTTTTTGTTAGCAAAAAAGAACAGAAATAAAAAAATTCTGAGGTCACAGTTAATTCTTTTTTAAACATCACAGATCGATGAATGTAAGAAAAAATGGAAGAACAAATCCACAATTTTCTCGTCATCGTAAAATTACAAATAAAATCCGACGAAACTTTTCAAGCAAGAAATAGAAACTTTTCAGATATTCGAAATTAATTAAAAAATATAAACTGAGGTCTCAGCATGCATTAATAACGGGAAGATAAAAAATCCATTGTTTCCCTTAATCTTCGCTGAAATTTTCACAAATTACACTCACTTTTTTGCTCGCTTACTCTATTACTCACTTTTTCGCCGGGAAATTTAACGAAATTTTCCGCTGGAAGATGCTCTCTGCGTAGAAAATGTCTCGTTGCACCGTGAATCAGGTCTTCAGAGCAAATGAGGATCTCGTCGCGAGAGTAATTGCATTGCATTAACAATCACAGTCAGAGGCCTCGTTAGATAAGAAGAAATGACCAAAGAGTAGGGGGACACGTAATATACGTTCGTACAATCCTCGTCACTTTCAGTCACTTCATTCTTCGAGTCGTGTTACGTTCGCGTATCACGATGTTCATTCATTCCTTACTCGTGTCCACTGTTCTCCTTTCTGGATTATTAACGACAGCATTGTGTCAGAAACAAGATGGTGAGTAATTTTTTTTTTCAATACTGAACTATCGTTTTCTTCTGTTCTTTTTTTTTAATTCATTCGAGTTTCGCGATTGTTTGAAAAAATATTGCAACGTATACGACACTGGCGAAATGTATTTATTCTATTAATTGATTTCTTTCTTTTTCAACCAATTAACGGGATTCAATTCCCAAATAAAAATTGAATCTTCTCAGCTTAGAATTAAACATTAGAAAAAATTGCATATAATTACATTATTCACTTTTTTTGCAAACGTGAATATAGTGTATTTTATATTTAATATAATAATAAATAAAAGCTCAATAAATAAACTATCGTGTTCTAAGTATTATAATTTTCCGTTTGCATAAATTATAGATGATAGGTTATTATTTTTATTTATAATAATTTGCAGAAATAATAGAAAATGCATAATTGAGACATTTCAACTTGTGAAACACGAAGAAAATACATACTCTATCGTGATGTTTGGGTACGTTTTAAAAGGTTACTTTTTATAATTCTAAGTAATTTAAAAAGAAAAAGAAAAACAGAAAATTCATTGGAAAGTTTCGGCTGTCGAAATGAAGATAAACGAGCGTCTATTTGCCGTCCTTTTATCTACATTGGTATTTCAATTGCATTATCTGTGCAAGCTAGGAGATTTTAAAGCAAACATGCGACCGTTACTTTCGAGATGTACATACGAATTCTAAAAATGGACGCTAATGTGATTAAGTGACTCTAGTGAACGCTCGAGCGTAGGGGTGAGAGATTCTCGAGGGTAAATCGAAGGTTCTGAACAAAGAATTTCAACAAACTTTCTTTCCAAACAATCTTCCTAATTGCCAACAAATCGTCGAGTCTAAAAAAAATCCTCCAAAAATATTCTACTTTAAATAATAAAATTACACAAAACAGATTCTCCGTTACAAACAAATAAATTTGCAATATTAATGAAAAACAGAGAATCGATAATAAATGTAAACAATGGAAACAGTTTTTCAGGAGACCTTAGGACACGTCAGGCCGAAAACTTCACCGGAAGTGCAGGCTAGGGCAGCTCAAGGAGTCGCAGAACGATTATTGGGTGTCGAACAGGCTAAAAAATTTGTGTTGATGGTCAATCCTGATTTCGGTCAAATTGGAAAAGACACTTTTTTGGTAATCTTTTAATATTGTTACGTTTGATTGGATTATTTGAATGTGGAAATGAATTTCCGGTTTGTATCATCGAGGTCGATACGATATGAGCTATTAACGATGATTAGATCAAAAAGAGGAACTCGAATCTAGCGTTCTTTTAGAGAACTCTAGAGCCTGACAATTTCGCGATGAAAAATTGCTCTAAAATCGAAAGCTCAGAAAAACTCGCGGCAAAAAATTCAACGCGGCACTCTAGAGAACTCTAGAATTCTAATTCTTAACGTAGAATTTACAGTTGCGCTCTTTTTCTCGAGTTTCTCAGTTGCGCTCGAAAATTTCAATACTTGACACTTTTCAAAACTAAAATCTCTCGAAAGAAATAAATAAAAAATAAAAAAAAAAACCCACTAAAAGTTACAATCACGCGAGTTCAGGTTCCAAAATTAAACGCTTTCTACTTCAGCTTGCCCCAAAAATTTCCAATGGCAAAATAAATCCGAAGAATGCACAGAACACAATTTTTCAAAACAGATCAAGAAGAATTCCTCCGGTCGAGTTCAGATCCTTGGCACTTCCGGTGTGGCTGCAGCCTGGGGTCTGCACTATTACCTTAAAACCTACTGCAACGTCCATATTTCATGGGAGGGAAATCAAATTGAACTTCCTTACACCTTGCCAGACGTTCGCGTACAAATCACCGCGAACGACAGGTAACAAATCTCAATGAAACATTGCTGAATGAATTTTTTTTTTCTCTCTCTTTTCCTTTCCTTGAACGTTACCCGAACTTCACGATCAATACAGATTCAGATACTATCAAAACGTGTGCACCTATGGTTATACATCAGCATGGTGGCAATGGATCCACTGGGAAAGAAACATCGACTGGATGGCACTTAGCGGGATCAATTTAGCCCTTGCTTTTAACGGACAAGAGGCTATCTGGCAGCGAGTGTACCACCAATTGAATTTCACCACGGGCGAGATTAACGAGCACTTTGGCGGCCCGGCATTTTTACCATGGTAACGTCCCTTCGTCGTTCGTTATATCGTGTGAAAAAAATTCAAAGGAAACGACGAAATTTCGCAGAATCGAAAATTTCCGAGGAATAAAATCTTCATCGACGAATCTCTTCAACGATAAAGAAATTAAAAATTCGTTAATCTTGTGTCTTTTTATCTAATTGATTTTCTGCGATTTGCGAGAGGTTCAAAGTCATGACTTTTGTCCAGTGATTATCGCATGAAACGAGAATTAATGGAAATTCGATTGATCGCGAAAATTGCCAATTCTCGAGTGAAGAAATTCTGTGATTTCATCGTTGTAAGCGAAGAAAAATTTTCATATTGAACTGTTCTCTTTTATAGGTCCCGAATGGGTAATATACGAGGATTCGGCGGCCCTTTGAGCTCCAATTGGCACGAGAAGTCGCTTCGATTGCAGCATCAAATCCTTCGGAGGATGAGGGAACTGGGAATCGTTCCTGTTCTACCAGCTTTCGCTGGTCACGTGCCCAGAGCATTTCCCAGGCTTTTCCCCGAAGCCAACGTCACTAAAAACGCTGTCTGGAATCAATTCTCGGACAAATATTGCTGGTAAGATTAAAATGGAGGCGAGGAAATGTTTCAGTAAAAAAGGGAAAGGACACTCGATTAATATTTCCAATAAATAATGACGATACCAATGAACATGTATTAATTAATCATTATTACGTATATCTAGTTGGTAATTTTCTGTGACACAATCGGCGATGAATATCAACGATAAGCATTTTAATTTCTGTCGATTAGATATTACTTCGTCGTACATGTTGCTATTAATTTGATTAAAAATCGATAAGTTTCGTTATTAACCTCTTTTTCTTGAATTTTATATTTTCTTATGCTTCTTCTGAATCACCCTGTACATCGTTACAATGATTTAAACGTTCCTCTTTAGTCCCTATCTTCTGGACCCCGCGGATCCACTGTTCAGGAAAATTGGCGAACAATTTTTGCAAACGGTACGTTCCATTTTTTATTTCTCTCTCTTTTTTTTTATTGTTAAATAAGATTTGTTTCTTCTGCAGTATATCGAGGAGTTTGGAACCGATCACATTTACAATTGCGACACTTTTAATGAGAACGAGCCTCATACTGGTCAACTGAAGTTCCTGAGGAACGTTGGACACTCGATTTTCACAGCTATGAGTAGCGTTGATCCGAAAGCTATATGGTAATTTCAAAAATTTTGATAATATTAAAAATAATGTTATTATCGAATATGATACTTTCGAAGGTTGATGCAAGGCTGGCTGTTCTTTCATGATTTTACTTTCTGGACGGAGCCTAGAGTTGAGGCTTTCTTAACTTCAGTCCCATTGGTGAACATTTTCTTTCATTTATTCAGTTTTCTGCT
The DNA here is from genome assembly GCA_951804975.1 of Anthophora plumipes. Classification (NCBI taxonomy): domain Eukaryota; kingdom Metazoa; phylum Arthropoda; class Insecta; order Hymenoptera; family Apidae; genus Anthophora; species Anthophora plumipes. The sequence continues at coordinate 4,844,302 of OX638121.1, forward strand.
TTAATTGTTTAGCAATTCCATTTTGACATGGAATATCTATTTCTTCAGGGGAAAATTATAGTGCTGGACCTTCAATCCGAACAATTTCCACAATACACCAGACTGAAGTCATACTACGGCCAACCATACATCTGGTGCATGCTTCACAATTTCGGTGGCACTCTTGGAATGTTTGGTTCTGCTCCAATTATCAACTCTGTGAGTTTTTCTTCCTTTTCTTTTTTGCATTAAATGTCTAATTAAAAATGAACTCCTTTTTCTCTTTAAGTTTGGATAAAAATTTTAACCGAATTAATATTATTAAAGAATCTTCTGAATTTAAGTAGAGAAATGAAGACTTCCGTTTCAGAATTTCCCAGATAAAAGTGTTGCCTGCTGATTAATTAATTTTCTTTTATACACCTCACCAGAAAGCTTAAAATTCGAAGCTTGCAGATTTTCCATAATTATTACTCGACTTAAAATACAAAACTGGTTTTTTCAGCGAGTTATCGAAGCAAGAAGCATGGAAGGTAGTACAATGGTGGGAACAGGTTTAACGCCCGAAGGGATAAATCAAAACTACGTGATCTACGAATTGATGAACGAGATGGCGTATCGACGAAAACCCGTGAATTTGGACAACTGGTAAATTCCACGAATTCTGTTCCTTGAGGCAGTAATTAAATGTAAAAATTGTTCTGCTTCAAAATGAAAGAAAATACGGCTTCGTATCTCTTCGAAATAGGAAACTGACCAGTGTCACGTGACTGTTCCAGGTTTGAGCATTACGCCAGTCGAAGATACGGCGCTTGGAACGAGTATGCGGTTGCAGCGTGGAAGAATTTCGGGAGAACGATATACAGTTACGCTAGTAGCAGGAAAATTAGAGGGAAATACGTGATTACTAAACGGCCAAGCTTAAATCTCTCGCCATGGGTGAATCAAATTTCATTATTAACGTCTCTTTGATACTCTGGAACACTTTTTTCCCCTTTTCTTTTTGTTTACTCATAGACTTGTAACTATAGTGATTTGTACAAAGTACAATGTAATTGCAAAGCGTGAAAATAACTGACAAATATCTATTATTTTAACTATCGTTAAAATGATGTAGATTAAAAGTAGAAAATCTTGCTGAAATATTTTAATCTTCAAAAATGAAAAAATCTTTTCTTAAAATATTTTTAGATATTTTATCTCGCTTAAAAAAAAGAAATAGAAAAATGTATAGCAATATTGCGAGTCTCGTCATTTTTATGGAAAAACAAAACTTAAATCTGGCGATTATTTTACTTTTATTTATTTATTATTGAACAGACTTGGTACGATCGTGAGCAATTTTTCCACACCTGGTACGTGTTCCTCCAAGCAAGACACGGCAGACAGAACAACACCCTCTATCGACACGACGTGGTGGACGTAACCAGGCAAGCTCTTCAGCTCAAAGCAGACGAGCTTTACAACGATTTGACGGATTTGTTTGATAAGAAGAATATAACTGCGTTCCAGTAAGTTTCAGATGAAATATTCTACCTCAGATTTACAGATTAGGAAAATTATACGACAGATAGTAGATTACAGATTCTACTACCTACAACGGGTACCAAAATGGCGATTGTCTCATTACCTACAATAGGTATACAAACGATCAATTCTACTTTTTGCGGTAAATAAATGTACTCTATGTTCCACAAAAAAGGAAAAAATTCTTCAAAAAATCCCATTGTTAAAAATAATCACATTACTATAAAAGAAAGTGTTACAATTTGTATAATTTATTCTGATAAATAAATTTATTTTAGAATAAATTATACAAGCTGTAGTATTTTTTTTTTTTTTATAATAACTCGATTATTCTCAACAGTAGAATTCTTCGGAGAATTTTCTCTTTTTTTGCAAAGCTCAAAAAGTATATTTATCTAATGTAGAAAGTAACTATATAATTTATTTTGATAAATAAAAATTGTGTATATTTTTCTGCTCAGCCGTTCAATTATTTCAACGTTAATTAAATATTTTTTCGTACAGATCACAAGCTGCTCGGCTTTTGGAACTCTTCGACGACCTCGAGGCCATCTTAGCGTCCAACAAAGACTTCCTGTTGGGTAGATGGTTAGACATGGCGAGGAAGCTCGCTAGTAGCGAGGCAGAGATGAAATTGTACGACTACAACGCGAGAAATCAGATCACTTTGTGGGGACCGAAAGGTGAGATAAGAGATTATGCAAATAAACAATGGTCCGGAGTTGTCGCGGATTACTTCAAGCCTCGATGGGTCATTTTTCTCGACGGCCTTGCGACCACTCTGACCGAGAGAACGAAATTAAACATGACCAGGCTTAACGAGAGGATGTTTCTCGAGGTCGAGAAACCTTTCACGTTCTCCAGAAAAATTTATTCCACCGCGGAGACAGGTACGAAGATGATCTTCATTTAAATTCGGAATTTACATAAAATTTAAATAAATTTTCTCAATATTTAAGTTTCTATTCTTTATATCGTTCGAATTTTGAAATTTAACGTTTATTTCAGTAATTATTTAACGGTGAAAATTTCGTCACTTTATTTCCAGGAGACTGCATCGATATAGCATTGCAAATTCTATCCAAATGGTATCAACCACCATCTACCTTATCGAAAATAACAGAAACGTTGAACACGAGGAAGAGCAAGGCCAAAATCCAACATTAATTCTCCTTCGTGAACGAACTTGATATCAGTCACATTTCCTGAAAAGATCATTGTACTCTGTAAAATATATATTATTGTAAATACAGTGGAAAAAAAACGACTTTGTACAAATAATTAAAGAGAACACAAAAAATCAATAAAGGAAAAAGTACAGACTTAACGATTTGTGTCGCTGATTGTACAATATGTAACGACAGTTCTTAAATTGCAAAAACATTTACTTTTTCTTTCTTTTTTTTCTAATTTTAAAGGGTAAATTTCAGCAGAAATTTTTGGGTTATCCAATTTACGAAGATTGCAATGAATTACTATAAATTATTAATTTACGTATTGAAATTTATTTTTTCTTTCTTTCAATATTTTATTTTCAAATGGCAAGTTTGTCAATTTATGAAGATTGCAATAAATTAGAATAAATTATTAATTTACGTGCTGTAGTTTACTTTAAAAAAAATTTTTTTTTGTTTTAATTTGACGCTTAAACCAAGAATTCAGGAACTTTTGTTACAGACTGCACAAGAAACAAAAAAAGGAGCACATCATTCGTTCATCTCGCATTCGGTACGTTTATGGTCATTGAAACACCTCGGGTGTGAATCTTGTAAAGATCGTTATTATTGATAAAAGGACACTCTACAACGTTCGAATAAAATTTACAAGAATCGTAAACAGCAAACGACAGATTCGAGCCAAGAGACAAAAATGGAGGAGTGGATAGGTGAGATTAATTCGTAATTTCATCTATGAATTATATAAAAAGAGAGTGTACACGATTTACAGAATACCTAACTGTATATTCACTTTACTCGAAGTACATCGGCTACACGCGCGTGAATTTCTCTTTATATCCTGTAAAAGTACATCGCGCGTTTCTTCGCTAATCTTCACTGGTCGAAATTATGGCAGTAGACGATTAAAAACGTAATTCAACCTCGACGTCGACACCGACTGCCTTTACTTTTCTTCGTCTTACGAGAAAAGGTGGAAAAAAGGAAACGGGAAACGAGGAAATGAAACTTTTCTCTACGAAATTGATTGTCGAAGAAATGACAATTGTTGAAAATTGCTATTCTCGCGTGCTCGACAGATCGAGCCGCCATTTTGGTATCTTGGTCAACGTCGACGATCGGTTCTTGTCTTAATCACCGATCATTCGCCGATATTCGACCCTCAATTAGGCCAATCTGACGTGATCTTTATTCTCGCTCGTGTGGAAAATTTTGTGGAATAAACCGAGACTTCAAATTACGAATATATAATTTCCACATTAATATTGCGTAGTTCTTCCATTTTTTATGGTCGCGTGATTTTTCTCTTCGTTTAAATAAAGTGAATAATTTTCAAACATTCAGAAAGCAAGTTTTTCCTTTGTTAACTTTATTGGAAACTTTCTTGCACTTAGATTTTTTTAGGTTGGAACATTTTTTGTCCTTGTTTTAGAACAATAATAGTTTTCTTTTCTCTTGTTCTTTTTTTTTCAATGTTTTGTTATTTTCGTCCATGTCAAAATGGCTGAAAATTGAGGGTCGATGTTACATTCGGTCCTGTTAACAAGTAGATTTAAGAAACGTTAGTGCACTATCTAACATGTAGGATTGTGAATATTTTTCCTCGTCCGCCACAATGGGGTTCGAATGGGACGTAAACCAGGCCCTTTTTCGCGACAAAAATTATGGGAAAAATCTCAAGGAAAGGAAGGAGAAGAGAAGGGAGACAAAGTTTTTCGGAAAAGCAAAAAATATAGATTGTGAAAAGAGATTTTGAACAAAGTAGAGATTTGCATGGAGAAAACTGTAGTAACGTAGTTATAGTCCTCTAATAATTTAGAGCACTTCTTTTCGAACTGTTAATAAATACTTTATATTTTTTAAAATACACTTTTCGAGACCTCGATCCACGGATCCATTCATAATCCCACAAATATGAGGTACAAAATATTTTGTGCATTTCGTAAGAATATTCATAACGTGTGATATACACCTATATATGTATATAGAAGTTTGTATAATATAGAGATTTGATACTATCGTGGACAAAAGCGTCCGAGAGTATCGAAGAAACGTTTCGATACGCTTTTGTCAACGAGTGTGTCGAAAAATATTTCTGTAGATACGTAATATTTTTATTCGAGATCGTAGAAGACACCGTAAACGTCGAGTATTTTAAAAAGGCAGACACTTTTATGTGAATTTTAAGAATAGAGTGCAGAGTAATGTGCTGTTTGAAAATTTTCTTCCTTTTTTTTTTGTAATTTTTCTTCTTTAGTTGTGAACTATTAGCCTAGTAATAAAATTTCGAAAATTTTGTTGAGGATAGTAAATATAGAAAGCTTCGGTATATGCAGATGAAGCAAAAATTTCCGAGAAAGAGAAGGGGAAATTTTGTTTCAAGCTCGAAATATTACATATCGTCAGAAATATCGTAAGAATAAGATTCTAGTCTTTTTATGATACACATACCCGTAACGATTACACGCGGAAAGTCTACCGATACACCGAGTGTCTTTTTTCCAAATCGATTTCAATGTAACTCGATGAGAATTTAATACGAAACTTGCACATCTGCTTCAACTAAAAGAACCTAAGATTAATCGAACTCTCGACTGTACAAATCTATCCCTCTTGTCCCACAATTATGAAACAAAGTGCATACTGAGCAAAATTACTAAAAAAAAAAAAAAAGAAAAAAATAACACTAAAAGAAACAATCGGTTTTTCTAAATTTGGAACGAAGTTATGTAACATTTTAAATTATTACATTTCCTCCTCAACCAATTCTTTAACTAATTAAAAAAAAAAACATTGTATCATAAGAGAAAACTGTTTTGAAATTTGTTTTTCTAGTAATTTATATAAATCTATAAATCTTAAGAATTGTCCTTCTTGGCCCACAATTATGATACAAACTGTACACTAAACAGACTCACCAAAGAAAGGAAAAATAAAAATAAAAAGAAAGGCACCACTTTGAAAGAAACCGAATTTTGAAAATTGTTACATGTAATTTTAATTTAATTTTTCTTTTAAATTATTTACATCGTTATATATCATTTTAAACAGTTGCATTTTCTCCTTAATTCACTGTTTAACCAATTAGAAAATTGTTTTAAAATTAATTTTTTTACTAATTTAGTAACCAGCCATCGGTAGACGATCCAGCGACGCCATTTTCTCTGGCCCTTACAGCTACTATTATTTTTAATCGCTAGTAAATGTTGAATAACACCGGAAAACGGATATTTGCCATTTTGGAAAGAGGGAAAGAGAGAGAGAGAGAGAGAGGGAGAGAGAATTCGTGAGGTCGGGACGTGATATGATCATCGAACGTATCCGGTCGTGAGGTTTCGACGGTTATCGATTTAAATTCAAATACACGTTCTGTGGTCCCCCGGATATCAGTAAGGTCCAACGAAATCACGAATCTGACTGTGGTTACGTTCGCTTGGTCGCGTGCTTCGCACTAATCGCATAGTTTTTTTTTTTTCAGTGTATGTACAGGCCGCACCATTACTTCGTTTCGTCGAGCCTAAGAAAAATAATCTCGCGACTTTATTTCCAGGACACAGGATATGTAAATTGTATTAAGAGTTTCTTTCGTTTCGTTGAATTTTGCAAAAATGCATGTTCCATTTCAATTAATTTGCATTTTTTCTTTTGTCGTTTCGTTTTTTCGAATTATTCGACACTTCCGAGATACTTCGTGGATCGTAATTTCGCTTACAAATAAAATGGCCGATGATAAAAAGAAACTTACAATCTCAGTCGAATGTTTGATTACCGATTTGTTACTTTCGAAAAACCCTGTGTATCGAATTACAATTTGCAAGCGCGACGATTGTTTCTCCCAGGCTGTGTATAGAGGTTTTTTCAAAAATATTTACAAGAGAATCAGAGGGCTTATACGTTAAAACTTAAAATAGAAGTATTTCCAGAGAAATCGTTTTAACCTCCGTCTTTGTTTTTCTTTTTTCTTCTTCTTGTTCTTGCATTGATAAAGATCAAAACGAGCGTCCGATGGAAATTGGAAATGTCGTAAGTTTCACGAAAGACGCGCCGCATAAAAGTACGAAAAGTGTGCTTGATCACATCACAGAATAATCGAAATAAGAGGAAAAGTGTGTACGGAGTGAACGATCGTATCGTTTCCCCTGTTAACCTATAAATAACGTCGTTGTCTTAACAGGCTTTTGTTTCAAGCCCCTTACGTTCTAGAGTGCATAAAAAATACTAATAACCTGTCATTTTTCTTCCTCTTTCTTTCTTCTTTTATCTCAGCTCGCTTCTCTTAACTATCGTTAATTATTATTAGATAAAATTCGTAAGTAAAACGCCATCTTGGAATACGCCGTCCGGCCTCTAGAGAGCCTCGTTAATTCCTTTAGACTCAATTCCCTCTACAAACTATTCGTTTCTTTTTTAACTCAAAACTTGAATAATACGTTCTAATTTATACTTTTATAAAAAAAAAAAAATAATAATAATTGTACTGAAAAGTAACAGATCAGAAATTAAGACAAACAATTCGCTAGAAATTTAAACCTAATTTTTCTAGAGATACTCTGATTAAAAATTGGAAAATCATAATTTACAATATTAAACTAAATGGTGCTAGAGAATTTTATTCGAATAATTTTCTAACCTAAAACCAAAGATATCTACACTTTCAAACAATTCCTAATCTGATTCGTTAAACGAAATCAAAATGTACGACGTCTGAAAGAATTAACAGAGACGTTTAAAAAACTATCAACTAAATTGTCCTTAACGTATGTATGTATTAAGTTACATATTTTACAAGCTATTCTCGAAAATTCAGCTCAGCCGTGAATAGTCCCGATCTGTGTGTATTTGTTTTATGCTCGTGAAAAAGTTTCCACAGTGTTTCCTTAAAATTATTTCAGCTTATCGCTTCTTTGGATGCTTTCGGACTATACATATTAATTATCTGTAAATTCGTTACTTTCAAGTATCAGGAACCGTCTGATAAATTTTAAGGTGAATTTCCAAATGATCGAACACCTGTAATCAGCTACTTTCTGTCCATGGAACTCGCGAAAGAGCGTAACTGTCCTCGAAAATGTGTTTGTGAACGCAACACAATTTTGAAAAAATATAATTGATAGAAAAAAGTGTCCCGATAATTTTTCATCGATTTTTTTCTCGTAATTCTGCGAATTGGAAACAAAAAGAAGATTTGTAACGAATTTTTCAACATTTCAAATTCATCGATATTTAACCGGTGACAAATTCCCGTCGTTATTTAATATCGGAATTCTTTTTTTCAACACCACACAGAGAGAAATGTTTGAAATTTGTTTAAGCTCGAAACTCTCGTGAATTTTTCCACGAATTTTCTAGCCCTGAATAGTCCATCGATTTAACTCGATCATCGAATGTTAAGTCGGCTCATACCGTGTCTCTCAATCAGATGGTCGAGCATGGTTTCTCTTCGACGAAGAGATCCGAGTTTCTCGGTAGTATCGCCGTCTTCCGGCTTCCGTTTCCTGGTTGGAGGTTTCTGTCACTGGCGGCAGAGGACTGTCTGTGGACATTTGTCTATAAAAATTTCAAAAAAACGAACAGAGAAACATGACAACCATAATATACGGTTCTGACGTGACAATTTTTCTATTCAACGATTACTAGAAAAAATCCAGTAGACTTTCGAGTAGATTGAGAACCACTGATCAAAATTTCAACTCTTCAAACCATCGAATGAATTACGCCAATGAAGAATAAAGATGTTCCACGAGGATTCGAATTTCTGCCATCTCGGCTGATAAAACAGAGAACGATCATCGAACAAACAGCACATAGATAGGAAAGTTTCACGATAATAATAACGATGATTCTAATAGGGTTGCTCTTCGGTTATTTGTGAAATCTATTTCACTTCGATATTGGTTATTCGAGGTCTCGATAGCTTTCGGAGAGATATCGACGCGAATAACTGGAGCGTGAAAAATTGGTTATTTTCGATTGTTTACCTGCCGTTTGTCTGCCAATCTTAGGATTGCGGCGCGGAATTGCTTCTGCCGGTCCTTTGGAAACGCTCAGACTTCACGTTCCTGATCGTTTTCCTCTCCTCGGGCCTTTCCGACGGGGACAATTCTATGCTGTTCGCCGCCGTGTCGGTGCTCGTCGTTTTGCCGCTCTTTTTTGACAGAAAAGGATTCTGGAAGCAGAGGAAGTAATAGTTGTAAACTGATTGCGAGAGGTAGAACTAAAATTCGTTATGGAAAAGAGATAGGAAAATTTGAAAATGTTCGATCGAAGATAACATAGGTTGAGGTGTTAAAAAAAGTTAGGCAAATTTCATTCGAATTCTTTAGAACTCAACGTCACGGTTAGGTTGGGCGTCCTTTAAAAAAATTCCATTTTCACGTGTCCTCGTTATTAAGAAAACATTTTCCAGAAATCCAACAATAGGCTTTCATCCCTGCGAAATTTCCATCTATTCTCACCGTGCCAACCCTCGACGACGACCAAAAAGAAGAGGAGAAAAGAGGGCAGGTTGGAAAAGAAAGAAAAATAGGGAGGGGAAAAAAAAAAGAATCTAGAAAGGTGCTCAACACTTTATGACGCCGCACTTCACGGCATTATTGCCATGTTTACGGAGCCGTCAACCTTCCTTGAACTCGGCTGATATCGACTGGCGTGTGCTCATCAAATAATAAGAGCAGAAAGAGAGAAAAAGAGAGAAAAAGTGAAAAAGAGACAGATGAGGCGCCGTGGCGAGCTTTTCCACGCCACAAGAGAGATCGCCTGCGTCATAAACAGAGAAATAGAGAAACTTGACCTCCCGCTGTTCGTCGCCGAGACGAGAAGATCAAATGTTCTCCGCAAATGAAATTCAATGGCCACCTACACTTTATATAGTGGATATATGATCGAACTACTCTGAAAGACTCTCTGTAATACTCTTTACTAAAATCCTATAACGATAGAACTTCATTTTCTGATCGAATAAGCTCATTAAACCATCCAATTCGACGTTCGTGCTCTAACTATAGCCTCCACCGAAGATTTCGATCGCTCAAGGTCACAGCATCGCTGTTACTCCCACTACTATAAGTCTCGTGACGTATGCATGGTTGTTGAATCGAGCGTTTCTAGTGGTGATACCGGCGTAGGAAGAAGTTTGAAGGATATTCGGTGAATGTTGAAAAGTTTGCAATACTTGTAATTATTAAACGCGAGTGGTAGACTCGAGGATGGTTTATTATGTCAAGTGGAATATATACGTTCGCTCATAAGTATTTTAGGACACTTGAATACGAAGCATACTGAAATCTAGAGATTTTTTTATTGATATCTATTGAAATCTATCAAAACTTTTTTAAATCTATCGAGGTCTACTGAATTCTAATTGAATCTATTACATTCTACTAATAAAATTACCGAAATCTCTCGAAACCTACTGATCTCGATTTAAATCTACCAACGTTTGCTAAATTTTACTAAAATCGAGTCATTGTCTTCGTTACAAGTATAATATAAAATGATCTGACGCATAAACAGCATTAAAAAATGATCTTAACAAAAAACGATTCTAAAATGAGCAGGAAATTAATCTAAATTTATTCTTAAAAAAAAACAAAAAACAATTACTCATTCTAGAATCTCGAAGTACAAGTGAGTTTGTCGTATTCACTCCACCAAATGCAATCGTAGTGGTTATTTATACGATATTGTATTTTCTGTACAATCGAATGTACTTTAAAATGAAACAGGGAGTATTAAATTATCTTTCGTACTTTTCGTTTCATTTTAATTCAAAGTTCTATCGCTCTCACTGGAAGACCTTGTATATCTTTACTAATATACGGCGGTAAGTTTCGCGAGAAAATACGATTCAAATCGGATGATATTTTCTGCTAGACCATAATGAGTGTCGTAACACTTACGAACGGCAGCGTATACGTTCGTTCGAAGAAGAATAAGCTGTTATGGTAGATTTATTCGATGCTACGGTCTCTTTTTACCGTCTCGTTCTCAGCCACGAAGGATTATATTCAGAAACGTCGTGGGAATCACGAAGAATCAAGTGGTCTTTTACGGCTGGCTGCGTTTTATCGCTGATGTTCGCGGATACAGTCAGGTCGTGATGAAAGGTGAACAGTTTTAGGATGTAGGGAAGACTTTATTTCCCAATTATACCGACTTCGCGATAACTATCGTCGTCTTAATAACCCCTGGCTCGTGAACGAGGAAAAATTGCGCGATGAAAGTGCTACAGTATTAAGGAGGAGCCTTAACGACGTTGAGCATTAAGGTCGATGAGAAGAAATGAAAGAGGAAAGTTTCACCGGTTAGAATTATCAATAATGATCTACATCTTGACCTTTCCTGATTTATGGAACACAGCCACCATACTCGGGAGGGTTCAGTTAGGCTATTAGCCACCAGATGATGCCTTTTTCCTCTCTTTCTAATTTTTCTTCAAGTTCTAGCAAATTTTTAGTTGATAAACAAACGCTCGAGTTGAATTTAATTGAACAAAAACTAAGAAATACTTCTAATCGTGTTATGAAAAATATAGATTATATTAATTAAAACGTTATCCGTGTTTCTATCGTATTCGACAGTGACGAATGTACAAACTAAGCAAGATGATACAGTCAATGAAGCATCCTGAACGATATCGAACGATCGAATGGAATTCACTCGAGCAAAAGTTCAAAGTACGTAACAGAAGTAACTAGTCGAGGGGCGAATCAACAGAGGTAATATTTCAAACGCGGGATTTATTAATTAAAGTATGGTATTGGCGAAGTTTCCCCTGGCGTTACAGTAGTTTTCAACGAACCGGCCAGACCTAATCCACGATTTATCGAATACCGATAATTGCTGTTCGCAATTTGTGGCAGAAGTTTGAATACAGCTACCGATCTGTCTCAATACGGGAGAAACGAAATTTAAAGTTAAATCGCGCTGTCGATACCAATGGTAAAACACTTTCTAAACCTCTTCGATATTTCATTTATTAATAACAAATAAAAGTTGTTTCGCCGATGGCGGGAAATTTGAAATTCTCGACTGTAACTTTTTCTCTAAACTGTTTACCTGAAAACTGTGCTGCTTCAACATCGTCTTGATAAGTATCAGCGTGTCCAACTTAGGAATTCTCGTGACCACTCGCTCTACTTCTTCGTCCGTAACGGTGACCGGAAGTCGGCAATTGTCAGCCTCGCTGGGCAGCGGCTGGGCGCTGTGATTTGTCAGCCATGGGTGTTCTTTGATCTCTGACAATTTGATCCTTTCTGTTGGCTCTTTCGCTAACATTTTCGAGATCAAATCGCGCAGCTCCTCGGAGAGGGTTGGTTTTTCCGGAAATTTCAGCGGTTCGCCGCGGACTGCCGCCTGCACGCCGATTATACTTCCGGCGCCGTCCCACGGGATTCTTCCGGTCACCAGACAGTAAAGTGTCACACCCATTGACCACACATCGCATAACTGAAACACGAAAGGATCGTAAAATGCATCTCCAAGACGAAGGAAAATCAGCATTGAAAATTTGAAACGAAACAGTGAACTTTCGAAAAGGCTCGATTAATTTTCTGCATGTTCTTCCGGTATGTTAAATAACGGACTTTGAGACACACGGAGAAAATACTAAAAAAATTTGCATTTGAAATCACTCTTGAAGTTCACGAAGTTCAATTTTTATGGTTGCTCTATTCTATGCAAAGTGACGACTTCTCATTTTTGTGACACTCTAAGGACACTCTTAGAACTCGATATCAGAATTAAAGTTCTCCCATAATCTGAAAATTTGAAATTGAAATCACTCGGGAGAGGTCAGATCAATTTTACGAGGATCAGTTTTTTTTTGACGCCACTCTCATTCTATGCTAAACGATTAATTATTTTAACATTTATCGGACACCCATTTAGAATTCCATATTACAATTTAATGGTTCTATAACCTTAGGAGATTTGCAATTGAAATGATCCTAAAGATCGTACGAAGTCGCTTTACGAGAATCGACTTTTTTCTATGTTACTTTTATTCTATGTTAAACGACGAGTTTTCCCATCCGCGGCTAGAGACTCGCATGCCTGTTTTCTAGAGTTCAATATCGAAGTTAACGCTCGTATTACTTCCTAATTTGAAATTTAAAATTACTACTCCCAAGAGGTTAGAGCTGGTTTCATAAGAGAGTAATTTCTACGGTGCTCGTGTTTTTCACCGGTGAACAGTGGCATTTTAGGGCAGAATGCAATTCGGAAAATGGCAGAGCGTGGATTGGTAATCACAGTTCTGAACCCGTTCCACGAATTGGCCAGCGTATCGTTCACGTGGATATCGGAGTTATACACGAGGGCCACCACGTTAAATCGACCGCGTTTTCGATAAGGTCACGCGATAAGTCTCGGCTATAATCATGGAAATACACACACGAAAAAGGTGGAATTATGTTGGTCCGTAGCGAATTATACGCTTCTTCGGCCACGTCTACCTGACAGAAGACATAATGGTGGGCGTTTCGGTCAATTTTGCTCTAATTGTGTTCAACGAGGAAAAATCTGCATCGATTTTTCTATTGTCACAAAAATTTCTTCGTTTCTTTCATTTTTCATATTTTGTAATTTTTATTTGATACACAAATAAACCCGTGTTTGTAACGATGTAATATACGAATAAATAAATAAATCAAATTTAAGGAGATTGAAAGCACAAACTGAGCTATTTCTGTAAAAATTTGCACAGAATTAATTTTATCAGTATGTTCAATTTTTAAAATTTATCGACAATTAGTAATTACTCAGAAAAGTAACACGGCGTAGCTTTAAAAATATTTTCGTTTGTTAACGTGGTGCAATGATTTAAAATTTAGATTTCATTTGTAATGCTCATCTTATTAGCGAGTAAAATTTCTTACAAACACTGAATGAAAATTAGAGAATCATAATTTAATATCAGATTCTGCAGTATTAAATTAAACATCGGGCAAAATTTTATTTTCAGAATTTTCGATAATTCAATTAAATATAATTACGACTTTGATTACAATTTTAATTTATTATATAAGATAATTCTTTAACTGAAATAAAAATATAATATACAGATGAATGAATACACCATAAAATTTCATAGAGATCCACGATTATCTCGATGAAAAGCAAAAGAAAATCAGTCTTCGTTATTCGATATCGTAGATTCAAGAGAAACATAATTTATAATAAATTTGCATCTAATTCAGCTTAAAATCAATGAGCTTAGACTTCCGAACTAAATTCAGCGCAAACGTGGACTGTCAGAGAGGCATGAATCATCCATAAAATGACAGTCGGTCTAGGCAAAATGGCGGAGCAATCCAACTTTCTTATCGAAAAGTTTGAGTGGACGCGTTTAATGTTAACCACGCGCGTGCAAAGAGGGAAACGCGGCCGGAAACTCTTGAAACGAGTTGCCCGCCAAGTGACATCGATTTCTTACGGTCTCGTGAAATATGCAGGTGAACTTCAACGTACAAAGAAACTTTCCTCCCGAAGAAATAGGGTTGCAGCTTGTATCCAACCCCTCGTAACACTTTAAATTGGCAACTAAACAATCTCACTACGATCGCTAGACTTTCTATAATAGAAACAACGACAGAGAATAACATTTCTACAATAGATACTCAAGATACTATCGTTTCGTTAATTATTTACTCGAGGGCACTTTAAGCACGCCATTTTGGAGAACAGCGTAACCCTAATTTTTGGAATATCGAAGAATTTCATATCTATCTACGTAATATTAAATCTACGAGAACGATCTTCAGTGTTTGAAAAATCAATCTGGAATCGAAAATGAACTTTTTAATTAACTTTCTGCGACCCGCGATATTTCCATAATTTCGCTCTAACCTCAATTTTATTTCTTTTCGCATTATACAATCATAATTTAATGAAAACTATTCTTGGAATGAATAAACAGAATTTCAAAGCGAAATTTCAAAATTTTGCCAAACTAATCCGAACCAATTTTCAACTTCTGAGTAAAATTAAAATACAAGCGGATGTGTATTATTTTCCATTCAACTTTTTCCTCAAGAATTATTCTCCGTCTATTTGTATCAACGAGAAACCTCGTATTATTATTCATAAAACGACATCGCAGACGAATGTTCACCATTATTAATCGTAAATTTAAAAAAAAAAAAAAAAAAGAACAGAACGATGGCGCGAAAAAAAAAAGGTATCGATACGATTGAACAGAGGCGGTTTCGTAATTCTTTGCCGTCTATAAATACAAGAGGAATTGAAAATCGATCAGGGGATAGGTTACTTACCGTTCCGGAATAATGGACGCCAGGTGTGGTTGTTTCGGGTGCCGCGAAAGCAGGGGTGCCAGCTGGCCCTGACAATAATTCCCCACACGCTCTTAGCTCTGCACTCACGCCTAAGTCAGCGATTTTTATGCGACCGTCGCTGTCTACCAACAGGTTGCTCGGCTTGATGTCGCGATGGACTATCCTCTGATAGTGCACTGAATAGAAATGGAACAAAAAGAGAAAGAAAAATTTTCAAACTGTCAGACATTCGCATAGAATGTCACTCGTTGAAGCATGAACACTTTTCGTTAACACTAGATTTACGAGAATACGTCAATTTCACGTTTTTGGATTTTTTTTATTATTATTAATTACTATTATTTTTCAGTAACTTTTGGAAATGTCATTTTAAAGTTTGACGTCTTCGAGATGTCAATTATAGGCTGATTATTATATTCACACTGTTTTTAATGCTTCTGTATTTACCAGACTGTTTTGAAAGTTTCCATACTCCATAGATCTATTCAAGTTATGAATTAATTTGCTGTCGAATTATTGTTTATTAATATCGTTTATTAGTATTGTTTTGTGATATTTAACAATGTGAATATTCTGCTCGTCGTACAGTTTACGCAACTTTAATTGGAGCTATTTTTAGAACACATCCAGACTTATTGTGTTGGTATATCAAAGGGTTAATCGAAGGATAAGAAAATATATTTCAATTTGTAAATAAATCAACAATGTACAGTTCAGTTGTCTCTAATAAATGGAGTTCTCGAAGGAACAATTCGGTTTCTCGTTCACTCGAGAAAAGCTCGTGAACTTAGTGTAAAAAAAAAAAAAAATAAATAAATAAAAACTGCAATGGGTTAAACAAAGTATAGCTTTTCATGATGACACTTACGATATTCCACGCCCAGAACAACGTCACGGAAGTTCTTTCTAGCAGTCTCCTCATCCAGAGGCTTGTCAGTAGGTACCTGAAGAACTTCACCTCTCTGGACCAGTTCGAAAACAAGGTAAAGATTGTCCTCGTCCGGATCGTCGAGAACTTCGACTAGTTTCACCACGTTCGGGTGATCCAATTTCTTTAACAGCGCGATCTCCCTATAGACTTTTGCCAAAGGATTGGCCGTGCCTTTCTTGCCCGGAGCCATTCTACCAAAGATACCCGCTTTCTTCATCAATTTCTTCTTACTGAGAATTTTCATGGCGTAATGGGTCTTGTCCTCCTCGTTGTAAGCTAGCTTCACGATCCCATAAGAACCCTGCAACGTGAGGTACGAAGAAAATATTGATGAGCGCGTGTTTAAAATTTTAACGACAGTTAAGAAAGTCTCCTGTGAGAATATTTTGTGATTTGAAAATTTAATCTTTCGAAGGAGTGTTAATGATTGGCCAATTTAGACTCCGAGGGAATAGCCATACTTGGAAAGTGAAGCCATTAAAAGGAAAAGAATACGAGTCGTTTATTCTGAAAGTGGCCTAAATTCGTTAAAAAAAAGGAAAAAATCGAGTTAACGTTTTTTTATGAAATATTAAAAAAGTTCTTTTGTTAATTTTGTAAGTGGATCAGGTACATCTATTATTTATTTGAAAAACAAATGGATTTAAGTCACTTATGTTAACATAAAAATCTTCAAGAAGATTTCCCAATTTTCCAAGAAAAGTTGCTTGAGAAAAACGCACTTTATCGTTTAAAGATCCTGTTTCTATCGATGACCGAAGCATTTCAACTTTTTCCAAACTATTTCCCACATTTTCCTGTTCTTCAAGCGAGCCACATTCTCTGATTGCAGAGCAAGTTCCTCCTCATATCGTCGTTATCGAGCGAAAGTTACCGTTTTCCTGCGATAACTCGTTTTCGTCGATAACTCGACGAGGAATTCCATTCGTCGAGCACGAACGTTGCTCGCAAAATTAGCTAAAACGAGGAACACGGAGGAGGTGTGACGCAATGAACTTGGAAAGTTTCGTCGACTGGTTATGAAATCACGAATGCGAATTCCAGAAACCCTTTCGATCGAAAATCAAAGAGAAAAAAACAAGGCAAACGATTCTATCAATTTTAAAAATACAAAAGTGTGCTATAAATAATTAATTTAGGTACAGTGTGCTATAAAAAAAGGATTTTTTCCCATAGTTTTCGACAAAATGAATGAACAATCGTATAAATTTCGTCTCGACGAAATTATTATACGAACTGAAGCAGCGTTACATCGTCAGAAAAATCCAAGTTTTCTTGTAATACTCTTTCGAAGCCTGTTTCCCTATTTGCAGCACGAATTTTCCCCACGCAGTGACGACGACGATGGAGAGTAAAATGAATGGGTAATTTACGAAATTGGAGCAATTTGTGCGATACTATCTCGAAGGAAAAAGGGAAGGAAGGGAAAAAAAAAGGAAGAAAGAAAGAAGAAGGCCTGAATCGACTGCTCGTTTTACGTAGGACGAAAAGAATTTCCTTTCTTATCTTTCTTACATTCTCAACGAGTAATTCAGTATGACAAATCACAATGAAATACATTTTTTGTCTCTTCCCACGCTATCCGCGAATAAAAACAACGTCGTTTCGACAACTATCCCGGTACAATTAACGCGAAAGTTTAATTGGTTTCCAGGTGAGCGACCATTCAATTAAACACAATTAAAACAAATCGTCGTGGCTTGAAACTGACCTTAAAATTTCTCGCGAATAATGAGTTCCGATGGAATAATTCCCTCGCGGGAAATGGGACACGTCGAGCAACGAGAGAAAGAAAAAGAAAAAAACAGGGTAAAAAAGGAAGAAAATTACGATTGATCTCCCAGCTTCGGAGCGATTGAAAACGCGGCTAAAAATATCGCGACTGTTTCTCGTTTCAAAATGCAAAACACGAATGTGTATAAAGCACAAATGTTACGAATGTATCATTTCAGCTTCTATTGTCCCAGATAAAATAATTGGAAGCACGAACAATTCTGGCCTTTGCTGTTTCGTTGAAAAAGATCGCTTAAAAGTGAGAAACAATCAAACAAAAAAAAAAAAACCTAAGGAAATTAATGGAAAAAATCCAAGAAGCAAAAAAATACAAGTTCTCCGATTATCTTCATCTAAAAAATTCTGAAATAAAAATGATTTTTTTTTTCTAGAATTAATTATATATTTTTATATTTCTCAAACTCACCTGACCGATGTTATCCAGCAACTTGTACTGATTCAGCTGGAGAGCTCCCTGCCTGTTGTCAATGGAAACTCTCCTGCTCTCCCTCAGAGGCCTTCTCCTGTTCCTTGGCGAGCTCTGAGGGCTCCCATAGGGCGAGTAAGGACAATAAGGATAAATAGGCCTCACCGAGACACTAGAGGTGTTCCCAAGGAACCTTTGACTCGTCCCAACTTCACCAGGAGTGATTGCTTTTCTAACATTCGTGTCATCACCACCATCGCTAGACGTCAACGTTTGAATATCTCCGGAAGCGCTGTTCTTCAACGCGTAAACACTCGAAGATTTGTTCAAAGACATACCGCTGGACTCTGTGGATGATATGGCAGATGTGATTTCGTCATCCTGCTTGGATATTTGAAACGATATTCTTCTATCCAAGTGCAATTCACCCTCGCCGGTGTCTTCAGACTGCGTCGAGAGGAACTGGTACATTTTAACGGATCTTGGAAGAACATTGAACTGAATGTTCTCCCGGATAGGTAGTTCGTGAACTGTTTCATTTCTCTCTTGATGAGTTGAAACATTCTTCAAGTGTTCCTCGTTGATCTTCGACGATTTACTCCTGGTTCTTTCGTTTGGTTTGCTGACAGGTTTGGTGGTGTTTCGAGAGTTCAAGCTCGAGGACGATGGACTGGTACAGTGATGAGATAGTTGAGTTAGACTTTTCGAAGATGGAGATGTCGAGAGGCGATTGAAAGAGTCGGTGAGGGAAGAGGTGTCGAAAATTGGCGAGGTGTCTTTGTGCCTAGCGTCTGTTGATTCCTTTGGCGACGTGACACGGTCCGATGGCTCTTCCAACAGGCGACAACGTGTGGAGAAGTCCTCTGATGGAGGGAAAAAAGTTGTTCAAGGTTATTTAAGTTTAATTATTTAAACTATCGAGCTCGAACTTTTGCTGTAGATTTTCCTGGATTAAATAGAAGTTTAAAGATGCAAAATTGAGAAAAACTTTGCATGCAAATGTGTCCACACTTCTGGAAATGAATAAATAAATGAATAATGTCTACTCACCAGTGCTGACAGTTTTCATCAGGCTGCACAAATTATCCAGGTTCTCTTGCCTAGAAGGCGGCTCGTCCCTCAACACCTCCTTTACCTCCTCGATATTAGGCATCTCCAAGCCAGCTGCAGATACTTTTCTATGAACCTCTGTGGTAGGCATCCTTTCAACCTCGACGTCCTCAGTCAGGCTCTCCTCGGCTCTCCCCAGGATCACTCTCGAATTCAACCTCTTGGGTCCAGTCGAAGATCTTCTCCTTTCTTTGAAGAACGAGGATAGATCCTGTAACACGTCTATCGAGGACGAATTCCTCCTGTCCTCATCGAAGGTTCCCAAATTGCTCGCGTATCCACTGCTCTCCCTTCTCGGTCTAATGATCCTCGGTGCTCTAGATCTCAGGATTTCCCTCAACGTTGGCAACCCTTCAGCTTCCTCTAAGAACAAAGCACTGTCCTTTCTTACTTCTACGATTTCCTGGTCAGAAATATCCTCAGGACTCGATGGAATCCTCGAAGAATCCTCGCGATCCTTGATCTTCGTGGTAGCTAACTCTTCAGATGGCAAATTAATGGTAACTTTGCCTTCTAAATCGGTGAATCTTTCTGATATGTGGTCCGTTGATCTTTCTAAATTTGATTTTACGATCAACGATTTCACTGGTTGCTCCAGAGAGCAAGGACACCTGCCCAGAATGCCCCGAGGCTCTTTTTTCGTTGCTGAATATTGGAATATGGATTCCTTGGATGGTAGAGCTGTTCTTTCCTCGAATCTTCGTATCGAGGGGAATTGATCGGTGGAAGTGCTGGAGGGTAATGGAAAAACGATGTTTCTCGAGGTGTCCAGAGGAATGTCCAGCGAAGGGTCTCTGGATTCTGGCGTGGCCACTGTCAGGGACTTCGTGATAGAACTCGGCGACTCTTCGTCGATCGCGCTGTGTCTGGAATAGAGGAAAATTTTTCTTTCGGATTTGTTCTTGCTCGGTGCAACGTTCAATAGAATATTAGAGATTTAAGAGGGTAAACGGAATATTAAATGGGCGAGTAAATGTTTAAAATTTTAAACAATAATTTTCAATTTAAAAGTATCACTTATGATATTAAGTGAAAAAAAATATATAAAAAGGTTTCAAGAATATTTCTTGTCTCGTTAAATAATCTATCTTGACGACAGAGATAATTGGAAAAATACGAACTGGAGTTCCTCCAACAGCAGCAGGTCAAAGAAAACCTTCGTTTCCACTCTGTTTTTACAGAGGACAGAAACGATAAAGCAATTATTAACTCTTTCGACAGAGTCGTAAATAATCATGGCCTACTAAGCTCTTGTTTTCACTTCGTTCGCGAGATAAAAGCCAATTTCGACGGCTGAGCAACTTGTAAACTGTAAGGGAAAATGGCACGTATGATTTGTGACATTTGTCCACTGGCATTTAGGGTTAAATAGAACGTTAAACTGTTTTCACTCGGGATCGTATATCTCTGGTGTCGTGGAACGAGTACAATCTTGGTTGCAGCCTCAATTTCGTGCTGTTAAAACCACGTCGAAAATCTTTCACGAAACTTGATTAGTGCCTATTATTACGAACATGCGAAAAGATGAAGTTAATACAAGTCGAATGATCGAAACATACTCTGTTCGGTAAAGTTGGAAAATTTTAGCATAAGAAAAAAAAAGAAGTACATTCGCAAGCGAATAAAAATACCAGGAAGATTCAATAGTCGTCAATCAACATTTTAACAATATTTTGCAGCTGTTCATTTCCCAGGAAAATTTACGTATCCGGTGTTCGAAAGCATCCCCGGAATAAATTACCAACTTCCCACTTTGCCCTCGCTACATTTAATTTCCGAGCAAACCAAATTACAAATTGCAAATACTCGCATACCCGTCGCATGGTAAAATGTACAAATTAACAATGAACACCTGAAACCTCTCTAAATAATCACCGCAAATGTCCGAAACAATAGTTAACCACTTATCGAAACGTACGAATCCCCCAATCGACAGATGTTCGAAGCAGTTATCCTCATTCAGTTTGATTCAAATCACTACACGGCGATGTATTTAATCGACGACCATTAATCTCATTCGTGTAACACCACCACCGAGCAACTCGTCGAATTCTCTGCTGAATTGCCCCGACGACAAATTTCGACGTGTTGGCGTATTCGTCGTTCGTGACGAAATCGCTTGGGTAAACAGCGTTTTTACAACTCACGATAAATACAAATGACGTGGATCTATTTCTTTCCCTCTCTTTCACTAATAAACTCATTAATTCATTCACTCATACACTTGCAAAGTCACTAAGTTGTTAACTCATTCACTTGACTCACCGTAAAGTTGGTAACTTCGTGACTTTGATTGTGTGAATGAGTTAAGTAACTTTATGACGAGTCAAGTGAGTGACTTAACAATTTAGCGATTTTGTGAGTTAATAAGTTAATATCTTAGTGACTTTATAGTGAGTCAAGTAAGTGAGTTAGTAACTTAATATCCTTACCAGTGACTCAAGTGAGTGACTTAACAATTTAGCGATTTTGTGAGTTAATAAGTTAATATCTTAGCGACTTTATAGTGAGTCAAGTGAGTGAGTTGGTAACTTAATATCCTTACCAGTGACTCAAGTGAGTGACTTAACAATTTAGCGATTTTGTGAGTTAATAAGTTAATATCTTAGCGACTTCATAGTGAGTCAAGTGAGTAAGTTAGTAACTTAATATCTTTATTAGTAACTTAAGTGAGTGTGTTGGTAACTTAGTGACTTTGATTGTGTGAATGAGTTAAGTAACTTTATGACGAGTCAAGTGAGTGACTTAACAATTTAGCGATTTTGTGAGTTAATAAGTTAATATCTTAGCGACTTTATAGTGAGTCAAGTAAGTGAGTTAGTAACTTAATATCCTTACCAGTGACTCAAGTGAGTGACTTAACAATTTAGCGATTTTGTGAGTTAATAAGTTAATATCTTAGCGACTTTATAGTGAGTCAAGTGAGTAAGTTAGTAACTTAATATCTTTATTAGTAACTTAAGTGAGTGTGTTGGTAACTTAGTGACTTTATGAGTCATGTGAATGAGCTGAAGTTCATTTACTTACTCAACAAGTCTCTAAATCATTAAAACTCACTCACAAATCGATTAACTTATTCCTTAAGTCCCGTCCGTTTTGTTGAGTTGACTGTGAAAGCGTGAAAACAACGGTGACGAGATTGTCAGCCACGGTGAATTGAATGTTCCACGAAAATCACCCAACTTTTTCGAGTGCGTGCTCGAAATTGCTCCCCGAAACAACGATACGTATCTGCGTTTGACATTTAATCGGCGCTCAACGATCACCAGGGGATTGCCGACACATCGAACAGTGTTCCCGACGAATCGTTTTTAAACGCTCGAGTTAATTTCCAGACGTATTTCGACTCTTTGTACTTGTCACAGGAGTGAAAATCGTTTATCTTCCCTTTTACGGTGGTTAATCTCAACGCACCGCACAACTAGAGAAAAATGCTTTCTCTATATACCAAAGTTCATCTTGGGAATAATGAAATACATTACTTGAAAGATTAACTTCTACCACAGAAAAAAAGAAAAAAAAAAAAAACAAAGGAACAGCACAATCTTTACAAATCTCCTTGGAGAAAGAATAATTTTAATAATTCCTCTGAACTATTAAATGTCACGTCGAGAGATCCGACGATGTTCTCTTCTAAATTTCCCTCGTTAAAAAAAAAAATAAAAGACAATAAAGATCTCAGAATATTCTCTCTTTCACGTAAAAATAATAGAACACTCATAATTCTCCTGTTCCTCGAGGAACCGGCGATGTATCGCCTGTTTAAGTAAATTAAAAAAAAGAAAGAAGGAGAAAAGAGCGTGGTTTTTCGCTCTCGAGGCTCGTTGTGGCTCGAACCCCAAACATTTACACCGCCAGGGGTTTGGATTGATAGCGGGGCGTCATTTAAATTTCATATTTTCGTCATTCTAACCGGCACGATCTCAATTGCAAATCGACGCCCCTTTAAGAGGCATATGCCGGGCAGGTCGCATTCGTTGAGGATTTAATGAGCTCCGTTCCCCGGAGGCTGAAACTTCTGACTGGATTGCTTGCGAAACTCGTCGAACGATCCATAGATCCCTGTGGCTAGATCGTGAATACGCTATCTCCTTTTTCCGCCATTCCTGGAAGCTTTCATTAATCCCCCTTTTCTCTCTGTGTTTCGCCGTTTCGAAGAAGTAAAGTAATATTGTTCTTTCCACTTCGTCTATTGCTTTAGGGAATATTCCGCGAGTTCTTTCGCCTTAATGTAAATGTACAGGATACTTCGCGGGCTCAAAGACGCGGGATAATTTGATTATTCGCGTGATTCTTTCGTTTCTTTTCTTTTTTTCTATGCTGTCTCGATCGAATTTGTTCACTTAAAATAATTAACCATCGATCGTGTGCTTTAGTATCGAAGTTAATCTTCCTATGATCTTCGGTTCTTGTTTCTTTCAGATCTTTATCAACGAAACTAGCGAAGGAGTTGCAGGAAAATATATTATTACGATTTTCATATCGACATAATTAGCTGCAAATGCTTTGGACCTCACAAAACATGATAAATGCCATTTTGCTGATAACACTGACAATAAAAGCACACTAAGCTGTCAAAAATATTTCCAATTTATATGTAAACAGTATTCCTAGCAAATGTCTAAAACTTGTTATAAATAAATTATTTTTCTACTATCAAACATCTTATAAAAGATAAAACTTTCGTCTTCTCGTTACATTATAATATTAAATATACGATTTTCACATATTCGGGTCTTTTTCGACCCAAAGATCTTAAGTGTATCATAAGAGGGTTAAAAAAAGAAAATGAAAAAAATTAGAAACTTTCTTAGAAAAAGGAATCAACTCTTAAAAAATCTATACTTCTCGTTTTTTATTTATTTATTTTTTTTTATAACAAGAAATATCTATCTATCCGATCTGAGTTGAAGATAATGTTCTCGCCACGCGGATCAATTGTTCAGTTCGAAGTAGGCCAATGAATACGAGGGCTGTGACAATCTGCAATTCGCGTAGGGTCTCACGTCCACGAAGTTATAGGAGCTTCCTCGTTTGTCGTTCGCGTATCTATTCGAATTAGAGCGCCGCGCAGCGCCGCTTTGGAACGCGCTGCACAATTAGTCACGGCCACTTTTGCACGGCCAATTGAAATTCTAGGCGAGATTCTTCGACGAGCCGAGCTTCCGGTTCAACTATTACTCATAATCCTGGCTTTCGCGTCGTTACGACGCGTGAATACACTTTTGTTGCGTGGAGTTGCGCGTAGAAACGTTTGCCGCCATTTCGGGACGCGTCCTTTCAAAAGATGGCGTATCTATGGCGTTCGTTTCAAAGACGTTCGTTGTAACGACAGGTAGATATCGCTGGAGTCTATTGAAGTTCGAACTAATAATTCCTCTTCGTGTAATTAAGTATTAAATTTCAAATTAAAAGATGAAATTGAAATTCGCAACGCTTGAAATTTTTAACGTGAACTGCAATGTTAAATAATGCATTAATAATGCTTCCTGATGGTACTTTTGTTTTTTTTTTTAAGGAGTTTGAGATATTTGTTTATACAATTGTGATTAGTAGCGTTAAATAAAATACGTTTGAAAATTTAAAACGCGGTTTTTGTATTTCTACGAGCCCTTTGGAATTTCTATTTCAGCCATCGAATGGGATTTTAAATTTTTATCTTCGATTCGTTTCGAACTGTGATATTTAGTAATATATTCTTAGAAATTCTAAGATCTGTTTGCATAATTGAATTCTTACATCTTTTTAATAGAATTTTCGAAATTTCTAAGATACTCCGACAAAGTACTCGAAATTTCTTTAAAAAGTGTATACTTTTTTTCAATTAACTTGCCGCTGATACAAAAGTGATTGTAACGACGACAAGTTGAACATTTCACGTTTTAAATTGCAGTCATGTTTATTCAGAAGATTCCAGGTGACAAAGTTACAGTGAAAAAAGCAATGTAAACGTACATTCATCGTTCTTTTACGTTCAAGTCGCTCAGTGATTTTGTACTAATTGCAAGGACTGCAAGAAACACAGTGGGAAAAGGAAAAACGCGACAGAAGCGCCGTTTCACGTCGCTGCACGCCGTTCTAACATGGAAAGCGAGTTGTTGCGTGGTATTTTAGACCACGTAAGCGGTAAGTAACAAAAAAAGAAACAGGAAACGATTAATGCGCGCCAGAAATCGAGACGTTACCTCGAAGACAAATTACCGAGACGTCCTACTGAACTTAACCTAGAACCAATAACATGTTGCTTTCAATTTTTACTGTCTAACAGTAAACAATTGTGAAAGTAACAATTTCAGGTGCAAAAAAAAAAGACGAATAAATAAATTGGTTCAAGAATATCGAACGATTTTCAAAATATTGAAAATATGAAAATATTTCATTGATGAAAGAATGTATAAAGATCCTAAAATAATTTTCACTTAATTCGGAATTTAAATACCAGAAAGCTTCGTTGCTCTAAAGAGAAAAAGCGCGGATGGAAAAATGAGAAACCAATCAGTGAGAATTCGTGTTAAAAATAAAGGAAAACAGTACATTCGTGCGGTTTCTTTTTTTTTCCGCGCCAAGCAAATGTTGCGTGAATGGCATTCGTGAAATCACAGAGATGCAGAACGCGTCACGATGCACATTCCGTTCCGTTACGTGCTCGTCGTACGTAAACCCAAGCTCGAGCAAGTGTTATTCTTTCTTTTTTTCCAATTGACACGTTTCTCTCCGTTTCGTGTTCCATTTATCCACTTTTCTTAGCCGCGTCAAGCAAAATAAAATATAAAGAAAGAAGACTGCCGACCGAAATCACTCTCAGATTCGTTTAATTAATTTCACTCGAAATTCCGTTCTCCAGTTTCGTTCGCGGGGGAGCTCGTAAATAAGCCAGCTATAATTAATATTTCTGCTGTAAATCATGCCTCTGGCCGTCGTGTCTGTCGACGGAGCGCGAATCGAACTGAAAGACGAGAATACGAAACAGGAACGTCTCGCAGCGGCCTCGCGGAAATTGGATCGGGCTAGCGAGTAATTTACGATGCCCTCAGGAAATTCGACGGTGATTTCGACGCGTGTAAGCGATGCGACGCGTCGCAGATCTCGCCAACAAACTGGCGATACGCGAGCAGGCGAACGTGACACGGCGAGAGTACAGCAGATTTCTCGAAGCGATACCGGAGAGTCGTTAAAAATGTATCTCGTTTGGTGTCGCTTTGAAAAAACGACCAAATTGAAGTAAAAATTTCATTAACAGCTTCAAACGTGCATTAAGAGTACTTTGTACGTGCAGAAATGCATTAAACTGTTGAAAGAAGTTATTCAAAATCGATTTCCGTGGAATATTTGTAAATAATCCTTGCATTAGCTTATGTGGACCCCTGAGATCCTTTCTGTCACTTGTGTAGACCCCTATGTAGTAGCAAAGAATGTTTACTGCTCACATTTTCGGAAATTAATTGGAAAACATTGTTCGAAATCCATCAGAATAGAGAATGAATTTCCTTTAAGTCAAAATTTTATAAGTAATCCTTGCAACAGTTTACGTGGATCCCTAAAGTCTCTTATTTTACCTAAGTAAACCCCATCAGTCCCTTGCTTTGCCTGTGTAAACCCCAGCATATCGTATGTTGAATTGAGAATTGCCAAAGAAATCAACATTTGATCAGAATATTCACATAACAAAGTTTTCTGCACATTCTCACAGAAAATTAGCACTGTTGCAACAGCACCTTTACAAAGTTACCGTTTTTTGAACTTCGTTACGGTAAAACGTCGCTCTTTTGGCCTAGTTTTTGTAACAGAAGAAGCACCTTCGTCTGCCAGACGTTAAGCACACGTAACCGAGATAATTCCTAATGATACGGAACGATAATTAGTATCGGCGCTGACAGTAACGTTTGACGTTCGAAGCCTGACCTCCCGGAGTTGACGTGTTTCACGCGCACAGATAAACGAGGCAAACAAGGCAACACGACCGACCGACATCGTTTCGCGCGTGGGATCGCGTAAACATGTCGCGAATCAGATTAAAAAGAACACTCTCGTCGAGGTCTTGCTGCTCGCCTGGAAATGTCACCGTTTAATTAACCGTCTCGATAGTGGATGGGTACGGCGGCGCCATGATTAAGGAGAACGATCAGAAGGAACGGATATTGAACGAAACACTATTAATTAAAGGCCCTCCCATCGAAATGCAGTCGTTTTAAAATGTCTTAATTCGAAGATCTTGCAATTTCGAAAACTCTGGTATTCGAAGTTTTCCAACATGGGAAAAATAATACACATTTTCTTACTTTCTCGAGACTTTTGTAATAATTCTTCGCATTTAATCGTCTCTATTATTCGTTCGTGTAAATTTTTCGATGAAACTGTGAAAGTGGTATTTTTTAAAACAGACAAAAAATTAAATTCTGTAAAAATTTCTTGGAAGTCGAAATAAATTGAACTTGAACGTTTATTCTTTCATAGTGGATCATTAATAGACACATGTTTTCATTGAGCTACAATGGGAAAGGAAGTAAACGCAGCAAACAAAAAAAAATTTGCATAATTGCGTGAGATTATTTGATACACGAGACATTGAAACAATATTTGAAAGAAATGCAAATGTTTCAGCGTATTTCGGTGAAATGTAAAAGAAAGGAGTCAGTTCCAGTGAAATATACATAAAAATACGATTATTTAAACAAATAAGAGCCAACAAACAATTATCAAACAGGAAATATCAGGAAATTTATAAACGAATTTATGTCTCACAAACGACAAGGGTTAATAAATCACTGAGAACTAATAATCTAAATTTAAGGGAAAAATTCGTTCACAAAAATTCGAATTTCTTCAACCGGAAACCGAAATGGTTGGACAATTTGCAGGAGAATTGCAAACCAGTCACGAAATGGTGTTCATTGCTCGTCTGCCGATTATGTTAATCGAATCCAATTTGCCTACGCTATTTACCCAAACTGTTCCAGCGTCGTTCACGCGTAATAGACAATTTTCCTAAAATGCTCGAAGGATCGAGAGGATATTTCCTCTTTGTATTTGCACCTCGTCGAGATAAAATCCACGAGCATATGGAAATCACACGTTTTACAAGCTTGCCTACGGTCGATATTTGCTCGGGCGAGCAAAGTGTAACGCGATGAAAAATTATTTGCTTGATTGGGAGAGAACTTGGAGTTTGTCTTTTTTTCTAGACACTACGACGCGCGAATTACACATGGAATCGTGCAGTATAAGGATAATGTACAATATTATAGTGGTGGTAATAGAGACGTGTGTAATATTAGCTCGTTTTCGCGATAAGAAGCCTAATTGACAGCTCGACGGTGTACTTGAACGTGTAATATTCAAATGAACGTTCTCGCTTAAAATGCGATTGAGAAAGTTTAAGAACGTGTGAAGCAATTTTGCCAATTTACACGGTTAAAATGTTCACTGAGATAATCTAACCTGTTAAGATGAAATTCTGTTTATTTAAAAATTGGACTTTTTTTTAGTGGATACGATTGACAAAATTAATTTAGAATTTTTTTACAAAAGAAAGAAAAGGGATGGTAATAATTTGACGATTTTAAATGATTCTATTCTGATGAAAGAATAAAGAAAATGAAAGGATTTTATGGGAGGAAGATTGGTGTGATAAAAGTGATACAAACGGTGTGACAACGACGATAACGCGCAGACCATTGCTTCGCTATATCGAACGTCAATAATGTCCATGAAATTGTTTCTTAATCGTATATTTTCGCAAAAGGAAACATGTTTTTCCATTGATGTTCAGAAACGGCGAATGTCAACTGAGCAAACACATTTTGGTAGTGTTACGTCAGTGGTGACCTTGTTGCTATGCGGATTGATTAATGTCGAAACCATCACTCGAAATAATGTAACGCGAGCGGGTGATCTAGCAGAAATGATAACGTTAATGGTTTTGAACACGTGAGCCAGGGATTACTACCGAAATGGATATTTAAATATTCCAGTAGCTTTACGGTTAATTACTCGAGTAGCAAGGTATAACTGACGGGCCGAAGGTTGAAGTGTTTAAGTTGTGAATACCACGAGTGTCAGAATAATTGAATGCTAATGCTTGAATATATAAGCGTTCAGGTGTTGAAGTGTCAAAGTGTAAAAACATTTAAACGTTCAGACGCTGAGGTATTTAAAATGTTCATTCGAATTTTAAGGTGTTAAAGTGTTAATGCATTCAAATTCTAAAGCATTAGAGCACTTAGAATTTAACGCTGAAAAATTCAAGGTGTTAAAATATGAAAGTTTCGAAATTTTAAGGTACTAAAATACAAAAGTGTTAATTCCCCGTAGTAAAAAAAATCAATCATTAATTCAAGTCTCGAAAAACAGCATTGGTTTTCGAATTTTAAGCTGTTGAGACATTTGAATTTTTAAGCGTTAAAGCGTTAAATTTTAGGGTGTTAAAATATGAAAGTTTCGAAATTTTAAGGTACTAAAATACAAAAGTGTTAATTCCCCGTAGTAAAAAAAATCAATCGTTAATTCAAGTCTCGAAAAACAGCATTGGTTTTCGAATTTTAAGCTGTTAAGACATTTGAATTTTTAAGCGTTAAAGCGTTAAATTTTAGGGTGTTAAAATATGAAAGTTTCGAAATTTTAAGGTACTAAAATACAAAAGTGTTAATTCTCCGTAGTAAAAAAAATCAATCATTAATTCAAGTCTCAAAAAACAGCATTGGCTTTCGAATTTTAAGCTGTTAAGACACTTGAATTTTTAAGCGTTAAAGCGTTAAATTTTAGGGTGTTAAAATATGAAAGTTTGGAAATTTTAAGGTACTAAAATAAGAAAGCCTTAATTCCCCATAGGATACAAAATGAATCACTAACTCAAGTTAAAAAAAGAAGGTATTATTTCTTTTATCACGCTCAAGGGGTGCCACACTCAACACAATCTCCCTAAAAACCCTAGAACTGCCTCACGTCATCCCCGTAAATTTTCCAGGCGAGGCTGTTAGCCTCGGAGTTTCTATATCGCGACAGACACTGACGCAAGAGACTCCCATGGGAGACGCCACTCTTTATGGGTACGCATAAATTCCTATGCTCGCTCGTAACGCCCAAAAATGCTGATGGAAAAATTGATTCTGAAGGAAGACGTGCCTTTTATACCTTTGTAATCTAACAAACAGCTGAAAAGAACTTGTCGTTTCGCAAGATTTTCACTCGTCCGAATAATTCGATGTACATACACTCGAAAACTTTTCCCAGAATTTGTGTTTTTTCCCAGAAAAAACTTGAGATTGAAAGACCAAGATTTTGATTAAGATACAACATTTATCTTTAATCAATGTGAAAGTACAGGAGAATGTTACAATTATAACAATTTTTCTTTGATTTTTCTAATTTTCTCCATTTTCACTTGGAAAGTGTTTTAATATACACATATTTAATATGCAAGGAGAATATTTTAAATTTTTCTTTGATTTTCCTAATTTTCTCCATTTTCATCTAGAGGTGTGTTTTAAAATGCAAGAAGAATATTTTAAACTTTTCCTCGAATTTGCTACTTTTCTCCATTTTCATTTAGAGGATATTTTAAATTTTTCTTCGATTTTCCTAATTTCCTACGTTTCCATTTGCAAGTGAATATCCGAAAGAAAAGAATTCCACCGAGTTTTAGTTACCTAAAATTTGCACATACGTGTTAATAGAAAGTTTGGTGTCGAAAGTGTGAGTGTTGATCAACTGCCATCGGTGCACGTTAGCAACACTTTTGGGAAAGCATGCTCGTGTAAGTTCGAGCCTAGCCAAGCCATTATCCGGTTACCCCCAACCTCCAGAACATTTCTGTCCCCCTATTGTTAAGAGCTTGATATACGAGCACTCGTGGAAGTGGCGCAAGCTCTTTCAACTATTTAGCCCGTGCCAACGAAGAGAATCCCTTGAAGTTGCATCGAACTTTTCGAACTTCCTCCATTCGCTATAAACATTATTTATTCTTCATGCTATGGTTCATCTACGTGAACTCTCCTGAAATTATTGCTCCTTAAACACTGAAATATTTCGTCCGTGTGCAAACTTTCGTGGATAATTGAAAAATGAAACAATAAACTTCCTCGAAATTGTTATTTGTTCTTTAAGAATTTCTTTGACATTTTAATTTTTTCCTACTTTCGTGTACACGATAGAAATTGTTGAAGATTTATTTATTACCAGGTTAGGTTCGTTCGAATTTCCATTTACTTTAGGGAATTTGCTTAAGATTAATATTTATTTTAAATAAAAGGAGGTTTTATTGAAATTCTTCTTGGCCTAATTTTCTTGTTAGGATGCAATTGAGTATGATGCGAAGTAGGTTAGTCGGATTGACGAATCTTAAATATAGCCAAGTTCTCTACTCACGGAGCTGTCGACGTTCGTTTCTAGCCGCCATTTCGGCGAACGCTTATCGACGCTATGGCACAAGTGACCGCACGGATTAAGTCGAATCGTAATGCGCTTATCGTTCGCTCAACTTGAGGCCGAGATTTAGAGCTAACACGCAGATCCACTCGAGACCATATCCGCCCCATGCTTACGAAGATGATACATTACATATATGTATGTATGTGTACATATACGTGCACACTTCGCTGTTACAGAGTTCGCAAGTGCTATTTCGAAGTTTCTAATTTCGGCGAAAATCGCTAGATTTTGATCAAATTGAAATAACTTCGAAATATTCTCGAGAAGATATTTTTTAAGATTTTTGAAGAAAGAGAAATTTCTATGGGAATTACAATTTTCAGATAAAAAGTTTCATACAAATTTCAGGAACTTAAAGTTTCCGAATAAATTCTCGCTACTGTGAAATGATTTCTACGAAATCAATTGTGAATATTTCCCAAGAGTTTCAAGCGTTTACTAACAGAAGATGAGAGAAAAAGCGAGGATTGTGTATGCACGTAGCTAAACAAAAAACACGAAAGTTTCGAAATTGCGAAATTTCATCTAGAATAACCTAAAATAACAGGATAAACGGAATATCAGGAATAAAGTTTCGACGTAGTTTCAGACGAGAAACGTTCGTTCCGTTTGGGAATAATACCGGTTTGAAACTTGTTTTAAAATTCGTGAAAATTTTCCATTGGAATCGACGACAGTCTATTTCGATTTTCCTCGTCTTTGAAAATCCATCGAAACGTATGGTTTTCTTGGTGAAAAGAGCGACAACGATCTTCTTAACGCGACAGTGAAGCGAAACCAACAGTGATGTCAATTTCTATGGGAACTCGAAGCGTGAAAGCGTTTGAAACGGGATGCATAGACGTCGACGTTAATTAGCGGTATTAATTGACCCGGAATCGCGATGGCCAATGATGAAAATAGCATCGAGAAAAAGAGTACAATGGAACCGCGATGAGTTTACGGTAACCCTCGCTATCACGGACTAATGATTTATCGATTCGAATTCTATACAGCAATGGTAATTAGTTTGGTTAATTAAGCGCGGAACAATCAACTTGTGGATAGGGGACTTTTTGTATTAAATTTCAAAGTGGAACAGTTTGGAAGTTATCGTGGAGGCTTTAGGGATTTAAGAGATTGAAATTAGGAAGTTCATAGATGTGAATCTTTGGAACTCTGATAATTAAAGTGGTGGAATTTTTGAATTGTGGGAATTTTGAAATATAGAACGGTTAAATCCAGGGATTCTAGAACTGTGAAACTCGGAGGCTCTAGAACTTTAGAATTCAAAAACTTCGGTACTCCAGAATTCTAGGGAACTGAAATTTTGAGACTTTTCTAGAACTTTGGAACTCTGAAATTCTGAGATTCCAGTGCTCTAGAATTTCAAAGCCCTTTCAGAATTTTGGAACTCCGGGACTCTAGAATTCTAGGTCTCTGAAATTTTAAGACTCTTCCAGAACTCTGAAACTCTGGAATTCTGAGATTCCAGTGCTCTAGAATTTCAAAGCTCTTTCAGAATTTTGAAACTCCGGGACTCTAGAATTCTAGGTCTCTGAAATTTTAAGAATTTTCTAGAACTCTGAAATTTTAGGATTTCAGTGCTCTAAAATTTGAGAGCTCTGAAATTTGGAACTCGGGAAATTCAGCACTTTGGAATTTTTAAATCTAGGAACCTTGAAACTTTGTAATCTTTCACTTCTAAATCTAAAAAACAATTCAGATTTTTCGAACTCTCAAATTTTTGCTGCTTCGAAAAATTAAAATTGCAGAATTCCAGAACTCTTAAAGATTCCGAATATCGAAAGAAACTGCAACTACAAATTCTTCGAACATTTAAATACTTCACTCGCGAACGCCTCTGAAGCTTCAAACGTATCTTTCATCACGCGCTCCCAACGAGGAAACAATTAACCAACGGAATATTTCACGGTCTGATCGGTCAATCGTTGCTGGTATTCGCGCGCCCATTTTATTACACTGCAGCAATAAATTACAGAATGCGATAACTGGCACCAGCAGATCACAATGTATCGATTACGCTGTACGACACCGTTTGTCTTTCCTCGTGGCATCGTTCCCGCTACTGAACAGATTCAATAACGTTCTGTCGATGCACCGATTAAACTAATCTCGATACACTTACTCGTTCACAGACATGAACTATACATTATGTACGAAATTTTGTCTAACTGGAAACGTGTCATTCCTTCGAGCAATCTTTTCACTGTGATGTAACACATTTTTTCCAAATTTCAAATTATCCGCGTAAAAATGATTCGAGACATGGCAGAAAAAATAATTCTTTATTTAATAAACCTTTTAACTGAAATATTTTGCACTACATTACAATACGACGTCGATAAAGGTGCAATAGAAAACAAAAAATTGGTATTTTTTTAATTTGTTTGAAAACAAAAAAATAATAATTGTCACTTCTGAAGAGTATTTTCGAGAAGACGAAAAATTCATAGAGTTCAATTTAAAAATGTTACGATATTCGAATGAAATGTTTATCTCGGAGTTCTTTATAAATAGATAACGAGAGAAAGAGTGTTTGTTTGTTCAATTCGTACGAGAATCTTGAATTGAAGTAGCTTCGATTTTTTTTTTCACTCTTCTTCTGTTCCTTTCTCAATCGTCTGACCTTAAACACTTTTACGAAAAACAGCTTGTTTGTTGCAACAAAAACAGGTCTGACTCGCGACAGTCGGATCAAGGGGTTAAGTCCGCGTACTGGATAACGTTGATTTCTCTTTTAGAATATTCCCCATTATAACTCTCGTTCACGTTTTTGCCTTTCTGCATTAATTAAACTTCGTAACGCGGACAAAGGCTCTGTGAACTGGCAACGTCACTAAATTTACATCATCTTATTTATATGTATACCTGTCGATTTATATGCAAAGATGTTCTCTCTGTTCTTTCGCGATCTTCGGGTATGATCGTTCGAGTGGATGGACATTTTTTTTGTCGTTTATGCACGGACTGTTTGAATATTTTCACGCGAATTTAGAGATATTACATTTGATGTCTCCTGAGTTTTATAAATTTCCTGTTCTAGAGAGCGAGAACTCTAGAGAGAATTTCTGGGCTTAACAAAAATCAGAGAACTTCGAGATTCTAGATTTCTAAAATTCTCAGAGTTCTATCGGATGAGAAAAACTTGAAACTTGAAATTCTGAAAATTCAGAATTTTGAAAATCAAGCTTTGAGATTTATGAACTCGGGAACTTCAAAACTTTGGAACTCTAACTCTAGATGTTGCGAATATATGAATTCAAATTGTAGAATTTGGAAATTTTAGAACTCGGAATTCTAAGAGTCTGGAAGCAGAGAACTCTAAATCTTTTGAGTTTGAGAGTTATAAAATTCCAGAAACTAAATTTCTCCACGTTTTGGAATTTTACAAATCCATAATTTTAGAGATCTCAAGCTTCAGAATTTGGAGAACTTTCGAATCGAAATTCTACCATTTGTAAACTCTAAACTACAGAGCTGTACAATTCAGAAATTCAGTAATTCCAAGCTTCAGGATAGTTTATTTTAAAAACTGTAGAACTTCGATTGAGATATTTAATCGGGAACTCAATACAGTCACATCGTAATATTGGAGATTATTACGACGAGTTTTTAAATAAACAAAAATGGTCAGCTTGAAAGAAGAAACGGATCGGTAGATATACAGGGACAATTTCAAAGGTACAAAACATAAAACATTAATTGCAACAACTTCAAAGCGTTCTCTCTTTCCCTGTGCTATCTATCGGCTTTTAAAATGTATTTACACCGTTCCCGGCAATATTTATACGAGCAAGCTAAGGATTTTAATTAACAATTTCGAACACAGAGGCGAAAGGGACATATTCAACAGACAATGAAATTTTTCATCGAGATATTTTGCGAAAAATACACGTCGTACACCTGGTCGAATAATTCGCGAGGAGAAAAAGAGAAAAAAAAAGAAAAAGAAAAGAAAGATATATCAGTGACGTTCGATTTTGTTTCGATTCATCAGAGATTTCGCTCATGGTTTTTACCATCTGGTCTGATTCGACGATTGCACACATGGGGAAACTTGCGGAACGTTTTTCGTAGCGGATATCCGTGCAACACGTGTGCAAACGTTATGCGTTAAACACAGCCGCGGAAACTAAACAAACTGACAACATTACGATGTCAATCCAGTGACGTACGCGTTACGGTTTATTTAATCATTGAAAATTAACGTTCATCGAATCGTGCCCAATCGTTTCAATAATTCTTGCACTTATTCTGGATCTATGGAATTCTCGAGCTCTAGAATTCTGGGAGTTCAAAATTTAGGAATTCTGGGACTTTCAAGCTGCAAAACTTTAGGAGTTTGAAATTCTCGTATTTCAGAACTCTAGGGCATTGAAACTTTGTCTCTGGAATTCTGGAAGTTCGGAATTCAAGAACTCCGGAATTCTGAGATTTCAAGGCTCGAGAATTCTGAAATTCTGAGACTTTTGTTCTCCAGAACTTTGGAATTTCGAGATTTCGGATATCTAGAACTTTGGAATTTTGAGATTTCAGAACTCTGAAATTCTGAAATTCCAGAATTTTGAGATCCCGGAATTTCAGAACTATAAAACTCTGGAATCATAGAATATTGGTGAAACTTTGGCACTCTAGCATTCTAGAAACTCAAAACTATAAAACTTCAAGGTATCCAAGGTATCTTCGTCACCTTAAAAACAAATTCCTTTTCCTTTACCTTCACTTGAGAACTCGTCGTGTCGAGTGAAGTTCCGTTTTTATGAAGTTCAACGCGTTGACGATACCGAGCTTATCGCGCGCGCGTAATTTGCCACGTTAACGTGTCAATGGTCGCACTCGTGTTGCAAATAGCCGTTCGCGTAATCGAGAATTTCGAAAAACAGAACAGACATACAATCGATAAAACACGCGATCGCGTATGTAACTTCGAACACTTAACAATATTTCGTTCCTCGAAACTTTTTCGACCGAGCGACAAAAAAGTTGAAAAGTAAATAATCAATTCTTGTGTGAACGTACATACTGATTCTTACTGATTCTTCAAAGCGGCGAAATAATTTCCATCTGAAGGTCCCGGCGAGGAGGCACAATAGAAATTTCAAGCTTAAAAAATGGTGATCAACTTGTTAAAATTCAGGGTTCACCATTCTCGAGAGTTTATCATAATCCCGATCGGCGATCACTTGTCAAAGTTCACCCCGTTCGCTAATTTACAAGTCTGACAGTCTTTGGTGTACCAACGGAGCCTGTTTATTGATTCGGTATAAACTGAACACTGTTTCGGAAATTTCTCTCGAACCTGAAGAGAGCATATGTATCAAAGATCACACGTTAAAGTTCATCGTTCACTATTCACATAATACTTCAGTTTCCTCTGCTATTTGTAAATCTAAAAAATCAAACCTTCACCAAGTAAGAGGAATACACCGCGTTCGTATCTTCGTCGACAAATAAACTGACCAAAGTTACACGTATTTATTTTTTTCTAAACACTGAAACATTTCTACCGTGAACGTGGCCAACAAATTTTTTACACTCCAAGTAAAAACAAGTTCCTTTTGATTCAACTATCGATAATCGACACTTCAATGTGCACAAGCTTTCAAATCAGCGAAACACCACTACGCCTTTGTCAGTCTGTTCAAAACTGGAAACTGGACGTGTCGAGTTTGAATGCCGCGTTACCGGATCTTCGGTGACCGCTTCCGGGCAGCAGCCGCACCGGTGACAGACTCGTGGTGTTCTTCACCGTCGACTACATTGTCCACGCTGCTCGACCGCGTGCTCGTCCCACCACCTCTCTCATTCCCCGATCATTGCCGTCAGCCTCGCGTATCGTCGACTCTGAACCGAGACCTCCTAGATGCCGATTGCGTAACAACGGAAAGGAAACAGCGGATGGTACAGCCTCGACGATCTTTCTCTACACCATGGGAAGGTCGTTCGTGGCTGTGCGATCGTAATTATCATATTTTTTTTACTCTCTGCCGCGATAGCGAGAGGGAACTGTATGTACGAGAGATCGATTCGACGAGGATGAATCTTTAGTTTCGAAGTGTGAACTTTAGGAGAACTGGTTCTCAGGGTTAAAGAGCTGGTAGATAATGAGATGGGTGATTGGTGAAAGCGTGGAAAATATTTCGATGATTAATTCGATGACTTTTAATGTGTTTCTGTGACCCTGGAACTTTGAAACTTTGGATATATGAGATTCTAGAGCTCTGGAACTCCAGAATTCTGACTCTAGAGTTCCGAGATTTTAGAACTCTGAGATTCTAAAGCTTCTGAGATTCTAGGGCTTTGAGACTCTAAAGCTCCGAAGTTCTAGAGCCCTCAGATTCCAGAACCCTGAGACTTTAAAGCTTCTGAGATTCTAGAGCTCTGAGACCCCAGAGTTCTGAGACCCCAGAGTTTTGAGACTCTAGAGCTTAGGGATTCTAAGGTTTTGAGATTTTAGAGCTTTAGGACTTCAGAATTTTGAGATTCCAGGGCTCCGAGATTCTAGAGCTCTGGAACTCCAGAATTCTGACTCTAGAGTTCTGAGATTTTAGAACTCTGAGATTCTAAAGCTTCTGAGATTCTAGGGCTTTGAGACTCTAAAGCTCCGAAGTTCTAGAGCCCTCAGATTTCAGAACCCTGAGACTTTAAAGCTTCTGAGATTCTAGAGCTCTGAGATCACAGAGTCCTGAGACTCTAGAGCTTAGGAATTCTAAGGTTTTGAGGTTTTAAAGCTTTAGGACTTCAGAATTTTGAGATTCCAGAGCTCCGAGATTCTAGAGCTCTGGAGTTCCAGAACTTTTGGACTCTAAGGCTCAGAAACTCTGAAACTTTGAGTCTCCAACTTTCTGTGATTCTACAGTTTCATAACTTTGAAACTCTATACCTCCGAATCTTTATAAATTCACAAAAAGGATCCATCGAACTGAGAAAAAAGCTTTTAGGCTGGAACGTAGTGATCGTAAATCGACGTGAAGATTCATCGCCACCTTTTCCTGTATAATTGCATCGTGTCTGTTAAACGTTTGTTCCAAATGATTCCCGCGAAATTACAACCGTGTTCCAGGAGAATTAACCATCCTGTTCGATCGTAAATCGAGGCTGACTTTGTCGTAAGAGAAATAGCAACAAAAAAAAAAAAAAAAAGAAAGGAAAACGGGCACCGGAAATTTACTACTTTGACCCCGCTGGCCACGTGCCACTGCTCTTCCCTCCCCTCTCTCCTCTTTCCCTCTCTTCGAACTTCATCTACGAATTTACCGGACCGTGACACGTTTATTCCTATTCTATGGAATTTTATTCGATATCGTTTGCTTCCCTCTCTGTGCTCGTCGATCAACCTCGAGAATTGGTTCTTTCTTTCTTTTCTCTTTTTTTTTTCTTCTTTATTCTTTTACTCATAGAGAATAATGGAAACGCTTTTGCTGTGTATCGCGGACAATGATGTTTTCGAGAGGGAGTTTATACACTGTCTGTATAACCCTGTTTCTTGCGCTCCGATTGTCATAGGATACTCTACGACCATTTGTATTCGGCCATTTTTAAGGCTATTTTTCGTATATACGTTACTTAGAATCGGCGAAGTCGTAAATAATATCAGTTTGAAATCTATGAGAAACGAATTTCTCACCTTCGATATCGATTATTTTCAATACTTAACTTTGGAATTTTTAAAATAATTGGAAAAATTACGAGACACCGATTTTTCGCAAAAATTGAACATTGTTTTTGTCTGTTTTTGCAATACTAGCTCTGCTTTTCTTTGAATTGATAACAGAGTGTATCTTCGAATCTACTTCTGACTTTCGTTGCTGAATACAAAGGGTTAAGTGTGCAATTTATTTTCTTCTTCAAGCTTTAATTAAGTCCACTCAATTTAATGCAATTAATAATTGATAATTTCATCGTTGAAAGTACGTTGCTCATTATTTCAGTATATAAACTGTAATTTAGCGGCTTTCGGGATGGCGTTCGAAATTATGGCGTCGCGATTCTATTATACTGCTTGATATATTATACCTATACCTCGTTATAATAGATTCCAATTAAACAACGAATAACTAATAATTAATAATTCCATCCTAAGTGTAATTATTTTTCTCTATCTTTAACCAGGAATAGAAAAATACTACGATTTATATTTTCAAATAAAATTACCATTCAACTATTCGTATTTAAAAAGAATTTCTGAAATTCTTCTGCACGATCAACGAAGAAAAGAAAGAAATCAGAAACTTCATTAGTATCGTAAGCAAAATATTCATCAAGCAATTGCAGACCGCGCGAGCACTCGTCGATAAATTTCATTTTCCTCGACCACAGACGCAGGCAACATCTGCGAGACTAATTATCGGCTGATCATTAGCCAGATTAATGAATTTCACATTACGTGCGGCTGGACGATCTTCGCGTCCGTAAAATTGCATTTCCATCAATAACGACGGAAGTGTCGATGAACTGATTATAATCGACCAGTCAAGAGAAGGAACGAAGAGACTGATGTTAGCTCTCGTTTTGAATAAATACAGACAACTATGAACTCCGGAATTCGGAGGTTTCAGGACTCTAAAACTCTGGAACTCGGAGACTCTGGAATTTTGAGATATTGGGACTTTAGAACTCTGGAATTCCGAGATTTCAGGAATTTAAAATCTTTAAAATCTGGGATTCCAGAGTTCTTCAATTTCAGGTCTCTAGAAATCTACAATCCTGAAATTTCAAAATTCTAGAACCCTACAAATCTGAAATTATAGAATTCTGAGTCTCTGGAATTTTGAGATTTCAGAACTCGAGAACTCTGAGCCCCTGGAATCTTGAGATTTCGGGACTCTAGAACTCTGAGTCTCTGGATTATGAGATTTCAAGAGTTTAGAACTCTGGAATTTTGAGATCTCAGAACTTTAGAACTCTGACATTCTGAGATTTCAGAACTCTGGAATTCTGAGACTTTAGAACTCTAGAATTCGGAGATTTCAGGACTCCTATGTATAGAACTGACAGAAATCTACAAAACATATACTTTAAATTTTCATTGGAGACTCAGATAAAAAAGTTCTCCGTCTTAAAAAGGAAACTCAAACCGTTTGTCCTGAATTTCAAAAAAGTTATTCTGTTTCAAACGGTATCCAAATACTGATAAGAGTCACCGTATGTATTTTTGAACGTTGATTGCGATATTTTAAGCTTCGACGAATTTTCACGCCGCGATACAATTATAATCTATGCTCTAAAATTAGACATTCGACGTTTCGATAGACGTTGAATCATACTACTGAATATATCATTAAAATATGCAAATACATCACCGAATGGAAATCATAATACAACCGATACAAAGTTACGATATATTTATTCGTCAAGGTATAACTCGAAACTTTTCTGTGACGTTGCATGTGATTCACAATTTTCCAATTACAAATCCACCTAACCGAAAATACAATTGCTTGAGAAAACTCAGAGAAATCTACTAGATTAAAATGAAAAACCAACGAAGGTGGAAAATTATCAACGCGAGAACACCTGTTCAAAGAAGCAGGCGATTAACGCGATTAGATGACTTTCAATTAAAAGCCAGGCGTGTTTCCATCGTAAAGAGGAAGTTATAATATTAATCGTTCAGATGATTGTAGACCGCGATACACGGCCCGCAGTTTCGAAAGAGCGTCGCGGCTCAGCAAAGGAAATTACAGTGGAATTCGCGAATAGACGATCACGCAAGATGCAAATCCGCGAAACTTTCACGTATTCACCTCGATCTTGCACGCGTTATCACGATCAGAGGCACGAGAATCCCTGTTGGCTAACGGTTACCCTCGTAAATTTCCCTGAATTATGCGCTAGCGACCGCATTATTCACTTTTAAACGATCGAGCCCACTGGCTCGTGAAGGGTGTTTAAATTTCTTTCACACTCTCTTAACGCAGCCACCCGTGTTAACACGAACCGATTTATCGACGGTTTTATACGTTTTACGGCTTCGTACAACGGATCTCACGTGAGAGAACACCGTCACTGACGATAAATCCGTTTAATGAAAAACCTGGTCTATTTTTATTTGATTTTATTCGAACGATAAACAGATGTTAAATCCCCATTAAAGCTGCAAGCGCCGACATTAAACAAAAATTTAAATGGCAAATAGCTACTCGCAGAATACGAATCTGCCTTATTTATAAAGATGATTTACAATGTAGAATAAAGGTCCAGGTGAATTTAAACGATCTCATGGAGAGCTTAGAGATTTATCCACCCAAGAAGTTTGCGTTGTTGGTAAAATAAAAGGAAAAAGCAACTTCACCATAATTCTTCCTCTCTCAGAAAAATCCTGGTGAATTGATAAGAGGATTTTTTCCTTTTCCTCAAGTTTGTAATTTTCGGGGGAAGTTGGAAATTCTAAGATGGCGACTAAGAAGCTGAAGATGTTACCGTGGGGATTTTTCGAGCTGAAGAATTTCGCAGATTTCACAGATGCCAACACTTGATTTCACTGTTCCGAACTTATCGATTCACCTCGATCAACTGAATATCTACGAAGGCGAGCTGGACGTGACAATTCGTGGGCCAGGAATAAAAGGAGATAGGGTAGAAGGGAAGAGGGAGAAAGAGTGGCGATGTATCGAGCGTAACTCGACTAGGATTACATCGTGTATGAACGAACCACGTCGGTGAAAAGCTCCCTTTAACGCGGTCCAGCGAGCCGGAAGCACCGCGAGAGCCAATGCAGACTCGACGAAATGGAGGTTGACGTGTGTGAGCAAAGAGGAACAGAGGTGCTCGGGGGGATGGGATACGTGGAGATAGCTAAATAGATACACAGGCAAAACGAAAGGAGGGGGAATGACAAATATAACGAGATAGAAAAGCAGATGTGAAACGTACAGCGATGCAAAAATATAATAGTACACGAGAGTGAAGAAATATTATGCAGGTTAACCTCTTGCCTTATAACCACGAGTCAGTCTCGTGGCACTGATTCTGATTAAGATTCAAGAAGAACAATTATATTAGTAATAAACATCGATTTTAATTACAACATCTCTTATCATTTATAACACTGAGAATAGCGAATTCTGATTAACGTTTCTTGCGTAAAATGATACGAAAACAGTAAACAGCTGATGCTAAAATGTATAAGTCAGCTGAAGAAATCGTAGGTCAAGGGGTTAAGTTAGATAAAAGTATCAAGCTGTCGAAACTGGTACTGTATTCATCTGAATAATATCAGAAAGTATGACAGAACACTTATTTTCACTGGTAAGTCCTAAACCTGCAAATTCAGAGGAAAATGTCCTTCCACCTTTTTTCAAGTTTCGTTTGTGTTTCATTTCCACTGACACATTCGAGTCGCATGACCAATCGAACGATATCGTAATAAAGAATAACAGAACGTTCGTTCAACTTATGGAAAGAGGAAAAAAGAAAAGTTAACCAAAGAAAGGTTAACATCCGTGTATCCTGTCCCATTTTTCTATTTGTCCTGTCTTCGAGCAGTATTCGTTCCGTGATTAAAACCATCGACGTCCGGGCAACTTCGATAACCATGTATCGCGTAACCCCCGACGGTGTGATGCTATCTCTATCGAGGCTACGATACACGAAAGGACGAGCAAGAAGGAAAATCCTTGAAGCAGAAATGGAATATACACGCCGCTTGGCTAACGAAAGCAACGGTGAAAACCGGGTCAAACGGGAGTACACGTGCGTTCATTCGCGATGCCTTGTTTTTCCTCACGGGAACAATACCGTTTCCCTCTATTCTATACGCGCTAACGTTTTAGAGCGATGATAACCTTGAACAAGCTAATGATTCGACGCTAGCTATAGCTTACGATATCTACCAGGTTCTTTGTCGATAAACGAGTTTATTTAGAACGACGTTAAGCGTCATACTGATTTCGGTTAACTTCTCGTTTAGTCGTTCAATTTCTAAGTTTTGCAAAGAATGTTACAATAAATTTAACGAAGAGAGTGGTAACTTTATAACGCCTACAGAGGAAAGCCGCATCTCCGTTTAAATTGTTTTAACAGAACCCATTAATGAATGATAAGGAATTATTTTATAAATTTAAAGTTGTTCATTTTTCGAGAATTAACACAACCTAAACGAAAAGTCTAGCGTCTGATTACGCAGAGACTGGCGTAAGCTTTGCTTCAAGAATGGTGAATTATGATGAAGCGTGAGAGCAGGCTTTGGATGAGTCGCGTTGAATTATCGTTTCGTTGAACGCGATGCATCACGGCGTCGAGATGCTCGGCCGAAGGTGGAAAAGCGGAAAAGCGCGACAGAATTTCGTCGCGAAGCCACGGCGGCCGTGTGAATAATCGTCGCGCGATGATTAACGCGAGCATGCTCGCGCGAAATTTGTCAAATTCTGGTTTCGCGCAGTTCCTCATCGTGGCAAACAGTAGATTACTTCTCCGCCTAACTGTATTCGATATATATACAAGCTTTATTAACGACTAAATCATTTTTTGTACGCGTAGACGCATATTAATTAATATTTTTTTAGTGAATTTTAATGAAAGAAACAAATAAATATTAAAATATTTAATTAAATTATAATTAAAGAAATAAATACCATATTAAACGAGAAAATGATACAAGCTTATGAATTTATATATTTTTATTTATTTCGTTAATTTGTCTTTATTTTAAAATAAATGAAACTTGTATGGAGTTATGGTTTATGTTGCAAACCTTGAAATAACAACACCTATGGGGTGCAAAGAGTTAAGAGAACTTTTAGGATAATTTCGACAGAAATGACCTCAGGTTTTTCGGAACATATTCGAACGAAAACTAAAAAGTTCATTTTTGTGTAAACTTAATTACTCTGTTTGCAACAGAAAAGAGAGAAATAATAATAATATAGTTGGCCATCTACAGAAAAATAACGTGAAACATTCTTTGTAAAAATCCATTAGGGAAAATGTAAATAGTATTT
The DNA here is from genome assembly GCA_951804975.1 of Anthophora plumipes. Classification (NCBI taxonomy): domain Eukaryota; kingdom Metazoa; phylum Arthropoda; class Insecta; order Hymenoptera; family Apidae; genus Anthophora; species Anthophora plumipes. The sequence continues at coordinate 4,888,887 of OX638121.1, forward strand.
TTATTTTTCAAATTCTCTTTTGACTTTTCTTGTCTACCGTTCCTTTTAATTACAGCAAGCGTATATATACCCTGCAGCGTTTTTTTACAAATTACCACTGTTTCTTTTTGCTTGAAACTTTTTTTCTTCAAATTGAACAGAAAAAGATCGATTTTCCAGGAATTGAAATATTGATACAATTTTTTGCGATATGAAAGCAAGAACATTCTTCGTTCCAAATACCTCCGGTGATAACAATAATTCTAAAAAGGACAAAGATCATGATACAAAGTGAAACAATCGTATATTTTTCCCTATTGCCATAGCCCACAGAATTTCTATGAATTATTTCGCGAGTGTGCAGAAGCGAAACGAGTTTCGCGTTGTGGTAATGAAGCCAATTACCCATGTAATTGCACTTTAATGGGATTTATACGTTTGGAATGTTGGAGCTGCTAAATTGTAGTTTAATTATAAATGTGCAGCACGAAGTTTGATCTAGCATCAGAGTTATTAAATTGTACGTACATAGAGTACGAATGGTACTACTGGTGCATTAAGCTTGTTTAAATTCCAAGGTGCAATGATAATCATAATTACACCACTTTCTCTTTCTTTTATTCGTATTTTTAAAAATATTACGTATCACAAAAAGCATTACGATTTCGATATTTACTATATATTTCCATATTACGTATATTTTGTGTAAAATTTGCACATTCAAATTTCCTATAAATGCACAAAAATTCGCAATCTATCGATAGCTTACATATAACGCGAATTATCATTTATTCGTTTACTTAAAATTTATCTTTTCTTTATTTTTATGTATACACATGCAATAAATGTACGCATAATTGACTTCTGAACGTTCAATTCGTCTTTCTCTTGAGTATCTACAAATCGAGAAAGCTAACTAGTGCACAAAGCCTCTGTAAGTCGAATTTTCGTTCGTTATCCCTCGTTAACCTCTCTTACTCGGAAATCTCGATAAGTCAAAACAATCTGCACAATGCGAACATTTCAACTTCTCCCTCGAGATTCGAGTTAACGAGGTTCTACGGTGATGTAATTTCAATATCATGTTAATTTTATATAATTATCATGTATATATCTTTTGTTAATTAATATTCTTAGTAATGGCAGAAGCAGACATAAAACAGAGAAGGTTTGCCCAGCTGGTAGTGAAATACTCTGAACGTAGGAATTATTACAGCGAACCCTGGCGCGAGCAATGATGTGAAAAATCGTAAGGCCAAGGGGTTAATGCTACGATAGAACAGAAGCGTTTCTGTGGCTGACGTCGGGGAAGAGCAATTATTTAGACGAGCTCCGTGCCGCCTTCGCGACTATCGATCGCATTCGAGACAAGGTTAAAAATATCTATTTGCATGTCGAGATGCATTATGGAAGATTAGGGCTCACTGCCTCCCTTGACTTTGTTTTTCTCGCGTTTCTTTCGACGCGGACAAGAAAAACATCATCAAAATGCATTTTATCGACGGAGTATGGATTGCTGATTGAATTTTATTGCTCGAGACTTTCGCGTGTATACAGAGCGTAGGTGGTGAGAATAATTTCTAATTTAAGTGATTATTTCATAGAGGAATTTCTTCTTCTTCTTGGAGAAAGTTAATTGTATAAGGAAAGTGTTGCTTTTTTATTTTATTTTTTTTACACTTTCGTGACGGTTTTGTGTGTTTGATTTTGAAATATGAGAGATTTTAGAGTTGTATTTTGTTAGAGAAGATTGAGTACTCACTTTGGAATATCGCCGATCTTCGGTGGCCGACATTTTCGCGGAGGAACGTCGCCCCATATGTTGTACGCTGCAAAAAGAACAAAATAATTTGTTTAAATAATTGTATAATAATTACAAAATTAACATATTCGTTGAATAAATTTTTGGTCAAATTTTATGGACGTTGCTCTCCTTCCAGCAAGTTTTAATTTTTTCAATTCATTTCTTAAAGTATTTTACATTCTTTGTTAATTTTAAATTTTTTTAATTTATTTTCGGTTCTAGATCTTCTTTTCTTTTGCGAAATAACGTATCACAACAACCTTTGCTGGACCAAACCGATTCTTAATCGAATTTTCTACGAAAATTTCAAGCACACAGCTGTGAAAAGAGAAAATGGAATTTGAAAATGCTTCCGAATTACTTCCTGGCCTCGAACGTACTTTTCAAGCTCCGATGATCATGCAGCTTAACTCGTTCCGACTTTCAAGCTTCACGACTCTCACAACTTCGAAAGTATGCAAAAGTTGAGCGTGGCGCGGGATTAGCGGTGGAAATTCGCTTCTGAAAGAATTCTAGATCTATCAACGACTAGTTAAAATCGTCCAACTATCGGGATTAAATCGAACTTGGGGAATTAAGCTGATATCACTGTAGAACTTGCGACGACCCCGGAAACTCTGCTGTATTTATGGAACTTAATAACAGTTCACGATAATTCGCCGATTTTAGTGAATTTATTTAGTAAAATCAAATGACAAAAGAGGCAAATGAAGTGTAAAGTAATTCAAATTGAAACTATTTTATTCAGCCAATCGTTTATTTTAATTTTACAATTTGACGAATAATTTTGTCTTAGAAAAAAACGAAGAAAAGTATTTCTAAAATATTAAAAATTATTATAACAAAGGTACAATTTGTATATAAGAGAAAATGATAAAACTGTATAATTTTATAATTTTACTAAGAAGGAAAAGAGTTTTTGAAAATATTGAAAATTACAATGATAAAAATACAATTCGTATATAGGCTGAAATTATAAAATTAAAAATCTTATATATTTTATTGAATAAGAAAAAAAAAGGAACCGTTTGCAACAAAATTGCAACTGAATTTTTACTCACTTCTGCATAACAATCATAATTCCTTTCTGAAAATATACGAAAAAAGAGAAAGAGAGAGAAAATGAATAAATACAAATTGAAATTGTTTTCAAAATTTCGATCTACAAATTCCATCGATTTACTTAACGGAGAATAATTGCATGTTGCCGTTCAAAGCACAAACACGCTATCGTTGAAAATACAATGAAAATCGGGACTAGATTGACGCGGGAAATGTTCGATTCGAAAACCGGAAGAACAGAGTTAATTGCGCTTCATTGTTGCCTCTGTTGGATCGCCCTTGCTTTTCCGTTAACCGGTTCGACTTCTCGTTTCATCGAACAAGTACCACGACGGGGCGTTTACTAAAATGATAAAGTTCACGTTTTCGTAAAATTTACAATGCACGACGAGTGCTATGGACACATACATAGGGCTTTCCAATAAAAGCGATAGAACTTTGAATTGAAATGAAACGAAAACTACGAAAGATAATGTAGCATTCGCTGGTTTATTTTAAAGTACATTCGATGACATTATACAGGAAAAACAATATCATACAAATGACCAGCACGATTCAGTTTGGTGAACTGAATACGACAAACCCAATTTTCGACTACTCTGGCACATAAATCAGCTCGTATCTCTACGATTCGAAGGGAATTTGAAAAGAAATTTTTTGCGAGGTTAGAAAACTTTGTTCTTTACAGATTTTCACAACAGTTAAAGGAGGAGAAGAGGATGTGTGAAGTTTCTAATTGTTTTCGGTTCTTCGGAAACAATACGGCCGAAGGAGGATTTTCGATTATTGCAAATTTCACAGCTGTAGAGTGAAATTTATGGGTGAAAGTTTAGCTAGCCAGGGATTTCTGGTCTCTCGATGGAGAGCAAACGTATCATAAACTGAAAACTTCCGCAAAGGGCAAACCGAGGGGAAATTGGGTTATGATAGTTCTTGGAACGGTTCTGACCGGAAAAGGCGAGCAGATTTTGGAGGGAATCCAATTGTCAGGGATTTGTTGGGCATCGAACGTGAAACTGAATTGAATATGCACTCGTGTAGACTATCAAAATCAACTATCTTCCATTATCTCTCCGCTAAAGATCAACTGATTAATTGCAATCTCGTGAAATCACTCTTGAAATTGAATTAACCTATCGTTTCGTTCGTTCGATTAATTTCGTTCATTTCCTTCGACAAATTAATTACTTCAATCGTTATATCAACCATCCAACGTCGTTGAAAACCAAAGAATTAATTTAGATTATTTGTTACAAGTGTTAATTAGAAATCGATCAAATCGTGGATAAAATTACAGTAAGTTCTTCTGTTATATCAATGAATAATTCATTCTCTGTACTTAATTTAGAATAATTGATAATTAGAAATTCATTAAAATCGTCCTTTAAATTAATATTTTTTTAAATAAATACTTTGCTTCGTTGTTGCAATCCCCTCGTTAATAAACACGGATTAATTAATAATCAAATCACCGAAAAAATCAATTATCAATTGCAAATTCGGTCCGATATTGAAGTTAAGCTTCCACGATTTATCCAATCGATCCTGCTCGATTGAAGTTTATAATTCCTCGTTGGAATTATAAACTTCAACGTTCGCTTCACAGTCCGGCTCATTAAAAATCGACGACAGATCAGTAATCAAAGTGTTTCACGCTGTGCCTCGCCGCATCGTCCAGCCAATTTATCGGAAGTAATTGAATCATAAATGAAATCAAGCAGATGATTAAAAACGGATAGAAATATCTTGGTCACCGATCTCGTTACTCCTCGAGATACACTTTCCCTTTTAATCTTTCGACCTTAAATCGATCGTCTGATCGTCTTTAACGTTTTCTGTTAACGTCGGAGGAATTAAACGTTTAAACGAAATATTCTCTACCTTCATCTTCCTTTCATCGTACGACTATTTATCCCGCTTGCTCTTGTGCAACGATAAACTTCGTTACCACGTTATAGCACACGTCGAGCAATAATTAATTGAAAGGTCGGTGATCAAAGCAAGACAGCTCCACGTCTCGTTAGACTGAACGATGAATTCGTCTAGAAACTAGAGGTATAAGATAGGACAAAATAAGTGCTCGTGAGAATTATATTCGAAATATAAGCTATAAATCTACAAATGATCTAAAAATCTTGTTTTATCGTCTAATCTCCATAAATCTTAAGGAATGAACTAAAACTTTTATTTTATTACATAAAAATCTCTATTGCATGTAAGTACACCTAAAAGTCATATTCGAAGTAGCAACTACAAATTTTTGTAAATTTTCTGAAAATCTAATTTTATCACTTGAAAAATTTTATCCATAAATCTTAACGAATAATCTAAAAATTTTATATTTTATTTGTATGAAAATCTCTGTAAATTATAGTGGACGATCAAATTAACACTCTAAAATAATGTAACATTTGTAAATAAAATACATTTGTAATAAAATTGTAACGAACAGTAATTTTTCTTCTCATAAATACAAAAAAATATCGGATTGCAGGAGATTGAAACAAGGTTCCGTTAGATTTTTCGCTAAACAGAAGAAAAATAAATTCTGTATTTAATAAACGTTATTGCTGTGATAACTGGAAATTGCGATAATCGTGCAGAAAAGGCAATTAATAACATTTCTATTAAAATTACAAAGAATAATTGAGAATAATGGTAGGAGTTTGCGCGACAATTCGCACGTATTTCTACAAAGCGACACTAATGAAACGATTTTTAACGAGAAATGGAATACGCGTAACGTGTGAATGTTTGTAAAAGTGTACGAGAAAGATTCGTTGATTACTATTAGGCAGACATTTCTATTTCCTCGAAGAAACATTTGTATGCCGTTAACGGAACACGTTTCACAGTGATTAATTAAGGCAGACTAATTACGATCGATCGATGCTGTGTTCTCCCGTTGATTCTGCGAATGTGGAACTTTATTCTAGCTTGAAATAGGGTCTTGGCTGTCTCGTTTACCGTACAGCTTCTTGGTACTAACTATGTTCTTATCAGAAGTTGCAACGCTCAGCAATTTACCACTAACCTTCCAAAAATTATAGAATAAAATAATAAAAATTTATAAAAATCTCAAAATTGGTTTAAAGTGGACGTACATATAGTTGGTAATCAAACTATTACGATCACTTCGAAATTATATATCATTCATTTGAAGTTTCGTAAAATTACGAAAATACACGTTCTTTTTTTATTATGAAAGATATCGTTACGTTTTTAATGAAATATAGCAAAGATTTTAAAACTTGTACGTATTATTAAAGATTTTTTAAACTACATATACTAATACTTCTTCACTCCACACTTTGCATCTACAATTCTTTGAACATATCTCTATTTTTCTCAGAGTTTTCCTTTTTTATTCAAGTACAAGTTTCTCAATCAATCATTGTTCATTAGTTATCCCTACTGATTCAATTGGACGCTTCAATAATTTCCGTAAGTTACATGTTGGATTCATATTTAGTAAGATGTCAGAATAAAATTTGAATTTTCTTTAGCTAATCAAAATTGCAACAAAAGAATGATATATTTTAGTGTTATTGAAATCACAATACCACCGGAAACAAAATATTTTATTTATTCATTTATTCATAATAATTTGATCACCCACTGTAAGTCAATTTTCAAGTTAGACATGTAGTATGTATCACATATACTACAGGATATGATTTTTAATAAATACACTCGTTGTCCAAGTTAGTTTAAAAAAAAATAAATAAATAAATAAATAAATGAAAGTTCTACGATTTCGATATAGAGTTTCAACCTCAGAAATATATAGAATAAATTGCAACGTATACTTCCATCGTCTACGTTGCACGATTCAAAGGTAATTCGATTCCGAACCATCTTCCACGTCGAGTCATCTTCTTCATCGTTCTCATCGTCGTCCTTCGACTTGTAAGCAAATTTACCCTCCGGCCAGATTCATTAACTAATCAGATTAAAAAAAAGCCCTTCTCTGGTCGGAGGTCCTTCATGTCCCGCAGGGTAACCTGGGTAACCTGTTGCCCAGTTTCTCGTTGCACCCTGTGAAATTTCGTTAGCGCGCTGATGCACCCGCCAGACGATAATTGAACGATAATTTACTATCCCTCCAATCATCCTCCTCGGAGAGTGAATCAACGCGATTTCGTACCCTCGTATTTTTCGTTATGATGCCCATTCGAAAATTGCGTCCACTCGTCACCCTACACGAGTTATTTCCGCGAGAGAACAATTTTGGCTGCAGTATACGAAATGTCCAATTCATGGGGAACACAAAGAAACATTCTGTTTTGTAATTTTCATAATTTCGTTAGATTCTTAGATTTTTAACGCTTTAAACGATAACGATCTTATTTTATTAAATTTTGAATACGAAATCTCGCACAGTTTTAATGTATGTATGTCTATATAGTTTTACATTAATTCCAAAGATATGCAGGTTGTCCCCGTGATAAACTGTAAAAAAGAGAAATTTTTCGAAAATCGTAGTAAAATTCAGAATTCAACTACCTACACACGAATGGTGTGGAATAAAATCATCCACAAATAGTGTTCATATAACAATCTACAGAAGAATCCATTTGTAAACCTCGAAGATTACAGTAACAATCATTTCAAAAGTAACAAAAAGAAAAAGAAAGAAAAAAAAAAGGATTTCTAATAGAGTTGAAAGAGTCAGAAATCCTTTCTCTTTTCACAATTTCCGATTAGATCACCGATACGACACGATTGTTAAGCAGAGAATCGAAAGGGGAAACGAGGATAACCGTGGAACCGAGAACGGGTCAGTTCCAATTACTTCGCAGACGACTCTTACGAGGCACAAGTCAATTGTTAAATCGCCAAGGGACCACGAATCGTTTCGAGCCGGACCCGCGTGTCCGTATTATCTCGGTCATATCCTCTTTTCCAACTATAACCAGTACCAGCTAACTCTCCAGCTGGACTAGGCTGGAATCGTTCCAGTGACACACACACACACACATATATAGACGACACATATACAAACACGTAGAGATATCGATCACGATGACGATGGAAAAATAATTGTCGAGATTGCAATCGCTCTACTTCACGTGGACAGCTTCTGCTAGAGACGTTCGTTGCTTCCCGTGAACGAGACGGTTGAATCAAGAATCTAAATCGTTTCTACTTACGTATGTACAAGAGTGTATGTCCACAAATATCCAGACATTTAAGTATTTGTGGGTTTTGCATAAAATATCCTTCGAAATGAGCGTTTTCTCATAGATCTATCATATTCTCCTACAATCTTGATATTATTTTTGGGTGTTATCTAACTTACACACCTGTATATCTCTTTTTAATCAAATATAAACTATTTGGAATTTTTTTAAGTTCCATTTTTGTTGAAATTATGATACACTATGTGGACAGAATGTTATTCTACAGATGTCGATTCGATTATCGAAATTTGCAATGGTTTTTCGACACGTTGCTGGGAGTTACCTCAGGAATTGAAATATTATGTAAGAAAATTCGGTTCGATCATGAAGTTTCAGTGTTTTCTACGTTATCTTTCATTTCCAAAAGGAAATATGAAATACTTTGTTAATGAGAATTTCTCAGGGAAATGAACAACAATTTTAGAATATCGAGATAAATTTGTTATAGAAACTATACGAATACTTAAGGAAATCAAATTGAAAATTCCTTTAAAGTAATGTTACGATAAATTCGAAGTACAAAGGTCGACGGAATTAATACCATTTCTATCCTGAAATATTCCAATTTATTGCCAGTGTATTTTGTAATAATACAATACTACTTTAATGAATATTTTCAGATTATAAAAGTTCAGGAAATTAATACCACTTCTGCCCTCGCATTATTCTAACTTGCCTCCGGTGTATTTTGTAAAAATGGAAGGAAAATATTTAGTCGTCCACTCGTTCACGACAGGATGGAGTTGTCAAACACTTTGCAGCTGATATACGCGAAGCCACTTACCAGAAACGCGTTCCACTTAATCGATTAACTCGCATTCGTCGTCGTCGTCGTCTTTTAATGCATCGAAGTTCTCTACCTTCGTTTCTCAGTCGCTTTTCGTCGAATTAACCGGATCCTTTCGATATTTTCGACGAAAACAAAGAAAAAAGAGAGGGGGAAAAAAAGAGAAAAGGAAATAGAGAGAAACAATCCTTTATTTCGTAAAGAAATTTAATTAAATTTTATCAGAAATTCATCCTTTGAATCGAACCAATAAAATCCCATTGATTTCGCGTGTCGATGGGGTTTCGAAAATTTCCCCCTGTTCCAGTTGATCGGAAAATTCGTAAATTGATTTCGTACGAATCAAGGTGAAATCCCGTATGCAGCTCGCTTTCATATTAATCACGAAAATATTTGATCGGATAGCACAGATGATAAACGAGCTTCGGTGTTGCACATACATCCCTTTAATTCCGGAAGTGTGTCAAGGTGATGTGTGTTGTGTGTTGCATACGTGTGCACACGCTTTATAATCGTCGTGTTCGATTTGACAAAAATACAGGTGAATTTTGTTTTCCCTTTTTTTGGGGTGAGTGAGGAGATGAAAACGAGGACGAGAATATTAGTCGACAAAGTACGAAATTTTTTCATTTCGTCGAGAAGAATAATGAAATATATATAAAGGGGAAAACTGTGACGATTCTTCGAAGTTTTGTTCGAAATATTTGCAAGGGAAGAATTTGCAACTCTCTGGGAAGAAATAGTAAGCATTACTTATCGCAATTCCTTAGGAAAACATCGAAAAATTCCTGGAATTCCTTAATTATAAAATTATAAAATTCTCTTGAGTTAGTGTCTCAAAGTCATCAGAATTTCTGTAGAAAATATCTCGAAGCCACTGAAATTTCACGAAGTCACTGAAATAGTAAGCATTACTTATCGCAATTCCTTAGGAAAACGTCTAAAAATTCCTGCAATTCCTTAATTCTAAAATTCTCTTGAGTTAGTGTCTCAAAGTCATCAGAATTTCTGTAGAAAATATCTCGAAGCCACTGAAATTTGATAGAAAAAACTCGCCAAACCCTTACAATTCCATAGAGAAATATATCAACAAATTCCTAGAACTCTGTGTATGCCAAAATCACGCTAAAATCAACTAAATTGAAACTTCCCCTGAAACACGATTGAACACACCGACAAATTCGTAGATTTCAATTAAACCAGTTGCGTCCCTTCGCGTGCCCTCAGGCCTCGATTGGCAAGAGGGCAGCTGAGGAGACGAGAGGGGAGTGGCGTTCCGTGACTCTTAATCGAGTTTACGCTGATTAATGGACTCGACTGTCGATCGCAGTCGAGCCTTGATCCCGTCGTCACGATAAACTCGCCTTAAGCACGTAAACACCGCCTATCGATGACGATTCGTGGCTCGTGTTCCTATCGTTTCGCCGATTACTCTGGAAACTGGCGGTTCGTGACGCTTGTAATGAGATTTCAACACGAATCTACCTTTTAAACACCTACGAAGCCGTTAAAACAAACACACACTATTCTTGCCTTCATTTTTTCGCCTAAATGAAATTTACAGATTTTTCCGATGTTTCACATTTCACTTTTCTCTCTTTTTGACCTTTTTCACGGAGGAATAATTGCTGCAAATACTTCGAATTTCTTAATTTCACAAACAATCAAAAAATTACGAGAATTTTCCATAGAATAAAAGTTAGAATTTTTCTCCGAATATTTTTTCAACGAAGTGTGGCGACCCTTCTGTCTACCACCGCTAGAGGGACAGAGACACAGGAGACCATTCTCGCTAGCGCTCTCGAGAGGTCCTGTTTGTATATATACACCTTCCAACCTAACTCCTTCAGTCCCCCGCGTCTAAGGCACGGGTCTCCTAGAATGCCTTACTGACGAGTCCACTAGGAGGCCCAGGACGAAACGCAACCTTTCCTTTTCCTACGATCCTCTCTATCATTCCTCCGCCTTCTATCCTCCGTCAACATAACAGCCCACAATTGGTGACCCCGACGTGATGAGGACAATAATGGCAGCAACCAGAGGAACACACGACGCACAACGTTCTGCAGAGAGAGAGAGATCCATCGAAAAACAAAAAAAAAAAGCGGCAACTGCAACGAGCAGTCCAAGGCAGGCACCAACAGCATTATCGCACGGATTGGACAACAAGCTACACTTCACGCTAGGACGACACGCGTAACCCCTCTCCTAGACTGGCCACGCAACGGAGACGCGCCCGCGGCCCGACAAATAGAGAAAACAGCGCACACACTCCGAGGACCATGCTAGGACAGCAGAGTATACGGCTGCACGATCGGCTTGAGCAAAAACGCGCTCGCCACGATACAGAAGCAGTTCCAGAAATGCAACTTGTAGCAACAAAAATCTCCACCGTCGCAACCACGCCTAACACGCAGCGGAAAAGCATTCAGACGCGGACGACCAGCGGAAGATCGATCAAATCATATCGTTAATCACTGGCAGGGGGGTGATGTGGCGACCCTTCTGTCTACCACCGCTAGAGGGACAGAGACACAGGAGACCATTCTCGCTAGCGCTCTCGAGAGGTCCTGTTTGTATATATACACCTTCCAACCTAACTCCTTCAGTCCCCCGCGTCTAAGGCACGGGTCTCCTAGAATGCCTTACTGACGAGTCCACTAGGAGGCCCAGGACGAAACGCAACCTTTCCTTTTCCTACGATCCTCTCTATCATTCCTCCGCCTTCTATCCTCCGTCAACTTAACAGCCCACAGAAGTTATAAAATTCCATAAAGAAAAATACACGAAATAACAATAAATATTATGAGATTTCATCTACTCAATTTCGCTACTCAAACGATAGATTTGAGTAATATTCAGAAAGTACGAGCCGAAGAAAAATTTAAACAAATTAAAAAGATTCTTTTGCGAATCTCCGAACTCTGTACTTCTTTATTTCCCTGCTATAGCGCGTCCTACATAATTAAAAAAATACTGATATATGATACAATTCATTCTCCAATAAAATTACGAGAACGATTTCTGTTGGTGAAGAAATTTTGTGGAAAAAAAAAAAAGAAATAGTTTCTTAAATGTGCGTTAACGCGTTAAACGATCGACTATAGCTCGCGTGAAATCCGTGAGCTGCTCAAGGTCTCTGAAGCGCCTACCCCCACCACATCTTTTCTCAACTTCAGTTACTTTCTGATCGTTCGAAAGTCAAAAAATTCAATTTTCCAAGTATGTACACAGAATAGGTTCACTTTTTCTTTCATTTTGGATTGATTTCACATCGAAAGGGCACAGAAACGGTGAATTCTGGCGCCAGATTGCAGCTGTTCCAGTCTCCATTGGCAAAATTATCAGAAAATAATCAACTGCGACTGGTTCGATCTGCAACGCGTTGGCTCGTGAATACACACGCACTCGAACGTAATGAAACGACGCTATTGATTATTGGTAATCCAATCAGCATCGTGTACTACTCCTAGCCATGTCGATTAAATGATATTAATTAATCTGGAGACTGAACCGAAGGAAGAAATTGAGCCTTATGAGTCTCAATGAGTGATTTTACCACTTTCAATTATTTGAACTTACATTTCCAAGTGACCAGATGATCTTTCTGTTAAAGAAAACATGTATATGCACTTCGAAGAATACAGACGAAGAGAAAGATAACGAAAGCATCGATGGTCAAAGTTCTAGATCGCAAACGTTCCAATTCTCCTGTACACCAGTCACGTTTCTGAACGTTCTTGCCAACGGTTTCGTAAACAGAGAGAGAGAGAGAGAGAGGGGAGTTTGCTTCATCAGAATCTGCCTGAATATTTGGATAACGAGCAAGAGTATGTCAACGAAGTCTCTGATGAGGCAAACTGCGATGTTTGCGAACTGTCGACGAGAAAACGTGGCCACATTCGGGGAAATCGATAACACCGGGGAAAGAATTAAAAATGAATTGTTCATCGTTCGAAACGAGCAATCCGCTAACAGCTGTTTTCAACCTGCCACTTTCGCTACTTTTTCCCAAATATCACGATCGTTCGAGATCGAACGAAGTGTCTGACTTTATCTCGTATCTGACGAATTTTCTGATCTACATTTTTACAAAATTTCATGTACATTTGTCCTGTTGCATTCACTTTTAGTTATAATTCTTAAATCTACACAAATTTTCTCTGGTATCATAAAACAGTCCGACATATTCCGGTCATTTTTATTATATTCTTTTACATTTCCGAGTTCCTCACACCTCCCTTTAATTTTTCAACCCTTTTCCGCCGACAAAAGTTCAACAAAGTTCAGCATCTTATTTTACAAATATTTTCTTTTAATTATTGGATATATAGGTAATAATACAAGCTTGTTTCTTTAGTTTTTATGAAAAGAAATCTTGATTTTCATTTATATTCGAGGAAGGCACGTTTGTACGTCTTTGATCTGCATCCTTAACAACATGTATAGAGAATAAACAAAAACAGCCACACCAAACAGATGATTATTAAGTTCTATGAAATAATTCGACATCGATAAAGCATATTTGTGCATGTAAAAGTTCTACCGTAACGAAAGGGTTAAAAAAAAAGAAGGAAACAATTAAAATTCACTCACCTTCCATAGTCATGTTATCTCCCAGCTTCATTTCGATGTTCAACGTCCACTATAGGGTCCCACGTAGTCCCGTCAATCGAATTTACCACTCAGCCAAGTGCGATAGATTGCGACGAAAAACACGAACAATTATTCTCGAAGGATATGTGTTACTTTCCTCTTTCTTTCTCTTCACCTTCTTCGTGGCCCTAAATCACGGGTATCCAATTATCAGAGACCTCTAGGCTGTCCCCTTTTTCGCTCGACGAGCTTTCTTCGCGCTCGTTAGGCGACCAGCTGCTGCGCCACCGATCACACACCCGTTCCAAGCCATAATTAACGTCGTTTTCGCGGCTGGACAATCGAGTTATCAAACGTTCTGTTGTCCCTCCACACCGGTGACACCAGCATCGGTTGATAAATCACGCGACTCCTTGATCACCATCGAGCACGATCTCTTCGAACAACGAGAGATCATCGTACCAAAAGATTCAATTCGACTTGACTTTCACGCGATTCGTGGATCGTAGCAACACCTCGATTTATTCTGGTTAAAGAAACGTTGATTTAACGACAGCACGGAGAACAATACTTGAGATTCTTCATGGTAAACCTGTAACAGAAAAGAAATTGGTCAGTGAGATTAGTAAGTGCTTTTGTAAAGTTGAAGAAAATTTTGAGAAATCGAAAGATTGCGAGGTTGAAGTTTTTTTTTTAAATGTTAAAAAATTACCTAACAAACGTCTCGAAACTGTTGAATTATCTATTTTCGTAACACCGAATTTGTTGGAATGTTAATATTCACGTTTAAAGTGGAATGTTCTCTTTTCTCCAAAAATCCTTGAAAGATTGCGGTACAATAGCGTTTCCTGTATTTTGACAATCAGCCAGACGATCGTAAAACTTGTCCAAAAATTTGTCCAATTTTATAAAGACACGGTAAATCTGTCATTTTCTAATTAAGATTGCATAAATTCCTACGAATTCTTCTTCCATTGTAACGAACAACAATGTCCTTGACACGCTTTCGAAAATATTCACCAAGAGATGAATATTAGTTCTATTTAAATATTAAGTAACACTTGACAATTGAATCTTCCTGTCTGTCGAAAGTCTCTAGAACCTCTACAATATATCCCTGCAGCTAATTAAACCATTCGAAGGTGAACTCAATTCTATTTACAGCGATTAAGGGATCCGTCTATCTAGATCGATCACGTTTTCCATTGAGCAACGCAACCATAACGACAGATCCGCCCTTTATACATCTTCCAATCGTGGTGTAACCAGGGAAACTAGGCCACAGGAATCCGAGAGGCCATCGGTTCAAGCAAAGGGCACGGAACCATAATCCTAACGCTGTGTTCCGAAGGAATTCGAAGCATTTACTTCGTTCGAGACATGTGTGCATCGAAAGGGATAAGGCGAATCTGTTCAAGCTTTACGTCACATGTGACGCACACACGATTTCTGTTTCCAACGTCGCGTTGCGTCGTTAGTAGCCGTGTGTATCGCGACGTACGTAATGTTGATTGACGAGGATCGATGTGGCTATTAATACAGAAAGTTCTCTCTCACTTTGTACGTTTTCTTGGTGCTTCTTCGTCGAAGGGAACTTTCGCGACTATGCAGACAATTGTTCGAACTGAGATACTCGGTTTACCTCAATTCCTCGAAATTAAGAGCAGATATTGGGGTAACACTTAGAAAACAGAACTTTATTAACTAATGAAAAACTGACGAAACGTAACGTGCACGTGACAAAAACAGAGATTGCTCGAGGATGGAAAAATGAGGCTATTTAGGGAGTTATGACTGTGTGGAACAGTTGAGAGAAGAATTACAATGCGAAAAATTGATGACTAGTTACAGATGAACATAAAACTGAGACTAAATTAATGAAAATATTTTAGAGTATCAAATCTAAGGAAAGTACAAGGATTTTCCTTGAATCTCCATTTGCAACACGCAAGGCAACGTTTCGCTAAGAAGTTTCCTTTATTTATCGTAGTATTTCGTTGTTTCGACTACAGCGAAATACAGAAGAACCATTCTCAACGTCAGACGATACGAAAAAATGTTTAAAAAATGTATTTCCGTAGAGTAACGTGGGAAAGAAACGCCGGTATTTATCCCGATATTTCACTATTCTCGGCATATTTTACGAGGACGGGTTACGTTAGCCCGGTATCGCGTAAAATTGGAAAAGCTTCCGAGTCGTAAAGTAATCCTGATAAGCAGAACGTCTAGCCTCGGTGCACCGTTAAAACGCCACCAGTTATCGTTCAAAGGAGTCCCTCTCCTCGCGTTTATTATTTCCACCGCGTGCCTTTCGTTTCCACCGATACTTCACCGATATGAAATTAAAAAGAACTTTAATTTTGCTCGATAAAATACTTTCGCCACTTCTTTCTAAACAAGAAACGTTTCACGTAAAATCGTCAAGTTTCTATGAAAAGTTGCGTTTGCTACGGTTGAGAATTTGCAAAAATCTTCAAGTTTACATAGATTATTCTCAAAATTGCGAAAATAAAAACGCATAGGAAAATCTTGCGATACTAGATTATTATTATACTATGAAATAATTTGAATAATTCTTACTAATTTCGTTATTCTCCGTAAATATTAATGGCATAATTAATGATTCAAATAGTCCGCTATTTCACGATTGAAAAGATAGAAAGAGGAATTACAGTTTTTGCAAACGACGACGATATTAATGCATCTTCCTCACTTTCTTCTTTTTCTACTTTTTCCCAGACATCTGTCATCCGTCGAATGATAAATATCTTGAATTCTTAACAGACACTAAAAGCTCTGAGAGAATTATATTATTTTATATCTGACTCTCGAAAAATGACGTCGCAAACGAGGCGGAGTAACACGCCCTCGTATCATATAAAATTTGTAGATACCTCAGAACGTGTTCGATACCTGAAATGCCTTTGAGACCGTATACTCCGCCCAGAGTTCCCTACCCAATTCCACTTTTCAAGGAATTTTAGGATGTACCATAAAAAACACTTCCTTACGTGGGACAGAACAGAGGAAAAACAGAGAAAAATCAGTAGGAAATAAAATAAAAAATAAAAAAAGATAAAATAATAGCGTCCCTAGAGGAAAGGAAAATAATAGATGAAAATTGAAATAAAATTCCGTGTACTACCAGCTCCATTTGTATTTGTTAGTACGATATATAATAATAACTTTTATTCAGTCTCGCGGCTAGGAATCGGATTTGATTTAAAATATCTCGTTTCGCTTACAAAATGGAGGTTGACCCACATCATCTACTCGTTCATTCCTCCATTTAAACTACAGTATTTGTTGCACCCTTTGTGCAACAATAAAAAGTAAAATATTATTCATGTAGATAAATTAATATGTGATTTTTTAAGTCAAATGGTGCTGTAAAAATGTATTTTTTTTAATATTTTATACCATGCTGGAGGTTGAAATTTGGTTCTCCATGTTGAAATAGATTTTTTAAGACTATTTTATTTTCTTTTATTATTATTATTACTTTTTAATAGAATTTTTAGAAGAACATTGTGCAAAGGAAGATGAGAAAAAGTTACTATAAGCTAATTCGAATAAATCGATGCTGAAGGTTACTTTTTCACTATATTTTCTACAGTCTTATTAGCTGTATCTATACAGTGATGAAGGATCGTCGACGTAGAAGGTTCACAATTAGCAGATATATTCCAATGAATTAGATCGAAAGAAGAGAATTCTTTCTCTCTAATTATTCGCGAGGAAGGATAATAGGAGGAGAAGAAAGAGCGAAAGGAGAACATTAGTGTGTCAGCTGTAGAGTTCTGCAAGTGATTATAATGTGATACTGTAAAAAGGAACGGCTGTAGCGATCACAAAGCACGTCATTTTTTTATAGATTAAGATATTCCAGATTCAATTTGCCACGAGAAGTAGCGGGTATTCTGCATTCTCAGGCACAGAAAGACTTACGAAAAATTGTACATTTACGAATGTCACGCTGTGGAACAATTGCCAGGATGCATGATAAATATCAATATAGCGAATAATTAATATCATTTGTATGAAATAATTCTGATACGATGGATAATCAATATGGTGCATTTTAAATGGCGGGAATAGCTCGAACAAATTCGACACCCTTCGATCATCATTAAATTACTGGAATAATTCAACAATTTCAAGAAAAATAATTAAAAAAAACCAACGATCTGCTACGTCGAAATAATTGCAGTAATTTCGCGAACATCGATGCACGCGTAAAATGAAAATTACTTTATTCACATTTAATTCTAAATCTGTCTTTATCTTTCTACCCCATCAAGCTAACATCTAAATATATTCCCTTAAAAAATAATTGCAAAAAATTGGAAATAAAAAGAAAATGCAAATTTCGGAAGTTTCGAAATTTTTAATACGTAATTTCGAAGTGTTCTAATTTTAATTTAGGTGAAATCCAAGCTAAATCTAACCCCACGTTCTTTCTGCTAACTTTCCGCAACAAGGGTGTCCTCCTCCCTCGCAGAAATCTGTTTTCCTTGCATTCTGCGTCGATACAAAAGCCGGAAGAAGAGGAGAAAAGAAAGAATCGAATGATCCACAACAATACACCACTGCGATCATCAAGTAATCCTGACGAGAGTTAAAAACGCTGACCTCTGACATTAATACCAGCCACCAGCCTCGAATTCGCGTGGTTTTTTCCCCTCTCGCGGCCGTAAAACTGATATAATTGAATGGCCTGTCTCTATCAAGGTACAACACATACATACAGATACACAGATGAAGGGAAAGGGAAATCAAATCGCCATCGTAAAGAACCGTACGCTCTGTTATCCATTGTCAGCGAAGAATGAAACGATAATAAAGCTCGTGGAACCGTTTTCTGTTGGACGTCTTCGTAAGCTGACAGGAGAATATCTCAATTTCTTTTCTTTTTTTCTTCTGCTTTTGTTACCCTCTTTCATAAGTATACCTTTCGCTGGGATCACTCTTATTTATGATATAAAAACCGTATTACGGATTACAATTTCGTTGGTAATTCTGATGTTTCTTTCTTTATTTAGACAATTTTTTTTTTATGGCAAGAAGTGTATTCACTTGTTTATAGAGTTATAATAGTGATTTGGAATTTTACGCTACGTTACATTGTATTTATAACGCAATTTATAGAAATATAGTGTGAATTGAACATTTTAATTCTGATACAAGCTGTTTGAAAAAATCTTCTTGATCGTTACCCTGAAATACGTGTCGTCTATGTTCTTTAACATTTAAATTCATTGAATTTTTCTCATTGATCAAGTGCAACATTTCCACCGAAATATTTGCATCACGTTTCCTTTAAAAATATCCTCGCCATAAGTATTTTCTATTTCTACGAAAGTTACAATTTGGCCAAAAATGTACGTATTACTCCAAGTTCCCTTTTCAAAGGATTATCAAGGAGAATTCCTCCGCAGCGTACGATATATCGAGGCTTATTACCAACGTGAAGAAATTCCAACTCTCCGCTGGAGAAACTCTGAAACTAGAAAAAGAAAAAAAAGAAAAAGAAAAAATCCTCCTTCGCTACACCCGAAAAACTTCACTTAACCCACTTTTAATCCGCGAAAACCCTCTAAGCAGCGGCACTTTCGCGTGGAAATAGCCTGGCTTAACAAAGAAGGTGGTAACCATCGCGAGAAGTGAAGAAAGAACGACGGAAGAAGTCGCGGAGTACGGAAAGAAAAAAGAATGAGTAAGGAAAAGAAAAAAAGAATTCGCGACATATGTGCACGTGTACGTCTCCTTGAAAAGCACGGCCTTGAACTTCGACCTCGTTGCTATTCCTCGCGTTTGACAGTATACTGTAAGCCGCGGGAATGGACACCGTGCCTCGAGTCAAGCCAGATCATTTTTTTTGTTCGCGGACAAATTTCTTTTTCAAAGAGAATTTTTAAAAATTCCTCGCAGGTAAGTTCTGTTTTTTCAAATTGAGATAGAACGGATCACGATAACGTGAATTACACTGGCTGATCAAATTATTACGATCAGACGAGTAAATGAAATATTTTACATTTTGACTCGAATAATTGTAAAATATACAGGTAGACAATTTGACTATATTGTGACAGCTCAGCTAGTTAAATGAGAATATAAATTTTATCTTAATTACATAAAAAGAAGAAGGTATGAAATTATTAATTGAAATGTTTGAAACGAATACTCAAGTTTCTTGAATTTTTTTGGGATGAAGAATAAAGAACACTTAAACTTCTAATTAATTAAAATGAATGAAAGAAAAAGAAAATCATTTAAATCCTCTACTTCTTGCTTTATTAGCCAAACTTAAGAGGTAGATATAACGACAAGGGGTTGAGTGAAAACGAAGAAGAAAAGAGGGATGAAGCAACGATGAGGAAAGAAAAGGAACGGCAGACAAAGCGTAAAGAAAGAAAAGAAATTGGTATACATAAAAGAGGAGAAAAAGGGAATGGAACAGTGTGAATGTAGGTGTTACATCTGGGGACAGCCTTTGTTTTTCCGATTCGAGGCCACGATTGGTTCGTCAGCCTTTCTTCCAAGAGAAGAGTCGCGAGATTCTATCCTAGCTAGCTGGGAATTGCCTTTTCCCCAGATTTAAAACGGCCTGCTGGGAGAAATATTGAATTAGGGATACAGTGATTCAATAGGTGAATCGAAATCGTAAAAATGATAGGTGCGAGGATAGAAGAATACTTTTCTTCCGAGACTTCTTTTAGTTTTACGACATATACGCAGGTGATTGAATAAGTAACAAGACAAAGAGTTTCAGTTCGAAAAATATCTACAGTATAGGTGATCACATTATTATAATCGGATGAATAAATTCGATATTTCTTGAAAGTGAAACACCTGAGTACGAAATTTCCAACTTGACATCTTCGAGTTTGAAATTTTCCATTTCGAAACCATTCAGCTCGAAATTTACAATTTTTAACACTAAATTTAGAAAATATTGAAATTTGAAATGTTTAATTTTTAAACCTCGAGGTTCAAAATCTTCGATTTCTAAGCGGTCAACTTCGAAATATCCAATTCTGAAATTTTTAACTCTGAAATTTCCAAATTGGGGCATCGATATTCGAAATTTCCCGTTTCGAAACCTTTGAGAGCTCGAAATTTCTCCTTTCTGAACCTTCAACTTTGAAATTCCCAATCTTCAAAGTCCCCTCCAAAACTTCTCAATTTTAAACCCCTACATTTTTAAAAAAGAAGAGAATTAAAAAGCATCCCTTCCACGAAAGACGCAAACGTATAGCAATACCTTTTAAAAATACAAAATTCAACTATTCCCTCTTCCATCTTAACAATCACCGTTAAAAACCTTTCAACAACCACGTTTTTACTTCGCAATTTCTCTTTTGGCGTGCTTCGAACAATGCAAGCAGCAACTTCCCGCAAGAACCGGCATCTACGTGCGCAAACACCGCTTTGTGCGCGCAAAAAGGCTAAAAATACAGGCTGTTTTCGCGTGGAATCATACGTGGCACGCGAGAAATCACCAGCTGCATGGAAATTTATAGGCAAAAACCCAAGAGTTATATACGCCACTTGAGTACGCGAGAGGCGGCCATTGGGGATTGTTTGTTTGAATTTCTTTCGTCAGCCGCTCGTATAAAGACGAGAATGACGAGGGGGAAGGAAAGAGCCGGTGGCACTCGGGAGATTTTCATGAATTTTAATGCTGTATAGCTCTGCAAATCGGACCAGTTGTACAAATGGTACGCATGCCGCGGTACTCGACAAACGAAACCGCCTGTCCTTTCTCGCTCGTTACAATTTTTTCGTTTTTTCTTCTTTTTCTTTTCAAGGAGACACGTTGAACGTCTGTTTCTTAAGGAAGTTTGCCTTCGAACGATGCACAAGGGTTAAAAGCAGGAAATATTGTACGATACTGCTTTGTTAACCAATAAATTTCACCGTTGAAACGCGTTTCATATTCGTAGAATATTTAGACTTCAATGTACATTTCAGAATACTATTCTTATTCATCTCGCGTCGATATTCAACGATGATAAGAATTCGAAAATTCGTCGGAAAATATTCACCTTTCGTACTCCGACCGAATTGAAACAAGAAAAAGGATATAATTCTCTTGAAAAAAGAAACTGTTCAAAGAATGAAATAACAAAAGCGTCGTATATCACGTCACGTCCCTCGATAATAGCCTGGGACACTTTCCAAAAACATCTCTCAAAGAATTCAACACTCTGCCGGAAGACAAACTGTCTTCTCGCTGCAGCATCCGTGCTCCCTCAGACACGCTTCCGGCTGCAGTTTCGTCTAGCGAACAGAGGCATGGAAGGTTCAACAAAAGCGAAGTGTGTCGACTAAAGAGGAAAGTTTGCGCGGTTCATCCGGGCGAGACTAGAGATGCCTTAAGATAATCGATATAGGCTTAACCCCTGCCAGCCAAGGACAACGCTGTCGTTTCTCTTCGCAAATGCCTTTTAGCCCTCTGTTTTTCAGTTACAGCAGAACGTCAGTCATCCGAACGTTACTTAACCGAAACGCCTTTTATCGATATATCGATTATCCGAAGGATCTAATTTTTCAACTAACTCACACCGTAATATTACTTTCTATTGCTGAATGGGGTCATGAAAAGACACTTTAAAAAAGAAAATGGTTTCACGGATTTATCGAAATTAATGCATTTCGATCTAATTTTGCTCTGACGATACTTAGCGATCTTGAAGTATCACAATTGTTTTTTTTTTTTAATATTCTAATATTAGAGGGTTGGTTTATGCCACGCGCTGTATGTAACGATGATTACACTTTGAAACATATATGTTCCCTATTTCAAATGACATAGAAGTCTTAAATTTGTATAAAATAAAATTAACTCAAAAGTTAAATGAAGTATGTAAGACTCCATATAATGATTAACTTTTTCTTTTCTAATGAACAGTCATGGTGGATTGTAATTCAAGATGTGATAGAGATATCGTATCTCTATTTAATTTATATTTTTTTGCTTTAACAATGGCTTACCTTGCGAAATTAACGCCTTAACTTATTGTTTTAGTACCATTTTACGTACGAAACGCTAATGTATCTCGTCGAATCTCAACCAGAATCTGTATCACGAGTCTAACTCGTTTTTATTGGGCAAGGTGTTAATAAAATGGACCAACAATAAACGTCACGTTCATATATAGGATAAAGCAACAATAAAAAGTATAATGTATAGCACTCTACAAAGAAAGGTAAAATTCTAGTTCATTTCGTTATCAGTGTTCGCACGCATCGCGTCACGTGCACCAGGTCTCGTCATTTGCATCCCCGGGGATCGTCAGGGATCGACGTGCCACCTCGAGACGCTGAAGAACGTCCACGTGGGTGGAATTTCTGAACAGAAGTCTCCGCCTATCCTTGAACCGTCCCTTCTCTGCTTACTCCTTCCTGTCTGTCAATGCTGCGCATAAACATCGTAATAATACGTTTACCACGACCAACGACCAGCGTAATCCACGAAGGAAAAACTACGTTTTCGAGAGAGAGAGAGAGAGAGAGAGAGAGAGAGAGAGAGAGAGAGAAAAAAGAAGAACAGAGAAAAGGAAACGAAGGAAAAGGGAAAGATCTCCGATAACACGTTGCCTTAAGATCACTCCTTCGGTAAGTTGTTTGAGAGACTATGGAGTTTCTGAGAGGGAAATTCGATATGATACGAGATCTTCGTTAAATGAACGTTGTACTATCTAAACATTTTATCGTTCGAAGGTTTTCTTCTGTACACTTTTTACACCCTGCCTCCCCCTTTTTTTTATCTTCCTTTCGAGATGAAAATACTTCGTGTTAGGTTAGATTATAGTGTAATCTGATGAAAAAGAATTGTAACTGCGAAAGGGAACCGTCTCTGATGTGCTTTGGTGAATAAATTATGGAGTAGGTAGGGTGAAGGAGGAGAGTTACAAAGTTACACAGAAAAGTAATTGCAGTATCTGAAAAATAAGAATTGTTCGTGTAAGAGGATACCACTGACTAATAGAAAATCCTCTTCCAACAAAAATTATTCTACAGATAAGTGTTAAAACCCCATCTTGAACGTACCCATTCAACACCCCATCGAAGAAAATTACCCTAATCCGATGAAGATAAGAATAAGTAAAGAACCAATTGGAATATGTAAAAACTAAAAATTGCACGTGTTAAGGGATGCCATTAGCTAATAGAAAATCCTCTTTCAACTAAAATTCTTCGACGTACAAGTACCAAAAATCCATTCTGAATGTGCCCATTCAACATCCTCTCGGAAAAGTTCTCTCCTTTCCGAAAAGGTCGCAAATAAGTAAAGAATCAATTGCGATATTTAAAAAGTAACAATTGCGTGTATTAAAGGAAACTATTGGCTATTATAAAATGTCCTTTCAATAAAAATTTTTCCATGTAGAAGTACCAAAAATCCACTGTCAAGGTACTCATTCATCAGAACATCCAATCCATTTGAAACTAAGATTATACCATTGTAATTAAAATTGCTCGTACGTTTTGGAAGGACAGGTAGCACTTTAGAAAAGAAGAAAAAGATTGATTCACGATTGAGAGAGCAGTTTATTCCATACAATTATAAAAGGAGCTTCTAAACACTCGACCTTCGTGTCTGGCGAAGGCTTATCGAGCCCACGACTGACCTTCCACGGATCAAAACTACTTGCTTCGAGGATCCTTCAGTGACTTTTTCTCCTTTTGTTCGACGGAGTGCAGTCACCTCTCGTGGAACAAGATTACATCGGTTGGCATTAGCGAAGCTAACGGTACTTGCGTCACTTGCAAAGGACAGGCATCCATGTTTCTACTGTTTTGACATTTGCCACGGCAAATAAGCAGCCCAGTGACGTAATTCATTGATAATTGAACGGCATTCGATCGACTGCCCCCTGTAGAGCGTCATACGAACAGCTGGGGTCTCTCGAACTACTTTATTTGTCGTCGTCTTGTTTTTTGACCCGACCGATCGAACAGAATTGCTCGGGAATTGAAAGAATCACTGTCAATGGAAATGGTTCGAGGATTATCTGATCGAACGCAAGTCCTCGGAAAGAATGAAACTGTAATTGGCGTTGAAGAGCGATTAGTGGAAATGTAGCATTTGAAAAAATATCCTTTCGGAATAAATATACTCCGATTTTTCATTTTTTCATTTCAGAGTTTCCCATTTTGAAATATTCAGAATATGTAATTCATAAATTTGAAATTTCATATTCTGTCTCTTCCGATTTCGAAATTTTGAATTTTTCAATTTTCCAACTTTTGGAGATTTTCAAATTTTGAATTTTTGAATTCTTCAACTTTTGGAGATTTCGAAATTTTGAATTTTTCAATTTTGTAACTTTTGGAGATTTTGAATTTTTCAATTTTCTAACTTTTGGAGATTTCGAAGTTTTCAATTTTAGAACTTTTTGAAACTTCGACATTGAAAAGCTTTTGCTACCTGATCGAATTTCTGATTTATTTTAATATAAAATTTCTGTCCCACATTTCGGAATGAATTGGTAAAGAAAATATTGAAAACACATTCTACTTTGAAACTTCGAACAGAGACAGAGTAATCGAAATGTTTCCAATCACTTTTTTACATTGAACTCAATTCACTGCTGTTGCAATGTAATTTTTCTCACTAAATTAACTTATAAATTCGTACCTCTTATCACGAGGCTTTTCATATTTTCTCCGGCTAACAGTGTCACGGAAATTCCTCCGCAAGCTTCCTAAAAGCGTTCATTATCCACGAGAACAGTAATTACGTATAAACAAAGGATACTGTCTGATTAAAGGATGAGTTTAGTATTCATAAATCTGGCCGACGAAAACAATCGCGGCGCGTTTATTTAATTAGAAGTTCGAGAGCTAGTCGCTTTAATTTAAATCCCCGTCAAATAAAGTCGAATGAATGGAAACAATAAAAGTAGAAGGGACTGTTGTGCGATAATTAAAACACAGTATATTACATTGTTATCATACATCACAAAATTACTTAATAAAAGGAAAAAGAGGAATAACAATACTACCATTTTAAAAACTTTCGTATGTATATGCGCAAACACACGTACACGAGTAAAAATAATACGAAAGAAATGGTAGCGAGTATTATTCCATTAAAAAAAGAAGAAGAAAAAGAAAAAACAATTTTTTTTTTTTCATATTCATGCAAGAGACAATTACTTCAGTTCTCTTCGCTGAAGAAACTAACTCGCAGAAATGTTTGTGTCATCAATCAAACACTGTCCCTGCGTGTAACCCATTTGATTACACGCCAATACATCATGCGAGAAACGGCGAGACGAAAGAGGAAGAGAAGATAGAAAAAGAGAAAAAAGAGAGAGAGAGAGAGAAATTGTGAAGATGGATGAGGTTCGTTCTCTTTTTGAGGGCTCTACGACTGCAAACAATCCTTTGGTTACATAAACGAAAAACCGAAAGGGAGACAAGACAAATCGCGACGTAATATTCCGACGTATCCGTTGTAAAATATTATGTAAGCGCGGAAGATCAAAGAAAAGCCCTTTGGCACGCCGACAGCTTCTATCAAGCTTCAATATTTGCAAGAGGTTCCGAAGCTTATGGAACTCAGAAATATTTTCCATTCTTCGAGATTTAATAAACAGCTCCGTTTGACGCATAAATTTGTCGTTTCACTTTTTCGACGATTCTGCGCGTGTAGAATTCGTTTTTTTTGTTTTTTTTTTTTTGGAAATCAGAATGTTAACTTCTTTTTTTCCTCCTAACTTTTTAAGAAATTTGAGAATATTTTTATATTTTTGAAATTTGTATAGGTAAGATAAATATGAGCTGAGAATTTTTGTTCAATTTTCGTGGAAATTCGGAAATACAGATAATTAAATAACTCCATCAAAAGTTGGAAATATTCCAATTTCTCTTAATTCGATGAAACATTACCTTATCACGAATTTGCTGAGATGTTGAATTTATGCAAAATGGAAAAAGAAGAAAATCCATTTTTCTACACTTTCAAACTTTTAATATGAACTTTGCTTCTTCGCATATTTTACGAGCGTCTCTAATAATCGATTATTACAGTGTGCCTGGAGAAAGTTGCTTAAAGAACGATAGCTATGCGATCGAGGATCGCGAAACAACGTTCTTTTCAGGCAAGACTTATTTCCCTAGGTCACGCCACATCGTCAGATAAAAATAATTTGAGGGCCAAGTTTAATTCACCGTGAATTGATAAAAAAGTTCCTAGTTAACCGACTTATCCAAGTTTTACGCTCGCGCGTTCGTGATGGACGCTCGAACATGCGGATACCTGTGGCTCACGCGCCACTTCCGGTTCACGGACTAACTGCGATAACCTTCGTGGAAAGTACACTCGAGATCTCCATCAAATTCGTCATGAAACAAATCTTGTTAAAATCTTTGATATAATTTAAAAACAATGAGAACTTTAATTGATAATTTCAATTAATCGAATAGTTTTAAGTCACTTTTTTATTCAATTTTTTATCATTCGCAATTGTAAGAAATTTAAAGGTTGAAAAATGCACAGAAAAAATATGCAAAAAGTCTAAATTAGGTGGAATAATTTTTTAATTAAATTCTATGTTTTTTTTTAATCCATTCTCGAAAATATGAATTTGCATAAAACTTTGCAGTCCAGTTATTATTAATAATAAGCTACTGTTAGAAAATGTAAGTGATACTCAAGGGTGGTTGAAGTTTAAAAAAACCATTTTTATTTCTCCTTAAAACAAAAAAGAACACCGGACATTTCATTTTTCCACGAAGTAACAGAAATTGAATAATTCAATGCAACCATGAAACCAGAAAAACCTGCCGAGCGAAATGGAATAGATAACTGATGCCTAACGAAAGAATACAATTACACATTTCAACAGGCTGAAATAAAAGCGTATAAAAACAACTTGTCCAAGTGGTGCATCGCTATTCCAGCTTAGAAATAAATCCGTTTCATTTTCTTTTTTTTTTTTTACTCGATTGTTTACGAAGCTCCGATTGCTCGTCAAGTTTAATCAGATTTACACGTATCAGTGTGCAACAATATACGTTCCCACAGTCGATAATAGGAAACGAATCGAGAAACGATCGATCCACTTCAAATTTACTTTCCCTCGTCGCGATCGAAGCGAGAATAATTGATAGATCGTCGCGTTGGCAAAAACGAAATAATTCATTTCACATTTGTTCTCCTTAAAATGGATATTTCTCACGCGTTTACGCGATTTCTTGCAAAACTGCAGAAATGAATTCGATGAAATATTGAAACATACGAAGAAAAATATTGAAGTTCCTGTTAATATTAAAATGAATAATACTCGACGAGGAATTTAAGTAATGGAAGAATCACTTTAGAATTATTGATATCGTTCTCTTCCCAAACAGTAAAATTTCCGTGCAATAAATCAAATTAAAATAAAAGAAAAATCTCACATCTGGTATCTCAAAATATCCCGTAACAATTTTCAAAAATGCAGAAGAGATCTCCAAAAATAGCAAGATTCCAAAATTTTCCATAAAAATAAAGAAGTTCCTGTTTCGTTAGAAATTTCAAAATCCACAAAAAAAAAATCTATCAGAAAATTCTCAAACTGATGCATTCCTTTTCAACCCAATGAAAAGGGTTGAATTCTCCCCAAAATTCATGTAAATCCATTAAAAAAAAAAAAAAAGAATTTCGTTGCATAGAAAAAAATCAATTCGCAATATTAATTTCTCATTTTATTTATTTTTTTCTCACTGTGTTATCGAAGACACTTTTTTTTCAAGTCACTGTACTTTATCTTGAAAAGGGTTAAGCGACGACAAACGATGATCCCTGATTCTCAAACGATACCTTGCACATCTCACCACGTCTACCCCCTTCCTCTCCGGTATCGTAAAGCCTTGTAAGCGTTGGTTTTAACAAGTTTTTCTCCGACATGTCGAAGAAAAGGCAACTGTTAGTAAAGTGTCGTAAGGCCCGTTATCTGCATACGTTCGAAGGTTTCACAGCTAGCAAATAGAATCTGTACAAGAGTACATAGAGGTGGTGGGTTATTATATGCTCGAGAGTAGCGGTATTTACCTGGTCACGCGAACACCGTGTCGAAAGACCGCCCAGTTAAATACGGTTTATCGTAAGCGCGTTGAAAGTATTCAACCATTCGATTAATTAAAACGCACGATCACCGTTGAAAATCTCGTCGAGAATAATTCGCTCTGCTCCGGTTCGAATGACGCGTGGGCCATCGACGTTTCACCTTCCTCGAATCGTTCAGTAATTTCGTATGAAAAGAAATACTGCGAAATATCATCGTGAATTGTTTCGTGACGGTATTAATTATCGCACCGTGTGGATCATCGATGACCCACGCGGTGCAGCGATGCGTATTCGAAGAGATGACGCAGGGATATTGAAAAATAACGTACACAATGAACGCAATAACGCGGGATCATCGCTGGAATTTCGTTGGAAATAATTCATATTTGACTGTGAAAGAAAATGTCGAAAATTAGCATAATATTGAAAATGCAATGGCTGAAATGAAGTTTTCGCTGGAATCACTTCTACTCTTTGTTAACTTCGATGCAACTGTCACTCCCGTGGAAAGTTTCACTTCATCTCTGAGGGAAATATCGGTAAGCAACCGGCAACCCCTTTTGCGGCTAAACACCACGGCTCTTGATAATCTTTTACGAGCCTCCCGTAAAATATAGGTTTATTCCTCGAGATAAAACTAACCACAATTCCGTTCGTTCAATTTACTCTAGCAAAATTTAGAGGTTTCGCGTAGGAAAAAAATTTCCCGATAACCGAGGTAGAAAGACGAAGAAAGAAAAAAGATTGCAATGGAAACTCGCTTTTATGCAACATCTGCATAAAAAAAAAAAGGAAGAAAAACAAAACGGAAAAATCGTGCTTATGAAATATTATAACAGTAGTTCCTTTCCTCGTAAATTTATCGTGTACTCTAATTAAAACTATGTCCACTCAAATTAGAATACAGAATTTCTCTCCGTGGAAAGAGAAACAGGACCACTTTTTCGGCGAGAGAGAGAAAGAAGGGAAAATCGTCAAAATGGCTGCCGAAAATAAGATTATAATCCCTGCTCGTATATTTCAGGATGCTACAAACCACTTTCCACGAGCTATTCAACTGTCACGTATAACAATGAATATGCCGTTCGATCGTTGGCGTGAATTATATCCAAAAACACAATAAGCTTGGCTCGTGATGCTTCAGCGCCAGCAGATACCCAAATACACGGTTCAGATATAATAATAATAATAATAATAATAATAAATAAAACCCTAGAGAATCGTAGACACCGAGAATCAATGAAAACGATCGCTCCGTATGAAATTTCAAGCCACGTTCATTCGGACCTATAATTTCTTTTAATATCTGCCTACTCGTTTCTCCTCATATACGCGAAATATCATTCGAAAATATTTCTATTCGTTTCAATTAATACCACGTACAATTCTTTCATCGTAAACACACTTCCACAATTCGCTAACCGTTACGTTTACAATTGACGTTACGACAAATACGATACACGTCGAATCGACAACAAGACAGGCCCCAAGCTAGCCAACTTCAGGTCCCCAAAAAAACGCGCGCTTTTCACCATGCGCCATGTTTGTTTCCAAACCGTCAACAGTACGATACGACATTCGAACAAAGTGATGATTTCATTGGAATCAGATTAAATGCGTAGTTGTACGCACGTGCTCCAGTGAGAATAACAACAGACACAATGGTATCGAGAAGAAAACTTGTCTCGCTTACCTGTTTCTTTACGAGTCATCTCTCGTCTTTTTCTAACGCGTTATTTGATCCGCCTGTCTCTCATCCTTCCCTATCTCACGAAACGGACGGAACGTTGAACGGGGGGAAACAAGTCCCTTCTGCTTGAATTCGGAAGGGAAAGGAACCGGACTCCTGGTCGATTAACCAATGCCTCGAAACGAAGGGAACACCAGAGTCGAATTAAACGAAACGACGGAAACACACGTGGCGAGAGATTGTACGACGAAGATTTACGTTAAATGCACACGAGATACTACTTCACATCGGTTTATCACGCGAGATCCCGTTGTTGCTTTTCTCGTTTACTTTTGTGTGTTTTTGTTAGAAACACGTTGCTCGTCACGCGTAACCGATCTACAAACACCTTAAAACGTACTACTCAGTCGACTGACGAGCCTCGACTGCCGCCCCCACGCGCGGATCGTTTTATGCCTTCCCCACTAGAGTGCACTTTCCCCCACCTAACCACGGGGTAGAGTTTAGAATACATATATTAGGTAACCGGAAAAATTTCGCGCGGATTTGTAGTAAAAAATTCTAATCTGAACTTTCTCAGAAAGTATTAGGGAGATCTAATCTAGCCGGAAAGAAATCCATTATTTTTGGTGTCAACAAAAAGCTTTGTTAACTCGTATCAATTTTTGAATATCAATCCAAAACGTAATTCCCTCCTTTTTTTTTTTTAGAACAGTTCTCCGTCAATTTTTAAGGAAATTTGCAGATTTTGAATTAAAAACATTTATCGAGGCGATTTTGCACTTCTGTTCACATGTTAAGCGACATGCTGGTCCCTGCGGTTAGATTTTTCGTTTAGGTGGTGTTAATTCTCGAAAAATGAATAACTTCAAATTTAGAAAATAATTTCTTATTATTCATTAATGGAAATTTTTTGTTAGGTGCTAGATCATATGAATAAGGAGGACCACTAAGAATTTTCTCAGATTTACTCATGAATTTTATGCCCTGAAAGATAAAGTTAATGAGCACTAATATAAGGCGTTTTATCTGCAGCGTACCAGCATAGACTAGCCCCAAATTCAAGTATGAAAGATAATGATTTTCTTTCCGGTGCCCCTAATAATTTTACTTAACTAGGTTATTTAAAAGTTACTAAATACGTTGTATGCAAATATGAATTTAAATAAATTACATTGGGCCGTGTATTAACGCATTACGTTCCGGGCTGTTTGCGCGCAAATTGATGCGCTTAAGCAAGAATATTTTAAGGTTTTCGAACATGTTGCATCGCTCCGTAAATATGGTTATAACTTTTAAAATATGGAATATTAATTTATGAAATTTCAAATGGAACGTTTCACCTGACTGTATTCAACCTATAGAATGGTAATTTTAAAAACGATTTATTTAGCAAATACGAAGCTCTATATTCCGAATATATTCTATTTTTTATCTTAAATAAAATACATATATTCTATTGCAGTACTGGTAATTTTGTAAAATTGTGAAATTAATTTTATGATCTAACAGATATGAAACTCCTATAATTATAGCAAGGAACAGAGGCTATTCTTTAGTCTGAAATATATACTTTGCAGGCAAAAATTTTAAAAACACTTCAACAAAAAATATAAGAATAAAATTTACTGTTACTTTTTGCTTTGAATATGATCAAAGCACACGGTATTAACGTAATCGATAAGAAACATTATCTTTAACATATATATTGAGACACATATTTATATTTCTCCGAAACTTCACGAGCAGTTAACAGAAACCACATTTTTATGTCTTCGAAAATTAATGTGTTAATAACAAAACATTACCAATAATTACGAAAATGGTTCGCGAATCCTCGGAAAAGGTTAACAAAAATGTCGATCGTTCTTGTTCCATTCGAACGAGTTTAAATAAGACGTAGAACGTTCCAAGCGATATTTTTACCCCGTCAGGATAATCGACAAACGATCTTAATTACGTCGAAGGAAATCTCAGTTCTTTGGTCGGGATTAAACGAATCGAATCTCGATTTAACGAAAAACGATGTTTCTCTCTTTTTTCCAAGATTTCTCGGAATCGGTGTGTTTTTCGACGATCGAACGCGTGTCGTTTGCAACGGCACGATGGATTTTCAACGAATCAGAGAGAAAATGCAGAGAACCGTGCACATTACTCGACACGATGCCGGAAATTGCAGTTTGATACCGCAGACAGCTCGTTAAAACTTTGATACCGAAATGTTCACCTCTGCGTAACGACTCTAACACGATCACGCTCGCTGTGTGTAACGAGGAAGAATTTGTTAATTAATATAGCAAAAACGGCGGCCCGTGTTTCGTTTACCGCGACCTCGCCTTTACGTGTCAATAATACGTATCGTCTTGCGCTCATTTTCCTATTTTTATTCTGTGCAAGTAATAAAGAAGTGAAATAAAATCACGAAAGAAAGAAAAACAAATTGGATTTTTTAGAAATTCCGATAGAGTCATCGATGGAGAAATATTTAATCAGAGAATTGTCCAATTTCGTTAAAATTGTCCTTTAATTTCCCAAATCCTACTTAATCATTACTTAAATATTTCCCAAAAAATATCCAACATTTCCACGATTATTTTTCACATTTTCTTCTTTAAAATACGTCGTATAAGTGTGTGTATATATGTCTCGCGCCAAACTGCGCCTTCTTATAATAATAAACCGAGAGAACTGTCTACATATTGTGATCTACAATAGGAACCATCGTTCCTCTGAATCTTCCTACGATTATTCTATCCGAAGAATGAAAGTTATTGTAAGGAAAATGAGATTTGCAGAAGAAGCTCGTCAGTATGAAAGATGAAACTGACATTCAACAAAAGACATATTGCAGAAAGGTTGTGACATTGTATAGTAACGTGGTTATAATAAAACTTCCACAGATTTTCTGTTTCCTTTCTTCGCTTCTTTTCCTTTTTTACCTCAATAGAAACTCCTCTTCTATTAGCTTCGAGAGGGTATCTCGAAGATTATTGGCCCATTAAGGTATCGCGTAAAAGTATACACAAAAAGAATTGGATGCTGCGCAACATCCAAAAGAATTTCTCTTTTCCACGGAAGCTTCTTATTTATTGAAAGTTTCTTCTCATCGTCTTCATCTCTCGAACCTTAAGAAGCACGAAGAATTTCCACCATTTCTTTCGTTCTCTTTTTGTTTTCTCTTGTGCAATTTCCACAGGAATTATCCGCTTACTCTATTTGCTCTCTGATGCTAGTTTCCTTCTTTATTTGTCTCGTTTCCACTTAGTTCCCTCTGTTTTTTCGGTAATGGTGAAATTACAGTTAACTGTATCTAATTTCTAATGTTTATCTACTCTTTCGTTCTTCTTGGAACTTATCGAACGTAAATTTCCCACTAAATGCTTGGTAAACACATTTTTAATGCTATTCAAGAATATTAAATAG
Source organism: Anthophora plumipes (assembly GCA_951804975.1). Taxonomy (NCBI): domain Eukaryota; kingdom Metazoa; phylum Arthropoda; class Insecta; order Hymenoptera; family Apidae; genus Anthophora; species Anthophora plumipes. Next base: position 4,922,475 of record OX638121.1, read on the forward strand.
TCTGGTGTTTTATGCAGCGATGAGAAATGTGGAAATTTCAAGGAGGTTCGATGATTAGGAGGGAATTCATCATTTCAAATGATGAAAAAATTGAAACATTTTTATAATTCAACTTGACGAATGTTTAATAACAATTACAAATATTTGTTTATATATTCGTCGTTTTTTTAATAGTAACAAGTGTATGGAATCATAGTTTTCTACAATTTTGCTTGAACAGAATTTTTATACTATTTTTATCTTAGCGAGATGCCAAAAATATGAAATGCGAACAATTAGATATCGAAGTTTTCGTATTTTATTCTGAAACCTCTTTCTAACACACTTAAAAATTCCAATACTTTCGAAACACAACTGCGTACAAAATAACAAAGTATAAAATCACACTCTCGTCTACAGCAATTTCACAAATACATAGTCTCTTTGATTAAAAAAATTCTATAATCTTCATTCTCGTCGCAATCCACTTCCGGAACGAGTTTTTAAAATTATAGAAAAAGTGAACAAAATTTTATGCAGTTTCTGAATTGTATTTCATAGTTACTGAACTATTCACCTTGTTAGGAAATTATGTTACGATTTCACTATATTTTTATATTTTTTCTGTCTTGAAAAGTGTTGAAATAGTAAAAATGTTCACCTTTGCAATTTACATCGCTTACCGTTTGAACTTCTCAAATTTTGAAATTTTTACAAAAAGAAAGATGATCGTTAGTATTCTAAAGTAGGAATAATTTAATAAAACTAATATTGATTATTAATTATTTTATATACTTTAGAATTCGATTTTCTATAATCTTTCTTTTTTTGAAAATTCCAACATTTGAGAAATTCGACATGGTGAACGATGTAAATTTTCAAAATGTACTAATATCTCTGAAAGGGTTGAAAATCACTGTACTCTTTCCATTCGATAAAAAAAAAGGGGGGAAAAAAATGGAAAAAATCAGCAACTAATTTTCTAAGTCATTCTCCGAGGAAATGAGGTTGCAGAAATGGCTCTACTTCCGCCTGTAAGCAGTAGGATAGTCCGTAAGAACGCTACCAGTGGAAAGAATGGCTCCAGGCCCTCCCAAGATCCCTCCTTTATTCGCAAACCAGCCATTTCCACCGAAAAATCCAGCTGGATCCAACCTATTCGTGTAGAATCCAGAATCGTTCGCTCCTACCAGTTGCAATAAATTGTTCGCGTTGCTTAATTGCTTCCCTTTTATTTCCTCACGACCACGTAAGCCAAGATTGCCCAATATTTCTTTCAGCTGCGTCACACGATTCTGAATGTTCTCAGGGTTGATCTGAAGATTCTGCGTTAACGGTGTTAAGAACCATGTGATGAAGCCTGGTTTCGTCGTGGTGCTGCTGATTTCAGACTGGAATATCATGGTTCAAGTGGCTTTCCAATTAACAGAAATTTGTATAATTGGGAATTTAGAGACGCGGTTGTATTGCAGATTTTATAAAACGAAAGAATTTCTTTCTGTTCCTCTTTGCAGCATAATATTAATATTAATAAAAATGAATTTTTTGCGACTTTTTCACGTGAAACGAATGAAAATGGATAAATAAAATAAATTCCATTACTGTTAATGGTCAATTTACCATTTTTCTGAAATTTTTAACTTTGAATATTATACTTGAATGTATCTGAATATGTGATTTCAATTAGAGAAAAATTAATTTCTACATCCAGTAATAATGATTAATAAATATAAAAATAGATCTTTTTGTCCACTTTCCTTTGATTATAAAAATGATAGTAAAATGAATGTATTAAAAAATTAGATTTCTACGATCTCGGAGAAAGAGGAGAATTTTCAATTGAGAAATGGATTCGTGTTCGTTGGATTGGTGGTTGATTAAACGAATAATCAAAGGATGATTTTATAATTCTCCAGAAGGAAGAGAAGTATCTCGTAGAAATGAGGAATAATGAGATCGTAGATTACGTTCGAATTCGTTGGTTTACCTTTTAGCTGTAAAGTGGAGAAATGTTAAAATGGGAAATGAGAGGAACAGAAGTATTAATCATCTGCAATGGCGAACGTGGACAAAAAAAATAGATTCGCAATTCCAACGTCAGAATTTATAATTTCGAATCTAAAGGAAATTCCAATCAGTATGATACATACAAACTTTTTTCTTTTTAATAACAATGTTACAAAAAGTTGTTCGCTTACATTTTAAACCTTTGAATAAAAATAAATATTGTGGAGAAAATTTGAAAAAGAAAAATTATCCTTCATTTTTTTTCTTTATACACATCCTTGATGAAAAGTTTCCAATCATTTTCTACTTTTTTAAATATGTCGCTTAAATATTATATAATGAAATTTATATTTATGTATTTCTTTTCCTTTGTTTAATAAAATTACTGAAAATTTATTTGGTGGGTTTATATACCGGACTCTTAAAAAAGAAAAATATTGATCTGAAACGTACAACAGAACGTTGTCGTGACTTTCTGAAGCAGAGAAAGCAAGAAGGATCACTAAATAATGCGAGATTGTCACCACAATCGCTGGATTTAAACCCCATTGGGTTGCTTTAGGATTATCTGAGTAGAAAAGTCCGATAACACTTCTCAACACCAAAAAGAATATTTTCAAAATACTTGGAACAATATTTCACAACGAACAATAGAAAAATTAACGAAAAGGATCATTCGTGTGAGAAGAAAAATGTTATTTTTCCAATGAGAATATACTATGATACTATCTTTGTAATCGTTTAATACAATAAAAGGATATATTACAATTTATCATCTTTTCTTTCGACAAACAGTCCTCTAAGTATATTAGAAATACATCTCTGCAGCGATTTAATTGACAAAAAATGGAAAAATTCTAAATATAAAAAAAAAAGTTCATAAAAATATTAAAAAAATTTTACAGTCGGGATATTTTACAAAATGATTGAAGTAATATATCATTGTAGCGATTTAGTTATTTATATTAATTAATTCACTGATTTCCTACGAGAATTGAAGCGGTTGGAAATTTTTCGCCGCGAATGGGTATGTGATCTCTGAAATTCTGAGGGAAGTTTATCAGATCTAGAAAAATTCAAAGGTAACCAAGGTAATTCTCGCTTGAGCGTATAAAAGAAACTCTCGTTGTACCGGAGTTTTACAATCCGCGTTATGCAGTGCATAAAACACGATTTATAGTTCGCCAGGATGTATTTTATTTGATTTTATCGTTACGCATAAGAGGCTATAAACTTGAGTGCTTTATCATGTCACGAATCATGCGAACCTAACCCTGTACTTTGCAAATCTATTCTCCTCGAACGAATAACTATTACCATCGATAAACTTACACCTTGATTTACTCCCTCTTTCGATGTTGACGTCACAGTGGGATCTTCCTCGACGATCTCCACTTCTGTTAGCCTTTCTTGATTGATTCTGTTTATCGAATCGTCCGCCAATCGATCCGTGGGCTTACATTGTATCTCAGCCACCTAAAGATGTTCAATATTCGAAAAAGAAAGACGACGAATAAATTATTCCGTCGAACTAATTGATTTTTACGAACGTGTGATAAATAAAAAAGAAATTTAATAAAGAGGACGTTAAACAATCTTCTCTAATGGCATAATTATAACAATGAAAATTCCAAATGAACAGTGGAAAATTGAATAATTTTTATCTGAAGATGTAATAAACAATGGAAAAAAAATTCTCACAAATCCAGAGAAAATTAATACAAATTGCAAACCAAAAAATGAACAACACTTCACAAACATAATTTTCAATCGATCTCACGAAAACTAAAATCTTTGATATTTATAATGATTAAGCTGTCGATTTTTATGCAAATTTTTTAGAATATAGTAGAATTTCTAGAATTTCAGTAGAAAATTATTTCACCTACTAAGTATTATAAAAAGCACTATAACTTCAATAATTTAGATATTTTCTCATATTACATGCACTCTGTGCAATTTTGCACCTTTAAATTTCCTACAAATGCATAAAAGTCCACAGAGCAATAATAATTCTTTATGGACGCGAAGGAATAATAAAAAATCCTAAGGAATAGCAGAAGAATCATAAATCGCAAAAAGAAAAAGATTCTCACAGCACCAGAAAAAAATAGAATTAAACGTAACACAATGAAATCGACCAACTTTCGATCACGATGATTAAAATTTCAAACATTCTTTGGAAAGGTAAAAGCTGTTGCAAATGTCTTACCATCAAAATCAACAGTAATACCGGTAACATCGTCCCAAACGTTTATTTCTCCAACGATCCTGATATTCGACGAGTGGGAAACACGTTTCGTGGATTCAGTTGTTTCCACGAAGCGCAATAATCGAGATGCAACCGCGCGAAACGTTGTTTTGTAACTGTTAGCTTGAATACATATATACGTATATATATATATATACCATTCCCTGTACATGGAATTCTATTTATCGAATGGTGGTACCCACATAACTTCCAGATAACAGCACAATTACCAAATTATGCCTGTTGCACGCGCAGGGAAAGTTACACGTGTCTTTTCTGTCGCATTTTCCCAGTGAAACTCGACTGTTCATTATTCTACGTAATCTGCACTTCCGTTTCTTGCAACACGCTTCCTCCTCGTTTAGAAAAAGCGATTATTTTTCATTCAGTGAAACGAACGTCGATTTTCGAAACTAAACGGAGATTTGGTGAACTGGAAGCTTAAGCGAAGCAGAAGGACGATTGGATTCTGAGAAGAATGAGAAGAGATATCTGATTTATATGAAATTTGTAAAAGAACGATCTTTTTCTTCTTCTTTTTCATTTACATGATAATTTATTTTTCGTTGATATTAATCGAAATGTTTTTTTATTTTTATATTTTTTTTTTTTCAAGGAAAAATATTTTAGAAGAGAGCTTTTTTATTGCCGATGTTCAAAACTCTTACGTTGGAATGGGAAAAGGAAGTACTAAACCAAAAAATGCCGTTCGTATGATATTAGCGAATGTTAAATTTATAAATCGCGAGACTTATTTGACGTTTCCAGGCGCCAATATTCGATCGCGACTGTTCGAGGCGATTGTCCAGGAACCGGTCGGCCTTTTCCCGATTCTGATCAGCCGGGAGCCATAACCGAATCGCCTTGAACGTGTATCAGCCTCTCGACCTTTTTCTCTACTCCCCCGTGAAATCGTTACGACGGCCTTGTGCAAGGACGCAGTCTTTCCGAGAACGAAAGTCCCGATCGCTTGATTGTTCTCCGTGATTCACTCTCGCACGGACGAATTCCGCGAATACCCAAGCGATCACGAAATAAATTATCAGTCACCAATCAAAAAGAAAGAACGAACATTTCAGGTTTTTGAACACAAGAGAATTCATCTCTCTCTATCTCTCTCTCTATTCTTTTTTAACACGAATAATTCTTTTGAGTTGATGTTGATAAATCTAGATGAACATTTATTTTTAATTAATCCTGGGATGTTTGGGGGAGAGTAAACAAAAGTCTAAGAAATCTTGAATTTAAGTTTACATTGTTTGAAATGCTAAATTAAATATTAATGGAATAACGTTGCTCATTTTCAATTATCAGTTCGTTCAAAATTGAATTAATCTTGGATGTGAATCCGTATAATCCCTGATTATCTAAGGTAAGCGCTTCTAATCTTCGATTACTGAACTGTAACGCTTTCCTTTTACACCTAATCAAACTTCCACATCCTTGAACCTTGGAAATTGTTACATAGAATCGCTCTGAATTATTTATAAAAACATCCTCAAAGATAGAATCGTAGATTCCGTGGCAAATTTCTTCTCAGAATCTGAATAATCTCCAATTGTCCAAAATAAACGTTTCGAATCTTCGATTAACGAAGATTCATCAATTTCCACGTTCTGAAACCGTCGAAATCGCTATCTAACGAAACACGTTACACGTTACTCTGAAGCCTAGAGGATCACCAGCGAAGAAATCTTCAAAGCAAACATCGAACGATCGTTCGCTAGGAGGCAACGAATAGAACAGCGGTTGCATAGCGGGAAACGGTGGTTTGACACGCGTCGCATACCGATCGCAACTTAAATCAAGTGTCACGCGTTCGCAAACAGCCGTTGTTTCTTCCTCTTCGATTAATACTTCACGTTCGTTCGTTTACGCGCGTGTTCATCGTCTTAGAATGTAGGTGTGCGTGGCTGAAACCGTTACAAGCCTTTTCGAGACCAGTCTCTCAGCGACGCTCGAACGCGAACCTTGATCCGTCGCGAAGGAAAATCGACGACGCCTGTGGACGACGCCTGGACCGGTTCGATTGTCCAGTTGCGATTTGGCGACCGACCGGCGCGGACTGATTCACTTATTTTTCAGTTTTTTTTTTCCTTCAAAAGAAATTCTATGGTACCTTAAAATTTCTATCAAAAGTGACCCTTTTTCCTGTTGATATTTAAGAGGAGCAAAAGGAAGGAAATTTTTCCCTTTTTCCTATCTTTTTTTCTTCTTTGGAAGGTTTTGAAAAGTTTATTGGAAGATATATATCATTTGAGGATTCCTATTGGTGGATTTAAAGGGCAAGATGAAGGCTATTGGGTGCTTTACGATGACTCTACTGTTTCAACAGGTGAGAACTTTTTTTCGTTGTGGTTTTTCGACCTCTCAGAGAAGGAGAATAGCGAATTAATTGGTTGTAGATATTGGTTTCTGAAAGAAGATATGAATTATGTACGAAATATTGGATTCTCGAATGAACGAAGTTGTGGATCTTGGATTCTAAAGGGAAGTTTCAGCTACGGTGCCGATCCCCGGTAGCAAAATAAGTTGGAAATTAAATTTGTGAATATCCGCGGGAAGTTTTGGAAACTGCATCGCAGATCACGTTGTTAATTATAAATTTCGCTAAATAATAAGAACAAATTGTGTTGAGGAAGCTCGACTACCGCGGAGGAAAATGAAATTGCAAATCATAATTAAAACCGCATTAATCCCAAGTATAGAATTAAATTCAAAATTAAAGTTGGAGAAAAAATTAATTAAAATTTAAATAATAACTTGCGAAAACGAAAGAAAAATAAATCGTATCGCATATATTCAGCACGATAAACATATTCAATAAAAATTATGAAAATTTTTGTTTTAAATTAGTTACATTTATAATTTTCAAATTTTCAAAAATTATTACAAGAAGAAAGGAAACAAAAGCATTTGTATTGTCATTCGTGTTAAAATTAAAAAAAGAAATTGCACAGTAATAGTGATTCGTATCGCTAGAAAATAATTCCAAACATAACTTCGATCTATTTTGACTTTCTCGCGATTTAAGTCTCATTTTCACCGATTCTCCTCTCAACCTGACTCCGGCAAACCCCGTTTCGCACCAGTATATCAATTCCAACAGTTTTCAAAACGAAAGAGAAAAGAAAAAAGAACTCGCCAGCCGCTGCAAAAAATGGAAGAGAAAAAGTTACTTACCTCGTCGCAGATAAAAGGTCGAGTTTTAATTAACTCCCGCGAAAGTTCCACTCGAGTATTAAGCCGCTCCTCGTGTCGTTTTTCCGTTCCAAGAGATCCTGTCGGACGATTTTCTGGTCTTGAAACTTCCCCTCTCTCTTTCTCTCTCTTTTTCTCTCTCCTTCTCCTAGTTATCCACCTAAGTAACCGTAAAGTCGTTGCTTCCGTTCGAAATATCGTTCGTAGACACATTTCCAAACGGTAAAACGATGGTAAAACAAATCGAACGAATACTCGAGAACAAAGTTAAACGTCTCGATAATTTCCGAATCATCCTAATAATTAATTAAAATTCGTTTCCTCAGGTAATGTGCGGTATCATAAGAAATCCACCGAGTTTCGCGAAGCCAATGTACTCGGATTCTTATCTTCCGGCCGCCATGCAGGTGAGTTTCGAAATAAGAAATTTCGTGATACATATTAGCTGTAACATCTGGTCTGCCTATTCTGAAAGTGGTGTAAGTCCACTTTTGGAAAAAATTGAGAAATCACGTAAATTAGTATAAATTTTTCACATTTAATATTTTCAAATATCCATATATTTTGATTAACTGAAAATTCTTTAGTAAATTACTCATATAACTTACACCACTTTGACGAAAACAAAAAAAGAGAATAATTGTTACGAGGAAAATTTGTATCTTCAATAATTTCTGTAAAAAAAAACAAACGATTCTATTTTATCCTATCAGGTGATATTCCACGCGGTTGAGCAACTAAAACTCCTCCAATCAGAGGAAACATCACAGAGCACCACTAGCACGAGAATCCCATTGACTTCTCCAATTACTCACGCGTCTCAAAATCAACCATCGACTGTTCAATACTCTCCAACTACAATCGCATCGACAACGCTCTCGAACGAACCCAAAGACGATGAGAAAGAAACCGACAAAATGGAGGAAACGTCCACAGAAGAAATAGAAGAATCGTCAAAAGACGATACAGAAGAATCGTTGAAAGATCAAATCAAATATCCGTCAGAAGACAAAATAGAGGAAACGAAGATACAAGACACGTTGGATGAAAATACAGACGCATCCAAGATGGACGAACGACTGGACGACAAAATGGAGGGGCAAGAAACGCAGGAACCATCGGAAGACAAGGTAGAGGTGTTGCAAGTTCAATCTTCCGAGGACAAGATGGTAGAAACGTCGACGTTAGAGGAAATTGGCGAGGAATTGAATCCCCAGATACACCAAGAACCGCCAGAAGTGAACGAAGAGACGCCAGAAACGAACTATGCGACGCCAGAGACGAATTACGAGATGGCGGAAGATGTGCACGTTGCGCAAGAAACGAACGAAGAAATCCCCGAAGAGAATCACGAATGGATCTCGGCCGATAGTAACATGGAAACGAGGCCAGAAATCGTGCATGTCACTGATAATCCAACAGATTCGCCCGTGAATCGAGAATCGATAAATCAGACGGAAGAAGAGAAGAAGAAAGAACCAACTATCGACAGCGTAGTCCAAGATGTCTACGAGATTTTAAAACCAACTCCGTCTAAATTCGTAGACGAGGACACGGTGGTGACATCTGGAGAGTCGAAGAATATCCTAGGTGTCCCCGTGGAAACGATAGAAAACGTAGAAGACGAGGACGACGAGACCAGGTGAACTTTCTGCTGGAAAGTTTTTTTTTTCATTTTTTTCTTTTTCTGAGGGAGAATGAGAGAAGTTTTCTATCTCTTGAGGATTTGTCGACGATTTCTTTCAGCACAATTGCTGTGGTTTGCAATTTCTTTTTCTTTCTTCTTTCTTTTTTTTTTTTTTTAATTTCGAAATATATTTTTCTGCGATACTTTTGTGTCACGTTTATTCGTCGCGGGGAATTTGATAAATTGAATATTCGTTTTGGATGATATTGAGAAATTGGAAAATTGATTGGAACGATAATTTTTCTAGGATATTTTCGCGAACCTTTTGCAAGGGTTTCTCTCTATTTTACTGTTTTCTTTAAATTTATGAAAATTGTGATATTCACTTTTACTGCTTCAAATTTAGACAATCTTCAATAAATTAGCACTTTTTAATAATAGTGATGAATGGATTGATTTATTTTTGGGGGATAGTGAGATAAGACTGATTATTTTTACTTTTGATAATACCTAGGAAATTTAGATATTTGAATATTAATTTAGAATGATATTAACATTACGAAGTATCGAAGTTTCTATTTCACTGTGATATTCGACGAGCATCCCCCATTCGGGTGTAGATTCTACTTTATGCAAACTTTATGTAGAATAAATAGAGTTTAATACCACGGCGCCAACAAGAATATCAACGTTCACTGCCGGAATCGATTTGAGCCTGGACCGAAACTTTACTCGAGTAAATGTATTATACATAGAAAGTTTCGCTTGCTTCGAGTACAAATCGTAAATATATCAGTTTGTTGCGAAATCAAAAATTCCATTCTCAATGGAGAACTTCTTGCAGTTATCTCGATCCAACACGAAATAAACATAACGCAAGCTCTCAAATTGTTCAATTTAATACCATTGAAATATAAAAAAAAAAAAAAAAAACACAATAGAATTTTTCTTTTAATTTTTTAATACGATGAAATTAATTTGGTTCAAGATACTTTGTTAAAGAACTCAGATTTACTGAACAATTTGTTAGCAATTGATTATCTACATACGTACACACAGTGTCTCCAAACTATTAACTGAATTTACACGAAAAAGTATTAAAATTAGTCCAAATGACTTTTTTGGAAGAATTAATTTACATCTACAGAATATACCGACAAAGTTTGGTCAGGAAATAACTGAGACACTCTGTATAGCGACAACCTAACCCCGTTGTAACAGACGCAAGAAACTTCTTGTTAATCATTCCTCTCGTAGATTCACACGTTTAGGCGAGAAGGTGACGCAAGTGCCAAGGCCAAGCCTGTCCAGTTACCTGAGGCGTTCAAAGGTGCCACCGAGCGCCACACTTCAGCAGTTGGCAAGCCTGTACGACTCATTGAGCAAGGATGCCAGGAAACAGGGATTCGGTAAATACACCGGATATTCCGACGAAGTTCTCAACACCTTGGAAACTTCCGCTGAGGGAGGCGTCGGTCCTCAACTGAAGAAGATCCTAGCGAAGATGCTGGAAAGAAACGAGCTGACGAGGGACGACGCGAAAACAAGATCCTCGCAGGTTATTCGAGACCTCGACAATCCTTCCAGCATACTCAGCAAGGAACTTAGACCATTGTTACCTTTACGTTACGCGCTGTAATTGTTTGTACTAGTGATAGAGGGTGTATGAGAAATTATGTGAACAAGCGAGGTTTAATTCTGAAATTATGGAATATCTACTAAAAAGAAAAATTTTAAAAAGGAGCAAGAATCACGTCGATATACTTTCGATTGCTGTAACTTTGACAGGAAAAGTGAGAATTTAGAAAGATGAGAAAATCACCAGAAATATTTTTCAAATATTAAAATTAATAAATTACTCTATAATTTTTTAATGATATTAACATAAAAATAGTAATCTTATCCTCACTTGAATCACAATTTTTCACGCAACCAGTATGTGAATTTCTCTTTCTTTCTTTTTTCTCAATTATTACGTTCAGTTAATTAGGATTCGTCGATTCTGAAGGAAGAAATTAAATGTGAACATGTAATCATAAAAAAGGAAGAAATGGAATTAAGAAATTGTTCGGAGAATGTATTTATGGTGGTTTGTAGAAGGTGTTCAATTTTGAAACACATATTTTTCCCACAAAGTTGAATATTTCGAAGAACAAATATTTTTGAAATATTCTATATAGATCGTAGATTGAAATCAAGAGGTTTTCGAAAGGTTTTTAAGACAATTCGAAGATCTACGTGGGGCCAATATGGCGGACATAGTGCGTTCAAAGTACCGTATCCGATTTCTACATTAATTCCTGCATTTATGGATTAAAAATAAATGAATCCAGCGTTGATATCGATATTATTAAGTGTTCAAGTAAATAGAATAATTAATTAAAAGTTATCAAAAGATTGAAATAAAAATTATCTTTCGGAACGTCGACATTATGAGATTTCACCTGGCAATTGTGAGATTACTGTACGATTAATACTCAATAAAATTTTGTAACAACCTACACAACGGACTTCGGTGACTTCCCTTTCCTGCAATTATTGCAATAGGATACTTATTTTAAACAAACATATCAAATGTCAGTGAACTTATCTCACTTCAAACAAAACCGTCCAGATACCGCAGGAACATGCAATTATGACTCAACAACCGCGAATACAATAAGGTTGATTCATGCTCGAATTTTTGGTAACGAATCGTTACCACGTTGATTCATACAGTTTTCCTAGTAATATCAATCTTAATAAGACAAATCTAACAACAAAACGACTCCCAAAAGAAAAAAGAATAAAACCTTCAGACTTGTAAATTTTTAATTAAAACCCATTTGAAAATTTCAATGTAAATAAACAATATAATAAACACCTGAAACACCTGAAGAATCGACCAAATAGCGAGAACGCTAAAATCAAATTATAAAATTCGTTATAAATTCAATAGAAAGAAAATTCTCTTGGATATAAAAATCTTCGAAATTAATTAAATTCCAATCTGAAGTCTAGAAATATTATATTGGAAATTCAATTGAAATGCGACGAAAACGTGCTTTAACCGTCGAACTTTCTACACCGGCCATACCGAAGCGAAGATACCCGCGAAATTTTTCCAATCCACCTTGACCCGTGCAGCACGATATTGTTTATTACTCGAACAATATGCGCTGGCAGAACCCGAGGAACAAGCTATACGTGATACGAATAGCGATTTTCATTGGGCAACATCGTGTCAATGGTTTGTCCAGAAGGCAAAGGCGCGGATCTAAAGACAATAGGACAGCCGGTATGATCGAATTAGACGCGTCGAAGCTTCTACGCCAGTGTATTGCACGCTGGTATAAATGGATTTTGAAATCAATGGGTCCTTCAGTCGTTGCCTCGCCTTCGATGAAAAGAATCGAGTGGAAAAAGGTACTCGAGACACGTCATGAAAATTCTGCTGCTTGCATTTTGCCTCGTCTGCGTGAGTACAAAATTTGAAATGAACAGAAAACAATTGGGAGAAACTCCGCTTTTCTTCCATTGTTCCCTACGTTTCGAGATATTCCATTTCACTTCTCCAGCGTTTCAAAAAATAGGAAAAATTTAATTGAAAATTCTACACTCTTCGAATGGAATAGCAAAGTTGATTTGAATTGAAGCGAAAGGGTTTAAATTGAAAGTGAAAATTTGAAAGCTTCTTCTTCTTCTTTTTTATTTTGTCTTTTATCGTTTTATAACGAGTTACAAGTAATTGTTCTGATTTCGACGAGGAATTAATTTCGAGCTCGATTGAAGTAACGAAAGTAACGACGTTCAAAGGGAAAAACTGGCGGGACTCTCGTTTAATCGGCGCGCTTTCGTTAGTTACGTTCAGAAATGAGGGAGGAAGGCGTAGATTATCGTCTCGTAGAAGTTTCAACTGAAAATTCAGAGTAATTCTTTTGAAGAACTTTCTTTGAGGAGCAATTCTCGCGAAATGTGAAGGTTCGCGAGGAAACGTGACAGAAAGTGGAATAACGTACCTATTAAAAAAATTCTTGAAAATCAGAAAATATGCAAAATATATACCTACAAAATTTTGCATAATTCTCAATTTGAATAAGAAAGAAAAAATGATCAATTTTTCAATGATTCGCTCGAGAGGTTTTCTCTGAACGTAAAAAAATTAGCAAAATTTCGAATTCGAGTAGAAAAATGACGCATATCAAAGTAAAATCACAGAATAACTTTAAAATTCCTCGAATTTCGAACTTTCCAACTCTCAAAAATTGCCAGAATATAAAATACAAAATTCTACAATCTTCGAAATGGCAAATATTTCAAAAATATAATCAATTCCCCTAGAAAGATTAATTTTTCAACCACAAAAAACAGGAATAAAAGAAAATATACATTTCAGCTCTCCGTGCTGAGAGTGCAGTCGAAGCCACAGATAACAAAGCTCTTCCCAGTTGTCCGCGAAGAACTTGACCCTCAGCAAGATTCCGTTAAAAACGAAACAAAACCACTGGACAAGCTTCTTGGAAAGTTGCGAGCCACGTACGACTTCGTGTTTCGAAAGCCAGAGAACACGAGCAACGTGGAGAAAATTTTAGCGAAGGATGCACCTGATCCGGACGTCGAAACTTTAAAATTGATTTGGTCGAATCGAATGCAACAACAGCAACAACAACAGAAATCTCGAAACAGAGAAGATTCAGAGAAGTTTCAACCTCAAAGAATATATTTAGGGATGAACGAGGATTGGGTTAATGATATTCAACCGTTGAAACCTTTAGAACCTCTGGAACCATTGGAATTGGAGGAAGAGATGGAAATTGACAAAAATCGAGACGTCGAGGTGATCACTCAGAGGAATAGCTTTCAGTTTCCGGTCACGCTCAGCCGCCATCTTGTCGATTGGCTTGGTTCCCTCTTAGGAATAACCTATGGGGTTTATTCTAAACTAACTAGAGCTCTTTCTAGCAATAATACCGCCATTCGTGTCAATTAAATTTTCGAATGTGTTTTTTTCCTTTTGTATTAAAACGAAAATAATTAAAACGAAAAAAGAAATACTCAAACTGCGTTTAACCCTTTCACTGCGACAGAACTGACTGAAAAATTATTGATTTTTTTATTCAAGTCACTTCGAACGAATATGTAACGCGTTGAAAACAAATTATTCATGTCAAAATAATTAGAATTTAAAAAGTTTGATTAATAATACAGTTTTGTTCAGTAAGAAAAGGGTTGACACACAGTTAACGAAATATGTGATAATTTTGTACATTAACGATATGCAAATTACCATCGAATATTTTAATAAAACAATTTTTACTCTCGAAATTTATACCTAAACTCTTTGTGATACTTTGGCTGCCATATTGGAAAGATATAATCTACATAAACGAAATCATCGGGTATGTAATAAAAGTAACGGCGCGAACAGATCCATTTCTTTACACTTATTTTATTCAAAAATATCTTGGTCTGAAAAATACATGTGTTACCTCATCTTCATTATTATTCTTTTACTCTTTTCTTCTCTCTCTTTTTCTTTTTTTTTTTTTGGCAATTATCGTCGTATTTATACATAACAATCGCTCGTCGAGTAACACCTTGATGCAAATACGTATCCATTGTTAAAATACTCCCACATAATTGTTATCACCTCGTGAAATTACCCTACGAGTGTGGACACTATCATCATCTCTTATATGCTACTTAATTAACATTAGTGGAAAGATTAGCGCTGTTTTTTTCTTAACCCGGAAAAGCTGTATCATATGGATAAATGTTTTCTCTCTCTTTTTTTTTTCTTTCGTTGATCACTTATTTTCATTTAGAATGCTTTTCTATTAGAAATTCGTCGAACTTTAGGAAATCATTTTAAATCGATGCTCTTCCGGGTTAAGAGGGACAGGAAGTTGAAAGAAGTTTCAGGAAGAAGAGACAAAATACTGCTATCCCTCACGAACGTTTCAAAAGTCTTTGGTTCTATTACGACGCAGTGTGAGCCTTATCTTTAGTGCCATTCGCAATTATTCACTCTAATCTCGAGTATGCCTAGCAGACATTCCAATGGTGTTTGTGTCATAATCGAATGATGCAACCACAAGTTCCAAAATCTACGTCGCATGGAAAATTATTCCATTCGTAGATGTTGAATAGATTGTCAAAAAATTTGCATGAAATTAAAAAAAAAAAAAAAACAAACGCGTTTAAAAATTGTTCCATGATTAAAAGAAAAGATACTTGGAAAAAGCTAAAAGAAATATGTATTATACATATTTTTTATCCAGTACTGTCAAGGAAAATTCATTAGGTGATTTTTTGACAATCTACCGTTTCTAATTTCGAAGTTACTTTTGAGCAAATTCTTCCATGATTTTCATACTATAGTCGCAAAACGTAAGGCTAAATGTAAGTTCGGCTTTAGAGATCTCTCTGTACGAAATGAACAGTATGCTTAACCCTTTCACACAAGTGACACTATGAGCCTTGAAGAATGAGTCGGAGTTCAGTCAACGCGAAAGTAACGTGAACATCTCGAAGTGTAGTATAAAAAAAAAAACGTGAAAAAAAGAAAAATCCACTAAAACCGTCTTTCGTTCGAGAATATTCTTTGGTACCGAAAAAAGAAAAAGAAAAAAGGATTTTCCTTACAAATATCACTTCTCAAACCTCCGTAAAAAAATAACATAATTGCAGCTAATAGTTACTAAAAAGAAAGTTCATTAAAAAATACGATTCTATTTTGTCACAATAAAAATTCGTATTGCTTTTGCCTCCAAGATCGATCTAAAAAGAGGATAATAAAAATACGGAAAATTCTTAAAAAAGAAAAAACAATAGGTCAAATTTATCGTGGACGAGAAAGTGAAAATAAAAAAAAAAAAGGGAAACCAAACAGGAAGAATTACGATAAATGAGAGGGTGAAATGCTTACTTAAATATATATGTACTCGTTAAAGATGAACACGGACGAATCAGAGATCAAGTTTCAAACAACGTACCTATCGAGTCACCATCAGGTAAAATTTGTATAGCACTTATATACAGAATTATTCTACAAACTTTTTGATACCACATTTACTGGCAGTATGCTGTTGTGGCGGCACCGAGGTTTCGCAGAACGCGCGTATGATACGAACGATCGGGTTCACGAACTTAGCCGAGCGCTCGCGAAGATAGGGCGCGAATACCGAGCGCGTTGCTGACCGGCGTCGTATCGAACGCGCGTTTCACATGTTCTTTACCAACGGAAAAAAGAAAAAAAGGATAGGACTTAACATTTGACACGGACACAACTATTATTGTTCTCGTTTAACGATAGTTCAGTTCAAAATGTATAATCGAGGCAAACAGAGTAGAGCAAGAATGTGTCGGTTAAGTAAATTTCTTGAAAACCTAGTTCATACGTGTTCTTGGTACACCTCCATATTGTTCGCTATTGATACTTGTTTCGAAGTTAACTTAAATGGCGTGTTTATCAACGGTACTTTCCACTCTAGGTCACAATCGTCATACACACGAAATTCGTGAAAGAAAAAAAAGAAATATTTTCATCGCGAGACTCGAGTTCAGCGACCTATACACATATACACATAAATTCGTCTTCCTTGTCGTAATTAATCGTAGACTAGAATCAGTAAACAAACTATTTCCTTTAAAGCTAGCTTAAGTAAGACAGACGGTGTGTGCATTTACGCAAGTTGCTCGTTTCGTGTACCAAAAGCTGGTATTTCCTGCTTGACCTTATCTAGAGACTTACTATTAGACATCGTTTTCCAGGTTATGTAACGGACCATACGTTAACTGATACTATTCTCATGCAAACAATGGAACTTAACTACGTTTCATGGTGTGTCCGCTATGGGTACAAAATATAAGGTACTGCTCACTGAATACTAATAATTTCACTTTGTAAAGCAAATAGCAAAAAAAAAAACGTCTAAGATTCGAAGTTTGATATACGGTTTGATAAAACCTGATCACCCCGTCGATTCTCACGAAAAAATTTACATTCTCCATCTCTGATGGAATTTCAATTCGTTAAATTGCACCTGAACACCTCCTAGTGCTGCCTTTCCTTTCGAACGATTTTATAAATTCAAGTTTCTAGAATATGCTCCAATTCCTAACGCACGTCTAACGAATTTTCTATTTTGTGCTAACCCTCCAACGTTTCCCGTGAACAGCCTTTATTGCTTTGGATTTAGACGAGCTTATCTACGACTAAGACGGCATTAAGTACCTTGTATTCTGGGGCAGGATCTCGTTCATGTTCACCGCCTGCTGTTGCAGCACGTTTACCTCTTTTATCGCCTGCTCTTTGAACGAGGAGAACGTGTGGATTAGATTCTGATCCTTCTGGAGGTTCTGTATATATTGGAGGAAATTAGGCTCTTGTTTCGTGAAACCTCCGTCCTTCAATACGAAGTTCACTTCTTGCTTAGGCATCGCGGACACTTCGGAAGCTTTCTCGAAAGACTCTTTCTGCTCGACGTAGAACGGCTCCTTTTTCGTTCGATTCCTTCTAATTCCTAGATGCGTTTGAGTGTGTTTGTTTAAGTGATCCTTCCTTGAGAAGGCCTTCTGACATACTGAACACGAGAAATTCTTGTCGCCGGAGTGAATCACGTAATGCCTAGTTAGGTGCTCGTTCCTTTTGAACGCTTTGAGGCACACGGGACACTTGAACGGCCTCTCGTCCGAATGGCCGCGCATATGTTGATCTAGGTGCTCCTTTCGTTTCAACATGGCACCACATTCCTTACACTGATACTTACGTTCCTGTAAGAAAAATATCGCGTTAATTAAAGGTATTCATATTTACAATTGCATATATTCAAATAATTTGATGCATACTTGTATGTGAGCCTGTATATGTTGCTCTATTTCCGCTTTATCTGGAAATGCCAAATTGCATTCTGGACAACAGTAAAGCGTGGAGCCGTCTAGAGCGACGCTGATTTTTATTTCCCCCGTTTTCGCCCGAAATTTCATCTTTTTCTCCGTTTTCGGCGAGTCGGTTTGTATCTGCTGCTCAACCTTCATACTCTGCACTGTATTCTCGTTTTCCTGTTGATTATCCACGTGAACGTTTAGGTCGTTCGGATTTATAGATACCATCATTTGATCTGAATTCATAAAGACATTTCCATTCTGCAACTGAGTATTTCTAAATACTGGAACACTGGGAATGTTCAAAATGTTGTTCTGTGTGTTGTGCTCCATCTTTTCTTCTTCAGTCTTCTCTTTCTTCACCTGCTCTGTTTGTAGCTTAATTAACTGTTGCAATGTCAGTGGTAGAGTAGTAGCTTGCAACCTTTGGAAATATTCTGCCATGGCACTTTGTTGCTGAAGTTGAACTTGAGAATCCTGCTGAAATATTAATTTTCATTTAACCATAAGACTATAATTTCCTTAATAGCTTATAGATAGATATAAAAAAAAATTTCATACCATTGTAGATGTCTGTTTCTCATTTTCAGTCCCAATATCTATCTCCTGTTTTATATTCTCTGGCTGTGAAGTTGATGGCAAGTACATGTTAGGTATAATCCTTACTGGTAAACTATTTGATTGAACACTGAGTATTGGGTTGTTTTGATTGTAATTAGGAATGTTAATAGTTTGAAGGCCTTGCTTCTCACAGAGCTGCATCAAAGTATTTGGATCAGGCCATGCTAATATTGGTCCTGTGTATTTGTTTGTCGAATTAACCTTAAAAAAGAAAGAAGAAAAAACGGAATTAAATACCAAAGAAATACAAAATATAAAAGTACAATTATCACGAAATTTACCAGCAAACTTTGTTTCGTCTGATTCAGTCCCGCCGCGGTCGTATAAACAGTCGTGTGTTCCGCTTGAGTATTATCACTGCTGGTGAATTTTAACGTCGAGACCGAGCTCGATCGAGACGTTAATTCGGAGAATTGTGGGAGCGCGCCTTGGACAATATTATTCCCGGAAAAATCCATTTCGCCGCGATTGAAAGTAAGAGGTACGCGCCTTTCGCGATTAAAACATGCGAGCGTTTATAACCTATAATATCGAGCTCGAGCGACGTACAAGTTAGCCGGCCGTGATTAAGTTTTCAGTCTCATATTTATCGCGTCGCGCGAGAATGCAGGCAAATAATGAAATGCAACATCGGTGAAAAACACAAGACGACTAATTAAATTAAAAAATACACGTCGAGCGACGATACATTGTAACGTACGCCGCGTCCTACGCGTCGCTCCAACATGGCTGTACTAAAGTACTATTTCCAAACCTGTACCGCGTCTATCGAACGGTTAGGACCAACCCTCTGAAAACATAATTAGGACACACCCCATTTTGCATGATTTACCGAAACGGATGATTTTCGAGAAATTAACGTGAACCAATAAACCGTTTTTATTTCATTCGAAAAAAAATTCGTATAGGAAAAAAATGATTTTTGCTGTTGTGGTAGGCCTGAATTCCTTCATTCTGTTTACAGTGGACGCTTGGCAAACTTCACTGGATAAAATAAAAATAAACATTTTACAGACGTATTTTCGAGCAGAAAATCGCGAGCGCGGTGTTGATGATTTAGAAAAATTAGGAACGTGAGAGAGGATGATTAATGATTCTGAAAGATTTTTATACAAGATTGGAAAGTTCTGAAGATAGTATTCGGGTTTATCGATTGATGGTGGTTTATTAGTTTTATTCTCGAGATCGTTACAAAAATAATACGCGATGGGTAAACATGTCATGATCATATGGGCGAAAGCTTGAACAAACGAATAGATAATTTACGTAAACAGAGTAGACTTTTGTTAGCGCAAGTAGATCAGAATTCCAAGAAGGTTAAAAGCGAAATTAAGAAAATATATTCGCAAAATTTGTGAGTATTTTCGTACATCGAATACTATACAATAATTATTCGTAAGTTCACAATACGTCGATTTGTATCCATAGGTCATTTAGAGAAAATTATAGAAATCATGTTGGTGCAACAAACTCATGGAAACTAAGAAATGATTCTAGTGGAGTTGCTGGAATCTTGTGTGCAAATTATTTCTGCAACAGCCCAAATAAGACAATTGCATCAATGCCTAATAAATCAACAGTGAAGAGAGTACTAGTATCCTCAAAAAAACAGTCTGAAAATCAGCATTGTTCAGAAGGTATTGGTAGAAAGCCAGTAAAAGAATGTTATTGTAACATTGGTAGTAGAAAAGTTCAATTAAAATCAACAAGAACACAATACAAACAAAGCTCTCCTTGCAAATGTTGCAAAAGTCATGCTAACTTTGCTACAATACCTGTAGAACGGACATTTGAAAAACCAATTTTAACTTCACCAATTAGTTGTGAAACTCTGAGAAGGGTACAGAATATAGATTATGCACCTAAATCCCAATTTTTGCGCAATGTCAGAAGCAAAGTATCCCTATTGCAAACAGCTGCAGCAACAGGAGACTCCCCAGAGTCCTGTTCCAGATCACAATATTACCATGAATTCATGGCCAAGAAAAATACATACAATGCTAAACCCATGCATCAGTTAAGAACTGATGATAAAATATCACAAACTAGCACACGCTTAACAAAATATATACCTGCAAGATCTGAAACAACAGAGGAATCTTCCAGCTCTGAAGCTGAAAACATAGAGAGATCCAATAAAGGAGTTCAGATGCCTCCAAAAAAGCACTCTAAACCAAAAGTTTTAGTCAAAAGGACTCTTTCCTCCAAAACTTCTGTACCTGATGTGAAAAAGACTAAGCCAAGTTCAAAAGTAGCAACTAAGAGTAAAAAGACAGTGGTCAGCAAGGATTGTCATTGCTGTGACAAGAGTAAAACGGATCCGAAAAATGTATCGGGAAGAGATAATTACGCCGAATCGGAAGAGTATCAGGGTACTGTTTGTACAAACAGATTCCCAAAAGAGAGTGACAGAGAATTCCTCTCTGAAAAAGAGATGAGGGAGCTGAAGAAATTCCGCGAGCAAAACTACTTCGACACTCATGGATCCAATCACACATTGGTATCATCCAAATCTTCTGGTTCTCTGGAGCAGTATTTGTTAAATGACAGACTATTTCCTGAACCTGCAGGAAGAATCCATAAAAAAGACCTTGTTGTGACAATGCCACCTTGCGCCACTATGCAACGCAAACGGATACATTATTTCCCACGTTATATCGTCCGTCAAGAGAAGAGCAATTTCAACGGAAATTGCAAGAAGAAACGTTGTCAAACTTGTCCTCTGACTGGACATGCCATAGACCTTGGAATTACTAAAATAAGACCTCCTTTGAACAGTTTAGCTCTTAAGTATCAAAAACGATTGCCTTGATATAAGAATCTATTTTTTTTCTTTTTTTTTTTTAATGAATAAGACTGCGTGTGCCTAAGAGGAAGTTAACGTGGCTTCGATCACGTCGGTGTCCTTGGAAAAGTGCAGTTTCGGTGTGATTCAACTTTACGTAACGCGATCCTTATTGAATGAAACATTAGGTGACCGCTGTTTGAGAATTTTAACGAAAAGAAAGAAAGAAAGCATGACGGATAGGTACGCAGGTGGGCTACGTGATCTCGTTCGCGATTAAAAAAAAAAAGAATCCCGCGGGATTCAACGTTGTCGGCGGCCATGATGAATCACCAACCTCTAACGAGTTCAAGCGCGCCAAATGCAAATTTCTATTGAATAAAAGATGGTAAAACACACGGTCTTGTTTTGAATACAATTAAGCTGATCGTTTGATTAATTTGTCAATGAACAAACGATAGGATCATGCGAAGTTTACTATGGAATCTTTAACGTGGAATTTTATAAGACAATTGTGTAAGAATATTTATTTATAACATTGATGTATCGTGACAAATGGATCAATAAAATTTTATTTATATATCGATCTACAAACAAAACGTATTGCGTTATGTATTGTGTTTTATTTACGATAATGATGGTTAGAAAAAAAAAAGAACAAATACAGAGTTTTATGTTTCATTGTACATTCAGACAATGTCTCAGGAAAATATCACGCAGAATTACTCTTTCGTAAATTACGATCACGTGACGGCCATGACAGGCCATGACAGACCATGTCAGACCGGTGCATGCACCTCTCATAACCTTAATTCTCTTTCGTTAATTCTGTCGGACGTTTCAATGCAAATTGTCAAAAAATCAGACGTTTCGTGTCTTCAATTTTGCGAATAAGCTACAAGAGACGTTGAAAATTCGTTTTACCTTACGAAAGCAATTTCCTTCTTTCATATATAGATCACGAAATGCAACGGAAACATTGATAATAGCTAGAAAGTGCAAGATTTCGTTTATTAGACAGTTACAAGGTTCGATTCGAAAGGTGGCGTGTACGTGTTTTTGTCGATTGCAAAATTCTAAAAAAAGTAACAGTCTAATTTCGTGAAAATTGTAGAACTCGATGGAAAAAGAAATCGGGATTTCTCAACGTGACTGTTCCTGTTTCCGTCGGTTAGAAAAAATAACAGAAAACCGAACGAATTCCGTTTTTCATGACAACACACTCGCGTTGCGTGAAGTTGCTCGAAGTAATTAGCAAATCACTTGCTCTAACAACTTAACCACTCAATGAAGTAACATGTTCTCTAAGAACTCTAGAATATTTTTGAAATTATACACTTTGTTCTTTCGAAATATTTGAAAAAATTTTCCATGTCATTTCCACACTCCGATTATTCATACAAATCGTCCAATATCACTTTAAATTCATTTGAATTAAATTTCTTTTTTCATTTCATAATTATACGTATTGTTTTTTATAGTTATGTTTTTACCAAAGAAAGCATCTCATTTTTCTGATACAATTAATGGTAATTGTGTATTATGCGATAATGGTGCAGAATCTCGATGTTTCAATCAGAGTAATTAAATATTCGTTTGAAGTACATTAAACCTGTCAAGCATCGAGACGGTAGACTCATTAAATATCGATTCAAACGGAGAATTAACATTATCGAGGAAATGCATTGCACACGTGAAACTGGTTTCTCGGTTTCTCAATGGAGAAAAAGTTGAGAAATTATCGATCGCCTCTGTTCAAAGTGTTCGTCGATTAGCGAGAAAGAGTATGTTCGCCCGGCGAAATTATTATGGTCTTCCGTTCGAATGTAACTTTGCCGAATATTTTAAACAAATGTTCGTTCAATCTGCTCGACATTTTCTAAAGTGAATGCAAAAAAGCACATTTGGCAATTTGGCGATATTAAAATGGCAAACAGATAATTCACTGCATTTTGGTAATATCGTCGTTGATTTTTGCAATGCCAATTTTTGCAATTGTTGTGTTTCAAATTTTCGCGATTCCCGCACCACGGTAATTCGCGAAATTTCGAGAATCACAACAGGAAGAATAACATTTTTTACATTTCGTTAATATCGTCGATAATTTTTGCAATTGTCGCGTTTCAAATTTTCGCGATTCCCGCACCACGGTAATTCGCGAAATTTCGAGAATCACAACAGGAAGAATAACATTTTTTACATTTCGTTAATATCGTCGATAATTTTTGCAATTGTTGCGTTTCAAATTTTCGCGATTCCCACACCACGGTAATTCGCGAAATTTCGAGACTCGCGACAGGAAGAATAAAGCAACGCGAACTGTGGATTTCCACGTGAGAGGGAGAAATTGTAAACTCACGATGCGACTACTGGCAATTCACTGTGGTAATTTTGCAACGTGCAAAGGAACGGGAGGAATTTGCCATTTTCCAACGAGAATTGATTTTTTTCGCCGAACAAGGTGTCGTTGTGCAAAAAGAAAAAAAAAATAGAAAAAACAACAACGTTGATGCATAAATTAAAGTCAGAACGTCTGTGTTTATCTCTCTCCGTGATTCATCGCGACGTAGATGATCCAACAATCGTTTTATCTCGTTGAACGGACACGGTGGAACAAAACGCTGCAGATTCTATCACCATTTTGGTTACGATAGAACTTTGTATTCGTTCCTATACCTTTCCTTTGTTTTTTTTTTTCTTTGTTTCAATTAATTATATAGCATTTTTCTGTGACGAAAAACAAGCTGAAACGAATGTTCTAACTGTAAATGGAATTTAAATCTCGACCAAAATGTACCGTTTGAACACTGTCATGTAATTAACGTTGCCTTTTTATGGCCAATTATGGTTTCGCTGTGCGGTCACCTTTGCTCGCACAAGGAAGACAAACAAGCTGAGAGAATTGATGGTTCTACAAAACACATAAAAAACGAAGACTCGCATTTTCATACCGGAGAACCTTAATTATTTAGTGAAGGGCCAAGAATCTTGGCCCAAGATGCGTAAGCAGCAATGGCGGAGCAAGGTTCTACAGTGGTCGATGGCACATGACAAGGCGACGCTATTCACCTTTCTTATTTTTTTAACGGTGACCATGAAAATCGTATCACTCGATCACTTATTTTTGTACGTTAAAAAAAAAACATCGTTCCTTCACGATTTTTATTAAAATATCATGTATTCATTGTTATTTCAATTGTATCAAAGGGAACAGTATTTCTGCGTCTAAGTCGACGCGAATCACTTGAAATCAATCACTTACAAGCCTACGAATCAATTTTCCCTCATTATTTCCGCTCCTTTTTTATTTCTTTCGATCGTAACGTTTCCATTTCGATTTTCTCTTTCGCTAGTTTCACCCTGTTGATTGAAAATTTCATTTTCGATAGGGGTTCGAGTGCAAATTGGCACAACGAGAAGGTAAGATTGCTATCTGACATCAGATTGGAAATGTTTAATTCTATTCAGGTGATACGAAAAATAAGATATATTGAAACGTGGAAACGAAGTTGAATCGACACGTAAACTGTTTAAGTTTATTAGAATTTCAAATGCTTTACGTCACTGAGGCTGTTTTCGATTCCCGTACAAAATGAGAAATAATTCGAGTAAATTGTTCGTTGCGTTTTGATTTATCAAATGGATAGGTGAAAGAAAAAGAGTGAGCAATGAATGAAACGATATGGGAACATGTTTAAACAATCAATAATTAATTAAACGTACGATTTATCTCTCTTCGATTTGCCGCTGACAGGACCAGTGACATTTAATTAAAATTGTCAAGAGAAATAAAAAGAAAAAAAAAAAAAAGAAAAATAAAGCGGATCGTAAAACTCTCATCGACACTTTTATCAGATTGGTAAATTTCATTTAAATTTCAAATCTGCTAATTCAGTAAAACGTCAAGCTTGGTAAATGTCATTCAACGATTTTATACCGTTACTACATATTTAATTGTCAATGTCAATGGCGTGTCCTTGCCAGTTTTCTCTTTTCTCGCCATTGTTTCCAGTTTCAAATTAATTATCCTCTATACAGATTTCATAGATTCATTTATCCCTGTGTTAGACACAGTTTACTACCATTCTTTTTATATGTATATTTCTTTCTGTTCCGGGCGATTACGTTAAAAAAATTCGCCACGATGTTTCGTCGTTCGAATTACGATCGCTCGTCCGTCATGTTTATGAGAATAACGTGAGATCACTTCTTGAACAATCCAGAAAAAAACGTACTTTAATGCTAACGATTAACTAGAATCGTATCGTAAACTCCGAAGAAACGGCAGAATTTCCATCGCCGCGATTAGAATAATACGATCTCCCATTCATTTTCTTCGTAATATTAATCGTGAAATAACTATATAATGAACGAATTGATAAACGCAACGTTGAACTTCGTATAATTAACTCGTAAGTTTCATCACAACGATGTTCATACATCATCATCACCATTCACAGTTTTATTATAATTATTACTATTACATTTTATACAGTATTGTTCAAGCAACAATGTATACAAATAATAATAACAATAATACTTACAATAAAACGGTGAACGACGATAGAAACATTTATAATGTTAACATTAAAAATATCTATGGAATATTAGTATGAATAATATTGTACTATAACAACTCTGCGTACAATTTTCCTTACAATTGTGGCACAATAAATATTCCCTTTCTATAAATAGAAACTAGAACAAAACGACGTCATTGTGGCGTGTACATTGCCGCGATTATTCGAAAAATTTCACAGGAGGGGTACCGCTCAATGACATATTGAATATTCCATGGTCTTTGTTCACGAGATGTCCACCTTCGAAGTAGGAAAAATTACAGCAGAATAGATAGGATTATTTAGATCGTTAATAATGCTAGACAACGATCAAAAAGGGTCGTTTTGATAATGAGTAAAACGTTCCTCGAATATCGTTTTCCTATTTCATCTTAGAACTCTTAGAACAAGCGAGTTTTTCGGGATCGATGAACCTCGAAACTATCGACGACCATGAACGCGTAACCTTAAGACGTTTTCAAGAAAGTTATGCATACTTAATCGACCATTCACATCGTATCGATGTGTAAACTTCTGTGTGTATGCGTGTGTTCCCTCGATAGTTCAGCCACGATTCAACTATACAATAGCGAGAGGATTAACCGAAGGATTCGATCGATCGATCGATCCTTCGATTAACGACGAACGTCATTAAAGAAGGATTTAGGTCTTGGCTAATGACACTCGATTTTTGGCCAAATATCCGCGTTGACAACGTTCTGTTGCAATTGTGGAATTATTCGGAATTATTACACTAATTTTTATGAGTAGATGAAACGCGAATTGGGCGATGGAATGTCGAATTCTGTGGAAACTAGAAGAATTGAGAGATCCTTTTCGATTATGAAGTTATTTCAAGTTTAAAAGCACGATGAAAAAAGTATATTGGAGAAAATACTAGGAGATATCTTATTAGGCGACGAACTAATTACAGGACAATTTTCAATTACTAACTTTCTATCCGCGAAATCGATCTTTCCAACAAAGTATGTCATTATCGAACTTCGCGTGTCTCCCATTAATGGCATCAACTTTTACGCGACTTTCTTCGAATTCTTTCTATTCATGCGGTATTATATTTTGTCGATAAAAAGAAGGGAAAAACATTTGAATTTTAATTTTAAACATATATTTTTAACGCGTCTTTTTAAGTAAATTTTCTTTTTCTTTTCTTGTTCTCCAAAATGGCCACTGTTCGTTTCGAACGTCTTCATTTCGGCCAACTGCGAAATTTTCCTCGGATTCTTGACTGAAAATACAAATTTTCGAAGAAATTTCCACGACGAAATTATCTTTTAAGAAACTCTTCGTTATTTCAAGAACAAACAATCAAAAAAAATAAAAAATGAAACAATTAAATTTATTCGCATCTTTGCTACCATCATTTTTGCATTGACGACTTTTTAATTATTTCGCAATGACGTCAACTCAGCTGTTTTTACGTATTGCTCATCTTAAAAGTCGAAAAAATCTCTGAGATACTATAATTCTTCTAACTATACTTGTTATATACGGATGACCTTTAAGAAAGTGATGCGGCGGTGCGCAAGATTGGTGGCTGTTGATGCAAATAAAGCTTCAACAACAATAATTGATCTCATCTTGTATGTATATTAGATCAAAACGAAGCATATTCATTAATTTTTTCTTTCACAGCACTACTAAAGGATGAGCATTTATTTAAATATCTAGAAACCGACTTGACAACCTCTCGATAAAAATTTACAATGTTTCAATAAGGTTGAACTTTACTTCTCGTGAAAAAAAAAAAAGAAAGAATTCTCGATAACCAACGTCAAAGGAAAAACAAAAATATAATTCAGTCAAATTTCCACGGACTCAATGTTGAAGTTCAAATTCATAAAAGAAAAAGAAACAATCGAAGGTTTCGAGGTAAATGTAGAAGTTTCAGGAATAATTCTTTCAGTTAGCAAAATATATGAAAATTTACCGTTTTCACATGCAGCACACGAATTTCTCCGAATATATGTTAATTTTAAAATACATCTCGAAAATATTATTCTCCTATAGTAATAATAATAAATATGTAACAATTCTAGAAGAAAAATTACTTTTATTTAAATATTCTTCAATAAAGAAATATTCATTTTAATTTCAATATTTTCCGTGTTTTGTTAATTAACACAAAGGCTCATCTGTTTGACACTTTGAATAAAAAATGACAAAGAAGGACGAGAACTCCTACTGAACACGAAAAAAGAATAAACGCGTGCTCGTGTGTATGCAAAATACTTTTACTTTCGAAGTGAACGCTTTCAGCGTGCTGCACCGAGTTGTGATCGAAGAAAAACAACTCGCCGTAGTCTTTTTAAATCGCCGCGATCAATCTCCTCGTCTAATCGTTTGATCTCTCATCGGGAACGATTTTGCAAGATGAAGAAGAGTACAAAACTGAGATTTAGAGGAATAAAAAAAAATATATATATATTCAACGATCATCGCAAAACGAAAAAAAAAGAAAAGAAAAGGAAAGACGCTGGATAGTTCGTCTTTGGAAAACACGTCCACAGATCAAGTTCGTCAAGGAAAAAAAAGGATCAAAAATAGCAAAAGAAAAAACAGAACAGGAAAAAAATTCCCACTGAAATTTAGAAAAACTGAAAACGAGCTCTCATGCTGAAAAAAAATACACAAAGAGTTCCGCGTTCGTCGCGAAAGAAAGAAAAACTTTAAGAAATTATAATGAAGTTCACAAATCATGCTGACAAACGAATAAAAAAGTAGATGACAAAAGATTGCAATTTAAAGGTGAAAAAAGAAGTTGAAATAAAAAATAGAAAGAAGTATAATAGGTGTAAACACGAATTCTTTCTAACTTTTCGGCACAATCGAAGTTCTACTCGAATAGAACGAAGACAGAAATTTTTATGTGAATTCATATTTTCGAGAATATAACAAAAACAACAAAAAAAAAAAAGGTAAAACTTCGATGAAAAATTAGTTCACCAACTAGTTGTCATAGAAAGCACTATAATTTTCATATTTTTCTATTATGTACAATTTTTCATCTTGAAATCTCCTATAAATCCATAAAAATTCTCATTCTATAGAAATCATTTCCACTATCATCGACGATCATTTTGCCAATTTTTTCGCCAGGTTGCGAATACCATCGCGAATATTTCGATCTGAATAATTATGTGACCTTCAGTCGGAAGAAATTCATATTCTACACTTAACACTAAAGAAACACTTGTCCAATCATATTTCTGTTTAACAAACGAAACTGGTATTCACCAAATAGGGGAATATTAATCCCGATTATAAACGTCAGATATTTCTACGATCCATCCTTATGGTGGTGCAATGAATCATCTCGAGGATCTCGAGCTCGTGTGTCACCCTGTTCACGTTCCTCCGACACAGGTATTATTTGAGGATCTTTTTTGCATAATCTCATGGGAAGAGACACGCGTGCCCCGCTGGCCAAGTGGTGGGGCAATCGTACCGTTTAAATACACTGCATCAATGACCGTTTCTTTCAGTTCAGATTCAGCTGTCCGAAGGAATTTCCAACAGGGGGAAGAAAGATCAAGTTGTCATCGTGAACGGAAACTGTAAGCGTGCAAGCATGGAGAAGACGTCGATTTTTGGGACGTTCGTCGTAGCGACGACATTAGCGATGGCCCTCGCTGTTGATCTACGTAAGAGAACTTTCAATTCTTTCAACTTCCGTGGATTCTGCAATTTTTTAAACTCGATGGATCGTGGAACAATAGAATTTGGAATTTGCTTTTTTTTTTCTTTTAACGTTTATTGTGAAATAGGAGAATCTCAAATTGTTTTATCCTTAATGGATAATGAAATAATAGATTCAAATTTAGAATTTGTTTCCTTTTTTTTGTTCTTCAACGTTGATTTTGGAATATTGAGATCTGAAATTGTTTTATTTTTACTTAATCGTGGAATAACAGAATTTGGAATATTTTCTGGAATTTTTATCTTCAACGTTTATTCTGGCATATTTCACAATTTTTTTTGAACCATTCAGAAATTTTTTTCATAAAGTTCAATTTGTCACATTACACATTTCTGTTTGATACTGTCAATCCGTTCTCGTATTGTGTCGAAACAAAAGTCCATTGTGTCACCTTTTTCTTCTTCTTGTTGTCACATTTTATAATAAACCATCCTTGACGTTTATGACATTTCTACTGGTAGAATACGCAATTTTTCGCTAAAAAAAAATGTAGAGACACCCTGTAAATATATATCACAAATCGAAGGGAGAATAGTAGTGATAATATATGTTACAAATAGAAGTGAGAAAAAAGAAAAACCCATTTAAAAAGATTCATTTTACAATAAAAAAAAAACCCAAAAAAAGAAACAGAAACCAAATTTAAAGTCTGTGAAAACTGTTAAAAACAAAAAGAAATAGAAAGACGAAAAAATGAAGCAGTTAAAAGTCACATGTGTCACACTGTCGAGATCTAACAAGAAAATGTCTATATTAAGGTCGATGTCTGACAACGTAAAAATCCATCTAACGCGCACAAAGTCGTGACTTGTTAACTCGACGTCGAAACGGTTCGATTTTCCGCGGATCGATCGATCGAAAAGCCGTTAGAGCCTGCCAGAACACAGGTCTGAAAGAGAAAGTCAATTCTGAGCTTCAGCTCGACTTCGTAACTGCTGCACTTTATCGGATCCGTTGCAATGCAGCTACCACTTACGTAATAGTGGTTGTATGCGACATTTCTCCTCTTTTTTTTTTCTCTCTCTTAATTTATTCTCATTTTTCCTACGTCTTCTTTAATCGTTTTCTTTATTTCATTGCAGCGAACAATTGGAGGATATGCGACAGATCACTTCCGGAAGATCAGTACAGCAAATGCGTCTCAGACGCGGCTAAAGATGTTATTGTTTCATTGGCTGGAGGTGAGTAATTTACATATGCACATATCTACGATTTAATAGCCTTGGAATACAAATATGAACTTTTTTCATGCTGTAAACATGGTAATATTGTTTTTTTTCCTCTCCTTTGCTGATATTAGAATTGTACGAATTGTTCATTTCGTACTGAGAATTATTATTATTAACTTTTTGCGCACCATTGGCGCCGATAATGAGATATTCATAATATGGACAATGTTGATTTAATTTGAATTTTATTATTTTCTGCGAAAATACAATTTCTAATATATTGGAAAAGGAACAGTTCGTTTTGAACTGCTGAACTTTTTGAAATTACGCTCGTTCGCTGGAGGACTTTAAAGTTAACGCTCGATAGTTGTTATTATTCGCTAGTTTATGTAATCATTTCACCTGACCGAACATGGGCCCGTATAACTAATGAAATTTTCATTGAGGAACTGGTACGTTCACCTTAATTTCACTATTCGTCAGCTATTTCCCAGCGATATTTTCTTCTGTCGCGTTTTGCAAAACAACAGCAACGTGAATTTTCACTGGGCAATTATTTAATCTCAAGTTTCTTCTTTTTCAAATTTCCGAGACAACTATGATCGAAATTCGTTCGTTTTATTCGCTATTTTATCTTTTACGAGTTGTACACGCGAAGATCACGATTTCGCGATAGAAAGGCAGCTTCTTTCGCAGATTTCACACAGAATAAAACTATTTTTCATCGAAACACAAGACACTCTTTGTGTCTTACGAAAGAATAAATTAAGATTAAAAAAGGGAATTAAGATTTTTCTTCTCGAGAATCTACTAAGAGATTCTATTTCCAGAATTCGAAAAATTTGGGAAAAATTCTTTTTCCGTAGAAAAAGGAACAAGAAGAAGAAAGCTTAACGATAAAAATTTGTCCTAAAGTTCCATTCGTCGAGTGCGAATTTTAATCTATCGAGCGCGTGCTGTTGATTTCACCGGAGCAATGCATTTCCTCGAAACTGGCGTCAGTTTCTCCAACATGTTCGCGCGTTAGCAATTTCCAGAGGTTCACCTTGACTCCAGATGGCCGATCCCTTCGCTTTCTGGGCCTGCAAGATGAAAATCCACCTGCACAAATGTGCAATGAATTTCTCGACACCACGTGACCGTACGAGACTTAAAATTTGATTAAACAAAAAAAAAAAAAAAGGAAAACCCTCTGTTCAAAAATTGAATGGCCAGACAATGTTAATTCCAGACATAAATTTCCCTCGAATTTTCGATTAAAATTTAGATCGACATTTCAAGAATAATTTCGTCGATTTCAGGTTTGAAGAGTTTCAAGATCCTTCCAATCGAACCATTGGCCGTGGACAGCGTGAAAATTGGCGAGTCTCAAGGATCGGTCACATTGAGACAGGAATATCGGAATATTAAGTTGCACGGTTTAACGAAGAACCTCGAGGTGATGAATTACCGGTAAGTTTGAAATATCCGCGTCATTTGAATTTCATAGCGATGATTGTTCAGATAGGACACCGTAAGCATATATCCTGTCCTGGTAATTCAGTCGTAAAGATTGAGCCGTAAAGATGACGAAGAGGGAATTACAAAAGCAGCTCGTAAATAAAATTAATTCAATAAAGATAACCGCCTGGATTATGACGGTTGTGCAATTTATTTACGGAAGACGTAGAACTAGGATCTTTCATAATGAGAATCCGTCGAACACGGGTGAAATAACGAGTAAAAGTGGAAAGTTCTACTTTCCATGCGAAGGAATTTCATTCGTTCGAACAACTTTGCGAATTTCAAAGAAGTTCGATAAAGAACACAGAATTTGTTCGAAATAGAGCCTAAAAAAATTTCTTTAGTTACGCTCGAATTTGTTTCAAATATGGCTCAGAATTTATTCAAAACACCAACTCGAAAGATTGGTTAAAATTTTCAAAATTGGCAGAAGCATTTCAGCTGAAAGTACTCAATGATACTCAAAATTACTCGAAAACTCGTGCTCCAAATTATTCTAAAATTACACTGAAAATTGCTCAAGATGCTTTCTCTATTCCCTAAAAATTTAGACTCGAAGTACTCTCCCCTAAACACTTTTTTTTTTTTTAGAATTATCCAAAACTTTGTAACAAAATATCTACTTGAAACATTTCGAAATACGTCGTTCCGCTAAAAATGAATCACTTTTCACATACTCAAACGTAGCTTAAATGTTTAAACGCAAACAAAATATAGCGTTCTGTGTGTATGCAAACCGTAATAAAAATTTCACACTTGAATGCGTTAAAAAAGCGTGATCTACGACAGATGACAGGGAAAAAGGAAAAAAAAAGGAAAAAAGCGAACGTTTAATTGAGTCCAAGGCGTATAATGGTTTATAATGACGCTTGTCTTTTTTCAGCATCGACCTGGACAAATGTTTACTGTCGTCGGATTCGTTCAATCCACAAGTGGACTTCGTCGCCGATTACAAAGTCGATGGCAGAGTGTTGTTGTTGCCTGTCAGAGGATCTGGCAAATCTAACATCACAATGTGTGAGCAACCATCTTTATTATTCACCGTCATAACAAATGAGAAAACAGGAAAAATAATTGTCGGTCGTCGTTTATTATTCCGATTGCTAATTTCAATACGAATATTTGCTTTCAGATGACCTGAAGTCCCGCAACGAGATATACTGCGAGAAATACGAGAAGAATGGGGAAATGTACTTAAAAGTGAAGAAGTTCATTGTGAAATTCTCACCTGCCCGTGTCAATCTGCGTTTCGAGAATCTATTCGACGGCGACACCGTCTTAGGTAATCGTCACACGTACGCTAATCACTGGATTGCGAATTTTTATGCAAAATTCATATCTTTGAGAATATAGAAAAAATGTAGAATTTCGATAGAAAATTATTTCACCTCACCAGGTATCATAAAGAGCACTGGAAACTTCGATATTTTGTATATTTCTTCATATCACGTGCATTTTGTGCAATTTTTGCAATTTTACATAAAAATCCGCTGTCCATTAATCGCTATTTTTTCATTAATTTCCAGAGGATATTTTTAGACGTGTTTTTGTAGAAATTATTTGTTAGCCTTTTTTGCATTTAGAAATTCTCCAGGAAAACGTTTCTGCTGATTTTTGCACATAACCCGTTGAAAAATATTTCCGTCGAATTTTTCCAATTGTCTGCTGGAGAATATTTCTATCGAATATATTTCCATATAATCCGTTGGAAAATAATTTCCAGCAATTTCTCTAACTCCCACTTGAACAACGCAAATTGTTCCACCGATTGTCATTCCCCGCACGTAACGGGAAAGAATTATGCGTGAGCCACTGATTAGAATCGTTATTTACACGATGAGCTCCAATAAGGATTGATCATTATTCCGCTCGCAAGAAAGAAATATGATCGTTTGTACGTTCGTTATCCACAGCGAGGTCGTCGTTTCGAACAAAAGAAGAATAATGCATCGCGTGTTTCTGTAACATTGACCGTTTAGAAAATATCACCATTGGGTCTTGAGCTTCACTTCAGGGCTACTCCATGGAAATTCTAGGATAAACGTCCTAGCTTCTGCGGTTCTCAGTTGACCGCAAACGCCTCTGACTTTCTGGGTTATTCTACGTTTGCTCTGGCTTAGATATACTTCGACTGAATTAGGTACAACAGATCGTACTTCGTCTGAGAATCTATCCAACTGCATTACTTCTAATTTGATTCAAATTTAATTGGTATCAGCTCGAAATTATGCATACGCTGGATTTGAATAATTACCGATTTCGTGCCTAAACGAACCCTGTTGACTTTCCAGACTCAAAAATTGATCTGTGTATAAAAATTTCAAAGCAAGCAAACTCGGTGGGATTGGAAATATTTAGGAAAGATTAATTCCCAAATGAGAGGCAAGAAATTTAGGAAAATCGAGGAAAAATTGTCGTAGCGTTAATTTCCAATTAGCTTTACAGTTCAATTGC
The DNA here is from genome assembly GCA_951804975.1 of Anthophora plumipes. Classification (NCBI taxonomy): domain Eukaryota; kingdom Metazoa; phylum Arthropoda; class Insecta; order Hymenoptera; family Apidae; genus Anthophora; species Anthophora plumipes. The sequence goes on from OX638121.1 coordinate 4,957,217, forward strand.
AATTTGAAACGTTATAATTTTCCAACGCTAGATCTGAATAATTGCCGATTTCGTGCCTAAACGAACTTGACTTTCCAGACTCAAAAATTGATCTGTGTATAAAAATTTCAAAGCAAGCAAACTCGGTGGGATTGGAAATATTTTAGAAAGATTAATTCCCAAATGAGAGGCAAGGAATTTAGGAAAATCGAGGAAAAATTGTCGTAGCGTTAATTTCCAATTAGCTTTACAGTTCAATCGCAATTTGAAACGTTACAATTTTTGAACACATTCGGTGTTTCTTGCAGGTGAACAAATGAATCGTTTCATCAATGAGAATTCAGATCTACTCTTCAAGGAACTGCAAGCACCGTACGAGGAAACCTTCGGACTAGTGTTCGCCTCGATCAGCAACAACATCTTCAGCCGCGTGCCGTTTAACAAAATTTTCCCGCCACCGTAAATGAATCATCGTCGTTGAGGAAAGTTCACGAGAGGACAGAGACGAAACGTTTTGCAGGACGTGCCAAAAAATTTGTACATAGCATGTGTGCGTGAAATTCGCGTCAAAAATCACGTATGCGATCACGTTGTTGCTGCACAATACTGTAAACATTGTTTCCTTAAATTTTTTTTTTTTTTTTTTGGAAGATTAAAAATAATTTTTAATTGATTTCTATACATCTGATTCACGAGTCTCACTCTTGTAACCATTTTCCCTCTCTCCTGTATCCGATTTTATTATATGATTGAACGATGCAAGTGAAAAAATGATACCGTAATTACGGGAAATCTCTGTCGTCGATAATCCATTTTCTTCGATAATAAGCGACACAAAGATTAATGCTCGTAGCCAATCAAGATCCGTTTTATGATAATTGAACGTGGAAGGTCGTATTTCGAAAGCGACAGGCGAACAGTCGTTTTATCGAGGAACAGGTAGAACGAGTCGAAACTAGTATTTCCAAGGACTGAAAGAAATTTCTACCGTTCCGTTTTGTTTAAACGAAGACCTTCGTTTCCTGTTTGATCAGAGTTAATTTAACGTTTAATCGAAACTACATTGTTTCATTCGAAACATAATTATCCCTTTGGTAGTAAATAAGTTTCCTATAAATCACCATCGATTATTCGCTTTACGCGGCGCGCGTTTTTAAATCACTTTCAAACAGTTTCGAGAGGATCGATCGATAGCGAGCTGAACGATAATCGAATGAATCGATCTCTGTGGAATGTTACCGGTCGAATTCTGTGAAATATTATCGATCCTTTATGTTTTAATATTTCCAATTGATTAAATAATAAATTAAGCTGAGTTTTAAAAATATCCCATATAGAGACAAATTTATAAAGCACTGTTTTAATCAAACATGATGTATTCTTGAATTATTTTTGAAAGGTTATCTCCGAAGATAAACAACTTACAAGTTTCTACATTGTCGACCGTGATAATACCGATCGAAATGATTCATTTTCATACTTATCTCATTACCATCTGAGGAACAGAAAATTACTTTCGATAAATTCCCGCAGATTTCTTTATCGATCGATAACATTCGAATTGCAATCCACGAGATACAAATAAATTTATCATTGACAGTAATATATCCAATATTTCATACAACGTAAACAAAAAGTTTCATCAGAAAAATAATGAAAAAAAAAAAAGAAAAAGAATTTACATGTCGAAGCAATTGGCAAATAAAATAATATCCTCGTACGCCATTATCCTTAAGCCTTTACGTTCCGCAAAAGCGTATGTAGGTCTCCGGATTGGCAAATTGAGCAATTCCGATGCCGAATCGATAATGAGACCATCCGTGTACCTCATTTTTCCGTAGCATCGATTGTATCTGCTACGGTGTGTCTTTTTTGGCGAGGACCACTTTTTCCTCCCTTCCTTTCCACCATCAGGACAGCTGTGTTGTTTTTTTTCGAATCACCTCGCGCCATGGGTGGTGTCGAACTCTGAGACAAGGATTCAATACACCCCGATGCGAATCAGCCATAAATCGTGCACGAAGGAGAATGAAAACCGCTGGACGTCTCGATCCACCCTCGGGGAAAAAAGCTTTCCGGGATGGGTTCGACTACGTTTACCTGATTAAACGCACGGGATCGAGCGTATTAATTAAATTGTTGGATTTATGGCGGGCCGACGGTGTCTTTGGCATAGTAATTTCGAACAGTAATATTTTTCAATGTTTTATCTAACGACACGTCCTACGAAATACCTCAACTAACTCTAACTATCGTATAAAATCCTCTAATTATCATACTAATTGAGTTTATACGAATCTTACGAAACACTTCTAGTGACGTTTATTAGATATTATCTAAGACAATGTCGATTAGATTTTTTCACGTAAATATTTCCAATATTTTACGTTACTCACGTTGATTGAAGACGTTAAGCGTCGCGACGGTCCCTGCGAACCGACGCTAAATTTTTCGTTCAAGCATCCTTAGGTCTACTATGAAGACTAACAGCATCAAATATAGAAAATAATTCCTTATCGTTCATTAATAGGTTTCATTAAGACAATTGAAACACAGATACGTATTTCCTCTGCAGGCGTTAACGAAATTACAATTTCTTTTGGGTTAAATTTCTCGTAACACTCTTTACGAAATTTTCGACAGTGAAAGGTTGAACAAAAAGTGAATCGAAATCAGCGTGACGTTTAACGCGTTAAATGATTTACAAATTGTTCGAAATAGCTATTCTTAATTATTTTTCGCGAACGACCTTACAAATCTAACGTTGAAAAATATCAAATTCGTCGTTATACACTCTTTCCATATTTATAATAATCTACGAGAGATTAGTTCAAACATGTTTACTTACTTTTATCGTTAAGAGTGATTTTTGCCGTTTGATCGTGGACTAATTTCAACAAAACGTGGGCTGTTATGTTGACGGAGGATAGAAGGCGGAGGAACGATAGAGAGGATCGGAGGAAAAGGAAAGGTTGCGTTTCGTCCTGGGCCTCCTAGTGGACTCGTCAGTAAGGCATTCTAGGAGACCCGTGCCTTAGACATGGGGGACTGAAGGAGTTAGGTTGGAAGGTGTATATATACAAACAGGACCTCTCGGGAGCGCTAGCGAGAATGGTCTCCTGTGTCGTCTGTCCCTCTAGTGGTGGTAGACAGAAGTGTCGCCACAAAAAATAGAAAAGTACGTTTAAAATATTTTTTTGAGTACTATCATGGACCAAAGTATTATTGCCACATAATCCCAATTCCAATACAAAAGCGAAAGGGAAAAAAATATCATGGAGTAGTGTTTAGAGGTAACGAATGATCGCCTCTATTATCGCGCGACAATTATCGGAGACATTCGGTGGAGGGCAAACGGAATCGAACGGGCATCTTATGCATCTCCTATGGCGGTGCAGTTACGCGGGATGGCGGTTTCGCAACGCTTCACGGAAGGTCGCCGACGTAAAGGATTGTCTGCTACTCTAGGCCGTTGAAATGCAGGTGTTTTCCGACATGAACGTCGCGACAAGGCTGCCCACGATGCCTGCGATATATCCGGTTGTCCGCGTATACATGTGCGATTTGCCTTTCGCAAGGCCGTCTTAGAGAGCAAGCACTGCGCCACTGTTTAGAAAGCGACAATTCGAATAGACGCGTGCATACACGCGTGTGCAACGCACACCTCTGACAACCTTCTGACTGGCACGATACATTTTCCAACGTTTTTCTATCTTTTTTTTTTTTTTCTTTTTCATCGAACCGAAGAGACACACGCTATAACTCGTCGTTGATTCTTATTGTCACTTTCGCGGAAATACTAGCGAAACGAATCGCGGAGATCTCGTTTACGTGAAACCGTGCACGCGCGTATTCTTTCTCCACGATTTCGACGAGCCGAGGTTTTATGGTAATGTAATGTTTGATAGTATCTAACGAGGAGACAGGGAAATCGCGACGGTAAATTGGATTAGCGGAGGCGGTGTGTTCACAGTGTTGCGTCACTTGGGATATAATTCTCTCGTTCTTTTTTTTCTTTTTTTCTTTTTCTTTTTCTAATGGGTCCGAGTGTTTGTCGAATGAATGACGGAGGTTCTTGGTTTTATTTGCTTTTCGAATTAACTGGTTAGCGTTGTAACTATCTCGGCTGATAACGTGGTGGATTCATTATGCCGAATGATTCACTAGAAACGCGATGGACTTATTATCTCTTGATAAGGGAGATTCTCGATTGTTTTGTCACGCTGTAATTGCTAGATGAACAATGCTCTAATTGTGAGGGAACTTGACGGAAGATAAGACTTTGTTTCAATCTATTCAACGAGGGGTGACGAATTGACTCGTCATACAGATGTAAAATATTCAATTTTTTTTTTCTCGATAAACTATGCTGATCGATTGCACGTATACGTATAATTATTGGATTATCCGGAATTGTTTAATTTGCTGGAAAAACGACAAAAAATTGTAAAATTAACAAATCCATACCTTATAGAACAAAAAAGATGCTGTGAAGTATGAAATTGGGTTATTTACATAAAAAACGGCACGAAGTTTCCGGACAACCTAATACAATCAACAATGTATAATAATAATAACAATACTTTCAATAAAACGGTGAACATTGATAGAAATATTTATAATGTTAACATTAAAAATATCTGTGGAATATTAATATGAATAATATTGTGAAATGGATCTGACCTCAGTTCCCCCATGGAGAAGTTTTTCCTTTTTTTTCTCTCCTATCAGAACTGCTAAAAAATAAAGAACATCAATTCGCATCTCCCGTCAACGATGTATCAAGATTGCTCGTTTAATCTGTTCGTAATTGTATCGCTATCACAGTCACATTAGAAATAAGTGAACATCTCGATTAACAGATTAATGCACTCGCAATTATTAAATAGGTCTGAAAACGACTGTACATTTTCCACTTTTGTACCACCATTACCTATCATCTCGTCGTTTCTATGCAAATAACAGTAGATACGTAAAGTTTACATGGGAAATAAAAGAGGCTGAAAATTGAAACTGGTTTCAACATAATCTATTGAAGCGAAGTCTTTGTTTAAAAGGTGCACCCCGAGGATATCCGAGCAAACACGCATTCGTATGCGAGGCCATATTCGCGAAACGTTTCTCGTCCGTCGTAACATAGAAATCTGCCCGTCTCGTACCGTGAATTCGGTATTCCGAATGTCACTTGTCGAAATTTCGCGGCCGAAGGCTACCCGCGTACTTTCCCACCTTTTTGTCGCAATCCACGCGCCTGGATTTCTCGCTTTGACGAGCAAGAAAACCGAAACCGCGTCCCTTTCTCTCAATTAACTGCTCCACGTCCAAATACGTTCCAACAAATATAGTCATGAAATTAAATCCACCATTAACCGTTTGCGTACCACGAGCCACTTTCGCGCTCTTCAGATTTTGTGTCGAAAAAAGCCAGCGCATTTGTCCGATACAATCAACTGACGGCCCACCCAAAATTTGTCGAAACGCGCTCAGCCTTTCAGACGCATGTACGTCGCGCGTCGCATCGCTATCAATAATCCAATTTGTATTTTGTTGTTATCTATTCTAAATTAATAGAATATATATATATATATATATATATATATATATATATATATATATATATATATTTTCATTCATAACGTTTTATTTTATGTATTGCATATATATGTATAGTAATCAATATATATGTAATTTTTCGACACGTAATCAAAAGAGCGCGATCGCGCTCTTTGGCGTTTTTCGATCATGTTTTGTCAAAACCTTCTGGTACGCAAACGGTTAAGGTTAGTTTTCACACCTTTAAAGGACGATTATGCACGAATGAAGCATATCGGTCTTATTGATTTAGATCACTTTATATACCCACAAAAAATTTTTTTTTTGCCCGGGGCCCCCGGGACACTTGGCATAGTCCTGACCTAGGCACCCCAGGCCCGTAACTAGCATCCCCGGGGCCCTGCGCTAAAAAAAAAAAAATTTTTTTTTTTTGCCCGGGGCCCCCGGGACGCTTGGCATAGTCCTGACCTAGGCACCCCAGGCCCGTAACTAGCATCCCCGGGGCCCTGCGCTAAAAAAAAAATTTTTTTTTTTTTTTTTTGCCCGGGGCCCCCGGGACGCTTGGCATAGTCCTGACCTAGGCACCCCAGGCCCGTAACTAGCATCCCCGGGGCCCTGCGCTAAAAAAAAAATTTTTTTTTTTTTGCCCGGGGCCCCCGGGACGCTTGGCATAGTCCTGACCTAGGCACCCCAGGCCCGTAACTAGCATCCCCGGGGCCCTGCGCTAAAAAAAAAATTTTTTTTTTTTTTTTTGCCCGGGGCCCCCGGGACGCTTGGCATAGTCCTGACCTAGGCACCCCAGGCCCGTAACTAGCATCCCCGGGGCCCTGCGCTAAAAAAAAAATTTTTTTTTTTTTGCCCGGGGCCCCCGGGACGCTTGGCATAGTCCTGACCTAGGCACCCCAGGCCCGTAACTAGCATTCCCGGGGCCCCGGGCAAAGAAAAAAAAAATTTTTTTTTAGCGCAGGGCCCCGGGGATGCTAGTTACGGGCCTGGGGTGCCTAGGTCAGGACTATGCCAAGCGTCCCGGGGGCCCCGGGCAAAAAAAAAAAATTTTTTTTTTAGCGCAGGGCCCCGGGGATGCTAGTTACGGGCCTGGGGTGCCTAGGTCAGGACTATGCCAAGCGTCCCGGGGGCCCCGGGCAAAAAAAAAAAAAAAAATTTTTTTTTTAGCGCAGGGCCCCGGGGATGCTAGTTACGGGCCTGGGGTGCCTAGGTCAGGACTATGCCAAGCGTCCCGGGGGCCCCGGGCAAAAAAAAAAAAATTTTTTTTTTTAGCGCAGGGCCCCGGGGATGCTAGTTACGGGCCTGGGGTGCCTAGGTCAGGACTATGCCAAGCGTCCCGGGGGCCCCGGGCAAAAAAAAAAAAAAATTTTTTTTTAGCGCAGGGCCCCGGGGATGCTAGTTACGGGCCTGGGGTGCCTAGGTCAGGACTATGCCAAGCGTCCCGGGGGCCCCGGGCAAAAAAAAAAAAATTTTTTTTTTTTAGCGCAGGGCCCCGGGGATGCTAGTTACGGGCCTGGGGTGCCTAGGTCAGGACTATGCCAAGCGTCCCGGGGGCCCCGGGCAAAAAAAAAAAAAATTTTTTTTTAGCGCAGGGCCCCGGGGATGCTAGTTACGGGCCTGGGGTGCCTAGGTCAGGACTATGCCAAGCGTCCCGGGGGCCCCGGGCAGAAGAAAATTATTTTCAAAAGAAATTTTCAGAGCCTAACCTAGGTACCTCGGGGCCCCTGGGTATTCAGCCCCGACCACTGGAGACTTGGCCTCCCCCCCCAGAATACTTATCAGGAACTTATATAGCAGGATCTCCTCTAAGACCTTACTCTTAGTACTTTTCGGAACAATACCAGTGTTCCATAGGAATCTGCCAACCAATTAACACCAAAACCACCATTTGGAAGATTGAAATCTCAATTTCTATGGACAAACTAACGATTTTCGTACCGAACTTATTCATCACTTGTTTTACATCCTTCGTCGTCTCTTTAAATCGAACGAAACATTTTTAGTCCGAGATATTTATCTTGGAATGTATGATCCCGAGATTTTAAGGCCTCGAAATATCCACGATTTTAGTCTGGAATTTCGAGATTTGCAAGATTCCATAGTTACCATGAGTTCACTCTGAAAATTCCAACGCTCTAAGATTTTATTTCGATATTCTGAAGTTCGAAAGTTCTAAGGTTTTATTCTACGGTTCCGAAGTGTTAAAACTTTAATATTCTCGAAGGTTTCACGATCCAAAAATTTCATTCGAAAATTTCAAAATCTATATTTCATACTAAACCTGGCAGATTCTCAGATATTTACTCTTCCGAAGATTCTGCTCGCATCGAATACAAATTTGCCTCGTCGTAATCACATAAACTGAGCTTACTTATGACGTAGTAAGAAATTTTCGCAGCACTTAAAAGCCGTGGCCCGTGAAAGATCGTGTATCGATTAAGCATCAAATAACCCAGTAATATGGCATTTTACGAAAGAAAAGAAAAAACGAAAAAAATAACCTCCAAAAGACACTTTAAGCACAGGCGATACGGTGCGCGTAACCTTCAATTTTTGCACAACACACGAATTACAAATGAAATTACGGGTAAAAAGCAAGAAAATTTGATTTCATATGTAACCAGAAAATTGTGAGAATACAACTGATAGAAACGAGAGGGTTAGCTGTTAGAAATGAAGGGTTAGGTTCTACAAAGATGTTCTTCGTCGTCTCGTGAAAGTTAAACGTCCTCGACAACACGAGCACGATAAAACAGAAAAATCGTAACCGAACACGAAAGAGTCGAAGTTTGAAGGATAATATCTCCGCCCACGGTGCCCAACTCAATCTGCATTTCGATTAGTCCAAAGTCCGGATCCCCGACCGCCCGGAGACACTAATCGCAACTTTCACCTTTCCGTATAATCGCGAATCAGACGATATCAACGAGTGTGTTACCAGCAGCCACGTTGTTTACTCCCAGTTGAAAAATAAACACACCGGCCGCATGTCCGTTCCGAAATAAATCCATCTATGACCATTAACGTTGCCACAATTTTCCATCAGGAAGCAATTCGACGATGGCTGATTAGCATCTAGGGAATTTGCATAACGGAAGTTTCTCTTCCTTGGGTACACGGTGAACCCGACATTATTCAGCGATGAAAATATAGTTTCGTTCGATTGGATCCGACGATCGACAATTATTTCTAATTCAGAGTAATTTTTTCTATCTAAAAGTACTATGGAACGAATTTTTCTCGATCGATTGCAGAACACCGTGCTTCCTTGCAACAAGGGCTTGGGTCGTTTCATAATCGATCTAACCGCGAGGATCAACGGTGGTGCACGCCACGCGGCACGATGTATCTATAAACTATGTTAAACGTGTAAGCTCGCCAGAGAACCGCTCTCACTTTTTCTCTCTCTCCCCCAAGCTGGATTTCTCGTGCCTCTATTTATCCGTGGTCGTCGTTCGTTCGTTGGTTCGTTCTTCCCGTAGTCTCGCGGCTTGCAAAGAGGAAAGAAGAAGGAAGGCAGGAGAGGCCCGACCGAGGCAGCAGCCAGCCTAGGCGTGAGTCATCGCGAGAGACAAGATCTCGAGTAAGGAGGCGGCCTTGATGCCGCAAAACTGTTTGTAATATCGGTACGGGTCCATGGATCGCTGGCTTCGATCGTCGTCATGCCACGGCAATATTGCCGCCGCTCGGTTCAACTCGCCCGCGCCACCCCGCATCGACTCGACAGAAAACCGTTCCACCTGGAGATCTCTCACCTGGTACAAATTAAAGGACCTAGTGCTATGGGTGAGTTCAATGTGACTTGATTCATCTATCTAATCCTTTGAGCGCGGAGTACTTCAAAGTCAAACGCTCTAACTGTGTAATTAAATCACTGTTTTAATTTTTAATCTACTGTTTTAAATTGAATTAAATTTATGTGGGGTTAAACAAGCCCACAAATAGTTTAAACACGCGTTGACGCTGTGTCGTCTTGCTCGGTACTAATTTGCTATAGTGGCATAAAAAGGCAACGTCTTAACTCCAGCTACTCAAAAAAATAACCCGCTTGTCTCTATTTTGTAAAAAAAGGAATACAACAATTTTAACCCTTTGCCCTATAACAACGTGCTAGATTCTAGCTAAGGTTTGACAGAAATAGTTACATTAGTAACAAACGTTAAATCTAATTCTATTTTTTCTTTTAATTTACTAGACTGAGAATTGGTACCTGTAATTAGTTTATAGTACATTAGCGTGTTTTATGTAAAATGATATTAAAACGATAAATAGCCGATGCTTAGATGTATATATATTCAGCAAAAGAAATCGTAGCTGAAAGGGTTAAAACCGCTTGGATTAATTTCACCCCATGTTGTTCACGGAAGGTTAAACATTACATACCACCATAACCTAACATCTTGTAAGAATACAGTGGAACTGATATTTCCCCAAACAACGTAACAGTGTAGATGGACATACACGTTTACCCAAACACGGGCCACCAAAGAAGCCTGGCAGAAGCAACGAAGACTTGGTCGGGCCTCGAGGCGGCGTCGAAGCTTGCCGGCGTTTCGCCTCATTTGTCGCGATGCACGAGGGTTCGCGGGTTATAATGGCACTCGACTCGGCCACGAGGAGCCTTAAAGCGAGTGCCAATTATCGCTCCTCCGTCCTGACGAACGTTCACCCCCCACCTCATCCCCTGTCCTCTTCTTTTATTTCGATTTAACGGTACGAACAGCGAAGGTAGCTCGCTTCACGGAGCGCAGCCTCGTGTATCCATTAATCGAGCGGAATGCGAAAAGTCATGCTCCGGGTAAAGGGAGCCGGGGGTTTTCTTAAAATACACTCGGGTAATTGAAGGGCACCGATCGCAAGAAACCAGAGCCGCTTTCTTTCCACCGTCCTTTCATTTTCTTTTTTTTTTTCTTTCATTTTTTTTTATCCCCCTTGTCCCTTTCCATCGACGATCGTTAGCTGTAGGAAAAACCATCGAGTCTCTTCTCTCTACACACACTCGTCCACCGAGAGATTTTCTACGAGAGAAATGATACCAAAGCTACACAATGTATTATGTTAGCTATACCAGCTACGCGACACACGACGATTGTGAAGCAACTGCTCTTCTATTTCTTTTTCTCTTTTTTCTTTTTGCCGTGGAGTCGCGCGTGGATCCAAATGATCTCTTGTTTCGTATATACCGCCATCTTGGATGTTTCTTGGTTTCCACGTTCAGAGGACGCGCGGGGCCGCGTTTTTGCGCAGCTGTAAGGGATACATAATAGCTGGGAAACGTGTAACTTGGCGCAGCGTAATGAGCACGGCCGCCTTTTTGCCGGTGACGCGAGCTTTAATGTAACAAACGCGCTTTTTTCGCGGGATCTAAAAGGGGCGACTCCCGTGGAGGTAGTTCCGGTACGAGATTCTTCGAGGATTAAGTGAAGATTGGCGTTAAAATTGGATGTAAAGCGATCTTTCTTAACAACCGCGAACTGATCTCTCGTGAATTATTTGTGTTATTTTAAAGTTAGAATATTAACGAGTAAATAATGAAATGGTTGACAGGACGGTTGTATGAAATAGGAAGAGCCAGGTTTCAGTAGTTGTCGCAAGCGCCGGCATTAATGCCTTTCGTCGCGACTTTTAGCTACCAGGTATGTAAACCGCAGTATGAATTTATGTGCCAGTAATTTTTACGCTCGTTAAAGAGCGCTTCGTCGCGCCGCCTTTCCTGCTCGCGTAACACGCCACTACCTAAACAAACATACCTTGCACATTGCAATATTCACGAATTCCATCACGATTACGAAAAGTTTCGTAAGGTTCACCTTCTATACCATCCGTGTAACTCATGGTTACTTCGAACAAACCCTTTAACCCTTTGCGAAAACTACGAACGCACGTATAAATTTTTATACGAAGCAGATGTTGCGTTGGCTTCAGTGAAAAACTGACGGCACAGAAAGAAAAGCTACTCGTAATCAAATTTTTATAAAATTTACCGAAGGAAAATACGATTTGGATTTTAAGAATGGTCGAGTCTCTTTCTATAGTCTACATTTTGGTTCTGAGTGTATATTACACTATGGATTTACGTTTCTTATTGCTTATAAACGATATATGCTGATATACATTTGCAAAGAGTCAAAGAATAATTAATCTAACTCACTCTGCCACCGAAGATTTGGTAATTTTCTTAAAAAAGGAGGGAAAGAGATATCGAAACGCAGAAAAGGCACGAAAAACGATCATAAACTACGCGCGTACGAGTCATCGAAGCCGTCCTTCGTGTGGCACTGTCCGCGTGACTAATTTTAAGAATCGCCCGCGATTCCGCCAGCCGTCTTGGAGGACACCGCGCGAAGTCAGCAAACGCGGTCCTTAGGACTCCCTTAGATGGCAGCATTTTTTCAGAGGAATTGCCCACGGAGGCCGAGAACGGATCACCTGGCAAGGATACACTTCCTATTAGCGCCACCGTGGCCGATCCGTATATGGCTTAAGGCGTATTCTCGCGACGCGACCGGTCGTTCCTGACCGAAGGTCACTTCCGAAATACCCCGCCACGGGGAACACGGACCGGTTGCGAAATGGAACTTGCTGGATACTCTTACAGAGTCGTTGAGACGATTCGCGTGATCCCCACTTTAGATTTGTCTTTTAACGCCAGATTCACGAGACTCGTCAGTTTGACGGGTTGTCGGATTTTACGAGGAAGATTTGGAGAAGCTGTTAGCATTGTTTCTTAACATGTTAAGCGTCACACTGATTTCGATCGATTTCTCGTTTAGTTTGCTCAATTCCGAAAATTTTGTAAAGAATGTTACAATAAACTTAACGAAGAAAGTGGTAAACTTGTAACTCCTGCAGAGGAAAGCAGTATCTTTGTTTAAACTGTCTTAATAGACAATATTAATGAATGATAAGGAATTATTTTTTAAATTTGAAACTGTCGATTTTTCGAGTATTAACGCCGCCTAAATGAAAAATTTAAGGTTGGTCCGTAGGAACCGATGTGGAGCTTAATATGCACATTTTTATTAATGGTACGATACAAATATATATCAAAATTAATTTCCACCTCAACTCTCTAATTTCGAAATTTTATATGTATTAGGTCAGTGCAAAAATTGTTTAATTAGGGCCCGAATTTTTTGGAGAAAATATATATTTTCTTTTACACGTTAGTTTGACGGATGTTTTTAGAAATAGGCACACAAGAAATGACCCTAAATCTTGTATTAAACGTATCCACTAGAGGACCCTGAAAATGTTTTTCACAAATTAGGTTAGGAAAGTCTATTTCGAACGTGAAGATTTATACGATATTTATAAAAAAGAAATTTCTCTTGTATATTAATTATGAATAAGTGTGTCAGTGAAAATGTATGAACAATATAATCCTATAAAAATTGTGCAAATCAATTAAACGGAGAAATGTTCGGTGAAGCTGTACCATGTTCGAAGTGAAGTTGTCGGTTGTTTGATGAGAACAACCGACGGCGATTCCGAGAGAACAAATAAGAACAAATGTCTCGTTATCACTCGACATACGCGATAAAAGTAGCTGTTCTACCGTGAATCTCATGAAATTTTTATGAGATTTCTTTATTCCTGTTCGAGCAAGGCATATCGGTTAATGGAAACTCGTGCCAGAATCGTTAAAGAGCGCACGGTTATCCTTACATAGGTGTCCTCACTGACCGGTCGCGTTACCGCCTCAGTAACCGTCACTTCGTTAGGTGTTTGCACCCACAGATCTTGTAGTTACACTATTTATATCGATCTACCGTGTTTCCCTTTTTTTTTTTTCTTTTTCCTCCTCTCTGTACCGTATTAGGAACGACCGGTAGCATATCGTACCTCCGGCTAATTCGAAGTCGCCATCTTGGGTGACATGCAAAACGACAGGAAGATTTATCTGATCCTCTGGTGATACATTCGCAGGTTGGCAATCGTTAGATACGGTTTGAATAATTCCTAGACGGGAAAAACACGCAAACAGATCGGCTTTTTTCTTTTTTTTTTTATCTGAACAGGAATTAGATCGATGCTGAACCTCGACCTACTTTAGAATTCAACCTAAATCTAGTCAATATCTAACCTAGACACTAAATGTAAATTGAAATTGTAGGTATACTTGAAATTAACTAATAATTTAGTGTAGCAAATTAATAGTTCTGAGAATATGGTAAAAAAGGCAGAATTTCCATAGAAAATTATTTTGGATATATTTTCATGTTACGTGCATTCTGTGCAACTTAGCACCATTACATTTTCTATAAACGTATAAAACTCCGCAGTCAAATGATAATCTATCTCTAATATTGATCTGTAGATTAATCTATATAATATGTGTATAGCTTATAGGTAACCAAAATTATATAAATATCACTATCGACGCATCGTCTGTTATCGTTTCATCTCTGAAAACGATACAATCGTACAAAAATGTCATTGTTCGAACGTCTTTATTCTTCATGAGGAACGAATTATATTTCATATCGAGTTCAGAACGATCGCGACCTGAACCAATAGATCTGATCACTGCCCTCTATTAAGGAGATAAAGAAGATAGGGTCGAGGCTGATGAGACACGTCAAGGAATTCTAAAGGCTCGCTCGTTCCGGGTTGAAAATAATCGAGTACGGTCGCACGAACTTTCGACCTGCGGCGTATGCGCGTCCACCAAAAGGAGAATGAGAAAAAGGAGTGCGAATCGCGACTTTGCATACCAGCTAGCCGCCATGGAGCGTGCCGGAAGACACGGTCTTTTGCTTCGTAAATGTCGTATACTGTAAAGAAGGCAGCCTTAGCCTCGCTCGCTAGAACGAATCGATTATCGACGTCACCTTTCTCTCGTTCCTTTTTCGCGCGATTACGAAGCAAACGAGAACTTTATGTGTATATATATATATATATATATATATATATATATATATATATATATATATATATATATATATATTTGTTTTTTAACGAATTCACCAATGGTGATTTTCTTCGAAAATATATATCTCGAGAAGTTACGTTTGGGGAATTCAATTTAAAAGGGAAAACTCTGTGTAACACCAAACTCACGTCGGCAACTTTCATCAAAGAGCAAATGCTGGAAAGATTGCAAAATTACGATGGTAATTTGAGTAACTGCAAATTGGTGTCGATCTAGTTTCCTCTCACATTCCGCGTTCGTCGCATTCTCCGAGGAGTAGAGAACATCTTCCTCATTCTTCATTCTCCTCCATAAACCATCGAACACATGTACAACAACTTCACAATGCTCGTGTCTAATTTAATATTGCGCAACTAACCTTTCCCTTCACATGCTTCGCAGTATTAAACGATCATTTTTACAGGAACATAATAGGAACATAGTATAACCTGTATTTAAATCGCGTATATAAAGTATAATAATATAGATAGAATAGAGGTATAAGTAAATTATTCAATTTTTCTTATTTTTCTTTTTTCGTAACGAGATCATTTTTCTTGGCCAGTAATGAAATGGAACGAGTCAGACTCGTCCACCCCAATTAACAGGTTAATCTTCTTTAACGGGGCGATCTTTCGCGAGACAACGACAAGGATCGTAGCGACGTTTCCCACGGCGTGTTTCACGACACACAGTGGGTTCACGTCGCATTCATCATTCCACGTATAAACCCCACCCCATCCCTTTAACCATGAAGCAATAAGTTACTGAAAGCGGATCAAAAAGAAGGCGGCGACGCGTGAGCTCGCGTGAACTGCTACACCGCTACACACCGCTGCCTAATTAACATACTCCCGAACGAACCAGACCGATTTAATATCTTCTTTTAGCCGTGGCCACGGAGTTGACACCATCAGGGAGCTACACAGGGCCAGAGACCGGTCCCCGCGTGTCGTTTCCACTTGTCGCAGCGCCGCGCCACGGCGAATAACAAGTCAACGAAGCAAAGTAAAAACGTCAATGACTGTCTGCCACGATACAGCGGGTTACACGGCTAACAGACCGACTGGGCCTGTTTGCAAACAAGTTTTTCCACTGTTGATGTATTATTCCTCTGCGTGTTGCGGGAAGTTTGTCGGGGTTCCTTTTTCGAAATTTTACGCTTTGATATTTACTTCGACCCTTTTATCTAGATGTACGGTCGTGACACTGTGGCGAACGTTGAGTGGGGCACAGAAGTATTCGTAACCCCTTTTTAACACAGGATAACTTTTTTTTTTTAATTTGGATCAAATTACTTGAGTTTTCTTTTTTGAGTTAGAAGGATTAGTGTATATTTTGAAAATGCTACAGTTGGTTAGAATAACGAAGAAATTATTCATTTGTGTGAAAACTGCATTAAAATCGGTTAACGTTACTGTGAGCCATAAATGCTTAAAAATACAAGCATTGTAGTTTTTCACAACTTTCGAAGCTACAGTTGTAATAATAAAAATGTCTGAATTGTGTTTTATATCAGGAAATATAGATATGAAAAAAATGTGTACAATTATTCTATATTGTAGAATTATAAAAGAAATATAAAATTATTTCTTAAGTATAAAAAATGATAATTACTAAATAATAGAATTCCTAAAGAAAGTATACTCTTTTCTACTAAATTAAGGATATACTTATTACAAGCATAGAAACTTACAGTTTTATAATAAAAAAAAATAGAGTTGTTAAGGAAAGTGTAATAGAAATACTCTTTCTAAGGATAAAAGTCTAAGGAAGGACTTATATTGTATACCGTTTCTTACATGAATAGATTTCTAACCTCAAAGGTGAGCACCCATTACTTTAACTACGTCAATTTTATTCATTAATACATCGAGGAGATAAACCGATGAAGAATTCACAATTTCGCGTTACAAACGACCTGAAATCGCCGAGACAAATTGGCCAGCCGGCGGATTTGAGTATCACGAGCGTCCCTTTCAAGATGGCGGCGGGACGATTTCGCGAACCGTAAAATCGCGCTAACGAGCGAGTTATCGTAAAATTTTTATTACGTTCGACGAGTGAGGGGAACGAGGGCGCGCGAGTCTTTTGCATCCTGGCCACAAGGAACCGAGAAACGTTCCCAAGACCGATCGTTCCGGAGAGATTTATACTCACTCGCGAAGGGTACGCGAATTTTGTAACACGTCGCGCTTTACGAGAGAGAGGAAAAAACGTCCGTGGTTCCGTGTTTACGGTTAAAAAATTACCGTGTAAAACGAGCAAATGGACCATTACCTCGCGCCCATAGTACGTTCTTTTAACTATTATACACGCTTGCAAATGAATCACCGCTGTAATAGCGAAGCATTGTGTCTCCTTTATGTTCCAGGAGAACCTGTACAGGGTGTTTCATTATTGCAGACCTTAATTTTAATATTTAGTTACTTACGTGCCTGTGAAATAATACTTGTATTCTTGTTAATTTTATATGCAAATGTTTCACCATTTTTCTTACGTATATTGAAATATCAAGAATCACTTTCAAAAGTTAATGAAATAAATGGAACCAACGAGAAAAATTTCTGTTTATTATTTATCAAACAAAGTTCATATGCTTCTTTGCGTAAAATACACGATCACTAGTCTGCGAATTTTGATGCAAATGCATATTTTTGAGAATTAGTAAATAAATAGAATTTAGAAAATTATTTCACCTATCAAGAATTATAAAAGGCACGATTATTTGTCGATATTTTATGCATTCTCTGCAATTGTGCACCTTTAAATCCATACAAATTTTCAATCTAACACTTCTTCCTAAGAAAACAGTTGTAATATTCGAATTTCCGTTGACGTTTCTTATTTCATCTGAAAATTTCAAGAATCTTTGCGTCGTGTTAACCTTTCACATCAAATAAACAAGATTAATCATCGGAAAGTGCCATCTCAGCTAAGAAAACTACGCGTAACCTCTTTCTCTCTCTCTCTCTCTCTCATCTTTCACCTACCAACAAAACTAGAAAAAAGAGTTTCATACCATATGTCAGACTTATACGTGCAACACGAAACAAACTTTCACCACACTTTTCTCGAAGCTCCTGCAATAGCTCTTCGTCGAAGTAAAATCTAAAACCTGTCATCGAGAAACATGTCGCGCCGCGTCGAAGATATCTTCGTCAGATCGAAAAGGAGGCGAGAAGTTGAATCGGATCCAGAATGATTCCTTTTTTAAGATGGCCGATGACCCTCGCGAGAACTAATTCTAGGCAGGATTATGGCGGCAGGTGAGCCACGCGGAGGCTTTATACGGCTCGACACGAGGACTACGTCCCGAAATGGCTGGGCCAAGGTTCCACACTTCCGCGTGTCCCTTCTTTTATTCCCTCCCGCGCCTCTTGATCCTCCTGTTCCGCGGAGTTTCGCGCGAATCGTTTCACGCGGCAGGACCTTCGACTGCCATATATGCGCGCCCGCGGCGGCGCCATACGCGCGTGCAACGCTTCGTGTCATCGTGTCGCGATGACGATATTAAGCTCGATTAAATCGAGTCGCGCCAGCGTCGTCGTTCGAGGCGACGCCGCCACGCAGAAATAGACCGGAGTGTACTTTAATCGGCTTGTTCCGCGACGAACGCGCGTGCCTCGAGCGGAATTTGCGCCTGTGTGTTGATGACAGCGTATCACGCTCCGTAACCAAGATGTTTACTATTGGTCCTCTTGGGAATTATTCCTTACGTTTAGCAACCGTGGAATCATAGGATATTTTACGAAGGCTTTTCAATTTGACGGACAAGTTTTATTTGGTTAATCTCAAACTATTTGACAGGAAGTTTTCAAACTCCTTTTGGAACAAAATAACTGTTTTAACATTTGAATGATCGCATATTATATCCCTAAAACCGGCGATTTTCTCGTTTGGAAATGAGAAACATATAGGAAATTAAAAATCCACATATTTATTAACCTTATAATTAATAAAAACGAGAAATCCCGTGAGCGATCGTTTAAGTGTTAAAAATTGCATCAAATTGGATTTGAGTTTCTTTTTGAGAAGTTAACAAAATTTGTTTACTAGATGTCTAAAGAATTTTTCGAGAATATTGCTATAGGTTGGAACTGCGAAGGAAATGATGTAAGTCTTATCTGAGTCTATAATGAAAATTTAATAAATATAAGCTAGGGGAAGAAGATTGTGAAAAGCGACATGTGCTACAATTTAGATCAATTTCTATTTTTTTCTTAACTGTTTTACAAATTATATAGTAGAACAATCAAGACTATAGAGATATTCACGAAAAAGAGAAAGAAAGAAAGAAGGAAAAAGAGACTGTAGAACCTAAAAGGGACCGTGATGTGGCGAAGCTACTTTCAAGATGCAAATCAACATAACGAATCGAAGACAGAGTTCAAAGCAATTACTCGATCAGCGCACACTTTCCGCGACTTGGCAGGCATGACCGAGTGATTTGTCGAACCGAGACGCTCGGTACCTGGTTGCACGCGATGGATTTGCGTGCGAGAAAAGTGGTCTGCGAATGAAAACGGAAACGTCGTCTCGCCAGAGCGCTACACGTTTGTATTTATTACCAGCTGGAATATGCGTACACATATATATGTACACTATAATACGTATATCGCGCGACGAAATCGAGGCGTGTCTATCTGGCGCGTCGGGCATGCATCATCGACGTCAATCACGACGCAACACGACAGTCCGATCGAGTGCGTGCAAATAGTGAACGATATCGCCGGACGGTTAATTAACAAACACGATAGGGAACGAACGTGTCGTGGAAATCAATTTTTTCTTTTTTTTTTTCGCCACGTACGAGCTTCAGAAGTTGTACTAATTAGACCAGCTGCGGTGGAATTCTTCGATACAGGTGAGAATCTTGGTCTGACATTTTAGCGAACTGTTCGTCAGCTATACGTAACTCTATCCACTTTTCGAGAGCTTGAATTATTCATTACTGAGACTTTACTCTCTTTAGAGAATTATTTACGATCAATTCCCTACAGCAGATTTTACTACACAATTTTTAGTCGCGTAATTTGTCAAATGGTTTCAAAATATTTAAAGATTTAAAGTTCGTTTTGGGAAATCGAAAGGGAAGTGCGCGAAGGAAAGGATTAGAGATTAAAATTAGGGACTATAGGCGCCAAGAGTAACGAAAGGGTTAAATGTCTATCAAATTTGCATTCTTCTTGTAACCTCAGTTACAATTTAAGACTGAAGATTTCTAAATAAAAATTTATTTACGATATCTCGACTTCCTTTATTTAAAATTGTATTGGAACGGTGAACATTCAAGCCTAGCATACAGGCAAGGGGTTAAGTTGGAAAGTATTGGCAAGATCATCGGATAGGTGGAAAAATAAATCACGCGAACAGGGGTAATTAAGCGAAAACAGGACTAGACATGTTAAATATAAATTGCTCGAAATTATTTCAAGTTAGATTGGAATATCTTATACCAAATCAAGTTTCGTATAACCTAATGATAGGTCTCGGTTACACTTACAACACTACTTAGCACCACCTAACTGAAAAACACACAACCACACGATCCTTTAATCAGCTTGTGCTACAAGATTCGAGCAGTATTCCGTATGCCAGCTTTCGATACCATTTACGATACTCTTAATCCTCTACCCCTACTCGTATCACAGTGTTCCGGGTCTCTTTCTCTATCCGTCAGAGGGAAAAATTACTCGAATCAGCTTCCTACGATCTCCCGGGGAACCTGTTATTAGCACACCGAAGTCTGTAGAAAACTGGGTCTTCGATGTCGACATCCGGCCCCGGTGACCAGATTACGATACGCTTAGGATACGTTCCCTAAAAAATTCCGATCGCCGCGTGGGCTGACGGCGTGTTTGCTAGCGGTTCCTCGCTGGAGATACATAAGCACACCATAAGCTATAAGGTGCGCGAGCGCACTACCGCGAGTCCATACGCCATTGTTCCGTCTGTCAATATTAATTGCGTGAACGACGCCAACGATATTCATTGAAATCTCGCTCAGCTACCTCCGCTAGCTTGTTGAAACGCGTGGTACACGCCGACCGGTGTATTAATCATTTTCAGGCAACTGGCCACTAAGAAACTACTCGTCTCTCTCTCTCTCTCTCTCTCTCTCTCTCTCTCTCGTGAATTTCACCTCGACGCTGGACGACCTGTCATGGACGAGCGTACTTTTTGCAGGAACGTGCTTTACTAGATGCGTAAGGACATAATCTGTAAGTTTTCGTTGAAAACTGATTGAAAAATATGCCCTTATCATCAAATTTTTTGAATTATTATTATAGTTGCAGATTTTTTTTCACTCGAGAAGACTTTCCGCGTGTTTAGTGAATTTCTCACAGTTAACTTAAAATGATTTCACACAT
The DNA here is from genome assembly GCA_951804975.1 of Anthophora plumipes. Classification (NCBI taxonomy): domain Eukaryota; kingdom Metazoa; phylum Arthropoda; class Insecta; order Hymenoptera; family Apidae; genus Anthophora; species Anthophora plumipes. Next base: position 4,978,043 of record OX638121.1, read on the forward strand.
AAATTAGTGTATAAAATTATTAAAATATTTTAATATTTTACGTATCTCTTTTCATCTCAAAGAAGAAAATTTGTTAAATATTAAACTCTGTTGTTTATTTTATTTCCTTGAAAGAGAAAACCTTAGAATCTATTGGTTTTTGTTTTGCTCACAATTACGATTAATTAGATTAAAGATACGCGCGTTTAATGTTTTTCCTCTTCTTTCCAGTGGCATCTAGTTGCATCTACATTAATAGATGAGCATGAAAATGCGGTTTGGCAAATTGAAAATAAATTGAATGGTTAAGTGAATTACGAGCACGAAGGCGAACGTGTAAATTATGTACATATTCTCTCGAACGAAAAGAGAATAACGAACCTCCTTTCTTTTTCTTTTTATTTTGTTTCATTTTAATCATTTTTCATTTACCCTGTATCCTTGTCGCGTGACGCGCACAGTTTTCTTTCGAGACACTGCAATTTACCGCGTCATCAATAAAACGCATAAAGGTTCATTACGAGCATGTGTCGACGTGTAATGGCGATTATTATTAATCATCCATCCACCATCGATCCGTGCCTTTTTAATTATAACTTATTTGCTCATTTACAATTAAAATCATCCTTTCCCTTAAACGTAGCCGCGTTAAAGCTATTAATCATCATACTTCCCTTGAAGAAATAAAAGAAAAAAAAAAAAAAAAAGAGGGAAACTTCAAAAGTTTGCCATTTTCATTATCATCCTTCGCTCTCGAAAATTACGATTACAAATCAAAGTTTATTGCTAACAGCGTATTACGAATGTCGTTAACTTATAATTATCGACGATGGTAAATGTCAGATTAAGTTATAAATATTGTATTTTGCTGATATTCGAATCGTCGTTTCCGGTTTCCAGCGGCCACTCACAGCACGCAATGCTGATGACTTTCTCGATGGGCCTCATCCTCGAAGGTCTCTTTAGCAGCTTGTTGCCCACAGTCTGAAGAACTAACGCCACTTCTGTCGTTCAGACAGAGTCGCGGGCCGCGCCATTAACTTCTCATTAGCGTCGCGGCGCGACCGCGAAGCCGACGCTTTCCACGAAACCACGCTCCGGCCATTCAGCCTGACGTCGTCGGCTGCATTTTCGCCAAGCAGATAGCTCGGGTCAACGTTTTAATTGGAAGGTCGTGAACTCGTGGCCACGGAGGTTCCTCCGCTTTATTAACGCGTTACAAAATGTCTCTTGTGCGCCTTTACGATGCACTTCATTTGCTATATTCAGAGAACTTATTTTAAGTGCATTTCAGAATATTCTGTATGAAATTTATCAGCTTAGAATATTTTCCAGATTAATTTCTTCTATTCTTCTTTCCTCTCTTGCAATTTTGTGAATTTATTTTTACTTGCAAGATAATTTTACATTATTCCTCTGTATTGGTACGAATACCTTCACTATCCTCGATTTTGAGGACGATTTTCATTGTTTTATTGTGGAAGATTGCAAATAAAATAAGGAAAAAATATGTGTTGAATATTTTTTTGAAAATTAATATATATACCAACGTTCCCATCAATATCGATTGTTCCCTTGTTTCAATAAAATTCTTACATAAATATGAAATGAAGTAAAAATCCTAATGTTCTATTTCCTGTGCTAACTTTTAAAATACATCAAGCATATCTGTTCTTTTCGTGAAACGGAGAGATCACCCTGATCGGTCGGCAAAGTGTTACTTAAAGTACACCGAGAAAGAAAAAGTATTCTCAATAATTGAAAGAACTTGAAACTGCTTGAAAAGAATCAACCGGAAAGATTTCACTTTCGTTTTAATATTCAGATTCGAGCAATAAAAGGGGCGGGCGATTAGTCGCGATTAGTATAGCTCTCTCCACGGGCAATAAAACGTTCGCTGACATGGTAAGCTTCTTTCATTTGTGAGTCAAGCGGGCGCCCTCTGGGCGATTGTAAATTCATGAGCGTGGATAAAAAAAGAAAAAATAAGTTGTCGGGCAACGCGATCGCCAGGTTGTTTGCGATTTCGTAGGCCTTCGCTCGAGCAAGGACCCCCAAGGCTGCCTGTTCTTTCGACCGATATGGCAAGCACGTAACCTACTACGAGCCTCATCCTTTACTGCCTGTCATCGACGACCCTGACAGTCTCTCTGTTCTCTGGAGAACTACGACCTCTGTCCGGGCTGGGAGTAACGATTTTAGAGAGGAAAGAATTTCAACTATTTTTCGAATTTTTCATTAAATTAATGCTGTAAGATTGTAAACATTTTCCTTTAGAAGACAATAAGAGGATCCAAAGCAGGTCCTCTTTCGCGAGGCCTACGAAAGCGTGGAGCTTTATGGGTAAACCCCATGAAAAAGACAGTACGAAAAGTTTGAGAGTATTAACAGAAATGTCGGACAGAATGAATTTGCATGGATATAGCTGTAATAGCTTGGTTACAGTTTTAAAGTAATTCAAAGCTGTTTGTACAATTTTTAATGAATATTTTATATTTTTAAAGTGCACTTTTCGAGATCTACTCACGGATCTACTCACAATCCTATAATCCTGAATAATATTACGAGACAGGTTTGTCTGGTCGTTTGTCTGAAGTGAAAAGGAAGGCAGCGCAGAGTAAAAGTTTTTCTAGGAATTTTTGGAAACTTTTTTTATTAATTTACATCCAAATATGTTGATATAAAGTAGTATTGAATTACAGTGCTACTTAGAAATCTATGCAAATCGATTATAAAATGTGTACGTGTAGTAGAACTTTGACTAAAGATTTTTCAAAATTTTTCTTTAAAAACTTCTAAATAGTATTCGAATCAAACAGAAAGAATAATTAGGTACTATTAGTGGATAATTCTCAACTATTATCTGGTTGTTTCATTTTGTTTTGTAGAAACATTGTTACCAAAGCGTTTTATTACGTTTTAAACGGAGAAGGTAATTAAGCTGTGTGGTTTTATGTGTTTTTATGAAGATCGTAAAGGAATCGAGGTTACTAATTAATTTCCATATCCTGCATCAACGAAACATCATCAATCGTACAACGTTATATGCTGAATGCTGTTTTTCAATCAGCGGAAAAGTGGTTAAAGCGTACGAGGTGTCTATCGCAATACAAAACAACTAGAAACCTACCGGACTGTAAAAAGTATGTGGAAACGTCTGTCGTCCAGCTGTGGCTGATGAAAGATTAACACAAGCATCGGCTGTAAAAGAACTTATTAGCCGCGATTAATACCGCGTCCGTACGGTAATAACTGTTATTCCCCTGCTTGCTGATCCTCTTATGCAAAATTATACGAATGTATTATTATTGACACAACTTGTTTCTCCACTTCTTACATGTGTCATGAAACATTCCTCGCAATCATGCTACACGGTGAAAACATTGTCATTAAGGATGGACGAAGAAATCACCTCTCGAAATCGCATTCGATCGAGAGGCAATGCCTATTAATCTTATCTTCGAAGCGAAAGAAATTTCAGAAATTCAATTTCTCCTAAATTTCAGATTCTCCAAATTTTTTTCGGTTTTTATCTCCATACGCTCATTTTTTTTCTATACGAAAGAAATTTCAGAAATTCAATTTTTCCTAAATTTTAGATTCTCCAAATTTTTTTTGTTGACTTTTATCTCTATACGTTCATTTTTTCTTCTATGCGAAAGAAATTTCAGAAATTCGATTTCTCCTAAATTTCAGATTCTCCAAATTTTTCTTCGACTTTTATCTCTATACGTTCATTTTTTCTTCTATGCGAAAGAAATTTCAGAAATTCAATTTCTCCTAAATTTCAGATTCTCCAAACTTTTTTTGGCTTTCATCTCTATACGTTCATTTTTTTTTTTTCTATGCGAAAGAAATTTCAGAAATTCAATTTCTGCTAAATTTCAGATTCTCCAAATTTTTTTTCGGCTCTTATTTCTATACGTTCATTTTTTCCTCTATGCAAAAAGGATTTCAGAAATTCAATTTCTCCTAAATTTCAGATTCTCCAAATTGGTTTTCAGCTTTTATCTCTATACGTTCATTTTTTCTTCTATGCGAAAGAAATGTCAGAAATTCAATTAAAGAAAAAAAAAAGAATTTCCACATTTCAGATTCTTCCTTTTTTTGTTTTTATCCGAATAGAACTCGTAGAATTGAAAAAGCATTTGTAAGCAATCGAGTCAGCGTGTAAGGGATGAGTTCCTGTCTTCGAACAGAATAGAAAGATGTCCGCGGTCGTCGAAGAGTGACGGCGTGTCCGGATTACGTAGGGACTACCCTCTGTCGTAGGTCTTCAAGCCTAAGGTCTTGCTTCTGCGGAGTAATCGACTTCCTTACGAGCACACGAATCGAACTTTCTCGATGAAGCAAGCGTGGCACGATTCCTCAGCCTATTATCATGTTAAGTCGATTAACAACGGGTCGTTGACATCGATTTGTCGTAGGTCGAGTCACGGAAATACACGTCGTTCATCTGCATATTTAAAACCAATACTGAAATATGTATCAACTCATCGTTAGAGGCTTGCTGCGTGATTCAATCAGCTCAAACTTCCTGTATCTCTATGTTTGTATATTTAAAATATTTCCTTTAGGAAATTGTTTGTGTATTTTAATACACATTGCTCGCCAAAAAAATTGTCAACTAATAAAAATTGGAGTCACATTCATCTTTTTCTTTCAATATCCCAAAAAATATATGTAAATTTCAATTTTAAACTAGTGCAATTTTTTTTAGCAACTTATACATAAATAAATGCCAATAGTTCGCATAATTAAACATTTTCTATGTTATTAAATATCACAGTTCCTAAATTCCTAAATCAAATAGTTCCTGTGTCACACCGAAGCTAAACATAATCCCTAATGAAAATTTCACATTTCTTTCTAAAGAAGAAACCAAAAAAACACTGAAAACAAGATGAAATATTTCACGAGTTTTCTAAAAAAAATCGTTTTTACAAAAATTGTTTGATATCAAAGGGGACACTGAATAAGATAAATAATTTTTCTACAAGTGCAGCATTGGTGAAAATATCAAAGTCAGGTTAATTTCTTTAAATGGAAACCTGTGAACCAGCATGAAAAATTTTGTCGAGATAAATACAATGATTTATTTTACGATATCGTTGCATTAAAGAAACGTCATAAATGAGATCTAGCCAGATGAATGCAAGTCGATATATATATCTACATATATACACGTCCATTTATGTCAGCTGGACCGTGCATTCTTCATTCGTCGCTCGACCAGTTCTATAACCCGAGGGATTAACGATCGATAAACAATATCCAAGCCCTGTATTTCCAAGCTTAATAACCGTGCGCACCAGAAGCGATTTCGTGTTGGAAAATCACACCTGGCAGGGTGCAAGGAGATTGTAATACTTACCTCGAAACGCCAGATGTGGTACACACCGGTTGGACAGATATTGAAATACGTAGGATATGCAAATAATCGTGGACACGTTGGTTACGATCCGCGCGCGTCGTGGGACCGCTTACAACAACGAGCTAGCTAGATCGCGCCAGTTCATTGACAGAACCTAACCTCGAAAAACGCCTCTCCCACGAGCAAATACAAGTTACCAGACACGAGCTAGCTGTTGTTTTATATCATACTACGTTATCGATGTTTACTGCGACTCGCGTGCGCTAGACAGGCTGTAAACTTTGCAGACTTTTTATCGAGTGCTTTTTCTTTTTGCTTCGTTTTTATTTGTCGGCTCTTTTTCCATTTGTTTGGTTAGGTAAACAGCCAAGTCGCTTCCGGGTGGTAATGGTTATTTAGGAACGATCTGTGCGACACCTTCGAATTCTAATATATTAATCATTTTTTAATTTCAATCGCTTAGATTTCTAATATTTCAATGTCATCAGTTTCTAAATACTCTAATATTTCAGAATTTTCATTTACGAATACTCGAGGTATCAATTGTTTGCTGTAAGAATTTTTATATATCTCCGAAGTTCCTTCAAATTCCAATGATCTAATTTTTCAATCGTTCATAATTTCAACTTCTTAGAAATTTCCAATGTTTCAACGTCTCGCTGTTTCAATTTCTCGATACTCCAATACTTCAGAATCTTAATTTCTCAATGCTCGAATAAAATACCCCAATACATACCACAGCCTCACCCTTAGAATCCTCAGTCTCTAACATCAATCCTATTAATACCAAAGCGTTTCGATGAATGAAAACCGCATTCCATCATCGAGCATTCCTTCTTCCACTTGGCGAACGATGCTCACCGGCATCGTCGAAACAAAGGAACATAAAACGCGACGCGAGGCAAGAAACTGCTTTAAGGATCGTAAAAGCCCGGCTGTTCCCGAAGGTGCAATGGTTCACCAGGGAGAAGAAGCGTGGGCAGATTGTTACGCACTCGGAACGGCTTGTAAGAGGAACCAGAGGCACCTGTGCGACGCCCACGAGAACCACGCGCATCCCAGACGTTCTGGAGGTCGTCAGATATTGGCCTGGAAACGGTGAACATCTTAACCCTTAACTGGCTAATATATCATATCCGTTACATCGCTTCGCAAGCCCTTTTCGTTGCGTTCGACCGACTAGGGGCGGTGCCGGAACGATATTATTAAGGGTGCTCATAAATAACGCGGCGTTTCCTCTAGAACGAGATGTGCAATCACGTTTTGAAGGGACTTTGTAGTCTTTGTTGCTGACTAAATTGTGTTGTTTCTATTTTTTCCTCTTTTTTTATATTAATTTAACTGTTGATTAACTCTTGAATTTATGGTGTTCATATTTCAATTTGTGTAAAACATAGAAAATTCTAATGGAAAACAACGTTCAATCTGTTGACTGGGTTCACTTTTTACACAGAAGCGAAACATCTCCAGTTTATAATTAAAAATTAGTGAAATTAGTAACGAATTATTAGGTTCTCTGGAAAGTTCGTGTCAATTTTTGATAGGTTGTATTTGAATATATTACAATATATACAATTTTCTAAAAACATCAAATTCTTGTATTCTGAAAGATGATCGTTTCACGTGTCTTTTAAAAGTTTATTCGTTACAATTGCTAGTTTCTTCGCAGTGTTATATTGTATTGAAGATGGAAGAAAATAGAATAGACTTTTGACGTTGAATATGTTTTTTTGAAATGAAAAGGGAAATGTACTGGGAAAACCTCAAACGAGATCAGAAAAAATTCTTCGTAGACGGTTGACAAAATCTAAAAATGAGAATTTCGGTCTTAAAGAAAATAAAGAAACAAATTTTCGGTAAAATGGAATTTTTCAATCGCTGGGAAAAATGGTAAAATTAAAAAATACCTACGTTATAGAACAAAAAAAAAATGCTTTGAAGTATGGAATTGGCTTATTTACATAAAAATCGGTACGAATTTTCCGGAGAACCCAATACATTATTTCGATTTTCGAAAATAATGTGTCTGATATTTAACATCAGAGTAACACTACAATCAAAAATTATATAAACTATCGTGTTTTTAAGTGTTGATTCAATGACGATATTTAACGCGTAGCACTCGAAGGTTTGAAGGAAGTTTGTAAACGACCATCCAACTCTCGAATTTTCAAGACTTGAAATATACGATATTTCGTAAGTGGTACATCCTAAATTTCACAGAACCGATTACGGAAAAGAGCTGTCGTTAATGTCTTAATTTATTCGAAAGCAAACCTATAAACGTATATTATCTACAAAGTGTTCTCCGCAGTTAACTATCAACGGTAGTCAATTCTTTTTTCCCCTACATATTTCTCTTAATGTAACCTCACCGGCACACCAATACTCATTAAAGAAAACTTGATCGACTACGTTTACACGGAGAATTTCGCCAATTAGGCGGAACACCTCGACCGAGATACGCGATGCATTAAGAAGAGAACGAAGAGAACGAAGAAGCGGCACGCGGGAGTGGTTATTAAGAAATTTGCATACCGTCGCGTGGACCATGTGTTTTCGTTCGTTTCGTGGGCGTCAGAAATTGTATCCATCTCTCAGCTATACACACGTACACCACTCTCACACTTTCAAACTCTCCAAGTGTAAAACAAACAATAAATATAAAATTTAATTAAAAAGGAGCAGCAGGAAAATTTGCGACACTGTGAGTGAAATTGGCGGGTTTCAAAATGGCCACGGGGAACAAGGGCGTGCAGGTGACGCTTGCACAACCTTGGATTTGTTCATCGACGAGTGGAAAAACTCGACGTGGATTCGTTTTCTTCCTCGGTGAATTTTCATCTGTGAAAATCATCGAAGGAGGGAATTCGGCCGAGCTAAAGTCGTCGACGCTCGCCAAAGCGTGGGAGTACTTTCACCTCGCGACCGAAACGTTTATTATGAGCGGCGCAAAAACGCGAAACATAATACCGGGCTGCCATTAAAATTCCGAACGTTGACAAATCGTCGCGAACGCCACCGCCGTACATAGAGTTACACAGTGCATGCGTCCCTGCATTAATCACAATTTACGCAGCTCCGTTGTCATCTCGCGTTGTATTCTAATCCGGAAAAATGTACAGCAAATATTCTTTCTCTTTTGATATACAGGGTGTTCCATGCAACTGGAACAGGCTGTACCTCCAAAACTGTTGAAAATGGAAGATGTTAGAAGTAAAAGTTACATTTCAAATGATCTCTAATGTCCGATGACACAGGCGAAATCAAAAACTATCATATTTTTTGAACTAGTGCAATCTATTGTTGTAATTGAAAATACGCGACGAACATGGTTTCATTCGAATTTCGAGATACGAATACGGGAATTAGGTTAAATATTTAACACATCCATCACCGTTACGCTTCGACAGAGAATTACTGGTATCAACACGAAGAATACACCGAGTGCAATTAATTTTGATTTAGAAAGGAAACACGAGGATAGATCAACGTCACTCCTGATGTTAATAGAATTATGGAAATGCACGGTGCAAATATGTTGCGCGACGACAAATTAAACATGCAACCATCCATGCTCACAGAATGGTATGTATGTACATTTTGCAGTTTCCACGAGAGGCAGCAGGGAGTACTGACGGAATGCGAAATGAACAAACGACGTATCGTTCGGCCGTGTTAAATGAGAATCATTAGGCTGCGCCTAAGTGGATTTTCTAATTGCTGCCATTACTTTTCCGCGGGTTACTTTGCATCGACAATTGCTAGCCGTGGCCACGGTAAACAATTTGCCGCGGTAACTGTGCATACCGTCGCGGACTGAATTATATCGTTGTCGCAATACGTGTCGTGTGATAAACGCGAACTGTAGGAATAGTGAGGACGAGGCGTTACGTGCCTTCGCGACGATTTTTTTTTTTTTTTTTTCGTGGAGTGAATGAAAAGAGGAGTGCTGAGGTCAGGTTACGTAATCAAATGAATGTGAACAAATGAGGTTTCGAGGAGGTTAAAGAAGGCTTCGGTTACCCTTATTTTAACGTACTCTGCGATTTCGACGCCATATTTCCCCGATACTGCAATTTTTCGATCTCTTAATTCCAGTATATTTGAAAATTTTACCATTAAAAAATTCGATTCAACTAGAAATAAAGTTGACACTTGCTGCACCGAATTACCAATCTTTCAACACCTCGATTATATCCTCAATTTCATTTATTTCTAATATTCCACGTTTTTCTTGTTTCTTTTTAAAAACGAGTCACTTTGAGCCGTATAGTAGAGATAGGTACCCGTAAATTGTTGGTAGATCTAGCGTTAAACACTCCGCTATTCCAAAATCTTCGCTAATCGTCTCCATTATGCCCAGTTGGCACGATTTCTGCGTGGAATCGTCGGCTGTTATTATCGAGGCTACCGCGGCCCGTCATAAATCTCCCGGCTTGCGGCCGGACGTTTTAAAAATCGCTCCCTTCCGAGATTCCCGTCCGTGTGGCGTGTATTACCAGCAACACACCAGAGTAAACGAGCCGCGTGCTGACTCACGTATACGTGTGCACGTGCAGAGACGCGAGAGCTGCGTGGAGTATTGTTGGTGGTTGCTGCCGTCGGAGAACGAGAGCCGTCTCGCCATATGTGGCAAGGCCGCCCGATCGTTGCGGTGTATTGGGCCCCGTAACGGGCCCCCATAACGCGCGTGTTTACCCGCGCTTAGAGGCTGAGGTATTGGGTGAAAGTGCCGCGTCGATGGTGGCAAATCGATACGCGCAAACTTTTTCATGCACAATCATTCTCTTTTTTTGTGTTTTATCAGAAGTTTGAACTGTTCAGAATTTTTCATTTTAACGAGAATCTTTAATTAGCGAATAAAGATTGTCTCAATCGAAAAGAAGAAAAAAAAAAGAAACGTCTTATTGATAAAAGCAAATACAAAAGCAAGTGAAAAACCGTTACTCAGTTCGAGGTTGTCGCACGACTCGTTTAAAATGCGGAAAACTATTTGTTATTTATTAGGCATCGACCCATGGCTTTTATGACGCAGCCTGAGCCTACGTCAAGCAGAGAAACTCGCAATGGAAAAATTCAAAATTCAAAATATAATCTATTCTCGATACATTAAGAGGAATTTGATTGTTGGATAGGTCTTTGGAAAATTTTTCTAGAAGATGTTCAAAGGATACTTCGATGTCTTCAATGGTCGATGTTCTTCACTCAAAGAAACCACAATTCGTGCCTTTTGTTAAAGTTTTTTATTGTTTTTTTTTTCTGTAATGCAAGTTTTCTCTCAATTTACAACTTCTCGTAGATAAAATGATAACATAACATACTCAACGTTGCGTATAATAATCATAATAATCAATCAATCATCATCATCTCCTTGATAATAATGACAGTAATAATAATAATAATAATAGTAATAATAATAATCATCGCAATGATAATAATAATAATCATTTCGTGATCAGAATAATAGCGATATCTTTTTTTTTTTTTGCAATTCTCTGCAATAATAATATTAATATTGGTAATCATCGGTATTGTTACTCTCGTCGTCGCGGCTTCCACCGCGTAATGCTTGGGGTTACGAAGCTTAGGCTTAAAAATGACGAAAGGGCGGTAGCCCCTTTTCGCTCGAAACGCGAAATCTACGAGCAATTTTGTGACGTGCCTTCCGGAACGTCCTGTAGCCTCCTCTTCCTCTTTTTTTCATTTTTTTGTCTCTTTTTTTTACAACTACGACAGTTCGAACGTTCCTCGATCGAGAGGAAATGGCGCTTTGTCGAATTGAGTATAGAGAACGCTTCATCGAAAACATTTGGACGGGATAACGTTGATGTATCGTTCCTTTTCGGACAAATACTTCTTACTTTTTTTCGTCAGAAATGTTAGATGAGATTAATGGAAAATCTGAGTGGATGATAAATGTGAAAGTATCAGTTGTGTAAATACGTAATACGCGATAGTTGTTGATTGAAATTTTATCTCTTTTAAGTGCTGATTGTTATCTTCAAGACTCCTCTTTAAAAGAAAAAAGAAAAAAATCGTATATGTAGCTTTTGCATTTATATTCAATATAAAAAGAAAGAAAAGAAAAGTGGAAGAAATTGTGAAGAAATTAAAAAAAGCGCGGGTAAACAACAGGAGTAATTACGACTCTCTTTGAAACATATTATCATTGTTGTTTTAAAACAATTTGCGTTTTTCTTATTGTGTTTATCTCTCGAATATGACTCGTGCAAGAAAGTTAATTCAAGCTCGTAGCACTGATTTGTCTAGCATAGAATTGGTTTCAACAGAGGACATGCTACCAATACTACTTGTGGTCCTTGGTGACTTATTGAGCTTAAAAAAGTAAAACACTTTTGTATTACATCTCAACTGTGCGTACATTTGGAACACCCTGTACATCAATTCTCCAATGATTCACAGGACCACATTTTCCCAAACAGCAAATGGTAAAAATAAAAAAGAAAAAAAAAGTAGAAAACGAATGATACTTATTTTAACGGAAAAAGAAATTAATCCACGCTTCGTTCGACTGTCATGGAGGCCACAGCGACTTCCGGAAGCGCACCTAAAACGCACGCTTTACTAAAAAATAAACGCATATCTCGTTCTTCAGTTATTATTATTATTCTCCTCTTCCTCCTTTTTTTTTTTTATATTTTTTTTTCTGTTCTTTTTTTATTTCACTTTATCTGTCGCTTTTTCTCTCGTGCACAATCTCTACCCGAACATCTGCTCAACAAAATAAACCTTTTCTCTGCCTCCCTGACCGGAAGTGTACCTCTTAATTCGATAATCAGCGGGAATGGCGGCGGGACGCGGTCGCGCAAAGGGAAAACTTCGACCAGCGGGAACGAAACTTCGAGATAGGCCGACTTTAGGCCGCAAAGACACGATTTCTCTAATGGATAGTTATAAAAAATACACTCGCTCGATACTTTCAGCCTGTTTCGTCTTGATTTCGCCATGTTCTCACTCGCATGCTTTTTTTTATGACAGTAGTTTCTTTTTTCTCTTATATATTGCAACGATCTTACAACGATGGACACACGGAGGAGATTTATACAGTTTTTACTTTACGAAAATATTGATTTTTCCTTTTTTTTTGTCGACTTTCTTTCTCCTGTTTCTGTTTCAAGTATTGACGATTCGCAATAACATCCACGGAATAGGAAATTTAGAATGTAAAATTTTGGAAGTTCGATTTTGAACAACGTTGTAGATAATCTTTCGTTCTTCGTTTATTTATTTATTTTTCTTTAGAATTCTTGTGTTCTTCCTTTCTTAACCATGTGAATACTTTTGTTAGAAAGTTGACTAACGATACAGTTGAAACCGAAGAGGTTAGCTTTTGAATCGCGCTGTAGAACGGAGAGCAATTCTTCGTTTTCAATCGTCAACAAATGTTCCTTCGTCCCTTTTCCTTTTTTTCTTTTTTTTTTCGGAAAATAAAAACTTACGTCTCTCAAATGGTCGACCGTTCATACACATAACCACCATACTATTGAGCAATGTACAAACGATTTATTATATTCTAATTATGCACCGATCGATCTACAATCTACTATCATTTCTCATGCAAAATATTCCCTGCAAATTTCCACCTTTCTCCACCCTCAAGTTTCTTTTTAATTCCTCTAACAATAAGAAGTAGATACACGCGAGAACCGTCGAACGTCCCGCCATAACGCCATTTTCCCGCAAGACACTTGATACAAAATGCCGCTACGCTCGCGTTTGGTATAAAAAACAGTGAAATATTGGAATGGCGATTTTTTCTTTTTTTTCTTTTTTTTTGTTTTGTTTTTCTTCTCGACGACACATTTCGTAACTATCTACAATAATAATTATGCAGTCTGTATTTCTGGGGTGAATTTCTTTCTTTCTTTCTTTCTTTCTTTCTTTTTTTTATTCATCTCTGCACACTTTTTCCTCCTTTCTCTTATTCCATCTCTCTTTCTCGTCGATTTATAGCATACAACTCCCTCAAGCGAACCTCGCAACGCGTAAATAAATCGTCTTCAATAAATACAACCGATAGACTATATAAATAAATAATTTCTCGCGAACAATCGAACGTAGAAATTCTGACTGCGAAACACGAGATCCTCTCGTCGATCCCTCGACGATTCTTTTCTTTTCTTTTGTCATTTTCTACCTTTTTCTCGGCTTAGTTTTCCGTTCAATCTTAGTAGTAATGGGGTCGTCGAGAGATCGCGATTTTTCGCTCGTCGACACGGTTCATGCGCACTAAGCTAAGGAAAATAGCGGTCACGTGACGCGTTCACTCTCCCATTCGTGGTCGCTGTTTGTTTTTGTTTTCTTGTGATCGAACTGTGTTCTCTCCATTTGCTCGATTTTGAGCAATTAGATTTTTTGCGTAATTAGTTGAGTTTTCCTAATTTTTCTGTTCTTTTTTTTTTAGAGAAGATCGGTATCTTTGGTTTAGGAAATTTCAAGGGACTTAAAACCTTAGAAATTAATGTTTCTAAATCTTTTGGAAGTTTTTTTAGTCTTCGAAATTTTTCAAACTCATCCACTACTATTAAAACTCCAAATTCTCATACGTTTACAAAAAAGGATTTAAAAAATTTCTAATTTTCATCTTTATTTTCAGCCTCCACAAAATTCTTTTGCAAGGCATTAATAATAAAGAAAAAAAGATCTAGAGATTTCCGATTTCAATTTCCTCTGAAACTCTTCAAATTCTCTGTAATTCTCCTACAAAAAGAAGCCCATTAAAGATCCACCATGTTATCATTCGAACATTACAATAAAAGAAATCAAAGGCGAAAAAGGAAAACGCGAACAGTTAACGATCACAAGGCGGCGTAACGAAAGAAAAAGAGATCGCCGGTCGCGTGTGTCCGCTGTGCAAGGTGTAATCTCTCGTCTCGGATCAATCGACGAGCTGTCAGCTGGGGTGCAATTAACTGACTGGAAGCAAATCGATCGGGAAGCCATTAACGCAAGAGCCATTACACCAGCTAATTGTGACGGTGATTATGAAAATGGCCTAAGTAAAAAAAAGGAGAAAAAAAAAATTGGAAAAAACTTCAATTTATCAAATTTATTTCATATTGCATCGATCTTTCCATGGGAAATGTTACGAAGAGTGAGCACTTTGTGAAATATTTTTTAACACACTCTTCACAAACGGAAGAGCGAAAATATTCGATGAATTATTTTTAATTTAAAAAAAGAGAAATATTTAACTTAAAAAGATAAATGACCGAATTGTAACTAATAATTAACATAATTCTGGAGATCGAAATTTTTCACACTTTTACTGAAAAATAATTGTTTAACCGATTGTCCCTTGGTTGCATAGTATTAAGAAAGAAACAAGACATTTAAATATAAATTAGGTCACTTTCATACTCATCAGCTAATTGCCCGCTTGAATTTCGTCTTCCGTTCATCAATTGAAAAATCGTCGTTTTTGTCGTTCGTCGACAAAACGAGTCTCTCTCTCACCTATCTACCTACTCACCTTTACTCACCTTTTTCATCCTTCTCCTCTTCTTTCTTCATCTTCGATTTTTTTTTACGTTTATTTATTTATTTATTTATTTTTTTCTTTTGGTCACCTTATAATCTTATTTGCATCACGAACGTCATCTCGTTCAGCACCATCCAAGCACCACCCCGATATACACGTCAACTCCTACACGAGCTCTTTGCTAACTGATCGAGCCCCGTTACCGTTAAGGCCCGTTAAGCTCTCCTCTAATCGGACGCCTTCGATCTTCGATCACGCGACACGTGGAAAGGTGGATACCACGATTATCTTTTTTTCATTTTTATTTCTTTCTTTTTCCCGATGATATAGGTAAAGAGGGGATTTTGCATACTTTACAGAAGAGATTAATGAATTTTCTCTTAGAAAGCTTCTGTTAAGAAAGATTACCGTAGCGATTTTTACTTGAGCGTGAAATTTATGAATAGCAAAATTTTCAAAGGCAAATTTAAGGGTAGAATAAGAAGAAAATAAGGAATATTTAAAAGCGGAGGGGATGCGTATCACTTTCTTTCTCACAATTCCCCCTCTCTTCACTATTCGAAAAGAAGAAGAAAAAACAAAAAAGAAAATAAAAAATCTTAAACTTCCTTTCCCCATTGCACATGATCAATCCGATCATCGCCCAGAATCGCCGGGGTACCCTGAAACTGGGTGCGTCACGAGCGAGGAAGCGGCAACAAGCGTTCACGAGGCCATCCTCTTTAAGAGTCCATCATCCTGATCGAGTCTCTCGATGACCTCGTGAAGACGCTTCTAACCATCACCAGCACACTACCACCGTTACATCATCATCTTCATCATCATCATCGTCGTCGTCGTCGTCGTAGTCGTCGTCGTCGTCGTCGTCGTCATCATCATCATTCTCATCACCATCATTATCATCATCGTCATCCTTCTGGCTCTCTATCCTAACCGCCATCGAATAACCTCACACGCTGTCAGACGCGACTGACATAGGCCTCTTGTAAACAGGCGCTGGTATCCTGGAGAAAGCTCCCCTCTCAGACACTGGTTTAGGATCCTTCCTAGGACTGGCAGCCATCTGATTGTCCTGGGGCAACGCTACAGTCCCGTTACCATCGATCCACGCCCTGGTGAACTCCATATTCGCGACACCATCCACAGAACCATGAGCTTGATAATCTCTCAATAAATCCTGTAGCTTCTGCACCACCTCCCTTTCGTCCTGTAAATGACCAACCTTTTGAAGTATCTGCCCTAACAGAGGATTAGCTACCTTGGTAGGTGACGATTGTAGAGATCCAGTTGTCGGTTTAATTCTTCTTCCGTTTCTATCGTATTGCACAGCTCCGTTAGAGCTTTGCCTAGGTAAACTTTGTCTAGCCGGACTCTTTCTCGAGAAACTCGGCGCTGTCGCACACGTCGCTGATCCCTGAGGATTTAGAAAGGTGTCCGATTGTATACTTGGCCTTTGACGTGCTTGTCTACCGTTCCATGTGTTGCTACCACTGATTGGACTCTGACAGGATTTCGTTATCGCCGAAGCTTTGCTTAAACTACCTGTTGGTGGTTTTCGTAAGCTGTTTCTGATGGTTCCTCGTTTCAAAGGGCTGCCTTCAGGGCTGGAGTTACTATCCCTGGGTGTTCTACTGCCCGACGAAGCTCTGGAAACGTTGCTGTTCTCACGGACGATCGAACCTGCACGAGGAGTGCGGTCTCCCGACGAGGAGGCCACGCTTCTTGAAGGTGAACCGCGAAGAGGACTGGCTGGACCGATTCGAGTCTTACGGAGACCTGTTTCGATGCTCTCTGTCTCTACGCAGGACCTCTCCTCAGGCTCTGGTTTCGCGGGTTGCTCTGGAACAGAGGAGGGATAATCGTGGTTAGTTTGTGGATGGTGGAGAATGGAGGGAATATTTCTGGACTTGGAATTGTGGTTGAATTTTCAGTTGTTCGTTGCTTTGAGATTTAAAGGAATTGGTAAATTTGAATTTTCGGAAGTTCGCCAGCTTAAATTTTTCTTTAATTATTAAACTTGATTTTGGACAACTGATAAATTAGTGAATATTTAAAAATTAACAAACTTTTAATAAATCTGAGATCTTTGAAATTAATCATTTTAAATTATTAGTATATAATTCTATTAAGATTGTTCCTTTTATATGCAGATAGGAAATCTCCATATAAGCTTCCGAAGGTCTTCAGAGATAACTAGATAGGACATGCCCACGAAAAAAAAAAGTGCGACTTATTCGATTAGTACGATTGACTTACGCAACCAGAGTTGCGTAATCACGATTCACATAGTTTCCGCGTGCAATCGTACGCAAATGTCAACCAGAGAGCGTCATCAGCCCCCTTCTTGTTTATCCAAGCGGACTCGAGTGGATTTCGTCGCGATTTAGGATTCGACGATCGTCGAATCGGACTGCGTGGGCAACCAGACGTACGACAGCTCAGATAATCCTTCCTGACTCTTTTATATCGCTCTTTCAGCCTATTAAATAACCCAAAGTGTATCTGTTCGATCAGATTAATCGATTTTACACTTAAAAAATATTGTATTCCAATTATTTCGGTTCTGAAGGAATTTTTAAAATTAATTTTTAACGCTAAGAAAAAAAATTCCAGGAACTGATGAAATTGCATTTCGAATTGAAATTTTCAAATTTTTCAAAGATCGAAGATTGTTTAATTTTAATTTCATAACGTAAAATCATTTATTTATAATTGCGAATGTGTTTTTTTTTTTTTTTAATTAAACAATGTATCGTGTTGCAAAGTATAGAATATATTACATAATATTTTCAGTTTCGAGGACGACGAGAAACGAAAACTCGTGTAAATGAGAATTTTATTTGTCACTTTCTTATCTTTATGGTTCCCATCATCGTTACGATTGACTTCTCAATATTAATCGTAGAAATTACGGTTGCGTAATACATGCCAGCAATAAACGATAAAATCGTCCACGCAATGTGGAAAACGATCATACGGTGACATTTATTGAACGTAAAATTGTTATTAGCGAAGCTTTCCCAATTAGACAGATATTAAATACGTTTTAAATCGCGAGAACCAGTTCGATGGGATCACGAACCGCGTTTTAATGGTACGTGGAATCTTGGATCAGTTGCTAAAACGGATTTTCATGAGTGCTGTGAAATGAGAAAGCATTTCGTGTAACATGAACGTGTGCCAAAGCATTTTGCGTAATTTTTTCAAGATGAGACAGTTTTCTTTTCTTTCCAGAAATAAATTGAGAAATAAACAGAGAATTTCAGGGAGGAAGAATTTTCAAACTTTCAAATTTTCAAACTTTCAAATTTTCAAACTGTCAAACTTTCAAATTATTAAATTTTCTAACTTTCAAATTTTCCAATTTTTAAACTTTCAAATTTTCAAATTTTCAAACTTTCGAATTCTCAAATTTTTCAAATTTCAAAATTTTCAAACTTTCAAATTTTCAAACTGTCAAACTTTCAAATTATTAAATTTTCGAACTTTCAAATTTTCCAATTTTTAAACTTTCAAATTTTCAAACTTTCGAATTCTCGAACTTCCAAATTTCAAAGACTTCAAAATTGCCGATTTCCGAAAAATTCAAAGCGTTTCTTTTAAACGTCCTTAGCACGTGCTTCTCGTAAATTTTAACACAGCCAAATTACTGGTTCCAACGGTCCTATAATCTTAAGGAGGAAATCGATTTCCACCCACAGAAGCCAGTGTCGGTATAGCCCTACACCGATCACGCTCCTAGCATAAACAAACATGCATAATACCCTTCGTAATCGAGAGCTTCTCCTTCCTTCCGTTTCTCCTTCCAGTTGGCCAACATTTTGGACCACCCTGTATCTCATTAATATTCCTCATAGTGTACGAACGCATACACAAACACTCGTCTGACATTTAAATGACTGTGAAGGATTACACGAAGAAAGGGATCTCTGTATTCATTTACGTGTGTTTGTGACCGTATCGTGAAGCGTGGGCGATCTTCGACAACAACCTGTCCTCGTAACAATCGCCAGCGGTTCGATTCTCGATAACGCTTTGCCTTCGAATATCGTGGCTCACGCACTTGACCCACGCGCCTCAATTTTTCTACTCGAAACAACTGTTTCAGCCAGCCACCGTTTTCTTTTTCTACGAATTCATCCACGAAATTTTCATATTTTCATTTACAATCAATCTCATTCGGTATGTATGTTTAATATTAGGTTTGAAGAATTTTTTTTTAAAATCGTATAACATGTGTCACGTTAGAAAGTGAAAAAGCAACAAATATAAAAAAAGAAATTAAACACAAGAGAGTTCAAAGGGAAGCCATCAAACGTACAATGCTTGTTTTGTTCGTCCATCCTTGATCAACTCGTATTAAACTGAATGACTTGCTTTGATC
The DNA here is from genome assembly GCA_951804975.1 of Anthophora plumipes. Lineage (NCBI taxonomy): Eukaryota > Metazoa > Arthropoda > Insecta > Hymenoptera > Apidae > Anthophora > Anthophora plumipes. The sequence goes on from OX638121.1 coordinate 4,997,285, forward strand.
GAAAAAAGCCACGCGAGCGTCGTGCGTTTTCTTCGCAGCGGGACACGTTTATCGCGATCTCCGAACGATTTCACTGTTGGCCGCCTGTTATGAAACGACTTGTACGCTAAACGAGTCTATTTAGCCAACACTTTCTTCTACCGTCTTATGTCACACTAAAGATGTGACGTGAACTTCTTCAAACTAGCTTTTAAAAATGGTGTTACGAATTTTTCAAATACCCTGTATACCTCAGAACTTCTATTACAAAATGTATAGCTGTTGACGTTGTATTTATTTCACAAACTATTCTAAGCTTCTTATGACAAGAAATTAGAAATTACAGAAAAACAGCAAAACTATTTTTAACATTTTTAGAAATCTAACCTGCAAATATTTCAAGAGAACAGAAACGAATGGCTTTCATATTTTTTTTTTTTGTATTTCTTTCTCCACAAGAACTAACTTCAGATATTTTAACAAGACGAAATTTCGAAAATTTTTGAAAATCAACAATTCTATCATTCCGACACGTTTTCTTCTACAAAAAAAAAGAAGAAACTTTCGCCGTTCACAAATTCCCGCCATAACCTCGACCCATTACAGCGCGAAATTCGCTTAACAGGCGTGCCAACCCACGCTCTTTAGCCGTCCCATAAATCCCACCGTGAAAACGTACGAGTTCTCGAGGAAGAGGAATAACACGCGCTACGTCTACACTTTTATCCATAGAGTAACAGAAAGAAAGAAAGATAGCGAAACTCACTTTGACAATCGGCAACCGTGGGCGAGCCATGTGTGCAAGTCCCTTGATTTCCATTCACACCGGTTGGCTGCACTGCTCCTAGGCTTCGATAACCCTCGTCTGAAACTTCGCTACAGTTGTCAGAGTGCTCGCCGTCGTGTGGTGATTTCGTGTAATGAACATTTCCAGTCACGTCTTTGTTGAAATTTTCCAACACCGGCTCCTCTTTAATGGCCGGCGGGCTAGGAGTTGGGCTGCGACTGCTGGAATCCTCGCGACACTTGTAATTGTAGATCGACGGTTCGTATTTCGGCATGTCGTCTTTCTCTACTGCTCTACGAGCCACGCCACCTTCCACGAGGTATTTCTTCGTGAATTCCTCGGGAAGGGGTGTCTTCGTGCGAATTTCCTGGTGAAGTTCCTTTCTTGCATCCTGAAGAAGAAAGATGAGGATTTTCGTTTTTCAAAAAGCAGAACATCTTCGATTTTTAAATTTTGCATTTCGTTACTGGTTCTTCGCGTATAAATCAGAAAAATCGATTTGTCTTTTACTCATTTGTGACATCGAAGTGTTAACAATCACCTAGGCGTATCAATCTCCAGCGCTATTAAAAAAAGGAACCATTCAATTCACAGACAACCCTAACCTCATTTCCCCAAATTCTGAAGCATCTTTATCACTTACCCTAAAACCCCTCAAATCCCGAGTCCCCGTAAACCAACCCCATAAAACAACCCTAACCCTCTATCCTAACCCAACTGAATCCTCCCTAACTTAACTTCATCGCTCACCTTAGCTTCCTGATGCTTTCCATGATGCGTAGGTGAGCGAGACTCGTCGTTTGGACTTCTACCATGTGAATCAACGATGGATCCACTTTTTCCATGGTCCAACTTGCTCGTAGGACTGTTCGATCTGATTTGAGGTTTCGGCGTTGGCGATCTCGATCTCTGCTTCACAAAATCGACTTGATGACTCGGACTACCCAGGAACTTTCGCTGTGGCGTTGGACTTCGCGATCGATTGATCTTCCGTTGTTCGTCGCTGAGCTGTTGTTGTTGTTGTTGCTGTTGCCTGCTTGGCGGCTGGTGGGGCGTAGGTGATCGCGACCGATTGCTGGAAACGCTCCTGGCCGCGTGCAGCTGCGTCGATTGTTGATTCTGCATCGCGCCAGCGCACGAGCCGACCGACGACGCTGAACTTCGTCGAGTTCTAGGAGGTGATCTGCGGATCAGCAGACGGGTCTCTCATACGCTTATATGGGCGCAGACAATTATGCTAGCTGATAGAGCTCTTATAACGGTTTCCAGGTTTTTTGCAAACTTTTTTTAGTTGCTGATTTTTCGATACCTTTTGTACAACATCAATATATGAAATTTAGGTTCTTTGGCCCTTCTGCGCATACTTTGCCTGCCCCTCGCTACATTACAAAATGGCCACTATGCGCCATTTTAATTACTTTCTACTTTACTATTGCAAATTGTGAGGGAAAAATGAAAACATTCTAGTATGTTAATGACAACAGGTTAATAAATTGTTGATAATAAATAGACTACGAAGTTTTATGCAAATTTATATTTTTTAGAATGTAGTAAAGAAAATAGAAGAGAATGTCGGTAGAAAATTAAAAGTACTATAATTTAGATATTTTGCATAGTTTTTTATGTTGCGTGCTTTCTATGCAATTTTGCAGTTTTAGGTTTTCTATGAATGCATAGAAATTCGCAATCTGGTGATAAATTATGGTTTATTAAGTTTCATGTATAGATGGGGTTAGTGGAAGTTAGAAGGCCCTTAGACTACATCATTATATGTTGATGATAATAATAATATTTATTGATTATTTGTAAGAAAGCGACAATAACTGTAGAAACAATCAAGAAAGTTACACATTCGCAAAAAATGTAGAGCTTCGAGAGGAATTCGAGGTGAAATTAGCTGCATGGAAAATTGCCCAAAAGTTTTTCCAAATTTAATCTTAACAAAGATATTTTTCAAGCAGTTCAACAAACTTTATATGTTCGCCATTTCTCATGCAGCTTAAGCAAACAAGTTCGCCCTTTAAAATGTCAGAAATCTTTCCCTTTCTGAAACCTCGGTAAACATGATTTCTCGCGGCGAGGGAAGCGGTAAGGAATGAATGACTGCGGACAGATAAATGACACCTTAGAAGCAGAAAATTACTCACCTTTCGTAATGCACCTGCGCGCTGCCAAGGTCGAACGACCCTCCAGCCTTTTGAATCAACTTCGCTGAGATCATCGAGCGATGCGCTATAATGGAAAAAAAAAGAAAAAAAAGAGTAAGACAAGTTTTAAAAAATATGAAAAGAAAATAAAATGACAAATGCACGCACGTGCGTGTACAGTGTTATTCTCGTGATTACGCAATCAGTCATAATCGATGTTTCTCACCCGTTAAAGGATAATTGAAACGTCTTGCCTCGGTATTAATAGGCACCTGTAAGCCTGGTGATTTCAACGCGTGGACACGAAAACTCGCATAAGCGGCGCGCCAACAGAAGTCGTTACGGGCTTCAGAATCGACCGAGAAACGAATTGCAATTTCTCTGAACTGTCATTTTTGTTTATCGTTCGAATTTTGTTTTTTAGTACCTTCAAATCGAAGCATTACGACGTGCAATTTACGTCTGTTCCAGACGAAATTTCACAAAGACAACCAAGAAACGACCGTACTTAACACTTTATCGACCGGAAGCCTATTAATCGGCTTTTTGTTGCCAACGTTTATCAACTTAGGGAGCTTATTAATCGGTTTCTTATTGCCACAAATTAATGAATTACCCTATAATAAGAGAAAGTGAACGCGATATATAGTAAGCCCTTTCACGAGTTTTGATTGAAAATTCTCAGAGCTATAAAAATAAGCCCGATAGTAAAAACCGCGCCACTATTGAATCGAATGAGCCGGTCGATAAAGTGTTAAGAAAAAAGAAAATATTCCTCCTTTCCTATTAATGTTACAATTTTAATATAAAATCATCGTGGATTGTAGCTTCTTTCGCTTCCATAAAAGAAGAAGTAACAAGTTGAATCATCAAACTGGTGTAACAAATGCAAATCTTTCGAAAGAAAAAGATAGTATCTGTCCCGTAACGCGTAACAAAAATCGAGAGTCACCGATCATCATCGTTATTTCCGACGACAATGAGCTCATCCTTGTTTAAACTGCCATCGCTGTCTCGTATTTTTTCTCGATTTCACGAGCATTCGATGTCAAAAATGACAGAAAGTATATAATATTGAAAGGATAAAAAAAGAAAGAAAAATATGTGTAAGACTTACAGGTTCTGCATCGACAGGGATCATGTTTGTCCAAATAATGACTTAGGGTGTCCCAACCACCACCCACACGGACCATAACGTGGCTACGAAGGATTCGAACGAAGATCAGCACCTTCGTGTCGCCGATTCGGTATTTCCCTTCGGAGACACGAATCATGGGGAACTGCGTGGGGCACGTGCATCTCTCTACTAAGTCTCGAACCTGAAATATACAAATAATTACGAGATATTAATGAAAATCATCTTTGAAAATAATCGAGATTAATTTTCTATCGCTTGGAAAGTCAATTTTCTAATTTTTTCTTTCTTTTTACCGGCAAAGATTTTAATTTTGTCGATGGACAAGTTTTCACTTATTTTATTTTGATTCTTCTTGGTTAGAAGAAAATGGAATTTCAAAGGGGAAATCTATCAGAATTGTAAAGTGGTTTGTAATTTGAAAAATTCGAATGCTAAGAAAAGGAAAGCAAGATAATCGAGAATAGGTCGTTCGTTCGCGTTTGAATGAGAATAATTAAACGGCGGTATGGTTTTATGGGAAAAGCTGTGTTAACGTCAAGTCACTGTTACGGAATCTCGAGCGATCGTTCGCAAAAGACCTCGAAATACTCGGCTAATTAGACTGCGGACGTAATCAGACCGGCTGATATTTCACGTTTTCTTACAACATGTACTTCGACGTGGGACAGATTTAGATTCTAATCTGAACAGCGATGTCAAGATACACAAAAGCCTGCGAACTATCTCGATTCAAGTAAATACGTATACGTGCCTCTTTCGACACTTCCTACTGAACGATTTTATCGCGGTATCGAAACGAAATTACAAACGAAGAACAAGAATTTCCATCAAATTTCCATTCGTCTCGTAAATTATTCACAACCCCAAACCATAAATAAATTCTTGGCGAAGTTACCAAAAGCATAATGTGCAATATTTCGCAGTTAGAAATCGAAAATTGCCGAAATTAAAATTAATTCGTCAAATACAAAATGACGAATTCGACGAATATTTTTAAAAGTGCGAATTAATTGTAAAAACTTTTACACAATTTTTTGGAAATCAGAAATTCTTCAATTTTACACAGTGAAGGTGACAGAATTTTTTATACTTCTCCATTTCGATACAATTTGAGAAATAAATTTTCCATTAATAAAATTCGGAAACTTTAAGAATTAAAACGAGGATTTGTTGCTATAGTTATTATAAAAATCGCCACGCTTTCTTTCCTTTCCATAAAAAATCAATTCGAACAACTCGATAACAGGAGCAAAAGTGAGGACGCGGACGCGAGTTTCCGGCGTGCTTTAAACACCTCGCCTTCGGATATCTAGCGTTTTTGCCTGATTTTCAACGCGACCAAAGTGAAAGCAGAAACTGCACCCTATCTGTCCGTTCGTCAAACGCTCGCGGCTCCTTGTGATCCCTCCGAAGGATTCCAGTTCTATCGTGCCGCTTGTTCATTACATTTCCTCGCCAATAACACGCATACTTCCTTCTACGATTTTTCTTTCCTTCCTTTTTTCTTTATTTCTCCTTTTTCCACGAGGGAGAAACAACCTTTAGTCTGAGAAAATGTTAGTTTCATACTTGGTCTTACAGATATCGTAATGTCCCATATCTATATTATGTTTTTATTTGAAAAAGTGCTTTAAAATTGTGGAATTCAGAATCAACAAATAAAATAAATTTTCTGTTTTTCTTTCTTTCTTTCTTTTTTTTTAGTACAAAGCTCTTTGCTAATTTTTCTAAAAATCTTCTTAGCAATTTTAGACACTCGCCACTGTACCAGATATTTAAGGAAGTAGGTTTAAAAGATTTAAAATAAGTATATATCAAGTGCAACTTAACACTCGCACGGCCAACGTTAAAATGGTACATGTTATCGCGGATTGTATACACATCGCGTAAATGAAACAGCCTTATCTACTAACCCAGGACCCCAGTTACAAAAATACCAATGAAATATAATTAATTGTGAAATGCATAAGAATTATCAGAAACCTTAATGTTACGAAAAATATAGCAAAAAACATATACAAATAAGAAAGAATTTGTTTTCTGGGTCTACAAAGACCCACTGGTAGTCCTAGGAATGTCAAGTATACAATTACCCTTCTAATAAAATTATAATGAAGTGTTTTTTGTCATAAGCAAACTGCAGATTTTTATGCAAATTCATATTTCAGAGAATGTAATAAGAAATAGTAAAAGTTCCATAAAAAATTATTTCACCTACCATCTATAATTGTTTCGTATATTTTTCTATGTTACATGTACCTTTAAATTTCCTATAAATGCGTAAAAATTTGTAATTTAATCATAAGTCATTAATGATGCACTTTTCAAAAGAAAACAGTTCTTTAAACTATTATTTGTACTATCTTGTAATACTTATTGATATTATTAACCCTTTCACTACTATTGGCGCCTATAGGTGCTTCACGTTCCTTTTTTACCGCTCTTTCAAATCCGTATTTTTATCCTCCGCGCACTTCCGTTTCAATTACCGAAACAAACTTGAAATTTCCACACCTTTGGAAACAATCTAACAAATGTTTGCGACTGCGAATTGAACATCTACCTTTCGCTATGCACGTTTTCGCGCTAACGTAGCGAAAGGATTAAAGAGAAACGAAGAAAGAATTTTTAGATTTCGAAGTAACAATTACCGTAGAAAAAGAATGAATATCTCAGGTGTTAAAAAGCAAAACAAAAGAAAAATCCCGAGGAAAGACACAGCCAATTACTTCTATACTTTCGACCAACACAAAGAACAAAGTACTAAGAGTAGCTCCGTTATCCGAGACTGAAACGGAGAGGGGAAAATGAACACACTTTCTTCTCGGGGCGTATTAAGTCGAGCCGTGTTATTGATTACGCTCTGTTATCGCCGCGGCGAATCGGTTCGGGATAAATATATATCATTTACGGTGCGAACACCCACAGGCGGGCATTTGACAGCGGAACAGTGAAAATTATTTATCGTTCGGATCGGCGTGTATGCACACGCTTCGCCATTCTTGAACGTGGTCGCGCGACCAACCTCCCTTCCTTTCAACCCCCTCCCACCTGCTTCTCTAGCTGTTGATGACATTTTTCCACGACGAATGATTTACGCAGGTTGCGTAAATGCTCGACGAAATGGTTTCCTGAAATTTCCACCCGACGATTTCTTCCATCTTCCATCGATCGATCGTTCAACACGCCATTAATACGTTAAGCACCACGCCGATTTTCCAAAAATTTTACAAGGAGTGTTATGAAACAAATTTAACGAAGAATGTGGCAACTTTATAACGCCTGCAGAGGAAAGTTGTATCTTTGTTTAAACTGTTTTAACGAATGATAATTCACTTTTTCAAGTAATTCTTACCGATATCGTTCTACCTTGATTGTGTAGGGTGTCTAAAAAATTGAATGTTTTCTCTTTTCTTGTTATTAATGTCATTCTGCTTAATTACAAAAAAATATCCAAACAAATAAAAGGTTCTAAAAAAAGAAACAACAGCTAATAATTAATAAAAAGTTGATAAGCATGATTCGAAGAAGGAAATATCATCGTTCAAGCGAGCATATTTACAAGTAACGAGTGATAATCCAAAGGAAAGGAAACGATGGACGATAAATCATCGACACGGATGGTCGATTGGAATTCTAGAAGCGTGCACGCTTGTTCCTGTTGACGTGGTCGGTTTGCGTCATGTCGTTTCTCGTTCCAAATATTTCATTTCACGTGAACGCTGCACTAGCTATACGACGTCGCGAACCTTTTAAACGCAGGATATGTCTGTCCCATAGTAATTAACGGATTATGCAAATCTATGGAAAGATATCGTTGATTCGAACGTTACTGACGTTAATAAAGGTCGTTTCTATCGTGAATTACGAGACATCGATGGATATTGGGATTTTCATACAAGTACACTCAGTGTTCAATGAAATGTTCGATCGACGAAAACTTTAGAACGTCGAATTTTGGGTCGATGGGAGCGTCGACGTCAATTTCAATAACGTCAATCGACCTTTTCCACTCTGCTTTTACGACACACCGATTGTCTACGTCTCGCTAACTTTCTAGGCTACGTGTTTCCTGCTTAGAAATATTCATTGCAACTGGTTACGTACGAAGGAAGAACATTGTTTTATTTTTTCTTCTTGGTAGCCTATGAATTGTTTTTGGAACACTCTCGATCAAATTCAATCTCAACCTTTGTATTAAAAATTTACGGGAATAATAGGTGTAATAATCCACCTGAATCTTTCTTAAATCAATTTTCCAGAACGACGATGTAATTCATTTTATCCAACTTCGTTTTAAAATAAAAATGCCAAATCAAATTTCGATTTAAACTATTTTCCAACTAGAAAACCAAGTAAATTAGTTCCTATTCTTTTTTTTTTCGTTTTAGTAGCCTATGAATTGTTTTTGGGACACTCTTTGTGTCGATAAAATTAAATCTCAACCTTTGTACTTAAAATTTACGGGAATAATAGGTGTAATAATCCACCTGAATCTTTCTTAAATCAATTTTCCAGAACGACGATGTAATTCATTTTATCCAACTTCGTTTTCAAATAAAAATGCCAAATCAAATTTCGATTTAAACTATTTTCCAACTAGGAAACGAAGCAAATTAGTTCAGGTAGAGTTGAAAATGTTTCGAAACGAGGATCCTTAATGGTATTCTAAATTGAATCTAAAGTGTCTTAGGAGGATGGATGTAGGGATGACAAGCAGGCGTGCCAACTACTCTGAACTCGCTTTCTGCGCGTCTTTCTGTGCGATTGCACCGATAACGAACCGTGTTCCGTATCGTTAGGTTAGGTTCTATTACGTAAGCCGTGGCGGCCTTGCATTATACCATCATAACCATTCATCCTGTCCGCTCACCTGCAATGCGCCACACTGTTTGTCCCGAGCAATACTCCAGCCGTGCTATGGCGGTTAAATTCTGGAAATTGTTCACCGTAATTCGAACGTTTAATGCTTTCTAAGATAATACATTGGACTGAGCACGTAAAACTGCTCCCTTCAGAATCTTTGAACTCACGAAATTTCAAGAATTTAAAAATTCTGAATTTTACGAGCGAATTTTCGAGATTTCTAAATTACAGGATTTCTAGATTTCAGAGAAATCTTCTATTTTCCGAATTTCTAAATTTTCGAGAATTCCCAAGGAGATATTTGATTAGCAAATCTTGATGGTATTTCTCGAAAGACAGTAGAAATTTTCATTACTGAGCAATTAATATTAATAGACAGTAATGAAGCTTAATCTATAAACACATATCTTTCTAAGTGTCTGATTACCAATTCCATCGAACAAAATGAAAGAACATTCTTGTTTCATTATTATTATTTGCTTTTCAACAGAATTTCTACCCTTTACTTTCCGCTTCCCGATGCCACTTTTATTTCGATCTAAGAAGCAGAGTAAATCCCTGAAAGTGAGAGCCGAGTATCCACTTATCAATTCCACCTGTCGTTCAACCTCGAGGGACATAATCTTGCTCTCGAAATGCGACCAGATTAAAGACTTTACAGAAGCTTTCAGTTCCTTTCCATATATCGCCTAAAGAGGTGAAAAAATCAGACGACAAGCGTGCATTTAAACTCTCTCAGAAAGTCGAGATGTTTCTTTCCTCTTTTCTTCGTTCGATTTGTACACGATACACAGCTGGCATTAGCTTTTCAATTTCCAGAAAACTGAAATCAAGATCACCTACGTTGACTCATTACGAAAGTTCGCACGATCGATCGAATGGAAAAAGAAAGGTAAAGCAAAAAACGTAGGAAAAAAGAGAAGACAGGGAAATATGAGAAAAAATCGACGAGTCTCTGACGTTATCGTAACAGCTGTACGATACAGCCATTAGCGTAAACAGTAATTATACTACGCGATACGAGGAATTATCCTAGTCCCATTACCATCGATCTCAGCCTTCCGTTTTCTTATGAAATCATTTTTACCTCCCCACTTTGTTTTTGCACGCCATGTACATATACACGCTGAATCGACTTTCCCTCGAACTGACGCGAATGGAAAATTCTGACGAATCGAGCGTGTAAATCGCCATTTAATTTCCATCGATTTTTCATTCTTTATCTCCTATCATCCGATTGATAAATATTATTGTTTTATCAAAGGAGAAGAAAGATCTTTCGATATTTCCGTGTGATTCTTGTGAAAACTATTTCGAAAGAAAGTTTTAAAGAAACGATCGAAGGAATTTATTTCTTTAAACGTTCCTTCGATTCCCTCGAACAATTTACGACGTGACGCGCATTGTGTTTAAACTACGCGCGGTTGGTAATAACAAAGGGAACGATGGAGAGCAAATCGCGCACTTTATACCGGAAGTCGATAGAGAAGCAAAGCGATACGGAATAATTCCGCGAGTAAGGTGAAACTGTTGGCAGAAAAATCTAGGAATTAATTCGACGGTTCTGTGTATGTGTGTGAGTGTAGGTGGTGAACCAGTTCCCTTCTATTTCTTCGTCTTTCGTCTGTTTCTTTCGACCTCCGTCGAGAACGCTCCGTTGAAAATCGCGGTGAAACTGCAGTAGAATTTTCAACAAAGAAATACGCGTCAACAATCGAGGCCTCTGAATCACAGAAATATATACGGTGAACGCGTCAAAAAAGGAATACTTGCCGCGCAGGAAATCAACGCGGTGTCACGTGACCAGCGGTTCGAACGAAGGAAAGTCTCATCGAAACCTTCCACGGAGATTAGTTTTCCTCGCTCGTTGTTATGTTAATCGACACGTCGACACGCGGAAACGACAACGCGACACGGCTGGGAAAAAAAAGGTTTGTTGAATAAAAACTGAGGGGGAATCGCGAGATTGTTGTTTGCAACAACACCTGTGAAATTGTAGAAAAATCTTTCATACGAAACGTTTATTAATGATCCTTAAACGAGGATGATTTGTTGAACGACAAGTCTATAATCTACTAACGATTTGGTTAGGTTACTCTTCGGAAATATTCCAACAAGACGTATCGATCGCTCAAGGCCAAATATAGGGTTAAATCTCATCGTGACTTCGTTATTCGGTTATTTCTGATCGTCTACTTTCACACAGGATACGATGTGCTATCGCGATAGTCAATCTTCTACGAAGAAAATCTTTCTCTTGATGGATCCTGCATTTATAAGGGAAAGTAATTCGACGGATTACTTTTGAATAATACTGCAAGCTGAATTAGAAATTTTTATATCTTTTTTGAGATTCAGAAATGAATAAAATTGTAAAATTTTATAAAAAAACAAAACAAAACGAAAGATAAATTGGAAAAACAATGCATATGGACACAGTATTTTCCATAATATTTTAATCAGAGTGATGTAAAAATAAGTGTCCTCTGCAAAAGAAAAAAATATAAATAAATCTTGAGATCAGAGTCTAACTTTCTAACTGTCAATTGCAACCATAAGCGTGTGTATGTATGTACCGAGAAAAGGATGAAGGAAGAAATCCATCCTCCACGTCAACTCTGACAGAGAGGCACTTCGCATCGTGGACAAAAGGACACTGATTACGTCACCGTTGCGTTCTAGTAAAGAAAAAAAAAATAGAGAAGGGAAAAAAGTGTCCCCGACATTTATTAACACGGTGTATACACAACGGAGAAAGTGATGGAACCTCTGTGCACCGAGATCCTGATCGCTATCTACGTTGCTATCTTCCCAGGATGATCGAGGGAGGCTCGTGGGAAGAGAGGAGAGAGGAGTAAGAAAGAGAGAGGGTGATTCTAGTCGGTTCCGTGATTGCGATTCTTGATCATGAAAATGAGCGCTGAGCTTCTTTTCCGGGGAGAGAATGAAAGTCCCGGAGGAATTGTAGGTGGAACGATTCTCGATCGTATTTCTTAAGGTTTACATACTCTTCGGCTGGCTATAGCGAGCGTTGAACAAACTAAGCCTGAAGGTCGCTCATAAGCGATGCTATTTTACGATCTCAGAATTTTAGAACTATGGGATTTCTGAATTTGAGAACTTCGGAATGTTGAAATTTCAAATTCTTCAATTTTAGAACTTTCTAATTGTAAGATTTCCGAATTGTAAAAAGTCCAAATTTTGTGATTTTAAAGTTCTTAAATTGATATTTCTAAATTTCAGGATTTCGATAGTTTAGAAGTTCAAAGTTTCAGGATTTCAGGAAAAAAATAGATCAAGCAGATGTCTGAGGTAAAGAAAAAAAAAAAGGTCGATTGTGACAACGTGAATTTCAGCCAGTAAGAAAATTAGAAACGAAGGTCCCCCCTTTGCCATTTCCGTCGAATACCTCTGGAATTCCTAAAATGGCTGACTGCCGGAGGCTGGCGTAATTGAAACCCAGCTAGTTTGCTCCGATATATCCAGCTGAAATATTTAACGCGCTCGTCTAATCGATGGACTCGTTCATTCGCCAGAATGTAACCGGTGCTCAATGAAATGGTAACGATCGCTCAAGGATCCTACTGAAAGAAACATGCTCGAGAAATATCGTCGCTTATACCTATCCAGACATTTACCATCGATCTCTTCCTATACAGTAAAATGAAACAAATTTTTATAAAATAAAAAACAACAGAAAAAACCACAATTTTTCTCACACGCAAAATTACGTGAAAGATTAATATTTTCACTCTTCAATTTTATCGATTTCAAACAAATTTAATTACAAGCTTTTTTATATTCTAAAATAAAGTAAATTGAAAAATTTCAAAATATTTTCCATTTTCATAATTTTCCAACTTCACGAATTTCCCAGTTTTTGCATTCTCGAATCGTTAGACTACTCTTTGACGAATAAAAACTTTTTCTGAAATATCACCTAAGAGGGAAAACACTGTCCCAAATATGGAACATCCAGCGCCAATATTAAAGAGATCCTCAACTCAGGGACATCTTTGTCCGTCGTTTTCTCTAAAAGTTACTTAACGTCCCACTTCGCTAAAACACCGACCTATTTCACCGGGACGGCCACATTAAAGACGAGACCAGGGAGAACGGTGAAAAATCTTTGTTCCAGTTCAACAGCGCACACACAGAACCACTTTTGTTCTCCCACATACACTATCGGACCCTTTTAGATAAGAAAAACGCAGTCTGGCTAAGGTTAAGACGGGAAAAAGTCTGTCTGTTCGACTAGTATCTAACTTTTTCAGCTGTCGAACGTCTATTCAGCCCTTCGTAGTCTTATCTTAGATATTTCACGAGTGTTTTCGCCATATGGTCGCTTCTATACTACTATACTATCAGCTGTTTTACAAGTTTCTACTATCTCTGAACAAATGAGCGTAGATTAAAGATCTAGAGAAGAAAGATTGTAAAGATTTCCTGTTTTCCTTGGAAGCAAAGCGTTTAGAAATACATTTTTCATATTTTCCACGTATTTTCTAGAGAAAATACAAAATGGAAATTTCATTAATAATTAACAATTTAACCCTTATGTTAAAACATGGAAGATCAATGATAAATTTCTATTTTTTTCAACAGCTAGTTGAATTTTTTTACATATATCGCTGTATTCTTTGTTTAAAATTGTAAATAGTTTCGCGTGAGTTATAATTATGAAAGAAATTCTCCTACCGATAAAATCATTTCTCGTTTCTCCAACAATTTTTCATGCACAAGTAGGTATTTATGTTGTGCATAATATAAGAATAGAATCTATCATGCGTATAATACCATATACATGAGAAATAACATTTCCATCTCTTCTATTTGCATAAATTTTCATTTACCCGGTTACAAATTTCATTCACACGAATATACCGTGAAATAAACGAACGTAAATGAAATTTACATGATAAAACAGTGGTCTCGTTAGCCTGGGTAAACGAATAATGGAATATAAACGTGAGGACACGTCTCTGGTAGTACTCGACACGGAATCACGACTTCTTTTTCTTTATTTATTTATTTATTTATTTTTTTACCATCGTACAGCGTGTCAACGCAATAAAATCGTGCGAAAAACATCGCGAAGTACTTGTCCGTGCATTCCTCTCGATGATTGCCGATCGATCGATTCCGTACAATGGGGCTCGTTCGAGCAACCTCGGTCTAGCACACACGGTGCACAATGCGTGTGTAGGAAGAGTTAATTAATGCGTTCGATGGACGTGTTTCCAATTAAAACAACGTCGCAACAAACTCGTCGCGACGATATATCATATTTTCCTTTTAAACGCGTCACGCATCGTATATGTTTTAGGTTATGTTACAGGAAATTTCATAAAATTGACACTGAATGTTAATCCTTCGAAATTCGTAATTACTTTCGAAGTGTTGCTCGATAAATTCTCAATTATTTTCATAGCGTATGAGAATAGTGTAAGATAACGTGGAAAAATAAAATTTTCTTTTGCTTACTTTTTTCAATGAAAATCAAAATGTAAACTTCAATAAAAACGTAAAATTTGCTGATATAAAATCGTCGAGGAAGAATCAGATTTATTGAATTTTCAAGAAGTGTACGTTTCATGTTCAGAAAAGTTTTTAGAAAATTCTGTAAGGTTACGAATAAACGTCGATTCGAGAAATTTTTGAAATTACTCTTCGAAGAAAAAGATTCTCGTTATTATTTATTTGCTCAGCGGTTTCTGAAGTTATGTGTATATAGTTTGTTAAACAGATTCACATGGAGAAGCTCCATAAAAGTGAAGTTTGGGTAATAAAACGTAATTCTAGGAACATTTTCAGCATTGGTCTTCGAAGAAAGGGACATTTACAACGAATCATTTGTTTAATCAACATTTCCCAAGAGAAAACGTACTTTTACCTAAACGTACCTTGAAACGCCCTGTAGAATTTTTTTTTCACCGTTTCCCAGCGAACTGTTTTTCTTCGCTAACGCTTGATATCTCAAAATAAACGATCACGCTCTGATATTTCGATAGCCTGATAAGTTCCACGTTACAAATCAACCCGTTGCAATCGAAATCAAATCAAATAAAATTGGTAAATATCATACGAGTATTTTCTTAACTTTCCCGCATTCTTGGATTTCAAAGCGGAAAACAAATAACGATGAAAACGGAAGAGCAATAAATTCACGTATCGAGAGATCGATATTTAATTCCCTCGAATCGCTTTTTTTGTATTTTTTAATTTTCCTAAATTTCCAGATACTTTTTAATACGTTTTTTATTTTCATTTCCTCGAATTTCACAATTCTTTTTTAATTGATCGTAAAATTAATTGTAGTAGAAAAAGAAAAAAAAAGAAACACCCAGTATATTAGATAGGATTCTGCCAGAATAATCTATGCGCATGCATTTAGAAAGAAACGGAATGTGCATAGGGCAATCGAACTTTTTCACCGATTTTCCACGAACGTCGTGGTCGAGCAATAGTAATGGCGGCCATGATAGCCGATGCAAATCGCAGGAAAATGTCCCGTACGATCGTTCGGTTCGTATAATAGATTGATTTTAAAGGCGCGGCGCGTTTCATCGATACCTATGTAATTACGCGATAATACCAAAGAGCATCGATGCTTAATAAATGGTTACGAGGTGGAATCACGGATGATGGAGCCGTAAAACGGAGCCTTGTCCTTCGTTCACGCTCGTAGAGTGTTCAGAAAACCGTGGTACAAGATTACTCCCTTACTTGGAAGGATAAATACGCATTTTTAATCGACTGTGCAATTGCGTTGAATTTTCCATTGCCTCGACGCATGTAAATTGAACAAAACTGAAAATTTTCAAGGCTTCTCGAAGGAAAAGGTCTGTTTGTTCTTTTAAACTTTATTGCATTTCGTTGAATTTTAAATTTGCAATTTATTATGATGCTTGTGAATTATAAATGAGATCAAAAAGTTTGTGAAACCCTATTTGTGAAATTTCAAAGCCTGCCAATTTTGCAGTGTGGTTAACATTGGAATATTTAAAGTATTTTGTTACTTTTTAGAAAAAATTGAGATCTGATTTTATGGATTTTTGTTGCACAAAGCTGGATGTTTGAATGTTTTTCGTCGAAGCAAAATTCGCGAAGATTATCCCTCTTTTTTTCCCTTGTATCGACTGTTTATGGGTTATCGATAAGTTTCTATTCAGTTGGAGTACGCTCGAAAGATTCCAGAAAACGTGTATCGTGCGTGCTTATGCGAAATTCGCCACGCCAAGCTTCGCCGAATTCTCCACCCATGTGTCTGCTTGGATACCATAAATAAAGCTTCAAAAGGAAATTCCGTGTTCAGAATTCCAGCTCGCAACTCACTTGGAAAACTTCTTCGAACGAACGTCAGACTAAACATTGTGAACTCGCATTGTCAATCTTCGTTCAGCTTTTTTAAAGCTGTCTAACTTTGTCAGAAATCTGTTTTTATAAAACAGGAGCTGTTTACATGGTTCTGATATTATCTACGCATTCAAAAAATTGGAGAAATACGTCAGACATAAAAAATGATCAAAGATAGATAATTACTCTGTCTGCGAATAATTCATCGATAAAATTTCCTTTCAAAAATATCTAATAAACAATTACAATCTATAAAAAACGATTGAAAATTTTTTTTGAAAAATATCTTGGAGAATTACGAAGAATATCGAGTGAATATTCAATAAAAATTAAAAATAAAATCCTTAAAAAAATGTACTATCTTTAAATACTCATCTGCTGTCGATATAGTTTCAAGTAACTTTCCTGAAAATGTGACGAATACAGGAAAATCGTAGAAAGTATCGAGAGGAAGTGAAACAGATGAATATTCTTAGTTCGTTTCCAATTTCGAACGGGTATCGGCGCGGAGGACAGGTGAATTCCCGCAAACACGACGCCCCGCGGCGCAAGTTTTATGGCGGAGGCCAGCGTCGCGGCGCCGGCGTCTCTGCAATCAATACGTCGCGGCGCAACGTCCCGCGAGCTCCGACCTCAGCTGTTCGCTCTCTGCGTCCCACCATATTCCCTGCGCCGCGACGCTTTCTTATTTCCTACCTTTAAGATTGTCCAATCTGTTCGATTCTCGGATTTATGTAGACATCACGATGCTTATCATCGACTGACTTCTTCAAAATTTATCGATCATTTTTATGGATAAATAAATGAAAGAAAAAATAATTAATTGTGATTCAAATTTCGTTAAAAAAACTCGTTACAATTATCGAGATATAATTAACAATGTTTTTTTTTCTTTTTAATATAGACTTATTCAAATAATGTAGATTTGTGCAACCCTAATTTCTAGTCATTGCAATTTTTCGGCCAGCAGTGTATATTCTTTTTCTCTGCGTTCGTTTTATAATGTTTTATATGATCGACAATTTGAACTTTTAAAAGAGAAAAGAAAGAAGGTAAAGGGAAAAACAAATGAAAACAAAAGAAGGGTCGAGGCATTGTTCGGTAATGAAAATCATTTACGTGAAATCGGCATACGAGGGTGGAAAGCAAACGAAAAGAGAATTTCAACGATTCCCTGCTTAGAAACGCCACTTGTCACGCCTCCTTTATTGGAAGCTGCCATTCATTTTATCTCCCGTCGCCTTTTTATCGTGGTCGAATCGTGATTCGAATCGAATCGTGCAATCGCCACGAGCCTCGCTTTAAAAATAGCAGCCAGAACAATCGAATAAACATTTCGCGTTGATGTCGCGACGAATGACGATAAACCTTCGCAGAAGAACGAAACTCCGTGAGCATATTCCAAGATGCAGATTACTCATTCGTCCAATTCAAAGTCAATTCTAACGCCACGGAAACCGCATTTACCAAGAAAAAGAAATTCGAATTCCATCGCTTACGGTTAACCGAACATTCAAAGACAAAGTTTCGAATATTTAACGAACGAACCATTTAGAAGATCGTAAAATGAAAAAAAAAAAAAAATGAATTAAAAGTGGAAATAAAATCCAGGAAAATTCAGTTCTTGGAAGAATGAAAGTGAAAGAAGAAATAATAACTATCTCCAACCCTTCGATCGTCGCAACCTTCGTTTCACGCCTCGTGAAACCGAGTAAATCACCGTTTCCATCGTTGTGGATCGACGAATTTCAACTTGGATGCAGTTTTCTAGCGAATGATCACGACCTGTACCGTGAAATCTGATTTCTGGTCAGCGCACCCTCGCCAAGTCGGCAATCAAAGCCGTTTAGAAGCTCTTCGAGTGCACTTTATTGGAATAACCTAGATGTTGCGATCGAACAGGCCACGCTAAAGGTGGCAACTGCGTCAATTCTGCTTCAGGACCCTCTTGAGGGGCTCTACGGGCCACCGAGACCACCACACGGGGTTACCGGGTTCGCCTGTCTCGATTTTTCTTTTAACTCGAGTACACACTGGGGGAAGGTCGAGAGAATGCCGGTTCGTTTGCGCCTGGTGACGAAGTATGGCGGAAAAGCGTGGTAGAATTCAGGTTATGCGAACGAGCGAATGTTTTAAATGAGCTTCCAAGTGGATTTCAGAGAGGGAAAAATAAGGAAATTTAAGGTGAACTGTTAATCGAAGAAATTGACTGTATTGTAAACATAATAATTTATTTAAACGATCCTTCGTTCTTCTTTCTTTTTATTAAAAATTCTTTCAAGTACTAATAAAATACTTCAAATGAAAATTTTTTGAAAATTCTCACGACATAATTCATCTTGTAACGTATGAAATATCTAAAGCTCTGATACCGAAGTAAATAGATAAAAACAGGATAGCCTTTTTACTATTCTGAAAAGCAATTACATTAACGATCATTCTTTTAAGCTTCCTCTTGATCCTTCAACTTTCCAATGAGCAGAACCACGGAATAATTGATATATACCTAGACAACTGAACCACATTGTCCAAAAATAGAACAGCCATATATTTCTCTAGAAAAACCTCATCAGACACCGATCTTTCTCCATCAACATCCAGCATAACCACAACGATGCACCGTTAAAGTGCAACCAAAAGCAGCCGCGTGACTCAAGCAATGGAACCGGCCGAGTGGCTGTGTCTCCAGCGTTGAAAGTCGCCGATAAACAGTGATTAGCTAAGACTCAGACCGCAGCCAGACCTTGCACGGCTCGGTAGCCTTCTCTCCGCGCTATCTCGGGCTAATTGCACGTAATAACTAACACGCCTGGCTCGAGACTTCACCGCCATTTATGGTAGTTTCTCGCGGACAGGCTCGCGGGATCAAAGGGAACGCGCTCACGCGGTTCTTTTCTCTTCTTCTCTCTTTTTCTTTTCTTTTTCTCACTTCTTCTTCTTCTTCTTTTTTCCTTTTTGCTCGTCTTTTTACCTTATCGCGAGAGTTCAAGTTGCACAGAGCGGAAGAAAAAAGAAGACGACAGAGAAGATTATGGTCGAAAAGGGAGAAGGAATCTCCTCAATTTCTTTCTCCTCTCTATAGAACGTCCCCCTCGCTTTGGCGGAGTAATTAACGATCAGCAATGACGAGAGCGTTCGCCGCCTTGGGCATAGGTTAGCGCGAACGACCTAGATTCGACTCCGTGTCGCGAATGCAGCGTATAGCCGGTGGAAGTGATATGGCGAGATTGCAAATTAACGCAAGGTTGCTTGATTCAACGGTTAATAAAAAGTAAATACATCGTTTTTCAAGCATCTGGAACGAGTATCTGAAGTATTTTCTTCATAATTGATCGAATTGTGAAAGTTTGAACTAGTTTCTCGAGGAATCGTCTTGTTTTTATATGATAAAACAGGAATTTTATCCCAGTTTTAACACTTCCACGAAACGAAAATTGTAAAAAGTGACTAATCTTTGAGCCATTGCACAAACCATCCCTTTAATTTACGACTTCTATATTGGTTCCACTAACTATACGTTTCCGGATTACATGAGAATGCTGCTTAATGATGCTGGTCGGTGTGAATAGAGAAAACGATTCGCTGCTCTCTTTGTCAGAATTGAATGAACGCAACAGAATTTTTCGTCGAATTAATTTCGAGAATTTTTCTTCGAATAGAACGATATTCTATTAAGATAGCCTTTCGAGGTTCGAGCGTTTAGGGTGAGGGATTACGAAGGGAATGATGGTACGTTTATTGTCGTGAATGATTGATAGATGTTGGAAATGGTGGTCCGTGGGAGAATCGGAATTTATGGTAAGGGTGTACACTAATTTATGGGAATAGGAATTTCATTGATACAAATTGACGTTAATGAATACAAATTTGGAGACCAATATTTCGTTAATTATCTTAACCGAACGTAAAATGCAGAAAATGAACGAAGGTAAGTGAAATACAGTGGAAACTACATCTCGTTCGAAGTTCCTTTCAAGAAACGAGATTAAAAGACCCATAGTTACCGAACTTCATTAAACGAAAACTACTCAAGTATAATTAGAAGTTGAAACGGGCCAAGTTTAATTGCTCGAAAGTTTACCAGCAGAATTCCTCCAGTTTGAAATCATCTTGAAAGTTATTACTCATCTCTTGAACGTTCAATTAATCGTCATCGATTAACTACACTATCAACTCGAATTAATTACATAACGTCGAACTGTATCGCGTTTCAAGCTTACTTGGAAAAGCTGTTTCGTGTATGTCGCACGAAGGATTCCAATGGTAAAGTGACCTGTTTCGATGACTAACCGTGAAATACCAGATTCATATTTACGATAAAGACGAAATGCTCGAATACAGAGTATGGCAGCTAACTTTAGACGGCTGTGTAGATAGGTCGAAATGAATCACACGTCTTTTCGGAACACTGGGAGATACGTTACACGTCACTGTTAACAACGTTACTCGGAAACATCGTGTAGAGTGCTGTATCATTATATTTAGAAGGAAACCGCGGGAAATGTTCATTTTGTTTGACGAGGGCAAATAAAGAGTAGTTGTAAACGCTGCGTAATTATACAGTGAATGGATTCGTTCGCTTGAAATGTATGCTTTCGTCATTGTTTGCATTTTAGCGATACTTCGAAATTAGATTCGAGTATGCCACTTATCTGATCGTTGACTTTTTTTTTTATAGTTCTCGCGAATAAGAAATTTGGGTCGAATGTTTTGTAAATTACGGCAAGATGAAAATTAAAAAACAAATAAATATAATAGGATGTCTTGTAAGTTGCAATAAAAATGAACAGTGACATGTTTTCAAATACAGACAAAAGTTTAAAAGAATATGTCATGGGTATTCCACAAGACAGGGCACAATTAAAATTCTTTTATTTTAAATAAAAAAAGAAAAGAAACACAAAAGGTGCACCATAAATCATACAGAAAATAAAACATTCAACTGTCGTTCATACGAGAATGATTTTTATCTTGATTCTGTTCGGACTAAAAAGAAACGTTGGAATATTCATGAAAATGTGGCGCAATCAAGAGGTGCAGAAAACGAGAGGAATATCTTTTATACGAGTTTAGGCATACGTGTCGAAGCACACGTGCACACACTCTCACTTATCTGGCGGAAATGAAGCACAGGTCAAATAACCGTAGAAAAATGTCGAAGAGAAGTTGAGCCAATATTATTTCACCGATAATGAGGCGCCTTCTGATAAGGGCGGATTTCCAGTTCGAAAATAAGAATATATAATGAACCCTGTTTCACCTCGAACGATAGCGAAAGATTATCTGTTTTCGTGGAATTAATATTCCATAAATAATGTAACTTCTTATTGTTTTTTATTCTTAGATATTAAAAATAAAAATAAAAGAAATTAATTTAACTGAAAAAATTAA
This sequence comes from Anthophora plumipes, assembly GCA_951804975.1. Lineage (NCBI taxonomy): Eukaryota > Metazoa > Arthropoda > Insecta > Hymenoptera > Apidae > Anthophora > Anthophora plumipes. The sequence continues at coordinate 5,018,949 of OX638121.1, forward strand.
TAGCACATTTACTATGGCACCAATTGACACTTTTCTATTGAAACTGAGCTTCTGAAACGACGTTATTTATAGAATAATCTAAGATTAAGAGTGTGATTTTTTTTTTTTTTTTTTAATCTCATTCATTCAAAAAGAAGAGCATTATTTTAACATTTCAAGACATTCTCGTTTCATTTTATCATTCCGATTTTCCTACACATTTCTCACGATATACGAAACATAAATTCCATCGCATCGAGGCTCCTCTTCGTGCTCCACCCCTTTAAAACACTTTCACTAACTCTCACCCTGCCATGTGAACTTTCTCCCCACCATTCGTCTCGTTTAAAATTCCCAATTTCTTCGGTCCATCGTATACTTAACCTCAAAATTTTCATAACTACACATAGACCTTTTTCTTTCCCGAGAAACTCGCCAAGAAAGTAGGATAGTTAAGAAAGTGAGGAAGAATAGGTTTCGTTTTCCACCCTGTATTAACCGTCCCTCAGCCAGTTTGTGGCGTCGATATCCTCGAGGAGAAAGGAACTCGTCCTTCGTGGAGAACTTGAGGACTTTGCGCTTGAACTTGATACGAAATGGGCTAAAAGGCGATCAATACGAGCTTTCGGCGCTTGCGATTTCGAAGCTCCTGGCTGGCAGAGGCCAGCCTGGAAGCTCGACGCGAGCCACCATGCTTGTTATCATCATGGCAATCTCCATAGACACCGTGAAACAAAACGGAAGCACGTCTAGACCGGAATTATGAGAAATTTAATCTGAAATATACTTGAAGTTTATCTTAAAGTGGAATATTTTGAATTTCGATAAATATTTTGAATTTCATTCTTCTTTTTTCTAAGAAGAAAGTACAATTGAACTTTCCGGATGAGTTACGAAGCATTTTTCATAAGTTGGTAATATAGTATACATAGATTATGATCAATAGATAGCGATAAATATGACAGACCGTCCTTCTGAAGGCCAGATTAGTAATAGAAATGTAAACAACAATAGTTGCTGAGATTATTGACTAATAATTGTCAAGTTTTCGAGATAAGATATCGTCCGATAAATGATACTCGAGAAGATATCCTCTTTTATGGGTCAGACTAAGATAACCATCAAAGATACACTAATTTAAAACCTATTTATAAAAGAATACATATAATAATATATACGAAGATTCTAATAATAGCATAAAAGTGTTGAAAAACTGATTGAAAAATTATTTTTATAATTAAACGTTTGTTTAGCTGTTACTGTTAAAAAAAAAAAAATCTAGAAAAAGGAATGAAGACAAAGAAACCTTGCCTATTGAATCCTGTTTGATCAATGACTGTTCGTTTCACGAATTAGCCAATGTTCGTGCAAAGTTCACGAGTCGACTGTTTCGTTACACGAGCATAGAGCTCGAGCTTAAAGGTATTCCAATGATTCACCATTAAATAGGACCAACGCAGCGTGTTTTACCGTGTCCACATAAGATAACCACGCTTGTCAGCCTTTCTCCAATCGATACTCCCCCGGCGCTGTGCATTTTTCGCGATTTAATTCCTCCTTGAACGCAATTCGCGGCTTGGGAGTGCGTTCACGTGTAAATCAGCTCGATACGATTGGCCCAAATGATCTTTTAAAAGGTTCTACACTCATTGTACTTCACAGTTTGAAGAAACAAAAGAACGAAGTTGAAATTATTCGAAAAGATTGTGAAACAGAGTAGAAAAAAGAAAAAAAGAAAGAAATTGAATTTTCCTCGATTGCGCGTCGATTGAATTTTATACGCAGAGAATTAACATCGCATGGAAAAACCATTGAAAGTCGAGCTTCGAAGTAATTTCCAAACGTTGCTCGTAAATCATTCGCGGCTTAAACGATCTATCCAAGGAGGTTGGCAATTTTTTTTTTCTCATTTTGCGATCGTTCCCTGTCTTCATTCGAACCATTAACACATCAATAAAGCCATTAGCGTTAAATTATGGCCAATTATCGTGTCCCGCGAGGGAATAATAAAATTCCGTCGCAGAGGCGATACACATTCCGTGCGATTATGGCGTTGCGTAAGCAACGCTCTTGTTTACACGGACGTTAATACTATTAAAGGTTCTTGCTCTTATTATCCATCGGCGAGAACAGGCTACTTGCGGCTGCTAAAAATAGCCGGTGCAACCTTACGTGGCCTTTTTCTTTTTTTTTTTTTAAATGTACTCGATCTAACCACTCACGGAAAAATCATATTCCGGCAGTTCTTAAAACAATTAAATTGGCTGTTTAATTCGCAATATCATCCGAATGTTCTTTCTTTTTCATTCAAATATAATCCCTCTTGAAACAGAAGTTGCTACACAAATGAAATTGCAATATTTTCTCGTGGAAATTCAATTAAACTAATCACGAGTGTGCTTTTGTAACATCCTGTAGAATATCTTCAACTGAACCTAACTTAACTTTCTCAAAAAAAAAAAGAAAGAAAGAAGAAAAACAAAATTCACATTTTTCCAGCACTAATTAATTTTTTTCTTTGAAAATCCAAAATGATAAATGATTTTGCAACACCCTGTAGAACAATCAAACGTGGCTGGAAGTATAGGTACGTTAACGAAAAAGGGTAGCCTTCATCGCGTTTACGAGCCACAACGCTGAATTTAATTATCCATACACGACTGCTAACTGTAGAAAAGGTGGAGAAGGGTTAGGCGGGAGAGTAGGAGGAACACGTGGACTGTTCTCCGTGGAAACCGATCGACCTGTACAGATTTCCCTTTCGTCATGCCCTTTATGGTACATTAGCTCACTATACGGTGACACTGCCACCTGAAACGCCTGTTTGTATTCATACGTACGTGGCGGCGGATAAATCGCCGCTGCTGGACGACGACCCAACGCAGCTGCGATTCCGTATACGATCCACCGTAAAGAAACCGTTTCCCGCCGCGCGCGTGCCATTCTCTCGCATGCAAATTCGCGGTGCTATCGCGACGAGGCAACGGGAACTCGCTGGAACGTCGTGAAAGAGACTTTCCAGCCTTTTTTTCGAGGCGATACACATCGGAAAAATCACGGCGATTTTTTTCTTTTGCGGAAATTTGCGGTTTCCATGGGTCGAAGAGTGTACAGGTTCGTTGTAGCCGAGTTAACGGTTAAAAGAGGGGTTTGGAGAATGAAACAACATAGTAAAACCCCATGAAAACAAAAAAAGAAAGGAAGAAAGGAAAAAGTGATTAATGGAAGGGCGAAAAAGCACGTGAAAAATATGACAGTGTGAAAAAAGGCACGGAATTAGTGAACTGATTGTTAATTTAAATAGTATTGCATAATTGTAGTTTTTATAGTAATTTAGTACTGATCTTAGGAGTTTTAATAAATACTTTGCTTGAAAAAATACACTTTCCAAGACCACAATCATGAATCCTGCCATAATCTTACAAGACATATTAATTTTATAGTAATAAGAGTAAAGAGAATTATACAGTTTCGCTGAGAGTTACATCGCCTGTTAGTTCACATTTAAATACCGGCGATGTGTCGAATCTGAATGGTGGCAACACGTCGCGATCCGGCCGAAAAGAAAAGTGGCGCATGGTAAAATCGCCTGCATTCATTCCACTGGAACAAATTAACGAGCGTTTCTTGTCGCTTTCGAAAGCACACACGCAGCCTTTCAGTCGCATTAAAGCAACGAGACGCTGTTAGTTCCGGCTGAAACACGCTGGAAAACACCTCTGGTCGACTTTTTCGCGTCGCACGTCGAACAACGGTGCATATATTGTCGCACAATAGCGCGAATTTAATTTTACAAGGACTCCTGCCCCTCTTAAACTTTCATACAAACATGCAAATATATTTTCTGCATTAATAAACATTCTGAGGTTACGCGACTGTCGACCATTTTGAATCAGCAAGAATTCTGATACTCGACAAAATCTTGAATTTTCTTTTTTGAGTAATTTGGGAAATTTTTTATAATAAAATTAAATATTCACGATTATAAATATAGTATATTAGAATGCACTGACTGGAATGAACATAAATTCGCTAATTTGGCATTTATATATTTTATTTCATGTTAAAAAATAGAAAATTTCTCTGTCACAGTATAGGATAATACCACAATGTATCACGTAACCATTCTAATAACATCTGACTCGTCTGAAAATAGGCACTGACACTGAGAAACGGCCGTTTCTTCACAGTCCCAGATTCTATCTGGTTAATTTCGCGTTTAAATCATCCGCAATCGGTTTTTATCGCATATTCAAAGGTCAAGGAATATGGCGGCCAGCGAATCTGGAACCCGTTAGGTGGAGCGTCAGATTTCTTGGCGCCGGTGCATGAATTCTTGCGAGGATGTATCAGCAGATTGCTCTTTTCCCATTGAGACTGAAACCGCGGCTCGGCTAAATCCCCCCTGGATGCCTAAGCGTGTTTTATAGCGCATACCACGGATAACTGCACAAAAGACGCTGGGAAAATGGGACAGCTTTGTTATTTTAATTTTCCAGCTAGATTGCGGCCGACTCGTGGAAAAAATTCTGAAATTCTCCCAGTCTCGGTGCGTGAGAAACATATTCCACCTTGAAATTTTCCTCTTCCCTCGGTATTTCGAGAATCAGAGGAATTCCTGACGATTAGGTGTCTAACAGAACGTTAATGAAACCTCCGCTGTATTTTCTATTCAAATACGTGGAAAATTTCACAATGTTTCGTACTCTTGAAGAATGAATATGGGAAAAATTGAAATTGGAATATTAAAAAGTAAACACTTAGTGTCCGTAGCTAGATAATTCGATCGTGAAATTATTAGTTTCTTCTTTATGTTACATTGTCTTGAAAATGGACGGAAATAGAGTACACTTTTAACATTGAATATTTTTCTTTCAACGTAAATATTAATATAATATTTAAAGAGGCGGTATTGACAAAATCTGAAAATGGGAATTTCGATCTCAAAGAAAATAAAGAAACAAAGTTTTCGGTAAGATGAAATTTTTCAATCGTTGGAAAGATGACGAAAAATTGTAAGATTAAAAAATACATATCTTATAGAACAAAAAGAGAATGCTTTGAAGTATGAAATTGGCTTATTTACATAAAAATCGGCATGAATTTTTCGGATAACCTAATTGTTCTATAAGGTTAGGTAGTCAGATATCCGGCTCACCAGAACAACACACCAGCCACAGATACAACTTATCCCCGATACTTCTTTCAAATGCAATCAAACACGAGGTCGAACAATAAACACCCGAGAACCGCAGAATTCAATTAATGACACCCTACCTAAAACACCGTAACTAACCTCCGCGTAGCGAGAGTCGTACAATACGACTATAAATCCCTCTGGTGACCATTCAGTGAAAATTCTATATGCACACACTTCCTACGGTAACCTCTAACACGAGTGACCGACGGTACAACACTGCGTGAAAAGTGGACAACCGTCTCGCATAGAGCGAGAGATCGATTCCCACGTGCACATGGTACACAACAAAACATGAACTTACATATTTACGATCGAAAACGAAATCGTTCCGAGATCAGAGCAATTACGCTTGTTCTGCCCACGGGACGCGAACGCGTAACATTTAACCGGGTGATTTAATGCGCGTTTATAAATCCGTTTAGCGATGGAAAACGCTTCGAACCGGCAACGAGACGGTTTTTGCTACGGCCTCATGCTAATACGATTTACGAGTGGCGCGCAAGCGCGGAAGAGAGTTATCAAGGCGACGTTTAAACTGTCGTTTCACGTGTATAGAGACTGACCGTAGGCCTATTCACAGTGAATATTTTTCTTTTCTTTTCCTTTTTTTTTTCTTCCTTTGTGAAATGGTCTACCTGGCCACCTGCGACGACGATACGTCACTGCGTCTTGTGACAAGACGCACGGTTAAAAATCGCGTGAATAAGGTTAGGGCGGATTTTTAACCTCTTGAGTATAAGATCGAGATTTGTATACTGTATATGTTCCGGTATGTTGGTTCGCGAGGGCGAGATTGGAATACTGGCGGGAAATGCGTTGAAAAACCGAAATTTGTATAAAGAGTGTTTTTAAAGGAAAAGTGAATTTCTCGCGATAATTCGAACGATTCAATTTTGAAGCGTGTGATAATTACGATTCTCGTAGTAGTTGATATATAGGATGTCACAAAAGACTGTTTGTTCTACAATGAACTAGAGGTTCAAAGCGTATCTGCTTTACGAGGTACGTGGCCACCGATAAACGATGAATTATGGAACATGAATTACCGGCGTTACGAAAGGGAATACCTGAAGAGACGCGGTTCTTTCTTCGCCTTTCAACGCCGGAATACGAATAACCACTCTCTTATTCCTGATCTCGTGATATTCACGGTCAACGGGGAGCCCTGCCATAAATATACTCTCGATACATGTAAGGGCGCGAGTTATTTTCATAGTCTGGGTATATTATAGTCCTCCGTCACTCTTCAAAAATACGAGCGAGACGAATCTTTGTCTTTGGGATCGTGAATAATTTAAATCGAATTCTTAAAATCGATTATTTCCTTATCGTGGATAAATTTTTTTAAATAAAAGAATTTCTTTCACTTTCATTCTACTTCTATTTCCTTATTTGTTTCCTCTCGAACGTTTTAATTCTTTAATTATTCTTTCAAACGTTGGATTGGAAACAAAACCAAGTGTATATTCCGAATAAGATCTATCTGCGAAAAATATACTGCACAGGTAGGTTATAAAGAAAAATTCTTTTAATAACAAATACCCCCATTAAAGAATATGCTTTTATATATTACATTTTCTAATTGAAAATAAATGATTTAAAAAGGAAGCTACACACGAAAGTACATTTTTCGAGTGTTAAATCATCCAAGACACTGGTTATTGCGGAAGCAGAAAGTATCAACTGGGCAGAGCTACTAAAAAATCAGAAAACATCGACTCACCATTTCGTCCAGGCTCTTCAAATCATTAGTAACGATCTGTGGCTGGGGTCCGTATATGAGACAAGGTTCCTCTTGCTGCATGTCAGCGTACTCGTCGTCGCTCTCCTCGTTCGTAGTGTTACAATGTGCGCCGTTCGCCGCCTTATTCTCCGCGGCAATCTCTCGATCGATCTGCCTCTCCATTTGCACCAACATCGGCGCCAACATTCCAAATTTCGCGCCTCTTCTCGCCACCTCGAGAAGACAGAGGATCACGTGTCGTTCGTTCTTTCGCATAATCAGATCGTCCGTTTCGAATAGAAGGCACTCGATGATGCCTAAACTGTTGCGGCACCAGCCGATGAAGTTCGAGACGTTGTCGCGGGCGAAGAAGGTGCCGGCCTTCGCATTTGGCAAGAAGGCCACGTCGCTCAGCTGGCTCATCGGCAACGCGAGCGACGAGGTCATCGATCGTGTCATCGAGATCTTGCGAGCTTGTCGCCGCGCCACGTACTCTGCCGCTGACTTGCGTACGTTGTTCGCGTGCTGCAAACAGAAGCGTGAACGGTACATGGTTAAAGGTGTATGCAAGGAAGTCGCGGGGGAAGATGGAAGATCGATTCTGTGAATTGAAGGTGTGTTTGATGAAAGTTTCATGCCTTTTTCACATTTATCCCGAGTGGCGATTTCATTTAGAGTGGATGCGCTCGAACGTACCTTGAATAAGAACCATACACGGTTTACATAATTTAACACGTTCGCTGCCATTGAAAAATCCGCGAGGCACCGTAATCCACGTGCCATCGAATCGTATTATATTTATTTCTTTTTTTTTTCGAATAAAAAATTGGATATACAGGCAATAATTCAAGCTTGTTAGTTTACGACTTTATCTATGTATTTTTAACAACAAACGTAGAGAATAAACGAAAAAAAAAAGAATATCAACGTACATCCACATCAAACAGGTGGTTACTAGGTTCATTTTTCTGTTTTTATTTATATTGACTCATTTTTTTTTTGCCGTTTTACGTTACACACATACGCACAAATTCTATGGAATAATTCAACAGAATAAAAGTTCAGTTTATGTAAAAATCATTTCCTACTATTATAGAAATATAGAAAGATGTTCGTATTTGTTTCTTTCTATAATTATAATTTTATTATGTTTATCAATCTATTCGACACGACTATACGAAGTTCTAATCTTCATCGAATCCCTCTCGATCCAAGTATCCAGCAGCTCTTCTCGCTTTAACCTAACACATTCCACGCTGTACTTAACAAGCATACTTAGCTGACATTCACCGGCACGACCACTCGCTCCCGCTGATTAAAGAGTCAAACAGACATCGTAGATAGCATCTTAACACCCGCGATGCTAATTGTTCCATTAATAACATTACACAGCCTCCCTCCTTCTGGAACATTCACACGTACGATAAATATTACGGCTCGAGACTACCATCGAGTATATATATACAGGGTGTCGTGTATCATACACGGCTCTCGTCTAGAATTTGGCTAACCAAGTTTCGATTAATTCTCCTTTCTCAAACTTCTTGAATTGTATAGTTGGAAATGTATTATGAATGAAAATAATGCAATACTAGTTAATTGTCCGTGTATGCAACGAATTTTCGAAATGAATTTTTCCAGTGAAAGAGGAAAAAGGAAAAATGAAACAAGTTGCATTACATACGTATATTTATCATATTTGTTTTTTTTTTTTTTTTTTTTTAATAAAATTACCCTTTTTAGATCGGACTATTAATTAATACGACACCCTATATATACACTTAAACTGACTTCTCGAGCGTTTTGCTATTTTATCATCGACCCCGTGGCTGCTTAAGTAACCGCGTGATAATTGGATATCGTGGACGATGTAAATGAGCTTGAAGCAACGATACGGTATATTAGACGTAGTCTAATAACAGGTTTTGCTGTATACTTCGATCTATCGTTTTAATATCGACAGACACCAATAGGGGACCTTGTTATTTCTCGATTTAGAAAAAAAAAAGGGAAAAACACGATTCGTTGGAAAAAGGGAACTTTGGCGTATCGACGTGAAATCACGCGAATCGTGGCGTTATCGGGCTTCCTTTTGAAAGTATAGAGAACGTTTCATTCATCGAGACTGTGGTTAGCTATCGGTGTTGATGGCTGACGCTGGGAATAAGGGCGGCCATTGTTTCTCTGGTGAACGGGTACTTTGAAACGTGACTTTTTTTCTTTTTCTTTTCTTCTCTTTTTTAATACGACGTGAGTGTGAAAGTGATTAAAAGGGTAAGATTGAGGAGTGTTGTTTATAGTTTGATTTGAGATTATCGGGTGTTAAACAGTATAATGTGAAAAAGATTTAAGCGTCGAAAGTTGAATATCGAGTAGAGCGAAATTCTGATTATCCAGAGTAAGTTGTATTTGAATTTGAAGTTGGTGTTAAATTAAAAGAAATTTAAACAGAACCTTATAAAATAGAATACTCGAAATTTAGTTCCAAGAACATTGGAGTCACAGAATCGAATCAAGTGCCTCCAATAATTGAGCACGCAAGTCAAACAAAAAAGAAAAAAGGTCCACGTGATCAAACCAAATTATCCTTTCCCCTAACGATCATAGCCTCCACTTCAATGGGACGAGTGTCGCGTTTCTCGACCCCGAACGACGTTCACTCTCGTTGAAGAGCGAACAAAATTTCCGCCCAGAAAGGACAACAGCAGCTTTAAAATATCCAGTGTCATCAGAGATTTCCATTAACGTTTCAACCACGGCTATAACCGTAACATTACACTCGGTCCACAATGAAACGCTACTTCAATCGACAGATGGCGGGTTTGCGTGGAAATAAAAAATGGTGCAGAAGGTATTCTGCGTTGGAAAATGAAACAGACGAGTTGATTCTTTTCCTCTTTCATTATTCAACGTGTTCTTCTCTTTTCTGTTTCTTTTTCTTTTATTTTTATTTCCGCTCGGTTTGTTCGTTTTGGCTAATTTAGAATCGCTTACGAGGTCAATGTTACGCAGATTTAATGCCTTCTCATCTCACTTTCACCGTACCATACACTTGCTGTTAATGTTCAACTATGAAACAGGTTTAGGACACCGATAATTCTGCTATTTATAACACATTTCGATTTTCTTTTTATCCACTTGCTACGTGTAATTACTACCTATAAATTAATCCTTAAAGTAACTAAGTGTAAAAGATCGTTTCCTACATTTTTTCTGAACAACATTTTATTGGATAAATACTCGTTTAATATTTGTCTTCCTTTTCTTCGATTATTATCGATGCTTTTCATTACTATATTGCGAAAAAAATATACTACTAAAGAAAAATTAAAAAAATTGTAGTAACGTTTATTGAAAAATTTGAATATTGAGTTATTAAAGAATGTGAAATGGAAAAATGTTTGGCGGGCAATAAGTCCCAATTTCTAAGAACAGAAGCGAACTATCGAACGACGAGTTATGTAATTGGAACGTTTCAAAACTCAATTACACAGAAGCGGTCGTTTTCTATTGAGCAAACTTCTCGTATACGATTCATGCCGCGTATCTGCCAGACTGAGCCGCTCTTAATCTGACTACAGGCGACTTGATAAAGCAGTTAAAGAGGTCAGCTGGCAGACGCTGATCGATTGTTCTGTAATTTTTCATTTCCTGTCTCGATACGCTACCGTGAATTTCAATAATCCCCGACAGGAGAACACAGAGAATCAACGTTCAACAGCCTTTCTTCGAACTAATTTAAGTATCCTTTGTTTCCTATCCCTGTACAGGATTTTTTCAATTTTTTTCGAATTATTCGGCAAATACTATTTGGAATAATTAAACATTGTAATGGTTGAGAATGATTGATCATTCCTCCTTGAATCATTAACATTTTTGAACATTAAATTTCCATAATTTTTATTTAAAAAAAAAAAGAAAGTTTAAAAATTAACATCTTGTAACTGAACGAATTTCTAATTTTGTAATTAACGTAAAAAATGTGGTATAAAACAAGAACACGACCCATTCAGATGATTGACCCATTAGTAAAACTAAACTGAAACTTCCGCAAAATACTAGAAACTACGCGAGAGAAACGACGAGCAACAGAAAATCGGAATAGGACATAACTGTTCCTCGAATTAATTTCCGTTCGAGCACGTGAACGGTGAATTTCCGAAATTGGCGGCACAGAATCGATTTGTAACCTACTTGCTATATTTTTTCTCAAATCTTATCAAACTACGTCAATTTGGCTCAGTATTAAAAGAGTTAAACAAATTGTGTTATCTCCGTTTTCTATAAAATAGTGTGAAAAAGAAAATGTGTAACTATCTTTCAATAATAATCCTGTATTATTAGTAGGCTGAGAAAATACACATACGTTATCTTGTAAGCCATGTTTATAGCCGTCGATATTATTCGATAGTACAGTAAACGATATATCGAACAATAAGAACGATCAACTTCCACTTATGGTGGACGTGAACAAAAACGATTGTGCCCACTCTCTTGTGTGTCTCTGCACGATTTCCATGCGCGAAGGCGAGCGAAACAGCGGCCGGTTAGGCCGTTGACACGTTCGCCTAATCTCTATATTATTCCCGGGGAGGTATCGAGCCGGGACAAGCCGACCGGATGCTGTTAGATAGAATTTTTACGAGTGTGGACGGCTCCAGCCGTGGAACCGCTCACATACCATCGCCTTATGGGCTACACGTGCACGCGTCAACGAGATACAAGCCCTTCCAGTGTCTGGAATGGCGGCTTGTCCTAAATTCTTCTCAATATGCACTGGTTAACGATACAAAGTGAAACGTGTGAGGTAATGGTTATGCTGGAAATGGTCGTTTAGGTGGTAATTCGAAGGAAATGTATTAGATCATGGTGTTTATCTTATTTTTTCTTTTTTTTTTTTTTAAGATTTATATATACGTGACCTGTTGGTAGGTTCAATCGATGTAAATCATGTCATCTTTAACAATTTGATAAGTATATTAGGTCATGTTTATTCAACTGAGGATAATTCCGAGGAAGATGTTGTCACCTTTTTATTGAACTTTGCTTGTAACATTTCTAACGCTATTATATATGATTGGTAGTTTCACATACTCATCTAGAAATGGTTTTCTAAAATATAATAGAGCTGAAATGTATGAAAGTTAAAATTTTCGAATTGGGTTAATAGCGAATTCATAAATGTATAAAAATAATTTCATCGTCAAGAATCATTTTCTTTTATTACATGTAACTTTGGATAACTAGCAATTTCTATTTTATTAAATTTAATAAGGTACAGTTTGAAAGCTACACTTTTAGCCACCTTCATAAATAGACAATGATCTCACTTGTTCAACCAAAAATTATACCGTTAAATAAAGTGAAATTAGATGTCATCACTTTCTCTCTTTCTCTCTTATAATCTGTATCTTTCAGACTGTTAATAACACCGAACTAAAAGCCATCATTTCTCATCAAAGTAGAATATCACTCTCTTTTCAACATGCCTGTTGAAAGTATTAAAAAAGAAAGAAGTACCATCCGTAAGAAGCACTGATGCATCATCATACCCCTGACATTCCACCACATAATCCACTTTCACCCCTTTGACACAAAATCCCAAATTACTCAACCATCACCTACAAACCTGCAGAACTGAAAATCCTACTCCATCCTCTTCAACAACTCACCGTAAATACTCTCAGTGACACACAAAGTACTCGTAAATATATATGTACATACATCCAGAAGAGGTTAAAAAGGATTGAGTATATCAATCTTACTACACCAGAGGAATTTTCAAAGTGGCAATTATGCAAATCTCAATAGCGAGACAAGCCGAAAAAGTCGTCAGAAGTCAAAACAGTAGAAACCGGGTGGTGGGGGGTTAGAATGAGAGTCACTGATCCAGAGAAGAGGAAGAGGAGCGTGGAAAGAAGAGCAGAGAGAAACGCCGCATATGGTAATATGCCCCACAGATGAGAGTTTGACGGCAGGATGTCACATTATGTGGCCTCTGACCCACCTCCTCCCTCACCCTTCCTCTTCTATCCCTTCAGCAAGCGTTCACTCGCTCTTTCTCGCCTGGTGTCGTCTGGCGGCCGCCGCCGCGCGACTACCGTTGGGCAAACGCGCTTAATGAAAATGGCTGGTGCACATTCAACATCGTAAATTAGAACGGAGTTCGCAAGAGGCGACTCGCGCAACACGCACACGAAAGGAGGGAAGAGGAAGCACAGCGTCGCGTCGTTAACCGTAATGCCGCGGAGAAAAGCGTAACGCGACGCGGTTTATTTTATTTGCTCGTCAAACGACCGGCTGAGCTTCCTCTTTTCATCTCTCCCCCACTATGATCGTGGGAGCGAGATCTTCCCTTCGTTCTTTCCTCCGGAGCCTTTTTTTCCAATTGTTTGCAGAAGATTATTTATACGTGTATGTACACGTTGGGTGTGAATCAATGTGAGCGGAGATTTTCGAGGTTTAATTCGAGGAAGGCTTTGGTGGTCTTGAATAGGGAAAAATTTGAAGGAAATAATTCACCTAGGTAACGAACAATTGTTAGATTACGAAGTTAACTGTTTATTCTGGTTAATTTTCACATAGAAATCTTACAAAAGACACTTAATTTCTAGACCCGTTAAGGATTCTTCAATAGTGTACGATTTTTGTAATAATCCTTTCAAAAATATCTTATTAGTCCTTTTAATGGTTCGATAGTTTGGTTTAGAAGGTGGTGGGAATGAGAAGGGGTTGAAGTGATTTGAAGTGAACTTATCTTAAGTAAACGCGAAATATAAAATTATTTACTAGCCTAGAGTGATATCTAACACAATGTAGTTTGGTTGGAAAATAGTGTTCCTTGAAAAAAGGGGAAATTTTTAGTAGGGTGATTTAGAACTCTCAAGAAATGACAATCTCTCTAGAGTTGCTCTGTTTGTTATTAGATGTAACTATTAGAGAACAGAGTTATCCATATCATAAATGAGATTTTTGCAGTCATCCATCACCATTAAGTACAACTTAACAGAGTTCTTGATATCTGCTGATTGTACATTATTATCAGCGTATCACAGATTACATTTGAAAAATCCTCTCTGCTTTCCCTGCTTTCTAGATCTCTTCAAAACTGATAACAAAACTTTTATCTTCCAGCCAATTAACACTAAATATTCCAAACTTTCCAAACACTCTTACAATAGTTACAATCTAAACGGAGAGAAACAGAATACGTGAGAATTACTTCGAAAGAGGAATATATATAATAATTTCTCCAACCTTCCATCAATCTTGAACAAACTAATCGTACCAATTTTTCACATCGAAGGAAATGACAAAGCCTTAATCTAACATAGCATAACCTAATCGTTTCCATGAATTCTCCGCAAACTGCTGATCACACTAATTTCCTATTTCAAAGACAGTAAAGTACGAATCACTGGAACTTTCACGTTTCACGGTGCGATTCGAGCGTGACACTCGCGTCGTGAATCATCCCCGGTTTTTCACGTGTCACGGAAGTCGACAGCACGAAGAGAACCTGTTCCGTTTTTGTCGTACGCGCAGCACACGCGACGCGACGCGCGCAATTACTCCCGGCACAATGGCCTAACTGTAATTGATGTTTTTCCACGCATGGGAAAGGAAGAGTCGGAAAAGCGAAGTTTCTATATGGGGATACGCGCGTGAATAAAAAAGAAAAAAACAAGGAAAGAAACGGTGGAAATGCGTACCTGTTCTATGATAAAGAATAGAAAATCTCTGCTTTTTAACTCGTTCTACCGTGGCAAGGTTTTCCCTTTGGTAGCTGGTAGAAATCGAGGGGCGGAAGGAGGAGAGGACTATTCTTTCACGCTCGAAAGACGAGCTTTATTAGAAGGTACGTTATTCGCATTTCGGATCCTCCATTTTCCTTTCACTGCGAATGGTAAACGTGCTCGCGTGAATGAACGAATTTTCCATTCTCAATCGAGGATTAAATTTTTGCATATTTACGAAATGTCTGAGAATTTTGTCTAGCTGATATTTGCGAAATTAAACTAGAATTCCATTCAAACTAGTATTCATAGAACACAATTTCTCTATGATCTCATCGTCAATCAGAATGTTTCAAATAATCATATATAATTAGCAACAGTTTGCGACAATTAAAAAACTGACTCGGTGTATGTATTATATCTGAGAAACGTATCATTCGTGCAACAATTGTCGTCATTAGTTTTTCATCAGAAGCAAACGTAAGAGGTATTCTAGAAAATGGTTGAAACACCTGAAATTACCACGTAATATTCGAGTAGCAATGCTCGTATGCACGTAGGCAGTCGCAATATCATTTCTTAGACGTGGTTATCTCGTTACGCTAATCCAACAAGAGGCCACGATACACTATCTCCAATAAGTATGTAGTCATTAATTACGCCGCGGATTATTTTGCCCAAGCAATTGTGCGCTCAATTACTTAATAGCCAGCTGATGTCGATTACTCCGTGACAGCCGACACACGGTGGGAAAACTGCCTTTAACCAGTCGTACACCGCAATATATTACGGCGAAACCAATACCACCCGGTAAATAGATATTTATGACGGTGATACGGCTGTCTCTATGTGTATATACACTACTCGTTCGATTCATCTCGATTCTTAAACTGTAGAACCAGATGGAAGAACCACGAATGGATAATTCAGTTTACGTTCAGGAATAGTTTTATCGTTGAGGTTACGATCGTTAATGGTTCAATGGATGGAATGTGTGTTTCATAGAGGGAATTCGTTGCAATTGTTGACGATTTAATTAGACGGAGAGCAAGATCAGCGCGCGAGGTTAAGTTGAAAGGAGACGATTGTCGATAATTTTGTGGATGAAATATGAACCGGTTTGATAAGTGAATAGAAAAAATATCCTAGTTTAAATTGATCGTGATTCGATTAGATAGAAGGTGATAATAAAATTAATAGTCGAACAAAAAAAGATATAAAAGATGTTTATTTATTTTGCAACAATATTTTCAAAATTGAAAGAGAAAACATTTCAGAGAAATAAAATATGGATATGTTAGATAAAAAAGTTGATAACGATTCAACGATACAAAGACTGGAACATCTTGTAATTTGATTGATTAAGGTTAGAAACCAGGCAAATATCCGATGGTCCAATTCACAATCTACTAGTTCAGTAATTAAGTTTAATTAAGATGATAAAAACGGTCGATGGCCTAATAGATAGGCACAGTGAGCTTAATAGTTGACGTTAGGATCATACAAATGGCTGATGGTCTAGTAGATAAAAACGCGTGTTGTTTACGAGAACTAAGAAAGGTTTCTATTCAAGGGAAATTCTTCTATGCAAGTATCTCGTTTCGCTTTCGTGCGAATGCAACGACCACTTTACACCGAATGAAGCGCACTTTCCATCGGCTAATCCGTCTCGACGGTTGTTTGAAGCGTAGAGCAACGTTTTCAGCGATTCAAAAACGCCGTCAGAAGAGCATTGTAACAGCGTCGCTTGTCACACGATGACGCCGTTTCGGTGACAATCACCGCTTCGTTTAATCTCAAAGATAACAGAGGCTTTCGCTGTCCGGGACACACCGCGTTGTTGGGGATCAGTGTCCTGTGGATTCTGTGGCCAATGCAAATTGCCGGCAGATCTGGTTAGGTTTGGAATAGGAAATCTTTGATTCCAGATTGGATAGTTGGAGATTCGAAAAGTTCGATAATTGACGAGATCGGGAAATTGTGAAAATTTAGATTTTAAAATTGTGAAAATAAGAAATGTTTGATTGAAGATTAGATAGTTGGATTCGAGAAGCTCGATAATTGACGAGATCGGAAAATTGTGAAAATAGGAAATGTTTCATTCAAGATTGGATAGTTGGAGATTCGAGAAGCTCGATAATTGAGATTGAGATTGGAAAATTGTGAAAATTCAGATTTTGAAAATATGAAAATAGGAAATGTTTGATTGAAGATTAGATAGTTGGATTCGAGAAGCTCGATAATTGACGAGATCGGAAAATTGTGAAAATAGGAAATGTTTCATTCAAGATTGGATAGTTGGAGATTCGAGAAGCTCGATAATTGAGATTGAGATCGGAAAATTGTGAAAATTCAGATTTTGAAATTGTGAAAATAAGAAATGTTTGATTGAAGATTAGATAGTTGGATTCGAGAAGCTCGATAATTGACGAGATCGGAAAATTGTGAAAATTCAGATTTTGAAATTGTGAAAATAGGAAATGTTTCATTCAAGATTGGATAGTTGGAGATTCGAGAAGCTCGATAATTGAGATTGAGATCGGAAAATTGTGAAAATTCAGATTTTGAAATTGTGAAAATAAGAAATGTTTGATTGAAGATTAGATAGTTGGGGATTCGAGAAGCTCGATAATTGACGAGATCGGAAAATTGTGAAAATTCAGAAGCGGAGAAATTGCGAATTGGGAAATTTAAAAATTTGGAAAATTTCCAATTTTCAATAGCGAATTTTAAGAATCTGGAAAATTTCCAGCTATAACTGTCATCAATTAAAAAAATTAGATCTGGGACGTTAACGATTCGGACGAAAAAAAATTCTCAATCGATACTTATTTTAACTTGCAAACAAGTTTCCGCAACGACCAATCTGTCCAGCTATTTGCACCACATCAGATGCAGACGGAGAAAAATCGAACGCGTCTAAAAAAATCGAAATCTCGTAGACGATAGATTCGGTTTCGATTTCACTAGCATATTATTACGTTCAAGTAGGCCTCGATCGATCGCAAAAAGTAGTACAGCAATACGCTCGCTATAGATCGCGGTGATTAATCTTAATTATCGAAGCATAACGAAGATTGATCTGAAACAACCACTAAAAGATCAAACGCGGCAATATGTCTGGCGGCCAATTGCTTCCTGGATTAATTAAAATTCCTCTTCGTGTATACCATCGTTAGGAACACTCTTAACACAATAATCTAAGAAACAAATTAATCTAATTACTCCACGAATAAAAAAAAAAAAAAAAGAAATTAAATACAAGCAAAGTTTATATAGTTGCTTAGAATAACGAGAATATCTTATCTTTTCATTTAGAAAGAAAATAACTACAGTTTTCTAAAATTATCATTAAATTTCTTAAAAACATGTTAATTTATTGTTCCTATCGAATTAATTTTTTTTCTCTTTGAATAGATATAAATTTAATAAAGTAACGAAATTTGTATTTTCTTTTAATTTTAATCATTCTTCGAATATTCAGACTATAGTTTACCATTTGAGTTACCCTAAACGAATGTCTCAGAGATACACGAAACCCTCGTTTTTCCTATTTTTATTTACTACCCTATTTCGAGGAATTGAAACCCAGCAATTTCAAAAAGAATTATGTAGCAAGACGATGTTTTCCAGCTAACCGTATTGAAAAACGAAGTTTGAATCCTTCGACAATGGGATTAGAAGGCACGTAAAGATATGTAAATCCTCGAAAAGTCCTAGACAGTCCAGCATGGGTCGTATGATCTATTTCCGTCGGTTGTTTTTCCAGTGCACCCCTGAGCGCAGTAGCTTTCGAAAGCCAGGGGGAAGAATTGTTATATTTAGACGTGAAAAAGACCGGATGGAAGGACGACCGTCTGTTTATTTTTGGTATCCTATGGAAAAAGGAAAAAAGAAAGTTTAGCTGGCTAGACCAGCCGAAAACAAATCGTTTCGACTCGAGTTCCGCCCTCGAAAGGGGTGGTCTGTAGACCAGAAACACGCTTCGATGAATTTAACATAAAAATTTACCTCCTATTCTACGATATTTCCCCCCCCCCCCCCCCAAAAAAAATAAATAAATAAAAAAAAAATACAAATTGTTAAAACATATTTCGTCATCAATAAAAAAGATAAAAAAATACTTCGAATAATATTTAACAATCTACGATTCAGAATCGAACAAGCGTAAATGCAGGTATTATCGATCAATAATAAATAGTTCGAAGGGTTTGAGAAAAGATGGCAGAGAAAATGGTGACTCGATTAGATTTAACCTTACCGACGTGCAAAAATGGACTGGCCTTCCGAAAAGGATAATCAGCCAGCAAGGACACCTGACTGAATGTCCTCTTATATGTAAATATATGCAAAATGGTCTAGATATACCTGCGAACGTGCAAAACAAGAGATCTCAGATGAGATACCGGAGACACGCGTGTCAGAATGCGTATCGCGATCACGTGACTCTATTATATACGCGACTGTTCTTGCAACTTCGCACTGCTTTGGAATTCGTCATTCTTGTTTTTTATGCGACTCGTCTGCTGTGCGTAGAATTTTTATGAGCGACATCGAAACGATTATTCATATTCCACAAGTGCAGGAAAAATAAAATTGTATCTTTGAATTGCGAGAACTTGGAGAGAATTTACGATCATTCTCCGAGTTGTAACGTTTGTTTCGTTTCAAATTATTTTTCCATCGAATTGATCGAAAACTAAAGATTTTACTTAATTTACGAAATATAAAATTGAAATTAAAGAATTTAATTAAAATTTAAAAAACGAGAAATAAAATTTAAAGAACTTAATTTACTACCATCGAGCAATTGTACGCGAGCGAATCTCGAATCGAGGAAAATTTCTATTCAGAATCTTTCAAGAAATTCCACCGAAGCCAATTTATCTAAAAAAGAAAGTTTCGAAACAAGTATAATGTAATGCACAATTTAGAGAAGAAAGTCACGACGCGAGATAATTTGCCCGATGAAAGAGAGTTCGGTAATAGGCTGAATTATAAAACGGACAGTCCAATTGAAGAGGGCTGTGATTTATCAGACGATCGTCGAAAATCAAGAAACGTCCGTCAACCGTTCTAAGCGTGACACAATTAATTTGCATGATCGTGTAAGGACAAGCGTCGTTTAATCCCAATTACGGCTGTGGTTCGAGTTTCTTCCAGTTGGTTAATTGGTAAAAAATCATCTTCGTCCAGGAAAGCGATTCTTGGAAGCTGAAAAAGGGGGACACACACTCGGCGTTACGCGAGAGTCGAGACCTCGATGGAGTTGCCGTAAATTCTAATTCACTGTGGAAAGAAGGGACGAGGAAAGCAGATGTCGACAATTGCGTTTAATTAATCCAACGCCGGACGAGGCTCGTCAGCCGCTGTCTAGAATTCAGTATTTCAATTTTAGGAAGTACCGTTTCGTCAGAAATTTCAGACGTTCTTTTCGAAGAAAATGCTTCTTGAAATTTGAAAATCATTCGATTTTTCTCTTTTCAAATAAAATTAAAAATTATCAAATTTATGGAATAAATTTCTTTTTAAAAAAGAAGAAAAGAAGTGTTCTTTTTGCATTCGGTATCTTATTTTTGGTGCTCTGGTAAAAATGAAGATTGGGAACTTAGAGGGAAAGGAAGAAAGAAGAGACGTAGAAAAGTATAGTGGGGGAAGCGCTCCCCAGTGACCTTGAGTAGCGATTGATTTCAAGCGAGGTATAGATAGCAAACAGTTCGATATCTCCACCCCTCTAATTCAAGAGACGTACGATTCAATAATTCAAACGTTCCACCTGGATTCAATAGAAATTCAATCCTAAACTCTCAGCTATCGAATTTTCTATTATTTTACGTTGTCCGTTCAATACAGACAAATTCCCTGATTTAACAAAAAAATTTCGAAAAATCCAATTCGAAAAAATCGAATTCCCCGCCGTAGAATCAAATTTAAAAAAGCACAGACATCGACGTGTGCCCAAAAATGGTCCCTTCGCGGTGCAAACCCCATCAGACCAAAAGAGACCACTCGAAACGAGACAAAAGCACAGTGTCAACCCACTCTCATGGTGACTCGTCCTTATTCGGAAGCAGAAAAATCGTGTCAGCCAGGGCGAAGGAGTCTTAGTATCCAGAGCACCGGGGGTCCTTATCGTGCCACGTCTCGTACCTTATTACGTGTACCACCGCGCCCTTCTCCATTGGCCAGATTCTCGTCACGGCTCGTAAAGTCTACGTGGTCGCAAAAGGTGGCTCTCGCGAACAGGCCACAGGAGATCAGAAATTCCACCGCGACTTGGTCGTCCAATATCGAACGAGAGGAACAGAGAGGTGTGTAATCCTTCGTTGTGGCATAATAGGGGCGCGCGTTCTTGGTGTACCAACTGGATTCTCTCCGCCTCCACCCCCTGCTGTTCGCTCCTTTATCGCGGCTGCCTACTCTAAATATTTCTCTGGCATGAATTTATAACGACGACCACTGCTAATAACGAGCCACGATACACCACGTGCCGCGGCGATTTGCCAGACAGCTGTGGGCCAGGTGAAATTATCGCGAACAGTGGATACGTGTGTGGGTGTTCGTTGATTTGAACTACGATTTCATGGGGAAAGGGTTGGAAGTGTAAGAGAAATGAAAAATAGACGAGATTTGCTCAATGACGCTGCAAGAACGAACAATTTTTCTATTTTGGACTCTGTATGTTGGACTACGAAATTTTTACCAAATTCCCAAGGCTTCTTTCTAAACCTTGAGACTTAAGGAGTTACGCCTAGTCAGGTAGGTCGGAAAAATCGATTTTTCGTTGTTTGCATTTTTTTTTAATAGATGACTCTATGTAAGTTGAAAGAAAATAATTTTAACTATATGAAACATAAACTTGAAACTTTAAACGCGATTATCTCAAAACAATGTGTTTTGAAGAAGCTCGTTGCAGTGGCTAAAATTTCTCAAAAAGTATTAGACTGATCGACTCCAAATTTTGCATGATTATTCTTTATCATAATAAGCAGGGTCTGAACGAAAGATTTTTGATTCCGTCAAAAAAATCTTGACAATTACGTCATTGTTCCGATCCCAACTAGGCGTAACCCCTTAAGTAACAATTGTCCATTTATACCGAAGCTCGTGATTAAACAAATTATTTTCGATGCCTAAATAAATGATCCAAGTGTCCAATTTGCGTCCATTCTGAAATAGACGAAGATCTTGCTATTCCGTGTTGACTAATTACCACGGGGAAGCAGTGTAAGCTAATCGAATGGGACAATCGAAGCGTTCGACCAGCGTCCACAACACGATCACCCACTGTCAAACCGAATCCTTAAAGTGTCGAGGAGGCATCGTGTCGAAAGAACACGAGCTGATATCTCGCTTGTACGATCGTGTGTGCCATTGAACGGCGCCGATAGAGTAGTCTCTCCCGTGTCGGATTGGCTGTCGGCAGCGCGAGCCCGGCAACGAGTAGCTGCTTGGACTTTCACTGATCTACGAGGAGTCGACCGTTGGAACTCGATTCCCCCCATGTGACTGTCGCAGTCACGCCGCCAGTTAAATCGACTCTGGAATCGACTTCCATTCATCGCCACCGGCACGCTCGCACTTTGCTTTAACCCTTTTAATACTCGACGTTAGATCTCGCGAATTCGATAGAAATATCCTCGAGTAACAATGGTAGCTATTTCAGGTACTGCAAATAATTGATTGCAAGTGCAACAGTGGTCTAAACCCTCCCAAAAAAAAAAAAAATATTATTTTCAACAAATTATAATGTCAATTCATCCAGAAAAATTGCGTAGATTATTCTTATTCAATGGATATAATAATCGAAGAGTCAATAAGCGTTCTAATAAAGTAAGGATGGCGAACACGATCTACGATAGCAGCTATATTATTGAGGATCTTTAATTAACGAATAAAGATTGACTCAATCGACTGCAGGAGAAGAAAACGTTTATTGATAAAAAGAAATACAAAAGCATGGAGGCGAAAACCCGAGTGAAAAACTTACTCAATTCAAGGAAAACCATTTGTTATATACGAAGCATCGCCCAACGATCAAAGCGGACTCATGACTTTTATGGCCCGGCTTGAGCCTACGTCAAACAGAGAAACTCGCAATGGAAAAATTCAAAATATGATCTATTCTCGATACATATAATTGCCTATTTTTCCTCGCGAATTCTCCACGGGTAAAATTATTTGTTATACTCGCATCGTGTTCGAAACGAGTTCTCAGCGTTGACGCGATAAAGCCGCGTGTCGTAGACGAGGAGAATGTCGTTGCTGAACATTATTCGACGCGGAGGCGATCATTAAGCCTTCTTGTATATTGGTTCTTGGGCGCGAAATCTCGGGGGGAAAAATGGTGGCCGTCGAACTGGAATGGCGATTATTATTAACTGTTCTCCATATACCGATTACACCTATGGCGTTACGTACGAATAGGCGTGTAAAATGGTGGCTAATATACGGTGTACACAGAGAGGTGGTCTAAGAATCTACTATAAATTTCGCGGAATTTTACAATCGAGATAAAAAAGGGAAGGGATGGAGAATTTGCATTGGGTGAATATAACTAGCCGATCGTGTCTCTAATATGGCGGGCGTGAGTTCCTTCGCTTTTAGATCGAGGCTTAACTAGTCGAACCGGAACATTCGCCAAAATGTTAGTTGTATCGGTTAAATGGATCGTGTCTCTCGACTCTGTTAGTTTTCCATGTTTTCTACCACAGAAGCTGATGCTCGAGGGTGTGTTTAAGATGAACGGATCGATAGCTTTTGAATTAAAGATCGAATGGCCTGGATAAAGGTGTATGGACAGTGTAACGAGCACAAAGTGCTTGATTTTTGTTGTACGGTGTAAGGTATAACGTGATTAAAAAAGAAAAAAAAAAAATGATCCAGACATCTGTTCGTGTCTTAGAGCAAGACAATCTGAAATCTTGTTTGCACTAGCCACAATTCTGGCAATAGAAATAATTGCAAGAACACTGTGCTACATCGTTATTTCCATTTTTTATCGCAGACAGAATTCTGCTATGTAGAAATTTCCTTTCTATTATTGTTATTGAATTATTATTATTACTATTATTAAATCATTCATTCTATATTTAAATCTATAAATTGGAAATTTGGAAAATTCGTAATCTTTACCAATTGGAAACTTACAAAATTCGCCGCTTTCTAATTTTTGAAACTCTCCATCAAATTCACGTTCTTGACTAATTGGAAATTTGCAAAAAATTCACACAACTTTCCCAATAGAAAATTTGTCAAATATTCAATGAATTGCATTCCACACATAAAGATCTCTCGACCGAAATCACAAAGGAACAGAAAATATTCAAGAAATATATTTTCCCGTTGTATATAACGGGTCGGAGGAGAGAAAAGGAGGAAAATAGGGGCACGAAGAAGCTCGTTCGTTCGTTCGCTCCTCCTCGTGTCACGATGTTTCCTACACGCGTCGACTTAATTCGTAATTCAAGTGGCGTTGAAGCAACAGCTTCCGGTGGACGTCACACGCATCCTTCTTCCTCTGTTTCACGATCCGCGACCGAGCTATACGTGCCCCATGGCTTTTATGCGTTTCCATTTAACACTTCACTGTGTAAGTGCTTGTAAGTGCGTGTTTGAGTGCCGCGTGTACGCCGGTTTGTTGCACGCGTCGTTTTAACGTTACTCACGCGTGGAATTTTCAAGAAGCTTCTCAGAAGCGAAACGATCACTTCTCGACTAAGTTCAAAGGACCATTTTGTACTTTGAACACACTTTGATATTTTATTCATCGATTTTCTAGGGAAAGTACATATTTATTTCTGACTCGAGCGTTTCGTGGTTGACTTACGGAAGAAAAATTTCGCTATTGTTTTCTTATTTTTAAGAAACATACAAATATTCATCTGGAAGCGAAGATTGTTGAAATTTGAAACTTTCTGCTCAAAGTTCGAATATGAAATTCTTATTATCGATTGAAATCGAATATTTGCCAATTTTTCTTTTATATTTAATATTAAATAGAATAGATAAAATTTAATTTTTTGAAATTGAATTCTTTCGAATGCAGAAAGTATTCTATCCAACTGTTCCACATTGTCAGTGCTGGAATTATCTTCTTCTTCTTCATCTTCTTCGTTTAACCTACATACGTACACCTATTCTATGCTAATTTTATCACAACTTCTAAGAAATTCCGTGACGTACAGTGGAAACTATCGATTCTGTCCAACTTTACTCGGTCAACTGTCTATAACATCGTCTATAACATCAACTAGTCACTGAACAAACACCTATTATTATTCTGACGACAAGAAACTGTCCTATTACCTAACCCCCTGTCCCGAACACATTATGAATCCAGTAACCATTTAATGACCGGAAATACCAGGGTAATAAAATAGAATTACGAGCGAACAAATTGAATTTCTTCCTAACGAGTCGTCCTACAAGTGGAAATAGTAAAAGAGTTCCAATGCATTGAACCCGTTTTACGATATGTCTCGAAACTCAACAGCCAGCCATATTAGATTTGCTAACGCCGAATGATACGTGTATATACACTTCCCATTCACAAGTATTTAAATATACAATTTTTCCTACAACAACCACCATCTGTATCAGTGAAAAAAAAAAAAAAACAATATTGACAAACAGGTATACACGCATAAATTATATTTACATAAATATTCAATCAGATCGATTTAAAATAAGACAAAAAAAAAAAAAGGAAATATCCTACGAGTCAAAGAGTTAAAATTAATTTGTCAGTGAAAACTTTACTGATTATATTAATCGTATAAAAATAGAAAGATTTCAATTTCTCTCTGAGTCCTAAATATCTTTTAACTTATGAACAAAAGTTTGGATACACAAACGCACGCATACACAGAGGAAATAGTAAATGGAGGCCAGTTTATACTTCTGGGAATGAATAAATCTATCTACGGCCACTTACTTTGCATAGAGCTACGCCAGTGTCCAGCCTGTCCATAAAATTGTCAACGTTGATTCTCAGCTCCGGATACAGCGCGTTCAACCACTCGGCTAGGTCCTCTTTCATCGCGATCAGATACTCCTCCGAGGACTTGAAAGGCCTGTAAGACCTCGCTTCTAGAAGCACCGACATATTGGCTGCTTGATACCTGAAACACCGATCGATTGCACGCTATTACAGACATTTTTTTCTTCATTTTTCTCCTTTTCATCGATTATTTATTTATTTTTTTGTCCTCTTAGTAAAACTGGACGTGGAATGTTTCACTTCGCTATGAATGTTTAATTCACTACGATATTTTATTTATAGTTCAGTTTATAGATACGTGTGGGTCGTGGTTGATTGAATGCGAACGTTTATGTGTTTCGTGGTACCTGTTCCGAACGATGCAAATGAATCGCGAGTGGATTATTGGGTTATTTAAACGTGAGCACGTTGCACGATAGAAATTTTATGATTTTTCATTGGCTGCGAGATTTGTGATAAATCGAGATTTAGATATCTCTATGGTTTGTGAAAGATAGCTGAATTTATCGCTGATAAATAAGTTACTCGTGATTGAATTTATCGAACAAATTCTCTTGCAATTATTTGAAAGAAAAAATTACGCAACGACGAAAGTACTTTTGTTCGTACAAATTTGATTAATTCACCGTCGTAACGTTGATAATTTGCAAATTAAAATAGAAATAACTCGTTTTCCCAGAGCGAACAAGTGATTCGACAACGTCACCGCGAGACACATTGCGAAAGAGCAATAAAATTTCGAGGGATTTGCAAGACAATGGCCGTCGATACTGTCCCAGAAACTCTCCCCTAACTGGTAATACCAGTCGAATCACCCTATAGAATCCCTGTCTATTGCACAATGTATCCGAAACCCGTGCCATATCGTTCTCACCGCTCCCCTGGTTGCTGTTACCCCTTTATAAATCCTCATTGCTCTCATAAAACGATGATTCCCGATCGAATGGACTATCTGACAACCAGTTTACCCCTTTCGAGTCGTAATGTATACCTTACTGGTCAAAAAAGTTTCAAAACGCTAACCGATTTTTGCATCTGTTCGCAATACACCATGGGTTTTCACGAATCTTGAAATTCGATGTTTCGAGTAACAAAGAATTCGCGAAAAATGATTAAATTTGTTAATTTTCTTTTTCTCCAATGAAATTTTTTTTAAATAATTTGCAATACACGATGGTTACAAATTTTTTTTTATTTGAATAACAAAATATTTGCTAAAAAAATATTTAGCAGTCTGAAAATAAGATAGTACGGTATTATAAAATTTTTAATATTGTTTTACTACGATAGAAATCTGATTTGTAAGATTAGTGTACTTTCAAAAATCTGAATTCCACGTTGCTGGAATTTTATATTTCAATCTTCGAACTTTTAACGTTACTAATAGATCCTAATAATGTCACAATGTAATGATTTAGTCTACTAATTCTATATTTTAATAGCCTGTACAATCTAGGTTGTAATTTTAGATTCCGAGAGTATGAATTCAACGTTTTTGTGATTTCAAAACCATGTCTATTAATTTTACACTTGATTAGTTTGATCTGGGATAATTCAGTCCAGAGTTTCCATGGTTTAATAATTCAGTCTACCAGTCTTACGCTGTAATAATCCGTGCAGAACATTAGTCTTGTATTTTAATAGCCTAGTTTAGTATATAATTGCATATTGTAGCTCTGTCATCTAGCAAAACGATTCTAATGCTGTAATATTCTAAGCCAATAATTCCACAATCCAATTTGAACAGCTTAAGGACTCTAACAGTAATCTTTTTATAGGAGAAACTTCAAACAACCAAGGTCAAGTATTTCTAGCATAAACTGTAAAGAATCAAAGAGAAATAAATAAATAAGAACAAAGAACGCTTGAAAAATTTTGTTAAAAAAGGAGGAGAAAATAGAAATTTTGTTTAAAGAAAACAAATAGGAGGAAATAGCTTTCGAAGAGTACAAAAATTGCATTAAAATAATTGAAAGGTAAATAAAACATTCTTAAAATAACAAAAATTATGTCTGATTATTTTTATATAAAGGAGAACAACTTCTAATTATTCCCAATAATTTTTAAATGCTTCTAATTAACCCTAACTCGATGGAAGCAACGTGGAAAAAGTTACTATTCACCCCTAAAACCGCGAAAGCAATATCCAATAATCCCCAAAGCAATAAAAACCATCCCTAGCTATTAAAAATATCTCCACCCCCCAAAAGATCCCAATCATCTCGAATCATTCACTTACACCACCGTTCACACCCTAAAAACCCCGTGATTTCGACAGACGAAACCCTCGTGAGAGTCACTGTGTCGCAACTGCGCACTCCAGTTATCGATTCCTCCGAAAAGAGCCAAGGATAAAGCGGAACAAGCTCTACAGAGAAGAAAACGAGCGAAGGAAAAAAGGAGGAAAGGTATATTGTAATAGCAGAGGGAGAAAAAGGGGAAAAATGGTGGCACAGGACAAAGGGGAAAAAATCATAAAGGCGACGGTCTCGAAGGTTCATCGACATCGACGTTCTGCATCGAGATTTTTTTCAAAATTATTCCCCTCTTCGTAATTTTATGTTTAATAAATATCACTTTTCGCAAACAACTGTCGGAAAATCGTATACGTCACTTTTCCCGGGTGAAAATATTTTCGTGAAACTTTCGTGAAATGTCTATCGTAAAAGTTTCCTTGTAACATTTATCATCATCTACACCATCGATTTATTCTTCAATTAATAAATCATCCACTGACAGTAGCTTAAACCGTGAAATTCCTCCTCTCAACTGATCGTTTTCACCGACGAAAGCCTGAAAAGAAGATGGCAGATCTCTTCGCACTTTGCCATTTAAGAAGGAAACACCTGTAGATACCACGTGAGCTAAGGGGTCCTGTAGCAGTCTCGTGTAAACGAAGAGTAAATCAACCGCGTGTTGCATCCGCAGGGAAACACGAGACGGGTGACATTTTACAGTCACCTTTTGCCTACTATTATAGTAATCCTACGAACGTCGATGTCAATGTACGCTTTTTCTTTTATATTTCTAAAAACGAGGAAAATCTCCGAATTTCATTGTTATTAGCTGTTATTTTTATCAAAACTAATGCTTAAAAATGTCAGTGTCAGTGGCAATGTTGCAGTTTTTATCAAATCTATTTGCTTTCAAGTCACGCGAAATTACCGCTGAACTTGTCGAATTTTCATATTTTCATTAATCAATGTTCCTCGTGTTACGCACATCGACGAATCCGGTGTATTCACATCGACAGCAAACATCTCTCAACAGCTAGGCACATAGGTAATAAACTGTGAAATTCTTGGTGAACAGAGTTGAACACGAGAAAGATACGAAATAAGAGAAGGTAAAATGTAAATTTCAACGATCCATAGATCATCGTCGGCGGATGGAAAGCGCGAGTAATGCGAAGAGCATAAATCGATCTGTTTATTGCGCGAGCCGCCTCGAGAGCGGGAAAAATCGTGGACGATGCGAGCACACGCGCAAGCGCGCCAACCAGAGGGATTACGACGAGATAGCGATCGCGTTTGCCACAAGTTGTGAAAGTGTTTTGCTTACTTATGCTGGTAGGTGTATGGAAACGAGCGTGCCTCGTTTTATACCTTCGATACACTTCCTGCATCCTAGCCTCAAGCATCTACGATCGAATTGAAATTTTCCAACTCCTCTTCCCGCATAGTTTTCGGTGAAATCCACCCCGGTTTTATGATCCATAAAGCGTTTCAGAGTTTTCATCTTGACGTTTCGACGCTATGGAAACGTATCTGGTTCCTGGTCATTCCGTGGTTTATAGTTTCTGCTTTTTTCTTATTTCATTGTAACATGAAACTTGATAGATTTCCAATCTTATCGATAAATTCTGAGATTTATGTCGACGTTGATATGGTAATTCGAAAAATTTATACATTTGTTCATGCAATTGCAAAAGCTAACTGATTTAACTAAGTGCGTATTATTAAAATGAATTCGAAATGTTACTCTGCAAAAATTTGACAGTGTTCTTCAGGTTCTTTTCACAGTCCAGTTGGTTCGTGATTTACACGAGAGCAACGAAGTGAAGATGTTGCGGATTGAGGCGAGTTTTCCTCGCTTTCTCGCGATGGAAGAAAACGAAAGAAAAGGCGGTAGGTTAGTCTCTAATTTACGGTTAGCGCGCAGTCAATAGAGGAGCGCGTTATCGTGAAACCAAACGAGGGAGTTGCTAAATCAGTGCCTTGGGGGTTGTAGCAATGGGAATAAGCGAATTCGAAACCTTCGCGTATCGTACAAATTGTTCAATAATTTGTGTGTTTTACAATTTATTAATAGAAACATTGAATTTCTGCGAAGAGACTTTCTCTGACATTTATCGAGAGTAAAAGTAAAATTGAATGAGATACAATAAGGAAGATGGGTGAAAAAGTTTCCTCTGGTTCTCTGAACTTTGTGTGGACACTTAATGAGACAAAATTAAAAGTGACGCGAAAAATAACAATGCAATATTATTACATAAACCGATTGCGGAATACGTTAAAAGCTTTCACCTTCTTTCTTTCATAAGCAATAAAGATCCTTCGAAATTCGTTACGTTCGCAACGTGTCATTAATTAAAATCGTTTAAGTAACGACTATATGCAAAACCTCTCCCACAGAGATACTCGTGTCGTACCGTAAAAATCAATTTGAACCGACGAAATTTAACATTAACATAAAAAAGAAGTGAAAATTGAAAAGTTACCTTACTTATATACGATTATAACGTGTGTTATGTAAATTCGCAAAATTCCCTTTCTCTTCATGCACCAAGTATTGTCAAATAATTACTTCCTCTCTAATTAACAGCTAATTACATCATTAAGAACAGAATAAAGAATAATCCCTAACTAAATAAAAAGCAAAAGCACGGAAAAAAGGTAAAAATAGAAAATGGAAGAAACGTTGATTCGAAAATTGATGTCTTCAATTAGAAAGTGCATATTAATTAGCTATTAATCGCGAAAATAAAAATTAAAAAACGAAAAATACTTATAATTCCTTCAAAGAAAAAGAGAGAGAAAATTTTTACCGAATTAAAGAAAGGAAAATGAAGGAAATACCGTTCCTTCTGTTAAAGAGAAAGAATGTTCCAAGAGATCAAAGACGCCAGATGCTAATTGATCTTTCACAATTACCTCGAACCCTCGTTTTCATTCATAAAACACTCGTCCATTCATTCGTTCGTTCGTTTGTACGTTTCCAATTAACCTCATTATACTCGTTTCAGGAGCCTCGAATCTCTCGAGGGAGAGACAATGCCGAGAGGAAACCAGTAGAGTCCAGTTACGTGGAACACACGTATACATACTTTGCGCTATGCGAGGCGTATCATTCTCACGCGATTCGTTTATGATTCTCTCTCCATTTTGCGGATGTCTTTATTATCGATGGAAAGAGCAGGTCGAAGTAAAAGGTAAACGTGACAGTCGAGATCGGAGTTATGGAAGTAATGTACGTGAGATAAGTGAAGGTTATCCTTGAAAGGATCGTGGACTTCTTGAGAAGTCAATATGGATGTAACAACTTATTTTATTTATTGCGAACACATGGAGGTAACTTTTTTAAAGAAGCAAAACTGATAGCGCAAAATATTTTTCACAACTTCAGCGAAACTTTTACTGTGAAGATTATTATTGAATTACAGTGTGGTTCGGGGAAAAGGACTATTCACACAAAATTTTTAATAATTTAAAAGTATTGAAAAATAAATAATCCTTCAATAAATGACGAATTAACTCGTTTTCCTCAGTTAACATTGACAAAAAACGAAGAATTTCTATTTGTTCGTCATTATTGTAAGCGCATTATTTTCCAAAGAAAAAAGAAAAAATCTGAACATCTAAGCATGGACATCTTTCGAAATACTGTGTACACATAAACAAGTTAACTCTTTCGCTACGGCAGATTTCAGTACGTAACGTGCATAGCGAATGATAGACGTTCAATTCGCAATTGCAAAATTTATTAAATCATTTCCAAAGTTTTCAAAGAAATAAGTTTGTTTCGATAATTAAAACGGAAGTGTGCAAAGCATAAAATTTGCATAAAAAAAGTGGTAATAATAGAAAAGTAAGAAAAAATCTCGAAAGCGCCTATAGGCGTCAA
This sequence comes from Anthophora plumipes, assembly GCA_951804975.1. Classification (NCBI taxonomy): domain Eukaryota; kingdom Metazoa; phylum Arthropoda; class Insecta; order Hymenoptera; family Apidae; genus Anthophora; species Anthophora plumipes. The sequence goes on from OX638121.1 coordinate 5,050,712, forward strand.
TAATAGTGAAAGGGTTAATAAGCTCGTTATTATATCCAATTCTAACAGCAACCAGAACCTCCGTAAAAGTTCGTAGAAGGTAGAATTCCCTGAGAACACAGTTTCAACGATAATAACGGAAGAAAATAATTGTTCAAGCAAGAAAAGAAGAGGAACTTTTTCATCGTCTAACAAGAAGAGACAAGAAGGAGACGACCGTCATCATGCAACTTTGTCTCTCATTTTCAGTTTCTATTCGGTATCTGGCTCTTCTCTCCACTTGTTCAACCGAGTGGCGTGCATACACTTCAGCTGTTCTCTCTGTCTCTGTCCTCTGCGCGATATACCGTTACACCAAGCTAAGTACGCCTTTAAAGTACGCTCACGTAGGTAAACTTACGAACTGGCTCTTTCATAGCAAGGGCCACGCACCTTTTGATATTCCGTCCCTTTCGCGCGGTTCAATGGAATAATAAAAACCCTACGGGCACGAATAACCCGTTCCCACCTCTCTCTCTCTCTCTCCATTTCTTTGCTAGTTGTAAGTCTTACCCACGGTGGCCGGTAAAATTACGTGGAATAGAAAATGCCAGTGGAAAATCATGGAAAACTTGTTACAATTCAATTTAACCAATTCTTACTTCTTTCAACACTATATACGCCAATCGTTTGCAAGTTAAATCCGTATTTACGTGGAACTTTTTATCTAGTGATATCAACTTAGTTTTGCATAACAACATTTGTTTAAACAAAGCAACACTTTGTTCATAAATAACGATGATATACAACGCGCTGAGAATTTCTCGTTTATCTACTGATCATTGCGAATAGGATTAATTCCTCGTTCAATTTCAATTTTTCTTTTACGTTTCTCACTATCGATATTTATCCTCTGCGTTCTGTTATTTTTTATGCAGGGTGGTTTCGTTTAAAATGAACGTCTGAGTTATTCTCGATGTTATTTCAATCCAATAGCAGCAGGAAATAATGTAAATGGAAATAAATTTATAAATAACAATCGGCGTATTTTTAATTCTAAAATTAGAATTCTCCGTAGCCGTTATGGTGTAACGAATAATGGTAAAGCGTTACCACTGTGTTAAAATTAGAATTCCCCATTGTGGTGCCATAATTAATAAACGTCGTGCGATAGCCGTGCGTCAGAGCGTCGTAAATCGGTAACGGTGGCTCGATTAATCATGCCGATTGAACGGCTCGATTTTCCTAATCGGCCCGCGGTGTTCAATAACAGCATAAATCGCGATAAGCCGCCGTTAAATCGATAATTTCCCTAGTCGTGTACAATCGTACAGTCGAACAACCACGTGAGAGCAATTAATGGTCATTAAATATCAACTGGATCCTTTCTTTTGCCCGAATCACAGATCCCAACCGATCGAGCAAAGTATCAGATTCTGAATAATTAGTTCCTTAACTACGAGTTTACGTAACCGCCTCGTCTCGACATCACGTTTATAATGGTTATGGTAAAATCGACGTGCTTCATGCGATTTATGATATAATGCCACTTTAAAAGATCGTTAGTTACGAATATCGTGCGACGATGGTTGAATAAGCGAGAATTTAATGGTAGTTGGGTAAATTGGAATATTTATTCAATGGAAAGTTTCGTTAAAGCGTGAGGTGATGGTAATTTAGTTGATGGATCGATGTAATATTGAAATATAAAGTAAACGTGGCAAAGATCGAGGGAGATAAATGGAAAAATTTCTGCGAATAATTCGTTAAACGTCGAGTTCTTATTTAAACACTATATGGAACTTGTTAGTATGATTCCATAATCCCATAATTGAAATTATGAGAGAAATTACCGATGTCAAAATAGTGAAAAATGAATAGTTATAAAGAAACACCGTATTTTGAACAGAAAATAGATACAGAAATGGAGTCAAGACAAAAATTTGTTTTTTAATAAGAAAATTTTCAAAATATACTTTTTATTTTGCATAATCCACATGTTTCGCGTATTACAAATTCTTTAAAAAAATCTGACGATCTTTCATGTGTTACCAATTCTGATCCTCTCTCCCTTATTTTACGTACACCATGCATACCGTGCACTTAAAATCTCCCTCCATAATATTCTCAATAACTCCCCTCCATAATACCAGCGATTTACAGAGCTTGGCTGTAGCACAGACCACTCGTGCAAAATACACGACGATTTCCCAAGAAATTCGATACTTCATGCGGCTTATCTACGAAACTCTCTCTGCCCACGCACGAAACACAGCTAAAAGCCAAGAAGTGGGGGAGAGAAATAGAGCGATATAGTACGTGTAATTATGCTGCTCGATAAAAGTGTCCAGAAGTCCACTGTGCCTATGTATACACAATACAGGGTGTCTCTGAACTAATACAACTCGAAAAAAAAAAAAAAAAAAAAACAGAAGTAAAACTTCTTCATACGAGATTTCATTTCTCAATAAATCGATATTTCAAGATTTATCAGGCATATGAGAAAATATCTGTTACTGGTAGTTCCAGTGTTAACTTGCTTTTTTACTCGTTGAAAATTTGTTTTATAAGAAAAATAAGATAAAATTTAGTTGGAAGGAAAAAATGACGAAACTAGCGAAATCTTAGAATACGAATTTCGACTTAATTCTTTCGCGTAAATTCACCCCTTTCTTAGATTGCGCCGCAAATTCGAAGACACCCTGTAGAGACAAGTACCTAAGCGTGTCGTAACACAGAGAACGATTTCATTCATTCGCGACGAGAAAATGAACCTGTTTCGACGTACGTCGGCCGGCATGCGCCGCGAATGCAAATCGCCTGGGGCCGCTCGAAATGCCTACATGGTAATGGCGGGTAGACGCGGGATATGTATCTCGAGCCGGTATCGCTTGGATAGTGATAACGTCCGAAACATTTCTGTGCTCGTTTGTCATCGTGCACGCATATTGCGGTGTACACGCTCCACCTTAAGCTCCTTTTCTATGTTTCGACGTGGAAAATTGATCGATACATCTCACATTCTACGGAGACTGGATTAGGTTAAGCAAACGCTGATGAGAGTTAAGTTGTGTAATTCTTGATGAAATTGATGTGAATAATATAATGTTTGATCTTGGGTATTTATCTGGAAATTAATCTCCGGTGTCTTAAAGATTATACGGAGGTTGAGAAACTAATGTGAGAAAAGTAGGCTTAGGTATAATGTTACTACGGTGACCGGAAGGTGCATAATTCTTTTGCACAATTTTATATCGAATACATATTACTTGTTTCTCACTGCATCATTTAAAAATGAAATATAATAAGAGTACTTAAATCGATCAACATTTCTTCAAATTCATTGGAAAATAGCTATAGTACAGAGGATATTCACATTTTTTAAATATATATTGTATATACAATGGTATTCTATAGTATTGAAAAATTCCTTAGACATCACCTATGCGAACGAAAGGCGTAACTCTATCCAAGAGAAACTTCAGTACGATATCCTGACCAATACTCATCGATCTAAATCGTCGATCTAAATTATCCACGGTACCAAGATTCAATTGCCCTCGTTAGACAGTCGCCATGGGTTCCACGGGACAATTACAAACTCGCCTGTCTTATATATTATACGAACAGCGGCAAGTGCAATTTGCACTGTCGCGAAACGCGAATTCCAACCTCGGTGTATCGCGACGGAGTATAGTTCTAGTGAATCGGATTATGCAAAGCTGTCCTTATTCTTAACGACCGACCAAGCTGGGAGATCCTTATCGATCGTAGCTACGGCTCCGTTTTCATTGAAAAGAACCACGTGGACTCAAGGCGAGTGTACAATATAAAAGTATCGCGGAATCGTAAGTTCGATCTTAACGATCCTGTCAGAGGCGTAAAACCCGGCGCACACCTCCATGAGAATGGCGCCTAATTCGATTAAATATTTCGTTCCGCGATATTGTGCACGCGTTTTATCACGGTGGTTACGTTCAACGAATTATTATCTATTATTAGACTCTGGCATTGTTAGCGTTACGTACACGAGGTGGCTTATTGTCATTCTATTTTCTGCCGGGTAAAAGTTTCTTCTCTGTGATTGGATTTTATGAATTATACCACGTTTATGAAAGTGGGATATGTTAGTAAGTATCATAAACCATCAATTTTACATTATTATACTGTAAACTTTACATTTTTTATTACACTATAAGCTTTCGGTGTTATTTACATTTTGCAGATTTTATAAACTTTTTTATTTATCTTCTACCTGTTGTAATTTACAAATTCCATGTAAATTTTTTTTACTATTGTTGCATTCTATAGACTTCATAAATTTGTTTTTTTACATAATAAATTCCACTCTACAGATACCACGGACTTGATCAATTCTTCTATTTTTACTAATTACATTCGAAAAAGTGCTCTTTTAACATTTCTAAGTTCAACATTTCCATTTCGCCCGAAAAGTATCGTTGAAAAATAAACGAATGTAAGATCGGTGATCGAAGTGGACAGAAATTGCGGAATGCAGAGAAGGATACGATAGATTCGCTGAAATAGAAAGGTGTTCGACAGCTTGAAATCGACGATAAAAAATTCTCTGGTAAAATGTTAAAATATTCAACGACACGATAAGCGGACATGTTGGAGCACCGGCTGCCAGATGATTGATCGAACAAGCCTCGTAAACAAATACGAATTTAACCGTGCACAACTTATGGAATCCGCCGGTATTATCGATATGCACCGGCTATTTGATTTTCTTTCTTTTTTCACGACGATAGTTCAGCTCGCAGAAAGAGAGAAAAAGAGAAAGAAGCTTTTCGTCTATAAATTATTCCGCGCTATAAATATTAAGAAACGCGTCGACGGTAAACAAATTTACAACTGTCATTTCGATTTGATAACGAACACTTTATTTATGCGATCCATCATGATCTTTTCCTTTCTTTTTATAGTTTAAGTGATTCCAAGTAGTAAAAATGTAAAAATTCAGTAATAATTAACTATCTTTGACAGAAAAATGTTACTAGCTGGCGAAACTTGTAAAGAGAGATAAAAAAATATCTAATAGGCGTAGGATATTTAATTTGCAACAGATACTTCAGGTTTCAAACGTGGTTTTGAGTGATCGAGTAAGTAGGTGACTCGACGAAGTTCTAATTTTAAGTGTTAGAGGTACATTTTATCCTCACGTTTCGTAGATATGGTAATATACCAAAGATATTACTGTTTTAAAATTCACAATTACATATTTTACTGTACTGTATAGCTCCATTTTAGTTTTTAGCTTGGTTAATTAAGTCCTTTTCAGGCTCAATTATACGATAAGTAAATTAGTAAACTTTTCAACCAAAAAGTTTCGCAAAGAAATTCATCTACTCTTCAAATCATTCTGAAACTTATTATTCGTCGTTTCTAATCCGCGAAGAGGGATAAAAATTGCTAGAAAAATTCCTTAGTGACGAATACCAGGCAAAAAGAGAAGCCAAGGCGAAAATAGTCGTCTGGGAGCGATGGTGAGGGAAGACGCGTGGAATCTCCTTCGGGAGAAGTGTGTTCGCGCGTGCAAAACGAGGCGAACGCGTGCTCCAGTCGCGATTTCTCGCAATTGCGCATGCGTGCGTGCGCACGAGCGTCCAGGTGCGCGTCCGCACGCGCGCGCCAGCGAAACTGACCGACCGCTCGAAAGAAAATCTTGTGAATGAGCCGCTTCTCCATTCACTTTTAACTGGACTCGCGCGCGCGAGCCAAACGCTACAACTATAGTGTATGCGTTACCCCCTGCTGCAGATAGGTGAACGTATTCTGAGGATTAATGTTCCTTTCATTCGTGAATGAAGGAATTTTTCTCAAACCCCTTGCCTTACGATTTTTTAATTGCTGTTTACGTTAGCCTCGACTGTTTCTTGTCTTAACACTTTGACGTCTGCACGTGTTGTGAAAAATCGTTCCTCTGTCGTTGGAATTTCGCGTGATATTGTAATTACAATGCATCGTATTAAAACATGAAAATTTCAATGACTCTTGCTTGATTCTGTCACCCGATTGACACGAAATTCTGAAGATACGTATAAACAAATGTAAGCATTTTTATTACAATAGAAATATCTTTACGAGACACCAACGACGACATAGTGTTAATAAAACGTTGAACAAGTCAAAAACAAAATATTATGTACGTGTATTTTGTAATCGTCGGTCTTAAATTGAAGCTGCATTCAGAGCTAAAGTATGATATTGATTAGAAATAAAATTCTTCTGTTTCTTCGTATCCTTGTTATCCTTGTAATTTGCATCACGAGCTTGACTTCGAAAAGATCAAACAGCCAATTAGCAAGCAGACTTGGTAAAGCCATGGACAATGAGCCTTTTATAAATGTACTTAAATAGTGGTACAGAAAATTTGAAATTTATTCCTTCGCTAATCCTACCATAAAATACTGAAAAATCTCCTCATTAATTCACGAACAATGAAAATTACCATCGTAGAACCGGGATGAACAATAACATAATCGCGCGGATGGATTCCCGTTGGATTACGGGTACAATAGAGAAAGCGGAAGAGATTAATGGAAACGGAGAGTGAAAATTATAATAAATAGCGATAATAAGAAGAAAGGAGGCGCCGGATGAGCGCGCACGCACACACAAACACATACAAGCATACGTATATACACAGAGACAAGTTTACGAAGATGGATGCCCTCTCTCGAGAATCAGAGGATAGAAATAAAGTGAGAGAAAGATAGAGAGACGAGAAATTTGCATATTATGCCTTGATACACAGGTTCCGGGAATGCAAATAAGGCGGTTAAGAAAACTAGTAGGCAAGCTGGCGCGCGTAAACAATGGCGATGAAAATATTTGCGCGGCCAACGGGGAAAGTTGTACGAACCGGTAAAACGCACAGTCGCGAGAAATTCAATCTACGGATTCATATAGAAAAGAACATCGGGAACGATGATAAACGGAATAAGAAAAAGCTTCGTTCTCCAACGTTGTTCACGTGCTCGAATTGCAATTGAAACATACTTGTATCGTGAGATAAGAGAAACTCGTGGCAAGGACGGGGATCTTTGAAAAAAAAAAAAGAATATTATCTAATCGAATTTTCTCTAGAAAAGATAATCTCAGACTGTGACGATACAGTAGCCACTTGAACGTACGAAAAATTAAATTGTTAATTTTGCAAATGTTGGAGAAATTTGATAATTCTGCGATTGAAAGAAAAATACAAAAAAAAAATGTAGATTTTTGTACACGTACACTTCTGTCCATAAGTTCACCGAAGATTTGTTACTTTTGAACAATAACGTTTACTACGATTTTTTTCTCTGGTATTAAAGTAAACTCTCGTTCCTCTTTCATCCCTAAATCTTCCAAGAATACATCCCAATTGCACGGGCATTGAATACCTGACAAATTACCGCGCGCCAGTGATTCATCATCTGCTCGTTCAGGAGGCGAGTTTCACGGAGGGTTAACCAGCCAGCTTTCGAAAGACTCTGCATGTCGATTATCGCAAAAGTGCATCTGCCGAGCGTATCTGACCGCATCGAACTATCGGACCAGGTATCTCGCGTTTCCACTGTGCATCATCGCGAAATCTCTTTGTCTTGCCCTCCAAGAAGAATTTTGAAGTTAGCAACTTCGAGAATCGAATTTTATAATGTAAATTCGATAAATTCACTGGTCGTGAAATTATCGCTGGGCGATCGATGTAACGGAGGATGAAAAGACACGTGTGTTGGAAGCGTGAAGATGAAAAAGAGATATCGATGAATTAAGCGAAACAAGTGATACTTGGGGATGATTGATCGTATCACTCGAGGAGACTTCAACGCCTGGTATACGCGATCTTTAAGCAAAATTCCCACGTTGAACGATTTACCGATTCGTTTGTTCATTCTTTACAATTCAGTCTTATCATGTTGAATATAATTACATTTAGAAACGAAAGAAAAGTGAAATTTGTAACACTGAACAATCTGAACTTAAAATTGTCAGAAACTATTCCACAGTTCCTTTGTAATTATACGTACAATTTTCTAAATTGCAGGTACCGTCGCAATTATTATTTTCTTACACGATAAGAAACAATTTAAAGAGAGAAAAAAATGAAATTGCAATGTTTGTTAAGAATAAAGATCGAAAGAATCACTGCTGATCGTTATCACTCCTAATTACCGCATGCAAATTGCGGAACGTAAAAACCACGCCTTTCAGCCCAACTTTCCTGAAACTTTCCATCAAACTGTTAATTTAACAATAAAACATGCAAATACAAATTTTATCGCTTCTTGTCTTCGTTAAGATTAACTTAACGTAACAATAGAATTTCACAATAGAAACAGAAGGAAAATGAAGATGAATATATATTCAAGAATGAACATCGTTTTCCACGAAGAAAACAAGCCTGGATCATTGGTTTATCGGGACAAAGTATCGCTCGTGAGACAAAGCCTGACGATTTCATACGAGAATCCACGATTTATCTGCATAAACGTAAAGATCATCTGTTGCATTTATTTCAAGAAATATGTCATTATACCACGAGGATTTATTCGTTCGCCTAGATGAACACGTTGATACGTTAATCGCCTCATTTGCCTTTTAAGCGTGTTTTTAAACACGCTGAGGATAAGTGAGTCAGCGTTGCACACTCATGGAAAATTTATTAAGACTTTTAAGGTGAAGTTACTTAAAAATAGACATCAATAACGATCTTGCTAAATGTACGAAATGTTTCCAGCAGAAATAACAATTGAAAATAAAACCACAAAATTTTTCAACTCTTCTCGTGAAAAAATTTCAATCTTTTTAACTGAGAACTGAAATTTAGTTTATTTCTTGTTAATTTTCAAGCAAAGGTATTTTTTCTCTCAACTATGTATCATTTACAAACAAAATACCGTGAAATTTTCATTTCCAAGTATCGTTTATCCACTTGGTCAACTTCACTTGAGAATTAATCTCCAAGATAAAACTAATCTTTCATTTTGATAGCGGTGAGTAGAATAATAAAATAGAATATTGCACTACGTGACCAAATGATATATAACAAACGACAAATTAACGATTTTGAGTAGAAAATAGTTATCTGATCAAAATCAAATATTGTTATTCCAAGTATGTAAATTGGTCAATATTTATTGTCATTTTTTATTCCACAAGTAGTCGAAAACAAAAAAAACAGTCGAACTGTCATTCTAAGCAGATCAAGCAAAGTTTGCATTTGTCATTAATGAAAATAATCTGAGCTTAAAAACAAGCAACACGCTAATCGGTTGTTTGAGCAACGAATCACGCATAACCGCGGGGCAAACATTTACCGTGCTAAATCAATAAAAACTCTGACAGAGACATCTTTGCGGCAGCGTGGCTTTTTCGACACGCGTATTTAATGCTTATCGTGCATCTCTGCCCGCGAGATAATAACAAATCAGTGACCTATCTCTGACTCGATGAAACCGCTTACGATCTATTAAAAATTGCGATAAAACGTGACACGAACTTCCTCTTACAACCAAATTTTCCTTTTCTTTTCATACGACTATATTTCCTATGCAGTTTTTCTTGAAAATCACGTATCTCATTTGTGAACATATGTTATATCTTATGCAACTACTTTGAGACGTTGTTACGTCCTAATGTTGCTAATCGACGCGAATGAAAATCGTCTTCAAACATTTTCCAAATGTCGGAAAGTTTTCACGTGAAAATACGACGTAATAGCGTTTCCATAAGCTCTTAAGTAATTTTAAAATAAAAGTTCTAACAAGTTTGTACGATAATACATATTGCACACAATTTACATCGTAAATTAAACGTAAATTATGCGCACGTTAACTGTTACGCTATTTCCGAACAGAACTAACCTCACATTCCGCACGAAACGTCAACCGTCACGCGGCTATCACGACGAACGAAAGTTCATCTAGTCATAAGAGTCAGTACACAATGTTCTCACACCTGGTTTGATCTCTTCTCTTTCAATTTTCCCGGTGACTGCGTCGAAAACATCCTGTGATTTAATTTTTTCGTTAAATTTCTCTATCTTAAAAATCACTGTTAACGACACTTAAGCAAAAAAAAAAAGGTTATTCAAAACACACACTTTCTTTCAAACTTTCGATACCAACTACGTATTACAAGATCTTACTATTTCAACGACAGATTAGCTAAGAAAAGTTCAAATATACCGCACACTTTTCATGTAACATATGACAATTAGAATCAATATTACTCGACGGTAGAAAACAAGGTGTTAGAAACCGCATTTCACACTTCGATTCTCGAGAATCGACTTATAAAAATGTTATATCGAAAACGATACACGTCCGCGACAACTAACGGTCACTCAATCGAACTATTCGGTGTCCTAACAAGAAAACGCGGGATAAAAAAAACATGGTGGTAATTTCATATGTACCAATCAATGGTTATAGGTTAGATATGTAGACACTCACCTAATTCAGCCTTGTCCACGAAAGAAACCTTCTTCACGTATCCCTGACAGGCACACACGGCAATAAGTTTCGCATCGACGGACCGATTCAGTCCCGAAATCGTCTCGATCCGTCACGTACGAAACCGCCTATTCGCATCGGGCGACGTAACTGTTCGGCTGGCGCGTGTTATACGATCGATTCGCCGGACATCTGCGACTGACAGTTCTCTCACTCTCCGGCACGGTTCGTCGTGGATGCCGTACGTACGAAAGCTCGATAACACCGGCTCGTAAACACGTCCGTATCGCGTTACGAGTATCATGCAGTGTCTTTCTGTCGTGGGTTTTTGTCGGCTTTCAGTTCGCGGTTGTACGAATCACACCTTCGAGGGTGCGCTCATGCCCCATACTCACGACTCGCGTCCCGAACAGAGACTAAGGCGCCTGGGTACTGTCCACCCGTATAAATGCCTCGCCGCAGCGTGAATGTAGTCGTTGGTTTCCCCGATGCTGGGAGGGAATCTTTTACACCAGCTTAACTCGCTAGGCGTCACTACGGTATAACGAGTATCGTCGCTGGAGGAAGCGGAGAAAGAAGACAGTTCGAGAAGTAGGGAATGGAGAAAGTGGGGGGAGTTATCGACAGTGGATAGGCAGAGAACAAGGAGCCTCTCTATCGATAATGTAGATGAATATATTAGAATTCTGTATAACCGATTGATGACGTTTTCAAAAATAAAAATTTGAATCTTAAATGAGGTGCAGAATAAACCTATTGCCTAATGCAGTATTTCCCAAAGTAGGGCCCTCGCCTTATGATAATAACTCCTCACAGCAAGCATTAAGTGCAAGGATCTCACTAAATCTAAATGATAAATAATTACTAATAATTAAAATAACATGTAAAAATCTTGTGTTTCCTTAACAATTTCTTAATGATTTCTTCCTGAAACTTATAATTGAAGTTTTTTCAGTGAACAATTCAATTTCTGAATATTAAAAATTATGTATATGGTACATAGGGGGCATATGAATTTTAGAAAGGTTAAGTGCCTAACGCATTTTCTTCGAGGTTCGTCGGCAACTGCAAATCCCATCGTTACCAATTCAGTATAGAATAAGACCATAACATTAGTGGCTGGAATTAGAACTAAATATTAGATTGAAATTGCAAAAGAAGTACAGGACAACCATGTAATGGTACATGTGAAGTACAGAATTCTGCAATTCTGGATCTGGATAAGAAAGAGAATATCGTAACATGTAGTAAAATAATTGTTGAGTTTATTATATATAAAAGAATATTTCCGATAAAAGAAACACGTCGGTAAAAAAGGAATACAGTAGACCAACGTTTAAGAATAAATCAGTGTGAAATGCAGGTACGCGTAGTCCTTAGCTTGATATCGCTTTTCAAACGAAAGTTTGCTTTTGAAAAACCATATCAATTACCACGAGGAGGTGACTACGTATGGGACCCGACAAAAACACATGCCCTCCTGGCAGCTTTCTACCTTCAAAGATACGCTTTTCTCATTCGTAGCAAGAGAAGTGGAAACGAGAAAAATTTGTGTTTTTAAAATATTCGAAGGTTCGAAAAATTTAATACTCTCTTATAGTTAAAAAAAAAATTAATTTGTAAAAGTAAAAAGCAGTAGATATTTTGTGAATTCGCTACGAATGAGTCGCGTATCTTTGTAAGAAAGCGCGCATATATTTGGTACAATTTTTTATCTTAGAAATAATTAATTTTACCTTACGATTACTTAAAATTAAAACACATGCATACCACGATGTCCATCAACGGGTGAATAAAATATTTTCTAATGTCTTATGCTAACTTAGTTTATGTAAAAAGACGAATGTGTCATTCGTCTATCTCAAATAATTTTTGAGAAATTTGTATACTATCTCCAACATCAAAGTTATTTTTCGTCATTTAATTCAACATTTCCTCTTTAAATTTTATCGAATATCTTTTCTTATAATTTGTATAAATTTTCATATTATATTCGTCAATAGCTTTGGAAAAAAATTATTATAACCTAGATAATACGTAATTCCCTAATCTTGAAAAATAATGAATTGGATTATTTATAAGAAAAATACGTTATAAATTAGAATAGAATAATAAAATATTAGAATATATTAATTATTGATAAATCAGAAACTCACTGTTCACCGGTCACACACTAACTTAGATTTTTTTTACATTTGTTGTTCCTCTCTGTTTTTCTATTACCCAAGAAGAAATAAATTTAATTTAACATTATAAGAACAAAATGTGACGATTGCTGTGTTAATTCTATTTGAATAATTAATCTAGTAATTTATATGGAGTTATATCTTACAACTAAGCTACAGTCGATAAATGTCTGTTGGTAAATTAAATGAAGCACAGATCGCTAACTTATCAACTGAAGTTCACGGCTCACAGAATGCATTCTTAACTCCTTACCTTACGATTTATTAGGCATTACGTATATTAATCTCAGCTATTCACTATTTCAATGCACTTTTATATAAAAAAGTCAAAATATTATAAACTATTTGTATTTGGCTATCCTTACTCTTAAATTTCAGCTGAAATTTCTGTAAAAATACAAATGTAACAGGCATATAATTTTTTTTTTTGTCACATCTTAAACTTAATCTACATTGCGAGTGTGACTCGTCATTGTAAGGAAAGAGGTTAAGTCAGGAAGTCTGAGCAATCGAAATTTTCGATAGCAAAATTAAGTAAAATATTTAATGCATTTACATTTCGACAATTTATGGAGAATTTGTTTTGATGAACACCGTATTTTGATAGTTGATACAAAACTATAATATTTACCGGGTTATACAACTTTACAGAAATGTTTTGTGATGTGTATCACGTGACATCATAAATTAATCACGTGATTGGTATCTTTCTAACTTTGAAATATACTTTTTATTTGCTTTATCGTGAGAATTAGTTATTTCGTGTTAAATATTATCTTGTTCTGATATAAAATAAAATATTATACAGCAACGTGGAAAAATTTGATACGAATAGAGCTGAGTAAAATATTTATTATTGAGAAACAGTATTTGAAAAATAATTTCAGGCATGAGATTCTTTTTTTAAATTATAATTTTAACTTTGATTCTATCGTAGGCGCTTTAGAGCTTGTTCCACTATTCAACGTTTTTCAATTTGTCGCAGCAATCGTACACATTTGAATTTCATATTGTAATGGAATTTTGCCAGAATTACCCTAGACTGCAATTATAGAGTGCAGAACTTCGTTACAATATATGCATCTACTATCTTAATCGGACTTGCAATCATTTCATTAGGACAACTTAAAGTTTTAATTAAAATTCGCTCAAATTTCTGTTTTATCGAGATTACAACGCTGTATTATTACAACCAGTTGAAACTACTAATATGTTGGTTGAAATTTCATTTCAGTTTTAATCGTTTATTTCCTACTCTATTTTCGACAATGACCATTGACCACTTTGGCTTGCTTAATCAGCTACCTTTGACAATTTAAACTCACTATGTATCTCTTTCCTTAGTCCATAGAAATCGAAGTAGGATTTAAGTCATCAGTTGCCTGATCTCAAGAATTCGTTTGGAAAATACGAAGAATTATTTGGCTTGTTTTCTTCATTTCAGGTTGATTAGCTCTTTTTCCAGAGAATTAATGCCCGAAGGTTATTAAGCCACGTCAAGTTCTGAATGGTGCAGATTTCCTAAGCAATAAAAAAAAAAAAGAATTGAAAAAACCATCTCGACCGCAATTACTCGAAACTCGAAATCGAACAATACAGTATCACTGAATCTTTCCAATTGCTCATTGGAGAAACTGTGAATAGCAAAATTCCGTTCTAAATATAGCATTCTTCACATAAAATCTCGCGGCACGGGGAGAAAATCGTTTCGTGCCAGCGCGTTTTTCGTCTCGAGTTGACAAGGTCAACGGCGATGGCGGGGATGGTCGACGGCGGAGGGTTGCATCGATTATGCACTCGTGACCCTCATTCCGCTCGAAGCAACGCTGACTTTGCCAATGACGAGGCTAATCGGAAGGAGGGTCCATTGCCAGCGGACCGACTCGTTGTCGCGCAGAAACTGCATCGAACTTCCCCTATATTCCAGGGCTGCGGTCGTTCAACGCGGAGTTCCGTCCGTTTCCGGTTTATCGACGAGTCCTTGCAGCGAATATCAAGGACGACGCGTGGGTAGGACATTAAAGAAGTTTTCACGTAGAAGGGATGCTGGAGATGATATTTTTAGAGATTCAACGTGCTCGCGTTCGTTTTGGTACGCGTAATGGATGCTTAAAGAAAGTTTGTTTTAATTAAACACGCAAGCTTTAGGATAGCATTCGTGTGTAAGATATGAGATTAGCTGGCTTTACTTGTTCAGAGAGGTTTTCTTTTCTGTTGTAATTTTACCATCAGTTAGGGCAACTTTAACACTAGAATTATTAGGATATCAATTTGACGGGTACGTAAAAAATTATAAATAACCAAAGACAATATTTAGTTTGTTTATTTAATACTTAAACGACTGCTCACGAGATTTCTCGCGTTTCAATGAGGAGACGTAAAAAATCGGCAACGAGATTTCTCGTTTTTTTTCTCTTTTCTCTGAAAATTATCTGTTTTAACAGTAATTGAGAAGTATTACAAAATATTCGAACGAATTCACATGTTTCGGGATTTTCATAATAATTTCAATTTAAAGAAAATTAAATTCCCTTGAATAATGTCAAGAATGAACACTAATTTGTGTAACCAAATGAGTTTTCGTTGACATGTACAGAATTGAAGAAATTCATTGGTCTGATAATTCTACTGGGGCAAAACTTTAAATCATATTTGAAATTACTAAACTTATTTTAAAAACTACCTTTATAATGTATTAATTATAAGGTTAATAAATATGTGAATTTTTAATTTCCTACATGTATTTGTTTTTCATTTCCAAACGAGAAAATCGCCGGTCTTAGAGTAAGCCTACGGGAAATAATATATATTTAACTGTTAATTTTATTAAATTTTGTTTCATTTTTTATTTAATTGTAGTTATTTTATTTTCAATTTTTTACTTCGTATATTGAAAAAAGCTTTCAGCTGAGAAAATATTTCTCAATAAATTAAGTGCACGAATTTCGTTCTGTAAAATGTCTAAACTTCAAAGTGTTGTGTCAATTCTTAACAGAGAAACAGCTTTGAGAAAGAAAAAAAATACTACGATAAAGAGATTTTTTTTTTTCCTCTAACAAACGTTTTTCTTGATAAACATCGTTGTTTCTTTTGTAATGGCGCATAATTCAGAGGAAACCATGAACGCACTCGTGTTCCCGGTCTCAGTCGACCGGTGTTAAGGGGATTATTAGTGGCGTGCAACGTTTAAGCTGAAAATTATCGCCGCCTCCGTTTGCACGTGAATCCAAGCGCTACTTTAGTAGAACTTTGCTTCGCTTGTTTGTGCTGCGCCCCTTTGTTAAGTGTGAAACAGACACAGCTATGTGCTTAGTGGGACTGGATGCTATGATGCATCCACCTTTTGTTTGTATAGTTTTACTAAACAAGGGTTGCTGATTCTGATTTTCCTTTTGATTCTTGACTGGCGATAAGTGCCATTTTTCTTTGCAAATCTCAGATAATAATCATTTACTGTTGCTTTTAGAATTTAACATAGAAATGTGAATACTTTGGATCACAATCTGACTTATTGTTAGTGTCAATGAACGATTTTCAGGAATGTAACGAGTTTAAGAAAATTAACTTGTTTCGTTGATAATTAATTTTTTGTTCAAAGATTGGAAACAGATTTGTATAGTGATAATAGTGAAAATTTTAAATCTTCTGTTGACTATGTTTGGGAATATATACGATATAAATAAAATTGTTAGATGTTTTTAAATAATTTTTATATCTATGTTTGTCAGGGATTTTTATTATATTTTCCTTTGACATGTTAATGTGAATAGTTCAAGTTTGGTTCCTCCTTTTTGCATCAACCCAGTACACAGAGCTTCCAAATTTGTAGGTGGAAATCATAATATAATGGTATCTCTGTGGCTTTCTCATTTGGTGGTTACAAGGTTTATAGTTTTAGCCTTTCGTGGTTGGAAGTTTGAAGGTTTCAATGGATACCAGTCTGTGTGTTTGTGGTTCTAATGTGGGACGAATTGAATTTATTGTTATAACCTTCGTAATTGTGGGGTTATTCGTTACGTGGATAATATGTATCTTTGGTTTCATTTTTTAGCGACTGAAACACTGCATCAATGAAAATTATTCTGTATTATAGAAAAATTTTCTTTTCGCAATTTCTCATTTTCAGATTTTTTAATTTATTCATAAATAAAATATTTTCGTGTTCTGTAAATATATAGAAAGTGTCTCTGTGAAAAATTAACACTTAAATATCTCCTTTTTTCTCACGGTCATTTTTTTTTTTCAAATTTTTAAAGATAGGATTTTCAACATTTTCTGAAAGAAAAAAATTTCAGTTGCATTTCTTGTTAATCATACATGAACTTATTTTGGTACTTTTGCTCCGAAGTTTAACGAAAGTTCTTCCTAGTATACGAAAATTCCATTAAAGTTTTGTTAAATTAATATCAGGAAATGTCTATCGATCACAGTTTTTATCGATGTAAAATCGCAAAGCAAGGAGGATATTTTGCCAGAAACATTATCGATCATCGCTTCGAGTCACGCACAAGCATATTTCTCTCTCTCTTTCTCTTTCGTATCGTCGACTTCGGTGGACCAGCAGCGAACCTGATGAACGTTCACTTCCTTAAACCGATTCATCAAATTGCACACTCCGTCGAGTGATTTTATTGCTTTCTAACGTGTCTGAGAATTTATAGAATTGTGGAGAATATTTCTCACAAGACATTGAAACGCTATTATAGTACGTTCTATCGGTACTCTGGAAATCATGTGATTAAGTGTCGATTGAAAAGTAGCAATATTTCGAAAATATATTGTTCATATTAAAATACATAAATCAGAGCAAAAATATTCATTCTATTAGTAAAGTGAAAATTAGTAATAAAATAGAAATGCAATACAAATAAAAATTTTTTTTACTGTGTTTCATAAATTATTTTCAATTCTTGTTGTCATGGAACAATATTTTGTTTCGATTTCTGCAGTAATTTTGAGATACCTGTTACAATATATTTTTATCACAGATTTTAAAGGATGGAAAAATACTACAAACATGTCTAAATAATTATTGTGTGAATTTCTAATTTTTCGTACATTTCCCACATTCTTAGGTTGGTTTATATTTGTTTTATTTGAATTTTTGTTTCAATATTAAATCGAAACTTTTTTTTACTGGCACCAAAAATATTAATTTAGCATTTAAATTAAGAGTTTAAAATATTACAGTATCAACACACGTTAACTAGGATTTACAAAAGTGATTCTTTACTTTTCACGTTACTATTGCACGAGGATATTTTAAAAAAATTCACCGGACAACTCTAGCCGCCAACGGTGGAACGAAAAATGATCACGGTAAAAAATTTGACGAGGCCGCGACGAAGATAACTCAGCCCGAGGCGGTGGAAAAATAAGCGACAACGGTGCACAGGATTTTCACCGGGTGACAACTCGACGATCTCGCAGCGAAACTTTCTGATGAAATTGAAGAACACCCGTGAAACCGTGGATGACTACTTGCAACATTATTATAGAGGTTGTCTTGTTCATAGAGAATAAGAAAAAGTTGAAAACGACTCGGTGAAATTATTGAAATTTTCATGTATTTTTCAAGGAATTACATTTTCATACCCATTTCTGTTACTGACAAAATTATTTTCGAATAAACAAAAGTAGCACATGAAACGATACACAGAATATACGTTTTTACATTATTTTCCCTATGTTTAATAATGTCTGCAATAGATTATAATATTTAGTTTAATACTGTGGTAAAAACTTAAAAAATATGAATATTGATTTTCCTTTTTTTCTTTAATTTTCAGTTTTCGTTATTTTTTTATTACAGTCATTCTTGTTTCTTTTATTATTATTCTCAGTACATATCTAGTGAATTTTTATTTTGTCTTTGCATTCTTTCAAAGTCTGAAATTATCGAAATCTCATTGCTGGTAATCTGAGGATAATTGGAATTTGATATTGATAATTTGTATCTTCTTCGATTATCACAATTGCACAAAAATAACAGAATAAATGTGATGAAGTCGACTGTTACTAGATTAACCCAGAGTCCCTATTTAACTTCTCTAACCTTTCTTACCACCAAAAATAATCTAAATACGTAGAAGTGTTTTCCTTCACGCTGTGTCACTGCTTTAATTTTATTAAAATCTTTCTTCGTTACATGCACTTTATCAACTTTGCAAAAACTAGGTGTAAAACACGGGGAATAACGGTGTGAAGGGTAAAATATCGCAGAGTTGCGTCCTCCGGTTTCGTTTTTTTCCTGTCGCGAACAAGCTAGGGCCAGTTTCAGTAGTACAAGTAAGCGATTAGTCAGACGAGCCGGTTTTCCCTGATAAAGAAGCGCAAAGTGAAAGAACAAAGTAGCTTTAATCCTGGTACGCTTTTGTTAGAATGAAGCGTGGTAACGTGATTGAACTTATACAGGGTGTCTTTTAACTAACGTTACAGCATCGAAGAAAAAAATGAATCTGTTTGAACAAATATTTCGAGACAGTGAAGAAAATATTTTTTTCGTATAAACCAAAAAATTTTCGATTTATTTTTTCATACGAATTCACGTCCGTTCTGTCTGTACCACCCTGTGTGTATTACAACTAGAAAGGATCAAAAGCACGATATTGCGGAAACTGTGATTTTCAGTCGTACGAAAAGTAAACTCCTTTTTGAAGGTGTTTCATTTTATTCTCGTTTAATTCCACCGGCTTAATTCTACTGTCATTGTCTCTGTTATGCTCGTTAATCGCTGGTATCTGCGGAATCTTTTAAAGCGGAAACAATGCTGCGAGATTATGGTGTAATCTAATTCTGCTCAAAGATAATATCGAAATTTACTGCGTCGGGAAGTCGGTGTAGCAGGTCCTCCAAGATTTATTACATCCGTACATCGAAGTGTAGAAGGTGGCGCAAATTTATAGCAATTTTGGGAGTAATTTTCACGTGGTTTAAGTGAAAATTCAACCAAGAAGCATTTAAACTACAGTAAATTTAATTTAAATTTCTAAATATTTGACTTAATGTTTCATTAAATATGGGTCAAGTTGGAATTGATTCGCATGCATATTTACAACTTAAAAGTTTCACTCCTAATCTCGATATGAATTTAAGCTAGAGTAGAAGTTGGTACATCGAAGAAACTCGCCAAATATCTTGATTTCGATATCGACGAATTTCACGGAAAACGAACGTTAGATTTCTCTAATTCGAGTTCGATTATTTAACATACGAACTTTTTGAATTTTAATCCGAGGAAATGTTACCGTAACGAACGATCTTATCGTTGAATGGATGCGAGGAACGCGATAACAAGTTCGGTAAAAACGCAATCGGAAATTCAGTGGAAATTGCTGCGATAAACCGTGACGCATAGTTTTCGATAAAGGATCATAGTAAATGATATTTGAAGATATATTTAACGAACACGCCAACGCTGGTCATATATCACGGTGTAATCGAGCAATTGTTCTGTGAAATTGATCGAACGAAGTTCATATAAATTTAATACAGCTCGATGCTCAACAGTTTTCTCATGGGTAATTAATGAAGATGAAAAGTATTGTTTTCTGCAGAATAATAATACGCTGTACGAAAGCTTCTCGTTACACAGATGGGTGGAAGGTTAATCGTTCTGTGTAAATTGATTTCAATCAAACCTGTTTTACGGATGGTTTACCTGGGATTTCAATCGAATTACCATTTAATGGCGTTACGTGTACATGTTAATGTAACGAGTTCCCAGCACAACGAGAGATTTGATTTTGATTAGTACTCGTTGCACATATACAGAAGAAACGTGAAAAATTAGTACCCCCTTTAAAACAGAATAATTTCTTTAAAATTGAACTAAGCTCTTTGAGTTCTTTTTTTTTGAGAGGTTAGAAAGATTATTTTATCAGATAACGTGTAAACCTTCTAAACAAAAAGTGTCGTTGCTTGCCAGCACTTACAGCCGCCATTTTCGATCCAAATTGTTTAAATAAATTCACATACCTTCTTAAACACATTTATAATAAAACCTTTTTATTTCTGACCTTATACCTTGTACGGGTTTTATTTTAAAAATTTCCAAAAATCACCTTTTTCTCCGACCTCTAGAGTGGCGTTACCCCTTAAAAGAGTGTACGAATACTTCTCTGAGCCACTGTATAACATTTCCATGTCCGATGTAACACTTCTGAACGTCTCATTGCAACAGCCCCGGACCACTTTCTCGCAACCATCCAAACGCGAATCCTCGAAACAGCACTCTAAAACTAGCCCCGAAAAACCAGTTTCTCTCTTTCTCTCTCTCTCTCTCTCTCTCTCTGAAAATCTCGTCACGAATCTACTCGTCGAGCAGCATCCAGTAGTGAGATGCTCGGTCGCGCCAAGAAAAATCATCTCGGTCGCTTCTGCCAATTAACCTTGCACTTGCCAGCGCGACGCTTTATCGCTCCTCTGAAGAGGGTGGCAGCCCTTCTCTACATCCTCCGGTTGCCCCTCTTTTTCGTCAGTGACTTGGTGCATCGCACCTGCCTACACGGAGGGGGTTGTTTTTGACGTTAGTGGCGCCTTCGACGGTAGCTGGTTGAAACGAATGGTTTCTTGACGAAGCGGACAGTGCGCCCTGACCCGCTGAAACGAGCGGCCGGCTCCACGGCAGCATTCGCGATCGCGTCTTCTACACGGTGTGCTCGAAACGATGAATGAAAATGTGCCGTCGCCCCTTCCCATACTGCCCCAAGAGGTAGACTCTGATACGACCTGTTCGCAGAACCGATGACCCTCTAATTTATCATTACTTCTCGAAGTTTATTTTGCTATCAGTTCGCGACGATACGTTTCGACAGTCTAAAACGAGTTGTATCGTACATACGGTAAAAGTAAATCGAAGGTTTCTAAGGAAGAAGGAATACAGTTCCTTTTTGATTTTCGTTCGACGTCCCATATTCAGAGGGATGAACGACGAGTGCTTGGACGAACGAAGCTGAAGATCGACGCCGGCGGGAAGGTCAGTTCCCGATTGAAATTAGCAACGGTGATTGTGTCGAGGGGATGAATCATGATGGATCGTTTTAATTTGTGATTCGTAGAGGTTAGGGGATGGTTCCTCTGGTGTTTAGGAGTTTCGTGGTTTCCTGTGATTGTTTCTTTCCTCTGTGGGGCTAATACAGTGTTTATCGCGAGGGTGCAAGTTCATTTTCGAAGGGTCGGTTTAAGCGGAGGATTTGTAAGGAGATTAGGGATTATTATTTTTATATCGTCGAGGAAATGGTGTTGAGATATGAATTTTTTTGTCGAGGAATCGTGTATGATTGTTTGACAAGTGTTTGGAAGAGATTGTAGGAATTTGAAAAATTTTTTAGAGTTGATGAATCAATTTTCTTTTATGAATGTATTGTTTTTTTTTTTTTTTTTTTCTAAAGGTGAATAAAATTTAGTTCGAGAAACCTTCGAGATTTGTAATATTTTTTATTCTCGACAAATTGGTATCTCAATGACTTTTATTTATTTATTTTGTTTCTAGCAATGAATAAAATAAGAGGATGAATCAATTTGGCTAGGAATTGAATTTTTCTGAGAATAAAAATGTAGAAACTTCACTTTCCAGGATTGTTTTAAGACTTGTTTCTCAGAATAATAAGAATTCCAAATTTTCAAATGGTTTAATTTGTGTACATTGAACAAATCCCTGATCCTGTATGAATATTTAAAGTGTAGATGAAAGAAGAACAGGAATTTTCCGGATTTTTCTACGCTCTACTTCTTCTATGCATGTGAGATGCGGTGTATTCCGTTCAGGAATCTCTTGTCTCAGATGCACCTGAGACCGACGGAAATTTTCCTTACGAACCAAGTGAATTTTCAGAATAAACTTAAACTTGTGTTTTCCAAGATTTGGCAATTTTCTTCGTGTGCTCCAGTAGAACACTCTTTTGTCTTTTTACCTCGTACAGTAATAGCCTCGTTGGCTGAGTACTTAAGGATTTATTGTACTTTGAGGTTTAAGTACTGAAGGCTACTTAGGCTTACTGTCTATGAACATAGATAGAAACTGGGCTAATTTCCTCTTTTCATAATCTACTCATTTCAGAGCTGGTCATTTCTATTTCAACATCATAAATATTGAAAAACTGAAAAATTTAAAGTATCAATTTTAGAAGGAATTTCGTTAATTCATTTTTTGAGTTTCGTTAACAAGAAATCGGACGTATTGACGATTAACACTTGCAGTTTATTTTGCTGTTTAAAAAAAAGAGAAAGAGGAAAGAAATTTGCTTGCAATATACCAGATATTTTTCTTTTAGCAAATCTCGTATTGCAGTTGCATAAAATGTACGGCGATTATAATTTCCAAGTGTTTAATTCTGCAGGTAGTACAAACCGTGAAATCTGGGCATAAGTATTTGCTGAATTTTTTCCAGTAGCACGTAGAGAAAATTTCTTGATTTAACATACACAGCAAACAATATGATTTTCGCTGATAGTATTATTAATATCACGAAACGCGCGAAACGTAAAATGACGATTTTGCGGATTATTCTTTTTGTTTATGTGTAAAATACGAAACATTCATTTGTCGGATTTTCGTTTAATGGTACGAACAAAGTGAGGGATTTTCTCGCGTTTGAGTTCTCCTAGCTCCCGCTGGGGCACGAGGCGTGAAACGTTCGCTTTTCGAATTTTTGTCTGGTAGAAATTGAAGGCGGAATTTTTCGCGGTTAGTCCACGTTATCGATGTAACTATCGACCCTTTACATCGACAGGAATGTGAATTGGCTTTGTACGATTCCGGTTTTGTTTCCAGTTGCTAGTTCAGCAATGTGTCAACGTTGCTTTCTCAATTTTTCGGTTCACTATCAGCTCGTTTTTCATCGAAAATGATAGACAGAACGTGTACCGATACGAAACGTCCTACGAGGAAAAGTTGATAATGTTCCCATAGAAATCATCTATTTTTTTGGAGTAAATTTCGTGGTGGAGGCAAATATACAGATTTCACAGAAGTTTCACTACGTAATTTCAAGACTTCACTTAAATTTTACAAAAAAGAATTATTCTAGACAGAAGTTGAACTGGTTTAAGTATATATAAGTTTCAAAAACAAGAGTTTCTTCATCTACGTTCTTTTCTTGAAAATGTTAATATTATCTTTTGTTTTTTAAATATTATTTATTAAAGCAAATTAACAAACATACTGTAGCTTGCATAGTGCACACGTAAATATACGTCAATTCTTGTGTAAAACAATTTTTTGTAAAATTCCAAGTAAATATAAAATAATAACACGATTTCTCGATGGAAAACATTCCTATTCTTCGATTATTTGCTTCTGTTCCAGGTTAAAAATTAAATAGCTATGTATACATAGTCACGTTCTTACTATACCGATAATATACCACCGATTGTGGTATTCTCTATGCACAAGGTGGCCGTGTCAGTTATCTTGAAACTTTTCATTGACAATAGTCTATTACTAGTGTAGGTTTCGGGGTCAAGTGTCATTGTTCCTCGATTTTTCTCCGTATTTACGTCGCACGAACGACAAACGTCACTACCGTCGCTAAAAAAAAAAAAATACAACGGCGCTGTTACAAGATAAAGACGAAAGAAGTAATAGGAATTCGCCCGGGACAGTGTCAGAAGTAATAGTATTCTAATTCGAAAATGAAGAATAGTGTTATCTTCATTTTTTTCTAAATTGAAATAAATTCAACGAAGAGATAATAAATGTGAAAAGTTCAAACTGTGAATAAAATATATTTGTATAATTGTAACAACTTGCTAAAATTATGAATTGTTTTTGTCACGAGATGAAGAAATAAAATTGTTCAGAATTCATATATGTACCTCTGTGTCGTTTGTTTGATGTACGTTTTGTAAATATTCACGACAATATCAAACCTTACGATTCCTTTCAGGAAATATTTTCACACCTGGGACTATTTTATTAATAAAATAAAAGAAGAAAGGAAAAGAATAATGTTTTTTATGACGTTAATTGAACTATATTTCTATAAACCTTTGAAATTGTTTCGAATTTTTCCTGAGTACAGAAAATTTCACGTGATATTTGTCAAATATTCGATTATTTCGCGCATGAAATGAAGGGAACAACGGTCAGGAGAGAGAAATGTCGATTCAATCGGTAATTGTTCCGATTCATTTCGTAGCCAGGAGGCGTAACGCAACCCCATGACAGCGAGCGTGCTAATTGCTGGCGATAATTAGCGTCGGATTGTAAAGTTTCACGCAGCGCCTCGCCCACAAATCTTTCGAGTTGCGCCACTTTCCTACCGGAATGACATAACCCTCCGCCAAGATTCGCGTTTCGCGAAATTGAGATAATAGCATAGTTGCAGAGGTAAATCATCAGATAATATTCGTGCTTGCAGAGATAATTTATTCAGAAGTTTGTTTAATCATGAGACGATTGAAAACATTTGTTTTGGTATTATTGAAACAAATTTCTAGATTTTTACCGAATTTTCTCTCCAATGGACGTAATAGAATTTTCTCACCGTATAAACGATTAGAGTAATTAGAGTTAGTTATTGGGAGTAATTGGTTAGGTAATTGTCGTGATTCTGTTGGAATGATTATACAGTTAAATGAAGTTGGTGAAATTCAGAGAATTTAAGATTTGCTTGAAATAATTCTGCGAATTGTTTGGAATAATTAGTCAAATTACTTTTTCATTGGCTATAACAATAATCGATGTGTAACAGTTTACGATTTTATTCAGGTAATTTCTAGTTCATGTCAGTTTAAAGTTTAATCTTTTTCAAGAATTTTTTATTCCCAAGATATCGATGCAACGAATAAAATTTTTATAATAGCATCTTAAGTAGTTTCAATTATAATTATCAAAATGGTGCTTGTCTGTTTAAAAAAATTCCCGTATTTTCAACTTTTAGAAACAAACTACAAATTCGAAGGATATAAAAATTACATCTGAATTACCTTCGATTTATTTTCAATTTGGTATGAGAAATTATTTGCAAGCAAATAATAGAACGAGAGGATGAAAGATTTTATTAAATATTACACGTAATTGCACAAACATATCGGTGAGATTTATTCGATTCCAAAGAGAAATGAATAAAATATCTCGAGGGATAACATTAAAGCGTAAAATTCATTTCGCACAGCAGATACATCTTTTGCCTATAACTCACGGCAGAAAAATAATTTTCCTGACTGCAAGCCTCCGTTGTCCTAATTTTTCATCTCGCTAAATACATGCCCAAATTATAAACGGAAAAGGCAAGAAATGCGAAAGAACAGGAGAGATTCCTGTCTCTGCAACGAAGTAACATCTGTTGCACGAGGAATTGAAATAAATTATATCCGCTTTTTATATTATACGGTATCATATATTAGCATAATATCTTACGCAGTAAAGAAGCAGCTTTAAAATTGCGTTGACATTATATACAATCTCATTAGAATTATTATTTTATCATTTAATTAGACACATTTTATCTGCATTTCCCTCGTATGATTCTCTGCAAGAGAATCCTTGCAACAGATCAATATTTGGAAATTAATTTTTAAATGAAATCAAGGAGAAAAAGATTTAATAAACTTAATATTCCACCACAATGGAATTTCAGGATGAATCATTTCTTTCTTTTTTTCCCTGGAATTCGTGAAATATCTTTTTAAAAGAGCTTCGAACATCCGGAGCATGTGGATGGAAAGAAAATTGCGCGGGAAAAGTTCTCCGATTGACAAAGGCAGATGAGAGTAGATAATTGTCACGGAACAAAAAGGAAAGGAAAATGAGAAAAAACGTTTATACAGAGAAGGAAGGAAATCATATTTTCAACGCACAGTTATTAGTCGTACGAACCGTCGTTACTTCGAGCTTCTAGTTTTATTCATAACATGTAAATGTGTTCTCTAATAGAGTCACGCGAAACACGTCACGTGATTAAGCGTAAAAGAAAAGCGTTTTATACCGGTGGAAAAGTCTTTCTCCTTCTCGTCATATTCTAGCCGTACGATTTCCATCCTACGAAAATATAAACATAGAGAAAGAGAAAAAGAAGAAAGAAAAGAAAAGAAAAGAAAAGAAAGTTGACGGTAGAGTGAAATTCTATTTGTCTTGGATTAAGTACAACGAAACCAAGTAAAATACCAGCTTCTACGTTTTTGTTCACGGAAGTAAATTGCCTTGGGCTTCGAATGCTGTGTAATATTGAAATTGAATCTTGCCGAGATCGGCGTTAATTAACACTCTCTTCATTTCACCGAAACGCGGCCAACCTACTTCTTCGCCCGAGGAAGGGGAAAAGAAAAAAAAGAAAAATAAATTGTGTCATTTCACACGGAGAGAAACTAACGTCGACACGTGACAACTGTTTTGTTTCCATAGTTTACCCTCTTTTTCACTTTCCACGTGTTCCCCTTTCACGTTCCCTTTCTCCGTCACTTTAGACATTCGCATATTCACTTCAGAGATTTTCTGCAGTATTTACTTAAGCAATATCGTGCTGTTTCGTTTCGATTTAATTGTCAGGAATAATTTTCCTTGTTTTCTCTCCTTTTTCTTTAACATGTCTTGAGGAGTAATTTGTACCAAACAATAGTCAGTACAAATGACAGTTGAGAACAGATTCGAGGAACTTTGACGTTACTAAACAATAAACGTTACAACTAAAAAAAAAAAAAAAGAAGAAACTAAACAAATTTAAGGAAACAAACGAAAGATTCTAAGCACGAAGAGCATTCTAATTTGGTTTCGCGAGATTCCGGTCGATGGCTCGGCACGAACACGTTCAGCCGGAGGAAATTGGCCCCAGCGGAACGTAAACAGGAAGCACGAAGCGCGTAAAGGTTGGATCGAGATGTCAACGACGATGCTATGCCACGAGGAGGATCGTGGAACGTGTCTGTCAGCTGAAATTGTTCGACGATCTATCCCCCGTTGTTTTATATACCGAATAACGTCTATCGATTGACACACATTCAGTCACCTTCTCCTTTTCTGACGTCCACGTGCTGTGTGGGCGACGAGTTCCGCTCAGTTTGCACACGATCCTCTGCCTTTTTATCTCCATCTCGTTCCTGTTAGGCTGATACTTCGCTCGTGAGATTGGATTCTGTAGGATTTATACGGTACCGATTAAAAGTTCTGCTACGCCTACGTATGTACATTCGAGCGTTCAGAGAACTTCGTCGAGGACCCTGTTTTCGACCGTTTAGGGTAATTTGCTGTTCGGGGTCATTTTTAGTCAAGGAAAGGGTTCTCGATTGATTTACGTATGCGTCGTTCGATGAAAGATTTTCCTCTACTGAAAAGTGAACTGAAGAAACAACTGACTGTGATGAAGAAATTTATGAAAATCCGAGTTTTCATACGAAAAATTGTATCTTTTTCTCCTTGTTTTTTTTTAAATCCAATTTTATTTGCACTTATTGTACATAATATTAACAAATAGTTATACAATAATTAAACAACATTGGGCTTCCGCTATATTAAGCACTACAAGATATATGTGATTAGTGTTGTTTAAGGTATAGTGATTGATGTAACTTGAGGTTGTATCAAGTTTAATGGGTGTTTGTGTAAAATTGTATTTAATAATATTTAATAGAAATATATATTTCGAAAGCATGCTTATGTTACTACTCCTTAAGGCTCGTTCGAAAGAATTTATGTAACGAGAAGAACAGGAACTGTATTTTCCAAACCATTACACGTCCTAAATCAAGCAGGAGCACTTAAACTAGTCCAACGAGAGAAATAAATTTCGCCATGTTTCCGATGTTCATGTCATTCTTCATCCCCACCTACCACTGGCTTCACAAATTGCATTTTCCAACCTAACGTATATTTTAAAGCAACCCTGTCCAAGAAATAATCATCGTTAAATTCTGACGAAAGCAGTAAACTATGTCGTTTCGTCTCTTTTCATCTATTAATTAAATAGAAAATACAAATTCACACAATTTCCAGCAATCTGATTGCACAGCTTTCATTCCGACAACATTTTCGATTTTCCAATTTGAAAGTATTTTCAAAGCCTTGTATCATACACGTCCCACAAAATCGTGGTTTTACAGCGCTATAAATATTCTCTCGAAAATGTTGTTAACCCGTTTTCCTCTTGAACACCGCTTCCATATCGTGTACCGTGGCCAGGCTATGTCGACGTCGATTGTAATTAAAGGTCTGTAGAGCAGGGTGCAGCAGCCCAGAATTCACCTGGTTCTTTCATTATATTCGCTGACAAGCAAGCCGTGCACGACGCTTGGCCTCTTCATCCCACGACGGCAGAGAAAAGTATTTCATCGTCACGCCGCGTAATTTCGCTGAGCCATCTTGTAATCTCCTTCGCAAATAGCTCCATCTTGGTGCAATCACTTTTTAACTGGAAACTAAGGCAACCGACGAACTTTTCTAGCAAGTAAGAGAGAAATAAAGAGAAACAGAGAGAAAGAGAGAGAGAGAGAGAGAAAAGACGTTTGTGGGAATGGTCGTCGAGATAGGGCGATTTGTCATCGATGCAATTTGTAACGGAAGTCCGCGAAGGATGAACTTGTCGCGACGCTGAACGAGGCATTTGTTGCGGCCTCTAGCAGCTGTTGCATCGCGAAGCCTGCACCAGCTATGTTTCGTAATTCTTTGTAACGTGCTTTTTCCCCCGATTTCTTTCTACCAACGTGAACGATATTCCCCCGGTTTTGTTCTGACACTGGGCGATTCGTTTTTCTGCCATCTCGGATTGGAGCTGTTGAAAATTGCCTGGACGTCTTGCGAGGAGAAAGATCTTTCGCCTGTGGGGAGAATGTTTCTTTATGAACGATGATTTCGAAACGAATGGTTCTTTGTTTCTGTAGGGGCAAACGATAATTGAAGACGTGAGAAAGAATTGAAAATGAGAATAATACGAAGTTGAGGAAAAACAATTTTCTAGTTATTCATTAACATAATATGTCGAAAATTAGTTTTGAACATTTTCGTGATATTCCATAGAGCATCAGTTCACGTTTAAAAATAACATTTAGACGCTAGAGGGAATAATTGCTCATTCCAGAGGCTCGTTAATATTTCCAGAAACAATAGCGGAAGCATTCAAACAAATCCACTTAAAGTTGTTATAAACATAACAATGAGGAAACGCTTATAAATGTCAGGAGCTGTCTCGAGGTATTCCCGGAAAAGTTTAATATCAGAATATTAAATTTTGTATAGTGCCGAGAACCTCGTTGGTAGATGTAACATAGCATTTCCGGTTCGAACTGTCAGATGGTTCACGCTACACGAATTATCTCGTTTCCCACTTTACATATCGCATCGTTTTCTCGAAATATCGCATCCCGTTTATCCGATACAATTGCCAACATGCAACTGCAGTTCCTTTAATCTTTCTCCTCGTCAGAGTTTATATGAAATTCGATGGTTAATGTTTCGATGAATGCGTTTTCAAATGGTTGGGCGTCAAGTATCACAGAAATTTCTTACTCGTTGGAAATAGTTTTCTACGAATCTCTCTTAATTAACTATCGCGAGTTTTAACGAGGATTGGAAAGAAAATTTCTTTTTTCGTGGGATTGGAAATATTGTTAGGTGTTAAAAAATTGTATTCGTTAGTGAAGTGTTAGTTTAGTTAATTATTCAGTTACAGTGACTATATACGACTATACAGATTCTATCTCACACTGTACAGGTCTTTGAAATTGTTTATTTTCTTCGTTAAAAAATAGATTTGGAAATGAAGATATTTGTTCTTTTATTTCTTGTAATATGTCGCTAATTAAGTAGACACCGCTGTAGCTGAATTTCCCTAGTCAATATAATTCGACACGAGCTTCTACATGGCAACTGAATGGGTAATTAAGGGGTAATGGTGAACTCGAGTTTGAAATGGATTGCAGAAATTGTCGATGTGTAATATTGGAACTTTAATCGATCACAATCGAGGTTTAAACGAGTAGTTTTAAACAAAGTGGGAAAATTGAAATATCTATTGTGTTAAAAATGATCGAAATTAGAAAAGTTCAATTTACATGAAAGGATAATTATTGATTTTTCATGAAAAGAAATTCTTGTAGAAATTATTTTCACGGCAAATAGAATTGAACGGTTCCGTACTATCATGCAAAGAAACAAAAGATATTTATTAGTTTCTATACGGTTTGCAATTTTTCAAATCTTCGTCTTTCGTTTTGTTTTTTAAACGTGTAGTAGTGTAACAATAATACATTTCGCGTATTTTCGTTGATCGTGGCAAATAAAATAATTACCAGGGAAATTAAATTACACTTAATCGCGTAAAGAGCACAATTCTTCAGCTCTAATTTATCGATTACGTGTATCTCTGAATTGCAGGGACAGAGCTCTGAATCAGAAGCAAGCTGGATTAGGCTAATGCCTTCGATAGCTTTCGTTTAACTCGATAAGCAGCCACCGCTGTTGTAACACGAATCGAACAACGTCCCAGAGACCAGACTCTAATTATACACAGTGTTCCGTGCGTAATCGTGACAACATTCGACGAACAAGCTTCGTAAAAGAAAGAAAAGAACATTTTCTACAAATTTCGAAGATCAATAATCCAATCGAAGCTGTCTAAGGAACACTTTAGCCAACGATGGACGTTCGACGATCGTCCTCGAGGACACATTCATCGATCAGGATCATCTATCATGCTGACAAACACGTTGAAACATCTGCTTCGCAAAGAAGCTCCCACTTGAGGGTCCAAAAAGACCGCCCACTCTCCGTCAAGGAGTACCCTGAATAATCAACCGAACGCTATCTCCTTTAAATACATTCCTACTGGCTAAGAATCTCAGTCATCAAGTTCAATCAATTCGTCGAAACTACAAAGAAGATCTACACATCAGAGAATCATCATTGCACTAGTGCTATATCACTATCTGTAAAGCAAACAGAGATAGAAAATATTAAAGTTAGGTTCTCTACTCATCACGCTACTCGTTAGAAGATAACTCTTGCACGATTAACATCGCTACGTGTAAGGCAAACAGAGATCGCATCTAATATAGGAAATAGCAGAGTAGCTACTCTACTCACCAGAGAATCAACCCTTACACGAGTATTATAAGCACGCGTGAGGGAAGGAGAGATCACAATAGAGACAGTAAATAATCATGATCAACGTGGTCAGGTGTTCCCCAGAGCCATGACCGAGTAAAGCAGCCTGGGAGCAGCAGACATTTCGTCCACCATGTTGAACGTAATGGCAGCGGTGACGACGAGCCTGCCCAGCCGAGTGGACCCAACTCCAACGCCTCCAAGCAACACGAGTACTTCGTCAAGCACTGCGGCGAACAACGTCACCTCGGTCCCTGTGGAGAATCCGACGGTCGAGAACCTGCCTGAGAACGTGAATGTGTTCGTAGTGGTGATCAAAGGTATCATCATGGGCAGCATCATCACGACCGCGGTGTTAGGGAACGCGTTGGTCATTGCTAGCGTTCGAAGGCACAGAAGATTGCGCGTGGTGACGAACTGTTACGTGGTTAGTTTAGCAGCGGCTGATCTGTTGGTGGCGATGTGCGCGATGACGTTTAACGCGTCTGCGGAATTATCAGGCGGAAAGTGGTTGTTCGGACGGTTCATGTGCGACGTGTGGAATTCGTTGGACGTTTATTTCTCCACAGCTTCGATACTTCATCTCTGTTGCATCAGCGTGGACAGGTATTACGCGATCGTCAGCCCATTGGAGTACACTGTGATCATGAGACAAGGGACTGTCGGGTGTATGTTAGGCAGCGCGTGGATTCTGCCGGCATTGATCAGCTTCATACCGATCTTCATGGGCTGGTACACCACGCAGGAACACTTGGATTATATGTTGAAGAATCCTGAGGTAAGTTCGCTTGATTTCGATGGTTTATAGTAGATGCTTGGAGGTAATTTATGTAAGGAGTTTGAATTGAACGAGAGTTTTCCATATAATTCGTAATGAAGTTGATTGATCGTTGATTGATCGAAGTTATTGCTGTCTGTATTGTATGAAGAGTATGTGAACAAATTGTTTCGAGTTGGATTTAAGCAATTGATAGTTAAATATTATGAAAAGTTCTTACAAACTGACCTATAAGTCCAATAACTATGAAGAATAGCTGATCAATATCGGTGTAAATTAGAGTAAAGTGTGACAATGTGCAGAAAGCTATTCCAACATTATATCAAAGATTATAAATTGTGAAAATATGGCTGCTTCATAACTGGCTTTTATATTTATTTTACGAACCATTTCATA
Organism: Anthophora plumipes; assembly: GCA_951804975.1. Taxonomy (NCBI): domain Eukaryota; kingdom Metazoa; phylum Arthropoda; class Insecta; order Hymenoptera; family Apidae; genus Anthophora; species Anthophora plumipes. The sequence goes on from OX638121.1 coordinate 5,083,526, forward strand.
CGAGTAAGCACGGTGTAATAAAATCTGATTTATGATACATTAAGTTACTGACAACTGATCATTCAGTGAAATATAGGTACACCTTAAATCACAGTTTTATTGTTCGAAAATAGGAATAAAAATGATGCGAGATATTTGATACCTGTATATCACGTCAGTTAGTTAATCAACGCGTTATTCTTCAATTTATCGATTCTCTATAGATCAAGCGTTTAATTTCATTACCTCGTTAAACGCTTGTTATACTTTCATTCGAAGGATTACAGTAACAAAAGGAAAAAGAAGAAAAAGGAAAAGGGAAAGAGGAATTATTCATCGTGCGTTTAATGCCACAGAATATTTTTCCCCTCCCCCCTTTCATTTATGCAATTCTCAGATTTTATTACCAGCAGAGATAATCCGCGAAAGTAATTTCACGCCGTGAGTAACACATTTTGTCAGGCGACCATTCATTCACATCGTTCAACGTGACTTCCAGTTAACAGCTAGATACGGTAACGCGTCTACTTAATAAGCCTTCTGACCTGCATACTAAATTGTGAATACTGACAATAATTCCTCAGGGATAAGAGGATTTGTGCAAGGCTTTTCACCGATTTGCATACGCATGCGTTACGAGCAAATCGACCAATCACGTCCTTCGTGTGGTCCACGTAACTTGCACTATTGTTTCCTTGATTGGCTAATTTGGTTATGCATAGTGTCCGAATGCATCGTTGGGAACATCGTCGTGGACGTCGTACTAGGCTTATTTGTGAATTCAGAAGTCGCTCAGCTACAGGATTCAGCTTATGAGAATTCAATTTACAGCAAAATCAATCGACATTTATTTCCACCTCATTTATTCATGTCGCTCGCGGACGGATTTAGATACGTGTTATTCAATCACTCGCGCGATTTTTTATTCATCATGGAGACAGAATTAAAGTCGCTTTCTATTTCATTCGTGTTCATATATCGAATTACCGATGTAATAATAAATAATATTTTTAATTACATCTTTAACACTAGATTTTTCGAGACATGTCTATTTGACATATTTTGGATTTTACGAGTAAAATTATAGAAACTATTGTTATTATATTCCAGTAATTTTTTTCTGACTTTTATTAATAAAACGATAATACATATATTGATATATTAGCGAGAATTTTATTAGATCGTTTCGTTTGTTCCAAAATGTCACATGACACAGAAACAGCGTATAATATTGTCTCTTATAACAGTTGTTCAAACATATTATTTTTAAGTTAAATGTTTAAAGTCAAGTATCACTTTCTGAATGAAAATTACATTACATAAATAGAATTTATTCATTAATCTAATGGAACGATTCCCGTGCGTATTTATCTGTCCATGATAAAAACGTCAAGTGTCCATTTCCGTTTCACAAGCTGGTCGGACAAATCCAATTTAAACGTATCTTCGGTCGGCTGTAATAAAAATAAAGCGACGTGACAGGGGAAAGTCGATGCTCTATTTGCAGTTAAAGTATAATTGGCCTGGAGAACTGGTATCACAGGCATTAAATTGTACTTTCAATTTTTAACAGAGTTAAAGTTACTTGAATCGCAATTATTAGTAGAAGCGCGACAGAGAAGAAAATTATCCTTTAAAATTTTGACAATATTTTTCAATAATTTTTCTGAAACTAAAATATATTCCTACGTATTATTCTCTTTAATCAAAATCGAATGATTTTGTTAAAATTATTCAATAATTAGAAAGATAATACTTTTTCTAACTCTATCTAATAGTGTTTTTTCCATTCTTTTTTGAACTTAATACAGTTAGCTTCGTTGAGTCGTTATTAAGTTCGAAATCGGCTTACTGCGTTTCTCTTAATTACTGTTCATTTGAGATACGATTACTTTCGTTCGTTTTGTTCTTACGCCGGTCTAATGCAAGTTAAGAATAATATAACACATTGTTTCAAAATGAAGTTTACGTAAGCGAGAGGAAAGGCTTCATCTCATTATGCCACGGAGGTTTAATATAAATTCTGCATGCACGACAGAACTTAACTACCACTACGGGGGTGAAATTGGATTAAAAATCCCGCTTAACTCACGTCGAAAATCGAAATTCGATCGTCAAACAATTTTTCCAATATTATTTTCCGCACGTACTGGCAAAATCATTGATATCGCTCGCTTCTAATATTCCAATATCGAACCGCAATATTCGAAATTTATTTTTTACCCGGTAGAAACATTTTATACTTTTCCGATATATTACAGTCTAAAATTGGTAACTTTTAGTCAAGTATCGTAAAAGGATCGATACGTATCGAGGAATTTCATCGAACTTTCTGAACCATCGATTCGTATATATATATATATCAATTAAGAAATAACAGATACAAATACAGCGTTGAATTGATTCATCAACGAAAGCAACGTGGTTTGACAAAACGTTTAAAACACTTGTGTCTACTAGATTTAGTAAACTACAAATTTAGGGAATTTTCTGGTGGTAGCAGTAATTTATTATAAAACAACAAACAATTGGCAAATGGTTGTATATGAAAAGTAATAACTTTTAACAGATTAATATTCAAACATCTCACATCCTATGCATTTCAACTTTTTCTATAAAATCTCCTCCATGTTAGGTCTCCATTTATTTTCCAGTTAACCAAGAGTTCCCTAATCCTTTAAAACGGTCCTTTGTACAGCGTAGTTCGTGGCGAAATCGCGTATCGATCAGGGAGGTAAAATTGTAAGGGAACAAAGAGAGATGAGGATGCACCGTGTCTCTGTTATTGCAGGTTTGCTCCTTTGTGGTGAACCGACCGTACGCGGTGATCAGCTCGTGCGTCTCCTTCTGGATCCCTGGCCTGGTGATGATAGTGATGTACTGTAAGATCTACAAGGAAGCGGTCAGGCAGAGGAAAGCGCTCAGCAGGACGTCTAGTAACATCGTGCTGAACAGCGTGCACCATCACAGGTCCTCAACCAGGCAACATCACCATCAGCAGATGTTGCTCCAGGCGGCGGCTGAAACCGGTGAGTTTGCACAATATACACGTAGAACGTTTTAGCCTATTCAACGTTGGGTTCCGGTTAGTTCTACGATCACAATGGAACATCTACTGGGTTCCTGTAAAGTCATTTTCTTCCTAGAACAGTCACAGGTTTCTTTTATTTTCTTTTTACAAAAATAGCTCCGTTTTCAAAGTATCGTGGAATAGAGACTGATGTTTTAGCGGGAACATCGTTTTACGATCTAGTATTTTAAGGGATGACTTGAAGGATGTATTTTAGATTCTGTGAGCATTTTTTTGGGGATATATTAGAGGTCTAGAGGGTTATCTTACTTTCGTCGCATCTGGATCAAAATCTGTGCCAAAATGAGTCATAAATCGTTATAAGGCAAGATATTGAATGATATTTTTCTGTCAGAGTTTGTATGGTATATTTAGTCATTATTGTACTATGAGATTCTTGACAGAATCGTGACTGAAGAGTCAAGTTCCATATATCTTGACTAATTTCAATATTAATTCTTTAATTATACATAAATTAAGATATCAAAACAGAATGTGAAGTTTTTCAGTAACATTCTAGCGAATTTATTAAAACATTATTGAACTTTGCTACAGGAAAATGTTTTCGGTGAATATTTATTTATCGGAATTTCGTTCGTCGTCGTTGATGAAATTAATTACGCGTGGAATATGAGATTGTCGAAAAAAAAAAACTTGACGCTGATCATTTTCAGTCAAGTGAAGCGCATTCGAGAGTGAAATATATCGATCGAGAAAATTGTAATTAATTATAAACGTTCCGAGCTGACCCCCCCCCCCAGATTTTATTCTATTGAATGATTAATTTTTATCCTTGGTAATTAGCGCAAGTCGATGTTTATACAGAAATATCCGGGAGCATCGAAAACAGGAAACTGATCATTGACGACGAAAACCGTGGCGGTGTTAATTAAAATTGATTACAAAGTGTCACGCGATAAAGGTTCCTGTGAAATTTCTCGCCTGACCATGTTCAAAGTGTTTTCATATTAAAGGGTTAATTAAAGATGCAGATGGTACGTGAAATACTTTTATAATCTCTGTAAGAGATTCTTCGAGAATTTGCAAATTTTCACCAATTCAAGCTTACAACCTTTCTCTGATAAATCTGTTGATAAGTCTTATTTTGAAAAACAGACTTAGATATCGATTTATAGTGTTGAAAGGTGCGTATATTCCGATGAATCGTACAACATTTCTATCGATGAGGCGTTTACAAAACGAAACGCGAGAGGAACCCCGACGAAACTTCTTGTTTGTGTTGTTGAACGCGTTCTAACTCGATTACACAAGACATAATGCTTCGTTCGCTATTTTAATCGTCTTATAAGTCGCGTGACGTCGTGGTCTTCGGCCATGTTCCTCAGCGACCACTGATATTCGCCTAGCGATCCGCGATTCTTTCCAATAGCGTGCCCTTGCACCACCAACATGGCAGGTCGAGGAACGCGGAAGGAAACGTTGAACGCTTCAACGAAATCCTCTTATCTCGTTAAGCCGTAATACCGCGCGCTCGTGCCGGGAATGTCGAAGAAAATGCAGTTTCCGGCCGTCCTTGCCGTGACTTTCCCTCCGCCATTTTATGCGGCGTCGCGTCACCGTTGTTCACCAACCGGAAGCAACGCTCTTTGAGAAGCTCCCACTCAGTTCACCTTCTGCCACAGAACCGTATCTTTCTCGTTAAATTTAATGAAAGTATTTGCAGCGACTTTTCACGAATTCCATTTGTTGAGGTTTTTCTCTTTTTTATTATTTTTTGTGATATTCTATTTCCGCGTGTATACATTGATGAGATTGTTTAAGGTTATTTAACAGCGGATTTTCAAAGATTGCGTTGAAAGAATTATCGTTATTATTTAAATATCAATAACCTTTAGAAAATTTTATAAATAGGGATGAATTTTCTGTTTTCCATGAATTAATTTCTCACAGCCTCTTCTCTCAGGTGAAAGTTATCAAACTCACGTTTCGTTTCTTTCTTTAATACTTTCACTCTTATTTTCGACAACGATTGAAATGATTGAAGAAGTATCGAGTTTCTGGTGACTGCGAGCACTCGAAAGCGGCGCAAAAACGCGCGATCGTTGAAGTTTACAATCGCGTTTTGATCGGCTGCCGCTGCGGTTTACAATTAAGGACACCGATTGAAAGCGGCCGAAACGGTTGAACCGATTAAATGGGATTTCGTGGTCTCCTGATAAAATCGCGGTTTTCGGCTATTTTCGTTCGTATAGGTCCGGCAAACGATAATCGGTTCCGTATGGCTTCCGGCAATTACAGGTGAATCGAAAAACTAATCGATCTCGAGAACCTTCGAAACGCGATATCGAGGGCGGAAAAGGCGTTCGAGCTTTTACAACCAATCTCAGTCAAGTTTGAATAGTGTGATCCTCGAAAGTTTGAGAGGGTGTGTTTCCACTGTGTACAAATGTGAATGCCATTCTTTTCTTTTTCTTTGTTTTTTTTTACGATGAAGATATGACTCGAAATTTTAGGTGTAAAAATTGAAATGGAGTTTACACTTCGTGTTGTTCAATTCTTGTACAACGAGAAAATGTACTACTGGTTTAAGAAATTTTATGAGATTTCATATTTCGTAGAAGTGTTTCGAAAGAGGTATGAAAAATGTTGGAGAGTTAATTTTTTATTTTAACATTTATATTTGACAGTTTGCGAGTGATGTTATTAGAGAATTAAGTATTCAAATAAAAATTAGGAGAAAGGTTAAAGTTTTGTGGTGGTTTTGATGAAAGATCTTTCTTTTTCAATTATTTTAATATACATAGTTAAGAATTTTATATTTCTCTGTTAATTACCTATTACACTGCTTATTGAAGCACTCTTTCTTAGTAAATAGATTTTACGGAGGTCAGCATTCTCTTTCAAGTTAGTGCCTTTAGGGTTGAAACGAAAATCAATTTTATCGCCACACCTCGTTTTTCTTTTGCGATAAATTACATTCCACGGAGCTTCGTACTTTTCAATAAACTGGAAGGAAATCTTAATTAGGTTTTACACAATTTTCAAGGGTGACATTCTTTTCACGTTCCTTTTTGCTTTATTTTTCTGTTTCTTTCTCAAATTACACGTCAGAGCTGATAATCACGTAGTGATCAAAATTACTATTTTACAAAGTGTACCTTCTCTTGAAAGTTGTGAAAAATCTTCTCTTAAAATTATTCAATCTTTCTTGAAAATATTGTTTTCAACGACAGTTTCACGTTTTTCCACAATTGTCTAAACAAACGTGTAATTCTCAACTTTTGAATAAATTTAAATAAACATTTGTCCCACAATGTCGTTTCAGAACTTATTTTACGGATCAGTAAGAATATTTTAGCTTTGTTAGAAGTTCTAACGTATCGTGCTCGAGTTAGAAGGTACTCAAGAACGTTCGTACTATCGATTACACAATCGAGACGTACGAGTTTACAAAGCTCTTAGGAATGGCTGCAGATTCCGCTGAAACTAACACTTCTCGGGTTACGAGCCTCCAAATGGATGACCCACGTGTTAGTATTTGTGGAACATCAACGCCAGACGGCCAATAAAATTCAATTCGATAACAATGGATAGAAATTCCCAGAGTAACCCAAGAAAGTGATTTGATAAATTTATAGATTCATTGTTAGTTTACAATTATACTTCAAACTATTTTTACGATTGGTTGGTGTAATTCAGAGAGAACTTTAAATTGGAGAACTTCGAAGCAATATAATTCGAAGTATAATTTCCTGCGTATGAAAAAATAGGATTTTTAAGTATTTCTAATCAACGAACGTGATTATTCTTTACTTTAGAATGAGTATTTAATAAATACTGAACAAAAATTTTCATTAAGTAGAAACAAAAAAAGTTTGTTCATACTTAGGATCGTATTAAGAAAAATTGACAATTCTTAAATATTAAAAAAGAAATTGTTTCATTCGTTTACTTTCGAAATAATTAATTGTTCAATTCATCAAACAATTCTCTATTCAAATATTCAAAGAAAGAAAGTTTTTTCCCTTTGAAAAGCATAAATTGCAATTTCTATTTTTCATTTTAAAGTCTGTAAAGTCTTCACTAGCCCACAGAATTATTTAGGTGTATTGCTTGTTCTTCGAACTTTATGAATCGAATAAATGAGTAAACGATACTCCTGAACAACATGATCGAGGGGGAAAAAAAAAAACGATAGTAAGGGGTAGCAGCTGAAAGCGATAAACAGGAAAGGAGGCATGCTCGATTCTGCGTCGCCTTTAATGACCAGTCATTAATAACAGCGTGGTACGTGTCGGAAATTTACGAGCGCGCCTGTTCAACTGCAGTTGCAACGAAATTACGAATCGACTGCAAACCACCCCTCATCCACCCCCACTGCGCAGAGAACTCGCCGGCCAGCTGACCTTGACCCTTAAACGTATCCTGTCATCGCCGGCATTTTGTTCTGGTAAAGACCAGGAATCAAACTGGGTGGGGGGGATTAGGAAAGGTAGCGATGGCTTCTCGATATCTCGAACAATTCGATTTTTACATTTCAAGACTAAACTGTACCGTTTCGAGTGATGCCATAATTTTAGGGATTGAAATTTTCCACTATTGGAACTTTAAACTCAAATTTCAAAGGGTTCAAATTTCTTTGAAGAAACTCGAGAATGATACAATTGGCGATAAAGTTTATAAAAATACTTAAATTGTAAGCAAACTTTTTCAACTTGAAGTTTCGTCTGAAAATTTTAGAGAATAGTTTCTAAGGAAAATCAAAATAACGGTAATGAGTAGTCGATTCAGAAATAAATGTGAGCGGTTAAATAGAGTGAAAGCAATATTCTCGACTATTCTTAGCGAGTGCTGATACAATACTGTTTTCTCTGAGAAATCCTAGTAAAGAGAACCTCCTTGAAAATATGGCCTTTTTTATTCTTGAGGCAGAACCATCTCTCAGCAAAAGACTGCACATGGCTCACTCAAGCGTTCGCTTTTTGGACTTTTTTAACAAGTTAATTTTTACGATTATCTAAAAAAAACTCGTAGATGCAAGATATTTGTTCAGAATTGATCGAAAGCGACTCGTAGCCATCGCTACTCGCGGGCTGAAGCCGTCAGTAGTAACGGATCGCATAGATCAGCCATAAGATTTCCTGTGTCTCGACCAGTGGCCTTGACCTCGCACGATCCCACATTATCGTCGGCATTCGGGCTGAATGGTGGTTAGCAGATCGAAAACGAAGGGGTGGGTGGCCGCGTAAGGTCAGGGTGACAGTTACCGACGGGGTTATTTTTATTCTTGGAACGTTGCGGATGCAGTTTTATCGTTGGGAAGTTGTTTTTGGTTACGTAAACAACGAGATTTCTGGACTGTTGCGACCAAGTAGAAGCTACCTTGTTACATTTCTGTCACGAGTACACGAATTAGTGTCGCAATGTTATTGTCATTCTGCGGAAGTTTCAACCTCAAACGTACAAATGCAATAAATATTTTCTTGCTCGTTTCTCTCGTGAAATCTTTTAGCAAAATTTACTTCGCGAACGAAAGTGTCGAAAAATTGTATAAGAAAAAAGAAATGGAGTACACGGTTCAATAATTGCCTAATTAAATAATCAATCACGCGAGCAAATTAGTATTTAACCTTAAAGCAACGTTCGAGAAGTATTTTCAGTGGAAAAGGTGTACCAAAGCATTTTTAATGTTTCAAAGTTTTTCAATTCTGTTGCGTTCTTCAATTCTTATCAGTATGCAAGGATTTTCAACAATCCTTGCGCTGGTTCTTGAATTTCGAAGGAAATGGTTAAGAGAACAGATGTTGAATTCAGGTTCCTGGAACAATTAGCTAAGCTCTCGGAGGTGGACGTTGATAAATTATAGTTCAGTAGCCCCATGAGAATGGCATTGTTAGATTATACATACGTTTTAACAACAAATTGGTTGGTTCTGCGTGATTCGTCATTGTTCCAGCGAAATTCCGCGCAGGAGAGCACGCATTGTTCATCCTGTGAACTATTTTTCGGAGAGCTTTTCAAGCTTGTGCTTTCAATTAGCGACAGAAAATTTGCCGGGATGCATTGTATCGTTAAACTGTTTATTAAAAGAGCAACAATATTTGTTTGTTTCCTCTCGTTTATAAAAATCAATATTTGTCTGTATTCACAGTTTATCAATCCTTCTCGATGATGAATCATGTAATCGACGAGTTTACCTCGTTTCACGGTCAACTCTGGTAAATTATTCTTACGTAAAAAAAACTTTACCGCTGTTTGTCTACAGAAATTTCAAAGTAGAAACTTAAAGAAGCGAGTTTCTGTTCGACGAAATAAAACTGAGAAGAACACGTCAGGGTCGTTATTTTCACCTTCTAGTTTGTGTAACCGCGAGGGTTCAGCGTTGCGTCAAGCAAGAATAGCTTTCATAACATGAATACAAAGTAACGGTAACCTTACGTTTAAAGTACACTCATAAGGTATTATTAATGTTCTTCTCAGAGTTTCACCGAAGAAGTTTACTTTGCCAGAAAGTATTATTTCCACAATTATTCTGATCTTCAAACTTTCGTACAATTTTTCGTGAAATTTCAGTGGAACACTTTGGTTTACTCATTTTTTCGTCATTTGGTTTGTTAATTTTTTTTATTGCAAAATATGCTCGTCACTGTATTTGTAATATTTTACAATATTTGAAGCTGCTCCTGCAGAATGTTCTGCAAGTGTTTGTTGAAAATTTTATGACGTGATTCTAAAATCTCGAATAAGATGAAAATCAAGATTTAAAAAAATTACTTTCGAGGATTTGGTCTTCAGTTATTAACAAGTAATTTTATTATCGCTTATGAGTTCGTTGCCATCATTATTTTCACAATTCCACTGCAAAGTGACAAAGTCATTATTTACAGAATAATTTTTCAGGATACTCTCACTTTCGTTCGAATAATTTACCAACAGCTTCCATATTTTGATGATTTTGTAACAAAGTAACGGATAATATTCGCTGTTTGACTGTATCGACGATAATAATTTTTCAATTGTCTATATTATATTAACAACGCTGATTGTGCAGTTCAAAACACTAATTGCGTCATTTACATAATCGCACCAGGGAGTAATTAGCAGTATTGTGTATATATCACAAAGTAGCACAGGATAGAACAGTATCATTTACATAATTGCGTAACCAAATAATTACGAATGTTGAGCATGTGTTATTTCAAGATTCTGTTCAAACATTGTTGTTACGGTAATCGAATAGAAACATCATTTTCGTAATTGCACAAAGAAATAATCAGCAATCGTAATGTTCCCAAGTTGAAACCCTCTAATTTATAATTAAAACTGAGCAAAAATTACAAACAATTACTTCATTCCTTTTCGTGCAAATGTGAAATATTTTACATTTACCACATGTATAGTAATCTAATTAAAATATTTACGAAACAATGACGAGTTAACTCGTCTTTCTCAGTTGAAAGGTTAATAACAAGAATCCAACAATTGTTCCTTCTCTTTTACGAAACTCTCGTCATCATCTACGTAGTTCTAAAACACCTTACTTGCTCCTATTCACCATGAACTATTCCAACTGCAAGAAAGAATAAGAAAACACCATTCCAACTTCATCAAGAAACCACTATCGTCGCTTTAACATTTCTGAGAGAAACCGATTTCGCAAGACCACCTCAATTTTCCTTCCATCAGAACTTACGTTAATTTTTAACGTAAAATCGAACTTGAAGTTCAAGACATCTCGAAGCAATCAAGACCAGGTTCACCACTTTTGCCCTCCTGACCTCTCACCTCCCTGGATCGGTTATGCAACGAAAGATGGTGGCATAGGCCGACACGGATCGCTCCCGATATTTACAGCGGACTGTTTTCAAATATGTATATCGCTTTATACTCGAATTGACAAGTGGGACGATCGATATTCAACGGTGATGCCGTGAATGCACCATCCAATCCCTCTTTCACTCTTGTGGGCTCGTACAGCCGTCACATTTCTCCAACCGTATCCCACAAGCGTACAGTTATCCAGCAGGTCCAAATTGTTAGGACCTTGACGTGAATTGATCATTGTTTCAGTCCTTGAGTATTGCATAGTGGAGTGCCATTTCGTTTACTTTAGACAAATTCATTTCTCATGCATGCTTTTTGTGCTTTTCCATTGTTAGGTCGTACCAACAGGCTGTTTTTGAGTTTAGGATTAAATTTGTTATTTTCATGCTTTAACGTCCATCCTTTGTGCCTTTCGCGCTCAGTAGCTTAAGGATATGTCATAAATCACGGATTTCTGAAGAATTACATTTGTATGTAACGGTACGATAGCAAATGAGTCATCTGGAGGAATTTCTCGAATTATTATAAACATTTCGATACCACTTAGAATCATCTCCCCCTCCACCAGGGTAAAGTGTGATAAGGGTGCACTAGAAGGAGTTGGCGAGAAAATTAGACACGCTGATTGGCGATGAATATTAGAAAGTATTCACCAATCAGCGTACTTCAACTCCAACACTAGCCTAAGACGAGCATTCAAAAGACATTAGAATTGTTAAAACACTCGTCATAAAAACGTCTATGGATTAAAGCGAGCACTTAGTTTTATATAGAATAAATTTGACAAAATTAGGAAGGCAACAAGCATTTGTCAATTTTATCAGTCGGTTCAGTAATATCCATTTAACATTTTCTGTTGCAAAAAAAATTCTATTCTACACTTTCTACTTAGTTTCTCATTTAAAACCGATCCCTTTTGCCAGCATTGTAGATTAGCTTTTTCAGTGATGACAGAAAACACCTGATAATATCGTGTGTCTAATTATTCGAAGAATATCTACACTGATCATGCTTATGCTATCTATAACACGTCTTCTTGAATTCGTCAGCTGAAAAATCAGCATATATTCTGATTCTAAAATGTGCAGCAATATAATAGTTTTTTTTTTTTTTTAGAAATATGTAGTCGTTGATGTAAAATTTATATTTCCATCATAGATGCGAGTAGAAGTGTGATAAAAAGAATCGAATGATTGCGTTTCACCGCAGACCAGACAGGTACGTGTTCTCGAACTCGTTGCAGCCGCGGAATCATTCGATACTTTCAATATTTGCGCGGATCACGTGTGCGCGCTTTAAATCAATAATATTGATTGCGTGCAAACACTTGGTATGTAATCAGCACCGTTGCAATCGGTTACCATTCGAAACTTATGAATTGTGCGACACGTGAGAGAGTCACATGACTTCCTGGAGACTCGCTGACTTACGACATCTTTGAAAATCGTCGAGAACGACTTTTTATTTGCTCGAATTGAAAGAAATTTCAGTACAGAAAGTAATGTTAATTTACTAATTTTGCAAGTATTTATTTATTTATTTTTTTTCATTTTCTTTCGAATCACTCTGCAAAAGTTATGATTTTCTTCTCAAAGTTAGTTTACATTTTCTGTGTCTTCGCGAATTTTATTTTTTTCTCGAGACTATAATAGTCTACAGTTTCTGCGAATAGAAAAAAAAGTACATATCAATCGAAAGAACATTAGTGTTTCTAATTCGAGAGCAAACGAGATCGCTGCACTTTGCGTTAAAAAGATCCAGGAAGTCTACGCGACACGAGCAGCCTGAAACCGCTTTTATTCCCCTTATTGGCTACCTGGAACGTTTCTTCGTGCTGCAATGCCATTATTGTTATCGTTGGAATGAAGTAGCCGTCGGTTTTTCTGAGACAATCGAGCCGGACATTGGCAAAGAAAATATTAACGAAGCGTTCCGTAAGTGGATTAAACATTGTTTCATGGAACACTTTAATCAGATTAAAATCTTATAAAACGCAGCGAAACGTTTTGGAGGAAAATAGGCTGGGAATAGAGAAACGACACGATTTATTTCTTAAACGTGTCGTTCTACTTGTTTACCTCTATACACCTGTGTTTTACTCTCTCCGAAATTTCTAATGTGAAAAACCAGCGAATTTCGTTGGCAACGTTCAACGTGTACGATCGATATTTTATCCACCTATGTGTTTGATTTGAACGTGCTGTGTTGCTCGAGTGACTTTTATGCTAGGGGAAAACTTCTTCTGGAATTCCATGCGACAGAAACGGTTTTGTTTATTTTTTTCTGTTTATTTTTAGTGTCACCGTAAGGAAATATTATTTTTACGGATATTGAGTGGTTTTCTTTGAATAATTCTGTCGGTGTTTAGTACTGAAAATATTTTTCACTATACTAATAATGATTTTGAATAGTATTTTAAACATATTTGCTTTTACAAAATAAATTATACGAATTTTATTGTTCTTTGTCTTTTAATTATCATTAACGAAGTGTAAGCTAGGATTCTTCAGGAAGAAAATTTGCTACCTTTAACATTTACGTAATATTAACGAATAGAGTTGCTTAGTACATTCACTGTGAAATTTCGAAGGGTTCATAATTGGCTGAGAAATGATATCTCATTATACATTCATGAAAATTGCTTCGTTTACCTACCGTAAGGATTAAAATTCTTCAACAACTTTCCTATCACCTTTTCATCTAACTTAAACACACAAGCATTTTAATCATAGACTGTGCGCTGATCATTATTCAAAATGTAGCTCTCACGCAAGATTAACGCTCGGTTGAACGAGTTAAACAAAATGGGGAACAGAAAAGTTAATTACCTCTACGTTATTATTCTCGTAATTTTCCACTTAATACCACCCTGTAAGCTTCGACTTTTTTAATAAGATAAAATCGAATTACATTGGCTTCGTCGTAACGCTACGATACATACTAAACGTACCTTAAGACTTGATATCTGCAAAGTACGCATTTTAGCAGTTGAATGTTAGTTAATTAACCTTACTTTAACCAAATATCTTTCAAAAATTCTAGAATAGTTCCACAGAATTTTAATTTTAAGTTAGTTTTGCTCTATTTATTTTCCTTTTTCGATCGAAATTAAATTAAACCCTTCTAAAATTTGCTATTAAAATCTTCAAACAGTTGAAGTTTCTTAGAAGTTAATCACGAATCTTATGCACGAAAAATAAGCAAACAGATTCTCCCCAGTCGATATTAATTACACGCTGGCGGCGAATAGTCTGCAGAGACTTTTGAAGTTTCAACTCCGTGACGAGCTGACGATTTAACCCTCGAGTAAATCTGCATCAGCATTACCGCGAAGTGAAAAATGAGGAGGATGGGACGAGGTCTCGGTCGCGGTCGTTTCCGAGCTTATTAGACGTGAAGATCGAGCTTTGCCGCGCTCACTAGTACATGCACAACTATATGGACCTTGTCACCACTTTTGCCATCGACTTCTAGATTCGTATCTTGCCTGTCGTTTTTACAAGCATGCGATGTTGGTCGCGCGACCGCGCGCGTGCAAATCGACCTTAAGCTTTCCTCGAGTTACCGGTGTATTACTCCGATCGAATCGTATCGGTGGATAATTCGAATTGGAAATTGCGCGTGTACGTGACTCGGCAGACGAATCGGATCGAAATTGCTATCGGATGGAGGAAATGTGTTACGACGCGACGAGGAATCGTGTTAAGTGGAAGGGAATCACTCGACGTTTAGTACAATCTGATTCGTTTCTTACGAAAATTCACTTACATTCTAGATTATCGTGATCCCCAATGTATATTAATAATGATAAAAAAGGATCGATTTAGATATACGATATAAAATCATAAAATAAGAATTATAAGATTATAGAATGATGTATTTGATGAATACAAATTTATTTAAATTCTACCAACAGTTTTCTTCTAATTAAAACAATGAATTCAAAGTAATTCACATCGAATCCAAACTGTTTTGTTCGTATGAATAATTCGAACTATCGATTTGCATCTGAACAAGTTGCAATTCTCCTTGACCATCGGTGTATTTGACTTCAAGTGAATCGAACTTTTGCTTCCTTGCTTCTTTTATAAAGAATAATAAGAGAAACCTGGTTTACCAGTCGAATCGAACCTCGATCGATCAAACGATAGTTCACTATAGGATGCACAAACGTTTAACCTAATCAAATCGAACGTATTCTAACGTCGTTCAACTTCGTTAAGTAGCACATAGTGGGTACGTTCGAATGGAAGTCGATTGAATCCAGTTCGATCAGGAAGAATCGGTTTCAGGCGCGGTTCTCTAAGACACGGCGTGAACGCTTTTGCACGTTCGTAAGGAACTTCGATCAGTTTAGCTCGACCTCCAGACTCTTCGGCGCTATCATGTCTCGATACAAGCTCCATAAATAATGAACACCGTCAGCCAAGCATACACGATTGAATAACAAAGTGTTTTAGAAGTTCAAGCATAGTTTTAGCTTTTTGAACTTTCGAATTGCAAGGTGAACAAAATTTCGTATAATTTTCACAGGTTTCTCTGGCATGTTCAGCAAATTTTGTGATGCGAAGTCGTTGAATTTTTCCATTACTAAGGTCCTTGTCTCTTTAAGTTTCAACGCTTGCAGGTTTTGGAATCTCCATGAGCTTTGAAACGAGAAATTTGAATTTTTCGGAGTTTTTCGAATCTTTTTAAAACTGCAACTCTGGAATTTCTGATCTCAAGTTTTTCAGAAGGTGAAATTTCTTCTTTACCGAAATTTTAGAATCTTGGAACTTTTACCTCTAAAAGTTTCTAAGATTTTAAAGCATTCGCGATTTTAATCTTTGGTAATTTTTAAATATCGAAATTTGAGTATTCCATGGTGTGAAATATTCATGAAATTTAGACTTCTGAAATTTGACAATCTAAAAATCTTCGTATCGTTTCAATCTATAGATTTTTAAATTAACCCTCGAATTCTTTACTCTTGGAACTTTGAAATTCTCAAGGTTTCCAATTTTTAAGCTCTCGAGGTATCTCGAGAATTTCCACAGAGATATTTATAGTGTGACATATTCACGAAATTTAGACTTCTGAAATTTGACAATCTAAAAATCTTCGTATCATTTCAATCTATAGATTTTTAAATTAACCCTCGAATTCTTTACTCTTGGCCCTTTGAAATTCTCAAGATTTCCAATTTTTAAGCTCTCGAGGTATCTCGAGTATTTCCACAGAGAAAAAATTTCCATACCATCAGAAAACCAGTAACACTTTGTGATCCCCGCTATTATCATCCCAATTTTCCGTAATCTCGATAAGCGATCGTAACCGCTGCTTTACAATATCCGCATCGAGATCGTATCAAGAGGAGCTCACGTGTTCTCCACCACGAAAATCGTACTTCAGCTTGATCTGCTCGAAAGCTGTATGGCTTCTGATCTACATTTACAGTTTGATATCTCGTAACGCGTTCACGCGCTTATTCAGACTAGCCCATTAGCCCTCTTTACATTCTCCACGTTTCTGTAGTTCCCAGTAAATATGGCTACTTTCGTGCTCCGATACGTTACCATAAATACACGGTGCAATTTGATCAATAGGTCGACCTGTACAGTAGTTTCCGTTTATTGCATCGACACTGTCCAACGAATCAATTTACGGGGACAGATGTCCAATATTCTGCGACGTTCTTTGCAATAAATAATCATTCGTTTCGTCGTGATAAGACAGTTTGCATATTTTGGTTAGATACGAAGAATTACACCTGCAAAGGATTAACTACTTATTTTTAGGTAAATATATATTATGATTTGTCACGTGAATATATTTGGAAAATCGTTTAAGCTATATAAAGATGAAGTTTTATTATATACGAGGTTGTTCACGGTTAAAATTTCATTCCATTTAAAATCGTGAAATGATATATTTTGTTAATAAATCACACTTTGAGAATAAAAGAATTATTTTCTTGGTATCTTTACCATTGACATTTGTACCTTTATTTATGTTCAGATTTTAATTGAGAACATTTGGAGAGAATGTAAAATTGCTTGTCGTAACAAGATATATATTTTGGTTCAGATTTTAATTGAGAACATTTGGAAAGAATGTAAAATTGCTTGTCGTAACAAGATATATATTTTTAAATCAATACCAATGTTACGTGTGTATTTTTTTTTGGCTCAGATTTTAATTGAGAACATTTGGAAAGAATGTAAAATTGCTTGTCGTAACAAAATATATATTTTTAAATCAATACCAATGTTACGTGTGTATTTTTTTTTTTGGCTCAGATTTTAATTGAGAACATTTGGAAAGAATGTAAAATTGCTTGTCGTAACAAGATATATATTTTTAAATTAATACTAATGTTACATGTGCATTTTCTTTTTTTTTTATCGACTTCTACTCATAAAGATTTCAATCTTCTAATGTGCCGTGCAAACGACAAACGAAATTATATTATATTACAGTTTGTCACGATGAAATTGTCACGTGCAGGAACAACCTACATAATAAAGTGCTCCGTCGTGTGTAGAAGTTCGTGGTTAATCAATCGGTTGACCGATTGACAGTGAACTCTGGGAAATCAGTTAACTGCGCTACAGAGACACGCGGTAATTCATTTCCGAGGAAATTAAACAGTACGATACGTTTTGCTTGGACAAAATACAATTGCCTTGACGCGGCCAAACTAACCGAATTCCTAGCTTGTTAATATTTTGAAATTCGAATGAGATGAACAAGTTGCTTGTTCGAGCGTTTATTTGAATTTAGACGGTATTTTGCGTACCTGTTAGAAATTAGGAAAAAAAAAAGAGTGAAAGTTCGAAATAAAACTGGATTCTCGGTAATTATAAAATAAATAAATTTGTAATGTACAGAAAAAGGAAAGAAAGAAACGTCCAAATTATTTAACACTTCTTCTAATAGTGGAAAAATTCGAAAATTTCAATTTCCAAGAAAATGCAAGTTTGGAAAGTACGAAATTTGAAAACGTTCACATTTGGTAGTTTTTAATGTCTGACAATTTTATAAATTGAAGATTATGAAACTAGGAGGATTCGTAGACAGAGAACTTTGACATTTCAGAAGCTTTGAACTTTAGCATTAGTGTTTTAATATTCCAAGGATCTAAGATTTGCAAGTTCTAAAGCATTTAGAAAATTCAAGATTTCTGAGATTAGAGAAAGAAAATCAAAGCTAATACAATTCCTAGGATTTAAACGCTTTAAACTTTAAGTATTCGACAACTAAAAAAATTTTTTTATATTTGTGTATTTTATAATTTACAAAATTCTGAAATTTGAGTGTTTTTACGTTCGTGAATTCGTTCAAGAGTACCAGTATTCAAGTATTTCATAAGAGTTTTATGCAACTTGAGACTTTTCAACTTTTGATCTTTTCACATTCCTTTCTGTTCCTTGATCGATAAGCCTACACTTGTCAAAGACAAGTTTCTTAGAAATGTTTCCAGGGAGAACGTTTCTTAGAAATGTTTCCATTTCTATATCTTAAAATCTCCAGCATTGACCGTGATTAATTGTTGATAAATCAAAGTTCACGGAAACCAGGTATGAAAAGGGCGACAGATTTCATACGGAAGAACGATCCGTTCGCTTAAAAAAAAAGAAAGAAAAATCGATGATCTGGATTTAATAACGCAGGGTCAGTAGTAAGCTAAATCCTCATGAAAACTGATTTTCTGCTCGTTGGGGGAAATAAAGCTGTCGCTTTGCTTTCTATATCTTCTTGTCAGTATCGTATTTTCAGAAAAAAACTGCATTTAATATCCCGGTTTCAGCAAAGTTCGTGCTCATAAAAATGCTCAAATCAACGTCCCTGCGTAATCGACCGTCGTTTCAACGAGAAATTCGATAAATTTAATTGTGCTCTGTTTCCTTTTTCAACGAGAAATAGATCACGTTCATATATTAAAATACTCGAGAAATTTTTATTGTAATTTAAGGGGGTCAGAAGGGACTCTTTTGTCAATGCTAAATTTATCAACCTGATAAACTTTTTTACTCGCCAACTATTAGAAATATGAACGCACCAATTTTTTCCACACGATTTTAAAAATTTGTTTATGCACATTTTTTTGTAAGAATTTAAAAATTTCACTTAGGACAGGAAAATATAATTTTTCGAAAAATGCTCACTTTTAAACTTTGATTACAATGTTTCTTAGTCGAGAAGAAGATAATTCAAGTTTGAAAACATTAGCTTTTGGCAAATTACAATTGAAACAAGGGAATTGTGGCGTTTGTTTTCTCATTCGTTTGTTTTGTGTTGAAAAATTTTCATTGCACCGTCATGTTAAATAGTAAATTACGAATTTTGTACTTTTTTTCTTTTTTTGTTAATCGAAAAGTGACTTTTTACGTATACCAGAAATTTCTCCATCTAAAACCTTGACACAAAAATGAAACCTGAGAGCCCTCGACTCCTTTCGAATTCTGATCGCCATGCAAATGTTGAATTTCAATCTTTCGAGCTTCGAAATTCCGAAACTTTCCTACTTCGCTTCTCCTTAAACAGAGTGTTCAGAGAGTTCAACCCTTCGAACCTTCAAATCGTCAAATTGTTCTCCTTCGCGAATCCCTGAAATTCCAATAGTTTGCAGCCACAAATCTTCCAAACGAGATCGGAAATCTCTCTGTAACGTGTAACGTTTCTGTGAGAAATGTGATAAATTCGTTTCTCGAAAATTCACGGTCCGACGTTATTTCATCGGGATTCGACTTAAGAATTTACGTAACGTGGATCGGGAAGAAAAAGGTCTCCTTACGTATCGCGGATCTTAAAGGTGATCCGCATTAACGTGGGTTCTTCTTTGTGGATCACGTGATCGTATTCGATCGATGAATTGCACGACGAGGATGGTCCTATTTGGCATCTCCAAGTATCGTTCCGACTGAATGGGCTGAAATTGGAGGAACAACAGGCTCTTGTCGTCGATTCTGTGATGCGATTAAACGGAAGTCGATCAATCGATCGACACGCTCGACGATTCTCATCGATACCTCATGGCTATTATTTCCTCCCCCGTTTCGGGGAATTACTGTTGCGTACCATCAACGTTCAGGTTACAAAGCCAACGACATGAGATTCTTCAACTTTTCATCGTTGCAAACTCGGTTATGGCTTTATTATTCAAACGAGAAGAATACCAACGAAATAATAACAACAACAGTAACAATAATAGCGATACTGACGCAATAATAAATGGCAAAAATGAGAATTGCAAGTTACACTGAACTGGAACATTACACACTGTGTAAATAGAGAAATAAGAAGAGAAATAGTTGGATCATTTTTTTAAAACAAAAATGAACTTGGATCTTATAGAACTTTAGAATTTTATATCTTTCTTTCCCTCTTTTTCCTAAACAGAATTTAAATTCGACAAGATGGGACAGTATTATTTTAGAGAAAGATAATTTGAGAAACATACATGTTAGTTCATTTGATTTCTTTAGCAAAAAGTTTTGATACCATTAATTAATTCGAAAAAGAAATTGCTTTCTGCTTCTATATAGTTATCTGATCAAATAGTAGCAGTAACTTGAAACTTTCGTGTATCTTAACCTGTGGAACATTCGATCGTGATTTTATGGCTGTACAATGGAGTCAATTACAGTCAATTTACATCTGAAAGGGAATTGTAACGGTTTCTATCTCAAAGCGCACGATCTGCATCTAGAAGCGAATTGTAACTGTTTACAGAAAATAGCCAAGTTCCTCGGGAATTACCATTACCGTCGTCCACAGTGAATCCAGGATACAGTTACCGCAACGTTCAATACGATCCGAAAGCAGGGACTGACAGATCGAGTATTATTGTTCTTCGTTACAAAGGGAATGGTTGCTCGACCGTTTCGTTTATTAACAGCATCGATATCCTTACTCCCGTGACTCCAATCTGTTCCATTAAACTTGCATGCTTCGACAACCTAACCGCAAAGTTCAACATACACGAAAAGTATACGTACCTAACGTTTGTTCCCAGTTTTCAAAGAAACGTAGATTGTGTTTGAAAAAGGAAAAAATTCTTCGATCGACGAATAAAAATTTCAGAATCTTTCGATTGCCAATGATAACTTAGTACGTCGTAAAATTCGACTCTCGATCTCTCTTCGAGATTTTCGAAGACGAATTGCACACACGGCTGTACATTTCACCGTGGAATTCTCGTTGCTCACCTCGAATGCGAAAAGTGAACTCGAAGGAAAGTTTCTCAATGGAGAGTTGATCACCAGCGTCCTTCTCTACCGTGGTAACTTCGTTCGTGATTTTCTCCGACCAAGTCCATCGGTCTACGAACTAACCAGGTGAACTTGATTTTCCGAGAAGTTTCACTGCGTTGTTGGAGTTGCTTTTAAGGGTCGATAGAGCTGCGATTGGATAAGGTGACTGAGGTGGGAAAAAGTAGCGTTGATTGCAGAATGGGCTGTTGGCGAGGAAGTGCTGAGAATAGGAGTTGAGGCTATTCTGAAGAGCTGATGTTTGTGTAAGAGACGAAGTAGTTTAAGTTGGACGTATAAAGGGTATAAAAGGCTTTTATGTACTTTATACACTACAGAGTGTTCACTTTAACGGCGTTGGAAATTTACAATTATCTTAGAAAGACACGAATTACTCCTATTTCTCAGATATTACATTATTAAATCGTTGAAATAATTTTCAACACGATTATTTTGTCTTATTACTTAAATATCTTGAAACTATCTTTCTCTAAAGATAAAGAAGAAATCTGAGCCTTAGAAAATTGCATTATTTTAAATTGAGCTTTCACACACAGCGATAACTATCACCTATTTTTCATCTTCCATTTTTCCAACATTCCAACTCGGCCCAAATGAGTTTCAATTCAAACTCTTTCTCGAGTTCACTTGTGATCGAATCTGAAACAACCTACTAACACGTGGAGAGGGACAAAGGAACGTCTCTGTACTGTTAACAACGATAAAAATCAGCGTAACATTCAACAAGGTATATCCACTTCAACTGATACCGGGTTACGTGCGATACTTTGGAGCTTTTTTCTTCTTTTCTTTTCTTTTTATTTTTCGTTGACGTAGCCCTGAAAGGAAATCAAGAGCGCGTCTTCGTGGGTCATCGTTCAAAGGCGGCGGCAACCCTGAACGAGGGACGTGAACGTCGAGGACAAGCCTCAGCTTAGATAACATCGCTGGTCGATCGATTATTCGGATGTGAAAGTCATACGTGATGCTTCGAATCGAATGGACGAAGCGAGGAAGCGGGAATGATCGAGAAAGATGAAGATAGGGCACTCTAGAAGATTATTCCTCGATAACATACGTCTTTCTAATCGCTCCCACATTTCGAGATTTACGGCTCACACCGTCCCGCAGGCAGTCACGTCCTTCTGTAAAATAAATTCTCGCGAATTTCTGCGAAACCTCCCTGAACGAGCTTTCAGGAATGTTTTCGGCTCACTTTTCACATAGAAGTGGTACAAAATGAAGCTTAGAAATTCTCGAGTAATTCTTTTTCAATATATTCTTGCCTCAGAATACGTTGCTATAGAATGTTTATTACGCTAAAAGTTTTTACATGCCATATTGATGTATGAGAGAATTCATTTGATTTTACACTGTTCTAAATGTCCAGCTTATTTTGTGTATTCCATGGAACATCGTTTTTCTAAGAGAACCGGGAGAAGTTTATCCCAGGGATTGAAAAAGTTTCTCTTCTAAGTCCCATCTCTGTAATATTCATAAAACTGGCACTTTCTTAATTTGCAAATGGGGAAAATATGTTGTACTTTCTTTAAAACTTAACGTCTCTTCAGAAACTAACCAGTGATGGTTTCAGTAGTATAAGTCAACGTATGATGCTTTCAGAAACTGCGTTATTCTCTTTCACGTGTTTCTTTTTACCATCATATTTTATCGTGAATGTTCCAGATTCGAAATCCCCTTTATGTTACATTTCTTCTCGTTTTCGTTCAATTTACGTGAAAATCTGCCGGATCAAATCTACGAAAATGTCGACGACGACGCGAAGTGATTAACTTGCAGCTTGTCGAGAGTTTTCCATGTGTCGTGCAGTAGGATACGGAAGAACAGGGAAAGTTTTGTGGTTGACAGACGACCAAACAATTTCACGTGACACGTGTGTTTGTAACGTGAGATCATTTGGAGGAGGAAAGGTCCCTGATTCTCTAAGGGAAGAAAGAGTCTCGTAAAAGTTGCAACATGCGTTATTCGTACAAAAGAAACTGCGGTATCTTTCGTTTTGTCATGTAATTACAAACGCAAGGTAGGATGCTTTGTGATAAACGAACCACGAAATGTATGTACACGTTCCCTTTGCTTGGTGATTCGTTATATTTAAATAAATGTTTCGCCACTTGTCCTTGTTTCCTCTTTTATGCATTTTCCCAAACAGGACAATGAATTATAATTTAATAAAAATTAACTGTGTAAATATTCTTGTTTCTGAGAAGTGACTACGATGAGCTATGCATTTTATTGTTTCTAACAGAAAGCAAAATTTGTAGAGCAAGTATGATTCATTTAAAGAATACTTTAAAATATGTGTGAATTATCTTCGATAAATTTGAATAAAAGTCTTCTCAGTCTCCAACTTTTGTAACAGAAAAGTGTACAATAAAATTTATAGATATCGTCAAAGAAGAATCGAGCAAATTTGTAAAAATGACAATGATTTTTTATGCGTGTAATCAGCTACTTTTTCCCAATTTCTGAAATAAGAATGAAGCAAAATACAACGCAAATTAAAATTCCCTCGAAATATCGGATTTGTTGAAATGATATTCGTCGATTTCATAACGGAATGAAAAGTAGCCATGAATTGAGCACACCTACACAATTGAGCAATATGATCCGCGAATAAATTGGGACAACATTTCGTTGCAAATGGTTTCATCGGGAAGCGATCGCTAATCATCGGCAAATTTTCTCCTATGCGACATACCATGAGCAATTATGGTGGAATGATTTGCGCCGCGCGAACCACTTGCAATCCAATTAATTTAAAAGGTGGCTATTGTCACAAGATCGCTTTGAACGTGGCTAATACCCTCCACGCGTTGTTCGAAACCGCGTATTTATATCGGTTCTATTAAACGTCCATCGGTTTCAGCGCATTTTGTTTAATTGGAAATTACGCGATTGGTCCGGAAGACTTATTAATCGATTATAATTTCCCTGGACGTTTGGTGAGCCTAATTGGAACAATTAAATCCATCTCGTGATACCACGAGATTCTCTTTACCCCTTTTTCTTTCATTTCAATTTCTCCTATTTTTCCTCGTTTCTTTTCACCCTCTTTTTCTCTCAGTTTCTTCTTCCACTTTTTTTCTTTCTTACTGCTGATGCTATTTCTTCTGCTTTTTCTTTAATCTGTTATCCGATAGTTTCACTTAATTGTTTTCCGGTCGAAACAATTTCAAACGATTAGAATGTATATCGAACAGTTTAAACGATAAATTTAGTTTTCATATACGGATTGATTAACCCTTTGCCTTACGATTCAATTTCGAAGAATCTTACGCGTGCAGACAATTCAATTTAACGCAACTCCTTAACTTCCAATAATTACGTTATAGCTAACAAACTGATGTAAACTCGTAGAATATTTCAATGACAGAAACTATCGTTTTATTTAAAAAAAAAAAAAGGACATTTAAAACCGTTATCTAGAATAAGCTCATTTTACCTAGAAAATAAAAAAAGATCATGAGCAACAATTATAATAATTTTATTTTTACAAGTTAAGAGAAATTTATATGGTTTTTAACACTAGATTTACGGGACACGTCAATTTGACGGATTCGAGATTTCACGAGAGAAATTACAAAAACCATTGCTATTATTTCCTAGCAACTTTTTCTTACTTTTATTTATGGAATGATACGAAAATATATCCGAAAGATTCAGTTTCTGGTTCACACAAGAAAAGCCCGTAAATCTAGTGTTAAACACTAAAATATACAACTGGCGTCGCCTGTCAAATTTGAATTTGGTACAGAAATTTTGGACGAGCGAGGCTCGTCATTTCCACTCAAAGAGTTGAATAAACGAAAGTTCGATGTATTTCGTGAAAAAATTAGCAGCGTATGATAAATCAGCCGATTCTACTCGTTCCATTTCCTTCCTCTTCAATTTACTTCTGCAAACTTCCCTTACCATATAATGAATTTCTCCGCGTTAGCTTATTTTTCGAGGCGGAACAACGACGGATGGAGAAGAAGGAAACGAGTGCGTCGAATAGACCTGTTGGTGCTCGAAACGCAAAAATCCAGGGCACGTTTTCACATTTTTCCACGGCACGCAGCAGGCGGACACTAGTTTCGCGGTACCATGAACCGTGAAACGCATTTTTTCTCCCCGCCCCTTGTGGAAATTCACGCGAAAACCGTTCGAGGAGACGCGGCGTTTCAGGACGAATAAAAAATTGGATTTTTCGACTGGCTCGGTCGTGCGTTGTTGGTTTTGTTGTTTCACGGGTGTAATTGGCCTTTAAACCCTTTTTCCGTCATTTTCTTGTTTCCTTCTTCTTTTTTCTTCTATTCTTTGCCTACTGTACAAAGCAAAACGGAAAGTTGACTTTTAAGAGCGTTTCAACGCTTCGCTGCTCGCATTTTCTTTTCTCCTTTATTTTTTTCGAATAATTTTCTGCATCTCAGATTGCATTAGGCGAAACAATATTTGCCTTTCCAACGGAATTCTTTCTTTCTATTTTCATTCTTCTACCCCCGTTTCTCGAGAACGATTGTAGTCGATCTTCTGTGAATATTTTATAATCGTGATACGAATCATTGTGGTTCATAAACGTGCAAAACGTGCCGTGCTTTTTCGCCGCGTTAAGCAAGCAACTTGAATTAGCTCCGCGAGGTATTGTTGTTCCATACTGCTGCCGTCTACCTTTTTCCTCTCATTTTCGGGTGCCATTAAAATTGTTTACCGTTGCTCGCACGTACACACACGACGATGCATATTTTCACCGTGACGAGCGTATCGTTCGTTTCTGCAATTATTTGAGGGGAACTGTGATGCCTTTCTTCTTTGCTTAAAACTGCTCTACTATTCCGCCAATTTTTATTATTCTTTCACGTTTAACCAGTATTCGAAGAATGTACGATGTGTTATAATATTTGTTCATCGACAGTTATGATTACAGAAAAAAAATTATCGCGCGAAAGAATACGCTTGACACTTGACACATGGATAATTGTTAGATGGAGAAATAAATTTTTTCCAACTTTTGAGAGAATGGAAATAGATTGATTATGAAAACAATTTCCATTATTGTCGATAAACTTTTTTCTATCAGCTAGCGAATACTATAGCGAATATTTTGATATGAATGACTGTACTGATTATGTCGATTTCAGTCGGTAATTAGAACAACAATTGGACACATTTTCAAGTTGTACGAATAATTCTTAATCACTTCACCTTGAATGCTGATTTATTTCAAACAAGTTGATAAACGTTAAAAGTAGCCAAAATAATTTCTTAATACCCTTTGTTTCTTTATTAAACAGCAAAGATTATATTATTTTATACTCTGTACGATATTTAGCGATAAATTTATCTATTGTATGTAATATTCTGTTGAAAATAGCAAAGAAAGATCGCGTCACTCGAAAATGTGAAGTTATCTTGGTCAATCGGTGGAAGTGAGCAGGTCAGGTTCAATGTTAAAGCAAATATCAATTCAGAAAGTTAGATAACAGTGTTAAATGGCTTTTCTTGCCACCTTTGATGAGTACGGACCTGTAATAATCGTGTTTTTATTGCACGTTTACTGCTTTCAGCTGCATTTAGGTTGCCCATAAATAGCCTTTACTGCAACGCGTTATTTTTACTGCCAATTTGTCGTTTTATAGCAGAGAATTATTATCTGGTATTGTCTGATTCATGGCTGGCGTAATCTACTAACGGCGAGTTCTTTTTTTTTTCCTTTTTCTTTTTTCCATTACGTTTAACAATCATCTAGTCTGTTGCCGATTGTTCCGAAGAATATTGAAAATTGTCTCGTTCTTTATTTACGTTTACGAAGAATATTATTACACGAGGAAAGTTTCTAACTGCTTGAATTTTTATAACGTTTCTGTTCTCTTACGTATAATAAATCCGAAGATAGTTTGATCTTCGCGAGTGTGCGGTTATTAACTTGAACAAGTTTGCGCAAATTTATCGGGACGATAAAAGTTCCATTGTTGCAAAGTTCAAGTTAGATTGAACATTTCGTACAGAATTGAACTGCTGGAATTTTAATTTCCAAGCGGGACAAAGGGAAAAAGTAAGTAAGAATTGCACACAGTCGTGAGAAATTCATTTTCAGCATACTTCTTACCACGTCGCGTATCATAAATTACCTATTCGAATTATTAAGAATCCCACACTTCAGCAACACGTGATCTTATCACAAGCGCCTCTGGTTTACTTAAATTTAACAAGCTTCCAAACTAATTATTACACTTCGAAATTAAACTTACTGCATGAATAAGTTTGACGAACTTCGAGCCAAACTATAATCCATTTACGAACTACCATATACACGCACGCCTCATTAACGCATTGACTGTCACGCAGGATTATTGGAACAGGAACACGAGTTTTGTGCAATCACGTGTTAAGTATAACACGTGACATTTCGTTTCGAATTTCAGAACGGTAATAACACCAGATGAAATGATTTTGCAGGTTTGTTTTACCACAAGTGACTGCAATTTGCATTCTTAGCGAACGTGTCAATTAAAATTCAATTAACAGAACGAATTTCATACAATTCACGGAACACTTTCGTAAAGCTAATTAATAATTAGAATAAACAACGACCGATTTGTCCAAGAATATATTCTTCTGCCTTTTTCTTATACAAATACAATACAACAGAAAATATTCTTCGAATAACTAGCATCGCTTTCGAAATGTGACGTGCGAGTCACATTTCACGTAGAATCGCAAAGAATTAAATGGTAAAAGAAGGAATATCGATAATCTTGGGATTACGCGGGACTTTTTTTATAATATAAATTCCTCAGTTGTATTTTCTCCCTTTCGGTATTGGCAGAAATAACCTCGATGCTCAATTTAAGCGAGCTCTTCTATTATATGGATCTACAGCTTTTCTGACGCCATTGTTGTCTAACATTTTTCCCTTCTCTTATCCCCGACATCATTATCCAAAGCTCTCTCTTAGAACTGCGAATAACTCTCGTTTCGCTTACCAACGAGTGTGTTGTTCATCCTTGAATTCTAGCAGACGTGAGACGTCAACCATCAATCGACGTCGATGCGAGCTAGACGTCGAATTGATCGACGCCAGACGGAAAGCTTCTCCTCGATTTCAAGTTCAATTGGTTATGGGGCGTTTGCCAGAACGGTCAGCCAAGTTGTAAAAATTCCCTCGTTAGCCTTAACCTTGCGTTTCGGGATCGTTGTTATCCAGACGCGATCGTCTAACAAAACGCCGACCGTCAAATTTATCGTTATTACTTCAGAAACACGGAGGCGCACATACACACTACGTTTCACCCTTTCGTTTCTCCCGTTTTCTCGATTCTCCTCCAGTCAGGGTGACCCTGGATAACAATTTACTCCATGGCAATTTCTCCTCATCGATATGAGCAATGGAAGTTTCAACTTTGACTGCGATCGACCGACATCTGATACCTCTGAGCAATTTCAACGATTTTACGAGGGTGCTGGATTTCATTCGATTGTCAGAACAGTTTCTTTTTTTTAACATTTGCTCGACAGAATGATTGAATCCGTTTGAAAAGTGTGTTTGCTTCTCCATTAGTACTCTTCAATTCGTGCATTTTGTAGCCACTGATCAATTCATGGTGAAATCTTCTCGACAATTTCTTGGGGAAAATCGTAAGAAAATCTGGGGAATTTGAACGATTGTAAGAAAGTTCGAAAATTGATTGCAATAGACATTGTCACTACGCTCATCTTCATTCATCTGCTTCAGTATTGAAAAAACTTTCACAAACTAGCTTTCGTTAACATATGATCACAACTATTCGTAAAGAAATAATTCAGGGTTCTCTAAAATTGAATACTCGTCACCATAAACCCTACTTTCTCTTCTCTCTCATCATCCTTCTAAAAACAAGAAGTAAACGAAAGGAAACGATTCTCGCAAAACAATCGAAACTAACGCAAACATCCATTCAATCAAGAGAAGCTTCGATTGCAGCTGCAAATGCAACATCCGATTACACGTGGCAATCGACGAGGCAACAATACCGTTCAATTGCAATCGTATTAATCGTTTCACAGTCTGCCTCGCCTATCTTCCATATTTCCTACTCTCTTCGATCTCGTCTCCTTCCTACTCTTTCTATCTTTTTTTTTTTATTTTTCATTCGCGGCAATAATGCAACTGGGTCACGGGCCGAAAATATCGATGTTCCATAATCTCATAGGTGAAAAGGCTTCGCGTTAGCGAGCCTGGCGCACACGGCTAAAAGCTTTCTCCGCAGCTTTTGCTGAAACTCGACCGTCCTTGACTGGATCGAGCCGACGGTATTTGTCGTTTCGCGTTCACGGCCAAAGATCGCCGACTCTCGAGTGCATCCCGCTACTTGAAAACACTTGGATGCGCTTGTTCGAGTATCCCTCTCTCTCTCTCTCTCTATTTTCCTACCATCGTTGGATACCTGAGCAGCCAGTGAAAGAAGGAAGCACAGCTTATTCACGCGTGCACCGGCACGATTTTGACCACATGAAAAATTCATGAAACGAAAATAAGAGAGGCTGAAAGGCAGTCTAATTGGCCGTCCTTTGTGTTCGTTCAATCCGGTGGAAGAGACGAGAAATTGGGGCTGGATTCTTTTCGAAGATTCTCTGAAGCCTGGTGAATATTCACTGGTGAAATTTATCCAAGTGGCTTACAAATGTGTTGAGTGTCCTACAGATTGTGTCTCGATATTGTGGGGATTTATATAGTAAGAGACTGATTGTGAATTTAATGTGATAGATCAGTTGAAGGACTGTGTTTCGATTAAATCCTCGAATTTAACGTGTGAAAGAAACAAATTCGCAATAGTTAAAAATTTGTATAATATTCAGAGGTGTTTTAACATCGTGTGAATTTTTACAGCGATTGAATGATAGCGAGTTTCAAATGTTAGGGAGTTTGAATCAAGTGCTTGAGATTAGGATGCGACAGAAAAGTGCATGTTCGCTCAAGTGTGGAATACGAGAGTGCAATTTAGTTATCAATTGAAATTGTTGAGTATCGAAAAGAGGTTGAATGAATTACGTTCAATATCACGATGGAAAATGCAGAGAATTGAATTATCAACGTAGTAAAGTGGTAAATATGAGTTCAAAAAAAGAAAGAAAGAGAAGGAAGAAGAAAAAGAAGAGGATAAGAAGTGTTTGAATGTATGCAAGTGCTCGGTAGAGAGAAGCACGTCCATGGAATTAGCAAATCCAAGCAAGAAAAATTACCGGAAGCACGAGAGAAAGCCTGTGAATGGCGGCTCGGTGACGTAACAGCGACGCGCTTGTTTCTGATGCGTGGGTTTCAATTCAGCCAGCCTCTCAAATAATTGTCTCTATTTCGTCAGCAGGATTCTCAGCGCTGATATTCAAAGTTGAAATATGGACAATGTAATTGGAGTGGATAGAATGAAAAAGAAGAAGAAAAAGAAAGAAAAAAAAAAGAGAAAATGTTCAATAAAGTATTTGGATACGATGAAAATTATGGAACAACAGTTATCGTGTACGGATCGAAACGAAAGGAAAATTTCTAGCGTTTCGTTTGAAAATGAAAGGGATAAAAAAGGATATAAAGAGAATGAAAACACAGCTGGAGATGAAATAAAAAAATGAAAATAATAAATGTCAAGTCGAGGTTGATCGTGTAGGAGTTGAAACACTTGTTACAAAAACCGGCAGTGGAAAGTTGGTGGAAATAAAAGGGATACCAACACAGCGGCGCGCGGCCACTTGTTTTTTCCGGAACGAATCCCTCGATATTATGTATGAAATCCTTGACCTCCTCTTTTACGCTTCTCCCTCCTACGCACAGCCTTGGGGAGAAAAAAAAAAAAAAATCTGAAAGAAGACGTTACAATAACGCCTCGCGATCAATCTCAGTCTAAACCTCTCCAACACGTAATCACCTCTCATTTGCATCCCTCGAAGCACTTGAATTAACGAAAACTGATCGATGTTTCGCGAATTTGATTAAAATGGAACAAGTATTTTAACATCTGTCGTGTAATTATTTTTCGAATTCAATATCTACGATAGTTCTATCATGCCAATTTATTTAGGTTGTTTTGCAAAAGTTAATTTGTATTAGCTTTTACTCAATCTTTTACTCATTCCATTCGAACGGAAAATTATTACTCACGGCTCTGCTGGGAACTGTTGGTACGACTCATTTCAATCAGCTAAAGTAAAAGAAATGTTTGCGTACAAATATCTATCTTAGTGGCAAATATCTGATCGTAAATACTCGGCAAATAAAATTGCTAAATTAAATTTATCGATACGAAAATTGTACATTTACAATGTAGGCATTGGATATACTTTTTCTATAAATTATTTAGTTTGAAATTAAAAAAAAACAGATATATCACACTCTATTAGCGAGCGATATTCAAACGAACGATTTAATTATGTTTCAATT
Source organism: Anthophora plumipes (assembly GCA_951804975.1). Taxonomy (NCBI): domain Eukaryota; kingdom Metazoa; phylum Arthropoda; class Insecta; order Hymenoptera; family Apidae; genus Anthophora; species Anthophora plumipes. Next base: position 5,115,003 of record OX638121.1, read on the forward strand.
TTGGCTCGATGTAGAAAATGGTTGTGCGTCACCGATCTACAACGTATCGTAAAATTGCAATATCCCGTTATACTCTTTCTCTATTTTACCATTCGTTGGGAACTCGGATGATCAAAGGAACCGAGCAAATAGATCCAAGTTTCTTTACGAGTTCGAGTCAAGACTTTGGCCAAAATTCCTCGAGGTGAAGCATCAAACGACAGGATGGACCCTCGACGAGACTTCGTTCGAATCTCTTCAAAGAGATCGATTCTTATCCAGGTCCAGATGCAGTTCCCTTTCCCGTCATGGACATGCTGCTGCAAGCTGCAAAAGTGGGCGGGAGGTGTGGAAATCGCGGCCTACGCGAATGTCAGCTAGATACGATTCCGAATTGAATCGGGACCACTCGTTTCTGCGCCGATATCGACGAACCGGAGGTACTGGAACGGGGAGAATGGAGGTCAGGATATTCGTGCAGGCTCGAAAAGCGATTGTAAAGCGCTCATAAAGCCGTAACCTCCTCGTCGTTTCAACGTGCTAGCTTTATTCTGTCGATCATCGACGCTAGATGCGACTCGAATTCGGAATTTCTTCTTCCATCTCTCCATTCCCTTCTTTCTTATTCCGATTTTTACTACCTTCTTATCGTATCTTTATGTTTATTCCTGTTCCTTCCTTCGCGTTTTCCAAGGGGAAATTCCGTTTGTTTCGTGTAAAGTTGAGGGTTACCGAACGTTTATCTGTCTTGTAGAAAAAAATTCGAAGGGGAGGATTTCTCGAGATTGTACTCTTGCTTATGGCTCGTGAAAAATGTTTATCTATTCTGCGGATTCTTTGCTTTTCAGTGGTAAGTGGAGTTGCGAGATTTTTTCTTTTGTTTTTAACTGATGTGGAGGGATGTTGAACGAATAACGTGGCGAATAACTCTGAGTAACAACGTTCTTGAGAAACCCAAGGCTATTAACACTAGAACTACCAAATCAGTCAAAATGACTGGTTTCAAATTTTCCGTGAAAATTTACTCAAAGTTCTAATTCCGTATTTCAGAAATTTCTTCACGACTTTTCCAGGTAATTTTCATTACATAACGTACAATGTATATTCAAAAATACCTCTACCTTCATTTGTAAGAATCATCTTCTCTAATAATAAATTTACCATTGTTAAGTATGAAAACATTGTGCTTCTAAGTAGTATAAGTATGTATAATATTATATAAAAATTAAAAAAAAATATGTATAAAGGTTATTTCCATTGCATAATTGATATTAAATATAACCAGTCATTTTGACAAAATTTCTTTCGTTCTGTGAGAGGCTGAACTTGACTTTGAACCTCTCAGTAATAATTCCACTTTGTTCTCCCTCAAGAATCATCTTTTAAAATATCCGGATTCACCCCAGTTACATTTCTTCTTCCTCGCTGCTATCATAAAATTTGCTTTCCTAATTCTATCGCACATCACGCCATCGACGCGGTTATTCGAGGGAAATTTTCCTTTTCAGTCAGATCGAAGGGACAGCCGTAACATTTTAGATACCGGTGGGTTAGCATGATCCCGGGCATTTTGCTTTCCATAAAATCGTCGTATACCTCGCCTATCTCCCCACCCTTCTAACCTTCGAATTTTCTTTTTCGCAGCGACGCAACGAAATGTCGCGTTTCATGCTGCCTGTCGTGTTCTATTCGTCCGTTCGACGTGCTCGATTAATCGCATCCCGTGGACACTCGACGCGAAAATTGACGACGAGGACGTTTCATTGATTCTTTCGCAGAGAACGAGAGTAGAAACTCGGTGAAAATTGTTTCTCGTTCAATGGAAATGAATTTGTTACCAAGTTGTCTCGTATTACGGTTGAAAAGGTTAATTTCGCTTTTTTGTTCCACGTTTTGTCATTAGTGCCTTTGGTAAATAATTTACCTCTATTTTCTACTCGTATATCGTGTCTTTAGTATGTCATTTATTTTTTCTTTTTTTTTTTTCTGTTTGGTGAAATTCATAGTTATCGTGTTGCGTCGAATAGCAAGCTGTGAAATTGTTTTTCGTACACCGTGGACAGTTTCGAAGTTGGTAATTATGGCTACAAAACATAATTTGCATGTTGAACGTTCCTGATATTAATTGGAAATTCGACTCTTGCTTTTCGTTGAACTCGATCTACAGAAACTTTAACGACACTTGCAGCTTGTTTGCCAACCATTATGCAATTAATAATTTCAATTTAAGACACGAGAAAAATTTGAAATTCGTTACGTGTGTTATATTTTATATACTACTTTATTTCTGCTTGATTCGTCTAAACAAAATTTGAGGATACAAACGTAACAATAGTTGAACTAACACAGAATTACTCAGTTTATCACTGTGGCAATGAATTTTAAATGTCGAATTGATTATTTCAATGATGAAAATCGCTCAATTTCGTTTCATAAAAATCGTCAAATTTTAGTAAAATGAAAAAGTGCATCGAATTATTTTCTACACCCAGCATACAACAGAGAAATATACCCTTAAATGTCAAATCACAAACAATTGCAATATAGTAGACTGGTTGTAACTCAGGCAACCTATTATTATATTTCAACGAAAATAAGGCACATTCGACTTGAATCACCGGTATTCGCCACGAAATTGCGTTTCCAACACTATTACCTTAACAATTGAACGAAGGTGGAAGGCCAGAAGCAAGCAGTATACATCAGTGAGCTCGATTACTTCACCCTTCAACTTTATCGAGTCGCGTTGTAGGCTGAAAAATTAGGAAGCAACGATGGGCGAAGAAACGCGAGTCTATTTGCATGACTTCATGTACGCCCACCGTTTGACCTCGGGCGTTGCAATCTTTTAGAATAACGAGTGGCTTTTGGTTGGCAGATTATGGTGGGTCACGCGTGTATTACAAATAACAGACAGCCACACGTGTAACTGTGAGACCACCCTTTCATAGGGTGTCGCCTTTCAGGGCCAATCTGAAAATAACCAGCGACCTTAAGTCTGTTCTGGTAGAACGATTCTAAAAAAGGGGTGGAAGAAGAAACGCGTGATTTCCCTTGTAATTGTGTCTTCTTTCTATTTTATCTGTTTCCTTTCTTATCTTCTAATGGGGGAACAATTTCATCTGCTGTTAAACGAGGATTTCATCAATTTTCGATGATCGATCAATTTCAGAAGACAGTAAATGATTAAATGTGTGGTATTATTAGAACGTCGAATTATTAGTGTGATTTGAAAGTTTTTAATTAGAACAGATAATAATTCGAAATGGGACGAAATAGATATAAAGTACAAGGACAGCGAATTTTCTCGTGTGAAGGGAAGTTGTAGAAGTAGCATTAAAAAGCGGAAAGACGTCTTAAACTGTCGGAGAAAGTAAGAAACGTTCCGTGGTTAAGTGTTTGCAGCTATGTTTTAAATTTAAAATAATCCCGTTCCTTCCAGTCCACGATGTCGAGGGCCTGTTGACGAGGCGAATTCTCATTAAAATGTATGAAATTCAGAATATCTTTAATGATTCCGTCGAACAGCCCTGCCACGCTGCGTTCACTCTGTATTCGATAAAGAAAATGTTCGAATGGATCAGCATTAAACAGGCGTGTTTCCTCTTTGGAAACATCGATGCATAACGATTTAATTTTCGTTTAAATTAGTCGAATGTACGAGTGGAGTCGTTGTAACTCAGTAACTTTACAAACGACACCACTTAAAAAATTCTGTTATTCTAACTGGAAAACTTCAACACTCGTGAAACATTCCTCTGAATTATACGATGAAAATTTTAGACATCCTGAAACACTAAACACAAGCTTTATGCATTGCGTCGTGTAAAACGAGATGTCAGATTTTTCAAGAATTTCTTGAATTTGAATAAAAGTTAGCCTCACATTCTTCAACATCGACTCGTCAAGAATTATACGAACCTTAAATTAACACGAAAAGAACTCGAAACTCTTCAACATTTGAATTATCACCGATCAAATAACCACAAGAAGCAATGCAACATATAATATCTCACATTCAATCGAACCGATCACATTTTCCTCGTCGACAAATATTTCTATTCGATCGATAACCCCTGGCACGATACATATGTATACACAACTGGAAACATGGAGACAGAATGCAATCAAGACACTTCGATACAGCAACGATCGTTGCCACGTGAGCGTGTGTACGCGTTGCACATTTGCAAGAACTACATTTCAGCGTTGGCGCATTAATTGTTCAGCTGCAACGGGTGCTCGCGTATGACCCAATTTCGAACACGTTCATCTCGACCTAGAGTTCCTCCATCGACGATCCACCTGCACTGCCGTTGGATTCTGGAGCTTGTGGCTCTGGCACGGCTAGGAGACCGTGGACTTTGGACCGATGCCAATGGCCCTATTACACAATTCGCCTGCTCGATAGTCAGATATCCCCTGTAGAGTTCTAGGTTTTCTGCTGAACTTGATCTAGCTCCTATTCACCCTTTCCCTTGCCCTCTTTTTCCACTTGTTTCTATACACTCTCGTACACGTGTCAACTCTATGGCAGATGTTGTGCTAACATTCCAACCTCCCACACAGTTCCTGAAGCGGCCATTTGTTTTTAGCAAATATTTTCGTTGCCATATTTTTCAACGTTGTCAAAGAACGAGCCATGTTGATGATTTCGATATGTCGAACTTTGATACCTTCTAGACTTCTAGTAGATTATTTGGAACAGTCACCGCGAGTACCATAGTATAGTAATTCGAAGATGGCTAATAATGACATTCGAAACGTTTTCATTAAATCTTTTATATGGTTTTTAACTCTCATTTGTCGCTAATATTGTTTAATAATCGCTAATAGTTTCCATCAATTTTATTCGCAGTTATCATAATTTTACACATTTTATCTTGCAATTGTATCTTTTCTTTTTATTTGTGTTTGAAATTCGAAAGAATATAATTCTTTTCCAGGATGAAATTACGCATTCAAGTACCCATGTCCATTTTACTCAAGGACTGTTGTGTCCAATTCTACGAAATTATTGCAGCAATATCGAGTGAAAGGAAACAGCCGGGACGAATTAGAATCGAGTGTCTCGACAACGCGTTTTAATGAATTAACCGTGTTCATTACTCGAATTCCATTCACCGTGTAACAGAAACGGGCCGGCGATATTGGGTTTATTCATTGGAGCTGGTCCAAGTTATTTTCATTTTCGTCTCCATTTGCTCGACCGTCTGGCACGGACGTAGTAATTCAAACCACGGGGGATCTTTTCGTGGATGGTGCACATGCGTCTGGTGTATTTCGAGAAAATCCGCCGGAAGAAATATTCCTAATAATTTTCCCTGCTCGGGGTATCTGGCTCTAGCCGAGAGCTAGAAGAAAACCAATATGCAAAGTGAAAGAAGAAAATGGAAAAGTTTCCGAAGAAACGTGAAATTGCCTGCAGACCTTGTCATCCCTTTCATGTTCTTAGCGAGCCTTGCCTCTCGAACTCATGGAGGGAAATATACGAAATTCTTCAGCCGGACGTGAATCGATGTGCTTGATCAAAGACCAGATTTGCATTCAAGTAGTTCTTCCTTATGCTTCTTGCAGTGTTGTTCTTCTCCCGTTCAGCGGAGAAATGGAAGTGTAGAGAAACGACGATAGAACGTGGAAAAGTTCATTCTTCTTCTTTGCTACTACTACTATGTCATTCTGATAGAGCAGATGTTCTCCAAAATGTGTGGATCGTGTTAAATATTCAAATATGAGAGTAGTTTACGTGATCATTAGGGGAGGTTTATGGTGAGATGAATAATTTGCAATTTGATTCGATTGAAGATCAAATGAGAATAATTAAATTAATTTACTTCTTCGTCACTTTTTTGAAAGACGTAGAGAATTGTTTGAAATTGTTTCGTGGATAAGTAAATGAAAGTATAGTATTTTCTTTTTTTTTTAATCTTTTACGAGAAAGTTAGAAAAAGTGATTTATCAGAGGTTTGTTTGAAAGAGGAACTAAGAGTCATATTTTTGTTAATACGACAGTGTCTTAATTAATAACTCCCGCGTTAGTTTTCTAATTATGGTAATGAATATTCCTAGTTCGGTAATAGTGGTTTAAAGATATTAAAGTAACCGTAATTATCTTGATGAATATTTTTCCCTTCCGTTAATCGCATACCTTGATAATCCAACTTCATTTCCGTTAATTAACAAATACTTGGTAAATTCTGCCATGACTCTCACTGATAAATATCCTATAATTGGGATCGATCACGACTAACACGTTTCGAGCAATATCTTGCAATTAATACCTGAATCTCTATTTAGTACAGATTAATGGGAATTCATGACGCTCTCCATATTGCGTAATTTCATTTGCACTTCGTAAATTTCACTTTATTAAAACCAAAGGGATTAAAAAATGAAGGAAAAATATACGTTAAAATAATTTTCAAGATTAGTTCTCAATTTTCCTTCTCTTCATTTTCACACCTTCACTGATATTCCTCCTTGAGTTCTTTTTAATGATAAAATCCAACGATGATAATTATCATAATTGCACGCTGAACCAGAAAATTACTAAAAACATCTCGAAACCTTCATGAATAGGGAAACAGTTTCAAAAGTAGACATTATCATTCCACGAACGAAGACTTCAAACATCTCCTGACGCCCTTGTGATTTCACGAACAAAAGAAATTACGCCAAGATGGCCACAGAAGTTTTCCTTTATCTACTTCGAAAGTGTGAGAAAACCACGCGAGATTATTTTGAGAAATCATCGTTCTATTCGTTCGTTTCAATGATGAACGACATCGATGCGAAATTGGAAACGCGATCCACTCGTGGCTCTCGCGAATTTCTAACGATTATTTATTGTTATTACCACGGTTTCGTCCCCGTGCAGTTGCCAAGCGTGCGCGGCACCGTGAAATTCACGACGAAACGAACAACCTTCGCCTTGAACCCTCCACACTGTTCCAAATTTCCCAATGAAAATCTATTTTGGATGTGGTAGTCTACTTTGGTCAAATTAAAGCCAGTTAATTGGGAGCAAAGGCGATTAGTTGTGTAGGAAATTCTACACTCGCTGTTTCGTGATGGGAAAGTTTCCGAATATTTCGAATTTCAGGGAAATCGATATGGTAATTGATATTACCAGTTGATGATCAGTTTGCGGTAGAATTAGGTTTTATTTAAAGAGGGTCGAGAATATAACTGCAGCGAGTTACGAAAGTATTCGTATCCTCTTTGAAGCAGAATAACTGTTTCAAAATTCGACCAAGCGGATTGAGTTTTTCTTTTTGGAAAGTTGGAAGGATTAGTTTACCAGATCGAGTGTATACAAATATTGAAAAAATTGTCTAGCTTCTAAAAAAAAAAAGAACTCAAGCTGTTTTATTCCATTTTTAAAATAGTTATTCTGTTTTAAAGGGAGTACGAATACTCTCGTGACTCGTACCTTACCAATTACGTTGTCAAACATTTTAACAAAGATATGAATGCAATTAGGTCATAGAGAGAATTGTAGTACAATGATGAAGAATTTGTGCTTTTTAATTAATTGGAATTTTTCATTAATTTATAAACGAAACGAAACTGAGTACGCGTATTGAATACATTGAAGTGGAAGATCAATTTGAATTGTTCGTGTACAAAGTTCTTGGACATTTTAATCTGTAATAATGACGGGAAATTTTTATCCTACGTAGAGATGCATAAATTATAACCGGTGGTAAAGTCAGGTGATCAGCGCTTTAATTAACGGAACTTTTGTCTCTTTAGTAATGGCGCTTTTTACCGCAAAACTGTGTAATTAGCGTAGAAAACGTGCTTTGAAACAATTAAGAGCTGCGCATTATGTGCAGCGCAACATTTATATTAATACTATACATTCGTCAGGTAATGTAACGTTACGAACACTTAATAAAACCGAGCGTTAATTATTAGAAAGCTTTAGAACTTGATAACGTAATCATAGTAGTCAGTCGTTAATGTAATCAGATACGAGTAAACCCTTAATTAACCTCAGAATGCTTTACTTTGAGAGAAAAAGGACTGAGCAACTTTTTGCACATGTACACACATTTTATACTTCGTTTCCGCGATGATAATAAATCTTCTAAATTAGCAACAACTTTGAAATTTATTCAAAGATGATTATAAATATGCTACATCAATTTCACGGACAGGCAACGCCATTTTAACACTTGGACATTTAATTTCTTAATTGTTTTAATTAATAGGTCTCCTTCTTGATATCGATTAATCAATGAAATATCGTCGTTCGAATGATAAAATTGCAAAAAATTGCAATTGGGAATCTGAGATAATTTATTTCTGCCTCATCAACGTGTAACGTGGTAAAATTGCACAAGTGTGTAATTGTAATGCAGACTCGTTGGATACATTCAGTGGAACAGTGATTTTACATGAATTGATAAAGTGATTTAATGTGATCGTAATTCTCTTCTTCTTAGAGAAACAAAATTCCTCCAGTTTTCACCCGAATACATTCAATATTCCAAGAAATCGTGTTCAAACGGCGGTTAATTACACGTGTTACATTAATACCAGGATAACTTACATTTTAACTACCGGTGAACGAATCGATTAACTCCTATTTCCCAATAATAACCGTCTCTAATTACCAGAGTCATTCCAACGAATAAGTTCACCGAAATACAAGCATACGAAACAATGTTGCACAGCGATCAGCTTAGTATCTGTGATTACGCGATACAACCACACTAATGTGTTGTCCGGATATTCCCTGTAACTGTGACGTATCTATAATGCCATCCTAGTAATATAGGTAGAATCAAATTATGGCTATGCAATTAAGTGCTTTACTCGGTGATACGAAGCCTCCTTGCATCAATGCAATCATTGACAACGTCACAGTTCAGCCATGACAGTATCTTGATTGCTCATCTTCGACTGTATCTGATGAATATCTGACGTTGAATAGGTATTATCGATTGGAAGAAATACAAAGTTTAATACATTGTTCCTGAACATAAGGTAAATCTAAGAACATATGAACTGACAGTAGTATAAATGAATAGGATTCACGCAACGGTTAAACTCGCGTTTAACACGAATTCCCTTTAATTCAACCGGTCTGACTCGAACTTCTTCTTATCCCGAGACAATCAAGATCCTGTTTAACTCAAATTACAACTAATTCAAGTTCCTAATCTAACCCCATAAATAATTCACGCAATCACTATCACACTTAACCCTATGCCTCTCTCGCGACCTTAACCCGACGTGGAACAATCACCACCCTAATTAATTCGAACGTCCCCTAACGAAGAATACCAAAGCCACGGCGAGACCACATTTCCCACGCTTCTTCCCTCTTCTTCCTCCGCCTGCAGGGGAAGCTTAACGGCGGCGCTCAATATTATTGCAATGAAAACAGGGCCTTTATTACGCGGCGTTCTCTCCTCACAAAGCGGAGGCCCTCGTGCTTGAGGCAGCCATTGTTAGGGGAATTCTGCGTTCAATGGAGAATCGAAGAAGCGGCGCGACGGCGAACCGCGAGTGCAGAAATTTAGAGAGGGAGGGTACTTAGAGGGACGCAGAGAGAAGGAGAGAGGGAGGCACAGTAAGAGGAAAGAGAGAGAGAGAGAGAGAGAGAAACATAGAAAGAGAAGCTGAGCGAAAGGAAGGCAGAGAGAAACCGAGAGAAGCAGGGCAAGTCAAAGGAAAAGAGGTAAAATAGAGAGGAACAAAGAAAGGGAGGAAACGGGGCGGAGAAAAATTGGGAAAGAGAAGCGGAGAAGCAGGGAGAAAGCGAGAGCAGTTGGAATAGGATGTATTCCGCAATGGCGCAAAGCTCGCGTCGCATAGAAAGAGAGTTGCACGAGGTGGTGGTTTTCTTTCACCCCCGTCGCGTACTGGAGCATGGCCAAGTAACTTTTCTACTTTGCTTTCATCGTGATTCCTGTTCGCCGTTATCAGCCACGGTTTATACGTATTTTCGCGAACCCGCCAACTATGTTACGTCCCTTCGTTAAGGGCTACGAGATATCTACGATACTTTCTGTATTTCTCTCGACAGATTGGTGCACACACACACACACCTACTTCCTTCCACGGACTCTTTCCTCGTTTCGTTTTCTTGTTGCACTCTAAAAGGAAAGGTGAAAACACCTTTTCCCCTTGGAAAAGGAAGTCTCGAAGAGTTCGATTCCTGAGTTTTGATGGGTAACTTGTTTCGCTTGTTTTCATTTCCTTTTTCCTCCTCAACTTGTTGAGGAAGAGACGTTGAACGTGGGATTTCTGATACGTTCTCGATGAACCGAGAGCAAGATGAAAGGTGTAATTTCTTGTTTACACTGAGATACGAATGAATAACCCATAAATAGGGAATAGAGTGAAACATGTTACATCAATTTATGCTTTTATGGTACGCTGAATTAATATCGTTTCGTTTGTAAGGCTTTCCATTTTACGATCGTGAATAATTTAGCGTAGAAAACGGAATCAACGTGATTTCTTTGAAATTTTCAAATATATCAATCGATTTCTTTCTTTTTCTTGTTTTATTCACTTCTAAACTACGTTGCAACTTTATGAAAGTCTCTTAGAGTGTAGAGAGGAGCACGAGGTTGTCTATTCATCGATTTTTCCAAATTTAGTCGAGCGAAGATTATGCAAAGTTTGACAATATCATCTGAATTCTGTAATAAAACCTTTCCACGAGAATGTACAATTTATGTTAAATTCATGTATGTACCTATTGAAGATCGTTGAATTCCTCGAAGGATATTGCATTGAAATTCTAGTATCCAAGGCTCAATCTAATATCACCTTTATTTTCTTGGATACACACGTTGTTATTTATCACTCTGTAAATAATGTATGAATTTTATTTCTCACCGAGAAAAATTCCCTGTTCCGAGCGTGAAACTTTATTATTTAAATACAACATTTCTGATTACATTTGCACAATTATATAATATTTCAACGTCACTGTGCACAGAGAACGAACGAATTTATCAAGGGTAAAAAATTTCTTTTTTAAATAAATCTGGAACGCGATGGCTGGTTTTGAATACGTTCGATGAGAAACTACCGTCACGCGGCGTTTTCATCAACGTTTCGATGGTTGAAATACTCGTAGTGAGGCACTTCGTGCACGAAGGTCTCGAGTTATCGAAACAAGGTTCCCGGTGACCGCAATCAACTGGGAATCTCAGTTGATCAGTTCGAATCAGTTCGATACACGCCGACTGTGGTCTTCCATTTGCGGATTTCCGCGTTAACGCGATAGCAACTATTCCAATAACAACATTAACGTTGATAGGAAACATCGGACATCGATAATATCCCGGTATAGAAAAACTCCACGTCAGATTTTCCCTACAAAAAAAAGACCAGAAATATCGGGAACAAATTTTTCTCCACACCTGGTCTGATGAAATTTTTCACCCGAAACTTCGAGTTTAGAGACACTGTAACAAAATGTTTTTTTTTTAAATATCCATCGGAAAACTTTCATTTTCGCATTTTGTGTGCAATTTATTTTGTCAGCAGCGTTTGATATTTATCGTAGTATGTATTCTTTTTTTTCAATTATCAACTTTTTCATAATTTTTCGTATTTCCGATGGAATAGAAGTTTCACCCAAAGAACAGGGTAAGTTCGAGGAAAGTAGGAACAAAAGTTATTCCTCTGGTGAATTTGGAAAATTGTTACGTGTTACTGTTCGTGGTGGAATTCTGCGAATAGTTGGGCGACTTTCTACGTGGCTTATCGACTGTGTAATGAAGGACAAGCTTTGCCAAGGGAAAGTTGACCAGCAACTCCATTTCACCAAGTTTATTAACCTGCTCGGTCAGACTATAACCCCTATCAAATTTTCCTCTAATGCAATTGTGCTCAGCTTTGATAGCAAACACGTATATTGGCTAATACCAAATAAGCGTATTTTCTTTAAATAAACTCAGACGAGAATTTGAAATATAGTAATAAATTACGAAACATTATTTAATTATAAATAATGTATCACTTTGCAAATTAATTGTATATTATTTTATAAATACAATTTAGTTACTTTCAACTGTATATACATTACTGCTTAATATCATTTAATAGCACAATAATGCACTAAGAGCATTATATTAATTAAGAGGATAATAAAATTATTCATGGGATATATTTCTCTTATTATCTATGAAAGATTATAAGTTCACATTATTAAATTAATTACGTAATTAATTCTTCGCTGCAGAATGCAGAAATTGTTCATTTAAAAATTAATTTTAGCAAATAAGAAAAAAAACACCTTTCTGATCGAAAGTAATATTCATTGATTCGATATCACTCTGATGAAAATCAGCGTCAACAACAATAATTTAAAGAAATTATTTACACGAATAGTAATCGTGTAAATTCAAACTCTAGACAGCTGATAATTACGTACATTTGCTAATTAAACTTAACCGTGCGATTATTCGGTATCCTTTTATCCATGCGACCAGATGATTACAAGATACAAGAATGAAATTACATTTTTATCAACCACGAAAGAACCATTAAGGAGCCAAGCTCGGGTTCCTCTTGCTCGCGTTGTTTTTAGATTAAAAGGAAGCAATTTAAAGTTGAAATGCCGGATAGACATTCCAATGGCCGTTGCACCTTTCCCACCCTCTTCGAGGGTTCTTTCAAGTCGCGGAGAATAGAGAAAGAGAAATTTTTATGTGTCTCAAAGCTGCAGGTATAAGGTTACTACTAACGACCAGTCGCTTTTTAAAACTTCCTGAAAATTTCACGATTTCCCCGGGCAGTTTCCACATGAACTTTTCCTCACACGACGATATTGTTTCACCCGGAGCTTTCTCCCATTTAGACATTTTGTCCTATAATCACACAAGTACTAGAAATAATAAAAGATTCGAGGCTGTTTCTTTTCAATATTGTATCACGTTTATTTTTCCCTCTTTGTTACAATAAACGTTTATTAACTGAACAAACAGAGAGAATTTCCTACACTTGCTAGCTTTCCACTTCAAGGAAGATGAAGTATTTATAAATATCTGCGTGTGCAGTTGATTTTGACAAGATTAAACATCACCCGCATGGAAGTGTGCCTCAATCAACATTTCCTGGCCAAACATTCTGCGCCTAGATTTCAATAGGCAAACAACAGTCCCGGGAATCAACGAATCATCGTTGCTTTCTACGCGATTAATCGCGACGTTTCTAGAACGTGAAAATTCACGTTAAAAGTAGAGGATACATTTCCAGAAGCGAGTATCTTTCGAGACGAAGACGATGTATCGATAGGTTTTAATTGAAAACCGATGCTCGGATGGGAATATATATTTCACCTAGGTTCGTCGAATTCTGGCTCTAGGCCAAAGTAATAGATGCAAATACGTAGACGAGGATAGATGAAAGCTCGTGTCTCGTTATTCTGAACGTTAGATTACACATGAAGTTCACTAGCTCGCGTTAGATTGCACACGTGCTCTGTTGATTACGTTTATTTCGATGAATGAAACTTGGTTCGTGTAATCGTTGAATCGTGACCATTTCTTGTCAAGTTAAAGGGACCGTTATTAACTGTGCACATTGTTGCTGCCCATTTCCCTTAATGTTACGCTGCTGTTAGTGTTTTAATCAATAAATGTTCGTGTTTAAACACTGTATTCACTCTGTACACGTTGTTTCTACTTTTCAGCGTTTAACGTTGTTTCCAATTTTTATCAACATTGTTTTACGATGTTAAATCTTACTAGTTTCAGCATTGGCTTCCTGTATTACTAGTTATTACGTGTGTGTATACTCTGGCGAGCTTTATAGTTCAAAATATTTTTAACAATTTCAGAATATTCTTTAAAATAAGTATAAAATTTGTAGGCAAATTTAAGAGCTTAGGGTTTTAGCGCCCCACATGTTCGTCAGCCTAACCAGGTTTATGGTGCAAATGTGACCACGAGCAAGACGTAGAGGTAGTAATTGTGCCACAAACCTTGTCACCATAAGCAAAGGGCAGAAAAACGACGTCCACCGGTGAAAACTGTTTTCACCAAAGTCATGGTGGAAGGAGGACATCGAAAAGTAGGTATTTTAGGAAAAAATCTAATTAGCAGAGGCAAGAATAGTTTGACAAACGGTTAAAAATCGAATGAGTGTTGGAAAAAATATAGAAAATAGCGTGTTGTAGAGGAGAACAACTGGTATGGTAAAGGACAGCAAACGCTGAAGTAGATTGAAAATATAGACGTGTATGTTATTTTTCTAAAACTGTCATCTTTGAATCCTTCAGACCTAAATCTTCAATTAAAACCCTAAACCTAATCCATCCTACAATTTTGAATCTTTTCAAGTGAAAAACGCTTATGAATTTATATATTTTCACTTGTTTTATCGACTTGCTTATATTTTAATATAAAGATCATTTGCATAAACTAATATCCTCCGTGTTAGATGTTCTTTCAGCGACTAGGGAGTTCAAAGGGTTAAATCACCCTTACCGATAGATTTCACCGCGCTAAGTTTCTTCCTGCTTAACGATCATAAACTTTATTCACCGGGGGGATGTTCATCCATTAACATTACTTTCATCGTCAATAAACTCCTGCTCATGAATACAACCATTCTTATTACCATGTAATTAAATATGGATCAGGAACGTTTCAACACACCAATGCGAACGATACTGACACACGGAAAGGTTCTTTTTCACCTGGGAAACACACAATGTAACAACTCGACGCAAGAATCAACAGAACCCTAATGAGTTCATTAAGGGTTGCGAAGAGAACGGAATGGGAGGAAAATAAAAGAGAAGGGAAGAGAAAAGGGGATGGTCTGTTGCAACTGCATGTGTACGGATTCAACGTTTTCGTTTGGGGGACATTTCGCTTTCTCCCGCTATCGATTCGTTAAGCGGCTCGTAAGGAAGAGCAAAGCAGCCTTAAAGGCGCACGCTCAATGCCGCTAACCTATTTACCTATGTAGGAAAGAGCGCGGCTGACTCATTTCCATCGATCGGCGCGCACGTGTATTCCCAAAGAGGACTGGGATTCTTTCGAATCTTCGTTAACGAGACTTCCTGTGTATATTCTACGAGGTTGCTGCTACCTTTCCGTTCTTTTCTCTTTGTCGCTTTTCTTATTGTTATTATGTAGATTTATACAGATTTCTCTTTTTCTTTCGTTTCCTCGAGGAGCTAGGAATATTATTTTACCGCCAAGTAAAGTTTTCTTTGAATAGTTTTTCCGTACAGTTATTTTATCAATGTTCTACCGCGATCTAACGCTGAACAGTTCCACGTCGACTTGATGTTTTTCCACCTGTCAGGTGAATTTTTCCTCGAGAAGGTTTCTGTCAAATGTGAGAAAATTTTATAACGTATAAAATGTGCCTTTTTCTTTTTATCAACGTAGGGGAATCAGGATACAGATGGTTGACACTGTATTTTATTTAAACGATTGTGAATAATAATTTCAAGAACAAGTTTCTATTTTTAGTATACAAATGAGGAATATGCTATAACTTATCAACGTTTATCATAATCTTCCAGTATATGTGTTACAAAAAAGAAGAAGTAAAATTAGGTTGCAGTGATAAGTTGAAGAGATTTTACAGATTGTGAAATACACATAGTAAGTACAGTGAGAGAATCAAACTTTTTCACTTCTATAATTCTCATAATTGTCATTAATATGCAAAGAAACAGAATATTGTATCTTTCAGTTGAAAAACTGATAATATTAACGAGTGAAGTACGTTATTTTTCCCCGATTTCGTATTGAAATCGTGGTGAACACGAGTCGTTGTTCCAATGACGTAATTAGATGTTCGTTACACGAATGCATATAATTAAACGCGTAACGTATCTCTAGGTTAACGAGAATTTGACTAATTTAGCGGTGTAATCAGCGTAACGTGAAGAATAAACGCGTAGAGGGAAGGAGAAAGCTCGAAAACAGCTTGCTGGACGAATTAGCCAGCATGGAACACACGAAGGGAATCGAAAACGGTGTGCACAACCTTGCTAGTTTATAATTAGACATTCCCGACACGATTGCAAATCGTGCACGGTTACAATCTATTCCAGCGTAGGATGTATCATCGGCTGAGCCGAAGGTGGCCGAAATTAGCCAACCGGCACGGCGAATTACGTAACGTCGCGTCTATTATTAGAGCTTCGACGTTTAATTAAAGGTTGAAGGGGCCGTATTCTTGCACGGTAATGAATTTAGCTAGTGAAAATCGATTCCTATGTAAGTAGCGGGTACTTTAACGAGTTACGAAACTTCCTGCTAAGTGGGTATTTAAGTTTCATAACGGGCCCGTCGATGGCCTCAGTGCTGAAAATTGATTTGATCGTTTCGATTGTCTCGTACTATTCAGAATGCATAGAAAAGGACGTTGATACAGAGCAAGTAGATTTTGAAAAAAATCTCGGTTAGAAATTAGTAATTATGAAGAAAAGAGAATTTCCTATAAATTTCGTTTGAAACCTTTTGTAGAGATCATTATTTTGAACAATTTTTTCTTATTTAAGGGTGATCCAAAATTCACGCAAGAAGTAATTAAGGATAGAAAAACTGGAGGTTTTTAATTCAACTTTGTGAACTTTTTATTGATTCATGAAATATACAGTATAGGGTTATGTATGGAATAGCATATCGGGTAAATGGCCTCCATGGTATTGCTGGCACATAAGCACCATTTTGTCGAAATTTTCTATCACCGTTTTGCACTAATTGTATCTTTACGGTTGCTGTTAATTAAGAAAGATTATAGATCGATCTGAGAGTAATGAGCAATCTTGGCGACGTATTATCGCTGGATGTTGATCCTGTCGTTCATCGATTGGTTTCTAATTAGGCGTTTCGGGGATTCGGTCAAACAAGATTCAGTCGGTCAGAGGGAAGCTGCGTAATCGAAGGACGCCCGAGCAGTTTCAATCGGAATTGATCCAGTGATTATTCCGCGTTAAATCACTATCTGGGGTACACGATTGTTACGCTTATGAAGTTTCCAGGTCATCGTTGTGCGACACTTCGAAGTAGGGATATTCGACGACCCGATGATTTCGAATGTCGTTACGATCAATTGTAGCAATAACGGTAAGTCGATTTGTGTCGTTCTTTGTAACGACGATCGGTTAATTCGGAAAACGTGAAGTACAGAATGGTTAACCTTTTGCACTCGAATATTTTCTCGACACTTTTCTTCGATTTAATCACTCAAAGCAGGGACTGAATTCTGAAATGAATGAAACATCAAGTTACACGCAATCGAATCACAATATTGTGATTGTTTAATGCAGAATATTGTTAATATGTCTGAAAGATGTAACGTTAAAATTTATTACAGCCTGGGAGAAGCATTTCGAGTAGAAAAGGTTAAAAGTTCGCTACTTATGTATGCTATTAATCCTTTCATTACTGCTGACGCTTTTGAGATTTGTTCCTACTCTTTGTTACCGCCCTTTCACCTTAATTTAATCATAAATTTTATCCTTTGCACACTTCCATTTTAATTACCGAAATAAACTTGAAAGTTTCTAACTTTTCAAAACAATTTGACAAGTTTCGCGACTAAGAACTGAACATCCACCTTTGTACGTACCAAAGTCTACCATAGCGAGAGGGGTAATGTTAAAGTTCGAAGAATGAACGATTGTAAAGGAAATTACGTTCGATCTTCCATCAGGAAGAATTCTGTTACTCTGCATTCGAATCCGAAACATTTGGAATGATTCGGTTTCGCTGAGCTCACCACACGATTCATCGATCACTCATATGTCATTAAGTTTCGACGGTTCGAAGACATAGATCGTTGAATCCTGTATGATTTCAACGGGTTTACCATGTCACGTCCATCAGCCTGGAGGAATATTAACGCAATTTATCAGATCCTCGATATCTAGTGATCTCTACGCGTCCATGGTCCTCTGTTCTCGTTATTACACACACAAGCTTGCTAATACGTAATTGTTCCGTCAGAACCGCAGCCATCTCTGCTTCAAGAGGCGAAACCTATATAACAAAACGAGTCGAGCGAGAGAAGGGAGAAGGGAGAAAGGGTTATCGATCGATCGGAATGTTGTGGCTTTTCACCTTTCTCGGCCTTTTACCTCCTGAGAGACCTGAATTAAGGTTCCTGGCTTGGTTAAGTGAGAGAGGAGAAAGGATTTGTTTCTCACGTGAGCACGATCGAGGGATATTTGGAATTAATAGTGTTTCAAATTTCATTAGGTGGAATGCATTTAGGGAGACACGCTTCGAGAAGAATTTTAATGGGAAATGTACAGGAATATCTGTAAAATTGAGAAGAAAATGTTCTACAAACTGTGCTGTCAGAGATAGATATTTAAACGAGGTAGAAATTTTGTAACAATTATAATTCAAAGTCTGATTTATTACGTGTAAATACTTAAACAAAGTTACACAGTGGATTGTTTCAGTAAAATTTTAAAATCGGACTAGATTTTGAGAGATCGAAAATTTCAATAAAATTCCTCTTTAAAAAAAAAAAAATAAATAAATACTTTACCCTATCTGTTAAAATAATCCAACTGAAAAAGTGCACGTAGAGAATTTTCGAAAACGTGATCGTACAACTGTTCGAAAGCTCTTGAACTTTTCTAATACAGCTTTTGTATATATATTTTCTACACGTATTCTACTATTTTTGTTTTCTGTAGTGCACGCGTAAAGATGTATAACAGTAAAAGTCGAGAGATACAGGACCTCGAACGATGCATCAAATTTACCGAAAGCAAATGCAATACACTTTAGCTGTACACGCGAACTTTGCGAAGCGAGAGCTCACGCTTCGTATCAAGGCACCGAACGAAATGAAATGCTGTCCAGCCGCTGCATCCCCCCATTCAATTTGTGCACGTTGAATATATTCATAGCTTTCTCGGTGCTTGAACCTGTGATCAAAAATACAAAGATCTCTCTCGCTTTCAATTTTTAAATCACCAGACGTTCCTCGAACATTCTGTCCAGTTTCTCTACAGCGTTCATCTTTAGCGTGACCGTTGCGTGGCGGACAGTTTATTTTCCGAACGATTGCTTGTTAAATATACATTCGCAGGAAAAAGCAACGTACTCGGGAAAAAATATTGGAAAATAAAACAGAGTTCAATCTTTTCGAAATTCTCGTCAATATTACGTTTACAGCTCTATTCACATTCTTTTTTATGCATTTGTAATTTATTTCGATAAGTGAGTAATAAATAAATGTCAGTGACTTCGAAAGCTCTGAGACAAAGATACTTTTTTACAGCGTATGCATCTTTCAATATTATTCGTATAAAATAGTTTTCGTATCGTTATCATAAATAAAGAAAATATTTAAATATCTTCGTTTAAACGGTACACTTTGTACACAGAGATGACAGAGATAAGATAGAGATCTATCACTGTGCAACGTTTAATTTCCAAAGTTATCCAATATTTGCCTCCAGTCCGTGAAATGAAGCTTTCGTTCCGCGGTCTCGATTGTCAAAGGGTTTAACGACGAAACGCGCGCAGCAACGGCGAAGAAAGGTGAATAGTTCGTGTGTCGGTTCCACCTACGAAATTTCACATTTATCACGTGACAGTTCATCTAGCCTCGTTGTTCTGTGGTTTATTACGTGAACACGTAAGTTACCGGCGTGGGCAGGTGGTTTCACAATTGCCAATATGAAATTCCTCGGAAATCCGTTCGTGCGAATTACGCGATAACGTTTGCTAACAAGACGCACAATGGACGTTAGCGATAAATTTTTCGGTAGTTCACACTTCTCCGAGCATTTTGACGCACGGCTGTGGTTATCTTTCTGCCGCGGCTGGTCCGCAGATGCATTTTACAGGGTGGAAGCTACATTTTCACAGAGTCTGACGCGAAATTGGGACCGTTGCGCGTCTTACGTCATCTCTCAATAATTTATGAAGACATCCTGGTTGTTTATGGCTCTGGAGACACGTGTTGCTACACGTCTTAGAGATTTTCGAATGTACTGTAAGGTTTGCTGCTCTTAATAGAAGTTTAATACAGGTACATGGTAGCATGAGAATGATGAATGTTGGATATGTTGGGTGGGGATGAAGATTTCTTGAAAATGTGGATGATTAATGTTGCTATCAGACTATGCTATGAATAATGTTGTTTCTTGATGCTAAGTTTCAGTTCGGTGTTGTATCAACCCTCCTTGACTTGTAATTTCTTCCTCCTTGCCCCAGTGGCGGGAAATTTGATTGTTAAGGAGGGCAATTCGAAAAATGGACTCATTCTGAGTTTAAGTTAACCGTATGGAGTCAAGAATCTCATTAAATTTGAATAATGAATAATTACTAATAATTAAAATAACATAGAAAAATCTTTCAGTGTAATTATTTGTAATTGAATTTCAGTTCTTCATTATATGTTTTGAAAATTTTCTTACTGCGTTTCTTTAACAATTTTCTAATGATTTCTTCCTAAAACCTATAATTTAAGTTTCTTTAGTGAACAATTTAATTTTTGAGTATTAAAAATTATGTATACGTTCCATAGGGGGCATATGAATTTTAGAAAGGCTTAGGTCGGACATGGCACAAAAAGTATATAGAGTGTATTATATTTTTACACGTAGAAAAAGATTGTGGAGGGAAATTTTGCATTGTTTAATTTTGAGCAAAGAATTTGTTAAGATATTGTGTTAAAAAAGATTAGTATTTCGTGAGATATTTCAAATTCTATTCAGGATCCAAGTTTTATTCTTTTCTCGTAACTTTTATTAAATGGGACAAGCTGATATGTTAGAGATTAATTACATTTGATAATCTTCGGAGTAATAAATTGAAACGCAAGACGAGAACGAGCTTGACACATCGTTGCAATGGAATTTCGAATCTAATAATACTAAAGTATCATCAGAAGTAATATTCCTCATCTAAATTTTTAATTTCCTAGCCATTAGTTCGAGATGAATCCACTATGATTGATGATCTACGATCCATAACCTAAGAGGACAAGCTTAATCACATATCGACGAAAATATTCATCAGAATCCTCGAACTCGGTGGTACAGAGTCAGAATACACTCTCGAAACTTCACAATTAATTCTCTTTCTCTCTCACTCGACATTCTGCAATTTTTCTCGAATTTTATAACCAGAAACACATCATTGCTAATTAACATAATAACAAAAGAAATTTCGCAAATTTCATTTCACGAGGTTAGTTAGTTCAGCTAACAATTTCGCCTGAAATCCTTCTGCAAATTAAAAAACAATCTAAACAACGACGAAACTTCTCATTTTTCATCGTGGCACAATCCATTATCTACTTGAAACTCCCTTGAACCACAAAAACATCGTTCGAGGTAAAACATCTTTTGCCGAGTTCTTTTTATCTATCTCTCGGTGAGACACGAAAAACCTTAAAAGAAAACGAGATGGTAGATACAAAGGTTACCGTGAATATCGTGGCGAGGGGTTGCAAGAAGAGGACGGGAACGAAACAAGAGGGTTCGCGACGTATCGATTAACATCCAGACGAACTTGACACAGCAATGTGCAGGGACACGTGTACAGTCGGAGGGCAATGTAGGCGAGTACTGGGGGAGAGAAAAAAAAAAAAAGTGGTAATAGTCAACTATTATTGAGCTTAACTCGAATCTTCATCCTATAAACTAAGCGTCCAAATGAGATTAAAGTTGAAGGTATTTTCTACGGAGTTTTGTAATTCTCACGACGTTGGACACGATGCATTACGAATGTTAATTTGAATATCGACATATACCAATGGGAAGTTGAGTTTGAATATTGCAATTTAATTATTCGATTTATTTCACGGATCGACGAATTTGAAGAAAAAAGAAAGAAGATTAATCTCTCCGTTCTAAATTGTCCATTTTCATAATTTTCATAGTTTCATAATTATTTGAGATTTGTAATTGACGAATTATGTTATAATTAAATTATTGAA
This sequence comes from Anthophora plumipes, assembly GCA_951804975.1. NCBI lineage: Eukaryota > Metazoa > Arthropoda > Insecta > Hymenoptera > Apidae > Anthophora > Anthophora plumipes. Next base: position 5,136,894 of record OX638121.1, read on the forward strand.
TAAATATGATTCTCATATGGAAGACGAAGATCGATATTTGGAAGTGAAGTTATCTCAGGAATTTTGAAATTTAATTGTTCAATTACGAACGTCAAGTTAGTTGTGAATTTGAGAGAAAGGATTTTCTCGTTTAGTTTAAAATTTGCAAACTTTTTTTTTTTTTGGAATTCGTAATTTTTTGACTATGAAGGATGTACAATTTTTGAAATTGTTACGGTGTAAGATGATACGCGGAGGGAAATTTATTTTTAGCATGGGTATTTCGAATTGCACGTGTCAATTAAATCAAGGGTTTCGAAAATATTCTTCTGAGTGTTTAATATAGCGTATCTCGACGAGAAGATGGCTGGAGTAAGCATCTGAAGATTGATGTCATTCGATTGTGAAAAAAAAATCAATGGCCTTTACCTTGACCCATTAATAAATCTCGAAAATGTCTCTGGAACGATGAAATAATAGAACTGAGAGCTGTGATAATGTCATTCTGAAATTGCTCGAGGCTATTCGAAACGCATTCTCGTTTTTGTTTCGTGTTTCAATGCAACGCATTCCTTCGACGTTTAGCGGTTCCTCGGAATTTCAATGTTTCAGCAGCCTCGAGAGCTTTGAACTCGTCTCAAGATTCTTTGAATCCTCTTGCATATCTCAAGAATCCGATTTTTCTTCAGTTTATTAGCACAGACATCTCAATCTCGAAATCATTTCACTGCAATTTCTAACCAACAAATATTTAATATTGCATATTTATACAAACAAATCTAATTTTCATATTTCTTCACCTTGTATTCCCACTGAAAGAAGATCAACAATTCAAGAAATTAGTTTTTCCATGTTATCAAAAACAATTAAAGAAATAAAAAATTCTTCTTTTCTTTCTAAATCCCTATAATTTGCTTTTTTCAAGGTTAATACGTTTCTATTCGTAATTTTGTTATTTCATGCTCGTTATCTTTCAATTCAGAATGTTCGAAAATGTATAAAATACGCAGGTTTTTTAAAACAAATATTAAAACCCGCGGAATGTTTACTTGCATAGGTAAAATATTCGATTAAAGTGCGATGTGAGAAAAATGTGAAGAATATTTTTGCCAAATATATGTTCACTGAGAGTGTTGAAAGAAAGGAACGGAAATATAGATAACTTCACAGTTGTTTTGCCAAGTGTATCCTCCCTCTTAAAGCGTTTCATGATTCGAGCAATGCTCGAGGCGATTCGAGACGTTTCAAGAGCGGGTTTGCCCGAAAATTAATAGAATAGAATGGAGTGTCCATGACTGGCAATAATGGCCTAGCCGACGTGTCTCATTTCCAGTCGTGCACCTTCGTTTCTGCTCGAAAAATGCCAACTTGATCGAGTTCTCTTGACCTGATCCACCCCCGCACTTTAAACTACGAAATACCGTATAGGCGTGTGGATTATCTGTGTGCAATGTGTAATTGAAATAATTCGTCGTGTAATGATGATAAAAGACGAATATTCTTTCTTCTTTTTTTCAATTTTCATTTTTCGTTTGCATTTTATTCGTTCTCCTTCTGGCTCTGTGATTATTGACTTTTTAATTGCATTTGCAGTTCGTTAAAAGTTTGTGTATAATTGCACGATTCTCGAGAGTTTCGGCGGTTCTGGGTTTTATGAAAAGGAGCTCGAAGTTTCGTAAAGTTTCGCGTAGTTTGAAATTTTTAAGGGTTCAGATTTCTGACGGTTTCGAAGATTCTCAAGGGTTAGGTTATTTACAGAAGTTCCAGGACATTCCGGAGCTTCTCGGTTCTTAAGAGATTAACAAATTTTCACGGTTCACGAGAATTTCAGGCTTATCATCGTTTTCGTGACTTCGAAGAATAGGAAAGTTCTTAAAGATCGTAAGATTTTTAGAACTTTTCTGAACATCGAAGTATCACGTTGTTTCACCTCAGTGCCAGAGGTATGATCGTGAATTTAATCGAATATCCTTGGTGCCAAAGGAAACCGATATCCTACTCTGATCGCGACTATTTCTGTCGCACAATATCCTGATCATTCGGTTTAACTGAAGTGAATCGTGTCGCGAATACAACGTTTCCGGGTTCACTTCACGAAACAGCAGAAGCAATCAGACTCAGCTACGACTTTGTCGTCCAGTCGTGACATTGCTTACATTCTTCCAATTGTCAAACCTTTGGCCACGTTCCTGCGAAGATGCTGGACCTATCTCTCTCTCTCTCTCTCTCTCTCTCTCTCTCCGATCGCGGAGTTGCATTTCTTAGCAAAGTTTCGTTTTGTCGACGCGTGAAACGTGATCTGTCTTCGCTCGATGATCGAGGCGTCGCGTCGCGTCGTGTCGAATGGAACTCCTTTGCTAGCTGGACGAACGAAATTGCTTCGATGTTTCGAAGAATGCCAAGATTCCGGTTTTCAGAATGGAATTACTTTCGTCAGCTGTGACGTTCGATCTTTCCTTGGAATTCTGTACAATTTTTAGAAGATTCCATCGCACAAAGTTGCGTGCAAGTGATACATTTTTCAGAACCAAGATAATAATATCAGGTATCTCAACGAATCTTTCCTTCTCGCAAAGTAACAATCCTCCATTCTCTTCTCGAAACGAGAAATTCCTTTTTCCACAGTTTCTCGGAAGAAAAGAATTTTTGAAAATGAAAATTGAACTAATATGAAACACCAGATAAACTGGAAATCACTGAATCGTAAAAAAAAAAGAGCTTTCTTCCTCGTCGAATTTATTTCAATTCACAAACGTTCAATCTTCAAAATCTTCTTACAGCATTTTATGCGCTCATAGCAGATGCTTCATTGTCGTCTTCGGCGTACAACACTGGTACCATTTTGAAAGGAACTTTTCTTTCCTTTCGGCTCCTTTAATTCTCTTTTAATCCTCAAACAGAATAATCGCCGGTCTGTTCGTTTGATCTCTTTCGAGGCGGAGCTCGTTCCAGATGCGGCCGCAGACAATTTCAATCGATCGTTCTTATTGTCAGCGTTATCGTCGCCATTAATCAAGGATGCCTTCGTGAATCTTGTTGCATTCATTGTCCCCCTGTGAAAGTGGCATCGTTATCTCGTTCTGTTGCCAGCAAATGATGCTCCACTTTCGCGCCTTTGTCTAGAAGAAATCATTAACGCACGTGCAACGTGTACACTCGACGTTAATTTTTACTTATTCGTTGTCGACAGTTGAGCAGCATGCAAATTTTCATCTTTTCTCTTGATGCAGAGTGATGGATTAAATGTAACACAAATTTCGATATTTTTTTCCGAGTTTTTCTCGCTCGATTATTGCAAAGTGTTTGGAAACAATTTTAAAACTTCTAAAAATGTAACTTATTCCAAAAAATAGAAGTGGTAATACAATATCAGTGGTATTACAACATTTTCTAGTTGTTCACGAACGCTGTTAACATATTTTTAAAATCTTCTTTTTCCTTTGTTAAGAAGAAGGTATATAGGCGCGCAAATATTCTGTACAAAGTGGTGACGTATATTTTAAGCATCCTACGAAGTATCGTTTTTCTTTAGATTTTCTTTCAAGTTCAGTGAAATGTGACGCGATCGATTCTATCGTGAAGCAGCGTCATTTGTAAAACATGGCTTAGACAAATGGTGCAATAAGTCGATTTTTCATTAAACAACGTCTCGTTTCTTTTGTTCGATAGAAATTTGAGTATTGTATAAGAATTTTGAATATTTGGTGAATTTTTCATTCGTACTTTTGAACTTCACGTCTAAATAAAGGTTTAAATGTCACGAATAAAATATCCGATATTTCTTTCCATTTTTCTTTGGAATAACACATTCAAAGAGCGTAGAAACTTTGAGAATTCATTTCTCCCTTTCCAAGTGATTTTCTACGAATAAAAAATATTTTTTGCATACTCTTTTATTCTTTTCGTACACACGAGGTTTTGTTAAAATCACGATTATCGTTTCTTGCGAGGATTAATAATACCGTTGGTACTAATTAGCATTCAACGATCATTGTCACAAGTTATTGTAAGTTGAAATAACAAATTTGACTTTCTGACATTTCCTACAATTTCACAATGCATTGCTTGTCAACGATAGAATCAATTCGTTAAAAATTTTCCTAAAGCTTCGTCTTTTTTTTTTTTCAATTCCTCTCGAATTTTATTCTTAACGAAACAAAGGGAAACGAGAGAGCTACAAACTTAACCTGTCGCGAGAAGCTCGTTAACAAGAAACATCGTCGTCGAACAATGTCTGCAATTAAAAACTTCCCTCTCTAAACTTTGAACTGAACGTGTGGTCTGCTATAAGATCGAGTTGCACTACTTAAGAAAAAGTTCCAGACCTGCAAGCAGTGCATCCCGAAGAAGACTTTTCCTCGCCTCTGATCCCGCCGAGAGTTACGACACTTTCGATGCATTGGACGGCCTGACGGTAACTTGTACTACTTTATGGAACTTCCGTCCACATTTTCAACTTTTTTCCTCGACCAAATCCGGCCGGGAGGTTACGACTCCGGTGCAGGATCCGTTCTGCTATCGAATTTTCTCGCTTAAGAAATTTCTTTTCGCTCTTCTTTTTTGCCACCGCCGAACTTCGTTGAAAATCGTAGTTCGTTCGCTGTGTCTGTGTTGTCGGGGAGTTATACTACTTGATGAAAGTTCTTAACAAAAGTACCATTCTTCGGACAATAAAGATCGATTTAGTTTGTCGAATTAAATTGAATTTTCTTTCCATAATGAAGGATTCATCGTTGATATTTTACTTAAATTTGAGAGTTCTTATAAGCTGGCTGATTTTATAGCAGGTTATACTTCTTGGAAAGTTTAGTGTATATGAAATGCATTAGACCTGTATAAATATTGTTTAGGTAACAAAAAATATGAATAAAACACTACCCATATCGATTTCTTCGAATACGAAATGTGTAGGTTCCAAAATTAATGCATTTCAAGTTCGAAATATCGATTTCTTCGAATACGAAACGTGTAAGTTCCAAAATTAATGTATTTCAAGTTCGAAATATCGATTTCTTCGAATACGAAATGTGTAAGTTCCAAAATTAATGCATTTCAAGTTCGAAATATCGATTTCTTCGAATACGAAACGTGTAAGTTCCAAAATTAGTGTATTTCAATTTCGAAATATCGATTTCTTCGAATACGAAATGTGTAAGTTCCAAAATTAATGTATTTCAAGTTCGAAATATCGATTTCTTCGAATACGAAACGTGTAAGTTCCAAAATTAATGTATTTCAAGTTCGAAATATCGATTTATCTCGTTATGCGACGATACTATTTCTTAAATTTATATTATTAATATTCCATCGTCGAAAGAAGATTGTTGTCGTTTCCATTTTTGCCATTAATTCTATAAAAATGTACATGGCTACTTAAATATCGAGTTATATCACTTGCAGAACATCACGTTGTACAGATTTTGCCGAGAATTACCGTTTGGCTTATTATCAACTTTGATACGCTATTATACAGATATGATTAAGAGAACGTGTCCAAGAAACTTTTCTAATTGGCTCACAGCTGAAGGGACACGGTAGCATAGACTGGTTGTCCGACCTGATATCGAGTTATGTTTCTTGAACAAAGTTCCCTTTGCTAGAGTAATACATTTAGAGGGTTCTACTGATCGATCGAATTGTGATTTACTACCTGGATAGAGTCTATCTAAAGTTCTTTTCACTAGTAACCAATTTATAAAGGTTCTTTCCCGAGCAGTTCCATCGAATATTGCAAAATTCTCGATTCTATGTCCGCCAGGATACTGAGTTACACTACTTACGCTCTATTTTACATTCAGAAATAGTATTTTATAAAATCGTTTTCTAAATTTAATTTTATAGTGTTTTTCATATACATTTAAACATATTATTTATATTATTTATTTATAAGTACTACTCCAGCTTAGAATAATATTTGTAAAATAATCTCTGGCATTCAAGTAATTGTTAAAAATATATTTTAATATTAATTAACTTACATGATTTTAATTTTGTAAGTAAACAGAAAATAACGTAACATATCTGGAAACTGAAAACAACATTTATACATTTAGAGAAGAAAGGATTTTACTACATTCATTCATATTTTATTTGTATATGTGAATAATAAACTTGTCCAAAAATGAGTATTCAGAGATATTCTGTTTTATCCTAATTTTAAGTAATGGTAAAATTGAAATTCCTGTTTAAGAAGTTACATAAAATATGTAAAGCTAATTTTACGAGTTTCCCTTTCTCGATTTGATCAATTTCGCCGACAAGGTCTTTGGAATGGTCAGAGACATCGATGCAAATGCCGCCAGCTCGTCTCACTACGGAGCATTCCAAGTTCAGATCAATGGAATTCTGGAATCCGCTCAAGGCCAGACATAATCTCCCCGACAACAACGTTGTCTGCCATCATTTGTCAAACTTGCCAAAATTTTGTACTCGTTTCATCCAAATACACCGCCGAGCAATAGAATCACTTCTTCGTTACATTTTACGCACCAATAGAACCTTACAACTGTCTGACATTTGATCGACTTGTACTACTTAATTGATAATTAAAGAGCTCACTTTACTTCTAAAGGTGTTATAATTTAAAATTAAATTTCTGATAATATTTTACGAGACAAATGACATTTTAGACTCTCGATTAATTTAGAATTGTTGAGTGTAGCTTTTGGAAAATTATTTTTCTTTGAACTTAGAAAATTTTATTTAATATATAGCATATTCTGTCTCTCATATTTTTACTTTTCAATTTTCGTTTACCATAAGTGACGTATTAAAGGATTTAGCTATTTTTTAATTAATTTAGAGTTTTAGAATACAGTTTCCTTTGTTATTCTCATCGCATCCAGTTTAATTTCATCGAAAAATTTGTTCGTTTCCTTAGTAAGAGAGTCTGGCGTACAATAAATGTCCTTGTTCATTTAGGTTCATCGTAAACCGTTTCAAATTCATTTTTCTTCCAGAAGGACACCGCACTGGGTTAAGGAAAACACACGAAATTTCAATAAGTATCTCTTCTCCTAAAAACCAGGTCAATTGTTTGTGTCACTTGTGTACTATTTCGCCATGAAACACTTGGACAATGAAATGTGATCATCGTAACTTGCATCTTTTGAAATCTCGTTCAACGTTTCAACAAATACTCTTTAATTTAATCAGACAATACTACTACATACTCCAGAGGATAAAGATAAAGTGTAGATTGATATTTGCGAATGAAATTTCATTTTATTACCATCGGTATATTACACAGATATAATTGCAGATTCGTGATACAACAGTAATCGATAAATTCCAATTTTTCCGTATTATTTTACACAGGTAGTAAAATAAAAACCTTCATGTCATTGTTAGAATACACATGAATAATATTTTAATATAGTAATTACAATAAAATTAAATTTAAAGATAATAAAAGAATAAGTAAAATTGAAAAATAATTTATATGCAAATTTACGTATTGAAAAAAGATTGTAGTGTTTCACGCTAATGAAAATGACAGTGAAAAATTTATTCTCAACTTCTCTACACTTTGCTGATATATTTGGAAATATGAAAATGATCATTTCGCTTACAGAAATTCATTTTTTACGAATAAGCAAATAGTTCGGAATGGTAACGTATGTACAAGATAGATTGCGAGTAAAGGTTGATTCATTCACACCTTAATCCTCTTAAACTGAAACCCCCTTATTAATTACAGTTTGCTTTTCGACGCAGTCTTGTGCTCCCTATCGATTACTCAACGCTAATGTTTACACTTTCACGTTGCAGCTAATCTACTCGATCCCACGTTTCCACTAAATAACTATAAATTACAATTCACACAAATATGATAACAATATTTAGCTCATCTTACAATATATAGGGTGTTTCGTCTAACATTGAACAATTGAAATATTTCGGCTTGCTTTTCACGATACTGGAAAAACTATTCGGAGAGAAAATGAACGATGCAAATAGTCTGTCGATCGAAATATTTATCGCATTGCACCATTTCTACTTCCGCTAATAATAATATATTAATACAAATCCTGGTAAAATTAAAATGTATACTTCCGGACGTCCAAGAGATAAAAATAAATGTTGATATAAAAATGATCTATTAAACATTTCCATAAAAAATTAATATAGTAATATACTAATACTAATAATAAAACTACTATAATAAATACAGATCAAGGAAATAATGAAATTTGTTCATAATTGATAATATTCTTTATTAATATAATTGTCGATATAAAATTTATTGCAATGATATGTTGAAAAATTCCTGATACACGTAAAGAAGGAATTATTAAACACACTGATGGCGTAGAATTAAATATGATGATGATAATAATAATAAAAATAGAATAATAAGGATAAAACCAGTTCCTAGGTTAATTCGAAATAAATTACTTAAAGTTAATGAAATCAACGAAGAAGATTGTTGAAAATCTAATAATATTCGTTTGAGAAAAAGATCCCATGTTTAAAATGACGAGAAGAATATAATTAAGATGGTAAGCAAGATTAAACAAGAGAATGCAGTAGAATGGTGTGCATTAACGTGCCATGTAAACTGGTTCTTCTTCATTTTCACTATTCCCACGTTCTTCACCGAAGTTTGCACATTATCCACGAAGGGATATTTAGTTTCCAATGTACACAGTAATCCTGAAACTACAATGGTAAAGCGAGTAACGTTACCCTTGTTCGCGATTAATTGTTACGAATTCCTGTGTTGCAAACATGTTGAAACGAAAGAGGATGTAACGAAGTTCGATGAGTGTGTAACTCACGTCGTTGGATCGTGAAGGATGAAACAAACGTTTGCTTAATATTTCAGCTACTTCAGAGTAGACTTTGCCTCGTCTAATTTAACGATCTTATGCTAATATACGTATATTCCGTGACAGAGTGCTACCTCTCGTTCCTTGTATGCCTTTGAGAAAGTTCGTCATACGACAAAGGGTTCTGACGACAAAATTATCATAATTGTAAATTTATTTCGTTGTAACGAACAATTACACGAATCTAGTTCCCTTTGCCTTCGGTGTTTCATAATTTCTCTGTAATTAGGTAATTATTTTTAGTTTCTATTGCTTTAGAGCTTTTGTTATACTGTTATGAGATTTCCATAAATTTTGATGTTTGAATTTTTTTATTAATTTGGTATACAGTGTGTATGACAGAAATTTTAATAAGTAAATATAATGCTAATTTCCGCTACTACTTGATGTTTTTTCCTTTGATATTATAATAGTCTTCTGTTGAACTTAATTTCACCAGCTTTATTCCACACTTGTGTGCTTTATTTATATTGTTTAAATACAAGTCTGCTTCTTCAAAAAATTATTGCTTCGTTAAAAAGAAAGATGTATCAAATTGAAGATAAGAAAAATTGTATTTAAAACAATTTCAATTGTATTAGAAGCGAAGTGATAAAGTTAGAATTCGAATCACACCTGATTTATGATGTATGATTAACGTGTTGAACGTATAAACGTATCAACGCGTATTAAACACGATTTTAATAGAAGTAAGTAGATTTTAAAGCGAAGTTTTGTAGTAAAAGAGGTTCGTGGTCGTTTCCATGAAGGTACATTGCTATTTCAGTAGACGTACGCTGTTAAGAATTAATGTAATCGCTTTTATAGCCTCGTTTCATTATTAACGAGTGATTCTTTTGGGAACGTACGAGTTGACTCGTATAAACATTTGTTCGACGAGTTAGAAAAGAGCTTGAATAGACTATAAGGCATTTATTTACGTTCCATCACTCGCGAAATTCTTAATAAAATTATGATATATTAAATATTTATTAATGTCTCTTTTGCAAAGGTAGGAATTGTCAAATGAACGGTCTTCGAAATTTCTTTTTTCTTTTTCAACAATTAATCATCGAAATCGAGAGTTTTTCCTTTCATTCAGACACACTCACACATTTTTAAAAGTCAATTATTTATGATAAATGTTGAATAATGGTTTTCCTTTCGATTTTCTCGAAGTGAAATTTTAAGTAGTACTAAGTATTCCAGAATTATGCAAAATACAAGTTCAAAAATAAGTTTTCCATTATTGTTGCACTTCATATTTTACGTAGATTAAACAAAGTGGCGAATATTTGCTAAACATTGGTTTATGAAAATTTGGTGATCACTTCTGACCTGTAGAAATTATGGTAGAACTGTATCAGGAATTATTAGAGGATATTGTCCTTATTATTAGTGTTATCATTGTATTATACTAGTGATATTATTATAACGTTAATCACATTATTATACAGTGAAACGTTAAACTGAAATTTAGTATTATAAACTACTTCTCTCTATAACACACACAGAGAACACCGTTAGTCGAAGTACATGATAAAGCACTACATTGTCAACATTTGCTAATGAAAATCCATTTAGCGGAAATGCTTTAAACGTCATTATTCCAGATAATCGACGCTTTACTATAGCCGATGTCGAGCCTTTCGCTTTCTCGTTCATCAATCTCGGTGAAATGAAAATTGTTTGGATAACGTTTAACTCTAAATGACAACGTCATCCTCTAGAAGCTACGCTATCAATGAAGCATTGTGTACTTGGAGTTCGTTTGTTCAATGTCGAAACTGGTGATAATTTGATTGATTCATTTCGATCGATACCTCGTCGTTTATACACACGAGGTTCATTTGCAAAAATCAATGAGATAAGAGCAGGATTAAATCTTTCGTACGAATCGTGGGAATAATTGAAAAGCTCGCGCAACTTCGAAAAGGAAAACAAAAATTCCGGGAAAAACATATTGAACAGTAAAAAAGCTTAACAATACCCCAGTTAAAACAGAATAAATTACGAAAAAAACACAAGTTGCGTGCAAAATCACCCCGAAAATAAAGTAAATTCAACAACCTTCGGAATACGGTCAAAGAAAAGTGGCGAGGAGGAGAATCGTCGGAAGATATGCTGGTACAAAATACCATTAGTCACATCGAAAGCAAACGCATATTGGACAAGAAGATTAAAACTTCTCGATCAAGATGAAGAAGACTGCGGCGCGAAGAAGTTAGTGTCTCGGTTGGATATTGCGGCTCAAAGGAACTGCGAGCGTGAGACTCATAGATGGACAGTGACGACAAGCGACGTGGCGGTTGGAAAAAGAGAGAATCAGAGAAAGAGTGTCGCTTGGAGAGAGAGGGAGAGAGATAGAGAGAGAGAGAGAGAGAGAGGAAGACTGAGACGTCGCGAGCACAAGGGGGAGAGGCCCGGCGCCGCGGCACGTCGCGACGCTCAGTCTACCGGCGTCGTCCGTGCAACATGAACGCAGCGAGCGACTACCTTGCCGCTTGAAAACGCGTGGAACCTCGATCTCTCGCGGTCTCGTTTTTTCACTCGAAATTTTACTCGCTAATTATTTCAAAATTCCCGCGAAATATCGCGACCCTGCTCAAAATTCTTCGTCTATTCGCACAGTTCACATATATCGAGGAAAATTAATACTCGCGATTAATCGAACATTGTGCAAAAGCGAACTAGTGTCAAGTGTGTTTTGCAGTGTCTTATTTAAGTGCAAAGTATGAGGTGTGATTTATGGTGACGAATAATTCTGCTCAAAATTGATTCGAGTGTTATTTCTAAATAAATTAAATAAAAGCTGAGTTTTTTGTGCAATTTTTACGTGTGTTTTGCAAATGAACAAAATCGAGCGATACTTTGAGCAGTGAATTTATTACGAAACGCTCGAAATTAGTGTGAGCTAGGAGAATTCTTTTCTATGAGTATTATGTTACTTATGAGTGAAAGATTTTTATTTATTTGCTCGACAGTTGTTCAAAATAACGAGGAGCTCCTTTGAGAATGAAATCGGTGTAACCTTGAATTTTTTGACTCGAAGTTTCCTCAGTGTTGAGGCGACACTCGTTCAATATAATTATTGATTCATTTGTACGAACTTCGGACGTAATTTGATATGAAATTTAGAAAGAATTATTGTCCTGTAACCTTCTTAACGTGACCAAAGGTGTTCGAAACTTCGATATATACTCTCAATGAAAGGTATGATTCGTTGTGTGATTGCAATGCAGTTGTTCAGTGTTGAAATTCGATATATTCGCATTCCGTGTGCAGTGTGGTGCGTTTGAAGTGCAGAAAAATGATTTTCTAGCGATATCGAAAATTCGAAGATGAAATTTTACGACCGATGGAGGAAAACTCCCTCTTGAGGGATGGATTTCCTGCAGAGAAATGAAGCTCTCCTAACGAAGAGCTCATGATACGTGGTAAAAGTCTTGAAAGGTTCTTTATCGACGCGATTTAATCGAGTATCGGTTTTATTATATTTTGTCGTTTCGATCGAGACACTTTGCGCCTGAAAATACTTGCGAAAACGTTTTGACGGAAAAAACGTTTCCGAATCGTTCGAAATGTCGTCCTCCTACATTCGCGCGTTATTCTTAATTCAAAAGATGGGAATTTATTACGTATAGCGTGAAAACCGGGTTTCATGCCAATTTTTCGTAATCCTATAAACATAGAATTCCGAATTTACACGTTGCATATTAATCAACGACCACTTTTGTAATCCCTACTTTCTGTTTACATGTTTACATATTTCGCAATTTTTTTTTTCCGTCAACATCTGACGTAGTTGCGGCGGTTAAGCGAGCAACGAGGCACGTAATCGTTATAATTTTATTGAAAATGTCGAAACGGGTTCGTTATCTTCCTCTAATTACAGAATCATTAACACGAATGTCTCGCTTTACGTTCTCCGCACGACTCCGAGAATAGATTTTCAAATTTCGTTACTCGCAAGGTCGAAAACTTTCCTCGTTCGCTATATCGTCACGAGGCACAAAAAAGCACAGCCAGTATCTGTCCTCGGCTCTTAAATTATTAATCCTTGCTACTTATAAACAGAAAATTTTCCTCCTTTCCTATGCTCGTTATGCGAAAGATGGAAAAAGAAGAAAAGTTTGTCCTCTTTCAGCTGTCGAACTAGCAAACTGCATTTTTAGAACATTCCTCGTGTTTCGTGTTCGTTACAGAAAAAAGTATGTTTACCATTTTGTCTTTGCTTTTGAAAAAAGTTCCTTACAAAATACGGATACTTAAGGGAAGCATAAAACAAGCAATTTTCTGATTTCCACAGAAACAGATACCAATTCACTCTTACTTTTTCAATTCTGGCCTTTGTGAATTAATTCCAGAAAAAGATATCAATTCACTGTCACTTCTTTTTATTCTGGATTCAGTGAATTTCTTTTTTAACGATTGATATTTTTCTTCATCCTTAAACTCGTTGTACTAAACTTTGATTAATGATCAGTGATTTCAAGAGTGAGTCATTCAAAAGCCAAAGTGACTAACTCCATTTTTCTTAATTCTTGCAATTTATACCAAATTATACCAAAGCACACAATTGTTGTTTAACATTCCGCAAAGAAAATAAATTTCATAAACTTTGTTTAATAGAGTTTGTTAGCAAGGCACAAATATAGGTTCACAATAGTTCCCTTCACACGGAAATTTTGTCACATTTTTAACTTCTTCGTCATCTTTGACTATAAATTATTACGGTTTTCTCGTTGAGGCTGGTTACTCGAAAATTTCCACGTCCTTTCACAACACAAATCTCGCGTCGTTTCATCGTCAATCATCGAAGCTACTCGCTCGTGGCGATGAGCATCTTGACTAGTTTGCGATTCATAAACTCCAGATCGTGATATTCGTGGGAAATCACTCGTGACGAAAGGTCGCGTACCGGAAATAATAACCAGTTTCGCGTTTTCATCGAGATTCGCAGTTTGTTCCGCAGAAAGAAGCGTCATTTCGCTCACGATAGGAACGGCTGGCGTTGCACACGAGGCGATGCCAAGGTATGACGCTGGCAGAAAGTTCGTTGGCGCGAGCGAGCAATAAAAGCAGCCGTTTGTCGCCTGATTCGTGGAAAAATTCGTACGTCTTCCGTCTGCAAGGGAATCGTCCCTTCGTGAATGTGAATGGAACCATTCAACGGGATTTTCCCCGCAAAGTTATCGCTCGTTCTCCCTCCGCGCGAAGTGTTGCGGAAGAATTTTCGCTCGAATATTTGTCCGTTTCGATAGGCTGAATAATATTGATCTAGAACGTTTACGTCCATATATCACCAAACATATGCTGCTTTTAAATCAAATTGGCTAACACTTGGATTTTCAGTGAGATTTCAGTAAAACGATCTAATTCGATTATAGTAATTTACTATTGATAATAATTCTTAGCCTCGTTTGTGAAAGATAAAAAAATTTATTTTTATTCTTAGCTGGATTTATTACAGATTTTGTGATTTTGTGGATTGCAACGTGGATATTGGTATAATTAATATTTATTCAAGTTTGGTATCGGTACTTTTTTATCAGGTTGATGAACTGCAGCGAGAGGTTAATTATTTTGTCAGAAGAATTATTAATATGATATTTTAACAGTATTTTTACACATTTTTATGTTTGACAGAATTTTATATACATTGTTGAACAATACAGAAACTCGATTGAAACAGAAAATTCTTTGATAGACTCGTTGCTAAATAACAAACAAAGGAATTTTTCTTGAAAATATTTCTGGTGGCTCGTCGTAATTTAGCAAAGTTTGTAAGGAAAATTTAAATACGATCAAACTATCTTGAAGGAACGAAAAATAATGCGTTCGAAGATTCAGATAAAAGGTCTCGTATATTTTCGAACGTTACAAATCAATTCCACGATGATTTTATTGCACGTATTTCTTCAGACAAACGCTTTATCTTTCTCAGAGAAAGATATCTTTGGAAATTCTTCAGTTTCTTGCCACGATTGACGACTGATTTTGTGTAATCTCAATTTTGCAACGTTGGAAAACAGAAGAATAAACAATTTATGTTGTAAAGTACTTAATTGTTTCATAGACTCTCTTAATATCATTAAAAAATTCCAAATTTAGGAAATATGAATTTTCATACACTTAGCTTAATAATACTACACCTAAACCAGTATAAATAGCATAACCGTAAGTCTGAATAAAATGTATTTTGCTATTTCTGCAAGAAACATTGCAGTTTTATTATTAGTTTTACTCAATTTTAGTTACACTCATTGCAATTTAAATTTTACTTCTACTTATACACTTTTATATTCTTTTCTCCTATTCACTTTGTATTGTTTTCCCTCAAGTAATAAATAAGTAAGTAAATTTCACTGTAAATTTGCAAACTCAATTCTGTCAACGATATTTGTCGGTTCTCTTACTTTGGCGAAAAATTCAACGAGAAATGTTTGTATTTTCGCTGAAGGAGAAAAGGAAAAAAGAAATGGATTTAATAATACTCGAAGTGGTCGTATCCAGTTTTCATACACGCGGGGAAACTCGGTGTTTCGTGTGTTTCAACCGAGAAATGCGCTCGTTTCTCGCGTTATATGGCAGGCTTAAGCAAACGTCGAAGTTATAACTCGGTTAAGAATGTTACGCTCGTCGTCCTCTTTCCTTCCCCTCGTCGGAGCAAACAAAAAGTCCAACAACAAGTATTATAGGTAAGAACAAAGGAAAACCGATCTTCCTTTGGATACACGGTGAACGCAATATTCTGTGGCGTCAAAAGAACACGTCTCGTTTTCTCCAACGTATACGGAATTCTAAATTGTGCGACTCGAATTTCAGATAAACGGGAAACGGTGAAATTTAATAAAACCTCTTTCTACTTCTCGTTCAATTGTACTCTCGAATTTCGAAATATAAATTTGCAAAAGTATCGAAGTGAATCTCTTCTTTCTGCATAATTGTGCAAATGAAAAGAACAGATTTCTGAATTGAACGCAATAATACTCGATTACGTTTCGCGTTTGCATAAAAATTTCCAGAATAATTAACTGAAATATCGTTATTAACGAAATCCTGTAAAAAGTTCATTTTATATTAGAAAAATAATAAAATCGTAAAATCTTGTAATACTTTTACTTTAATATTCACTGTCACTGGCACAAGATCCTCAAATAAATTTCATTCACATCGTTGATGCTTCTTCGAAACCCCAGTTTAATCAGAACAAAAAAAGAAAAAATGAAAAGTGATAATAGGGAAAAAATACTGAACTATTTTTGCGCACGCGATGCACCAACAAGTTCCATCAATCATAGAGATAATTGTATAATCTCTCAATTCCTTGTAAGAGACGTTGTCTTCGCTCGCCGACGAACGTTTTTCTTCCACTCGAGTTGGACGCGTTTCCAGCTAACCGTGTACACTAGCTTGATCATTACGCAAAGCTACTCTTTATTTTTCTACAAGTTCGCCGTTTGATCGTGGACAAGGACAAACTGTCCGCGTTTGTGTGCGCGTAATTCATTGACAGAACGACAAGGACTGGCACGCGTACGTAAGAGGTCTTATCGAGAAAATAGATCCGTGCTGCTCGATGGTTAACCTTTTTTTATTGGCGATACGACTCGCGAGTATGTTTCATTAGAGGAGAACGTTTGCACACCGGAATTGCCCTTGGAAGTTCCTGTTCCAGTTCCTCTACGGTCCAAAAGCTCGTAACAATGCTCCCTTATCGCTTTAATTTTGTTTCTTTTCTTCTTTTATTTTTTTTTTTTTTTCTTTAAGATCGCCATTGATGTTAAGACCGTTTTCCGGGACGCGATACTCGTAGTCGACGAGCAGTTTCGGGATGCATCTAGGGACCTCAGACTGTTCCACGGTGTTTGGTTAAATTGAGCTGCGCCACTGGGAGGTAATTGAGTTTTTAACAAATCGAGAACTCACGGTGGTTAGGTGGTTTCTTCGTATAATTTTATGAAGCATTTAAAGGGAACGGTTGACGTGAAATTTCAGATTGAAGAAGTTTGAGGGATATTTTTCTGAAATAATAATTAACTGAGTTTTTGATAGGGTGATAATTCAGTTGTTAACAAATTCAGGACTAGTTTTAAAGGAAACGTTTGAGATTGAAAAATTTTGAGGGATAATTTGTTTTTTAAATAGTAATTGAACGAATCTTTGCTATATTAGGATGCAATTAGGTGTTTATTGCGATTAATTGAATCTGTTTCTTTCTGAAAAAGTTTCAGATTATGTTTATTTGAAAATTGAAGAGTTACAAAGCACGATGTTTCAGTTATGAAATAATAAAAATCTTTTATGCATAAATATCGTGCAATTACTCTTCAGAAAAATGGTGCACGTGTGTGAGAAATAGGTATTTTCAAAATTTCCTTGTATAAAATTATTTTCTCTCCTTGTGGACTATTCAGATAGTTACAATTGTGTATATCATATTGTTTACAACGTTGTGGTACAGAATCTTTCAATTAGTATTTGTTACTTAAAGAAACTGAAAGAAGATATTGCAATTTTCGCGGTATTTCTGTTCTTCGCTGAAATTTCTAAGTGGAGTACGTCTTCAACGGAATCCGTAATTCTGGAAATTGTTTTGCTTCGAAAACTGACACCTCGTGAAGTGACTCGGCTTAAGAATCAATTAATCGTCATTCAAGGAAGTATGAGTTCATCCTTCAGAAGGATGCATGTTATTAAATACGATTGCATAACTGTTTCTAACGCGTTGATTGAACACTTCTATTATTCTATTGACTGCTTCAGTTTGCTGAAACGGAGAGACAATTTTTTTTTTTTTGAAAAAATATAATTACTCAACACCGGAAACATATTTTTAGCATTTCTAGTGTTTAAATTAGCATTCGTCTAGTTTGTTCAGTATAATCTTCGTAATGACCGAACACAATTAGCCAGATTAAATAATATTGGGTTGTCTGGAAAATTCGTGCTGATTTTTATGTAAATAAGCCAATTTCATATTTCAAAGGATTTTCTTTTTATTCTATAAAGTATATATTTTTTAATTTCACAAATTTTCGTTTTACAAATTGATAAATTCCATTTTATAAAAAAATTTGTATCTTTAGTTTCTTTAAAATTCTCATTTCTAGATTTTGTCAACCGTTTGCGAAGAATTTTTTCTGATAGGCTATTATCTTTTTAAAAATTACACATCTCGTTTAACGTTTTCCCAGTACTTTTCCCATTTCGTTGAAAGAAAAATATTCAATGTCAGTGTACTGTAAATTCCTTCTATCTTCAAGACAGTATAACACTGAGAAGAAGAAAGTAATTGCACCAAATAAATTTTTGAAAGAATACATGCAAACTTTACATTTCCATACAATGTTATATGTTGTAATATATTCAAACGCTAGCTATCAAAAATCGGCACGAACTTTCCGGACGATCTAATATATTCAATCGTTTTAAACAAGTCTCGTGAAAGATAATCGTGCAAATAACCTTTGACGAAATCTTCGGATTCTATCAACGTGTTCAAACGCAGCGAGAAATGTGAACGAAACAGCTAAATAAATCTCAATTTTCCAGTGATGATAAAAAAGCTCGTTGTGCGATCGAAATCAATCAGATGAGCGGAAACTGTGCGAGTATGTAACGTCAGATCCCATGCTTGGTCTAATCGGCTTGTTTCAGCCATCGTTCGCGAGCGATTTGCATACGCAAACGTCCGACGACTGTTGGCGTCCGATCGCGGCCACCATGTCGTCTACTATGAATATTGCAGTATGCAAATGCAGCCCTCTTGAACTTGCTCTACTGTCAGCGCTATTTTCTTTTTCTGCGCTGTCACCCTGTCCCTCGCGCTGCGTACTCTTTTTCCTCGCGAAGGTCGCCGCGGCCTTTCATTCCCGGGATGCGTCATTTATTCCCGCGTCTCAAGGCGAACCCGCAACCGGCGACCGGTCCAATTTTCTGCCCTCCATGAAAGTTAATGAGGCATCGCTAGAGCCATGAACATACGTACACGGTGGTGTCTGTTAATTACGATTCCAGGGAAAGGAAAATTGATTCGTAACGACGAAACGATGGTACGAAAAGCGGCCACAACATCTACGTAAATCCTCTGACAGAAATTACAAGATGCATGGTCCAGAATAGAACCACTCACACTCACAAAATTATTGAACAGCCGAAATTATGCGAAGATATAATAAAAGAAATGGTGGAAATATCGACGAAATTAGAATTTAGATATAATTGTGATCATTTTTGTAACAACAATTGGAGAAAAACATTGTTTTTAGAGTTACATGTTGCACTATTAAAAAATAAATTAAAACAGATTGTTTTTTGATTAATATTTCTCTTCTTTTCTGTTATTTTGAGGGTAAACACTTATGGCCTCGGTAGATTCTCATGAAAGTTTGTATCGGGTGTGTAAATTAATTTATACATTGAATTTTCGAAGAATTTTCCAATTTTCTATCTATTACTCTTCCATCGAGTAGTATGAAATTAATCGTTGAAATAATTTTCCACGATTTTCTGTAACTTTTCATTTCTTATTTTTATTGTAAGTGTTCTTTCATCAAGAATCATCGTCATATTTCTATTGTAAGTTGTCGACAATAGCTATGTTCAAATTGGAGTGCACAATTCGCCAGTAATACTTCAAAAATGATAAAAATCCTTTTTTTTTTTATTGTTTCAATTAATATTGAGTGCAGGAATAAATCCTTTCCGACATTGTGGGCACATTAAACGTTTTATATGAAAATAATGAAAACAGATTAGTTATCGGAATAATTTCCATTATTATTGATGGTATTTTTATTGGCATAGCGAGAAGTACGTTGTTGCCACAAAATGTTTCCGAACGTTACGCAAAAATGTTAGTATAATTATTCTCGAGGTTGTAGCAGTTCAAAGTAACGTGACAATTTAAATACAAATTAGAGTTCGTTAAGGTTATCGTCTAAGCGGTGTTTATCGTGAAATTGGTTGACTTTTACTTGGTTGATTGCTCGATAGTTGAGCTCCCGATAGGATAGCACACTTCAGCGGGAAATTATCTGCCCGCATTGAATTAGTTGATCACATATTTCATTCTATCTGACTTGGAGACACGCGGATGGATGATTTGTTTCCTCCTCTAACTTATCGTATCAGAATTTGCGTCATTATTAATCCTTTTATTACGATTTAATGGAACAGTTTGAGTCACGTTGATTTGTGTCTCGATATTTCAATTATCTTCACTATTATTGCACTTTTCTGATTTTTAGAAGCTTCCATTATTATTTACGAAATTCAAAAATTATTCTGTGGAATTTTTAAAAATTTAACAAACCACGAGAAGAAATGAAAATTAATTTGAAGTGTGAATTAATGTGACAGTTTGTATATTAAATAGATGTTATTTTACATCAGTCATTTGTCGAACGCTCGTCTAATCTTGTTTAGCAACTCATCGATCATTAGTATAGATGCAGTTTCCGTTTCCTTTCGTTCGTCATTTCTGGTAAAAGCTCTCCTCTCATTCATAAGCTTCATCAAACGTCGATGTGATACTCGAGTTCCATTGATTGATGAGAGGAGGCCAAATTTGATTTATCAATATCGAATAAGCAGCAACTATTCAGTTTCTTCGCTTCATCTTCGTCATTTCTATCCTTCTTTTGATATTCGCGATTAAGCTTGATATTTCAGTCATATTTTCATCCTGTCTCAATAGGATAGTTTGATTGGATTAAGTAGAAAGGTGCCATTTACCAAAAGAATTATTTATCCTACACGTTAGACACGTTTGATACTTTTCATTGATAAATAAATAAATTTCAATGCAATTAAAAGGTAAGAAACCCAAGAAATTTAACAATGTTGTACGAGAAATATTGAACAATTGTAAATTCGATTAAAATCAGTAATAGGAATCTACAGGAAGGTTGTGATATTAAATATTTGAAATTCCAAAGCTTCTGAAAAATTCGAAACGCGTTACAGTAATTTTTTACCCATCGAAAATCTTGGAAATTCGAAGTTCACAAAAATTGCGCGGTTTTCTATCACGATGAACGATACAATGTTTCAAGCTTGAAGAACTGACATCCTGAATATGAACTCTAATTTCATTTAACATCGTCAGCGTGAAAATTTTAAGGATATTCTTCTACTTTGTCGAATTTTGTTTCCTCCTCACATTTCCCTTTCGTTTTCCGCCGTTTTTCAGAAAGTTACGTCTATCTGGAGCGTGGCCATCGTCGTTGTTGTGAACGATGAACATTTTATCGTTCCTCTTCGTAGCGCACGGAATTCTGGAACAAGCGGTTCAGGAAATATGGGTCGTTTACTCGAACTTCACTCGGCGATTCTTTCGTGCGTTTCATCCTCCGTTAGCAGTTGCAACCTCATCGGCTCTCCGCCACTTTCGATCGTCTTTCAAACTGGTTGCTGACTCACCTCAGTCGTTGTCAATTAACTTATCGCCGGTTAATCAAGCACTCTGCTTAGCTACTTCTCGCCTCCAGGAAATTGATACCCGGGAAGTATGCAAATTAAAGAGCACACGAATCGGAAAGAAGTCAAAGGTGTTGCAGCCTTCCAGCGAAGTGTAACATTGATAAGAATTATCATCGACATTTTGTTACATTTTTTTACATTATAAAAATTTATTTTTTTGTCAGTTAGAATTGATTATTTGTATTATTTTCAATAGAAACAAGAAGAATTCAATTTAAATGTTGCTTGTTCGGTTTTGTAAAGATTATTTTTAATTGAGAAAATAGGGAAAAGTTAAGGGAACATCATTTCTGTACAAGTTTCGTTAGAATTTTAATACTTGAGGGTATTTCGTGATTGAATTTCTTGGAGGCCAAAGTGCATTAACTAGTTTAAAACATGTTCTATATTAGTGTCTCAAAAGATCTTCAAAATACTTACAATTAGTCAAAACCCCAACAGATTTATGAAATCAAATTTGGAAAAATTCGAGATTTATTTCCTTGCGTAATAATATTAAATAATATCAATTAAATTAAGAATAGGCCACACTAATCTAACACATTCTTTTCTTATCACGAAATCAAACTCTGTGACTGTATGCAACACAGAAATCTCTACAAAGTATATCTTAATCCTGTGTCTTAATCTATCTTTCTATCTTAATCTGCCTTAATCTATATCTATATCTTAATCTCGTGCGCTATAAGAAGTGGAATTCGTTTATAGAAGTTTTACCAATCGTGAAAGTGTAAAGTGTGAAACTTACATGTGCGTGGCATCGTTTTAAATAAACTGTGATTACTAATCATTTACGAAGGTGCATGTGAACGTAAGTATTCGACTAAAGAAAAAGAAAAGTGTACGAATTTTATCAAACAAAATTTGAAAAATTACTTGAAGTTTGATCGATCAGTTGAGAAAAGTTCAATTTCGACTTTTTAAATCTAGCAATTTGCAATATTTGAAACACTTAAGTGTTCTAAATCAAGAATAATTCAGAGTAAGGTTCCTTCAATACGTTTGTTCGACGTCTTTCTTTACTTTGACCGCCATTTGAGAGGCTGCATTTAAAAATTAACAAATGTTTCCACATTTTACATAACAGAGTAATCTCGGTAATTTGTTAGACAACGTCTATACGAGCGGCTTGTGGAAAATGGAGGCATGCTGCTTTCGGAACAAAAGGAATCATTCAACAATGAAATGCAAAAGATGTGCAGAAAATTCTCAGACAATTTAATGCGTGTCGTGTGATTCTCGTCTCTTCAGTCAACTTCCAGAGATATAAGTTTCCTGGGAATTGATGTCCCTGAAACAATGCACTCAAGCTTTTTTACACACTCGTATGATTAAATAGATCATATTGCAACCCTTAACCTTCTCGAACAAAATTTAATCTTTAATTTATCTTACTGTTTTATCAACGTAATTAATCTGTAATTTCCTTTCGAAAATTCGTGTTATAAATCTCTACGTAGATTTTTTTCTGGTAAATTATACCTGGTGGAAAATTATCGTAGAATCATCTCTTCACAAATTTTTATTATTTTGCGCTCGCCTAATTTACATTCTTTTATATCAATGTCGCAAAATTTCGCGAATCTTCGCATTTTCAGTAAGAATGTAAACTGAACGCGACTAAAATATCATTTTATAGCGAAATTTAACCCTTTGATCTCGAAGATACTCCCATACCCTGAGAAACTTCGGCATTGCATTCGAAATGTGCGTGAAACAATGAAAATATTGCGATTCGGTTGCGTGTAATTTCACATTTCATTATTTTCAATATTCAATAGCTTCTTTAACTTACTAAATAAAATGAAAAATAAAAAAAACCAAGCAAAAGATCGAGTGCAGAGAGTGAAGTCTGAGAGAAAAATTCGTATCGAGATGAATAGTTTCAAAAATTGTCACGGTACAGTATTATTCCCTCGCGTTTTACATTCAATTCTGAATCTCCATAATTGATCGATTTCCAATAAGGAAAACGCTCAGGAATAACAAGAGGTGGTAGTCGAAGATGATAAACATGTTAATCCGACGTCAGAATATTTCCGCTAACAATGTACGATCGGATGCGTGTTCTTTCACGTGTACGTTGTTTGCTCGTGGTCTCAGTTGACTCCAATTTTCCCTTGATGGGACTATATCGTTGGTTATGCGCGACGAGCCTGTCGTGTTGACAGAGGAAACAAGCGGCTAAGTCCTATTTGAATTACAACGACGAACAAGAGAGGCTGCTCGACGTTTCCATAAGATTCGCATCGGAATCACGTAACGTTCGCGACAACGGGGTCTCTTCTTGACATGGGGACACGATTTACGAGCGACAGCTTTCGAAACAGATCTTTTTACTCCCTTTAGTTTTCGTCGTTCCTTTCGACAGTCAGATACCATTCGTCATGCAGGTACCACCATGAAATGTGGCCATGGTTGATCGTACCTGCGAATTCTACACAACAAATACTTTCTTTGAAATGAATAATTCTCAATCGTGGAAATTAATTCCTTAAAAGTAATTATTTTCGTTCGAATTGATAATGTTTTAACGCTCTAATCGAGTTTTCAAATATTATAAATTACAATAAAAATATTACGGTATCAATTCAGCATAGCAGAATATAGATTTGCTGCATAAATATGAAATAAAGAATATTTGTATTCAAAGTGTCCAGAATTAATTTCATCAGTGTATATATACGCTTTTTGCAATCCAAGGATTAATCGTAGAATATTTTCAGTAGAGGAAAACGTATAGAGAAAATTCTAAAGAATAGAGAAACACAAATTGCGAGTAAGTTGAATAAATACAGACAAATATAACAGAATGTATAAACACATCGCGTGTTTTATATTACCAGAGCACATGACGAGCGAGGTGAAAGGTAATAATCAAAAATTGATAGCAAGTGTGAGATGTAGCAATATGAAAATATTCAGTAGCTACTGGGTGATATATTCGCACGATATGTGAAAGAGGGTTGGTAACGTTGAAATATTGAGTTGAGGAGTAAAGGAATTGAGAAAACGAAATGTTCTCCAGTAGAAATTTTAGAGAGTAGGATAAACGAGCATGTAATAGAACGCCTAAGATAGATTGGATAAGGAATTAAAAGATAAGAAAAGAGAGAAGTAATATGTAATATATGAAAATATAAACACAAGACAAGATTATAATAAAATTGTAATAAATGATATTTGACATGGAAGAGAATAAGATTGTATTACGATAAGGATTCTATCAATTTTACGAATATTTTAAATATTTATTAATATTGTTCGATGCATTAAGCTTCGAACAACATTGAACATAGAAGCTCGCAATTTCGAGGAGCAATTCGAAGCAATATTCGAAAGTTTCGCGGTACATTCAAAGGGTTTCGATGGTATTGTCCTCTTCAGTAGCCGCAACTCGAATTCACGAGAATCGTTGAAGTTTTGACAGAGTTTAAAGGAGGAACGATCGATCTTCGATGGAAGCCAAAGGAATCCCTTTGAATACAGAGGCCACTTTTGACTTCGCGATTGATTATTTAATCCTATTAACATGGAGAACTAAGAAGTTTCTCGTTCAGCTATAAGGAGAAAAGAAACTTCTTATTTCATTCGATATTATTCCGTTTAATTATACTACAATTCTCTTTTATTTTACTATCTTTTATTTTCCTATTCGACTTGCCGTTTATTTTGTGCTCAGGTGCACAGTTTCTCTTGCTCTATATCTCTCTGGCTCCGTTCTTGTTTCACGTTTATCGTCTTTCTGTTATTTTTGTTACACAATATATGGATGCGTTTCCTCTGTATATTCGATTTTATGTAGCACGCATCTGTGTAATGTTTCTTTTCCATTTCTATGTCGCTTCTGTTTCTTTTTTTCCTTCGTTTCTCCTGTATTTCTTTTTACATTCTTCTTTTTATTTCTTCTCAAAATGCAAAGTGAGGTATGATAAGAAATACACGATATAATGAGAACTTACACTTTGAACACTTACAAACGTGTAAATACACAGTTAGTATTGGCTCGGATCACACGGTAAAGAAAAAAAAAAAATTACTGACAATAGAAAACCGATTAATAAGCTCCCAGTCGACAAAAGTTGGCTGTAAAAAGGCGATTGATGGGTTTCCAGTAGGTAAAGTATTAAGTATCGTGAGTTCAAAAGAAAAAAAAGGAATAAAGATCAATAACTACCGCCATAATTTTACATGTTTTGACATGGAATCGTTTTCACGCGAGATACCTAGTACGTATACAATATATCACACGTACACATCACTAAATATTCATTCAAAGTCTATCCGAATGAGCTAAACAACGATCGAGGCTCATCGTGAACATCTCGAAGTGATTTGTTCGAACGTTTACGACGTGTCTGCTCGTGATTTAGTCGCGTGTAAATTTTACAAATGTCTGTTGTCTACGAGTGTGTACCGGTGCCTCGCGTGGCAGTTCCGCGAGGTTCGTTAAAATAGAAGCGGAAAACGATCGTTTCGGGATTCTACTGTTGAAACTTCGACGACGGAAGCCTTTAAATTATAACCACGATCATCAGTCGAAAAGGAGAAATCGTTGATGGGGACATCTTAGCGTAACGACCTGTTCCCCGATGAAACGTTAATAATAACTGGGCTTTTAGTAACGAGCGCTTCGTTCCCCGACACCGAGGGAGGGTGAATAGACAGTGCAGGTTTGAAAAGGAGAGGAGAGTGTGTCTGAAAGCGTCCCGTGGATCGCAATTATTTGAAAAATAATGGGGGTTTTTTCCCCGACGATTTTTATCTTTTTTTCTTTCGTTACCGACAGCTTTGTGCACGAATTGTCTTCCTGGGAAGGAGAATTGATTAACTCTGGTTTGCCTCGAAGTATCAAGTCGCAGCACAAAAAATGGCGGATTCATTTTCCATCGCCTGACTGTCGAATAATTTAATTTTAACTGTTAAAGAATTATCTAAAACTAACGTTGAGTTGTCTGTTCACGTTTCAATTCTCGCTGGATTAGAATCCATTTTCTACTTCTGACGTATTCTTAACCTAACTTTTTCCAACGAAACACGCGCTACATTCAAAACGGAAAACTGTAATTTTCATTTTTTCATACAACATTCGGTGTTACGTTAGATCATAGAAACAAAACTGTCGTTTCATAGCCAGCAAGCTACAGAATGTTTGAAAATATTGACAAACATCGTTTGAATAAGAAAGAATTGAGATGGTGCAATTACGAAACCACAGTGTTTCTGAAGTTCCTCAAATTTGCTACGCTTCCGATTGAAGGATTTTTGGTTAGTTAAACAGGTGTATACAGAATTAAGTGTAGAGCGAGTAAACTTCGTGAAATGTTTGACTTTCAGCTGGCGAAACATATAAAGTAGCAGCTCTGAATTTTATGCAAAGAACTCCGGCATGTACCGCCTAGTTAGCGTCTGCTGTTGAATCATTCTTTTGCGAGCCTTCAAACCGGAAATTGTACCAGCAAGGCCAAACACAGAAAAGTAAAGAGCAATTGAAAATTGTAAAGTTATCAACTGATCTTAAAGTTTTTATATTCCTCCATGAACAAAGATAGAAAGTTTCATCTGTTTACCTCTTAAGGTAGACTTAACTGCTTCGTACATTTATGAATCGATGATTAAAGGAAAAGTTATGGTTTTAATTATATTCTTGGCTCACTCACCTGTCGGTTAATTAATTGCGAATTCAACGTTGATTATTAATCAACGTCTTTAAATGGGTAACGATATTGAATGCACGTGAAATCTTTAATAACGCGACAGTTTTCTCGTTTAATCAACATGTACGATATAGAGTGGTGTTAATGCACAGAGATGATATGAATAAAATTCGCCAAATGCACATCTCGTCTAACGATTATTAAAATTTCAAGGAGAACAAGGAAAATTTCCAGCCGAGTGACATTTATACTCATCCACTGCACTCGACAAAGTAATCATTGCGCTTGTTAAAGCAACATTAATTCCAATTAAATTAGTGTGCTCAAAGTAGCAGTCTTAATAAAACCTCTGACCCCTTTCCAGGAAACGGCTAGAATTAGAACAAGCTAATAGGACTAAACTAACTAAGTAACCTGAAGAAGGTAAAGTTATTTTAGCCAAGGTACACTCGTCATTAACTAATGCACATTTTGCATACTGTAATCGTCGTCGAATATCTGATTCTACTTTTATTGGTGGAATTATTAAGCATAGTTTATGCGGATTTTTTTATTCGCGGTTTCAATTTACGCGATCTCATTTTATGAAGTTCCTTTTCCTTTCCATTATTGGTGATTACTTATAAGAAACAATAGTCCAATGAGAAATATTTGAGCGATGAAAATAGCTTAGACTTCTATAAATTTCTGTTTAAGATTTATCCGTGAAAATATTTATAATTTACGTTGTATTCTTTTTCTCATTATTTTCTTTTTACTCTGATGGTACCTTTTTACACAGTTTTCTATCGCGTCAAGGAGGAAAAGAAGACTGTCTCAATTTCTAACATTCCCAAAACTCTTCTATACGATGGTGATAGTGAAACAAAGCTCAAACGTGTCTCAGAGACAAAAATAAAATAAAAGATGTTGAATTCCTGTCCTCAACGCTTCAACTCTTCTTCGAAATCAGTGAATGGCGAATATCCGCGATGCAACGCAATGTTCGAGGATAAAAAAAAAATGGATGTGCGACCCAAAACGCTTATGGTTCCCCTATTGTTGGCATCGAACGCGTTGCACGCAGGAAATCGAGCGAGCCAATCCCTGATATCCACGCCGGCCGTGTGCCTATTCACGTTTCCGCCGGAACTACGGCGTTTCGGGTGCCATTAATTACGCCCATTGAGGCTTCGCCACTCGATTCTAGACCGCGCGTTTCTCACGCGGCCACCGTCTGCCACGCTGTCAAGTGATCTAGACCTTGGACCGAGGCTGGACTCGTCGCGATGACGTTCACACCGTCAGCCGGATGCCGTCAGTGTTCTCGCGATGGATCGAGAGGAAGCGACCGATAATGCTGTCTTGCATGCAATTGTCAAGAGAAATTTGGAAAGCTTCTCTTCAATATCGGTTGCTCAGATCTCTGGCGTATTAATTTAAAGGGTGTCAAAACTGTTTATGCCTCGCCAATATTAAATTTACCTTCTTTTATAATTTATTCATTTATTACTCGAGAAAATCCATTGGTATACAATGTTCAATTATTTTCTTGATTTTCTATTCATGCCGTGTTGCATACATCTGTGACATATTCTTTGCAATATTTATAATAGTGCAAAAATCATAACTGTCAAGAAAACTGTGCGAAGTTTAAGATTGTCACAAAAGTTCCTCTCGTTTTATTGTTAGACATGAGATGTAGAATTGTTTATTTTTGATGTAATTCTATAGAATTTCGATTTTTCATTCTTCTCCTTCACTTTGGAAGATTTACGATGTGAATCTTCCAAAATTGCTGTGGTTTTTCGAAGAAAATATTGTTCAAGGTGGATTTTTATCTCACTTAAAATTTCCCACGTAAAATATCTCACAGTCTTCTGCTTTCCAACGTTGTGAAGGTGAGATGTACTAACTGGAATAGGCATCCTGTAATAATTACTTATTCTCTAAGCTTTTTTTATAATTTCCATGTATATTTAAACGTTGGAATTTGAAGATATCGCTCTGAATCGAAGATGAAACTTTTTCGAACAGTATTTAGTTTATTTTTTAACACTTTGTCTACCGCTTGTGAATTGAACGTGTACATAGCACAGAGCAACTATTTCGAGTACAGAACACCCGATAATACCTACTTCGTTTTCCTTATCCCGTGAAAATGTAAAGCTGTGCAACTTTTAAATAAGAATACGATGTATTATTCTGATTTAAGTGTGATATTTAAGTGTGTTACGTTTAATTATTATCAGCAATATAATATAAGACATAATTAAGCTATTGAAAATAGCTTTTTAATATTTTTCCAGAAGGTAAAGTGTTAATTTTTGAATAAAAGAACGTGGCTAGGAACGAACGATGAAAGAAATATTACTCCGTAAGGAATATATGATTAAATGTTCATTTTTAAGAATAGAATAGATGAAAAATGATTTTATTCATTGTGTTTGTTTTATTGTTCGGCTGTGTACACATCACGTTCAACATTCGCGTGTTTTTAATTCTTATATTCGTAGCGAAAGGAATGTGTATTGTGAGGTCGATAGATTATCGTTGACGTAAAGTGGAAGTACAAATGAATTTGAAGAGTAGTCGAAGGGA
Organism: Anthophora plumipes; assembly: GCA_951804975.1. Lineage (NCBI taxonomy): Eukaryota > Metazoa > Arthropoda > Insecta > Hymenoptera > Apidae > Anthophora > Anthophora plumipes. The sequence continues at coordinate 5,166,409 of OX638121.1, forward strand.
ATGATGGATGTTAAATGATTTAGTACTCTTCATACAGGAGCGCAAATTGCAGCGTGTTATTGATTCGTATTCAAACGGATGATCGAGCGGAAATAACTACCACTTTAATCGCTTACAGTATGAAGAATTAGATCAATTACAATATTTCGTATCTGATAAAGCATTTCATTGAAAATGGAAGATAAACGTGTATTATGCAAAAATTGTTTCGTATTATTCGAGAAGAATAATTGAAATAATTGACGATGTTGGTAAATCTGTCGTAATTCGACCGTTCAGCCATTTAAATAAATCAACCGATATACCGTGTCCAATTGATCCAATTAAACGAATCGATAAATGCACATCAGCTGCGACCGATTAACAAATTAAAAATTCATATCCTTTACGCCACAATTAAACCACGTTAATTTTTAATTGTACAGTACACATTTTACTTTATTCCGTTTCCCACTTGTTTATGCACTCCAAACGCTTCCATTCGAAGGCATTCATCGGTGTAATTTCTTTACGCACGATAAACCCATTTGCGTGCTCAGAAAAATTCACAAATCCAGAATCAATAAACTTTCGCATTTTCAATCGACGAAAATAATCGTTATCGCCATAAACTCGTGTCCTCGTGAATTCGAAAGAAGCATAGTATCTAAGGCTTTGTAGACACTATTTATTGATTCAGTTATTTTCGAGATTTGGATTTTTTTTTTTTTTTTTGTTACTTGCATACATCGATTTTCAGTTTAGGAACACAAATTGTTTGGTTGCTTAGAATGCATTCAATAATTTACAGACATGGTGTACTAGCTACGAGATTCTGCAAATTTCTGAGAATTTCTGAAAATTCTGTACGGTTGTTCTTGTTCCGATTTGCATTTGAACAGTCTCCCACAGTTCTAAGAAAAAGCATGCTTAGAGCATACCGGAAGGTTGTTGACGCCACTTTCAGACACGCTGATTGGTTCATTACCAATCATCATCTAGCAATCAGCGCGCATTTAGAAGGACGCGTCCTCAGGAGTTCCTGAGGACAATTTGTCGAGGACTGATTGGAAGGAATCTTCAAACAGAACGGTTGCAGATAGAGTCATTTAAGAATGCAAGAGTTTGATCGAAGATTTATTATCAGGATTTTTTTCACTTGAGCCTATACGTTCATTTTACACTCTTTTCGTTTTAACATTCCCTCTAAAGTTCTTACGTTCTCTTAAAGCTCTTCCCTCGAATATAATACAAACACACGAATGGCTAATTAAAGCGCCCTGCACGTTTGTTTCTGAATATTCCGCAGTCAGAGTCTTAAACATTGATCATTCGTATTATATCAAATTGAGAAGAATTGTCACTGTTAAGAGGTTAGATATAGAAACTCAGCTCTCCTATATTAACGTTGCATAACTATCTCTATCCGAATCTAACTGCATTTAACCTACAGGCGACAAGTTCTCGGTTTGATTTTGCATTTGGCACCTTGGGGATGGAGATTATTAGAGACGATCGGTTAGAGGATACGATTCAAAGTGGCTGTGGATGATTCAAGCAGAAGACTGTCTTCTCTATGCGATAGCTAGTGGTTCCGAGGCGACGTAGTTCTGGATGAATTGTGTCAGACACGCGGGATGACAAGAAGCCGGATTGTTTGGGGATAGAATGTTTGCGGTTGGACTTAGGGTAAACGGGAAGCGTGATAAGCCGTGCAGCAGCTCTGGGGAATTCATTTGTCTAGGGAAGGTGTAGAACTTATGTGGACAAGCAAGTTCCAGGAAGGAAATTTTAGGGAGCATTATCACTTTATTGTGGTTTGTTATTGGAACGAGGGGAGAAATACACATAGCAGGTTAAAGGGGAAAAGATAGAGAAAAGGGGATACGTTTCATGCTTCGCCTGATAAAGTAGTATAGTTGATGAAAAGAATATATCAGGATTATAAATGAAAGGATCAAATCGTCGAGTTAGCTCGTCATTGGTTCAATAATACTTAGAACACTAATAATTCCTTTATTAATAATTATCAATTTTTTAATTATACTTTTATTCTTCTTTTAAATATAAAATATACCATATTCACATTTGCAAAAAGCAAATTAAGCTCACTATTTATCATTCTCGCTGATTTTTAGTTATAAATTGCAGAGATTCAAGTTTTGTTTGAGAAGTGTACAAAATATTCGAAATATTATTTAATATTTTCAACGTTTGAAATTTCTTTCTCATCTTCTCGTATTTCTGTCAATTCCCTCGACAGAACACACGAGATACTTTTACATTAACTTCTAAACTCTGACCGATTTTTCGACCTCGTTATCTGTCTTTTCATACACTAGAATCGAACTACATTTCTGTAACATTGCTTCTGTGTATTCTTGTCACGCCGTTTTACATTATAAAATATTCATGAACCTATGTTAATGTCGCTCGTATTTTTAGCCAGAAGATACGCTCAGAAAGTTGCTTGTAAACAAATTTACGCTACGTACATATCAAAAGCTGTTATACAATTATCATCAGTGATAAATAAGTTTCATGAAATATTCACGACACGGTAGATCCAATCCTGGATAAATTACGCGTCGTAATTGATTCTTAGTATTCCTGATTTTAATATTTTTCGCATTATTCAGTCAAGAAACTCTTTTCGTCGATTATAAAAGGAGGATGATGTTTTTGTTTTTTCTTTTCTATCTCTCACGAGCATTGATAACTATCATAAATCAATTGTAACTCGGTCATAAATATCCAGAAATGACAACGATCACCGGTATATAATTAATTCAGGATGACTCGAAGTAAAAAGAAAAAGAAAAAACAAACAGAATGCAGTTACCTTTACCAAATGAGTCCTCGCGTACAAAGCGTGATACACTCGTGACGAAGAACTCCGTTCTCTTCTTTCGTAGCGTGTTCTCTTGCATAATTCTAAGTTGGAGGCGAGTGTGCATCGTGAGGCTAGGTCGTTGGCTGTTTGCGTTTCACTTCGACTACCTGAGAGGAAAACGTTTTTCGGGCAAGCTAAATATGCATACAACTTGTCTCGGCCTGTACTCGAGCCAGTGTTTGTTCTAACGTTAAGGTATACCCTGTCGTTTCGAACAGGAGGAATGTTTATGTGAATGTTGAAAGTTTGCTCCGCGAGTATTTACCTATTGTACATTCCTCGACCGTTCGTTTCTACCCTCCTTCTCCTCCAGAATTATCCTGGAGCGAAAGTTTTTGCTACTCCAAGACCAGAAACTGCGAGGAACACATTTCCGTTCCACACGGACGATTAAACCTAATGCAATCCTAAACGAGCCAAAAGCACGTCCTGTTCTAGCAATTAATTTTAACCCTTTCGTTATTTTTCACGCTTATAGACGCTCTGGGATTATGCTATTATTCTGCTTAGTATTTAGGTTTATCCTTTGTGCCTTTCAAACTGTACATTTTTACGAATTTGAAAATTTCAAATTTGCAAACTTTCGAAAACGGTTTGATACATTTTTCGACTAAGAATTGAATATTTATCTTCCGCCAATCACGTTACGCGCGATTTTTGTGGCAGCAAAGTGTCTCAGAGAACACGCGAGCTAATTCGTTCAACGTTTCTCGCATCGATTTCGCGAAGGTTATCGTGATTTTGCATTTTTAGTTAATTCAAGAGATTTCTCGTTTTATCTGAGAACTATTTGCACTAGGACATAGAGCTAACTCGTCGTTGATTCAATAATACTTCGAACGGCAATAGTTTATTTATTAATGCATTACTCATTTTAAATATCACATCTGGAAAAATCAAAATAATGTAACTTTTTGTAATTTTGCTAATTTTTATTTACAAACAGTAATTAAAACACAGTTACAAGGTTGAGAATATAATAAATACTATCGTTCAGATACTTTCTTAAAGAAAATTATAATTTTCTTTTAATATTATTTGTATCTTGTATAAGCACCGTCTAAATAATAATATAAACATTTTATTAGATGGACAGATATTCCTTCGTTAATATGTTTAAGAAACTCGTTAATTAAATATCCCAGTGCAACTTGTTTCTTCACTTGGACTTGAATCTCTGGCAAAGTATTCGTCTTCCTTGTTGAACGTAAATTTCATCTTTAAAACATGTTGTTCTTTTGCTGTTCCATGCAAAACATTCTGCAACTACGCGTCTGAAAATTATGTTTCACTTGAAACCACGATATCTACAAATAATAAATTCATTAAAAGTATGAATTTAACGTAGAAATGATTAGGTGTGCTAACAAAATTTGTAGCCTCTGAAATGAATCAATAGTAACTCCATTTCGAGTTCAAATCTATTTTTCATTGCGTTTCTATTTCTTTATTCAATCATCGAAATGAGGAAGCATGAAACAAATAAACTAATGGTAATTAGAACTGTTCCTTTTCACAGAAAAAGAGGTTACGAATTAATTTGTGCACCTAATACACTTAAATCACGAATACCTTCGCATTAACAGCGAGAGAAGACAATTTCGCACACTCGTGGCATGTTGCAGAAAACCCTGGTGCCCGAGATACTCACGCAAATCTAAAATCTCTTATCCAGGCTCAGTCAAGAAAGATACGAGAAATTTCTAGCTATCTGCTGAAGAGTGCACATCCGCGGAGTTTACCCGTCAGCAGAGGGAGCTTAAAATCTCCGGAACCGCTCTGTTTTAAAGCTCCTCCCGGTACTTTCTGAGACCGTGGCCACGATGTTCGTCGACGTCTTCAGGCGTCGACGTTTTCACCAACTGTCGAGCAACCGTTTGGAGAACATCGAGAGGATCGTGGACAGTAGACCATAGCCTGAACGATTTTCCGGCGTGTAACATGCTTGCAGTCCGCGCGTTTTGGAATGGAAGTCAGTGAGCCATCGGACGAGGACGTGGACCGATCGATAGGCAGGCTTAGCACCACTTCCGGCATCGATCGCCTCTCAGAGTCGCTCAACTCGAGCGTTCGCGACACGCTGCAAGCGGCCACCGTGTCTGGAGACTCTTATCAGCCTCCTAACGTGATTTGGACGGTGATCAAGGGTGTTGTGATCATCAGTATAATCGTGACAGCGTTGATAGGCAATGCACTTGTGATCGCTAGTGTTAGACGTCACAGGAAATTACGAGTGCCGACGAATCGTTACGTGGTCAGCTTGGCAGCTGCAGACTTTCTCGTCGCTGTTTGTGCAATGTCTTTTAACGCTTCGGTCGAGCTGACTGGTCACTGGATGTTCGGCAGGATCATGTGCGACGTGTGGAGCTCGTTGGACGTTTATTTCTCTACAGCATCTATATTACATTTGTGCTGTATAAGCGTGGACAGGTATTACGCGATCGTGAGGCCGTTGGAATACCCAGCTATCATGAGAAGGCTGACAGTGACGTGTATGTTGGGTAGTGCATGGCTTCTACCTGCTCTGATCAGCTTCATTCCCATATTCATGGGATGGTACACCACTGACGCGCACCTGGAGAAACTTAGGAACAATCCTCAGGTAGAAAAGTTGAAGGATTCTTTGGGAGGGAGATGAATGTACATGGTGTACGATTTGTAATACTGTTATTGAAAGGAAGAATAGATCACTAAGAAGGGAATGTCCACAAGTATCAACCCATTTTGATGAAATTTTAGTATCATGTAAATCTCGAAAAAATATTTGACACGTGTATTTTTTTTTGTTTAATCTCATCATATTCAAATTTCATTAAAATAGGTGATTGACACTTGGAAGCACTCCCTTGTAAAAAATTTATATAACTTGGAGAATGTGCATCTGGTGAGGATAAGGTAGAAAGTCAGTTTCAGTTTCGCCTTGAAGATTATTACAAAATTATCCACGTTGATATTTTAAAGTTACGATAAATCGTCGAGCACATCTGGCTGCATGAAAGAAGTATCGATAACTTTGCGATAACTTTTTTTTATTTTTGTCAAAAGTTCGTTTAGTTGTTTTTTCTTGCTTTCAATATCAGAATTTCTAATTAGAATTGAACAAGTGGAACTTCCAGGTTCTGGTGTGGAATCTTTTCGTTTGGTGGTGAAATTTGTGAAAGAAATTTTGTTTTTGTTTTCGTGTCTTGAGTATAATTATAGTATTTAGTTTGCTGGGTATGAAAAGTGATAGTATCCTATGTTAGCGGATTGATTATGGAGATTTATGGTAACGAAGTTTGGAAAGTAAAAGGATCAGACTTTTTCGCGATGTAATTCACCAGTGTGTTAGTTTCGTATTAACTTCTTGTTCATCCTCTCGTCCTTCTTTCCTTCTTCCAGGAAATATATTTGCGTTGAGGTGTTCCGAGGATGGTCAGACTAGAATTCACTCGGGATAACGCACCGTCGGGATTTTCTCAAGGATGCTCCTTCAGTGAATATTGAAGTGAAGTTTTTCAGAGCGTGATAATTTTCATTTTCATTCACTGATTGAAAACGGTGCTTCCTCTGTCGATAATTTTATGTTTCGCCAGGATATTAATGCTTTGCCTGTATTTTTTCATTCGACAATTGAAGTGCATAAAATAACAAAATCTTACTGTTCACATGTACAATCGAAAGCTTATTTTCGAAAACGAAAGTGATTCACTAGAAAACGAATAAATGAAAAAAATCATGTAAATCACTATGAAAGTGAAAAAAGACGAAAATTAAAGTACGATCATCTCGTTTTGATTCGATTAACGAATCGTTGATTATTTTCTAGATACTTTATCCAAAATTTTCCTTGAAAATTGAAGGGCACCACGTTCGATGAATTTTTGTCTTTTTATCGAACAATTCAACGAATAAAAAGTAGTTGCAAATTGTTTTCGTTCGCGTAACTCTGTGAATATCTAATTTCTGCTAGTTCTTCTATGTTAATCTCGCCCGAGGGAAGGCTAGACGCTCAATAAACGGCGTTCAATTTTCTCTCGTTGCAGTTAATAGAATATTTTATCGGATATTTACACTTCAGTCGTGCAAGACAGAATTTCAATTCACGGAAAATCGAAGTGACGGAAAGGGGGATTGTGGGAGGGGAAGACGAGAAGGAAACGGACGAGCAAGATGAACGGCCTTCGAAATTTGCATAGAGATGATTTACTATCTGCCTCTTATTCCCAGCGTACTATAAACGGAAACTCGGAATTAATAGCATCGATAATTCTACGTCCAACGCCATGTGTTGCGTTTCTCGTTCAAAATCTCATTGTTTCTAAATTTCTCCATCTATTCTCAGAGTCACAAGAGCCACTCGTCATTTTCTTCGTCCTCGTTCGATTATTACTCCCTCCTCTGCTTTAACTGTTGACACACTTTTTCCCCAGCTATTTTTTTTTTTTTTTACCGTGGTCTGCAATTATTGGTTTTTCGTGGCACAAAATGCAGGAGGACTCGCGATGGGATTAACAAAGAGGCGAAACTTCGTTTGAAAGTGAAATGTTTTAACAGCAATGCGTACAGAAATTCGTATCAATAAAAAATATATATATATATATATATACAATAGAAAATTCGTGGAAATTACAAAATTTACTTTAATCTATTGCTAATTTGCATGTTAGAATATTTTTCAAAGATTCATTCACAATCTACTTGCATTTTGTTGATCATTTTCAAACTTTCACTTTCTTCTTTTTGTATTTTCACAGATTTTCCATCGTTTCATTTCAATTCTCTCTAATTCTCATTCTCTGTTTTAGCTTTTCCTAATTTTTCATAATTAGTTATTTTGAGTAGTTTCAATTAGTTAGCAAAACAATTTCTTCTAATTTATTACAGTTATATCTTTTATGTTTATATAAAATGATGGATTCTGTAATCATGATCTTCTTATTTTCCTTCCTGTTTTTCCATATTTCTTTTAATGTCAAGCTTGTATTAGGTCTCTGGACACTTAATTTCGTCGCTTATATTTTTCTCTCGACTTTCCACTTTTAACATCTGCTTCAATTCCATCCTCCCTATTTTTAACCCTCTCAGCTTCATTCGTTTCTGCGCTTTCGACTCTTATATTTCCATTCTTAGATTGTCCCTGTCCAAACGTCTATTTTTAATTTCGCTACTCTCTTTATTAGCTTCTGCCCACATTTACGTTCAGTTTCCCTGTTTCAGTAATGGATTCTCTAGCCTCTCGCTGCGTCTCCTTTATTTTTGATTTCTTCTCCACCGACAGCTTAATTTTCTTCATTTCCAGTTACACTCTTTTCACTTTCAATCTACCTATTACTATACTTCCGCTTCTTTCACTTTCTTAGTTAAATATAATTAACGTAATATTTTCTAATTATCTTCTTTCTCTCATTTCTGTTTCTTCATTTATTTAACAGTAAATCTTCTTAACACTCTGACGAAGAATGAAGAAAAAGTGTAAAAGTAAACTCTATTAGTACAAACAATTTATTATCTCTTTTATTAAGAAAGAAAACAAATTCTCCAGTATCTTATTTAAAAAAGGAAAATACTTTTTACGTTAATTACTTTTTTCTGACGAATTCTACTTGAGATTCAATTAGAACAACGCGATTTTCACGTCGAACGTATTCTCCTAATTTCACCGATAAAGTAAAAAAAAAAAAAAAAAAAAGGAAAGAGAGAGAAACACAATGGTTCATGTTTGATTAGTCATTGTGAACCGAAAAGAAGTAATAGCAGATCGTAGAAATTCATTAAACTCCGACCACGTAAAATTGTCCAATAATCGAAGTTACAGTTAATAAGTTCTTGATTAATTGTGCTTATACTACAAAATACGATCGGGAAAAGAAGGAAAACGGCGGCCCAGCGAAATATATTGCTTCGATAATACAGCAGGTACAACGAACCGTTCGTACAATGGACGGTTCTGTTAATCGAAATTCTGCTGTGGCTTCAACTCATATTTCTCTGCTATTTGAACAATAGCTCTCTCGTACTTTAGAAATTTATGTACTTACTGCCGCTTTCTCCGTGCAACGTAATTGTATCGCTAATACGTGTACACTTTTAATTATTAATTCTTCGATCAATACTACTAAGAGTTCTTTCTTTTTTGTTTCTATTGTTCAAACTGAAAGGAGAATATTTCTCATCGAAATGATAAACTTGCGTGAAAGTGTAAATCGTTTTAAGTTAAGCGATCACTCAAGGAAATTATAGAAATTGGAGCTGAGGTCGTTTCCAGATGATTTAAGATCGAAGAAGGAGAGTTTGGGTATGTTTGAATTTGTCCAATTAAGTAGTTCGAAAGTTGCACGAACCCAGCCTTGGAAAAATATTATAAGAAAGGAATTATCGAGGTCGAAGAATGAGGAGTCTTTCGAGAGGCTTTAAATTACTGAAAGTTTCGATGAGTTTAGAATATTGTCGAGATAATTGAGGAAAATGGCGACAGGTGACGTGGAGAAAACGAAGAGAAATATATTGTGAATTAAAAGGGAAGAATTTTCATTTCTTCGTCGAGTTTCTTTTGATTGAACGAGAAATATTTCAAGTGCAATTCACCACCAGACTGTGCAAACTGTTTCGCGAATAAATCGACAAAGTTCATCGGTATTAAAAATATTAAAAATAGAAGTGAATAATATTTCTTCTTTTTCGAGATACGGAAATCTTGACCGATACAAGCCACAGTTCTTATCACTCTTATTCAAATTATTTAACACTTGATTAATTATTTCGTTTACGTTACACTGAAATTGTGATTCATAGCGAGATAAGTATTTCAAGTAGGCGTGCTTCCATTGACCTCATCCACTGTATATCACCAGGATCATTAATAATGCCAACAGTTGCTTCATTAATATTTGTTCTTCGGTGCTCACTTCTGTACGGTTACCTGCAAGAAGGAACTCTGTAAAAAGGAAATCGATACGTAAAAAAAGAATTGCCATCGATTCTTATTTCAACAGCCCGAATTAAATTGACACTCTACTTATGCGACACTCTTTATTCAAAATAACGTTTCAATTATATCAACGAATTTTGCCATTTTATTCGCGAAACACTTTGTATGTACAATGAAGAGATTCCAACGAAGAAACAATTTCCTCAAAATCACTATGAAATAAACCCAAAAAATATTCCCTTCGTAGAAAAGATCTTATCACGATTAAATCCATTCTACAGTATCCCAACCAAAAATATCCGAACAACCTAATCGAAATGAAATCCTCTCTGTGAAAACACCAGTCCTGTCGAAAGTGAATCGCGTGTTTCACGGTAATTTTCTACCAAAAGTTCACCATAGCGTGTGTCGTTGAATCAGATGTGCATGTTCGTGGTGAACAAACCGTACGCCGTGATAAGTTCCTCGGTCTCCTTCTGGATCCCCGGTTTCGTGATGATCGTGATGTACTGCAAGATTTACAAGGAGGCTGTTCGTCAAAGGGAGGCTCTCAGTCGCGCATCAAGTAATACCGTCCTAAATAGTGTTCACCTGCATCGTGTATCCACCTCGAGGCATCATTCCAGGGCGTCACATCAATTGTTGCTGCATCCAAGCGACGCAAGCGATTTTGGCAGGCCTGTCTCTTACAGAACCGCCGCGGAGCTGAACGTGGAGAACGGTGAGTGGAAAGATCGAAAGTGAAAGATAACATTTCTGCGCGCACCTTTAAAGGCAAACGATGCAATTAACAAACAGATGGGAACAGAGTTACTGTCATGGTTAATCAACCTTATTATTTACTGTGTAAAACGTTGTATCGGGTTGTCCGGAAAATTTGTGCCGATTTTTAACCCATTTGCATCCGTAAGCGAAATATTCCGCAAGCCATGACTGTCGTTTATCGTTAAACGTCAAAAAGTCTGCGAACTTTTTGCGAATATATAATCAAATTTGGCGCTTTTAGTGTATTATCAGCAACAAGATTTTTTTGTTTAATTCATTACTATATTTAATTTCTAAGCAAAGCTGAAGGTAAAATACTGGTTGATGCGTGGTGATACGGACTGATTGGTTGTTGAACGTTTCTGATGCAAATGGGTTAAGTAAATAAGCCAATTTCATACTTCAAAGTACTTCTGTTTTTGTTCTGTAAGGTATGTATTTTCTAATTTTACAATTTTTCGTCGTTTTTCGGGGAATTGAGAAATTCCATTTTACCAAAAACTTTGTTTCTTTACTTTCTTTTTTTTTAATATCGGAATTTGTACTTTTAGATTTTGTCAACCGTTTGCAAATAATTTTTTCTGATAGTCTACCATTTTTTTTTTAGACATTAAATATGTAATTTCTCTATTTCTTTCCATCTTCAAGACAATATAACAGCAAAGAAATTAACAATTGCAACAAATAGACTTTCGAAAGACACGTGAAACAATAATCTTTCAGAATACATGCAAACTTTATGTTTTCATACAATTTTATATGTTGTAATATATTCAAACACAACCTACCGAAAATCGACACGAATTTTCCGGACTAATGTTTTCTAATAAATTGATTTATTATAAAATAAAGTAGTTTTGGATGTCTCGTATATTTATCATCCTCTTTTTTTCTCTTTTTTCTTGTAATCGCAACGATTTGAGATTGCAGTTGCCAAAATTGCAATTTTAACGAATCTGAGAGCAATATTTATTCGTATATTCTGTTGTTTCACATGGATTCATATTTTAGTGAAGTATCGTCGCTGAGTCGAAGAGTCCATCTCTCTTGTATTCGCGAAACACAGGTTAGGTTTGCATTGTTGCATAATGCGTCACTGTTCACCTTCCTTCTTCCATTTGAAACGCAATTTTTCGCAACTAATTAACGCTATGCAAATTCTTCTTTGCATCGCGTACGTAAACGAATCGTTGATCAATCGCATTATTCAATTTTCTATTCTACGAAATTGAGACAAACTACGCGAAACATTTCTCTACACGTTTCAAACGAAATTTATAATTTAACACACTTCGTGATAGGCTCATATATTTATAATACTCAAAGTGTACAACACTGAAATAGACAAAAGTCCACAAATTCAGAAAAATAATAGAAAAAATGGGAGAAAAATGTCAGAAAAATGACGAAAATTTGTTCACACATCGGACATCCTCTGAAACGTTTCTTTTTATTTTTCTCTAACGACGATAATTCCAGTGTTAACGTCCAGAAACTGTCGTCGGTGACAATATTAACCCATCTATTTTCACGCTCGGCGTGTTCGTTTATTTTTACATCATAAAATCCTCTACTTTCGTTCGCTTGAAACGAAACCCGATATTTTCGTCACTCCGCGTTACGTATCGAGACTCTCGAACAACGTTCCCCGTTGTTTCCACCGACCTTGTCGTATGATCGTATCAGAACAAAGTGTTTCCACAGTTTTCTCATGTGTCGCCGGTCTCAGCGTGTATCTTCGGTGTTGTTGCCATCGTTCGTGCACCACGGCGACACGTTCTGGAGCTTTCGTATTTTTAGAACTTGAACAGCTCGTTCTCTCTTTCCTCGTGGGGCGTTTATTAAGTGGACACTCGGCGGGCAACAAGCGGAAAACAAACAATCCTTCACGGTCTGAGAATCACTCTGACCACCTACGTCACATCGCAGAATTATTTTCGTCAGCTGTCGCCTTTGATTTTTCATTGTGTTACGAAGATTCCGCGGTTGGTTTTGGATACGTCCTGATTGTTACGTTTGTCGGAATACTGGTCAAGGTTTGGAAAAGAAAACGATTAGAGCGAGTAATAAAATTGTGTCAGGTTGGTGCATATAAAGCACAATCTTTTTGAAGAAAATAGAAAGTTGTAGAAGTGAGTTTTTTTTTTTTTTTTTGGAGAGAATAGAATTTTGTAGAATTGAATCTTTTTTTTAAGAGAATAGAAAAAGTACGATTGAACCAGAGTTAATTGATTTAAACGACGATTGCAATGATTTTTTTGTTCGAAAAGGTTCTAATTATTCTTTCAAGTTAATGGTGAAATAATTGCGAATTGAAAGAAGAGATATCTGTGTTGATACTGTTGATATGAAAATGTTGAAAATGTATGAACTTTAAGGTAATATACTAATGTCGACCATTCTATGGGGAATTGACCTATTCTGCTCCTTTCTTTATCTTCTAATTAAGGACAATAAATTTGATTTGTGAACAGAACTGTGAAACTCTGTAAAGTCTTATCCGCGACGATAAAATTGTTATTTTCTGTAAAACGAAATTGCTGGCTCAGTCTGTAATAAAATACCCTTTCTCAAGAAATTAAAGCTGCACGACCAATTTTCTGAACTTTTTAACTTTACCAATTTTCTACAATAAAACTTTTTCGAAAAATCAAAGACAAGAATTATATCTATTTCAGTCTCTTCATTTTTCGTCTGTTACAAGTACTACGAATTAAATCGGTATTTTAAAAAGTGCCATTTTTTGGACATTACGTTTGCGAAACTTTCGACAAAAGTGTTTCTACTAAAAAGTTTCGAAAATCTGCGTATCAAATTTCACGAATTTTCTCTTCGATTAAAGTTGATTATGGAAGTCATCGAAATTGCATTTGCAAAATATTTTTGGAATAAAATTGCTGTTTCCTAGGTTTACGAGATTCCCACTGTCAACGTTCGAATTGATACTTTCATTAGACAGTACAATAAAAAAGTGCTTTATATTTTCCCCTGAATATTTGAGAGCACGAGAAGAGTGCTGCAAGTGAAAAACCAACAAAATCCAAAAATTGAAATTTTTCTACAGAAAGGAAATAAACTTTTGCACTCCGCTTCATAGAAACTCCATTCAAGGTTTATTTTTATCAAAGTGAGACAAATTAACACAGGAAATAGGAATAAATTAATTCATTAATAATTAAAATCTTTTCTTTTTGAGAAGAAATTTTTGATTTTCGATAGTTTCTCCGCGAAATAAAATCGCTGATCTATCGAAGAGTGTTCAGAGTGCAAACGGTTCAATTATAATTTATTTGCACGATCAATGATTTACGAATCACGAAACATACTCTTGACGAATGTTCTCCGAAACGATGTATGCACGAGTGAAGGTTGACACGCTTTCGATATTGAATCGAAATCGTAGCAACCGCGAAAAGGAACGAGGATAATCGCGGTGCATGTCGCGCAAAAACGCGTGCGGTTACAACTTTCGCCAACGATTGCCGCTGTAATAACGCGTTCCAGAAGAACTAATTATTGCTGCCTCGAAAATGACATGCGATTGATGTCGAAACTCGAGGTTCGCTCAGGTGTATAATTTTTCTACCATTCTCGATCAGGTTTCGTTTCGATTTCGTTCGTTCGTTGGATAACAAGTCGAAGTAATTGTTTCGTGTTTCACGAGCATTCGAATCGTTCGAAAGACGATGCTCGAAGATATTGAATCGAATTGACTGTCGTTTTCTGTATATCATTCGGCAATCAAAGTTGTTGAAACACATCGGCATCAATTTTCGTCGATTTGGTGATAATGTTAACATTTAACGAAGATTTACGAACTGATTCGCGTGTAAATTTTAGGTTTGATTCGTCGATCAGAGAAATCATCTTTCTTATGTAAATTATGTTTATTGGAAGGTAATGAAAATTTGACTGATTTATCGACATTGGTTCAAACATGTTTTTCAAAGATTTGAAAAGATGAGAATTTCCCCATTTTTTAAAATTTTTTCATTTTCCCATATTTTCCTCAATTTTCGAGTTACATCTATTCATCTATTTTCCCAATTTCTTCATTTTTCAAATTTTTCCGTTTTTCTAGTTTTTCTCAACTTTTCCTGTTGCTCTAATTTTACCAAAGCACGTGGTTCCTGTATACCTTTCTCATAAGTGAAATGAGTATGATAAAGTTTCATCTTCTGAGTGGCTCGTATGCAAATTTTTATTTCTAAGTACAACATATAATTTTATTTAGAATTATAGGAAATTGACAATTATTCGAAATGTCATCTATTTTCCCAATTTCTTCATTTTTCAAATTTTTCCGTTTTTCCAGTTTTTCTCAACTTTTCCTGTTGCTCTAATTTTACCAAAGCACGTGGTTCCTGTATACCTTTCTCATAAGTGAAATGAGTATGATAAAGTTTGATCTTCTGAGCGATTCGTATGCAAATTTTTATCTCGAAGTACAACATATAATTTTATTTAGAATTATAGAAAATTGAGTGACAAATATTCGAAATGCATCCATTTTCGTCACTCGATCTGAGAGTCCATTACCATTTTCAGTCGTCTGCTAGATGCTCGGCTGACTTAATGCAGCTTCTGGCGACGTTTCGGGATAATTTGACGGGTCGACACGTAAAAACGTTTTCTCGGTATACACAGGCTTCAAGGAGAAATTTCAAGTCCGTTGGGAACCGTGTCGACTTGCAAGGTGCCAATCATTGTAATGGAAATAAATGACTCCGTTAGCCTTTGTGAATGCTAACAGTTGGATTGTTTAACAGTGTTTTAGTGAGCTTGTCGCAGCTTGGATGTTGGTTACGATATATAAAGAACATTTGTTCTTGTCTAGTGAACTTGAAATTCTTCAAATTATTTTATTTGTATACAGAGATCTTCCAGATACCAGATCTTCAGATTAAGAATGAATTGAAATTGCAATATTGCAAGTAACTGTGAGATTTATTCTTGTGAATTTAGTAAATTTTTTATTATTCCAAATTGAAGCATATTTTTAGTATTATTTATTATAATCAATATAACGAGATTTACATGTGTATATGTAATCGAAATTTTGGACTACTTCCTCCATTTTTGTGAGTGATATGCATTTTATAAAAATTAGGAAAGGTGTACTGAGATACACAAATTATATCTGGTAAACTTTGCAATTGGAAAAGTATTTGATAGTATAATTATGTGTAATAGTAAAAATAGTGAACAGTTGTCTAAATATAATTTTTTGAAATAAAAATAAAAATGACTCAGGATGTTGAAACTCTCTCGATTAAAAATAGAAAGATTCTCGTATTTGTATAATTATTTTACATTACAACGCAATCAAAGATTTAATTTCCTCAAATGAAATATCATATGAATTTTAATTGTTTTAAAGTTGAACTGAAATCACGGATTTTTAGCTTAATTTTCATCAAACGAAATAATTAAAATAAATTAATTTAATATCGTTTATCTGAAACAAGAGAAATTGCACAATTTGGCTTCCGTAAAACAGCTTGTTGTTTAGAAGATTTATTGACACGACGTGACTGCCAGAAACTAAATGGCTTCCTGTTTCAAAAATCCTCACTTTGCACACACTTTGTTCAAATAAACACAAATACATTTGTCCACATTTCAACGAGGTGATTTGCTTTTAATCCTTTATCGAACGATTTTATAGAATCGTGATTTGTTCGTCAGGTTCGTGAAATGTTAACATTAGTTTACAAATTCCGTTGGAATTGAAGATCGGGTCCGTTGTATCCACCAGCTTATGGGGTTGCGAGAGTTTTGGGGTTACAAGTTACAATGTTCGAATGGCGTCAAAGTTCAAACGACGCTCCAATAGTTCGGAAAGTTTGATTATTGGACTTCAAAACGCATTTGATTTTAAAAGCTGTTGGTCTAAAGCTGTTTCTAAGTAGCATATAACTTCTTTCGACAAACCGCTGAATGAATACCAGGAAAAATACGAAGAGAAGCTCTTACCGCGTTTCACAATTTTTCGTACTTCAATTCTTCGCGAATTTGCTGTATCAGTAAAAAAAAAATTGTTTCACACATATCTAGTAATAGAAAAGAAATTTTTTTGCATCTACATTCCTGTTGAAATTCAAATATTCATCAGTAGAAAGTAATTTTTATTCACGAAAATGACTAACAACCTTAACTGGAACATTTTGTATATTTTTACCATTTCATCCAATCTTTTTCTTTTTAAATGACAACATTCTACAGTGAAAAGCTGTCTAAATACACTTTTCTCAACATCTTCATACACATCATTCGTGCAATGTCTCTCTTTAAGAATTACCCAATTAATTATCCTCTTTGTTAAATTAATTTCAATTAAACCTCCTCGAAATAATAGAATAAAAAATTCTGGTTAAATCACTGCACCGTTTCATCTGAAAGAAGAATTTACCTAACACTTTTACCTCGCCGTTGCACAGTTCAAACTGTCGACCCATCTCACTTTTTCAAGCTTCGCCTCGAGTAACGAGACACCAAGTGTAATTTCATAAATTCCACGTAATGGACGACGATCCATCGAGTCTTCTCTTTATCCGAGTCCGTGTGAAAGGTTCGATTTGACGATGTAACGGAAAATGAAATTTTCCCAGCTGCAAGCATTTAACAGCCGCGAGTCGGCGACGCGGCGCGTCATCAGCCTAAGTGTCGCTTTTAACCTATGCAATATGGCGGTGTATCGGAGGCGAGAATTTTGTCTCGACCGTCGATGCATTTACGTCTAAATGCATTTCGCCTGAAATAACAGGCATGAGAGATTTTCACCGCGCGTAATAAGCGCGTCGTTTGTTATCGTTGCGGAAAACGTCGATCCGCTCGCAAATCATTCAATTCTCTCAGTAAAATGAATTGTCTCGACGTTTGTCAAACGAAAATTGAAGATATTTTGTCACCGTTGGTAACATAACTTTCGTTGCTTTATCAGGCTCACTGTTCGAATGTCGAAGACGAAATGAAAAGCGAGATTTATTCGAAATTTGGACAAATGGATCCTATTTAAAAATTCGATGATATATTTTACGAGCTTGAAGATTTGTACATAGGCTAATTTATACGAAAGTAAAAAGAGAAAGAAAGTAACTGATGAAAAGTACGTTATAACAGTCTTCAGAAAAACTTTCAACCGTATTATGAGGCACAAGAAGAAATTTAATCGATCCACTAAGAATAGAATTACTTGAGGTGATCACGATACGTGTTTCATCCTACAAAGGATAACTATATCATTAATCTAATGGAAATTAATATAATAGCAAATCTTTGCTGATTTAAAAAAAGGAACATGGTAAAGATCTTCTTCTTCTTTCGATAAATTCGGAAATTGCAACGCTTAAATTGAAAACATCCCTGCTCCTTATCATTAATCTTGTGGAAATTAATAGCGAATCTTCTGTAACGTAAAGAAGAAGAAACTTCCACACTCTGCATTCTTTTGTTAAACGTGGAAATTACAGCAAGTGAATTCTTCCTGAAACTAATCCTTTCTCCTCTGTAATTACCGAATCTTCATCGAAAAGCAGAAAATGCATTCCTTTCGAAACAAGTCCAGAACAAATGTACCTTAAAAACGGCCTCTAAGCGTCTGAATGGCCATTTTCATCTCCTCCATTAGAAGTTAAACGCGGCCATTTGTCCACTAAACTGAGTGAGACTCTGTGTTAGGTTATGGTACATCTACTAAACGCCGGCAACCTGTTCCGTTGTTTGATCCTACCCCGGACCGTGGCTCGATATTTCACACGGCCAGAGCTCTCATTATCTCGGCCATATTTAAAACGATGACGCGTCTCAGCCGCGCGATAAATCGAAAATACTGCTCGCTGTATAAATACGTCGACGGGTGACAGTGAGGTATGGATCGCGCGCGAACGATCGCCATGATGGAGAACAGCCAGACGGAAACGTTGCCAAGAGAGCCTCTACGAACTTGGTATTACGCGATACGCTGCTCTCTCCAGGCACCGTGCAATCTCGCTATTATGCTCTTGCGTCGAATTGGTTTTGCGGGCTCGAGGTTAGTTCCGGTGAAACCTCGATGCTCTTCGAGCGAATTCGTTGCCTTTTGTTCGACGAGTAGACGCGGGATGCGTTTGAACCTGTTGGCTGATGCACTATTTTTTTAAATTAGAGACCTAGGATAGTATGATTGATTCAGGTGATCGAAGTCTACCTATGGTGTTGTGGAAATGTTTCGCGATTTCCATTTTGGATGTTTTCTTTGAAATTTTATGTGTCTTGCGAATACATCGAATTTTTGGAAGGCCGTTGAAAGTCTTCTAATTTGTTTTAGCACGAATATTTTGTCTGTTTGAAATGTAGAGAAAGATATTCCTCGTCAGACGAGGTGTCAGGAAATTCTAGAAGGAAAACTAGAATTTTTCTTACAAAAATGGATTTATTCAATTTAGAAACAGCTTAATTATGTACTATTAATTTACCTATAAATTTCGATATATTTTCGTGTCATTCCATTAATAAAAGTCAGCAAAAATCACAAGAAAATTATAGCGATAATTTCTATAATCTGAGATTAGTCTAATTCATGGGTCCCATGAATCTAGTGTTAAAAAAAGTGACAAGCTTAAAAAGCATGTCAGGTGGAATTAATCCTGGACAGTTTGAATACAAATATTCTTTATTTCATATTTATGCAGAAAATCTATATTCTGCTATGCTAAATTGATACCGTAATATTTTTATTATAATCTATAACGTTTATACTTAATATTTTCACATGATTCGGTTTGTAGATATCTAAAAAATTTTAATTTAAAAATATCTAAACTGTGTTGTTATTTTTGTTTTTGCGACGCCTGGTGCACTCGATGCCTCGATGCATCGAAGCTGTTTTAAAAAATATAAATATAATAAATGGTCTTTCTACTGATTTTTTTATACAAACGACGCTCTACAATTAGAAAACAACGATTAGAATCTAAACTATAAATGATTATATATTAAATAAATTGAATAAATGCGAAATTTAAGTAAAAATCTAAAAGTGTCCAGAATTAATTCCACTGCTCGACACCAGTGATTATTCATAATTTTGAAGATACACATTTACAATTTCCGAGGACTCGAATATTTCAGTTTTTCTCAGCATGCAATTATCGTGCTATCCTCAATTAGTATTTTCCCTCCCCGTAACAATCGTACGAATAAAATCAGATGTCCTCGAAAAACGAATAGGGTACCTTTTTCCCCGATTAAGAACAGAAATATTTCACATGGTAATTTTATCTGAGCGTGACAAAGGCCGCCGAGAGATAGAACGAGAAACTGGTCCACGGTACCGTGAAATTATCGCAGAGGCCGCTCCTAATTTACACTAGCAAATTGCACGTAGTCGGTTCATAAGTTACCATAGGTATTAACGATACCGTAGTATCTGTTTACTTGGCCGTTTAATTGCACACGCATACGGGGCCAGAATGTGATATAGAGACGCATCACCGCTCGTTTATGGGACAACGATAAATGTCGCCCAAGCTCAAAACCGTAAGTGCAATTTGTTAGCACACCTAAGACAATTATTGCTCTGAGAGGGTTATAACCCTCTTCTATAATAGTCGATGTTATGCTTGAACGTAAACTTTGATGCTCCGTTGAATTGAAGTTTATTAGAATTTATAGGTCTATGGTGTTATAGACATCAGCGTGCGCCATATTGTGTCACCTGTCGTCGGTTTAAAACCAGCTTCTCTTCGTAACGTAGAAACAATGAATGTACAGTATTTGATTCCGATATACCGCAATATTTTTTTAATCTCGCGGAATTCTAAATTTCACTTTCATAGTTTGTTTATGTAAAATTCGCGAAGTTTCGTTGAAATCCATTAGTGTCGTTTTAGTTGTGATTTGAGTGCAGTAGTTCTAGTTTGAGTGTGATCAATTGTTCTTTTCACTTACGAGAGTATTTTTCGGTAGCTTTTATTTTTTCAAGCCTCGTATTATAATTTATGAATGTTGCTTGCATATAACAGGTGTCTAATACGTATGAACCACAGGTCACATGTATTTTTATACAGTACTTTCAATTCTTATATTCACAATTTTCTGAGTTTTCATTTGTTTGACCAAACGTAAAATAATTTAAAATAATAATAATTGAAATAACGTTAATATTAAAATTGCCCAGTTCAGTATAAAAATTAACGAATATTGAAATAGCAATGTTATTGTAGTAGCTACTTTTGAAACTGTCATTGAACTGGAAACAATAAGAAAAACTTTTCGAAAGTTTCAACGTTTACACGAAGCAATTTAACGAAAGAAACTCGTTCAGAAGGAAACTTTATTAACCTCATCATTGTTACCATATACACGAACAATCGATAGCCTTAGAAGAGATGCAGGAAGTTGAGCTGAAAGCTCGATATTTCCATTTAATGATCGATTGAATTCGAGCTAAGCCATCAAGTCTGCTCGAGCAACTGACCAAAGCATTGATAATTCACGAAACATCCTTTGTTCCCGCGAGCAATCTTGATAATATCGGATTAACGACTGACCTGAATACAACAACGCCGTGCTGAATAATTGAAACCTGGACAAAAGTAAACTTTTCGTCGCTACGAAATTATTCAGGAGTCACTTAACGCCTAACTAAGTTCTCTAATGAAACATTTCTTTCTTCGTTTATTTAGATCGCACGAAAAATCATTCGCGTGAAGTAGTAAATAATTTGTCGATGTAGTTCTTCGAGTAATTAACTCGATCACGAACTCGTAAACAATTGTTTCAATTATTGGTCAATATTCAAAGAAGAAATACAGAAGTTCAAGAAATATTTAATTAATTCTTTCATTGATCAAATTTCTCGAAACAAATTTGCAAATTCGTAAAGATATAGTTGCAGATTCGATATAAATTGATAAATAATTCTTAACTTTTGAGAAACTATATCTCCTATGTAACTCAACTGAAGGAGTCAATATTTGCTTGAACGCTTAAAAGCTGTGACACAATTTACGATATTTTTTATTAGTTTACTATTCGCCGGAATATGTTTATTTTTTAAACATACTTAGAAAACACTTTGACAGAGCTGAGTAAAAAGTTTGATAGGAAAAAGGAAATTTCTTTCAAAGTTATGGTTGTTGTTCCAAAGCCTCCGTTACGATCAAATTATCGTTACTTTAGTGTAACAATTTTTGCAGTTCTGAGTCCTCGAACTTTTTTTACTGCCTTGAGTGTTCTTCGTCAGTGATACTAAAATCACCACTTCTGAATAATCATACAGAAATCTACGACACGTGATGCTGCAACCCACAAAGGGTTAAAAACTCATCTAACCCTTGACAGAAGCTCGTGGGATCTGGATCAACCGCAAAAAGCGCATCAAAGCAAACCGAATCCATCTCACGAGCGCATCCTCGCGCGAATCCGTGCACGTCCGTCTTTTCACGTAAAACATCGTAGGTTTTTACGAGCCACGAAGCCTATTTTGAAACTGACCCAGAAAAAGGGTTGCATAAAGAGGCGGGTCATTCCAGAGACCTTCGTCTCCCTTTCCAACCGAAAGACGCATAGAAACGAGACCTCGATCTCTTCGATGGGTATAAAGAAAGCTATACCGAAGAAATCCTTAGCGATTTCAGCTCGAATCAGCCTCTTTATATTCCGAATCAACCGATCCTTTCGGAGGAAGCTTTCGTGTAACGAAACGGTAGGATTTCGTTGAAATACACAAAGTACGAGCCTTGAATTCTTTGTACGTCGCAAGGCATAACTAAACAGGATTTTGAATACACCAGCAGCTTCCTTTCCTGTTTTGGCGAAGGCCTTGCTTTCAGCGAAACCGGATTGCACGTCGGTTGGCTTGTTCGTGCACTCAGGATAGGTTGAATTGGGTAGTTAAGTTTGCTGCTTGAACTGAAGTAAAGGTTTGATGTGTGGGTTTCCTCATTTTTTTTTCTTCCCTTTCTTTTTATGTCAGAATGGAACGCGAAGTTTTCGCGATCGTAGAATGTTGATGGCAATGGGGGTCTGAGTGGGAAGGTGCTCGAGATTTCTTTAAATTTTATAGGAGATGAAATGCTATCTGATGTTTGTTACAATGCAAGAGACGATGGGGTACTAGTTTTACGAGGGACAGAAATTCTTACGCGAGTGTCGGAGCTTTTACATTTTCGTTGAATTAAGGTTGAAGAGGAAGTGGTTTGACGTTGTATGACACTGTGTTACGAGAAGGTATTGATACGTTAAGGATACTAGAATCTCAGCCACTTTTTCGAGTAAATCTCTAACCGACTGAAGACAAATTACAATTCTTTCTTAGTAAAAATTCTGCTAACAGGTTTTATTATTCATTATTAAAATGTAAATAAACTTTCTATGCATCAGGAATACAAATTTCGAGGAAACAATTATTAAGATAGTACATCTAATCTTATTTTTCACTTTCAACACACTTATGTACTTTACATAGTCCTACAATATTATTGTATTTTAATATTTTTAAGTCTCTTTAATTAATAAAAAATCTGCCACACACGTTTGTTCATTTATTCATGCCCAATCTCGAATTTATAACAATTTTACATTATTTTCACGTAAGAATCTGCACAAATAGAGAAAGAAGGGTGAAATAGCGAATTAACCCTTCTCAATACCACGTGACTTCGAAGTTATATCTTTTGTAAGTCTCGTTTTACTCGTTTATCGTCACAGTTGTGAATTGCTAGTCAATTTCTACATGGAACAATAGTTTCTTTCTTCGAGCGAAGAAAAATCATGTTGTACAGGGTTGAGAGAAGGAAAGTTCGAACTGAATGGAAATAAAAGAAAAAAAAAACGGGAGCAATAAAACTGTGCCGTTGCTCATCTGCATCAACGATTAACATACGGCTGCACGTCGGAGTCCGAGGAACTATTTACCGATTCTCTCACGAAGAGAGCAATATGAGACGGAAGTGCAGTGACCTATTCCCGAGATGAACTTTGCCACCGCCTTTTTCCTTTTTTTTTTCTCTTCCTTTCTTTCTTTTTTTTTCATCGTCGTTCCAGTCATTCGCACCGTCGTCGGGAGCTCGAACTCGCCGCAAGAAAAATATTTCCTTTCTCGCCTTCCTTTGTTTTTCCACCCCCTTGCCCTCCTGCCATCAGACTCTTCTTTATTCCGCCTATCGCAGTGGCTCAAAGGGAAACGTGTGAAGTAAGTCGGTGAAACCGGGGAAGAAGGCGTGGTAAAAATTTTTTTATTGCTCCTTGGGCAATTTCGATCAGCTGAAAGGAAGTTCATTGGAAATAATTCATACTAACAAGAGTGTTTGCTAAATTACGACGTTGAGGGAACTTTAGATCGGGATTGGTAGCATTTTGTTTGAGATAAGATAATAAGTGATCATTCGAAGTACTGTATTATTTGTATTTTACAAATAACATGAAAAATCTGATTTTATTTTATGTTTCATTGAAATGAGTTGCTTGCAAATGATTTTTTAGTTCAGTTATTTCGCTTGACTAAAATAACAGGTAATTTGACGTAAGAGGTTAACGAACGAAATTAATTTATTAACTATATCGGACCAAATTATTTTAAATTAATTAATTATTGAACTTAGAATACTTAGACCTTTGTACTTGAAACATATTTGCTCTCGAAATTGATCTTGCAACAAACAGTTTGTTGTTGTAGCATATAGAGGAGAAAAATTTATGTTTATCCTTTAATAATATGTATCCTAAACTTGATCTTGTGAGACACTGTACAGAAAGCTATATTTTTCACACAGTTGACAATATTTGAAGAATAATTTGAACAAATACTCAATGAAAAACGAACTGAGAGTTACCTCTTCTTTCGAAACCGTTTGAACGAAGCTACTTATTGAATAAAACAGAAATGTTATGCAAATTTCCATCGATCATCTCCTATTACAACCCTACGATCCTACCAACTTCCTTACACCACCTCGTTATGCAAGTAACACGATCATCAGCTGGAACCAACCACCGTATCCGAGTTCCATCAAACGAATCCTCACAGAGTCGTAAAAAAAGAAAATAAAAAGCACGACAGGAAAAGACATCTGTGCGGTAGCTTAAATAATTAAAACATTCCCTTGAAAAGCAACACCGCGGCAAAGAAGCCGAAGTGGGAAGACGCAGGAATGCCACGGTCTCGGCTTCAAACGCTGCTGTCTGGCAGAACGGATTCGAAAGATGAGTCTGAAGAGTAACCTGGGAACGCGTAGGGTGAGAAGTGGCGACGGTAGATGAGCGAGAAAGAACGAAAGAGTTGTAGTTGTCGGTAGAAAGTGGAGAGAGAGGATGAGGGTGCAGGTAGGGGCTTGATCTCTCGCAGGCTGCGGTAGGGTAGGTCAGTGAACGCGGTTCCAGCTCCAACGGGAACACCCCGGGACACCCACGCTCTCACTCTGCTTTGCTCACTCGCTCGATATCTGGAAACGACGCCTGCAAACTCGACGGGAAGGAGGGGTGGAACGAGAGAAGCTCGCGATGGGCTGGAAACGTTTCCAATCGGTTCTGCGATGTTGCTTGAAATTAGAGAAGCCCAGGATGTTAGGGATGAAGAGTGTCGCGAAGTTTGAAACGGGGGATGATTCGAGGGATGATGAGGCTCGATACGTATTGAAATTTCAGTGTTAACTCTTAACTCGCTTACACTTTTTTGTTCTTCTTCTTTTTTTTTTTTTTCGGAAATTATTACCATGTAGATAAATTTCGAGTAATTTTGCTGACCGGTGTTGGAAAGGGGAGAACAATTTTGAAGTATTTTCTTATTTATTTAATAAATAATATCTATTATGCACACAGTTTGAATATTGTGTTTATTGCTTAACCTTTTGACTGGGTATTGTTTCAAGCAAAAATTAAATCTCTGCAGATTATAATTGAAATAATGCAAAAATTAATATGTAGTTACTTTATTTTAATTTGTTTAATTGCGAACGTGTTGTATTTTATATTTAATACAGCCTTAATAGTGCAGTTGAAATTATTAATAAACAAACTATTGGTGTTCTAAGTATTGTTGAACCACCGACGAATTAACTTAAATTAAACAATGGGAAATCGATAAGAGACTGTTTTTTTTAGATAGTCTGAAGAAATATATATGTAATTCATAAAATTGCAGCGGAAGTGCTATGAAAAATTTATGTACACTGTTAGATTATAATTTATCTGAGGATAAATATATAAGTTTCTTTCTATAAATTTCTACGTAGAGTATTCTGAAGTATTTTACGTATGTATTATCTAATATGTGCATTATATATATATATCAGATATTCTGCACTCTAGGCGTTCTACACTTAATCATACTGTATCATCATCGGGTATTGTCTAGTATGAAATCACATCTGTCAGATCATTCTCCAGATATTAATCCATAGTTCAGATAACAGTATCAAACATTACCTGCAGATACAATCACTATCTAGATAATGCAGCTAGTATTCTAGGTCAAGGTCTTCTCTTGGACCAAAATATTTCAATTTGCAGCTTGTCAGAAGTCACGAAATATCTCTGAATATACTCCTTCAATATTTTATGAAATTTTTTCATTATCCTCAGGTTAGATTCAGTTAGATGAGATTAAATTCCTAATATTCTATTCCTCATAAACACCCCTGCCATTTTTTTTATTTAAGTTAATCCTGTTTTATTTCAAATAATTATTGAGTCAATTTCTCAGCTCTTTGGCTTCGTTTGCTCATCTTCAACATCATATATTTTTTGTTTATCTCAGAAACAATCGCTTATTTCATTATTACAAGCTTGCACCATGGAACTCTGTACCTTTGGATTAAGTAAAATATTTACAGCCGGTTGTCTGAGCTCAAGATGAATTTTTCCAAGAGATTCAAAGTGGATAAGAAGAGGAATGAGAAGACTCTGCACATTCGGGATTGTTTACACGCCAGCACAGCAACCGGATACGCGTGTGATTTCAAAAAGAACCTGCGGTTGAATTTTCCACGGGGTGAATTCCTTCCTGAAAGAGAAGGTTGTTCGAGCATAATGAGAATTTTTTTAGGGGATGTCTCTCTCTACTAAGAGTGATACGGGATTGAAGGTGGTTTGCTAGGACCTGAAATGTGTCTTCTTTAAGGCTGACGAGGGTCTCCACTTAATCTTGCAATGGGGACATTATCTCTCCCCTGGAATTTTAATGGAAACGGAGGCAAAACGTAGTCACGCCTCGGTAATTTATGAGCGATGAATTATGAACGCGGTATTAATCCTTCAGTGGTACAGTTACATCACGTTTTATTGCACGTTAATTTCCTGTAAAATTGTTTCTCGGTGAAGTTTCCTCGGATCTATGGTCGACACGATGCTTTACTATTTTCTGGGTTCAATAGTGATTTTATTTTGTGTCTTAAAAATTCATTACGAACTGTTACTTTATTTAATATATTAAAAAGGGACTTTTATTCATTTTCGAGAAATATTTCAACACTTCCCATCACCAACTCGATAATTAAAAACAATTTTCTACGAAAAATTTACGAATATATACGTCAATTTGCTTTTAAACTGATTTTTAAAAATACAAACATCTGTAACGAAATAAACGAACAGATTCTAAAGTACAATTTAGCATATACAATTGAATAAGCAATTTCTATTTTTAAGTTTAATTAATGTTTCCTCTAATTATCGGTCTAAATCACGCTCGAAGGTATTAATTACGAAACAACATATCTAACTATCAAAAACTCCAAACTTTAACCCAACTTCGAAATTCTGGAAGCAACCTAATAGTACTCTACTCATTACGATCAACGTCCATAATTACCAGGAACCAGAATTTCAGACAAAAGTCACCTCTCTAACCATTAACCCAAAAAGCTTCATGTCCAAACAATAACATAAGATAATCACCTATCTAGTTAACTTTAAAACGTTGTAATAGTTGGAACGAAAGCTTTCGAAGTGTTCTGTATCAGTTGCAATTGATAAAAACGAGAGAAATATCGAGGCCACTAAGATGTCATACAATATCTAACATCGAGCAAACGAGAGCCCTCGTGACTCCTGACATCGGAATAAATCTCCGAGTCTAGAGATAGCCTTCTCGTATTCCATGGCGATCGGACAAAAAGATCAGGGTCATCGTGATAAGGAAGCTGGAAAAATAACGAAAAAGCGAGGTTTCTCGATCCGGTCAGATCATTCATGGATCGAGTGAAATCGTGAAGAGATACGACTTTCTCTACCAAGAAGAGAGGATTCCATTGAACTACCACCACTAGGAGGCAAAGAAAAGTTGGCAAAAGGAACTTGAAAGCGGTGGATGAAAGATAGGTGGCTTTTCGACTAAATTAGACCAGCTGGGTGAACTCTCGAGATAGAGAATTTTAAAGAAACGCACTTGGATGAAGTGAAAATGGAAGATAGATGAAGTCTGCGGAGACAGATTGAATTTGCATGGAAAGATAAGGACTTCTTGGTTGAAAGCTCCGTTTCTTGCAGGTATATTACGGTGCAATTGAAATAGTCTGTTAGTTAGGTTCCGATGAATTTCTCGTGATCAGGTCGTTATCGAGGATGTCGCTAAGGCCTTTGTATCTTTGATCATCACTTGAAGATTTCGATTCAAAGAAGACGAATTAGTCTTAATGGATTGGATAACGAGATTGACGAAAGTTACTTCCGAGGATAAAAATTGGGGTTAGATTGAACATCTCGTATTTGTTCGAACTTTCTTTACGTTGGAAATTATTTTCGAACAATGATTGCATGAGAAAAGAAATTTAGAAAGTTTTGAAAAATCTCTCTCGAATCTTCGCCTTGAAGAACAAAAATTAATTACAGAAATCGTTGACTATTTAACAGCGATAATTTTTTTTCTTTTTTTTTTTAAGAAATTTTTCCCGCAAATCTCTCTCGTACAGAAACAAAACAAAAATGAAAAAACGCTAGGCAATTCAACAAGCAGATCCAGCCGTCGAAAGTGTAATTCACCGTCGTATTCTATCCCCTGACACAAACTATAGCGTGATAGACGGGGTACAGTGGAAAATGTTTAAACAAAACGGCCACGCGGAGCCTGATTTCCATTTATATCGGCGCCTCTACCAAATGGAAATTCAGCGCTGTTTCAATGAAGCCATAAATATCGCGCGATAAAAACGCGAATTTCTCCGTTCACCCTCTTCTTCTCTTTCCGACCGTCGTGTGTTTACAGACCAGTTTTGTGTTAGCTGTTACACAAACACAAACGCTTCGTTCAATGCTGAAACTCTAATCCATAATTAATCAATTCTCGATAGAAATAATTGAATTATTGTAAGATAATAATTTTCAATAATTTCAATGACTGACAAAATTAGGAAATTTTTATATATTTCAGATACTTCATTTATTTGTCTATAGTGATTTAAAAGTTACCATATTCATTTGTCTATATTTTACATACCATATAAAATATATATATATATATATTTTCAAAATTTTCGAAGATGTAAAATTGTAATGAATTTTTCTTCTTATAAATATAGAAAAATCGAATTATAGAGGGTTAAAATAATAATTCGTTTGCACTATAAATAATTTACGTATAATTTTTTACTATGTGCTTGTTACTTCTTTTATGCAATTTGGATTAGGTTATTTTTTATTCTTTTCTGACGTTAAATATCGTCTTCGGTGTAGGATTATAGGTCGAGAGATGAGCAAACTTCTCAGTGACGTCGGTAAATCAATGAAATAGTGGAATTTCATTAAAATTCTGTGATGAAATACGGGCGTGCGATAAGTGCGGTTGAAATTACGTGGGCATGGTGAAAGACAGGCAAAATGGTAACAAGAGGGCAGAAATAAATTTTGGCTCGTCGCACGGGTATTTTTGGGAATGTTGACTTTGGCGATAAGCGTTACATTTCTGCGTTCAGATTTTCCGGATTTTCATTGAATTTCGCGTTTTATTCAACGCTCGGGAGGAAATTTAACGTTCTGGTTTTTTAATAGAACTCTGAACAGAAGCTGCGCGTGGCGATTAATCTTCTAAATTTCGCAACTATTCTGTAAACAAGTAAATAACAATATACGTTCGTAAAATTTTGAAAATTTCTGACTCAAACGCACACACATTTCTCCATATTTTCCAAACACAATAATTGTTTCTGTTTCTTCTAAAACAAACATGATCTAACTTCCCTCGCCGATCAGTTCACTTTAATTTAACTTAATCAAACTTCATCTCGACTAAGAAATATCGTTTCATTTCCACTTCTGCTCTGAAATTAAAGAGAAAAAGATATTTCAGAACGACCAATGTATCATTCTCCTTACTCTTAACAAATTTCACCAAAAAATGTCCCTCATCTATCTTCAGAAGTTTACGAGTAACATTCTTCTTCCTCGCAAAACTTCATGTTCTGCTTCGCCGACAAACTTCAAGCCAAGAGGAAGCGAGCATTCATAAAAAAAAGGATCTTCCTTTCTTAACAAGAGAGAGAGATATTGCATTACCGTACACTGACGACAATGCTTCGTAAAATCCGGGCTACTAAAACCTCTGATGATCCTGTTTCAAAGCTCTCAGTCATGAGCTTAATGAAATTCGTCTTCCTTTTTCCTTCTCCTTCACCCCTCTGACTCTTTCTTTTCTCTTCTTATTTTTCTTCTTTAAGAAAAGAAAAGAGGAGAGTATTTTCACCGAGCCGTGCATTGAATCAATCTTCTCTCGACTTGACGACGAAAAACCAAGGAAAGATTGAAGATTGAATTGCCGTGAAAGCGAACAGTTTCAAGCCCATCTTTTCCTTTTTTCCTTTTTCTTTTTTTACCCTTTTTCTTCTCTCTCTCGATGTCGTTTGTCACGTAACAAATTGCATTAGAGACCGGGAATTAATGTCATTCTTCTTCACCGTGTTTGTTATTAAAGACGCGATTCGAGAGAGGAATCGAGGGAAACGTTCTTTACGGGTCACGTCGATTCTCTTGATAGAAACCGTCCCTGTTTTCCGTCGATCTTTTGCTTTGAAAAAATCGAGCGAAACCTCTCGACTCGACTGTCAAGAGAAAATGAAACCATCGAGGGAGAAAGAACTGCTGGTTGAATTATCAATTAAATCTTATCGCTGCACGGGAAAAAAAATTAGCCGCATCATTGGCTTTGATGATAGACTGTAACGTAAATCGTTACTTTTTACATTCCATTTCAAATATATAGTAGGTATGAATTCTTCGATATCGTTCGATTGCAAGGAGAAATGAAGTTGAAGAAACGTAGGTGAATTTTGAGGAATAATTGCAAGAGTTTTAAAGCGTAAAAATTGCTGATTTTAACACTCTATGACTCTATCTGACTTGGAAATTAATTAATTACAAACTTCAGTGTTTATTAACAAAAATTAACACACAATTTTAATGTTCAGTATAATCTGAATTATTTTATATCGTAAAATTTATCAGGCAACCGAGGAATTACTTCTCTGAGAAGATATGGCGGTTTTTATAAGATAAATATATCAAAATTCCATAAAAACAGAAATCGAATTAATTTGTACATCTGATACATTTTATTTCTCTCATTTCATTTATTCACCGTTATGTTATTACATTATTAGTAATTAATTTCCTTATAATAACTACTATCTTTCTCGTTTCTTATTAAAATGTAAAGTTGTAATTTTTCTTCTCGTGGAGAAGGAAAAATCGAGTTACAGAAATTGAACGAAGCTTGCATATAACATATGTAGTTTCGGAAGAAAAATTGTGTTCTAATCTCTCCCTTTTTTTCTATTTTATTTGTCAAAATTAAGAAGCGAAAATATCTCTCGAATACGGTGTCGAGAACCTTGTGTTTTCGAAACCCATTGATCCTAGCACTTTGTTAATCCAATAATTACATTACAACCACGGCAATTAACATCAGAATGGTTCGACTGAAAATCGTACTACTTAAATCCAATTAGCAGCTACGGGACCCAATCTAACTTGCATCAACGTTTGCTTTCCGCTCGAGCCAAATCGCTCGAGACCGTAAAACACGACGTGTCCGACAGAAGTCAGTTCAGAAACGTTTCGTCTGGAAAGCTCTTTAATCGACTCGTTGCAAGAGACCTGAGCACCGGAAGTGGCGCTCGAGGGACGCGACTAAATCCATTCGATCTTACGGAATAACATTCGACAATGGCGGACCGCATTCAATTCACCGTTCATGTTTGCCCGCCCCACCTAACCACCTGAACAATGAGAATCTTGACGGCAATACCAAGTAGCTGCACACCTCTGAATATACAGGGCGTATCATAAAATACGTTAACACATTGAAGTCCTTTCCTAGTGCAAAAAGTTGCACTTGCTGACGGTATTTCTCACGAGTTTGCGAACTTCCATAGGTTAACGTCACGCTAATTTTACGTGGCTTGCTCGTAGCGCCTAGATGAATTTACATTGCAATATAGGCTATAATATTTAACCATACACGTTATATATATGTTACGGGCGATATGTTTAACATGACCATTTCGTAAAATGACCGGGACATTGTGTAGAATGCCCAATTTTTTGGGCAATGTATATAATGGGCAAGTATTCCACAAATGGCGCCGACATTTTATATAATGGTTCGTTGGGCAGTGTGTTGAATACACAATTGACATTCTTTTATCTTCATTATTACGACCTAAACTCGGTAACCTCATAAGGCCAGCAGATGTAGTCTAAAATAATAGTTAAAACAATAATTAAAACCTAACCTAACCTAACCTAACAACATCCTAGCAGTAGTGAAGAGTATTGATGATGACCAGTACACATTGTACTCTGAACATGGCCAACTCAATTGATATATTGTCTCAATTAAAAAAAACAACATTTTGTAATTTCCTTATCAGAGCGTTTCAATGCATTGATCACCAATCTCTAGGCATTCTGTATAATGATCGGACATTTTATAGATTTTACGTGTTAAACGGTACGCTTGAAAATTCGAAGGAATTTGAACAAAAAAAAAAAAACAAATGACACGAACGTAAAAGTCAATGAAACACGAAGAAATATTGCAAAAATTGTCGCTAATTAATTTTCGGTGTAATAAGGAATGGCAGTTGACCTCTAGCGAAATAAGTATTTTAGAGTAAAACGTTGAAGGTACATGAACACTTTAGAAATTCACTCTGTACCGACACGCTGCCGGACAAAAGCAGCGTGTAATCCGCATATTGCGCGAAAATGGGACACCATCTTTTCCTCAAACCCACACTGGTGTATCCTCGTTGTGTCCTCACGTAGAATTTCGTTAAGGTACACGCGTGCCTCTACTCTCCAATTACGCCGCGTTACCAAGCGATTACGGGGACAACTGGACGATGGAATCGCGTCGTTCTTGCACCACTGGTGCATTAAAGGTCCAAACACCTGGTACCATGGGATCCGTTCAGTGTATTATATTGTAATTGAAACGAGTAACGTCACCATCAAAATTCGTACATAAAGGAAGATTGCCTGTTTACCAATAGCGCTTTCGAATTGATTAAAATTGCTATAATCTTTCGTCTTTTTTCTTTCTTAACAAAATTCAAGTTGGACACTGTGTTTTTCACATAGTGGATGTTGGAAATTTGGAAAGATTCTTTTGAGGAAGTAAAATAAACAATCTCACCTGGTTGATAGTAATTTTTCGTACAGAAAATTCGCTCCACTTCTGAGATCTTTCATAAAATTTTATTTATTAATATTGCTTATTAGAAACTTGATAAGTTAATCGTATCAGCAGATTGAATTGTGAGAGATTTGTTCCATAGAGTGCCTTGCTTAAAATTTTGGGATGTTACTTTTTTCTTTAAAATGAACGTTGACCATTTTATCTATTTATCGAATAGATTATAAAATAACTATTAAGACTTGGCCTTTCTAAGGTAACGTGACACTGAAGTCTTCGCGTAATATGAATGAAAAAAATGAAATTTCGTACTCAGTGGAAGTTTGAGAAAAAATTATCACAGATATTTCTCTTTCAAAATCGAAAGAGCGTTGGATAATTTCAATCGTAAATATGCAGTGAATACGTTACAAATCTCGCTACAAACGATTACCAGACAAAAAAAGATATATTACACAATAATTATATACAGAAAAATTTATTGCAACATTACCATCGCACGTCATAATTTTCTGTCGCTGAAATTGCTGCTTGCACCTACTTGATCAACATTATTAACTCCTCAATTCCAAGTTTCTCTTGAAGTTCATCCTTCATCAAACTTGATCGTCAAAATATATTGCACCATTAAAATGCAATCAATGCTTTAATTTCCGAGTCGATGTCACGACGTGACAGTTTCAGGAACGCAATAATAAAAGTAACAAATGATTAATAATAATAGTGTTTTAAACGAGCTGTTTTATTTTCATTTAACACACCACGTATGTAACCTTCTTTTCCAAATGAAAAAAAGTGCAAATAAAAAGGAGAAGATCCATCGTCGTACACTTGCACATAAGAAAATCCCAATGATCGTTACATCCTGATCTGAGAGAATCTTCCTCCTCCGTATAAAAAGTTCGAACCGTTCCATTATCCACACTCAGCCAATTAAATCTGTGTCGCAAGAACAACAAACGTGAGTTGACAATCTGCAAAACAATCTTTGCACCTTCGCTCGGTCACAGCGGTTTTAATGAAACACAAGGTCCATGGATTACCGATCTCTCCCATTGTCAACTCTGGCGAACTGCTTCTTATCCCCGGCGAAAAAAGTTCCGTGTACTTTTGCGACGCTTTTTTTACGATCCCAGACTCGAGGGAACGGCTTCCGGAAGCGTCATAAAGTTTCCTCGTTGGCAACTATCGAGCGGACAGACAACAGACAGTTCGTAACGTTTTTCCAACGGCACGCGAGTCCTATTTCGACTAGGTGAATTTTTCAGGACACTTCGAACCGTTGCTTGAACAGTTATTTTCATCTGGAACGACGTATCTCCTTTCTTTTTATTTTAAACGGGTTAAAAATTGCAATCGTTGCTCCTTTTCTTCTTCTTTTTAAATCAAATTCTAGGAATTTGGTTAGGGAACATTGTAAGATCAATAATTTATAGTAAGATCGAAGACTTCGTTCATATCTTAGAATTCGATATTAGTGATGGTGTATGAATTTGTCGGTATGTTCGATAGGTCGACAAGTAATTGCGTGTGTACACTTAAATCTGCTGTACGGCACAGCTGAAGCTTCTTGCATCTTGATAGACGAGCGCATCGATCGCACGAAAGCGGAGAAGCCGGTGAGCATCGACCAACCAACCTAAATCCAGCTGACTGCGCTCAAGCACGCGAACCCTTCAGCTTTCGCCTAGGACGCGACCGCTTTCTTGTTCTGGAGTTGTTCATTATCTAAACAGAAACGAATTCGCTATCTTGTGCGAAAAACTTCGGAACAGAAACGTTATTTTTCGTTTTCTGGAGGTATTTGTCGAGAAGTGGCGACGAGAATAAATCATCGTTTGATAATGTGAAGTTGAAACAGTGTCTTAGTGAAAGAAGTAGTAGAAAATTTGAAAATTATAGCACAATGATTAAAACTGACGCTTAATTTAAATAATTATAATCATAGATAGTATAATTCACATTCATTTATGAAAATCCGAGTAAGAAAGTGTTGTTGAAGAGATGTTTAAATGGGTTTACGTAAAAATGTGCTCATTGACATAGTTGATTCTCTAAATTTCAAACTGATCTCTATATAGGAATGTTAAATAAGTGTAATGATAACGTAACGATACGTTTTAATGAAAGAATGAAAAAAATTCGAATTATTCCAACATTATCGGTCAATTCCATGAACAAAATTGAATCTCATTATTATTATACCGCACCTTATATACGTCCATTACCGGTAGAAACATAAATATGTCGAATATCAGTAGGCGCAATCGTGCAACGTTCTCATCGCGAAGTCAGCGTTATTAGAATCTCGGCACGAAATCGCAATAACTGTGCTAACAAACGCAAAAACGGCCGAACGTAGAGGCCGCGTGGCTCGCGCAATATTCAAGACTTCCGTCGCACTGAGCTTTCAATATTCCGACAGGCTGGGCTGTGCTTTAATACGAGGAGAAATCGGCGGGAAAGGCCGGCCAGAAAAGTCTGCGAAATTAATATGGCGAAATTAATCCTACCCGCGTCCGATGTCCCCTTGATTCTTCAAATAAAACGTCGTGATATTAGATAGATAGGTAGATAGGTACATAGATAGATAGATAGGTAAATAGAGAGAGGGAGAGAGAAAGTGAAAGAGAAAGATAGCGAGTGCGAGGGGAAACAGGTAAGAAAAGGAGAGAATGGGGGAGAAAGAGAGAGGGGGAGAGAAAGAGGGAATGGGAGAGAAAGAGAGAATGGGAGAGAGAGAGAATGGGAGAATAGGAGAGAAAGAGCGAATGAGAGAGAAAGGGAGAATGGGAGAGAAAGAGGGAATGAGAGAGAAAGAGAGAATGGGAGAGAGAGAGAATGGGAGAATAGGAGAGAAAGAGCGAATGAGAGAGAAAGAGGGAATGAGAGAGAAAGAGAGAATGTGGAGAATAAGAGAATGTGGAGAAACTGAGAATGAGAGAGGAAGAGAGATGAGAAAGGCAAAATAGCGACACGGTGAATAAACGGAATGGAATTATGGACAAAACCGAATAATGGGCAGATGTTTATCCGCGTTTGTGATAAATCGCATTTCGAATTGGCGCCTCTTTAAATGACCAGCGGAATTGTTCGATTCCAAGCACACGCAATGTGTTTTGCATGTATTCGCGTTTCATTTCCTCTGTGTCATTTCGCCTTTTCGCGTATCGTTCGGTGTTTTCCTCGTTAATACAGAATTAACAGAGACGTATCCGAGAGAAGAAAAGGACTTTGTTTCTTTTTTCTTTTCAGACTTCGTACCGAAGTGCGGTATTTAAAGTAAATTTTTTGTGCGATGAGATATATTACTTAATTTTCGGGGTACGAGGAAGATTGTCATTATTCTGAATAGCAGAATCGTGCAAAATTGTGTCTGAAAGCGTGCACTGTTCCCAAATACCCTAAATCTCGTCACAAACATAAATGAAACAAAAATTAATAAAAAGAATTAAAACCATCTCGATAAATTTTTGCAAATACTACAATTCTTACTATTTAACACTTGTAATCAATCCATGTATCTTTATAATATTCGTTGGTAATAACAATATAGATTAATGGAAATTATTACATATATAAAAAGAGAACGCACAAATATCAAACGTTTGATTCAAGTTGAAAAATAAAAAGGAAATAATATTTATACCCAGGTTTCTCTCACTGCGAGGGGAAAGCAGAATAAAAGAACAAAAACTAAATGAATTGATCAAATAACATCAGTTGAAGTCACACAAAGATAATCCCCCATGCAAAACGACGTAATGAGGCGAGCACGTTTCACGATATTTGCTAAATGAATAAAACTAACTTCATAATTAACGATCGTTTAAATAAACTACAGCTTCATTACACTGAAATACCTACGCTCTGATACGATTGACGACCACGAAGATGTTATCCCTGTTACGCATCGACGCGGCGTTATTAATATTTCCACGTTTTCCCGGACAACATAATTGCGTCAACATCAAATATAGGAAAATATTTGCCGATAGAATCAGTCGGAACCGAAAATATCGGTCGCTGTATTTTCGATAAATATATACGTTACTAGAAGCGCGATAAATTCTATTTTCTTTCTTTTTCTTCGAATTATTTCAGCAGTAACGTTTGCATCATTAGTATTTATTCAAAACGCAGATATAAAATTCGTTCGAATTTTTACAACAACGAACTTGCATATATTTTCTTATATTATTAATGTTTATTTTATTTTAGTTTTTTTTTTTAAGTAATTCAAATTTTTAAATGATTACGAAGTTTTCTAGTACGGTATTTATTTACACACGTTCTAGAACGCAAACTTTCAAAAGTGTCTTCTCAATTATTCGAAACGCAATTTGCACAAATATTTGAACTTTATCGGAATGCAATTTTTGAGAGTATTCGTTCGAAACAGGACTTTCGAACGCGATCGAATTCTTCCGAGCTGTAGTAGCGTTCGAATTGAAATTAATTATCAATGCGGTTCATCAGCGTGCGCGACGCACAATCGCGTGTCGTTCCCGTGATATTTATAATCCTATTGACGTTGCTCGTTTCGATCGGACAATGTACAATAATAAAGAGATCTAGTTAAAGGTTGGGAAAAATCGATCGCGTTTGCCTGAATGATAGGTGAATTGATGTACAACAGCGAAAAATTTATTCTGATAATAAAATAGTTTTCTATTCGTTCAGTTGGATAAATTTTTTCTTAATTGAACCTAAAAATACCAATAGTGTAGTGTGAAAAATAACAAAATAATCAGAATATTAGCGCATTAAAAAAAAATATATAAAATTGATAAATTTCAGGAAAAAATTAATATACACATTGGAAATTTATTTTTTTATTGATACTATGGCGTCAATTATTTTATCGCTATAATGTATATATATATATTTTTTACATTTTACAGATTCAGAGTTACAAAGTGATTTTTTTTTTACATATATTGTGAAAATCAGATATTGCAAATTCTTGGCAAAAATCGACAATATTTCGTTTATCATAGTGTTAAGATATTTCCAGAGGGACAGTAAATAGTAATAAAAAAAAAATTGTTTTTTGAAATATTCTAATGTTACTGTATTAAATTGTGATTTCCATTTTTCCTCTGTTTTGTGTGAAGATTTTAATATAAAGTGGAAATTTCTAATGTTCTGCGTCAATGTTGTAGTTTTCATTTTTTTTATGTCAGATTTATAAACAACTAAATAATGTATTGCTTATCACGTTGTCATTATCGGTATTTCTGTGCTTAAAAATTGAGACCTATCAGTAAAGCAACATTTTCTTTCGTCCCTTTGAAACAATAGTGCATTTTTTGCACGCAAATTTTGCAGCTTGCAAAGTTTCAAAGCTCATTTACATGCTGGTATGTCTACACTTACAAAGAAATTATTCGAAAGACTTTGAAACAGTATAACAGCTTTTTGCCATAGATTTTTCAGTAGACGAGGATTTACAATTATCGCGACACCATAATTCTTCATCATTGGATACTTCAAAACTCCTTTTCGACATTTAAACGTGAAAACTCCTCTTATAATTCTCCGTCTTTCTCTTGTAAGCTTTCTCATCTGTAAGCCGAAAGCTTACAAGGAACTTTGGAAACTTTTTACCAAGCATTATTACACCTTTCTGTAAGCTTAAATATCCACAGAGTAAAGTTTCCTTTTGAAAGGATAATAAATATTTGAAGCGAAGATTAAAAGACTCTCGAATATCTCGCTGTTCTAAATATCACTCGCCAGATTATACAGTTATCAATAGTCATTTAGTTTGCAATAATTAATGTAAATGTGTCATCTTTCAGGCACTTCGATACGACAGCAAACGAAGAGCTGGAGAGCCGAGCATAAAGCTGCGAGGACGCTTGGAATAATAATGGGCGCGTTCCTCCTTTGTTGGCTGCCATTTTTCCTTTGGTAAGCGAAAATCCTGTCACATTTTTAGATCTCTATTTCCTTCTTTTTCTAATATTCGTCGTAACGTAGGTAACACATGAAATATTTCATTCAAAATAAGCCAGCTGTAAAAATTTCATTACATATTGTTGCATAAAGTAAGAATAAATACTATTTTTATGTCGCATGATAATATAGGAAAATATTGCATAAACATATATACAGTTCGAATTTGATTTTCAAATTAAAACTAGTTGATAAAATGTTCCCTATATTCCATCGCTATATTTAGTATTAAATAATTTTTATTTAAATTTACATTTAACTTATAGCTATCTTCTTTTCTTAGTCATAAATTGAAACGAAAGTTAGAATTACTATTCTGACCAAAATTTCTCCCACGAGTCTGATTCATTTTTGTCTGACAGAGAAATGTATCAGCGTTACGCGTTATTTTCCTATTCCATGTATTATCTACTTCATAGACATACTATATCACCATCCGCCAACTTACCGTTGCAATACTTTTCTGCTTACTCCACTTGACGCATCCTTCGACGTTACAAATCGCGACACCGGAAGCTGTGTGTTCCCACAGCGGCGTACGAAGGGAGGAAACTCCGGCTCGAATTCGACGCGTACGAACGAGCTGGCTGCAAGCTGTTCAGAGGCTTTCGTTCCATCGCCGGCCAAGTTTCCAGAGTCGGTGAATACTCGCGAAAGCTGAGCCAGCCGCATGTTTTATTAATGCAAAGCCGAGCTGTGCATCCCGTCGAGTTTACCGAGAGTTTAGCTCTCCCTATCGTCTCTCTCTCTATTTCTCCCTCTTTCTCAGTCTCTCTCCCTCTTTCTCAGTCTCTCTCCCTCTTTCTCAGTCTCTCTCCCTCTTTCTCAGTCTCTCTCCCTCTTTCTCAGTCTCTCTCTCTCAGTGTCTCTCTCTCTCAGTCTCTCTCTCTCTCAGTCTCTCTCTCTTTCTTCTCTCTCTCTCTATTTCTCCCTCTTTCTCAGTCTCTCTCTCTCTATATTTCTCCCTCTTTCTCAGTCTCTCTCTCTCTATTTCTCCCTCTTTCTCGGTCTCTCTCTCAGTCTCTCCCTCTCTCTCTTTCTTCTCTCTCTCTATTTCTCCCTCTTTCTCAGTCTCTCTCTCTCTATTTCTCCCTCTTTCTCAGTTTCTCTCTTTCTCAGTCTCTCTCTCTCTCTCTCTCCCTCTCTCTTGTTCACAGTCTAACTATTTGCTTGACTAAGCGTTGCAGCCGCGGTATTTCCGAGGAAATGGCACTTCCTTCTTATTGCCAGGGATAATAAGAGGGGAGGCAGTCGCGATCCATTTCGGTTTTAATGAGAATTCTATGTACTAAACTGCAGCCCGCGATTTCATGCCATCACAGTGGACTTCGTCGCGTGACATTTTGATTTATCGTTAATTATCCTGTTATAAAAGATTCCCTCTTTGCTCCTAAGATAAAGATAAGAAAAAGTGAGAGTGAGAACAGTTTGTCGAAGTTTAGTTGTGAATTTAGAACTGTCTTTAGAATTTTCGTCATTTTGATCGATTTGAACGAAGCTTCGAGGAATTGACTTTCGTTTAAAATTGGTTAAAAACTTTTACACAGAAGTTTTATTACTATCCGTGTTATTTATTACTTTAATATTTCCTCTCTTTTTTAATCCTTTGTATTTTTACGAATTAGCTCAAGTTGATTCAATTATATATTTTTGCATTACAGTGTTTTCATACGTAGAATATTTTTAATAATATTCACAGAAGATTTCTGAATATTCGATTATGACAAGAAGTCCAGATATCAAATCTTTCAGAATTTTACAACGAATCTATGAATACTTCATTGTTATAACTCCGAATAAATTTTACATCTGAATAAGATGAAAGAAAAGATATTCCACTGAATTCCCTGTAACTTTTATACGGGACCATATCTTCACGCAACAAGTTCACAAGTTACACTTAACGTTTCCAATATGGCGAAGATTATTATATATTTTATTATCCAGAGATTAGATTCTCGCCTGTCTGTAACTTTCAACGACTTCCTCTTTCCAGTCTTCCCATGGCTACTAAAAGAAACTTCGAGAAATACGTGCGTACTCGGTTTATTAGCAATTCCCTTCAGAGATTCTCACTTTATAACGCTCTTTAGCTTTCTTACGAAAGATTTGAAAATCTCGTTTGAAAGGAAAAAAAAAAAAGAAAAACCATAGCATAACTTTTTCTTTACGATAAAATTAAAAATGAATAGAAGTTGTTATCGAGTATATTCACGAAAGATTTTCGCAGTAACTTTCATACAGTACACCGTTTATAATCAAAGAGAATAAATTTTTGTATTATCCGACGCACAGAAGTTATTTATTTTAGAGGCGATGCGTTTCGAAATATCCCATGGACCAGAAATCTCTGTCAGCCGTGCTAGCACGGAGCTAATCGAGCCGTGTGTGACCAGTTGATTTATGGAGAACGTCGAACGCGTTCGCATATGTCGCGGTTGCACAATAATGTTCGTCACACACTTGCCACAGCGTTTAGAAATTGCGAAGGGACGCGATTTTACGCGTGACAAGTCAACAGTTGAAAATCTACGCGTTGATAGTCGAAGGAAAGGATGTTCGTACGTTTAATTGTTCCGTTTATTTGCTTATGTTGAAAAGACGGTTGATTGTGACGATTGTTTCGTCGGTTCGTTTATTCGCTTGTGAAGAAGTGTTTAATTGTTCCCATCGCATCGTGCAATTTGTTCGCAATGAGACAGTCGTTTGATTATTTAATTGTATTGTTCTCCAGTTTGTTTATTTGCTCATGGTAAAAAAGGTACTCGTGTAATTCTTCCGTTTGTTTAGCCGTAGAGAAGACGCTTAATTGTGCTGATTGTTTAATTTGTTTGTTCACGAGGAAGAGTTGATTTCGTCGATTTTTACTCACTTTTGAGGATACAAAGAAAGTCTCGAAAAAGTTCTGTAGACTTCAATTACTCTATTTGGATTTATTTTTCAGAAAGACACTCGATTGTTTAATTGTTTCATTTTGCTTACTTTTGGGAAAACAAAGCTTAGAAAAAGTTCTATTTTTTAGTTCGTTTGTTCTATCGATTATAAGTTGCTCTATTTCGATTTCTTTGTTAAAAAGATATTCGGCTATGTGTTTATTTTTGAAAGAAACACACAAACGTTTGTTTAGTCTTCTTTCTGCAGTTAGGTAGAAAGGAAATTCTGAATTTTGTGGTCCAAAATTAAAAGCGTAGTGTAAAAAATTTAATTAGATGTGCAAACATGTGTGCAAAATATTGTTTATAATATTTTGATAACGAAAGCTTTGACAAACGACAGATTCCATCTGGGTTTAACCTAAATCAACCAGTGAGGAATATTTCATGAGATATTTATCGCTGCACCGATGTGTCGATTCATTAATGAATTCGCGATTACAGTTTGGCATTATTGATCATAGCCATTTAATACTATCGCTTCGTAGATTTATCAAAGTGCAATTACGATAATATATAAACACTTCGAATAATTCGCATGATTTCACATGATGAAATCACACACAGCGAAAAGGGTACAATTTTTTAATCACCGTTAAAACTTCGATAACATTCTCAATTTTTAACATTTGTATTTACAAGTCTCAATTTATTTTCATAAAATTAATTCACTGGTTTCGTCACATCATAGCGACACAAACTCCCCATAAA
The DNA here is from genome assembly GCA_951804975.1 of Anthophora plumipes. NCBI lineage: Eukaryota > Metazoa > Arthropoda > Insecta > Hymenoptera > Apidae > Anthophora > Anthophora plumipes. Next base: position 5,209,170 of record OX638121.1, read on the forward strand.
ATAGAAAGTGCATCAAATTTACTAAAAGCTCAACTTCAAGCTCCATTTCTTCCATCTGTTAAACAGAAACTAAATTGTAATCAATCATCAGAATAATTAACTAAGTTTGCTTTAAACGATCCATGCGAATCTTTGGTAAAAAAAGAAAGAAAAGAAATCTGCAATAAATTATCTTTGCACTGATATTCTATGTATAATAATAAAAAAATTCATAGTACATCGCTGCGTGTTTTAGAAGTTCCGTTAATTTATTTCGAAGCTCGACACACAGTCATCGTCGAAGTATAATCAATTCTCGCGCCAGCAACAAGCTGAGCAACGTAATCCGTTAATAACTTATTCGCTGCAGTTGCAGTCGTTTCGCGACTTGCTACAACTTTCCGGAGGGCCACATTCGAACGTTTATTTCAGCTGTGAATTAAACAGGTGCCAACTTGACGAACAGTTCTCATTCAATCCCATAATATTCTACGAATTCACGGTGAATCGTTAGTTTCGTCTATCGTTGTGTTGTACTACTTGTTTGGCTCAAACTACGCGTTACCGTAAAGAGGAATTCAGTAACAGCCTGGAAAACACTTTCAACATGTCTGTCTATTTTAGAAATTAACAACAATTCGTTATACTCCATCATTTCGTTAATTTTTCTACTATAATAACACATCTACTGTAATTAAAATAATTTTTTACCAACATACAGAGTCTTTAATTTCAATTTCAGTAAAACAAAAAGGAGACAAAATGTAGAAAAAATTGCAAAAATTGTGCAATGTTCATTTCATTGCAAAAAATTCACACTTAATATACTTAAAGTGTAGTATACTTTTATAAATAAACATTTTCAGAGATAATTTCTCGTTTGTCGGCATCGTTCAGAATCAGTATAAGTAGAAAACAAGATTCTATCTGGTTGAGCGTGTTCATATTAGCTCCTTTCGGAAAAAGTATTTTCAAAAGCAACAAAGACACGAAGAAACGTGGTTTCCTTTCGTTGTCAATTTTATACGCGAGCTTGCACATCCGTCGTAATCCGAACATTCGCGAAAAAAAAATATCGCGAATCCTTTTACCGGAACGCTGAATTCTCATTTGTCTGACTAGGCTAACATTTCGACTACGCCGTGCTCGCGGACAATTTTTTAATTAAAATGGCAGAACACCGTGCCACGGAGCATCGACTTCCACTCGTGGACGTTGACCTCCCGTCGGAATGAGTTAAAAGGGTTGTACAGGGTTTTTTCTAGGACATGGGAAGCTTAATACAGGATATGAAACGACGATCCTCCATCGCGTGGGCGTAACAAACGACTCGCTAACGATCGAGCTGCTACGAGAAAAAGAAAAGTAGAAGTAAAGGAAAAAAGGGCTTTTCAATATGAAAATCTTTAGTTAAACGTTGCCGTATTAATCGTGGGATTTTTTGCCAGTTTCACGAAGGATTAATTTCATTTTAATAAGAGAAAGTGAAAGAAGAGCAAGAACAAACTGTAACACTTAATATTTCACTGGAGTTTGAATTTTAGTTGAATTATTTATTTAACTCTTTGCACTCTTCTGTGACATTCATGTCGGGAGCCATAAATCCAGCGAAATTTTATTTATATTTAAATAAAGTGGATTAATAAAATAAATAGAAGCAAATAAATTCGCGAACGCGTGTAATTTTTTCTTTTCAAAAGGAAACTCTTGATTTTTCCAAGTTTCATTGCGGAAGTGTGTTGTAGTTGATAAATTTGTTATATAAAAAAATACTCAGAGGGTAAAGGGTTAATTATATTCCTTTATATTATTTTTTCTATTAATTTCGTATACTTATGTATTCTAAATTATATACAATTTATTTATTTACAATCATTCGGTATAATTTCTTTTTGACACAAAATCAGATTATCAGCAGTCTTTATGTATATATAAGGTTATTTTATGGAGAAAGTTTAAGTCTAGAAAGTCCGATTTTTCTTACCGTCCCCTTGGGCTTTATAAAGTTAAGATAGCATTAGTTTCGAACAGGGTGGAAAGTAAGTCACATTTGTGATTTTTTCCCGAAAGTGGACCAATGACACTTTCCAAGCTGCAAGGAAGTTTCAACCTGAATTTCCAAACACTTTCTACTCGTTCTAATATACCTGTGCCAAGCTAATATTGTTAGGCGTTATTATTTAAAAAATCGAGAACCTTTGGTAATTGCACGTTAAAAAGTGTAATCTATCAATTTCCTCGAATATCCTTTTCCTTAAATATTAATTATTACTTTGGAATAAAATCAAAATTCAATTTAATCATGGAAATAATTTTCCATTATTATCTTTAACAACTTTTTACCATTTCTCTGGCAACTTATGAAAACCATCGCGTATATTTCCATTTCCAATTGGAAAGAATTTATTCCTACACTTAATAGGTAACAAATTAGAGCAACATTTTCCAACGTAACTCGATCGAAAGGAAAAACGCGAATCTCAAACAGCTCCAAACGCCCCAACGTCGACATATTAATTTACAACTGTCTAAAGATAAAACGATCTGAATTGAAAAGGTTTCTCTAACATCTTAACGTTTCTCTTTTCCAGGTATGTAACCACGTCTCTGTGTGGTGAGGCCTGTTACTGTCCAGACTCGGTGGTGTCCGTCCTTTTCTGGATAGGTTATTTCAACAGCGCCCTGAACCCGCTGATCTACGCGTACTTCAACCGTGACTTCCGCGAGGCCTTCAAGGATACGTTGAAGAGTGCTCTGCCCTGTTGCGCGAGCTGCTGGAAAACGCCATCGCAATTTGTCTAGCGGGGAAGACCCCCTTGAACAGTCACGTCGAGCAAGCTGTCTCCTTCGATCCATTGGATCGGTACTCGGTATCGACTCGTTCGCCGAACGATTGTCCAACTTGCCAGGTTGAAACCAACGGTCACGAAAACGGCCCTTGTTACCCGTCAGATACGAATCTGTTGGCTGGATCTAACTTAACCTCATCGAGGGATGTCGACTGTGGACAATGGACAGGAAAAAGGGGAATTTTTCGAGGAGAACTCATTTTTTCGAACAGGTTTTTCGACGATAGAGAAGTTGGAGGAAAAACTGGCTGTTAGCATGTTCTGAATCGTGTATAATAGTGATGAGCAATGTTTTCTGTGCAGTTGGATCAAATTGAAATGAATAAAATACTATTTATTAATTTTGAACAGTAGTAGCTATATATTTTCCGAATGTTTGTCTAATTTAGTTACTTTTCCATTGATTATTTACACAGTAGTGACCAACAAAATTACACCACTGCTTGGAAACACAGTTTTTCGAATATTAATATTAACACGATTGTCGCTGAAATTGTGTATATTATCGTGAATTGTGTTAAGCATTGCCAAAATGAAACAGTCTTATTTAGTGACTCAGAACGCCCGTTTTAAATATACCAATGAAACATAATCAATTGTATAGTGCATAAGAAATATAAGAAACCTTAACGTGACAGAAAATGGAGGAAAAGAACGAATATAGGACTTATTTTCTGGATCTAAAAACACCTAAAAATGGCCATGTGAATGTTGAATTATTTTAACGTGGCCTTTTAATTATTTCTCGTGATCTGATACAAAATTGCTGTATTCAGATGCATATCCATTTGTCGCATATCTATGAAACTTTTTAATGCTCAATGTCAGCAGACGATTGCTGCTCGTGTGATTATGAAACCGAAGTTATCCATATTTTCGAGGTGGTGAAATTTTTATGGCCATTACTGTACTACCGAGTAATTTCAATAAATCGAATATTTTGAAATTCGATAAATTCACGTTGAAAGCAAAAATTTGTCAATTTTTCGCATCGAGCAAGTTCGATAAGTTGCTCATCACTGGTGTAGTATGTTGGCGAAGGCTGTATGGAAATACTAATAGTTGATAAATGGGAGAAACGATGTTAAGATTAAGAATAGATTACCTGGGAAGTTCTGTTGAACCTGTTTCTTGTGAAAACAGATTATTAACGATTTTTTAAATAGAATTTATTTATTTCATAACACCTTTTTACGTAATTCATTGTAAAATAGAAAGAATCTTTGTTAAATGTGTCTCATTAAGCAACAGAACGTTTCAAGGGATCTAAATCTAACGTGTGAACCTCCTGATCTTCGAAGTGGACATTTGTAACATGTCACGCCTTTTTCTTTCCCTCTTTTTTTATGCTAAACTATACAATGCTGAAACGTGAAATATACAAACCCTAATCTTATACGAATTTCTGCATTTTACGGTGATTAAGAGGCAGGATGAGTGACTCTAGCTGTATGTACAAACGTGTGGGATGAAGTTTGAATAATATGAATTTCGAAAGATTGAACGTTGTTGTCGAATGGTTAATCGAACAATATTGTGTACACGTTATCAAGTTCTATTAAGAATCCTCAAGTTTACACGATGCTGAACTTGCTAATGGACAGTGTATAGCTTGTTAATCGAATCTTCTGAGAAAAAAAAAAGAAAGGAGAGCAGTCATTCAACAAGAAGATCGTAAAAAGAAGAATAATTCGGTGATATTAATTTAGCGTCGTTTAAATCTTCTGTAAGAAGATTGAGCATGGAGTTAAAGAACTCGAACAGAAAAAACAGAACAAAGTAAAAGAAACACATTAATTGTGACTCAGCAACAAGAAGCAATAGCTTGCACAACACTTGTCATAAATATGTAAATCTGTTTACTTCAGAGCAATTTTGCTCCTAGATTCAACGGGAAGAAACCTTCGAACATGTTCGAGGAATAATATTCTGCCATTCGTGTGGAAAATTCGTGCACGTGTGCGTTGAAGAACGTCAAAGTGTAATCAATAGAGGAACATCGAACTGAACAATTTTCCATCACGCGGTTTTCACGTTTCAGATAACACTTGCCCGTGAAGAGATGAAAGGTAAATATAACGGAAAGCTCGTCTGCCTTTCTACTGCGAGCAGTCTGTTAGCTGAAACTTCACGTCAGCGGAATTTATAATCGACCGGTTGATTTCTTTAATTAGCAGCCACACGATGAGAGAAAACTTGATTTGGTAGGTTAATTAAACGATCGTCTACCAAGTATCTATTTTTCCTTTTTTACTCTTGTTTTCTCGTGAACGGAAGTCATCTTGTTCCTGTGGAAAGGAAGTCTTTTTTCAAGAAAACGTCGCGGAACTATGTTTAATTTTCGTTAGCCTAGATCGATGATAGAGAAACTGGAAAATGGAGGAAAAAGAGTTTTAGCCACTTTTTAGTTTGTATTATATTTGTTTGATACTGTCAGGATGCGAAATGTTTTCAGAGAACGTTCGTAATGACCGTGAAGTACGGAAGTTCCAGTGACTTCAGCCAGGTGGGTTGAAGTTCGGTGAAGTTAACAAATTCCGAAGTTAGATACTCCCTTCTCTTGTCTTTAACAAGCTTGTTCACTTTTATTGGGAATTGTTCGCGACATTTTAATCAAATTAGCTGCTCTGCTATTTAATGAACTTGCGTTTATCACTTGAACTTCTTTTGTAACTTCCGTGAGCAATGATTTATCAGTTGGAACGTGGACTGAATACCGGAAGTAATTATTTTAAGGAACATCGAACAGCTTCTCTATTATCGTTCGCAAAATTCACGTTGAAGAAATGCTTAAACTTTTTTCTATTCCTAATTTCCTCGTCATTTTCTATGCTATTCTACTACGTCGAGAAAAATAAAAATAAAAAGTAATCCATTATACATATGCTGGAGTAACGTTTCTGTGACTTTCGTTTCGAATGCAAATTCGAGAAAATTGAAATTTCCTTTCTTTCTGTACTTAAAATTTTTACACATATTTTAGATTTTCAAATGTCGCCATTTCTTCACGGTTTCCGCGCAACTTTCACACGGTTCCAGCACACGTGCACGCGCGTCTGTTTTAGCAGATCTCGAGGTTTGAAGCGTGTTTGCTCGATAAAATCGATATCACGGTCGGACAGATTGGTCGATTGATCAGAAACGCGTTAATTAATCCGGATGAAAAGCGGGACCGCGCAAGTTTCACCAAACGTTCGGCGTGTAGAACGAGTGCAACGGCATTTGAGACTGATTTTCATGCATTTCTGGACTCGAATCAAGCCTCTCCTAGGAACATCCTGCCTGTGGATCACAGTCAGCCCCCTCGTTGCGGTCACTTTTCGCGACACGTCAGCGTCCTGATGGAACCTCGAATCATTACAGTCCACGAGACGAGATCTAAGTCGAATTCAACAGAGTGTCGATCGTGATATCTGCGCGATTAAGTTAATCAAGTTGAATGGAAGTGCAAGAAAGTACGAAACCAAAGAGAGATTTTTGCATCGACGTAGCGATCGTTATTTATTCTTATCCAAATGTGAAGCGTTCTAACGATGAAGATAATATTCAGTTTTTGTGCGAGCTAAACGAAGGAATAAAATTTGTTACGATTTTTGTGAATTTTCATTTGGATTTCTTTGCGAAATATATCTTTTTATTATTTACGATCGCGTTTTCCCTTCAAGTACTTTTTTTTTTTAATACCGTTGACTCTTCCTATTCGGTTTTCTTACGCATAAAAAATAAAAAGAACATATTGAAGAGATGATCTGCTTGAATCAAGAGACGGAGTGTATTTCTATTTCTTAATACATCCCTATATTACTATATCAAGTTACTTATTCTTGTTACTAATTTCCACTTCGTATTATTTCACAAAATACATTACAGTCGTCGATCAGAATTCTAATAAAATTAACGGAGGTTAAAGGATAGCATAATTTTCTTTGGAAATCACATTTCATCTTCTCCGCGATAAATGTTTGAAAATACGATAAATTCTGAACGTGAAAGCATGACTCTCTCTTCGCTTTCGCATCGAAATATCCGCGCGATTCAGCTCAGACGATTTATTCCGTCTTCAGAGCTCGTGTGACACGTGTGAAAAGGAGGCTCGAAGGATCCAGCGCGTAACCGGAAGTTCGTGAACGAATTCGCCGAACACGTGAACGAACGATCAAGACTCGACGCGATCATCGACAGCGTTGCCTGTCGGCGACAACCGGAAACGGGGGGAGAATGACAAGTATTCTTCTATGTCTTTCGGCGGCACGCAACCGAATTGCAAATTTCGACAGTGGATCACGTGCCGGAAACGCGTTGCCCCGTAAACGCTGAGACTTTACAGATGGGGCAGTTAAAACGGGATATTGCGCGCTGCACACCAGTCACACAGTTTATACCTTCTGTTTATGGTTACGTTGCGGAATGGTTTTAAATTCGTGGAACTTTCGTTGCCGTGGAAATGATAATTACGATGATTTCATGTGAGAACATCGATCGTATTTCATCATCGCAACGATTCCTTTATCAATAGAATTTTTATTCTACCTTTTATCGTACATTTCATTCAGAAATTGGTATTTCAAATACTCGATGCATCATTCTGTAATATTATCGTTGGTATTTTATTTCAAGGAAAATTATAGATATTACGAAAACTGTTCCTTTAATACTCAGTGGCATTAAAAGGATGGATATACGTGAATCGGTATAATTACGAAGGAAAATCACAGTAAATAATTAAATATGATTTGCTTATATTATGGGATTTATCAAAAGGTTCGTGTTTTTAAGCTCTCTTTGAAATAAGTTTCAAATGAAACGTACGCCCTTTTGTACGTACTCTAATTACTGGGTAAAACAGGTTTGTAAATATCTACATACGTTTCGAAGTACATACGTGCATTCCATTCTAAGAACGCAGCCATTGGAAATAAGAAAATTGTTTATTATTTGATTAATGCTCCTGTACTTCCTTTTCTTTTCGTATCACTTTCATTTCACTTTTTCGAAATATACAATCGTACGGAGAAATTATTTGCTAATTGTAAATTCTTCAACCATTGTCAAAAAGGGAAGAAACAGGTGACTGGTAAATCAGCGCGCGGAATTGTTAAAAAAAAAAAGAACGCGTTGATTTTGTAAATAAGTTGTCAACCATAAATGTAGGGTAATGACAAACAATGCTACCTAGGTGTAATTAGAGAAGAACAAAAGCTGTATTATCTGTAAACGCAATACTTATTAACAATGAGATTGTTACGAGAGAAGAGCGCTTTTATTAAGAAAAGAAAAAAAGGAGATATAAGTGATTGTTCACTCTTTTCGTTCAACTTGACGTGAATTGAACAGAGAATCTGCGCTGTTCAAATGGTTTGTATAGTCCGGAATTAATTGATACAGAAATCGGTGTGCATCTCACGTAGAAATTTATTTTTCTCTCGAAAATCTGTGCAAATGTTTCATTATCAGATAAATTTTTACCGTTTTCCTTCGATTTTTGAAATTCAGAAAATTATCTCTAAGAAGATCAAACGAAGGTCTACAAATTTCCCTAAAATTTCAAACTGCATCATCTTCATAAAATAATCTTCATAAAAATTTTAATTAAATTAACCCTTTGCAGTCCACGATATTTTCGCCATTTCGTTCCACCTAGTCTATTTGCAATTTTATTTCATTTTCTTTAAATGTTTCAAATTATGTTAATTATATTATAAATGCTGTTTAAATTATTCTACATTTATAATCATATTCGACATAGAACTGCAAAGGGTTAGATCTTCTAATTTTAAATATGATAACCAGAGTAAACTTTTCCCCAGAATATTCGGAATAAAACTTCCAACGTAAGAATAATTTCTCTCCCAACAGAATTTACAATCGAGCTATGCTTGGACTTACTTCAAAAGCCTCCGTATCGAATAATTCGCTCTGTACAAACCGCGAAACGAAGAAAAGAGGAGGAAAATAAACAAATAAACGAACAAAAAAAAAAAACAGAAACGAGGAAGTCAAATGATTTATTACCACCGAAACTGTACTATAGCGGAGGGTTGAAACGTATTCGAGACGATCCATCAGCAAACAATTTTCCCGCGTTTCGGTAAGCATTAGCGAGCGGCTGCCGCTTCGTTTGTACACGACGACACGCCGTTCTTTCCCGCGGAGCAAGAGTGTGTCGATCTTTTTTTCTTGTCTAGAAGACGATAGAGAAGAGAAAGGTGACGAAAACGTCGCGAACGCTTCACTTTTCATTCGTACGGCCTATTGTACGCGTCTAGACTGTATAAATGTACCATAGCAATAATTAATCCGAGGACTGTACATACATTGACGACGAACTTTTTTCTCGCGAGTGCAAGTAATTGAAAAAAAAAATAAATAAATAAATAAAATGAGAGTGTGTTCGGGTGCGTGGAGTGCGATCGTCGTTTTTGTAAGTGATCGCGACCGCGTGTCGTGTCGTGCGTGTGTGCGTGTGTGATTACGTGTTGCTTACGTGTACACAATTCACCATAATCAACATTCCCACCTTTCCTGATCCTCCTTGTCCTATAATCTCCCGCGAAATCTCGAGAGCGACTCGTTAATTATCATAATAATTGTCAACGTTCAATAGTCGAGCAGATCGAATAGGTTCCCGATTGAAGTAATTACAGAAAATAATAGCGGCGATTTTTTGGCGCTCGGTGAATAGAACAGTCGAGAAGAGAAAACGCGGTCGTTTTTTTAGACGTCAGTGACAGCTGTTCGAATGAATTCTAGAACTGTGGCAATTTTCGTTTTCCTTTTTCCCTTCTATCGTTTTCTTTTTTTTTTCCTTTTTGGGTTTTTTCAGAGGAGAGTTTGGAATCGGATAGATGGATCAAAGAATCGATTAACGATGCAATTCTGCTGGAAATTGGGAAACGGTGAAATTTTAATTGTCTACTCCGAGCTTCTTTTCTGTATTTTAATCGTTTCATTTGTTTTTTAAGAGGATAGTTACCAGCAGGATGACAATGTGAGAATATTTTAGAAATACGATTTTTCTAACAGTTTGTGTATTTCCCAATGGATTATTCGTACACGGGAAATGAGAATTTTCTGAACTGATAGCGATGCAATTTTGTAAAGCCGATTATCTTGGTTAATAAGTTTCTCGCTTAGTTTGTTTTCATATTGTCGTCGTATTCATTTCGAATTATTATCTGTTGAAGAATTGAACGAGAATATTGACAATTTTCATTTACGTGCTTCCTTAACATTCTGATTTGGGAACTTCGATATAGTAATTCATTTTATTTTGTATTCGTTTCTTTTTCTTTTTGTTCTTTCATATCGTACGTCACAAACAAGAGTGAAACGTTCGAAAAGGGAAAGAAATTGGTAGCTTTGTTCGATCGAACGCTGTGACTGACCTAATTAAACGTCATAGGTCACCCGGATTCGCTCGAATTTCCGATTAATTCTATCCGTTACAATCGAATTGTCCGCGATAATAACAATCGTCCAGAACGTGGCGGCAGTCGATTCCAACGTCGATATTGACAGAACGCCATGATATTCAAAGGGGGAATTACATTTCGAGCAATTAGATAGCGTCAACGGTGCTGTTACGATTGACAGTACAAACTGCTTTACTCTCTTTTTCGAACTCATCCTAACCGACGAACAAGTGTACTCTCAATTTTTTAAATAATCCGAACAACAACTGAAAAGAATGTGTTTCTCGTACGTAATAAAGTTGAATTTGAAATTGAAAATTAAACGAGAAATTAAATCAGATGTAATACGAAAGGAAAATGACGATTAAGGCGGGCGTACGTGTTTCGAAAAAGTTTTTTCATTCCTCCCTGTAATGTAGGAGAGTAAATTTTACATTCGTCAATTAAATTCAGATTCTCGTTGAAGATTCCACTACACCCACGAAATTAGTAATGAAACTTGAAAAGATTATCGTCGAAAGACGATTTCAACTCCCACCGAGTAGTAAGGTTCATCGAGGATGAAAGAAGTTGTAACTAATTCACTTTCGAGGATTACACGAATTTCAAAGCTGCTATAAGCTCGAAGAGAAGCACACTTTTCAGTTCGGTTAAGCTGCGGATAGAATTTTGATGAGTTCCCAGTGCAGAAAAAAAGAAATGAAACACGTCATAAAATGAATTTACAAATGTACTATTGGATTTAATTAAAAAAAAAAAAAAAGAAAAACAAAGAAAAAGATATTCTTTAAATTAATGTACGCTTAATCTCACATTTAATTAACTCATCGTAAATAGAATATAAATTCGTATGAAAAGATTCATGTTTTAAATGCTTAAAATTCTCTTCGATTATTCGGAAATGTTACAAAATGTTCAATAATAATTTCCAATTTAATTGATCGCCATTTTTTCACTCGTTTCGACGCCGTTGATTGGCTCGTAAAGTACACAATTTCTTCGGGATAATTCGTGATGAGACGTGAAATGATAAATCGGGAAATTTCGAGCGGATTCGGGGGAACTCGATGGTGTATTCATTTTTATCGGTAGCCACGAATTAAGTGACAAGCTTTTATTTTTCTAACGCAAGTGTTCCTTTCGACGCGTCGACGCGACCTTTATTTTTCTATGTACGACACACAGATTACATTGGTATATGTAGTACATTTAGATATTTTCTATTGGGCTTCCGTTCGTAGCGTCACGATTTTAGACAGACGTTTCTAATTAGAGAGAACACCCTCCGACTCTGTGTAATCATACCAAAGAGTACGTGTTTACGTCGCAAACTGTAGCTTCGATGTAAGACGAATCGATTCGGTAAAAAGTTGTGATTTTATCACCGACAAGAGGCGGGATGTGATGGATCTATTTAGATCATTCTCGATCTACGTTGTTCTTTTCATTTTCTCATTTTCGAACTCCACAGTGCATGACTCATTTTCGGCTAAATATCTCTCTGTAATTTTTCATTAATTTCTCTTCTTTTTCATTTATAAAATAACGAAATAGTCAAAATTGATCGATTTAACGATTGTACTTAAAGCGACTTTATACAATTCGAAGGATGATCGAAGTGTTGTTGAAGAGAGTGGATGTTATTTCCAAAAATGTAACCTTTCAGAAGTGAAGAAAACCGTTTTTGTCAAATTAACGTAAAATCACCTTTGCACTGATTGTATCTGGTAATGAAAAAAGAAAAGGGGTAGATAATTAATTGATAAAATGGTTTTCCTCTTTCCTGGAATATTAAATTCGAACGAACAGTAGTATGTACACGCACGAGGAATTAATTTTACCACCAGGAAGAAGTATCGAAAAGGAAAACGCGAGGAAATAAATACAACGGGGTCACGTTAATTAAGCATGCATGAAAATGAATGGTATCTAACTAATGAAATATTAATAACTTCTTCCTACGTGGATTGCTCGAGTGCAGTCCGCTGGTATTATTAAAAGACAACATTGACGATGGATAAAAATAAAAAAAGGAAACAGACGTACCAATTAACGCTGTTTAAACAACGTTTATCTTTGAACGATACAAATCATTTTTCACTCGAGTCAGTTCAAACGGAAGGAAATAGAATAACATCGAATGGAAGAATCTAAATACGATACGATTAACGAGGCTCAATTGTATGAAAATAAAAATAAATAAATAACAAGTGTGACAGTGGTAAATCGTACAATTGTAAGCGAAGGAATGATTTCGAAGGATCAAAATTCGCGAAGATTTTATTCTGAAAGCTTTTTTCCTCCTTATGTTAATTTAACCCTCTACGTATACCTGTTTGAATGGTTGTTAGTTTGAATTATATAATGTAAGAAACGGGAGAAAATTTTGTATCAACGTGCACTGCAGAGTTAATAATCGTGTTTCGTTTGTTATTCCCTGTCGGACGATTAATGGTAAGAGAATGAATTATATGGCGTAACGCTGTCCCGTGTGATGGGGAACTCACGTTGAGAACGGGGTTCGAAGTTTCGTGAATAGCGAGCAAACCTATTATTCGACGAAAGTATTCAGAGAAATAAAAGGAAATTGCGCTAATGTGCAGTACACGAGTTATCAAAGAACTCTCTCTCTCTCTCTCTCTCTCTCTCTCTCTCTCTCTTCTGGTATTTCCAGCTACGACCCTGGTAAAATAAGTGGGTAACGACCTATATTTTCCTCCTTTCAAACAGTTTTCCATCCGACACCGTTCAATGAGACACCACTGAACACTGCGTACCTGATGAAAAGCTCTCGAGATTTTCATAAATTTTCATTACCAGCAGGGAAACCAAGCAACCAGTTGCGTAACGATCATGGAGAAGAAAGGAGATGATGATTAAGAGTTTTCGCGGTTGATTCAGGTTGCTGTTCAATGGTGTCGACGATTGAATCGATTTTTCCTTATTCAGAAATAACATACTGTATTTCCCAGCCTATAAGACGCATTATGATTTATCTGGTCAGAATTTACGAAAAATACTTGGATCAGATAGAAAAGGATCAAAGTACCTATTTTAATAATAACACTTTATACAAAGAAAACAGTGTTATTATCGACATTTTTAATAAAAGTAACCATTTTCTATGGCTTTGGAGTAAAAAATGTGTGTCTTATAAACCGAGAAATACGGTGTACGACGTTTTTCAACATTCAAGGAAGATGATGGAAATTCAATTACAAGATCATTTAAAAAATACGCTTACATGTTCCTTTTTAATAAAACGTAAAATATTTGGAACTTTTTCAAGCTGTATTTTTTATATAATGATAGCTGTATTTTTTATAGAGTGTATTTCTTTTTGTTGTTTAATTTACAGGTTGTTCGTGTTTTGAAAGTGGAGCGTTTAAATTATGTACATCCTTTTCTCTCTTTTTTCCATTCGCGCTTCACGCATCGACTCGATAATTCCACCGTTTCCTTTCAGCCGGGAAGAGCCTCGATTTGCCCGTCAATCCCTGGCTTTTAATTAAGTCACGGTGTATAGACGGGCTGAAAGGTAGGATGACAACCAATAATGGGAATTCGATGCTCCCTTCGGCGAGTTTTCAAGCTGTACAGTCAGTTGAACGTCCGAGGTATTGTCGAGACCTATGCTCGTTCAAAGTATTTAAAAAGGATAGGCTGAAGACGAAGAAAGCAAAGAATTCGAAAAATCTCTAAGAAAGATCAATTTCTTGCAATATATCAAAACAGACAAAACAATTTTCTCTAGGATTCTAAATTAAAAATTTCTACTTGAAAATTCGTTTCTTCCGAAAGATTAGAATTTTTCGAAACAGTTTCGAAGGAAAATAATTCCAAGTTTAAAAGACTTGGATTGATAAAAGAAAAGACAAGTTTAGAAGTGCAATTTGTGAAATTCTCGAGAGTTTCTCTTAGTCTTCTCGTGACAATGGAAACGGTCCGAAGTGTTCTGAAATAAAACGCCGAGAAAATAAGGAAACAAGGTCTGAAGTGGTATTTGTGTGTACACGTAGGTTGAGATCGGAGTCTTCGTAGAGCTAAAGATAAGTAGGGACACGCGAAACCCTCGAATAGTCGAAGAAAAATGTCGCCAACAGCATCGAGTAACGTCAAATTGGCGAAAACGATCGTCTTACCTCGTTTCCTTTCTGCCGGCCTGAAGCCGCGGTTCACGCTTGAAGAAAAATCCTCTGGCGTAATTCCACGAATAAAATTACTCCACCTGAGTGATAAATATTAACTGGAATTATTTTTTAGATTTCCCCAGATTTCGTTAATTTAACTTCAGTTTAAAAACAAGAAGAAAACATTGAGATTTAAAGTGTTTCCTTAAACGTTGACTTATTCTACTTAAATTCGTGATTTTATTGAATTTATTAAATGCACGAGTGTGATTGCAATTCAAAATAGAAAATAGGAAGAAGAAATCGAGATTTCAAACGTTTTCTTAAACATTGACCTATACTACTTGGATTCATAATTTTATTAAATTTATTAAATGTATAAAAGATTTAAATGCTTCCTTAAACATTGACTTATTCTACTTAAATTCGTGATTTTATTGAATTTATTAAATGCACGAATGTAAGTGCAATTCAAAATAGTAAAAAGGAAGAAGAAATCGAGATTTCAAACGTTTTCTTAAACATTGACCTATACTACTTGGATTCATAATTTTATTAAATGTATAAAAGATAAGAAGCTCGAAAATATACAAACGAATGAAACAGTAAATTTTGTAAAATGTGAAATGCGGAAATATTTAAGTCTATTACTTCTTTTTCCTTTTTCTTCTCCTTTCTGCTCCTGTAATATTACAAAATATTATTTATATTAAAATTACATTTCCCTATTGTACTTTATTGGAACATATAAGCCCTGCGAGAGCACTTTTTCAAGCGTAAATGCGACTTAATGCTCCGTACAAGTCGATTCTCCCGACCGAAACGGGGAAATATGAAACGCCGGGCTCGTTGACAGTCAATTTCATCCTGATCGATATTTACAGGCGAGACTGACTTGCGGAAAACGACAGGGGGGAAGTAAAGCCGAGATTATTCTTAATGGCTTTCTTAAGCCGCTTTCATACCTGTATCCTTAATCTAACAATAAACAGTTTTTCAACTCTCTTTAACTATCGTGATCTCTAATGAACTTTACACGATTCCACGACAGAAAAATCAAAAATTATTTCGTACTTGCATACTGAAAGATATACAACAGCTTCGTACGATATTGTTTAAATCGAAGATACAATAACATAAAATATAATATTTCAGAAGAATTTGCATCATTAACTTTCGACACTTTATGTTATAAATAATTATATTAATTTACTTAGTAATATTATTTTTCACAAAATGAAACTCCTCTAAAAGTAAATTACATTCACGTTTCTTTCATTCTATAATTTACGAAGCTCGATAAAATAGTAAAATGATAAACAAAATATTGTAAAAGTTAGAAATTAATAGAAAATAATATTCGTATGTGTATTATTAATATTTGTGGAACAAATAGCAGAGAAAGATGCTCTAGCAACATATCGGAAGACGATATGAAAAGTGGAGGACATTCTCTTTGTTTTTTCTTCTTTTTTTGTAATCGAAGAATCTTAAAAGGCAATTCCAGTTTGACGTACATCACGTTCTGGGCCATTTTAGGAGCCTTTAAAGCTCGTCCATTTTCCCCAGAGAACCGTGCGAATACCTTTTTCGACTGGTACTAAAGGAAAACGCGTCCGTAAATTTCTCCCGCTTATGCACACTCCTGCAGTTTCCTCTAGAATGGAGTTATGAGCTCATACGGTTGGGAATTTCGTAGAGCGGCACTCAAACTTTTCTGTGAATTTATTAAGCCCCGGTATTTATTTATGCAATTTGGAAAGCTCTGCTCTTCGAATTTTTATTGCCAGACCGTGTCGGAGTAGGAATAAATTCCTTTTAATTTCTGTTTGAAAACAGACCACCGTTCGCATAGTTTCACACAAAGATTATACATTCTATGTTATAACAGTACCTCGAAATTCGCGTCTACGTTGAAAAGAATATATTAGTATAACTATAGAAAAAGAATTTTTCCATTTTTCCACGAAGAAACGTTACGCTTTTGCGACGAATTTCATTCGATACGAAGTTCACACATTGCACACTGGCTAAATTTCAGTTGAAAGTCTAAAAACTTTATACATTATCACAAAATAGTATATAGCATATTTTTCAAAAAAATGTACTACATTTTTATCGAATATTCGTCACATACACTTTAGCAGAAATCAAAAATCCGCCAAAATCGAGAAATTTGAAAATCCTGCAATAATGCAAGCTCGGTATTTCTTCTAATTTTAGGGAATATTATAGAAATTTCAACTGAATACATTGTATTAATTATCAAACGTATTTTACTGAAGTGTGTTAAATATCGAATTTAACGTGAAACTTCAAATCGCGTTAAATTGACTAAACTGACACCATGAAACAATGGCCACCGTAGGTGCAAACTCGCTCTAACGTTATCCTGTGAAGTAAACAACACAAAGAACAGTTCATTGTTCCTTTACACGTAGAAAACGTGTGTCGAAAGAAGAAAACAAAGAAAGAGCGATGTAGATAACGTTAAAATTGCAACAGCCTCGAGCGATGTATCGATGTTTGAAGGATTGCAGAAAAAAAAGAAAGCGTCGCGTTAAATTTCAACCGAGAATCCTTCGTATGATCGTTGTTATGTCAGTCGAGAAACATAAAACCGATACGTCGCGTTTAGACAAGCGATTGCTGGATACATCGCTGCTGAATTCTTTTCTTCGTTGCTTCTCGACGTTGAGATGTGTTGATAGAATGAATTAATACGTGAGCAAGATGATGGACAGTTTGTTCGTGATGAGGAAAGAAAGTAATCGATCGATAGTTCATTTCTGAATCGAAAAACAGGTTCAGTGAATTTTATTACTGCTGCTTTCTCGAAAATTGCAAATTGCGACTTTTCACTTTTCACTTTTCTAATTTATTCAAGTGCAAATTTTTACAATTATGCCTTACAGCGAAATACTGAGAATTTCTTTATACAATTGCATTTCAATAAAACAATTCGGTACACGCAAATACAAATGAAAAATAATTGCAAATTATTTGATAAAAATTCCCTCAAAGGAGATACACTTTTTTGTATATATAATTTTATATTCTAATTTAACATCTGAACGATTAATAAAATCATTGCTAAACCAGTAGTAAATTAAGCGTGAACACAGGTAAAAAGAAAAATAATCATTCTGTTTCTCTGGTCTCTTTTCTCTTTCTGTCACTTTGGAGTTCGAAAATATATTTCCCTGTGATCAGAGATACTCAAGAGAAATATTTCTCTCGTGTTCGCGTTAGGAAGATAGTATATAAGGCGGCTCGAGTGGATTCCTTCCAGAATCAGTCCACTGTACGAATGAATCGAAGTGGAAACAAAGTCGGAGGAGTTTCACCATTCAAATACATTTTCCGCTTGTATATTCAGAATCAGCGGAACGTCGAAAAATAAAATTCTGACTGGCTTGACAGGCGGTTAGGTTAGGTAAAAATATTACCTAAAAAAATATTATCGCGACGGTTTATTTACTGGCTTAAAAGGAATTTTCGTTTCATGTATATAAAAAGAGAAAGAGAAGAAAATTTAAAAGTAGAACAAATTATTACTGCTGCAGATGAATAATTTATTCAATTCGTGATGCTCGTAATTAAATTTCCATTTTTTTCTTTTTACTACTATTTGTTTCATCAGAGGAAAGGCTATTTTAATTGTTGAAATTATTACTTATTTTTATACTGAAACTACATCGTTCGCGTAAAAAGCTTCGATATCGTATTGTGATACATATTGAGAACTCTTCTAAGAGGAACGTATAGAAAGTTTCTGCTTCCTCTGAAATGCATTTTATCCTCTTCTATCTTCTCTGTTAGGTGGCATTGAAATACGTATCTTTACGCGAGAGTAGTTATGTATCAAACCTGCATTATCATTTTTATAACATTGTCTCGTCGAATGAATTCACTGCAGAATTCACGATAGCTCGAAGCACATTACGTAAGAAATTAATGTCTTAAAATAATAGACAAATTTGGAGCGTTTATTAACGTCGAAAGATGTGCAATTTATTTCTTCGATTAAAGCCTGCAAATCTGAACTTGACGATGAAGGAATCAATTGATAATTAAAATATTGTGTAGAATGAACGACATGTTTACGGAATTTTAAATAATGGAAGAATTGTGTATCCCAAAACATGAAAAAAGTATAATTTCTACAATCATGTATATATCATTTTGAAAAATTAGAAATTATCGAGCAACTGTACAAATGATTGAAAATCATAAAATATTAAAACAAATTTATGCATTTGGTATTAAAGGGACTTGGAACATTTCAATTCCATTTTTTCGGAAATTGTAGCAAACCTGAAACGTTATTAATAACAATCTATCACGTAAAATGAATTAATGTACATTTTTCAAAAGAAAAAATGAGAAATTATCAATCTTAAGATAAAAAGCTCGAAATTAGAATGAAAGCTATGTCAAAAATAAATATTCATAGTGATTAATCCACATGGATAGTGTAATCCTACATATGAACACTTTATCATCGAAATACCTGTTCGTTCGTTTCGAAGTCTTCTTTATCTTGCACTATTTTTTGTTCTCCTTCTTCATTTTACACGATCGAGCAAGCAGTTCGACTCTGTTCGAGCTTTGTTATCTGCGTACCTTTATCACCGGATGGAAATTTTATTACGAGCCGCACGCGTAAACTGTTCTTTTTTTCTTTTACCTTCGTTCTTTCTTTTTTTTTTTTTTTTTTTATTTACTAGCAGTGGTATTTAAAGCTGAAAACAACACTTCCAAGCCGGGCAATAATTCTTAAACGCGTTACACGCATATAAAAGTAACACGCCCTCGCAAAATGCAACGTTCGCGGCTTAACATTTTTACGGACTTCCGGTGCAACGCCGTTCGAACTTCCTTCTTTTCCACGCGTTTTATTCTTCCACGCCAAGTAGAATGCGTGGATCTACACCACCGAAAAATCGAATTTTCCGAGAAACTCTCGAACGTGCACTTTTTAGACGACGAAAATTCTGTTGGATTAAAATTCACCGGAAGTGTGCGGAATTTTAAAAATTTCTCGAAACTGCTTAGCACGAGATTCCTGAGAAATTGTATTAAAAATAATAAACTGTAATTTTTCTTCGCAGAAATAGAGAAAAATTGGGTTATAGAGAGATAAAGAGTTATTCGTGATAATAGTAACCATTTATTCACTGATAACACGCACACGATTCACCAGAAAGTATCAATGCTCGAGCACGTTAGACCGTGTACCGATATCTCACAATAACAGACATTTTTATTAATGGACATCTTCCATTACACGACGGGTATTCAGCTCGAAAAGGATCGAAGTTCCGCTGTATATCAAGTGCACGTTCTCAACGGTGGTGGCAGCGGCCACGAGATAAAATAGCCATGGAGAGAAATGGCCACCGTCGAGCGTGAGGGAAAAGTGAAAGCTCGTGAATGAAAAACGATCGAAGAAATGAGTATCAACGAGGGGAGAAGATTTTTGTATACGATCGAAACTAACCTAAATCGAATTGTTCCTTGTAAAATTCTCGTTCTCACGACACTTTATCGACTATTCAGATTAGAAAAAATAGAACTCTATAATTTCTCCTGAGAAATACAGGAAGAAGTCAAATAATAAGATAAAATATTCACAAAAATAAACTATCTTTCCGATCGTGTCAAAAATCGTGTCAAAATAAATAAACTGAATTCTCTTTCTTCTTTTCTTTACTTTGTTTTGCAAATAATTGACTTCCTTCCGTGAAAGTACACCACAGAAATATTTTTCAAAGTTGCTAATTTCTTTTTGTAAATTGGAATAGTCGAAACATGCAAATGACGCGTTATATTCTTTTTCTATTTGTATATTTTCTATTTTTTTCTTCATTTTCTGCCTAGTCGATGACGAGGAGCACAGCGTCGCCATAACGGAGAACATTTCCGTCGTGGATCCGCGATGAAAACTATATTTCTGCCTGTATAAATTACGAACGTTACGTCTTGTGGCATGCTTAATATCCCTCTGCTATAGTTCGAGGCTCGATTCATGGAGCAAGGTCTCCCAGCACCCTAGGGAAATTTCTTTAGGAGGAATTTTTTTTTTCTCTCCTGGAAACGTATTTGCCTGTTTCGTTTTCCGCCGTGAAAATTATCCTTCCGTTGGTATTTCTATCCACGGGATACGGTTCTGAGGTGAACATTTGAATTATGTCAATTTTCCTACAGATGCGTTGGAATTTTTTCACCAAAGAAGTGCAACAAGATGAATATAAACTATCGAATAAAATAGCTAAAAATTGTCTCGTTTTCATAGTGAAATATAGAAAGGTGAATCGTCAATTTTAAACACCATCGATAATTATAATCAATATGAGAGCACGGCCAGTAATAAAAATCTGGAATCAGTCGATTCTTTCGGGATTTCTCGCAAACTTTATAACACATCTGGCAAAGACAGGCGGGACTTTGTGCAACGCATTAAAAACAGAATTACATTTCGCCCCAGTTCCGCTCAAAACATACATCTCCTTGATAAAACGCAAATTCCGCTCGGCATTTTTCCATGATAGAAGGTCCAAGCGAATGACATAAATTTCCTCTACTATTCCCTCTTCTTTCTCTCTTCTTTTTTGCTTTCCTTTCTTTCCACGCAAAAAGAAAGAAAGAAAAAAACGAAGGAACATCGATCTAGGTAGATCACAGCTGGCACGACGCCCGCTCTGTTGCCGAAAGTCGTCGCGTGCTCTTGGAAACTATCGTTCTGGCTTAATGTAAAATCCTATCCCCCCTATCTCCGCGATATTTCCATCGTTCCGGTTTCCATTTATACGTCGCGATTTCGACGTGCTTTCGGCGATTTTAATTCACCATCCTTCTTCACCCGCCGGATATCTCTAGAGAGGGGAACGGGGGAGAAAACGAGCGAGAGTAATTAAGCTCGAATTTGCTCGCGGTCGATCGACGTTTTCATTGTCGATTTCAGCTATCAACGTACGCTTTCGGTGCTCTATCTCTAATTTTTTTTGTTTTTTGTTTGTTTTCTTCGCTGTATTCCGTTGAAATGAGAGTCGAGACGAAATTGCACGCCGTATTTGGATAACGTGAGATTTTTTATTCGCCCGATCGAGAATATCGTACGTACGTTCTGTTAATATTTTTACTGCACGTGATGTATACTAAGATTAGATTTTTAGAGAAATTAAATTGTGAATTGTATTAGGACGTACAGAAAGTTCGTGCTGATTTTTGATAGATAGTGTTTGAATATATTACAACATATAAGATTGTATGAAAACATACAGTTTGCATGTATTCTGAGAGATTATTGTTTCACGTGTTTTTTAAAAGTTTATTTGTTGCAATTATTAGGTTTTTCTGAGTGTTATACTGTCTTGAAGATGGAAGGAATTTAGAGTACACTGACATTGAATATTTTTTTTTTTTTCAATGAAAAGGGAAAAGTATTGGGAAAATGTCGAATTAGATATGTAATGTTTAAAGACGTGGTAATGTATTAGAAAAAATTTTTTACCAACAGTTGACAAAATCTAAAAATAAGAATTTCGATATTAAGAAAATAAAGACACAAAGATTTTGGTAAAATGGAATTTTTCAATTTGCTGCAAAAAGGAAGAAAAATTGTAAAATTAAAAAATCCATACCTTATAGAACAAAGAAAATGCTTTGAAGTATGAAATTGGCTTATTTACACGAATTTTCCAGACGATCCAATAATATTTTTTTTTCTTTTTTTGGAACATGAATTCTAAATGTTGAGAGAAATTCTTTGTACTCGTGGTTTCATTCTCAGACAGTTTTAGGTTGGTTCAAATAAAAAAAAAAATTGTTCTGAAACTTTATTAGATGAAGAATTTTTTGAATTATTGAGAATTTTCGAAATAGATAAATTTTAGAATTACTGGAATTTAAGTTGAAGATATTTCTCTTCATTTTCTTGCGAGTTTAGTCTATTTAAAGCAGCTTAAATATACTATTAGTTTACTTACAAATTTATATATATATTTTTACGTTGCATTCCATTAATAAAAGTCAGCGAAAATTGGTGGAAAATAATAGCAACAGCTGCTGCAATTTTCCCCACGAAATAGCTTTAGTATTAATAAAACACGACGAGCTCGAAATCTCGAGAAAATTACTTCGTAACAATTTTGTGCTCATTTGGACAAAATTATTCCTTTTCAAAGAACTTTTTTCTCATTTTATCAAAGAAAACGTCGAGATATTTAAGGTTCTCCACATAAAGAGGAAACATTCTGTATTTTTTCGTTTTTCGAAAACATTCAGGGGCAATAAAAGCAGCTATTCAAATCTCTATGAAATTTCCTATAAATTGCCTTATAACACTCGAATCTTGTCGAAGTACTTAACATAAAATGCATAATGTTTTTCAAGTGGGTAATACTACCCTTCAGGAAAATTCAATTTCCCGCCTGAACGTTGAAACTGTCGTAAAAAAAGCACGTGTACACGTGTTACACTTTACGCGAAATAATGAAATTTTACACCGTAGGTAAATGCTACGGAAAATAAAAGCTGTTAGTAATTTCCGCTAGGAACTTCCAACGGTTACGCTTGATAACGTTAACAGAAGCTTCTTCGACGGAATTCACGGCGAAAGAGCAAACAGCAGCCAAAAATTCATGGTTCTTCGAAAGTAATTATTTCATATTTTCCGTTTAGGTACGGTCAGAGATGGAACAAACCGACGTGGAAGTAGAAAATAAGCAATCTCTCGAACTTTCACGTTTCACCAGACTTTGATCTTAGAACTTTCGCCTGGAAACTCGGTCGCGTTTCCCTCCAACTTTTTTTCGTAGTTATAATTAAAGGACAGTAAGAAACTTCAGATTTTTCGCGGAAACTCGGAGAGGCGAAGAAAAAGAAGACAAGGATCTTCTATGTTCATTCCAGTAGAGCATCGAACACGTTCAGGGTGAATTTTTTATGGTGTTTTGAAAAATTTCGTCGTTGTTCTTACGGAGAACTTTGTTCGATCGTTACTATCGGAAAAATTTCTCTCTGAACTTTCAAAATTCTGCATTTAAGTTCATTTTGATACAGATGTACTATAGGCAAATATACACCAATTATTTTGACCCACAAAAATCACCGCTTTTAAAAAAAAAAGCTTTATTACAGGAATACGAATTTTTGAGATTGAACTAAGAATTTTTTAAATTATCGAAAGTCAAATTGAAAATGCTTATCATTTCTTTCGAGTTTCCTCTATTTAACGCTGAATCGAAAATCCGAATTTTTCTTCTTTAGAAAAATCTGTGTAATTAAATTTTCTTTTTGAAACAAAATACACGATGACATGGCTACAATCGGAGATTTGTTTTTAGTGAAATTAATTCCTTTTTTTATTTAGGAATATTTAATGCCTACAGAAAGTGCATTTCTTGAAACACTTTCTCCAAAAATTTAACATAAAAATAGTAATTATTACAGTAATAATAACAATCAGCGTGAGAGGTCACGAAAATTAATAGAAAGCGGGTGATTTTCCACTGCAAATTTCGAAATAAAAAAATTACTTCGATATAACAGTTAATTCTTCGATATCCGCCGCAATGGCGGTTTTCATTGTGCGGCTTGAATAAGAATTATCATTCAAGCTGCTTGTTAATACAGATTTACTATAATTTCTTTTATCGAAAAATAAATCCATCTCGCTTTTCATCGTATTTTAATTGGTACGTTAAATTGAACATTGAACAGTTCGTTTCTTTTTTCATTTATTTTCTAGCATTGTTGTATAATTTCTTACGGTTAAGATAATTGAAAATTTAGCAGAATTGAAATTACGCTTAACAAGTTTCTTTCGAAGCAAGCTCGATGAATTTTCACATCAGATTTCCTTGGAAATCTGATCTCCCGTGAAAATATTCGCGAACGTTGTTTCCAATCAGCGATGTCTCTGATACGTAGAGAAATATGAATTCGATTTCTCGTGCACCGCATCTGAGACGAGCCACTTCTTTCAGGCACAATACGCATTCATTTTCTGAATATGCTTCTATAAAAGCTCCTTTCAATCACTTCTAAATTGCATATATCGCATTCACCTTATAACATTCGCGCTTCGTCGAAGTTTTGCTGTTCCATAATTTCCAGAAACGTCTAACGCAGATTCAAATTCGTTATCGCGATTTTTGCGTTGGTCTTCATTTCGACAAAAGCAGAACCATCGCAGACACTGTTCCACTATTCGTCAGAAAAAGAATTGAGATGAAAATTCGTGGAAATTCTTTGTTAGGTGAAACTTTAGGGAATGAAAGGTAATTCTTCAAACGTAAAAACTCAGTCTTCGATTATTAACAAAAATGAATGATATTTTGTTAATATCGATGATTTTTTTTATTTTTAAATTTATCGTGTACTGATTTGTGACGGACGACAGGCTAAAAAATATTTAAAAATTTAATATCGAGGAATATTAATTGGAATCTGTTAATTTATTACGGTTTAACTTATCCTTAGTATTTTCAACGATAAACCAGAAATATTAAAGAATCTAAATAAAATATATTAATAGCATATTAATCGTCAGTGTATTAAATTGTTACTTACTTCTTAATCTTAGCATCCACTTTTCTAGTTTAAATTAACTATGAAAATCTCGCTAATTTCGAAACAATTTACCAACAGAAGCATCAAAATTTCTCGAAAGAAAGGAAAGAAAAAAGAACGATTTCCAAGTAAACGATTAAACAGCAAGCAGCATTCTAAATTTTCTTCGTCAATCTAACTTCATTTTCATTTGTCTAAATCAAATCTACTTCTACAAATCTTCAACCACACGTTGAAAAGCTTCAATCGAGAATACTTTTTCAGTCGATGTAATAATCAATTGCATGGTATAATTGTCCCTCAGAAAAGAGAAGTATCATAATCGCTTGATGGTCAGGGATGCAGCAACAAACTCGACGAGGAAAACCGACCGTGAAATCTCGCGGCGGATTTGCACTCTATCTCTCCTCTCCTCTACTCCCCGCTTCTCCCCTTTTCACTGGAAACGATACTCTTCTCATTTCGATGGAAGAGCGCGTAATCCTTTTTGGTCACGGAACAGTATAGATCGAGAGTAACCGAGAGGAATCTGACCGATTTCCCCTAACGTTGGGACAGAGAATAACCGGCCGGTTGTCGCTTTTGGGCCGCGTTTGCAAATAAATTTCCCGACGTCGCTATCGATTTCCAGCTGGAATTGGGACAATCGACTGCGCGCCACTTGAACGACCTTATGGCCGCCACGGCGCATCCGGCCGCGGCGGCGGCTTTAAAATGGCGCACGGAGATTCGTAACAGACCGTGGAAAATTGAAAATTTCCATCACTCTCCTATAAAACCAAACAAACACCTGGATGATACTTGAATGAAGGAAGACAACGATAACACAGACATTTTCTCTCCGTTGAAAGTTCGATGACAAGAAATCTATGGTATACTCACGTCGGTTTGCACGTGTAGTGTCCACCCAATTTAATTTTTTATCCCTACCATCGAAATTGCGTGTTTTTCCTTCCTCCAATCGTGCTCTCAAGTCGCTAAGTAACAATTATAACACAGTATAAATTCTATTTAAATTGCAACGTGAAGATTATGCAAACACTTGTCACTTGTATCGTAAATTGACATTCGTCGACGTAATTGTGAATGATAGAAAGTAGATCAGGAAAACCACGATGGAAGTGTTGATAAATCGAAGAATACCACGATGGTGTTGTACATTGAATTAGAAACGGGCAGGGTGTAAATCACACGTGGTATATAGTAATCGATAGTGTTAATTTCTGAAATCGTAAATATCCTATTTCGGTTTAGAATCAGCCTGAAAATTCGCTGCTATGAATAATTTATCCAACGGAAAGGGGGGGATACATAGGATCGTATAACGAAGCGGAAGCTACAATTCAATACCTACGTATTCGTCTTAATTAAGGCTAGAGTTATTATCGGTAATGGTACCGACTGCATTTTCAGTGAAATCGATTCGTGTAATTGAACAACAGCGTAGATTTCAATCAACTGATTGCTAACCGATTTCATCAACCAAATCGAAACCCCTCGCGAATGGTACGAAATTGCAAATGTGAAGAATCGAAGAAAGCGTTGAATGCTCTATTCCACTAGCTTATTTAATCGAAGCTTTTCAAGTATCATACATCTAGAGGTTAATTCACAGAAATGTTAATTTAACCATCTGCAGGAATTAAAATTTACATATTTATTTATATATATTTTATTTGTTCGTTGGTACTGTGGATTTTCTTCTCAAAAACGCGGGAAAGTCGCGTTACAAAAAGTTATTTATTTATTTATTTTTTGATTACTTCAGTAAAGTAATTAGAATTATTTTGAACGTTGATAGAAGTCAATTTTCAACACTTGTAAAGCGTTCAAATTTTTGTTACGCTCTTGTCTTTCGGAAGGATGTCAAATTTCAAGTTTATCGAACCTCCTAAGTTCATTATTATTTCGACAAATTATTAAATAGAAGTTCTCAGACATTCTGTTCGATAAATCGTCGTAATCGAATAGAAAACGGTAAAAGGAAATTTACATTTTCGTAGATCGTTTAAAATTGAACGAAACAAAAAGTATCTCTGCTCAAATTCAAGTTTTTTGAGGTAGTAAAAAATTACCAAATTATATGTACCAACACTAAAATTTTTCGAATAGAAATTTTCCATTCTACGAGATTCATTTTATTTGATTCGTAAGAAACGTATCTTTCTACGAAATTCGTACATATTTCCGCGCTTGAGATAAAATTTCCAAGAAAATCGCCGGCGTTTTAAGTTAAATCGAGGAACGAGCGAATTGTTTCGAAGCTTTTCGAGCCAGCTGAGATGAGAAACGTCTAACGAAATTCAATTAGACCGGGAAACGTTCGTGATTAACAATCCGCGAAAGATGATGAGAAAAAGATATACCCACTTCGTGCAGAATATTGTCTGTCGCCAAATATTTGCTCGAGACAAAGTGTAAAGATGGCGGGAACGAAGGACAACCAGTATCCTCCAATTTATCCGCTATTATTAATTGACAGAACCAGGTCAAGTTGTGTCTGTGGATTCCACGACGGCATTCATTCTTTTCTTTCACTCTGTTCTGGCAATGCGAAGCTAATTACGGGTTCAGTGGCTGCTATTGATTGCCGTGGATGTTTCGAGTGGCTCTTCAATTTCCCTCAGAGTTTATCTGTCGATTGAATATTAAACAGAATCGACGGATAAATAGGCAACGAAGACCATCGTTGATCTTTCCTTTCACGCTAGATGGTCTTGTTCACGTTACGCTCGCTGATAATAGTTCGTACTCGATCGAATTGCGAAAAATGGAAATGGAGCAATTAGTTTTTGCATCTGAAGAGGCTCGTATAAAATATATATTAATATGAATGTCGAAGTCTTTCATCGTACGATTTTCTTTCTTCCTTCTCGAAGTGTTCGAAACATAGGAACAGCTCGATAAATTTTTAATGAAATTTTATATTTTCTTAAAATTTTCTTTTCTTTTTCTTGAATTACTCGATTTTAAGTCACGATACGAAATAATTGAATTTTTTCAAACGGTTTAGATTATAATACACTCGGTTCACGGTGACTAAAATGCAGTAGTATAGGTTTATTAGAACTCCAGTAGTCTAGGTCAACGGAAACTCGGACATATACTGTTGCAGCTTTGTAATTACACGGTGTCATAATCTAAACTGTATAATTCGATTTTTACTGTGTCATTTAAGTTCTGTCACAGCAATTAAAGTTATAATGGAACAATTTAGATTAAATATTGCTTAATTAAAAGTGTAATTTAGAAAACACTTGATTCCAGGTTATTCGTAAAAATATTGTTACAATTCCATGCACACTGTGTCATAATTTAAACTATATAATTAAAATTACTTTTAAATTTATCAATTTAATTATCGATTAAAATATTTATCGATAGAAATCCATGGTATGTTTGATCCATATTTCATATTAAATTTTTTCGAAATGAGAAAATATTTTTGTGACGATTTCTACGGTAGAATTTTTTTCTTGGAAGTGCACGTAACAAAAAATGATGGATAATTTCCCTGGATCACTGGGCCATCGTCAACTCTTTTGTTTCTTAATTGACAAATAATGGGGCGAGATAGCTACGGTGTAAAAATAAAAAGATACGTCCCTGTGGCGAGGATATAAATCCTGTCGACGATGTCACACGATTGATTCATTGTCCTGTTACGATCGATACCGTGAAATCACGAGAGTTCCTCGAAAAAGGACAATGAGGTAACAAGGGAGCAGCCATTCTCTTGTAACACAATTTTTATCCTACACATTTATATAGAATTATGTGACCTACCTCTCAAATTATAGTATTCAAACTGTAACTCTCATAAAAACATTAAATGTCATTTGTAAATTATTTAATGCACAAGGAAAATTTCCATTCAGTGTTACGAAGCTGAAAAATTAAATTGCAAGGTTTTTCTTCTCGTTGATTTAGTTGAGAATTCTTTTCTGAAATACCGTCCTCTAAATTTTAATAATTTTCCTCTCCAAAAGATTTAGAAAGCTCTGCACTTTGTATCATTTTTATTCTGATATATTTTACAGCAAGAAGCTGGAAAATTAAATTGCAAGATTTTTCTTTCGCGTTGATTTAGTTGAGAATTCTTTTCTGAAATACTGTCCTCTAAATTTTAATAATTCTTCTTTCCAAAAGATTTGGAAAACTTTGCACTTTATATCATTTTTGTTCTGATATATTTTACGGCAAGTTTGGGAACCAACTGCTCTTCTCAGTCGATTTTCTATTTCGAAAAAATCTAAATACTTAACACATCTCGCAACGTCGTAAACTCACAGTTAATAATCGCCTGTTTAATACCAAGCAGCAATTCTGATTTCAAGTTGTCCATTTTTTAAAAATAAATAATACACGTAGTTAATATCATAGTCACGTCATCTAGCAGTGACGACGATAATTTTCTGTCGCCAAGGGGATCAAAGCAGAGTGCATTTCCGCTAAATACAGATCCGCCGGAAATAGTAGAAGCGCGGGAATTATCTCCTTTTTAATTGTTTCAGATACAACGTATATTGACGCGGTTATTAAACTGGAAGTCTTTAATAAATGCAACCCATAAAAACAAAATAATTGTAAATAATTGTTAAGCCTATTATATATCAAAAAATATATTCGTTAAATAACGTTCGTCGGTAAAAAAGGAATAGAGTAGTCTCAACTCCTAGGGTAAATTCGTTCGTTGAAAAAATAAAATACAGTTTGTAACTTCGACACTATATTGACCTTTACAAGCTCGTTTGGTATTACTTTTTACCGGAAAATGATTCCACGTATATTGTGTAACAACGTGCACATTCTCCCGCCAATCGGAAAAATGAGTTCGTTTCCGAGAAACGAGGAAATGAGAGATTTGCGCGGGAAGAAACTCCAGAAAAAGGCAATTGATTGGTATCCCTCCGAGGATAAAGTAGTAATCAAGAAGTTTCGAATTTCGTGTATTATTGTCGAGTGCATATAATTTATTAAATTTGTTAAAATATAAAGAATATAAGAAATATAAATGGTGACAAAGAAAATATAGTTTATACATATATCAACGAAGTTTCTTACATTCTATTTCCGAATAGATCGGTAAAATAGAACACGGAATAGTAGCTGAAACGTTACAACTGTGAAGTACGTGGCGCTACCTTCTGGTGGTTTATGGTACTAAACGAAGGGCTAAATCAAGAGTTGAGTTTTGGAGGTTAGTAATAGCACCTTTACACTAGATGGTGCCACATATTCTCTGGGATTTTTCACCCTATTTTGATACCATTATTCGCCGCCAGATGGAGAAACATGTAGCAATCGCGGCTACAATTTTTCTTTTTAAGGAAAAATTGAAATCTTTTTTCAGGACCTTATATTTTTACTTTTTATTGATCATATTTGTTTAACAAGTATTTTTAGTACTTTCTAAAGTAATTATTAGTAAAATAATTATACGATCGCATTAACCTCTTCAGTGAAAATGGCGGGTCTCGTTTGTCAAAATTTTTTATTCCAAATTCGAATTTGACGGGCGACGCCCGTTGTATATTTTAATATTTAAAAAAACCATATAAATTTTTGTTAACTTCTAAAAATAAAATTATTATGATTGTTGCACATGATCCTTTTTTATTTTCTAGGTAAAATGACCTTATTGTAGATAACAGTTTTAAATAAAAACTAGAATATTTCAGTTTTACTTTATGATAACTCCATGCATAGAGTTGCGCTAAAAATTGTCTGTACACATAAGATTCTTCGAGATGTAATCGTAAAGCAAAGGGTTAATATAGAACCTGTAGGTTTTTCTAAATTACACTTTACTCAATTAATTAAACAATTTCCTTCACTTCGAACAATCGTAAAAATCATATGAAACGTTACTTGCTATATTCACAAATCAAATTTTTTCAAAATTTGCTAGAAATAAAAGGATGGGAATTTAAATAAATTTCAAACACACTTCATCAACGATAAACAAATAAATTAGAATTCTTCCAATATTGAAGAGCAGTCTAAAGTATTCCAAGGGTAGTGAAGCTAAATTTATCATAGCACGAAAGGATAATGTCAATTTTTCATTCCCGATTTGAATTATCGAGTACGAAGACTCATCCCATAAATCGCACGAAGCTTTTCTTCTTTATTTTATATCATCTATAACAGTTTTCACAATGGTTATTCTTCGGGGGATTTCGCTAATGACGAATTATTGTACAACGTGCAAAATAAATTCCGCGTGTACACGATTTCAGCATTACCGAATTATCAGAGAAGCAGCTTTTCGGCAAACGAAAAATTCACGGTTCCATTGTGTCTGCAGGGACACAATTATGCTTCCATAGGAATTATAAAACGTGTCACTTTCTTTTTGAAATTATCAAAAAATCGATAAGCTGTATTAATAATATTATACAAAATTTCTGCATTAATCGTGCAACTTTATTTGCCACTTTAATTTTTCTTTAACTTTAAATGTCACGATCTCCCATCAGCAAAATTCTCATTAAACTGACACATCTATTAACAATTAACAATGCAGCAAACGTATCATTTAATTAAAAACAACAGAAAGCTCGTCTATCACACTCTAAAATATCTCTTTCTCCATTTTCATTTTAATCAAAAGAAGAAATAAGCTGATGCTTACACGAGTCTCAATCACGATGACAACAATCGCCAATCAACCCTCTCACACACAATCAGCTAGTCTCATAATTTTTTCACCATTCTGTTATCTCACAATCGTATCACTCGATTCATTGTTGATTACATATTCATCATCATCCTCTGTTCCATATCGTCGTCGTCGTCGTCGTCGTTCGAAAATCCGATTTCTTTCCTCGATCAGGCCTTTTCATTCACGGCTGATACGTTGGCCAATCCTGGTGTAGGAAATAAGAGGCAGCCTGTGAAAATTCAATTAGCACGTGAGCCTTCCACCTGCATAAGCAAACTCGATTTTTCCATCCTTCTCTCTCTCTCTCTCTCTCTCTCCACTGTCATCTATTCGTACGAATTGTACGCGACACGGCGAAGAGAAAGAGGCGAAAGAAAACCGGAAGGATAGGGGCAGACGCTACTACGGTTGGATCTGTAGTCCTTTAGCGAGTGAGAAATACTCAGACGCGCCTCGAGAATCCTAATGAACCGGCCTCCATTCCGTTCCTGTCAAGAGTGGTTAAATGGAAAATAAATGGAAATAAAGGTGGTTCACAGAACTTCGAACAGACTCTTTCTTTGTTATACCCAACTTCGATCTGTCTTTTAGATGAACTTCCGTTCTGTTTTTATTAAAATGTTTGATCAGGGGATTCTCGTATAAGAAGTACAGATCGTTGGAAAAATTTGTGTCATTGAGATCAGATAAAGAATGAAAAAGTTTTCAATCTAAAAATCTGAAAATTTGGAAATCTAGCAATTTGAAAATTTAAAAATTTAAAAATCTGAAGACCTAAAAATCTAGAAGTCTAGAAGTCTGAAACTCTAAAAATGTAAGAGTCTAAGAATCTAGAAATTTAAAAGTCAAAAAGTCTAAAAATTTAGAAGTGTAAAAATCTAGAAATATGAATCTAAAAGTCTAAAAATCTGAAGAAGCCAAACTTCACGCGACTCTTTTTTCTCTAAGCATCCATCGACCACAGAAGAAGACAGGAATTCTTTCGCAAAATTTCCGTCTTCGCCGTAAGATCCTTTCGTTTCTCTTCACAAGCGACCTCGTTTCCGGCGAAAGGATTCTCGTGGTCGCACGCTCGCAAAATCTCTTCGTGCTTTCGTTGCGCGAACTATCCGATGCGAGTTATACCTTTGGAAGATAAACAGGAGACGAGATGAGAAGATTTTGACGAGATCCTGCTCGACACGCTCCCGCCTCGTTTCTTCTCGGAATATTTACTTCGAATAGAAGTTTTACCTGGAGAAACGGTTGCATCGAGCATTTTCCGTGTTCGTGATCCGTCTATTTCTTAAGGTACAGTTCTTCATTAGAATTCTCCCCTGTTGCTGGTGAACTTCAAATTAAACACCAACAGGGAATTGTAGATTAATTCGAACGAATGGAATTACGAAGGAAGAGGAAAATATATCGTTATCCAGAATTGATAAGATAACACAATAAATATAAATTTCTTGTGCAAAATGCAAGTATTATACAATTAGTAAATTCAGGATTTCCATCATTTTATGATAAATTTAAATGTGCAAAAACTGCACGGAATGCACGTTATATGAGAAAATTAACTTTAGCTTACAAATTTCATTGAAATGAAAGCCTCAAGGGTACGTGTTGCATAGTTTCAGAGTTTAAAAAATTCGAAAAATTCTATTTTGCAATACTATTTTCCACAATTCATAGAACTAGCGCGTTAAAATAAAGAAACTCCTCTTTATTCATATT